>JAYKKI010000073.1:1338333-2676666 GCA_039881145.1 Druceiella hillmani | reverse complement strand
TAAGTATATATGTTTAATAATCATGGTGATAACTGTACTCGCACTTAGGTTTTTCACAAGTTAGTTCGTGTTAAACGTTTAAGATCGTTAAAGATAAAGTTTAACCTCGCCGACTGATAATCAAAACAGACGTTAATTTTTTTTAAATCGAATTCTTTAAATAAGTACTGTTTAGTCTCGCCAGTAATAGACAAATTATTACCGAAAAAAGTATTGTGTCTGATCACACTGCGCGCCAAATTTAAGCGCCCTGACATGCTTCCAATGTGTCTGGACAGTGATATATGTACAAGTCGTCATAAATTCTAGCATTCGAGAAATGATAACTAACACAGCTCGCCACACTTGAAAAGCGTCCTATTTTTTGGAAATTTATTTCTTAAACAATCGGTTCGTAACGCGAAATGTTTCAAAGAAGACACCCTAACCCGGTCGCCAGATTAATTAAACAATAGATAATTCGCTTTTCCTTTCGTCATGACTAATATACAGATATGAATATAATTTTTTTAAATTTCAAACTTAAAAAGTCTATAAAAAAGTTAAAAAACGGGAAAAACACGTTTCAAATTGAATATCCGATAGTCGTTAATAAGTAGCAAAATTGTTATCTAAATCGATTTTTGGCTAAATATAATCGCGTGGAGCCATTATAAATATTCATAATACAATTTAATACAAAATTTATTTTAGATCCAAAACAAAATAAAAACACATTTTTTTAAACTGCGTTTATATTAAAAAACGTCACACTGTTAATTTTAAAATTTCAGGGTATCAAACTGGTTGGTTTGATACAGAATAACAATAAAAAGCACCGATTAATATAGAGAATGATCAATAAATTTTTAAGACAAGTTTAATATTTCCCAAATGATTAGGCTCGTCGTAAAGTAAACTCTTTGATAAAACCGACGTAATATAAATTGAAGCAACGGACAAGCAAGAAAGTACATCAATGCCTTAAACGTTTTCCGAGAAATTAAAACTATAAATCAAAATATTTACCAATAAATATTAAAAAAAAATTACGTTTAAATCCTATCAGTTAATATTTCTAAACACATGATTGAATTCTTTCAAAATAAATTATAAAACCACTGCCAATCTCTAAAAGTTACCTCAAAAAAAAAGTGTTTTATAATTATGGTACCATAAAATAATGGTACCAAATGACAAACGTTGCAAACGTTTGTTTATTGGTTTGCAGGACCTATTTTCCTATTATTTGAAGTATGATACAGATTACGAATAATAACTTAATTAATATTAGATGTTATTTGTGAATTTATATATGAAAACTTGAAATTGTACATATAATACCACATTCTACACTTGGTGCTTGAAAATTTATTGTTAGTATTTTGTAAATTTGAAATTCAAAGTATTTTGTTTGTTTAAAGCTTAAAATATTTGTTATAGAAAGAAGAAATTTACTCGCAATGATGAAATATATACTTATTTATTTAACAAAAACCTAATTAAATAGAAGAAAAATTTATAATTCTAGGGACCATTATTTCAATCTATGGTACCTGAACATATATGGAACAAAGGGATAGTGCTTGAACAATGAAAATGTAAATTTAGGAAACCATTCTTTGAAGTAAAATTTCTTTATTGTGAACGATTTATTTACAATAAATATATTAATAAACAATATTTTGGGATATTAATTCTAAAAATTATATTTAATTAATGAAAATAATGAATATATTTATTTACCTATAAATATAAATTGACGTAAATATGGCGACAATATAGCGTCATATGTCGATGAAACGCTATACAATTATAGTTCAGCGTTTCATCTAAAAATATGAAAGAAGTTTAGCTGCCAAGAAAAGAAAATTGAATATTATATGTATAATAAAATATTATATGTATAATAACTTACATCTAAATAAACTTTCATCGACAAAGCGTTTAAAAACTTTCAATTCTTTTTAAACATTTAATTCGATGTTTTGATATTTATCTGTTCTTGTTTTGTTTAGTGTGACGTTATTGTGAGCGAATTTCTTCTCATTTTTTTTTCAGCATTGGACTTTCATGGGAGGGCGACAACGAATTAAAGTGAATAAAAATTGTAGCGATCGAAATTACCGAAGATTTTAATTATAATTAATTCAAATTTAAGATCAAATATTTTTTTTCGTGTCAATTTTTAATGCTCCATATTGGAGTTAATCATATTTTCGAGTTTTTTTGAGTGTACTTTCTAATTACAAACAACACGTTTTCAATTATTGAAGCTGATGTGAATTTTCTTTAACTTTTTTTTTATTATAAAAATAATTTTAATTTAGAAAGATTATTCAGTTGCTTTTATCACAATAAATGAAAATATATCTTAACAACTGTTTTGGTTTTAAGATGAATTAATTTTCAATTTTATTTCTTTTTATAATTGATTTTCCTATGTTTAACAAGTTAATTTTATGGGGTTTATTAAATATTTGTCAATTGATTCTTTTAATTTAAGGTTTTAATTATTAGTTTTAATAGTTTAATATTTACTATATATTTTAATGAACATATTAAATAGATATAGAAATAAAAATGATTGTAAATTTATTAAAAAAAAAACTAAAATTATATTGATTATTGATCTCAAATCCATAATAGTTTGGAGGGGGATTGACACCGGTCAAGGTTTTGAAATTTTTTTGTTACATTGTTTTTGTTTTGTATTTTATTCTGAATTTACATACAAAAATTTACATACACATAAAATTCACAAAGGATTAAAATATTTAGCAATTAATTCTTAAATGTTCTAAAAGAAATTTTTTGAATTACATTTTAATTCATTATATTTTATCCTGTTTTTTATTAGTTATAACTCTAATTTAGCAAATTTATTTGCATTTTCGAATAACTGGGAACATTTGTTCGATTATCTTTTAAAATCGAATAACAATTTGTTACGCCATTATTCTACAGTTTACAACTCAGATATTGTCCATATTTTTTTAAACATTAATTTAAAAATAAATAATTTTAATAATAGATCAATTTCGTTGTTTTATTTCCAATTATTTATATGACGTAACTACGCTGCATAATACGTAAATAATTTGACATGCGATGATCATATGCGGCTAACTTCATACTACTGTGCGAGCGAGATAAAACATTCCCGATTCCCAATATGTCAAGCAAACTTAGACATATAAGTAGCTGAGCGGACAATTTATAGGGTTTCGTTACTCGGAATGAAAAATCGAACCATCATAAAATTACTTTGTTGTCTGTCTGTCTGTCTATCAAAACCCTTGTAGCTGTACTTACTTCCCCTACCAAACGCCAACGGTCACATATTGTTAAAATACAGATCTCTCCATGTGCCGCACTGGATGATGGCTCCGCCGACGGTGCCACGCTCAAATCGCTTCTATCCTTCTATAACGTTTGATAGATAAGGTAAGTGCATTATTTTTCTCAGAAAGGGCTGAATGTGAGTTGAAATTAATATCAAATACTAAAGTGTACAATTCACGAATTAAATTGTCTAACTCAATGCAATAAAAAAGGCCTTTAAAATATCACGTTTTTAATACTGCATCACTTAATCAATAATCTAACTTATAGAGATACTCCCTATTGACCTGGAAGCTGGATATTTAGCATGAACGAAGGTTCAATAACAGTAGTGAAGAAAACATTCATAAATTTGTAATTTTGTCTAAAATTATTAAGGAAATGACGAAAATTTTTTCAGTTTTTCAATTTATGTCGCACAGTATTTAAGTCACTAATTGTATAATTAAGTTTGTCAGTAATTAAACTTAACTCAGTAATTGTCAAATAAAATAAAAATAAAAGGTACCGTATTAGAAACATAGAGGTCGTTTGTAAATGTTCACAACGCCATAAGTGACAGAATAGGAAATTGTATCTATTATATGTTTGTCAATACCACTACAGTGTCTTCGCTTTTAAGAACTGGATAAAATATAGTAAAATATGGAAAAGAAAATAAAAACGATTGATAGCATCTCGCACGACCTCTATAGTAGTCAGAGTAGAATCTAAACTCCAAATACTAAGAATATTAGCATGGTATTTGGGATTCAAAATGTTTCATTGTTGAAAAATTAGAGGGAGAACACTGCACATAAACTAAATATTTCACAAACTCAAAAAATTGGTTGTCTGTAAAGCCGGTTTACGGACGATAGTTTTACGTGACAACGTCATAAAGAAACATTGATGAAAAATTGCATACTTTTATGAATTATATTGAATTATTATCACTGAATTATTATTATTTTGTATAATACAAAGAAGGATTTAATTGAAAATTACAATTTTTTCGATAAATTAACATTTATATACACTCGTCAATTCAAATAATTTTTTACTCAAATTATACAGATTAATTACAAGTAACAATGTGCTATTAGCAATTTATTTACAACTTATATACATGTGTTATATTTAAGATCTTCCAATCTGCGTTATTCTGTTAATGATAGGACGATGATAGGAAAAGTACGAAATCAAGGGGAGTGTTTCAAATGTAATGTGTCTTGAAAAAGTCAAATCGATGGTTGTCTGCTAGCTCTGACGTCACGCGAGAAGAGAGATAAATTCCGACGCTCGGGCCGATCGTGCCTCTCTATCATTTGTTCCGCGCTCTCGCTTACACGCTCAGGCTCAGGCGGAACGTGACAACTTTTCATGCGTGCAGCCGGTGTTAATCGATTTATAAGACGTTATCACGTCAAAAATCATATATACAATACTTTTATACAGTCCCCTTGATTTCTTTTATACAGATCACGTCAAAAATCATATATACAATACTTTTATACAGTCCCCTTGATTTCTTTTATGCAGATCACGTCAAAAATCATATATACAATACTTTTATACAGTACGCTACATCATATTTAGGCATTATAAGTAATTTTTATTGATTATAATATTTATGCTATAATTATTTCGAGTGTCTTCGTGTCATTTCTTGGTGTGGGACTTCCAACACCTAGAACTGACAGCAATGTAACCAACACTTCATTAACCCATCAGTAGATAGCACTGATAGCATCTTGCACAGACGACACGCGGTGACGTCACCGGTGCGTAATGAATACGGCTCAATATAGCATGCGTTATGCATGGCGGCTGGGTGGGGAGGCGCGGGGCATAATATAATATTAATATTTATGAATAAAATTTAATATCAGGTCATTAAATGTGAAACATCCGATTTCAAAGTGAAAGTTTAATTTATTGTATCACAAGGAAGAAACAGTCGAAATAAATCAAAGTAGAATAGGGATGTCCCCATCCCTACCCATCCCATAAAAACCTAAACTATCTATGCAGTGTTGTCATTTTAATGGTAACTGGATAACGCCGTCGGCGAAGCAGTCTGACATTTTCTACAACTTGGTGGAAATAAACTATTTTCCCAGGCAAGAAGTCATTCAAGGTCCAGAAAAGATGATGAGTTGGTTCAATATTCGGGGAATACGATTGGTGACATATAGTGTCGAAGACTAGCTACTGTAGTTTGAACAACGTTTTTAGTGCGAGACGTGATCAAGCTTTTCCCTGGAAGAGAATTGGCCTATTTAAGCTCTCTCATAATTTCGTCTAATTGGTTTGAGTAAACATCCTCTGTAATCGATTGATCATATTATGATATATAATACCAGTAGATAACACCGATTCTGAACCTCCAAGTAGACGGCATTATCTTTTTTTTGGTTTCGGAGTATATTTTGGTACTTTAAGCAACAATTGTGCCGAACACATACAGTTATAAAAAAGGTTCCATTTTTGTCATACGTATAAATCCGATGTAAAAATGGTTCGCCTTTATGTCGCGACAAGAAAAGAAGGCAAGCTTCTAAACGATTTCTTTTCTGACATTCGTTCAATGTTGCAGAACTAGGTGAGAATCGGTCAGGTAAAGAAGCTCAACTAGAAGCTAGGTGAGCTTCTTTACCTGACCGATTTGTTTCAACGTGATAGTAACTTCAAACCTTGCTTCCAATTTTCGCTTAGTTTGGGATATATCCGCTTCCACAGCAAGTTTCACTTCATCTTTATCCACTTTGCTCTCAGTTCGCCCATATTTTAAGGATCTAAACACCAGACCAGAGTTTTTCAAACCATCATTAGCCATGTCCTCGCCAAACAGTTGTTAATATTTCAAAGCGTATGCTATTTATTAATTCCGCTACGAAACTCGCGCTAGAAAATAACAAACTATTTTATTTAGTCATATGTAATCAAAAACAAAACATGCATCTGACAAGCTTATGACTTTTTTTTTTAACAAATAAATAAAAAGTTTTCAACGTAAAATTTTAAGGATATCGGGATTGAAACTTGATGTTTGAAGTTATCGGACATTATATACTTAAATGACTCAATAGAAATGTACACTTACATGAGTATATGTGCCGAAATGTGTACGAAATATGTACACTTACTTGAGTATATGTGCCGAAATGTGTACGAAATATGTACACTTACATGAGTATATGTGCCGAAATGTGTACGAAATATGTACACTTACATGAGTATATGTGCCGAAATGTGTACGAAATATGTACACTTACATGAGTATATGTGCCGAAATGTGTACGAAATATGTACACTTACATGAGTATATGTGCCGAAATGTGTACGAAATATGTACACTTACATGAGTATATGTGCCGAAATGTGTACGAAATATGTACACTTACATGAGTATATGTGCCGAAATGTGTACGAAACTTAAAAGTACTGATACTTTAAAGTTGTATTAAACATATACATATATAACTGGACGAATTTTGATCATAATACACAGACCTTTTTTGCTCGCAACTTACTCACGTGAACTACTCGGTTTACCCAGTTATTCAATTGTTCATAGCAGTGAGATATTTAATCGATTGATAGGAAAAGATTTGCGATTTCGTGTCACGCCAGGAGTATAAAGCACTTTAGATATACTCGGCGGTAAACAAAGTTCGATCAAACAGTTAGACGCTCTTCGGGTATAATCGGCATTAAATTGAGTATACCAGACGAGAGGAACGACCGAGATAGTAAGTATATTTTTATTAAGTCGCTTTACCCAGTGAGTCAGTGGCACAGCGTAAAGCATTGATTTTTTTTTGTTTCTTAACTTTTTGATATCACGTTAAGATATGTCAGTTTGTTTTCTAAGCTCTAATATATGCAATAATAGAATTTTAATTAAAATTTGATTTCTAACTTTTAATGATGTGAGTACGAACACACAGACCGGCATTTAAAATTCCAAAAACCTTCGATACCACATATTTTGCGTCAGGCCCTAGGCAAATCTTCTAAATCTGTCATTTAACTTCAATCTACCAAGGTACATCCCTATGTATCGGATGCTTAAGGATTATCAGAATTTAAAAAAATATATAATTTTCTAACTCAATTTGTAGAGTTCCGCGCCTCAAATGAAAATGGTTGGGTGAATGGTTTTTTTTTCAAAAACCATTTGACACAACCTCATAGTAAAATTTTGGTTGAAATTTAGTACAATAATAAATACCCTTAAAAATATTCATACGGAAAATTTAGAGGATAAAAATTAAATACTCGAAAAAGAAATAATAAAATGAAGTATTTAGTTTGGGATATCGTTTGAAAGGGTACTTATAAAAATGTCTTTTGATTAATTACATCATCTTTAAATACATGTTGAATAACGTGGGAATAAAATGTGTCCTGATAAAATGTATGAATAAAATCTGTCCTTATCTCCGAAATTATTCAACCTAAAATTATGAAAAAAACAGAGTTTTAGAAGCCTATGCAAGTGTTGTGGAAAAAGTTTGGCGATGATTCTGGATATCACAAGTTATAGTTGGCAATATATTCACGTTGTGAAAAATTAATATTTGTGAATAGTCTAATATAATGTGTGCGAATCCGACGTAGTGCGAGTTCTGTTCATTCTTGACAGAGTATTTTACTTAAACTAACTCCCAACTGTATAAATCATCAACACCGATTGATAAACAATTATATATATATATATATATATATATATATATATATATATATATATATATATATATATATATATATATGTTGTTAAGAAGATAATTATACGCTAAGGAAAAACATTTTCTAAAAGGTCCCTAGCGTCTGATATTCAACTTTTTCTTTATCTTTTGAGCTTATATCTCATTTTAGCTTAAAGAATTAATTTGAGCTGACAACTATTATAATAGAATATAATATCAATTATCAGTAAACAAAAACAGACTTAATCGTTATCAAATTCGCTGAAAGATAAGAACTTTTTTTAGATTATCGCTAAATTATAATGCTGAAAAATAAAGTAAAAATCTGTGAAAATGAAAAATGTGCCAAACCTCAACACTTGCCTCATGAGCCTACTGGTTGCAGACTTATCAGAGAATCAAACCCTCATCTGTCTACTCTGAGTAATTAGGACAAGTTGTTATGATTTGGGTCGATGTTGTTGAAGACGGAGTTGCTATTGTCACAGATGTTGCAGCTGGTTTCTTAGTTCCTATTTTTAAAGATCGATACTCTTTTTACCTATAATGAATCTCATATTGACTATGGTGGTTTTCATTTGCTATTTTGTTGTCAAAAGTCGCATTTTCTTTAGGTAGAAATATCAAAATCGCACGTTTCTCTACTTCAGCAAGATAATATCCTAACAAAGAATAATATCATAACTAAATATTCATAACATACGTGAATTATCCAAATTCAATATCATTATAACAGCGACAATAACACGAGAGTTCTCGTTCCATTGCACGCGCGCGGCTTCCGCATTCATATTTAGTACCCTACTTGCCAGCAAGTTCAAGAACATTTGACGTAATTTTCATCGAATATAAGTTTAGGTAAACATATTTTATATTCGAGAACTACTTTCGCTGTTACACATTATTTCTAATTAAATTGATGTATAGTTTATTTAAATTTAACAGTAATACTAAATATTAATTAAATAAATAATTTTCATAACAATATTTTATTCATACTCTCTTACTGTTAATGAACGAGCACGTTTTTAGGAAAATTCTCATCAAATTCTTTTGTCTTCTTATCTCTATTCTAATTTGAAACTGCTAAATTTACCTGCATAAATTTAAAATAGTTAATATAACTGATATATCTAATAGGTCGTAGAAAAGGAGCAGATGGCACAACATCGGTTTCATCGTTTCAGTGGAGATTTGATACTTAAAAATTAAACGCGTTCAGATGCTACCGTTCAGATAAAATCTAATCTAGATCATATACTGCAAAAGTTACAAATGATAACTTTGTTATTTTGTAAGCCCTGGCCACATTAAATTTTTGTCTCGTTCAATATTTAGCCCAGACCTGAATCCGTTTTATGACTATTTATTTAGACCAACGTCGTGATTTTTACTTTGATAAAAATCACATCTAGGAAAGAAGGTGATATTGCTGTAAAAGATTTTTTTCTTTTAGATAGATAGTTTTTTTTGCTTTAAATTATAGTCACAAATTATATTTCATTTTTTTTTCCTAGTTGTCAAGCACTGAATGGGTTACATTTAAAATTCCAGCTTTTTTTTTAAATTATATTCTGTTTCTGTAACACCAAGCCCATTTACGCCCGTTCCGTTTCCAATTTAAAAAGTGAGCATTCATTTACTATAACTAGGTATCACAGAAGTATTCGGTTTTTGGGATTAAGTACTTAAAAATTTCCCCATCTTCCAATCCCGGAAATCCCGATCAGGGCGATTTCCGATATTTTGAATCGATTCATTCGAATGCGAATTCAACTCTGATCGAATCGCTTTCCTAAAATATTGGATAATAAAATGGAATGGTTGATGTTATTCAGTAATACTAGAATGGCTGATTTTTTTGTTTATTTAATCGCAGCACATTATTTAGTCGGCGTGTTTATGTTTTGGGATATATATTCTTTACTCACATTGCGAAGTATTCCTTCATACCTGGACGACGTGTTTTTAAAATTAATTTTATAACATGGCCCTATAAGTGAAATGAAACGGGGACATTTTTTATTAAATATAATACCCATGGTAAATATAAATTATATCAACAAATAATTAAAACAAAAGGAAATAAAATCTTATGCAAAAGCACTAAAGATATAACAGACTTGTTAAGAAACATGAGTACCAAGGTTGATTCAACGACAACTACAAACATAGACAATGGAGTACCGATTGAAGGTGATGAAAATATTTGGAAATTTCATGGATATTTAGTGTTACAGTCGTATCAAAATCAAAATGTGCCGAAAAAGTAGATGACAACCTGATATATTAGCTGAAGGAACCCCTTTTTTGATCTGATCCTGTTGTTCCATCCTTTTAAAGTTCAATAAAAAATGAAACAATATGATCACTTGAGCGTCCATATATGCAAACTAAAAGTATTGAAGTTAAAATTACAAAAAAAACATGATTCACTACAAGTTTGCCTAGAGTTTACCGGAAATTATAGTAATGCTTCTAAATTTCAAAAATAATATTTATAAAGAGTTTAATAGAAGTAGTATATACCCTAAAATGTTTTAACTTTCATATGTACCGAAGTACGTACGAATCCTTATAGCGCGAGTCAAACATATATCTTATTATAGATTCTCAATTAGCTCTAGGTTCGATCAATAAGACCGATCTTTTACCGTTAAATTCACTAAATATATACCAAAAATTCGAATTACTATCATAGCGCGTCGCGAACATCTTCCACGACGTTAAACTTCTCTCGTCGAGATAAAGATTGTAATCCGGACGCAGCATCACGTCTGGCATCCAACGGGGCACTGGCCGCCTCCAGCGAGACGCTCCCGACCATGCCAAGCCCATAAACAACGCCAGAGTTTATATTTAGAGCCGCGTCCGATACTGAGGTAGCCGCGTGCGCGCAGCGTACTCTGGAAGCGCGCGGTCGGCACTCCTGGCGCGTACTTCTGCTGAAATATGAACGCCACAAGTACCTAAGCATTGCGATCGTCAAGAAACCAGATTTGTGTCTGCCAAAGTCTGGATTAAGAAATTAAGTACTGTGATAACAATTAATTGCATCTACGAACAAGTATACTTTAACAAAAATAGATTTTTCCCTATTTTTCTTTATTTAATTGAAAGAAAACTCATACAAATATTATTTTGGATGGTATGCGAAAGCTGTTCGCGATTAATTTTATAAAAAAAAAAAGTTTAAAAAAAAATGTTCTCGAATAATTTCTGTTTTGTAGTGTCATTCAACATAACTATTTTCTAATTAATTGACTTTTTGTTTTGTCCCTAAATACTTAATAAACAAAAAACGAATACAAATGATTAAATGATACTTAATATTAAAAGCAAAAAAAAATAGGCAGTCATGAGAATTGCCAACAAAAGTAAAAACTTAAAACTATTTATTCATATTTCTATGTAAAAATATATTTGTACACACTATTGTACTGAATGGTGATCCTACAATTAAACAATTAAAATAATAATCAAACTAAAACACAATTTAAATAATGCAACACATTGAACTTTCCATGTAGCCAATTTAACTTTACTTGTATAGATATACACAGCACTAATGTTGCACAACACGTCACCCTTATAGCTATAGATATACTGCTATTACAGCATGTCGGTGATGCGAACTCACACGATTTTACCCATCCAAAAAGCGTCCAACGCGCAACACGTTATTCTCATATCTACAGATGTACTGTTAATTAGCATGTTAGTGACGCGAACCCATAAGATTTCCCTCTAGTTTCATATCAAATTTGCAAAAACGAAAAACCTAATAACTTAGTTTGGTATTGTTTCGTTTGCAATCTTTATAAATAGCCCACCAGAAGATGTTGTCATACAATGAAACCGAGGTCGTGGTAAAGAATTTAAATAAAATAGGAATTATAATAAATCACGTAGTTTTATTTAATGGTGGAATTTTAATTACAATGAATTTATGCAAAATTAACGCCAAATATATTCAATATCTCATATTGTTTTAAGTTGATATTTTGTAGTTTATTTTGATTGTTTTTTCGTAAATATCATTTTCATTTCGCCTGTATTACATTGTAAAATATTGTGTTGTTTTATGATTTGGTGATTTGCGTAAGTAATTATTATGCTTGTGGAGGACATACTGGGTAACATATTTTCATAATAAAATTAATATTAACATTTTCACATACTGGTGTTACAATGTGCCCTTAAATGTTAATATGTTTATAAGTAGGCAAGTGCATAAAGACCCTATAATGCAAGTTTTATTCTTATGCAACAGGTTTACTCAAATTTGATATAATGATTTAAATGAACTTGTGTCAAAAATTGAACTTGGTTGACTTGTGTTCTGTATCTACAATCTCAGCGCTTCCACCCAACAGGGTTAGAGTCTGTCCCTTCTCAATGAATTATTACGATCCCCATTTTTTCTAGAATGCATTTAGCGAACCCTCTAAATGACTCGATCCATTCTCAACCAAGACACGGTGGCTATAGAAATCACGTTCCAAGGCTCCTCCAAGGTTTCTCTCAGATTTAACTCTTTCGGTACATTTTGATTTTGACATATCTTATATACTCAAAACTATAATTTGGCCAGTAAGTAATCAGTCCTAATTTTATTTTTCGTAGTATTGTCAGAAATTAAAGGAAGTGAAATTTAAAATTCTGTAACATTCTCCTTACTTATGAAATCTTCCTCTAACTACTTTTCATTTTGAGATGCATAAACAAAAGGGTTGTAAAATAGGAAAATTTTCATCTCATTGTCAAAAACTTAATTAAACTAAAATATTCTCATTAATAGATACATACTTGTTGGGCACCAATGATCAATACGAGGTCATCAGTTGGGTTTCGCCGACCAAGACCCTTGGTTTACAGTTGGCTCAACTGTCCCTTCTTCGAACGTTTAGAATTGCTGCCATTTCTGGATGGGTTACTCGAAGCTAGTTTCTTCTTGATATCGGAAGTTACACCATTTGTTTGTTATAGTGGTATTCATGGTGAGATAGCAGATGCGTTTAATGTATACGGACTGGAATGAAAATGGTGTTCGAACTCGCGTTCAAGTTTCGACATTGATGCCCCTCCCCTAAAAAATGCAATCTATATTCGATGAATTCATCATTGAAACGATAAAGTTTAATAATCTATAAGAACTACAAAATATATAAACGAATTTTAATGGAAAGATTCAAAATGTCTTAAAAATGTGTCAAAATTCCTCATATTTACCTTCTGCGTTTTGCCTCATCCTGAGAAATATCTAAACTAGTGGAAATTAATTATTATAGTGATATAATTACTATCATCAGCAGCCAAAAGTGAAATAAAGAAAAGTCCATTGCTATAAATCTAATAAAAAATTTTCAGATGTAGGTGTTTAATAATAAACCACGCGGAGCTTATAAATATTCAAAATGTCGTTGCATATAGATTTTCTCACAATTATGAAAAAAAAATTGTTTTTCACGAGTGCACTTATGCCTACTCTTGTGTTGAAGGCTGCTCATACGAGTAACAATAAATAGTCTTACCTCATAGCAGCTATACTCGTTCCACCAAGTGCTATAAAATCTATGAAGGTAAAGATGGAATGAAGATGAATCAAAAGTCTAGGTAATAAAATGGAACTATTAGGGAGAGAAAATTAAAGAATTCTTCCCTTAAAAAACTTTTATTTAAAATATCAATCAGACAAATGAGAAAAATATTTTATTTTTTATGAAAAGTGACGTTATATCTCATAATAGTACCTACATAACTATTTTTAATGAAACATTAATTGTTTTCGAACTTGAAATAAGAAATCCAAATACGCAAACAAAGGACATCAACAAGTCACATAAAAGTCGAAAAGACCGGAAGGAACCCATTCACTCGCATAAACCTTCGTGGTTTATTAACTTACCAACGTCTCTAACAATTGAAAGTTTGTTTTTAATCCATTTTGGGAATATCAAATATGTAAAAAGTAATGTATATTTATTTTCTATTTCGTAACATATATATTAATGCAACATTTTGATTTTCCTGTAATCGTTTCCTTTTCTTCCATTAAAATCATAGATTATGTTTCGTTTTTTGCCCTTTCTTGAACGTAAGCTCTTTAATTTCTTTTATATTCTAAAAAATATCAACTTATTTTCAACTACATTCTATTTCTATAATACTAAATAAATTTTCGCCAGCATCCATTCAAGATCTGAGTTGTTATGTCATTGAATATCCTATATCTTTATAAAGTCTAGCTTATACACATTCCATTAATAGAACAAATATAATGGTAATACCAAGACCTACCTTTAAGACTTAGTGACTTCATGAACTAGAAATCGGATCCGCTTTGTGCCAGAATTTTCGTAAATATTTGGCGGATGTAACTTAAATCGTTCAAAAGGTTTAGGATTTGTGTTAAATACTTCTTTCGTAAATTAAAATAGGGACTTCCGATTTGATTGTTCAACTAAATCATTATATATGTCTGTAGTGAAAAATGAGTTAGAAGCCAGCAAAATTATTTGAAGTCCTCATAAAACTAAGTACATTGTAATATTTAAGGTCCAAAAAGCTTGTTTATACACTATAAACCTACTCCGGTTTTGCATGTGTAAACACAGATTTGTCACTAATTGATGCGTACTTAATCCTGATTAATTGTTCAATAGATTCTTTGTATAGAAATTAATTTTTTCAAACGAATTTTATTTCCACTAAATAATAAGTATATTATATGAAAATATTGAATATATTTGGCGTTGATTTAATAGAAATTCATTATAATTAATTTTTTTTCAACGAAGCGAAACTACGCAATATAATATTATTTCTACTTTATTTAAATTCTTCACCACGATCTAGGTTTTGTTGTATGGCAGCATCGTCAGATGGGATATCTTTCCAAATTGTCCACTTTGGAGATTATGTCATACAACGAAACCTAAATAATACCACATCACGTAGCTTCATTTAGTTGGGAAAAATTTAATTATATAAAAATAAAAAATTAATTAAAATATTGCAGTTTTATATCAAATGGTAATTTCAAATAATCGAAACAAATGCATTATATATATTGAAAGTATATTTTTATTATTTACAAATGTGTAATTTACTAACAAATAGAAATTGTTCCCCTGTTAAAATCTATAATTAAATTCATTTCTATTTCAGGTTTTAAGATCAACAGTATCCAAATGTCGTTTACACATTCAACGTTTTAACAAATACAAATGTTTACAAATTTCTTGCAATTGCTATAATTATAATTCGTAAATTTTTAAACCTCCACTATACTACTCGCGAAGTTGATCGAAGTTAGGCGAAGAGAATAGTGTAGAGAGCTTTGTGCAACCTCGCCTCGCCTCGGACGACTTCCGATCGCTGTCGGTTTTTTGCACCCAAGTCAAATGACTTCGTAAAGTTACACGAAACTTCTCACTACACTGCTCAGCGTACTTCAGTTTGCAGACAGACGTCGTACTGTTTACACGTGAGTGCGTGCGGGCAACTCACAGCTCATGAATTCCGGCAAAAAACAGACCGATATTCCAAATACGTTGCAGTTCCCATATTCGTTGGAAAAATGCGGCATGAAAAGAAAATTTACTGAGTACAAATTAAGAAAAGTTACTGCAAAATTTAATTTGATAAAGATTAGAACAGTTTTTCTCGGTACTCTTAAAAAAATGTTATTGAAAAATTATGTTTTCATTAAAGATTAAAACGTGTAGGTATTATGGATTTGACATACACAAACGCGAAAATTGTGAAGAAATTTATTGTAAAACTTTATTGAGAACACAATACTGCCATAAACTGTTGCCATGTAACAATTTAAGTAACGCACAACAAAACACCTATTCGATAAATGCCCCTTTCCGACTTCACCGAAATTCATCGTCACATATCGGGTAATTTTCATATAATATACCTGAATAAATTATACCTTTAAACCTACCTGAATATCTGAATAAATCTATCTATTATTTAAAACCATAACAAAATCCATCTGAGAAAATCGCGTACATATAAACAAACAGACGCGGCAGCGAATTCGTTTCATAATATATATTGATGAGACAATATGGTCAGATCTCTTTTCTATTCTATTGAAAAATGTCATTTTATTATGCCAAAAAACATTTTCTGCTGTCTGTATTATTAAAAAGACTCTGTCATCGTTCACTGCAACATCCTGCACTCACGTTGTCATCGTCTTTTTGATCACCAACATTCATCGTCACAGATTGAGTAATTTTCACGAAATATTCATGAATTATACATTTAAATCTATCTTGCGAATAAATCTATCCGTTAATAAAAACCTGAACAAAATACGTCTGAGAAAATCGCTTTCATGTAAACAAACAGACGCAGCGGCGAATTCGTTTCATAATATATATTGATGGGACAGTATGATCAGATCTCTTTTCTATTCCCAAGCAATTGTCTTCTGATCATACTTGGCTTCTATTGAGAAATTTAATTTTATTATGCTAAAGAATATTTTCTGCTGACTGGTTTATTAAAAAGACTCTCCCATAGTTCACTGTAACATCCTACACTCACGTTGTCATCGTCTTTTTGATCACCAACATTCATCGTCACAGATTGAGTAATTTTCACAAAATATTCATTTAATTTATCTTGCGAATAAATATATCGGTTAATGGAAACCGAAACAAAGTACGTCTGAAAACATCGCGATCATATAAACAAACAGACGCAACAGCGAATTCGTTCCACAATATATATTGATGAGACATTACGGTTAGATCTCTTTTCCATTTCCGATCGATTTTCTTCATATCGTGCTTGGCTTCTATTGAATAATTTAATTTTAATTTACTAAAGAAAAATGTTTGCGGTCTGTTTTATTAAAAATACTCTCCTGCCGTACACTATAATATCCTACACTCACGTTGTCATCGTCTTTTTGCAATACCAGAATCTAGAACCGATCATATTGAAATTCTCCACTTTCCTTTGGATTTGACTAACCAATCACCTGATCGCGGTCGCATCAAAGTGTGATTTGTTTGCGAAAAGTGAAAATATTTTTAATTATTTTAATGTCAGTTGTCTACAGAAACGTTGTTAAATTTGTTAATTGCTTTATTCTATAATAAATTTATTCTTATTGTTATTATTAAAAACTATTAGAATTTTACTGTAATATTTCTGTAACTCCATATAAAATGAAGAAAATATTGAAATCCTTTTCCAGAAAATTTAATTGAGAAAAGAATGAGGAAGAAGGCAAAAGAAAGAAATATACAGCCTAAATGAATTAAATTTATGTAATGAACAAAAATGCAGTTTCTTATGCAGCATTGAATGCAACGAAATTAATTTTAAGACAACAATGCAAAACAATAAATATAAAAATAAAATCCAACATTTTCTTCGTCGGATTACCCCCATTTAAAGATTATGAAATAGAGGTAGTCATTATTATGAAATAGAGTCATAAAAAACCACCAAAAAAACCATTTTAGATTTTAAAAAAAATCGATATTTTAATAACTCACAACTTTGAGTGTATTCAATAAAAAAATTAATTAAAAAAAGCAAGTAAATATGAAATGTTTTACGTAATTTTAGTGTTAATTTTTTAAATTAAGTTCAACAAATTATTAATAATAACACCAGAAAAAATTACTATTTTTATATGTTTTGTTTTTTACATAATGGAGAAAAAATCGCACTTTAATTCTTTGATGGCGTTCAAAGGCTGAAAAGTTACAGCTGTAGAATGAAAAATTCAATATATCTGATAGTCGCATTTAAATTAAAATAAAATATAGTTATAAGTCAAACTTTTGACATATGTTGAAATTTCCCAAAAATCATTGAAATTAAAATAAAATAATTGTACATTGGCTACAAAAACATAAAGAAGATTAAATTTATTCCTAAATTTATAATCACTTTATAGTTCAGAAAATATCTCTGTTATCATCACATATACAAAAGAACATAATTTCAGCTTAACGCGTAAGTAATGCAGACGAACCACTTTTGTAGGTGGAAAGTGATTGACCGGCAACTGCCGACTTTTGACCGACAAAATTGGTGGCCATCTTTCCATCCACCCAAAATATGCTTGCTGCCGATTAAATGCATTTTGTCTCCGTGAGTGCGTGTTCAATCATTTGTTCTCTCTTTCTGAAGTGAAATATCTTAGGCGGCGATTCAATAATCGATAAGTGGACGAGAATTGGGAGTAAAATTTTAAGGTCCGTCACGTTTAAGCACGTTTCGTTATATGAGAGAGAACAAAGATATGACGTAGAGAGAAAGAGAAAAAGAGCCATATATTCCGACGCCATGGAAGTAGAGTGAAAGAGAGCGACGTATACACAATACGATACAAAGCGATTGAAATAAATTAGTGTCGCGCATGCGCGCGTTGTAGATGTACGCCTCAGACGCTACATATGAACAGCTGAGGCACCACGCACACGTTGTGTTATTAATATTTGTCATTGGGTTTTTTGATTATTTACGTTTGTTTCCCGTGCTTGTTTGATTATATCCGTGAAGAGTTATTTAAGAAGTTTCACTTCTATCACGTGTACGGTGTTGCACACGCAATTTTTCCGTTTTTCTCCTTTAGCATATTAGTATTCCGCGTTGCGCTTGAAATTGTTTTTTTATCAGTTCACTGTGGTCACTGTTCAGTAATATTACTATTAAATATTAATAGTTAAACTTTACTACCGCTGATATTATCGTTATTCGAAGCGGTGCAAACAATACAACGAATGCGATCTAAGTTTAAAACTTATAGATGTAAAAATTTATTTAAATAACCTTTTATTTAAACTTTGGGCACGGCAAGAGTAAAATTTCAAGGTCGAATTTTGTGTAACATTTTTTCATGTAACGTTTTGATGCAACGTTTAGTTGTAACGTCTGAATGTAACGAATCTATCGCAACAAAAACGGAAAATAGATACTTAGCTAATGACAGTGAGTATATGACGAAAAGTATAAGCATGCGCAAAAACAAACAAAAATGGCGCTCACTACATGTGTGTCAAAAGTAAACTGTCAAAATGTTTAACTATGTATGTATCAATTTATGATTGATTACTTACAAATTTTGCGTGTACTTCATCCATTACAAGGCTAGCAATATATGCACTTAATTTCTTTGTAATTCCGCAATAACCCGCACATATAGTTACTGTAAAAATATTTTACAACAGGGGCAATACATCTCGACTTCCTTCAGCTGCATTAATCGTGTTCTGATACTGGCATCACGGGATTTTTTGTAATTGACAATTTGCTATGTAAATTTATATGAAGATTTTATTCTCGTCTTCATCCTCTAAATACTATCCTTAAATCCTATAAATATTTTAGTATATTTTCCTCTTTCGCTCTCCTTTTCTGTGCCTCTCTCTCTCTCTCTCTCTCACTCCCTCTGCCGTTTAACCCCCTAATATATACTTACACACCGAGGTTTAGATCGCCAGATAAGTTTCATTTCGGTCATATGTACTGAGCTGCATGCTCTAAAATATTTTTTATTATTTTTTGCGATGTATTAACTTTAAAATAATTTCAAATTTTTTATATTAAAATTGTTTATAGGTAATTTATTAACAGCATCGTAAGCAGCTTGTATCAAGCTAAGAATTGTACAACAATCTATAATATTAGAAATACTGTCCAATTTTTTTTTATTTTCTTCAGTTTTTTAAAAGCTTAACTCAAAAATGCATCCAGTACACAACACCACCCTTCACTTAAATCGTTGTTATTTTTGTATTAACACTAAAACACTTGGTTATTCGACACAGAATTAATGCTGCTATGTATTTGATAAAAACACACGTACACGGTATATAAGTACACAGTAAATGAGAAAAATGTTATGCAATATGAAAACAGATGACAGCAATTAAAGATATAAGTTTTAGATACGCTGTAACAATCACAACTCATCAAAAAATAAACTTGTTAAGTAAGCATTAATAAAAACTACTTTGCAACAATTCCTAATTCAGACATGAATTTATTATACTTATAGGAACACAATGCTTTTGTCAATAAATAATTAGATATCATTGGTAGGCAAATATACAATATTTATTTTCTTTAAGTTCTTTACCACGACCTAGGTTTCGTTGTATTAATCAAAGATCTTTGCTAATAGCCCACCTGAAGATGTTGTAATACAACGAAACCTAGGTCGTGGTAAAGAAATTAAAGAAAGTAGAAACAATAATACATCACGTAGTTTCATTTAATTGTGGATATTTATTTCATTATTGGGGAATATTAATGTAATTTAAATTTGGTTGAAATATTTATTTTCCAATTATTTATTAACCGGACATTATATTTAAACCATTGTTTTCTTAATTAATTCCTTTTTATTTGCATATATTAATAAATAAAACCCAAATTATGCGAGGGAAATTCAAATTGTTGAAACGCAACATTATTGGTTAGAACAAAACATGACGTCAGAAGCTATGTAAACAAGCTAGTTTTGTTGACATTAATGTAGAATTTGTTGTGTTTGATAAGGAAAAATAGTATTCTTGCATTATTTTGCATAACTAGTGCATTTTTAATATAATATTGAGATTTAGAATCGTCTAGAACCATGACTGGAAGTGGTTTTGTGAAAGCACAATCGGAAATCTGTCAAGAATGCATTCATGACGATATCATATTTTACTTCAAATTCAGATTTTACCTCCGCTGAGATCAAATGAGTGAAAGCTGTGTAAAGGTAACTGTTTAACACATGATTTTTATTCATGTATTATGTATGTTTTATATTCGTTTATATCTGTTTTTTATTTTTTACACTCATAAATAGAGAGCAGTAAACATAACCTATAATGTTTAGAAACTTGACTAAATAGTGACTATATTTTATTAATTTATATGTAATGTCATTTACGTTCAATCAAGTCACTTTTTATGTATTTTAGTAATGTTATGTAGCTTTTTTTTAACGTAAAAAACAAAAAAAAAACGAAAGTCGTATTATACTTCTGTAAACTAGTTTAACTATACAATTATCTAGTGCTTATATAATACTATATTGAAATCATACTAGTTATCCAAATAAAACATACTTCTATTAAAATGATCTTCACAACAATCAAACAACGTCTTGAATATACATCATCTCTTTTCATAACCCTGCACCATTTTATTCGTATTTCTGCATTTCTCGGAACATGAAAAAACACTTTATCAGGTGTACTTCTAATAGTATTTTTTGTATCTAGGCACAATACAACACTTATAAACAGGTTTCGAACTTCTTCCATGGTTTAAACGGCTATTATACTCAAAAATATATTTGAAATAACGATAAGTCCTACATAAACAAACGCGGGACATAGCTTATAACGTCACTCAAGGCGCAGGGATATGACGGCATCTAAAAAGCTTAATTTTATTGGCAGTTTCAAATATTTCTTTTTAAATTTAATTGAAATATTTTCAACAGTATTTATATTTTTACTATATTATAACGATGTAAACAGTGAATCAAAAATATTAAAAATTACATGTATGTTCACGTTTGCAACAATCTCGCTAACACAATATCCCTAACATCACAAAATATACCTAACATCTATATGTTTAGACCTTTGATCTGAACAAAGACTACAAAACAATAGAAATACACTTTGGATGTCACAATTTATTGCTATCATGTAAATATCTCCAGTTAACTCACAATCACTTAACTTAATCGATAACGTTCAACCCGCAATATTTACAAACGTACTGCTTCTCTACTTGCTTCAGCGAGAGCCATATATTCGATTTCAGTACTAGAAAGGGCTAGTACCCTTTGCTTTTTACTTTGACAAGATATAGTACATATTGTTTCGTTTTCTCTAAATATTTAACAATATTTTCCGCATAACTACAATGTAAATGTGAACCACTATTATTAAATGATTTAGGTAACTAACAATCAAAGTAATATCGGGTCCCGTTAATACTAATATATACATGAGGTCTCCCAGTAATCGATATTGATAAAAATTGATATTGAAAATCTGTACTACAGGTGGTTGGTTTTTCAATATTTAATTTACATCCAATAGTGCCCATTATTTTAGAGTCAATCATATCAAACTTAGTTAACAATTCATGAATATACTGTCTTGACCAAAGTGTTTACATAGAACAAATACCATTCGAAAAATATATGTACATCTGGACAACCACACTATAGAGACAATTTTTCAGATTTTTAAAGCCGATGAAAACCCAATAGCGTAAACCGGTTAAGTTGCCATACCTAAAAACATCCATCAAAATTTCCTCTTTACAAAATTAATATATAATATATTAATATATAATTCTTTTGAAAATAACATTACTATATGTTAAGTAAATTTTGAATTTTTGAAGTAAATTTTGAAACAAAGCAACTGCTAGACATCTTTTCATATTACATTAATCTTCGTATAAGTGTATGTTTTTAAATGATATGGCAAAGCAGAAACCGGCTGTTTCTATAGATTACGACGCCCGAAATAATTATAGTCAAGAAAGTTTTCGCTTATCTCATCACGTTCACGAGATGCAGCGTTAACGAAAGTGTTAAATGAAATCCAGTACACCGCACGCCAGGTGCAGCATGGCACCATCAAAGCAATACGACACGATGCGTTTAAACCATTATTGAGCTTTTAATATTCAGACATAGGATTATTATCTTACAAAAATAAATATCAATCGTTCTGTGATTAGGTTTTTTGGTTAAATATCAATAAACTTATGAAAAGTACTAAATTACCATTTTTTCATGGAGGTTCTATTTGCCATAGTGAATGTTTAAATATAATTATTATTCAAAAATATTGGTATGACACTAAAGCATATTAACTCACACATATTTAAACAGCTAATATTTAAATATACATGAAAATTTTAGGGGAGCCAACTAAGTACTAGAAAAAATTGTTTTTATGTTCCACATCACTTGAAAAAGCTAGTCTTAAAAGTCTCAAAAACTTTTTTTTTCATAATATTTGGTATATATTTAGGTATATAGTAAAAAATTATGCCTCTCCTCCTTTATTCTCACTGTACACAATGAAACTGTTCGCCGACATCACCTTCTCGTCGTTTTCCATTTTAGATCTATTAATTAAACTTTTCCGCCGTGATTTTGAAACGATCTTACTTCAATCGCAGTCAGTTTGCTTAGTTAAAAATGTTAGCTATTTCAGTGAGAGGATATGCGTTGTCATTTAAAATTTTAGTGATCTCAGCAAGGAAATAAGTAATTTCATCAAAAATTAGCGATTTCGTCATAGAAATTAGCAGTTTCATTAAAAAATATTAAGGGTTTCTGCAAAGAGATTAGTGGTTTCAGCACAGAAATTAGCAGTTTCCTTCAAAGGTATTAGTGGTTTCAGCAAAGAGATTAGTGGTTTCAGCATATAAATTAGCAGTTTCATTAAAAGAGATTAATGGTTTCAACAAAGAGATTAGTGGTTTCGGGATAGAAGTCAACAGTGTCAATCAAAGATATTAGCAGTGTCATTCAAACTATTGACAAATTGTTATATTTTTAAGGCAAGACGTAGAAAGGTTCTTATATTACCACGTATTATTATTACGCTGCATTTGCTTAAAATGTTTACGAGACAATGATATCTCTTAAATAGTATTAAGAAAAAAATGTCTTAACTTATATCTACTTTTTTTTAATTAAAAAGCTAAAACATTTTCTTTTTCATTAAACATTTAGAAAACAAAGTATTTTTGAATTTTTAACAGTGAATTTTTCAAAATGTATTTATATGCAATATTCATAAACTAAATATCTAACTGCAATCAATATACATGTATGCATCAAAATATTGATTAGCATTGAAAACCGCAACGAATAATGCTCGAACATCATATGGAACGGCACACGGTAAAATTAGTGTATCTTAAAACAAACAAAACATTAACTGCAATTTGAAATATTCACACCAGTATTTAATAATTTAAACACCACACAGTAATAAACCTTAAACGTTACATCTATGTGTGAGTCATATTTTTAACCAAACATGAAGCTTAGAAATATGGCGACATAATATGAACCTTTGACAACCTTATTTACTTCTATACTTTTATTACTTTAACAACATATACCTAACATATAACAATATATACCTTACGTCTTCATTTGCCTGGTACACTTACACTTTTTATTAATTAGAAAACAAACAATACTTTAACAATATATACCTAACATATTCGAACCTATCTCTATATCTTGTGTCTTCATTTGCCTTCTACACTTACATTTATTATTAATTAGAAAACAAACAATACATTAACAATATATACCTAACAATTTTAACCTATATCTATACCTTACGTCTTCATTTGCTTTCTTCACTTAAATTTATTTTTAATTAGAAAACAAACAATACATTAACAATATATACCTAACAATTTTAACCTATATCTATACCTTACGTCTTCATTTGCTTTCTTCACTTAAATTTATTTTTAATTAGAAAACAAACAATACATTAACAATATATACCTAACATATTCGAACCTATATTTATATCTTGTGCCTTCATTTACCTTGTACACTTACATTTATTATTAATTAGAAAACAAACAATACATTAACAATATATACCTAACAATTTTAACCTATATCTATACGTAACGTCTTCATTTGCCTTGTACACTTACATTTATTATTAATTAGAAAACAAACAATACATTAACAACATATAGCTGACACATTCGAACCTATATTTATATCTTATGTCTTCATTTGCCTTGTACACTTACATTTATTATTAATTAGAAAACAAACAATACATTAACAATATATACCTAACAATTTTAACCTATATCTATACGTAACGTCTTCATTTGCCTTGTACACTTACATTTATTATTAATTAGAAAACAAACAATACATTAACAATATATACCTAACAATTTTAACCTATATCTATACGTAACGTCTTCATTTGCCTTGTACACTTACATTTATTATTAATTAGAAAACAAACAATACATTAACAATATATACCTAACAATTTTAACCTATATCTATACGTAACGTCTTCATTTGCCTTGTACACTTACATTTATTATTAATTAGAAAACAAACAATACATTAACAATATATACCTAACAATTTTAACCTATATCTATACGTAACGTCTTCATTTGCCTTGTACACTTACATTTATTATTAATTAGAAAACAAACAATACATTAACAATATATACCTAACAATTTTAACCTATATCTATACCTTACGTCTTCATTTGCTTTCTTCACTTAAATTTATTTTTAATTAGAAAACAAACAATACATTAACAATATATACCTAACATATTCGAACCTATATTTATATCTTGTGCCTTCATTTACCTTGTACACTTACATTTATTATTAATTAGAAAACAAACAATACATTAACAATATATACCTAACAATTTTAACCTATATCTATACGTAACGTCTTCATTTGCCTTGTACACTTACATTTATTATTAATTAGAAAACAAACAATACATTAACAACATATAGCTGACACATTCGAACCTATATTTATATCTTATGTCTTCATTTGCCTTGTACACTTACATTTATTATTAATTAGAAAACAAACAATACATTAACAATATATACCTAACAATTTTAACCTATATCTATACGTAACGTCTTCATTTGCCTTGTACACTTACATTTATTATTAATTAGAAAACAAACAATACATTAACAATATATACCTAACAATTTTAACCTATATCTATACGTAACGTCTTCATTTGCCTTGTACACTTACATTTATTATTAATTAGAAAACAAACAATACATTAACAACATATAGCTGACACATTCGAACCTATATTTATATCTTATGTCTTCATTTGCCTTGTACACTTACATTTATTATTAATTAGAAAACAAACAATACATTAACAATATATACCTAACAATTTTAACCTATATCTATACGTAACGTCTTCATTTGCCTTCTACACTTACATTTATTTTTAATTAGAAAACAAACAATACATTAACAACATATAACTGACACATTCGAACCTATATTTATATCTTATGTCTTCATTTGCCTTGTACACTTACATTTATTTTTAATTAGAAAACAAACAATACATTAACAATATATCCCTAACAATTTTAACCTATATCTAAACGTAACGTCTTCATTTGCCTTCTACACTTACATTTATTATTAATTAGAAAACAAACAATACATTAACAACATATACCTAACAATTTTAACCTATATCTATACGTAACGTCTTCATTTGCCTTGTACACTTACATTTATTATTAATTAGAAAACAAACAATACATTAACAACATATAACTGACATATTCGAACCTATATTTATATCTTATGTCTTCATTTGCCTTGTACACTTACATTTATTTTTAATTAGAAAACAAACAATACATTAACAATATATCCCTAACAATTTTAACCTATATCTAAACGTAACGTCTTCATTTGCCTTCTACACTTAAATTTATTATTAATTAGAAAACAAACAATACATTAACAACATATAACGGACATATTCGAACCTATATTTATATCTTATGTCTTCATTTGCCTTGTACACTTACATTTATTTTTAATTAAAAAACAAACAATACATTAACAATACATACCTAACAATTTTAACCTATATCTAAACGTAACGTCTTCATTTGCCTTCTACACTTAAATTTATTTTTAATTGGAAAACAAACAATACATTAACAATATATACCTAACAATTTTAACCTATATCTATACGTAACGTCTTCATTTGCCTTCTACACTTAAATTTATTATTAATTAGAAAACAAACAATACATTAACAACATATACCTAACAATTTTAACCTATATCTATACGTAACGTCTTCATTTGCCTTGTACACTTACATTTATTATTAATTAGAAAACAAACAATACATTAACAACATATACCTAACAATTTTAACCTATATCTATACGTAACGTCTTCATTTGCCTTGTACACTTACATTTATTATTAATTAGAAAACAAACAATACATTAACAACATATAACTGACACATTCGAACCTATATTTATATCTTATGTCTTCATTTGCCTTGTACACTTACATTTATTTTTAATTAGAAAACAAACAATACATTAACAATATATCCCTAACAATTTTAACCTATATCTAAACGTAACGTCTTCATTTGCCTTCTACACTTAAATTTATTATTAATTAGAAAACAAACAATACATTAACAACATATAACGGACATATTCGAACCTATATTTATATCTTATGTCTTCATTTGCCTTGTACACTTACATTTATTTTTAATTAAAAAACAAACAATACATTAACAATACATACCTAACAATTTTAACCTATATCTAAACGTAACGTCTTCATTTGCCTTCTACACTTAAATTTATTTTTAATTGGAAAACAAACAATACATTAACAATATATACCTAACAATTTTAACCTATATCTATACGTAACGTCTTCATTTGCCTTCTACACTTAAATTTATTATTAATTGGAAAACAAACAATACATTAACAATATATACCTAACAATTTTAACCTATATCTATACGTAACGTCTTCATTTGCCTTCTACACTTAAATTTATTATTAATTAGAAAACAAACAATACATTAACAACATATAACGGACATATTCGAACCTATATTTATATCTTATGTCTTCATTTGCCTTGTACACTTACATTTATTTTTAATTAAAAAACAAACAATACATTAACAATATATACCTAACAATTTTAACCTATATCTATACGTAACGTCTTCATTTGCCTTCTACACTTAAATTTATTTTTAATTGGAAAACAAACAATACATTAACAATACATACCTAACAATTTTAACCTATATCTAAACGTAACGTCTTCATTTGCCTTCTACACTTAAATTTATTTTTAATTGGAAAACAAACAATACATTAACAATATATACCTAACAATTTTAACCTATATCTATACGTAACGTCTTCATTTGCCTTCTACACTTAAATTTATTTTTAATTGGAAAACAAACAATACATTAACAATATATACCTAACAATTTTAACCTATATCTATACGTAACGTCTTCATTTGCCTTCTACACTTAAATTTATTATTAATTAGAAAACAAACAATACATTAACAACATATAACGGACATATTCGAACCTATATTTATATCTTATGTCTTCATTTGCCTTGTACACTTACATTTATTTTTAATTAAAAAACAAACAATACATTAACAATATATACCTAACAATTTTAACCTATATCTATACGTAACGTCTTCATTTGCCTTCTACACTTAAATTTATTTTTAATTGGAAAACAAACAATACATTAACAATATATACCTAACAATTTTAACCTATATCTATACGTAACGTCTTCATTTGCCTTGTACACTTAAATTTATTTTTAATTGGAAAACAAACAATACATTAACAATATATACCTAACAATTTTAACCTATATCTATACGTAACGTCTTCATTTGCCTTCTACACTTAAATTTATTTTTAATTGGAAAACAAACAATACATTAACAATATATACCTAACAATTTTAACCTATATCTATACGTAACGTCTTCATTTGCCTTCTACACTTAAATTTATTTTTAATTGGAAAACAAACAATACATTAACAATATATACCTAACAATTTTAACCTATATCTATACGTAACGTCTTCATTTGCCTTCTACACTTAAATTTATTATTAATTAGAAAACAAACAATACATTAACAACATATAACGGACATATTCGAACCTATATTTATATCTTATGTCTTCATTTGCCTTGTACACTTACATTTATTTTTAATTAAAAAACAAACAATACATTAACAATATATACCTAACAATTTTAACCTATATCTATACGTAACGTCTTCATTTGCCTTCTACACTTAAATTTATTTTTAATTGGAAAACAAACAATACATTAACAATATATACCTAACAATTTTAACCTATATCTATACGTAACGTCTTCATTTGCCTTGTACACTTAAATTTATTTTTAATTGGAAAACAAACAATACATTAACAATATATACCTAACAATTTTAACCTATATCTATACGTAACGTCTTCATTTGCCTTCTACACTTAAATTTATTTTTAATTGGAAAACAAACAATACATTAACAATATATACCTAACAATTTTAACCTATATCTATACGTAACGTCTTCATTTGCCTTCTACACTTAAATTTATTTTTAATTGGAAAACAAACAATACATTAACAATATATACCTAACAATTTTAACCTATATCTATACGTAACGTCTTCATTTGCCTTCTACACTTAAATTTATTATTAATTAGAAAACAAACAATACATTAACAACATATAACGGACATATTCGAACCTATATTTATATCTTATGTCTTCATTTGCCTTGTACACTTACATTTATTTTTAATTAAAAAACAAACAATACATTAACAATATATACCTAACAATTTTAACCTATATCTATACGTAACGTCTTCATTTGCCTTCTACACTTAAATTTATTTTTAATTGGAAAACAAACAATACATTAACAATATATACCTAACAATTTTAACCTATATCTATACGTAACGTCTTCATTTGCCTTGTACACTTAAATTTATTTTTAATTGGAAAACAAACAATACATTAACAATATATACCTAACAATTTTAACCTATATCTATACGTAACGTCTTCATTTGCCTTCTACACTTAAATTTATTTTTAATTGGAAAACAAACAATACATTAACAATATATACCTAACAATTTTAACCTATATCTATACGTAACGTCTTCATTTGCCTTGTACACTTAAATTTATTTTTAATTGGAAAACAAACAATACATTAACAATATATACCTAACAATTTTAACCTATATCTATACGTAACGTCTTCATTTGCCTTCTACACTTAAATTTATTTTTAATTGGAAAACAAACAATACATTAACAATATATACCTAACAATTTTAACCTATATCTATACGTAACGTCTTCATTTGCCTTCTACACTTAAATTTATTTTTAATTGGAAAACAAACAATACATTAACAATATATACCTAACAATTTTAACCTATATCTATACGTAACGTCTTCATTTGCCTTGTACACTTAAATTTATTTTTAATTGGAAAACAAACAATACATTAACAATATATACCTAACAATTTTAACCTATATCTATACGTAACGTCTTCATTTGCCTTGTACACTTACATTTATTATTAATTAGAAAACAAACAATACATTAACAACATATAACTGACACATTCGAACCTATATTTATATCTTATGTCTTCATTTGCCTTGTACACTTACATTTATTTTTAATTAGAAAACAAACAATACATTAACAATATATCCCTAACAATTTTAACCTATATCTAAACGTAACGTCTTCATTTGCCTTCTACACTTAAATTTATTATTAATTAGAAAACAAACAATACATTAACAACATATAACGGACATATTCGAACCTATATTTATATCTTATGTCTTCATTTGCCTTGTACACTTACATTTATTTTTAATTAAAAAACAAACAATACATTAACAATACATACCTAACAATTTTAACCTATATCTAAACGTAACGTCTTCATTTGCCTTCTACACTTAAATTTATTTTTAATTGGAAAACAAACAATACATTAACAATATATACCTAACAATTTTAACCTATATCTATACGTAACGTCTTCATTTGCCTTCTACACTTAAATTTATTTTTAATTGGAAAACAAACAATACATTAACAATATATACCTAACAATTTTAACCTATATCTATACGTAACGTCTTCATTTGCCTTCTACACTTAAATTTATTATTAATTAGAAAACAAACAATACATTAACAACATATAACGGACATATTCGAACCTATATTTATATCTTATGTCTTCATTTGCCTTGTACACTTACATTTATTTTTAATTAAAAAACAAACAATACATTAACAATACATACCTAACAATTTTAACCTATATCTAAACGTAACGTCTTCATTTGCCTTCTACACTTAAATTTATTTTTAATTGGAAAACAAACAATACATTAACAATATATACCTAACAATTTTAACCTATATCTATACGTAACGTCTTCATTTGCCTTCTACACTTAAATTTATTATTAATTAGAAAACAAACAATACATTAACAACATATACCTAACAATTTTAACCTATATCTATACGTAACGTCTTCATTTGCCTTGTACACTTACATTTATTATTAATTAGAAAACAAACAATACATTAACAACATATACCTAACAATTTTAACCTATATCTATACGTAACGTCTTCATTTGCCTTGTACACTTACATTTATTATTAATTAGAAAACAAACAATACATTAACAACATATAACTGACACATTCGAACCTATATTTATATCTTATGTCTTCATTTGCCTTGTACACTTACATTTATTTTTAATTAGAAAACAAACAATACATTAACAATATATCCCTAACAATTTTAACCTATATCTAAACGTAACGTCTTCATTTGCCTTCTACACTTAAATTTATTATTAATTAGAAAACAAACAATACATTAACAACATATAACGGACATATTCGAACCTATATTTATATCTTATGTCTTCATTTGCCTTGTACACTTACATTTATTTTTAATTAAAAAACAAACAATACATTAACAATACATACCTAACAATTTTAACCTATATCTAAACGTAACGTCTTCATTTGCCTTCTACACTTAAATTTATTTTTAATTGGAAAACAAACAATACATTAACAATATATACCTAACAATTTTAACCTATATCTATACGTAACGTCTTCATTTGCCTTCTACACTTAAATTTATTTTTAATTGGAAAACAAACAATACATTAACAATATATACCTAACAATTTTAACCTATATCTATACGTAACGTCTTCATTTGCCTTCTACACTTAAATTTATTATTAATTAGAAAACAAACAATACATTAACAACATATAACGGACATATTCGAACCTATATTTATATCTTATGTCTTCATTTGCCTTGTACACTTACATTTATTTTTAATTAAAAAACAAACAATACATTAACAATATATACCTAACAATTTTAACCTATATCTATACGTAACGTCTTCATTTGCCTTCTACACTTAAATTTATTTTTAATTGGAAAACAAACAATACATTAACAATATATACCTAACAATTTTAACCTATATCTATACGTAACGTCTTCATTTGCCTTGTACACTTAAATTTATTTTTAATTGGAAAACAAACAATACATTAACAATATATACCTAACAATTTTAACCTATATCTATACGTAACGTCTTCATTTGCCTTCTACACTTAAATTTATTTTTAATTGGAAAACAAACAATACATTAACAATATATACCTAACAATTTTAACCTATATCTATACGTAACGTCTTCATTTGCCTTCTACACTTAAATTTATTTTTAATTGGAAAACAAACAATACATTAACAATATATACCTAACAATTTTAACCTATATCTATACGTAACGTCTTCATTTGCCTTCTACACTTAAATTTATTATTAATTAGAAAACAAACAATACATTAACAACATATAACGGACATATTCGAACCTATATTTATATCTTATGTCTTCATTTGCCTTGTACACTTACATTTATTTTTAATTAAAAAACAAACAATACATTAACAATATATACCTAACAATTTTAACCTATATCTATACGTAACGTCTTCATTTGCCTTCTACACTTAAATTTATTTTTAATTGGAAAACAAACAATACATTAACAATATATACCTAACAATTTTAACCTATATCTATACGTAACGTCTTCATTTGCCTTGTACACTTAAATTTATTTTTAATTGGAAAACAAACAATACATTAACAATATATACCTAACAATTTTAACCTATATCTATACGTAACGTCTTCATTTGCCTTCTACACTTAAATTTATTTTTATTTGGAAAACAAACAATACATTAACAATATATACCTAACAATTTTAACCTATATCTATACGTAACGTCTTCATTTGCCTTCTACACTTAAATTTATTTTTAATTGGAAAACAAACAATACATTAACAATATATACCTAACAATTTTAACCTATATCTATACGTAACGTCTTCATTTGCCTTCTACACTTAAATTTATTATTAATTAGAAAACAAACAATACATTAACAACATATAACGGACATATTCGAACCTATATTTATATCTTATGTCTTCATTTGCCTTGTACACTTACATTTATTTTTAATTAAAAAACAAACAATACATTAACAATATATACCTAACAATTTTAACCTATATCTATACGTAACGTCTTCATTTGCCTTCTACACTTAAATTTATTTTTAATTGGAAAACAAACAATACATTAACAATATATACCTAACAATTTTAACCTATATCTATACGTAACGTCTTCATTTGCCTTGTACACTTAAATTTATTTTTAATTGGAAAACAAACAATACATTAACAATATATACCTAACAATTTTAACCTATATCTATACGTAACGTCTTCATTTGCCTTCTACACTTAAATTTATTTTTAATTGGAAAACAAACAATACATTAACAATATATACCTAACAATTTTAACCTATATCTATACGTAACGTCTTCATTTGCCTTGTACACTTAAATTTATTTTTAATTGGAAAACAAACAATACATTAACAATATATACCTAACAATTTTAACCTATATCTATACGTAACGTCTTCATTTGCCTTCTACACTTAAATTTATTTTTAATTGGAAAACAAACAATACATTAACAATATATACCTAACAATTTTAACCTATATCTATACGTAACGTCTTCATTTGCCTTCTACACTTAAATTTATTTTTAATTGGAAAACAAACAATACATTAACAATATATACCTAACAATTTTAACCTATATCTATACGTAACGTCTTCATTTGCCTTGTACACTTAAATTTATTTTTAATTGGAAAACAAACAATACATTAACAATATATACCTAACAATTTTAACCTATATCTATACGTAACGTCTTCATTTGCCTTGTACACTTACATTTATTATTAATTAGAAAACAAACAATACATTAACAACATATAACTGACACATTCGAACCTATATTTATATCTTATGTCTTCATTTGCCTTGTACACTTACATTTATTTTTAATTAGAAAACAAACAATACATTAACAATATATCCCTAACAATTTTAACCTATATCTAAACGTAACGTCTTCATTTGCCTTCTACACTTAAATTTATTATTAATTAGAAAACAAACAATACATTAACAACATATAACGGACATATTCGAACCTATATTTATATCTTATGTCTTCATTTGCCTTGTACACTTACATTTATTTTTAATTAAAAAACAAACAATACATTAACAATACATACCTAACAATTTTAACCTATATCTAAACGTAACGTCTTCATTTGCCTTCTACACTTAAATTTATTTTTAATTGGAAAACAAACAATACATTAACAATATATACCTAACAATTTTAACCTATATCTATACGTAACGTCTTCATTTGCCTTCTACACTTAAATTTATTTTTAATTGGAAAACAAACAATACATTAACAATATATACCTAACAATTTTAACCTATATCTATACGTAACGTCTTCATTTGCCTTCTACACTTAAATTTATTATTAATTAGAAAACAAACAATACATTAACAACATATAACGGACATATTCGAACCTATATTTATATCTTATGTCTTCATTTGCCTTGTACACTTACATTTATTTTTAATTAAAAAACAAACAATACATTAACAATATATACCTAACAATTTTAACCTATATCTATACGTAACGTCTTCATTTGCCTTCTACACTTAAATTTATTTTTAATTGGAAAACAAACAATACATTAACAATTTATACCTAACAATTTTAACCTATATCTATACGTAACGTCTTCATTTGCCTTGTACACTTAAATTTATTTTTAATTGGAAAACAAACAATACATTAACAATATATACCTAACAATTTTAACCTATATCTATACGTAACGTCTTCATTTGCCTTCTACACTTAAATTTATTTTTAATTGGAAAACAAACAATACATTAACAATATATACCTAACAATTTTAACCTATATCTATACGTAACGTCTTCATTTGCCTTCTACACTTAAATTTATTTTTAATTGGAAAACAAACAATACATTAACAATATATACCTAACAATTTTAACCTATATCTATACGTAACGTCTTCATTTGCCTTCTACACTTAAATTTATTATTAATTAGAAAACAAACAATACATTAACAACATATAACGGACATATTCGAACCTATATTTATATCTTATGTCTTCATTTGCCTTGTACACTTACATTTATTTTTAATTAGAAAACAAACAATACATTAACAATATATCCCTAACAATTTTAACCTATATCTAAACGTAACGTCTTCATTTGCCTTCTACACTTACATTTATTATTAATTAGAAAACAAACAATACATTAACAACATATACCTAACAATTTTAACCTATATCTATACGTAACGTCTTCATTTGCCTTGTACACTTACATTTATTATTAATTAGAAAACAAACAATACATTAACAACATATAACTGACACATTCGAACCTATATTTATATCTTATGTCTTCATTTGCCTTGTACACTTACATTTATTTTTAATTAAAAAACAAACAATACATTAACAATATATACCTAACAATTTTAACCTATATCTATACGTAACGTCTTCATTTGCCTTCTACACTTAAATTTATTTTTAATTGGAAAACAAACAATACATTAACAATATATACCTAACAATTTTAACCTATATCTATACGTAACGTCTTCATTTGCCTTGTACACTTAAATTTATTTTTAATTGGAAAACAAACAATACATTAACAATATATACCTAACAATTTTAACCTATATCTATACGTAACGTCTTCATTTGCCTTCTACACTTAAATTTATTTTTAATTGGAAAACAAACAATACATTAACAATATATACCTAACAATTTTAACCTATATCTATACGTAACGTCTTCATTTGCCTTGTACACTTAAATTTATTTTTAATTGGAAAACAAACAATACATTAACAATATATACCTAACAATTTTAACCTATATCTATACGTAACGTCTTCATTTGCCTTCTACACTTAAATTTATTTTTAATTGGAAAACAAACAATACATTAACAATATATACCTAACAATTTTAACCTATATCTATACGTAACGTCTTCATTTGCCTTCTACACTTAAATTTATTTTTAATTGGAAAACAAACAATACATTAACAATATATACCTAACAATTTTAACCTATATCTATACGTAACGTCTTCATTTGCCTTGTACACTTAAATTTATTTTTAATTGGAAAACAAACAATACATTAACAATATATACCTAACAATTTTAACCTATATCTATACGTAACGTCTTCATTTGCCTTGTACACTTACATTTATTATTAATTAGAAAACAAACAATACATTAACAACATATAACTGACACATTCGAACCTATATTTATATCTTATGTCTTCATTTGCCTTGTACACTTACATTTATTTTTAATTAGAAAACAAACAATACATTAACAATATATCCCTAACAATTTTAACCTATATCTAAACGTAACGTCTTCATTTGCCTTCTACACTTAAATTTATTATTAATTAGAAAACAAACAATACATTAACAACATATAACGGACATATTCGAACCTATATTTATATCTTATGTCTTCATTTGCCTTGTACACTTACATTTATTTTTAATTAAAAAACAAACAATACATTAACAATACATACCTAACAATTTTAACCTATATCTAAACGTAACGTCTTCATTTGCCTTCTACACTTAAATTTATTTTTAATTGGAAAACAAACAATACATTAACAATATATACCTAACAATTTTAACCTATATCTATACGTAACGTCTTCATTTGCCTTCTACACTTAAATTTATTTTTAATTGGAAAACAAACAATACATTAACAATATATACCTAACAATTTTAACCTATATCTATACGTAACGTCTTCATTTGCCTTCTACACTTAAATTTATTATTAATTAGAAAACAAACAATACATTAACAACATATAACGGACATATTCGAACCTATATTTATATCTTATGTCTTCATTTGCCTTGTACACTTACATTTATTTTTAATTAAAAAACAAACAATACATTAACAATATATACCTAACAATTTTAACCTATATCTATACGTAACGTCTTCATTTGCCTTCTACACTTAAATTTATTTTTAATTGGAAAACAAACAATACATTAACAATATATACCTAACAATTTTAACCTATATCTATACGTAACGTCTTCATTTGCCTTGTACACTTAAATTTATTTTTAATTGGAAAACAAACAATACATTAACAATATATACCTAACAATTTTAACCTATATCTATACGTAACGTCTTCATTTGCCTTCTACACTTAAATTTATTATTAATTAGAAAACAAACAATACATTAACAACATATAACGGACATATTCGAACCTATATTTATATCTTATGTCTTCATTTGCCTTGTACACTTACATTTATTTTTAATTAGAAAACAAACAATACATTAACAATATATCCCTAACAATTTTAACCTATATCTAAACGTAACGTCTTCATTTGCCTTCTACACTTACATTTATTATTAATTAGAAAACAAACAATACATTAACAACATATACCTAACAATTTTAACCTATATCTATACGTAACGTCTTCATTTGCCTTGTACACTTACATTTATTATTAATTAGAAAACAAACAATACATTAACAACATATAACTGACACATTCGAACCTATATTTATATCTTATGTCTTCATTTGCCTTGTACACTTACATTTATTTTTAATTAGAAAACAAACAATACATTAACAATATATCCCTAACAATTTTAACCTATATCTAAACGTAACGTCTTCATTTGCCTTCTACACTTAAATTTATTATTAATTAGAAAACAAACAATACATTAACAACATATAACGGGCATATTCGAACCTATATTTATATCTTATGTCTTCATTTGCCTTGTACACTTACATTTATTTTTAATTAAAAAACAAACAATACATTAACAATACATACCTAACAATTTTAACCTATATCTAAACGTAACGTCTTCATTTGCCTTCTACACTTAAATTTATTTTTAATTGGAAAACAAACAATACATTAACAATATATACCTAACAATTTTAACCTATATCTATACGTAACGTCTTCATTTGCCTTCTACACTTAAATTTATTTTTAATTGGAAAACAAACAATACATTAACAATATATACCTAACAATTTTAACCTATATCTATACGTAACGTCTTCATTTGCCTTCTACACTTAAATTTATTATTAATTAGAAAACAAACAATACATTAACAACATATAACGGACATATTCGAACCTATATTTATATCTTATGTCTTCATTTGCCTTGTACACTTACATTTATTTTTAATTAAAAAACAAACAATACATTAACAATATATACCTAACAATTTTAACCTATATCTATACGTAACGTCTTCATTTGCCTTCTACACTTAAATTTATTTTTAATTGGAAAACAAACAATACATTAACAATATATACCTAACAATTTTAACCTATATCTATACGTAACGTCTTCATTTGCCTTGTACACTTAAATTTATTTTTAATTGGAAAACAAACAATACATTAACAATATATACCTAACAATTTTAACCTATATCTATACGTAACGTCTTCATTTGCCTTCTACACTTAAATTTATTTTTAATTGGAAAACAAACAATACATTAACAATATATACCTAACAATTTTAACCTATATCTATACGTAACGTCTTCATTTGCCTTCTACACTTAAATTTATTTTTAATTGGAAAACAAACAATACATTAACAATATATACCTAACAATTTTAACCTATATCTATACGTAACGTCTTCATTTGCCTTCTACACTTAAATTTATTTTTAATTGGAAAACAAACAATACATTAACAACATATAACGGACATATTCGAACCTATATTTATATCTTATGTCTTCATTTGCCTTGTACACTTACATTTATTTTTAATTAAAAAACAAACAATACATTAACAATATATACCTAACAATTTTAACCTATATCTATACGTAACGTCTTCATTTGCCTTCTACACTTAAATTTATTTTTAATTGGAAAACAAACAATACATTAACAATATATACCTAACAATTTTAACCTATATCTATACGTAACGTCTTCATTTGCCTTGTACACTTAAATTTATTTTTAATTGGAAAACAAACAATACATTAACAATATATACCTAACAATTTTAACCTATATCTATACGTAACGTCTTCATTTGCCTTCTACACTTAAATTTATTTTTAATTGGAAAACAAACAATACATTAACAATATATACCTAACAATTTTAACCTATATCTATACGTAACGTCTTCATTTGCCTTCTACACTTAAATTTATTTTTAATTGGAAAACAAACAATACATTAACAATATATACCTAACAATTTTAACCTATATCTATACGTAACGTCTTCATTTGCCTTCTACACTTAAATTTATTATTAATTAGAAAACAAACAATACATTAACAACATATAACGGACATATTCGAACCTATATTTATATCTTATGTCTTCATTTGCCTTGTACACTTACATTTATTTTTAATTAAAAAACAAACAATACATTAACAATATATACCTAACAATTTTAACCTATATCTATACGTAACGTCTTCATTTGCCTTCTACACTTAAATTTATTTTTAATTGGAAAACAAACAATACATTAACAATATATACCTAACAATTTTAACCTATATCTATACGTAACGTCTTCATTTGCCTTGTACACTTAAATTTATTTTTAATTGGAAAACAAACAATACATTAACAATATATACCTAACAATTTTAACCTATATCTATACGTAACGTCTTCATTTGCCTTCTACACTTAAATTTATTTTTAATTGGAAAACAAACAATACATTAACAATATATACCTAACAATTTTAACCTATATCTATACGTAACGTCTTCATTTGCCTTCTACACTTAAATTTATTTTTAATTGGAAAACAAACAATACATTAACAATATATACCTAACAATTTTAACCTATATCTATACGTAACGTCTTCATTTGCCTTGTACACTTAAATTTATTTTTAATTGGAAAACAAACAATACATTAACAATATATACCTAACAATTTTAACCTATATCTATACGTAACGTCTTCATTTGCCTTCTACACTTAAATTTATTTTTAATTGGAAAACAAACAATACATTAACAATATATACCTAACAATTTTAACCTATATCTATACGTAACGTCTTCATTTGCCTTGTACACTTACATTTATTTTTAATTGGAAAACAAACAATACATTAACAATATATACCTAACAATTTTAACCTATATCTATACGTAACGTCTTCATTTGCCTTCTACACTTAAATTTATTTTTAATTGGAAAACAAACAATACATTAACAATATATACCTAACAATTTTAACCTATATCTATACGTAACGTCTTCATTTGCCTTGTACACTTACATTTATTTTTAATTGGAAAACAAACAATACATTAACAATATATACCTAACAATTTTAACCTATATCTATACGTAACGTCTTCATTTGCCTTCTACACTTAAATTTATTTTTAATTGGAAAACAAACAATACATTAACAATATATACCTAACAATTTTAACCTATATCTATACGTAACGTCTTCATTTGCCTTCTACACTTAAATTTATTTTTAATTGGAAAACAAACAATACATTAACAATATATACCTAACAATTTTAACCTATATCTATACGTAACGTCTTCATTTGCCTTGTACACTTACATTTATTATTAATTAGAAAACAAACAATACATTAACAATATATACCTAACAATTTTAACCTAGATCTATACGTAACGTCTTCATTTGCCTTGTACACTTAAATTTATTTTTAATTGGAAAACAAACAATACATTAACAATATATACCTAACAATTTTAACCTATATCTATACGTAACGTCTTCATTTGCCTTGTACACTTAAATTTATTTTTAATTGGAAAACAAACAATACATTAACAATATATACCTAACAATTTTAACCTATATCTATACGTAACGTCTTCATTTGCCTTGTACACTTAAATTTATTTTTAATTGGAAAACAAACAATACATTAACAATATATACCTAACAATTTTAACCTATATCTATACGTAACGTCTTCATTTGCCTTCTACACTTAAATTTATTTTTAATTGGAAAACAAACAATACATTAACAATATATACCTAACAATTTTAACCTATATCTATACGTAACGTCTTCATTTGCCTTCTACACTTAAATTTATTTTTAATTGGAAAACAAACAATACATTAACAATATATACCTAACAATTTTAACCTATATCTATACGTAACGTCTTCATTTGCCTTGTACACTTAAATTTATTTTTAATTGGAAAACAAACAATACATTAACAATATATACCTAACAATTTTAACCTATATCTATACGTAACGTCTTCATTTGCCTTGTACACTTACATTTATTTTTAATTGGAAAACAAACAATACATTAACAATATATACCTAACAATTTTAACCTATATCTATACGTAACGTCTTCATTTGCCTTGTACACTTAAATTTATTTTTAATTGGAAAACAAACAATACATTAACAACATATAGCTGACATATTCGAACCTATATCTATATCTTATGTCTTCATTTGCCTTGTACACTTACATTTATTATTAATTAGAAAACAAACAATACCAAACCAATATACACCTAAGCTATAATAACAATATACACCTAAAATATTTGAACCTACGAGTATATCCTACGAGTATATTTTGATCTTATGTCTTCATTTGCCAAACTTACATCTTTCACGGCAATAATTCATTAAATATGACTGACTTACCCTACTTTTATTATCAAAACGCGGTCATTCATTTGGCTCGTTCACGTTCATTGGCTCGCACTCGCAACATGCACATTCGTATGCGCGTTTGACGAGAACAGCATGCTTTGTCGTTACGAAATAGTTCAAGAACATTAAATAAGATAATTGTCTTGCGGCTAATGCTTTAAACAGTACGTTCCATACGTTACCATTAACCTAACCAGTTTTGTCGGTATAAGAAAATTGTTTAGATTAATGCATATGTTATGAAACTTGACAAGTTTATTCAATGTTCTTTTAGGGCTCCGTTCCTCGAAAGGAAAACCGGAGACCTTATAACACCACTCACGTGTCTGTCTATCAATCACGTCCGTTTTTCTTAGAAACCGCCTGACGTGGACTTGAAATTTAGATAATCATAAAATACGTTAACCCGCAAAAGTCTCAATAGGTAACACTTAAAAATATTCATACGGAAATTTTAGGAGCGGGCGTTTTAGGAGGAAAATATTAATACTAGAAGATTTTTTTTTAAATTCTCTACGTAGTGTTGGTATTCATATAATACATAGACAGTTGATTTAAATATAGTAGGTACTAGGTATCCTTAAATGTTTAAAAAAACCTAAAGTTGACTGAACCCTCAGGCTAACAAAACAAGTTACAGTCCCGTAGATGTATAACAAAAAGAACAGAGCATAAACTAGACCATAACTATAATTACGTGTGCACAAAATGGCTGGAATAATTATGTATACATTTTCAAGGGTTACTTATGTTATTAAATGTAGTACAAAATGTATTGACCAATTACTAATGTTAGAATAATTAAATTTATTTATAAGTACTTAGAATTATATTATTTACACATTAAACATTAATTCTATCGTAGCTGGTTTTAATTCATAAAAAATATATTTTGTATTTCCTTTTTAAATGTTAATAATTTCGGTTCAAAACTTGTTCAAGGATGGAAGTTGAGAAACAATATCGTTATGCAATCGTCACATTCGAATTATGGTGTTATAAAAAGAGGTATTATTGTTATAAACTTGTAGTACAAATAACCTCTGTAATGGTATACAGGATCTGAGTCGAGTGTTGAAATTTAATAGAGAGAGGAGATATGGACAATCAACATGCGAATGTATGATTTTGTATGAATATAATACATGGGCGTTCATTCTCCGTATAGCTGGTGATGACTCGTCCAAGATGAAGTCTGTAGCAACGAATATTCCAGAACCTCTTTTGTAATTTTTCATTTCTATCGCCGTGCGATTTGTAATATGGAGACCAAATAATTGACCATATTCGCGGATACTTCTGATTATTGAACAATACAAATATGGAAAAATGTGAGTAAATTTGGAATAATTAAGGGAATCAATGAGGGACTAGTAGAAATATTCAAACGACAGATTACGAAGATTACGGCGAACCCGAATGCGAAGCGAGATCAAACTCGGTAATGTGATTATGTTTTCTGAGCCCGAATATATAGCGAATTTATAAATTTTGAAAACGATCTACCTTATTTAAACGATACTACTTTGAAACACACGTACTGCAAAAAAAACTGGGGCAATTCTAGCTGGCTTCCCCGATCCAAAATTCACAAATTTAAACACGCTTACGAATCGAAAAACTGACGATACGGAAACGGAAGGCATTTATTCAGCAGCGCGCGTAAGTATTGAGTCGATGAAAAGTCCGTCACGGACCTTATCCAACAAAAGTCAACCGTTGTCGACCGCAGACTCGACATCTACGAAAGTCTTTCGTCTACGGTGCGCGTCTATGCTATTTTGTTACCAAGTATATAACATGCCAACAAAACACCTAAACATTCCGGTCAATATTGAAGATATACTGTATTTAAACAATATCACGTTGAAGTATAATAATTATGTGGACGACAGCAGTAATCAGAGCCCCGCAATTGACTGTTGCTAGATTGGAAGATTCGATTTTCACCAGGTCTCTGTCGCTAATGACTATGAAGTCTGGAGAAAATTCTCGCTGGTTCGATACCTAATCAGTGTGAGACAATTTCTTTATTAAGTTAAATACTGCTTCTACCTACAAAGTTGACTATTGCTTAAAAACTGACTGCTCGAATTTAAGCTGTTGAAAATTGTCGAACTAAACCACGAAATGAACTGACTGCACTAACTTTTGCAGTTCTCGCCATCTCTCTTATATTAGTAAGGTATTAGTAATGCAGGCATAACTTTCGGTTATGGCTATTCTCCGTAATTATCAATTAAATTTCAAGTCTTCTTTTTGTGACAATATACTTGGCTTTATGACTACCAACTTTGTACTGTCTTCACGTGGATATTCTATGCATTTTTGTCAAAAAAAACTACTTATAATACTACTACTAATAAAAACTACTTTTAAAGAAACTACCCTCAAAAACGGTCCAGTAGATTCCGAGATATCTCCATGTAACAAACATAATGTCGGGCTGTCATGAGACGTCTGGCAGATGTGAAACCTCTAATTTTTTTTCATTATCACTTTTACTATCACTGTAACTCATATTTTAAATTAATAAACGGTTTTGAAATTTTAAGACAAATTAATGCTATACATCGATGTAAACGAGTAAAGTTCTGAACGTTACATGCGTGTAATCTAGTAGAGAGGGAAGCATTCAGTCGGAAAGAGATGGCAAGAGGCGAAGCTGGCCGAATGACAGACAAGACGCGAAGCTGACCAAATTAAGACCAAAAGAGCCAACAAGACAAGAAGCTAGCCGAATGCCAAACGCGTCTTGCGGTCAAAACCTTTTAACTCCCACCCAAATGTGCCATTCAATGTTTCGCATCAAAAGACAGTAATTTTTATTTAAATCTCTTTTTTTTTCAATTTTTAAGAAATAATATTTAACCACAATCAAGTGTAGATCACATTCATCAAGATGAGATATGAATCATATTCACGACGATTAATATAAATTAGATATTAATTTAAATTAATATATATTATATAGATATTAATATTATTAAATGCTTTGCAACATTTCACAAAAACTTAGTTTGGTTGATATTTTCTGAAATAAGTAAGGATCACTAATTTATGTGTGGTCGACGTGCACTTTATAGTTTTTTTAATATTTTTTTCTTCAACATGAGTTTCCAATATCTATTTTTTTTTTAATTCTTTTTCTATCTTCTATATGAAAACTACGAAATGCGAGAGGGCAAAATTATATTTATTTCCAATATTTGAGTTTTCAAACGAAAACAACAAATTCTCTTAAGTAACAAATTCTCTTTAAAATAATTAAAATTAACTTATTAAATAATTGATTTGAAAAACGCTTAACAAAAACGTTAACTAACAGAGGAGTAACAACGTCCTATAAATCACTCAATAACAATTAAATAATACATCGTTATATAGGGCTTATATTCCCATTGACTCCCAGTTTTGTGAAATTTTCTAGCACATTCCAATTATTTTATCATCATGGGGAAATATCAATAAATTTCTCGAAAATAAAGACTTGTTACTTGTTACCAAAATGTCACCAAGGGTTATTTTTTTCTAAACCCACAATTTTACAAAATAAATATAGTATAAACTTTAATGCAAATGAGTAATAAAAATAGATATCACAAAATGTACAACTTTTGTAAATTGTGTATTTTTAAAATATTTTATGCAATTTTCTATTTTGCTAGTTATCGAATTTAATGAAAAGCTCAACCAGCTTATCTATGAAACCCCGATAACACCATCCGTCTTCTTTTCTCCGGATATTGGCCTCTTTTTAAAAGCGTTTACAAACGTCCCGGGGGATTTTTTGAATGTTTTGTATTTTTAACACATTAATGTAATCAAAGGATTAATTAAATAAATGAACTAAAACCAGAAATTATATCTGAAATTGTTAAGCCTAACTTAACTTTCTAGAAAGTTTAAACCTTTCTTAAAGAATGATAACAAAAAATGTAAAGTATAAACCACAATTAATAATTTGCATACGCTGAGATTGATCTTATCTTTTTAACATTCATTTAAATTTAAAAATTTATGTTTAAAATGTAGATTGGAATTTAAAAAGAAATGCTGCTTATGTAATGTACAAAAGATTGTAATTATTTGTGAGGTAAGAAATAATTTTTTATGATCAGAAAAATAAATAAAACTAATTTGAGACAAAATAATTTTAATTAGTTGGATATAAATAATTTTAATAAATCGGTACTAGTTAGTTTCAATTCAATGTAAGCTTTTATTTTTAATTACTTAAATGTTAGAGGTTACGAAAGAAATATTCGGGGGTGTTAACTAACCAATTCTAGTTTAATAAAAATTGGTATAACCTAAGGATCCTGTCCATAAATTGTGGTTATGGACAGAATCCTTAAAACAATGTTTTAAATTTTTTATTATTAATATGTTTTATAAAACATTATGAATATTTTTTTAAATATTCCTTACTAAATATATTTTGCAAGTTTTATATTGAAGAAGAAAGTTTTGTACTGAACGCAGTTTACTGTTTTGATACAAACAGATCACGTATTACATTTTTAGGTGAGCACTTGATACATTGTATATCATACCCTGTATGGAACACAAAACGTTAACGAAATACTTCACAAAATATACAAACATCTTTGTCCATAAAGATATTTGAATTAATTTGAAAAATAACACTTTGGTATGCTACGATGTTTTTTTTTCCTTTCAAACAATTATACTCGCATAAACATTTCAACAAATTATAAACCCATAAAGTCACACCTCTAATTTATGAAACTATTTCAACCGCATTATCTACAAAGAAATAATAATTTATTACGTTAAAATAACTTCCGATAAACATATATTTATAAAGTTTTTTCGCGCCAAATTTACGATTTGACGTGGCAACCGATAAGTGCCATTTTGAAAGATGGCGGATGATATACATCATGGCTTCGTTCGGCGTCAACGACTATATAGGTTGAGTCAAAGATTACTTTTAAAAGTTTGTGGCATTTTTCGAATTAAATTATTGCGAAGTGAGTATAGCCATGTTTCTTTCTTTTTAATTTAACGCCTTTTATAATATATGTATTAAGGGATAAACGATTTTTAATGTTTTTTTTTTAATTTTGAATGTTTTACTTGAAGCCAGAATAAATGTTAACAGTACAAAATTGTCGACAATTTTCAATGTTTCATGCATTCATTATCAAAACGACAATCAAAATTCTATATGCGCGTAAATCAAAATCTAATGACGAAGAATTCAATAAATTACTATCAACATTAGCAAAATAATATAGTAAATTATATTAATATTTTAATTAATATTTAAATTGTTAAATGACTTAGAAACCATTACTGCTTTATATTGTGTCCGTATCTGCATAATTACATAATAAAATAACTGAAATAAATATACGAGATTTTATAATTTTTTTGTGTTTATAACAAACATTAATTTCAATATATTATCCGAAAAAAAATAAAACGGAAGGTAAGATACACAGAGTGCACTGAAGAGACGATTTTTTAATGTTTTTAATAATTTTGAATTTTTTAATTGAAGCCAGAATAAATGTTAACAGGACAAAATTGTCAACAATTTTCAAAGATATTGATCATTCATTTTCGAAACGACAATAGCTAATGGCGAAAAAATTGTTGTCAACATTAACAAAATAATAATGTAAAATAATATAACGTCATTTAAATTATTATATAACTTATAAACGATTAACTATTTGTATTGTGTTCGTATCTGCATAACTATATAACAAATATATGTGACTTTATAATGTTCTTTATACTATTCAATAAAATGAAAGAAAAAACATAAAACGGAAGGTGATATACAGAGCGCAACAAAGAATATATTTGTTATTCACATAGGTTAGCTATGTATATTTAGAGCGGCTTTCTGTAAACTTGTTTATCGTTGGAATCGCAACTTTGATAGTGATATTTTCAGAAACGATAGAGAATTATCATACAGTTCTTTAAAATATCTACTCAATTTGATATTTAGAATCATAAGTTTGAAGGTCGCGTCATTGTTAGTACAAAAGGCTGCAGTGAAACCGAAGAAAATAAAAATTAAAAAATCGGCTTGCTAACAGAGTATCCAGCAAAATTACAGAAAAAATATAGGGATGTTCTTAACTGACATCGATTTTTGAGAAATGAGTGACAATCGGTGTGCATGCATGCGAGCGTGCGCGTGTGCGTTTGACTTTATATGTAATATGTATGCCACGGATTTTCGTAGTGAATACAATGTCAGTTGTAACGCGTACGTAAACAAGATTTCAGAAAAAATCCTGTTTACAGACACTTCACCACTAATATTGTATTTATTACGTGCCACCTTTCTCAATATTAAGTAAAAAACGCCACGTACGAGTATAAGACGAACTTGTGCGTTTAGTGTTCGATACCATAAATTATTAGGAACAGATACCATAAATTATTAGGAATTCTTGAAAAGTATTCATGGCTTCATATACAAACTTTCTCCACTTTGTTCGGTTTTCAGCTTCACTAAGGACGGTTGTTACAAGAAGACCAGTGATAGCAGTTATTTGGTCACACCAACGACTGGTTGACAGGCAGCGGAGTCTCTTTCCCTCCACCTTGTCCACCACAACTAACCTGTCTAGGTTATCCGGTTGCTGACGGGCAACGCAGCCAAAGTAACTGAGGATCCTATCGTTGCAAGACTAATTTGGATCTTTAGCTACTCGATAATAGACTTCTTTGTTCCTTTGGCGGAACATAGAAGTCTATTATATCTAGTCTATTTATCCATAGTATGCTGAGGGTCATTCTCCAGCACCACATCTCAAAGACCTCAATCTTCTTTTGTTCCACCGACCGAATCGCGCGCGTTTCTGAGCCATATAGAAATATCGACAAAACCAGAATTCGGACTAATCTCACTTTGGTAATATTGGAGACCTTCCTGCCCATGAACGTGTCAGTTGGCTCATTGCAGTCTTGGCCATCTGGGTCCCTCTCTTAATTTCTCGCCCCCCATTACAAACCTTATCACATTTTTCATGTATTTTGATATGGAAAATACATATAAGTTGTTATTGTTAATACTTTAGTCGTAATGTGCATTTAAAGTCTAATAATTTAAATAAATTAATTATTTTTAATAAAAATCAGAAAAATATTTGGCGTGTAGAGCCACACATAAGTTAGGTTTTCGTAAGCATTTCACAAAATGTCAAAATATACTTATATTACAAAATATTCTTATCTCGCACTCACTGGTATCCATAGATGTATATGGCAGCTAGATAAAAATTCTAATACACCGTGAATTTAATAAAAATATATGTCACATCCCTATTTCTTAATAAGGAAGGTTACTTAAAATATAAGAAAAAAATATATTTTACTATCTACTCAGATCTTTATCTAAAGCATATACTCGCAAAATGTAATGCATATAGGTCTAAACTGTAAAAACTACAACGTGTGACAGACGTATGGACACACACCCACGCACACGGACATGAAAATATAAGGGTCAGTATTCGACTACCCCTAAAAAACTGGCTGAGATCATCTCACAACCGATATTTTCGATTTTTTGTCAGATTTTTCTAACGTGATAGTTTTCAAAAAAACGATATTTAGAGATTTTTCGAACTTTTATTAAAAAAAATTACATTAACGTATCCAATTATATATTTATAATTAGCATTTCAATAAGATTTTCTTCGATGGCCAACGCGACGATCTAGAAAAAATCAATTTTTCTTCTCATCTCAAAACCATTAGCCAAATTGAAATCAATTTTCATTATTTTCCATAAAGTAATAACGTCGAAAAAACCACAAAAAAACGCATATAAAAATGAAGCCCTCAAAAACGGAACACGCTGTGCTCGCAGCGCGCCAATTTGTAAGTTTGACAAAATGGCTTCCTGTTGAAACCCTAACTTGTGAAACGTCCCTCCGACATTATTTATCTTGAGCTTCCGTTTATTTTATGTCTCTTTTAATCTTTACACGATTATTTAACGTTTTACAAAATGTTATGGATTTTAAAAAGTTTAATGGCCGTTGTGAATTATTTATTTTGAAAATATGGTTGACATTCAGACATGTTTTTAAGATTGCGCACCCAATGACTTGCAACGGAAACCTATTATTCTTGCCTGCCCTTTCACATGCCAAAATACGTCAAGTTCTTACGTACGTTACTTCATCAAGATTGTAAACGGACAAAATCACATTCAGATATAGCTTTATATTATATATAGATTTAATACAAAAAATGAAAATCGTATTTTAAATGTCGTATAACTTACTTTTTTTTTTCTTACTCCATACACTTGAAAAGTGTTTTCAAGAAAACTTTTTAAATACAGTACAAAAATATTTTTAATATTTTTTTTCTATAAAAATAACAACGTCGGGAACCCGCAAAAGAAACAAACTATCAACAAAAGAAACAAACTATAAACAAAACTATCTTCATAAACGCATATATTTATATTGAATATATCAAGAATTACTAATAACAAATAAATATAACGATAAAAATGTAACAAACTAAAGTTTTAGAAACTATTACATAAAGCAACCAATAAACTATTAACAGATATCAAAAAAATACAAATTTAAACATATACTTTACACACTGCAACCAGTGGTTCTATCTTAGTAGGTACTTGTCCAATATGGTCTCAGTACTCATTTTTTTCAACTTTACTTATGATCATCATTGCAAAAGTGATATAACAGAGCCCTTGATATAACCAAATATCGTTATATATAAAACAAAGTCCGGTTAGTTACACTATTTATAACACAAGAAAGGCTGGATCGACTTTTATGATCTTTGATATGTTGGATTTGTCTCCGCCCCGAATAGCAGAATAACTATTAAACATTGGAAAAACTTACGAAAAAAAAATTGTAAAGAAAATTCCTTTTACATTTTGTTTTTCATGATATATCGAGAACGGATTGACTGATTTCGATGAATATTTTGTATTTTCATCTCTGCTTCGAGAAGTTTCCTCGGGGCATTGGAAAAGTAAGAAAATCACAAATAATTTAAATGAGTATAAAACGTATCTGTTCTGTATATAAAACGTAATGTGTGATAAATGACAGAAAAAAAATGACAGACACGGACAAAAATTATAATTGTTTCTCAACAATTTTTATTCAGTTTTCGACCGTTCATTTAAATTAATTCTCTTCAAACGATTTTTTTTTAATTCATCAGCGAAAGGTGATTTTAAATAGTTGAGTTAAATTTGATGAAGTGCACATTGTGAAACGTTGTGACTTCGAAGATGTTAATTTTGTAAGGTTAAGAAATTTGTGATTGTGCGCGCATCGATAACTGCTTCATTATGTAAATTTGAATTATGTGATTAATTTTAAAGTGTCATTTACAACGCCGCGAGTCAGATCCAATCTTTCATAACGAAGCCGTATTTCATAACGAAGCCATATTTTTCAAGATATACACAATAATACATATGCCCCCTATTGAATTCCACTAGATATCATTAAATATTAATTGTGTTAAAAACTTCACATTAGTGATAATTTATGATAAAAAAAGTAATTCCCCTTTAAACGACGTGCAGAACCCTCGATATACGATTCAGATTCGCACTTAGTCGGTTTTTATTTTTGTTTATACAAATTTAACTTCAGTGATAACATACGATTTCATTGAATTTATAACGTTGTAATGAACGGTAAAAGATGGTTTAGCTACCAATAAATCTTTGAACTTTTACATGACGTATTGAATTAGCATTAAAGTCTAATACTGTTACTAATAAAAATGCTTAAACCTATGTTTATTCTGAGAATATTTATAATGTTCATTATATTGGTATAACGTAGGTTTATTTAATTACTACTAATATGCTCAGTTAAACGATGGAATAACTATTACGAAGTTATTTTAAGAATCCAACGTGACAACGTTGCGTTTCATAGACAAACGTAAAATATAAAGTCGTATCTATGATTCTGAATACAAATAACATCTATCACATCAGATGGCGTCTTTAGGGCATTGTTCAAATTTATATCATTCTTTGCTCGTATCCGTTTTTGTTCAACTTTTCCCTGTTTTCACAGTTATGAAAGAGTAGACGCTGAAAAAAGAGCGTGAGCTAGATATGAAAACATTAGAACAACATGATCAAATAATTTTTAATTTAAAATTTCGCAATAAAATTTTAGGAAAATGTCACAATTCCCAATAAAAAATTAACTTGAATTCTATTTAATTTCAAAATTGTCATCAATAAATATTACTCGTGTTGTAGCTACATACAATAAATAAAAGTATACTTCTCCTGGATAGTTTCGATTACACGAATTGAATTATATAAAGTCATTTTATTTAAATTTTAATTATAAACACAATCGAATTGCAAAAACTGACGTACTGTCATGTGTACCTGCCGAAATGTCAACTTTTTTAGGTTATACCAAAGTTGAACTTAGGTCGAAGTCGGAATAGTATTTGACAGATGAAGTTATAACGAGCTTCTCATATACTGAGTTTATTAGTAGCATTTTTACCCATTTTATTTTTATAAAGGGATAACTTTTTAATCCAACTTTATTAATAACGATTTTTATAAAGAAATAAATAAATGTAATCAACAACAACCACATTACTGATGAATTTGAGTCACTGGAATTTGTCGTGTGGTACTCTAGAGAATTATGCGATATAACTCCCTTTAATGCTTTCGTTCGTAGTAAATTAGAACCAAACTTAATCGTTTGGTTTCCATGTGAGGTAACTCACATCCTTACATTCTAAAAATGATGTAACAGGGTGGAAAGTATTCTCAAAGATAAAAGATAATTGTCAAGACAAAACACGATACGAAACGATCCACTGAACTGCATGATCGATCAGATAACGAACGATCTAAACCTTGCAATGAAGAAAATACATAAGGGACCCACATAAGGGATCCACCAAGAGATCTTCTTCATAATTTATGGAACTATCCCTAACTTTTTATTTTGCGCATGACTCCATATAAGCATGGGCTTCGAGCAAGAATACAGTTGCGTGTGATTCTGTATTTATTCAAAATATAAATTAATTACATTTAAGATTTAGAAACTCATAACCGAATTGTACTCGTCAATTTCACTCGATCAAAGAGATTATGCAACGCACGCACCGGTCGATTATTGGATGGTGATCATCAATCACACATCTTATTAACATCCATATGAGCTCCTCCGTACTTCGGAAGGTACGTTAAGCCGTTGATTCTGGCTGTTAGCATTAGATAAAATCCGTATTAGAACATTAGCCTAAGAAGAGTCAGGTTTTCCCTATGTGTTTTGTCAGAAGGTGATCGCTTCGCATAAAAACCAGCAGCCCAGCTAAATCCCGCGGGTTGGACAGCGGACTCCTGTGAAAAATATACTTGAAAACGCTAAGTATAAGTAACCGAATTGGTTATTTTGGGTTTGGTTTCGTTTCTTGTCCCGAACTGTTGTCGTTTCTTGTCCCGATTGCGCATACACACTTCTTGTCCCGATGTGTGTATGCGCATGTATGAAGACAGCCACTATTCCATAATACGAGTCTGGTTTACCCTATGGATTTTGATGGTCAGAAGGTAATCGCTTCGCATAAAAACCAACAGCCCAGCTAAATCCTTTGAGTTGGATAGCGGACTCTGATATATTGACAAACCATTTGTTTTTTTGGGATTGTCATCGTATCTTCTCCGAAGTGTTGTTATGCGCAAGTATGAAGACAACCACTATTTCATACAACACCCCATGCGTTGTATTGTATTTCATCCAATTGCGATCTCTGATAGATCGGATGCTAAATTTGCTAAACACAGTATCGGAAGCGCTGAATCACTTCGACTTATTCTACCGTTCGTTTCACGACTTTGGAATCATGCTTGTCGTGGCTGCTCACTGTCTATTTTTAGCTTTTATATACTTATTTCTTTTCATTTGCAAAAAAACATATTTACAGTTAAAATAAATTATAGATAGTTATAATAAGTCGACCGTGAACCATCCAAATACTTCACCGTCTTGACTCTGAAGTGATGTTGTATCGCACTGATTTTGTCTTAACCTTTATTATTCGTTAAAGTAGCGCTATTGTTCGTTGACTCTAATATCTAAATCTCATAATTTTACGAGCAGAAAGAAAAGGAAGGAACTATTTCATCGACGATAACAGTCTTCTACTTTATCTATAAATGATAGAAGTCGCGTTTTGATAGATTATTTTGTTTTATTGCGCGTCAAGTAATATGTATTCGTAGTGTCACTTCCAACATCGGTCTCATATTGTTAATTATTAATTTTGTTGCTTCTTTAGATAGTCGAAAGTATTTTACGAAAATATTATTTGATCCATCACGGATATCAGATCCATTACTGATCTGAGAATTTCCTCAATTTTCGACTACGGAATTTATTGGCGTTTCTGCAAATGCGAACTAATTTTCACGAAATGAAGTATAGGTATAACGACGTTTGTTAGTATCGAATTTAATATATAACATAATTTTTATAATATATTATATGGTCTTATTTTTCTGTCCGCCAAACTAATTCTACTAGTTAGGCTAAATTTACTAAATCATCGAAAGAAATATTTAAATAACCTATAGTCAGTTATAAGGTCCACTGTTATAGCTATCTTTAAAAGTGAAATAAGACGCCATTTTGACGTACGTAGCTGTCAAAATAAAGGTTTCATTGATGATACAAAATTCGGAAGTCTACTTAAAGGCTAATCACTCTTTAACATTTACGTTATTCATAAAGCAACACGATACTACATAGGGCTGAATATGAGCGTAATTTTTTAATATTATAAGTACATGCAAGGCTTGATGCAATTCTATTCTGACTTGCAGAAAATTGCATCTAACCAACCCCGGAGTGAGGAGTACATGTAAGGATGATGTCCATGAATTTTAAAATAAAGTTATCCTATTAATATTTTCTTCGTTTTCTCCAACAATTTGTTTCCAATTTGCTACGCACGAGAGTACTGTACAAAACCTTCATATAGTTAACGTATTGTTAATTAATAATGATATAATTAATTAATGATATAGTTAATGTAATTTTAATGTTAATGCAATAGAATCACCACCGGCGCTCTAGAAAACATTCAACTTTTAGTAAATTAAAAGCTGAAAGACGCGCTAAATCCAATCGACAAGTATATTTCCAATTTCTTTGAAAGCTAATGAAATTATCTACTTTAAACAATTAAACCAATAATAGAGACCAAATGTACAGTCAAACAATTCATGGACTAACGCTACTAGTGGTAACTAAGTGTGAAGACTTTTAAATTGACCGGATTTCATTTTTTCGGAGCTGGATAACGTCTATGTTACCAAAAGTTTAAAAAAGAAATTATAAACTCGTTCATTACTGCCATAGTGGAGTTATAAGTTAACTTTTTAACTGATTGGAAAGCGAAATTATCTGCTCCAGCGAATTACACTAATACAGCCGCAATATTACATATGCCGAATCACGAGAGCTTAACAACTGCCGGAAAAAAATATATTGCCTACGAGGCTGCACTCTATTCCCCATATTACCTAGATTACCTTAGAAGTCTTCCTGGGGCTCATAATGACCACCCTCATATCATGCAAGAATACTGGGATCTTCGATAGCCCCTTTACAGTTCTCTACATTTACTATCAACTCTTCTGCCCAACTATGTAAGTACTATGTCTATTCAATGTCAAGTCCATATTCATATTTTTTAAGTATCAATATAACACTTTAAAAGTGTCAAAGTTTGGCTCACTATGCATCAAAAAAACCATGACCAGAAAAACGCACGCACACTCTAATAACACTTTATATATTGAATATATTTGATGTTAATTTTTTAGAAATTCATTTTAATTTACTTTTTCACAAGAATATAGCTTTACTAATTGTAGTGTCCTTAATACGGACTTACAAGTAGGGTCGCCATATATAAGCTAACTTTTTGGTACATTTCTACTACGGGGTGCAGACGTGGAATTTAAAGGAAAAAAGAAAAGCAAAGTTAAACATAAAACCTCATTGAAATAACGTTATTTATTCCATTTTATTTACATTTTAATATAGAAATCAACATACTATAACTACTAGAGGTTTAGGAAAAAAAATTGGTTTGACCCAATAAAACATTCAGATCAATAAAAATAAATAAAAAGATATATTCGGTTGCGAAAATATAAAGTACACTCTTTAACAAATTTTATTGACTCATTAAATAATCATAATTTTATACAAAAACATTCGTTATGTTAATCACATTTATACAAATAACTAAAGGCTAATAATAATATTTCGCAAAAGAAATTTGTAAATATTTACTTCTTTTGTAATAATTTATTAAATATAATATAAATTGGAAGCTTAACTTTCATAGTTTAACAATAAAAATAATATTTAATTTATTGTGTTCATGGTTTCATTTAGTTATTTTAATCAATTTAAAGCGAGAGTTAAACTCTAGATTAGACTCTTGGTAATTTAATCGAATTTGAAATCATGCATTGATTAGATCCGTGATCATCCCATTCTGGTCTTTCCATTTATCAAACTAATAAAACTGTAATGCAGCTATGACATACATAGGTTCACGAAAAATTCCAGTAAAGACAATTTTTAAGAATTACAGCAATTTTTTTGTATTTCCTTGACAAACTTGTTAAATTCCTGGACACGAGACAACATCACAAATTTGGGGACAATCCCGGAAATCCCGGACATCTGTCCGGGACCCCACTTACCAGTGTCAATAATGTGATAGTAAAATTAGAGCCAACTATCCGTAACTACACCAGATCCTGAATATAGGAAAAACGAGCGAAAGAAGAGACCGCTAATGCAAACCCATGCGTGAACGAGGCTCGAGAACGAGTGTGGAAGCACTCAGCACTTACTCATATTAAAATGAAGCTTGTTGTTCAGACTCCACCACAAAACTCGACGTCACTCCGACTCGTCAAAGTCACGTGAAAAGGTAGTTTACCATATGCTGGAATAATTTTAATCTATTCTAGACAGAGATTTACTTACCTTTAAATCAATATAAAATGCTTCGAATTCTCATCACGATTAAGAGCTAGGTAATTAATATAGCATATTTTTCAAGTCTTTCAATAATTTTGTATATTTTCTACAATTCAACCTTCGTCTTCAACAATTTTCCACACAATTTTTATCTGGCACGTACTCTTTGAAATATTTATAACAAACATAAATTTTAAAGCATCTGTACTAAAATTAACAGCTTTTTCCAATAAAAATAAAATGAATAAAAAGAAAAGTTTGAAATAGGCACATCACCGCCAGTCATAAACAAAATTTCCGCTGACATTTTGATTGTTTTATATGAGCGATATTTTCTAAAACATTTGGCGCGGGCGGCGCCCGCGCTGACGGGCGATTCGTCATAATAGCACGATCGGGAGCGAATCGGAATTACGATCGCGATTATTCCCAGCGCCGCGTCTGCACTCGGCGCTCGTTATTGCGCACAATGATTCACTTGGCTCGCTCGTAAACTCGTTCGGATGCTGCATCCCGCGAGATGTGATGCGCGGCACACGCCGTAAGGCATCAATCGGCACCGGCCAATTTCTCGCGATCGAACTGAAAGGAAAATTGCACTGCTTGTTTAATGGAAAACAATAAAATACAATATGATATTTGCAAACATTAAATACAAGGTTTGAGATTGGTGTTCGACCCCAATTGGATATGTTTACGATTTATTTCAATAAAGGAATGAGAAGGCCATTAAAGTGTCATAGTTATAAGTCAAAGATAAATAAAATAAAACATTTGGTCGTATTCCTTTAAAAAATAAATAATTTTGCGTTATTGTAATAAATACGAGATATGATGATACAAAATGGAGGAAGTTTGCGCTGAACAATGTGCGCAAGTACCGTGTGTACAAAAAAGACGACAAATAATTATAAATATTATTTTACATTTTCTGAAAAAAGTCAAAGTTTAAATTTTATTTTAACGACAATTTTTCAGTCAAGGAATAACGTCTTTCTTTGTCCGATACTTATTTACGGACACCATATATATATATATATATATATGGTGTCCGGTGTATATATATATATATATATATATATATGTATGTGTGTGTGCGTGTGTGTGTGACAAAAAGTCATTTCACTTCAAACGAGGTATCGAACCCTCGACCTCGATCGGATCCTCGAGCTTTGTCAGTTTGCGTTGTGAATATTTTTTTGTAATTGTTTTGTTGATTTAGAATAGTTTTCCCACTTCGGTTCAATAAATTATTGTTAATATCATTGAAAAGTGTAATTGTTATTGAATGACCCCGATAAGACTTAATTAACAGTATAATCTAAACAATAGTCTAAAAAAGTGTTGTCAAAAATAAACGACCAAAAATATAACGTTAGTATTGAGCGCAGGGTTTATTGTTTATATAAAATATAAATAAAACACGGTTTTTGTACATATTTCATATAGGTATTTGTTTTAATTTGTTCTATTAACATTCCTCACATCTGTCACAATAATCTTAACGGTTTACCTTGAAGAAGTGATTGCCACTAAATAAAATTCTGATATATTTTTTTATTCTCGATGGAGTTTTAAATATTACGAAAATCAAGTTTAATCAATAAAATATTTGGGATTAATATTTTTATGAAATAAAATACGTGAAATTAAAGGCATTGATCACGTGACATCGAAAACCGATCAGAACGCATGACGTCACATCTCGCCAAACAAGTTGTTGATATTGTTGTAGAGTTGTTGATATATTACTGTTAATATTGTGATTCTGCCATTTTTGCTCTTTTCCGTCGATTTTGACTTACTTTTGAGATTTTTGTCAGATAATAAGATGATACCCATAATTCTTTTAGTGGTGGAAAGAAGCTTTATAAAAGCAAATAACAACAATTTGCCCAAAGTTGAATCAATGGTGGTCGAAATGTTTTTCGCATCGAACACTGGTTTCTGCTCAACAGAATTTCGGAATATCAAAGCTTCTGTTTAATTATACTTATAACTAAACTTATTTAAAGCACTTATTTGAAGTTACCGTTTCACAAAAAAACAAGTGTTAATTGTGTGTGTGATTATTGGTGAGATATTATTATAGGTTATGTCAAAAAAAATCAGTGTCATGTTGACATAATGTTAAACTATTTTAATTGCGTATAAAATTAACTTTGACACTTTAAAAATAAGTAATAAAACTTATATCAAAATGGTCTTCACAAAAATATAATATAGAATTTGTTGACAGTAGTTAGGATCCCGTCTTACGAGTTGCAGCCACTTTTTCTATATTCCTGGCTTTTATGGCACGTAAATAACAATATATTTGCTGTTTTCACTGTCATACTATCACATTGGGGTACAATACAGCACTTGTAAAACTTTGAAGTTATTATAAACGTTGTTTTATAAACATTCACTCAACTTCACAGCTGTTTGTTTTGCAAGGCGTGACGTCATACAAGACGCCATGATAGTTCCGTGCGTTTTTGTGGGAAAATTTAAATAGGTTTATAAAAATAAAAAATAAATCATTTGGACGTTTTTTGCTGAACTATATAATTATATTCTGGGTATAGTAGACTACAAAGTAAAATATCTTTCTGAAAAATTGTCAATAAGTCTATTGAATAAACGTACCAGAGTCGTATGAGGTATTTACTATTTTAAAAGTCTTATAGGTGTTATTCAGTAGACGTGTTCCATAATGTTGATAGTTAGATATTTTAATGATTAAACTATGTTCATAATATTTAAAAAGATATTGAAAAAATATTGATCGAGCGTCAGTAACATAATTCAATTTCAATCGTCAGTATTTAGCTATCTCCAAGATTTACACTAGGAATGTTACTTTTATTTCAAAATATACATTGCTTACAACAAAATAAAGTAAATTTCTTTGCGATACAACTGTGTTCAATAAGATGCTGTGTTCTAAAGGACACGGGCATGCTACTCGAAATCCTGACTTAAAGCTTGTAAACTCACTTGACCGGTCGTGTCCTTTTTAATAAAAGTTGTGGCTACCGCACTTAACTTTGTAGTACAAACAAACTTCCATTTCTACGTTCTAACTTATTGAAAAATGTCATCATTTTGTAAATGTCTGGTAAAATAATACTGTACTTCTATTATCAAACAAATATTGTCAAATCTTTTGATCAAAATCTTTGACATACAGCCGTGATACTGTAATGGCTTCCTTATCCATGTATTAGAGCGAATCGTACGCACATGTAATTGGGGTGGACACCAGTTTCGAAGCTTGTGTTTTGCGTTCACAAATATGACATTATATTTTAGTTTTCCATTAAACACGCAGTGCAATTTTCGTTTCAGTTCGATTGCGAGAAATTGGTCGATTCCGATTGATGCCTTACGGCGTGTGCCGCGCATCATATCTCGCTGGATGCAGCATCCAAACGAGTTTACGAGCGAGCCAAGTGAATCATTGTGCGCAATAACGAGCGCCGAGTGCAGACGCGGCGCCGGGAATAATCGCAATCGTAATTCCGATTCGCGCCCGATCGTGCTATTATGATGAATCGCCCGTCAGCGCGGGCGCCGTCCGCGCCAAATGTTTTAGAAAATATCGCTCATATAAAACAATCAAAATGTCGGCGGAAATATTGTTTATGGCTCGCGGTGATGCGGCCGTTTCTGACCTGTTTTTCTTTTAACTGTTTCTGTTTTTTTTTTCTCTCTCTTACTCGCCCAATTATTTTGGAAGATAAATGAAAAAGTTTTAAAATATTCCATCGATCTGAAATATTAAATTAAGTTTTTTAGCAGTGATTACTGGCGGTTTTTTATAAAATTCTGTTTAAACTGTGCAGGATACAAGCTATATATGAACTTGATATTTCTAACAAGCCAAAAATATTTAGGGTGCAGTCCAAACTGAAGTGGGAAATAAATTGAAAATGCTCAACGTGATACTATTCTTTTGTCCTATCTGTTATCACAAAATAGCTTGATATTATAAACTTGTTTTTATTTATTTTACATTAAACATTTCTTTTGTGTATTGAATACATGAGTCCTTTCATAAATCAGGATGCAAGTTTGAAAAGTCGAGTGTTACGAAAATGGGAAAAATTTTAAAAGTACTTTACCCGTCCACCAAAAGAGCAATTTTTTTTTAAATGGTTATTTGTCGCTTTATATTTATTTATTTATCAAAAACCCATGTCCAACTTAAAGGTTACCCCAAAGCGCTAGACATGTATAAACGCCAATAGTACAAAAATTACGTTATGCATAATAACGTAAATAATAACTAATAAAACAGAAAAAACACACGGTAATTCAAATTTTTTAAAGAACAAAAGTGAAATATTCACCGTAGCAGGGCATCTGTATTCGAACAATCCAATCGAATTATACCATAAACAAATGTACATTTATGTAAGTTGCACTCAGTTTTCATCAATATGATGAAAAAACTGTTCTTTATGTTTCTATATACATAAAATAAAGGAATATTTAAATGTGATAATTATGTTCCTTATGTTTCCTTAATAAAATAAAGGAACATTTAAATGTGATAATTATGTTCCTTATGTTTCCTTAATAAAATAAAGGAATATTTAAATGTGATAATTATGTTCCTTATGTTTCCTTAATAAAATAAAGGAATATTTAAAAGTGATAATTATGTTCCTTATGTTTAATATTTAAATATGATAATTATGTTCCTTATGTGATAAAAATGTTCCTTATGTTTCTATATACGTAAAATAAAGGAATATTTAAATGTGATAATGGACAAGTTAATATTTTTTATTATTATATTCTAAACACTTTCGTCCTATTTAATATTGACAGAGCAGGCAAAGTTGGGAACGCTAGGTGGCATTCTCGTCACGCATCCAGCAAATGGGGAGAGCAAAAAACGTAAGCGTTGAGACCCTACATGGTCTACTCCATTTTTAAACTACCCTTACGCATATAGGTTATTGATTATGTCATATAGAAAGGAACTAAGACATTAAATTTTTTAAATATAAATTTCGATGGAGAATTCAATTCTCTACAAAAAGTTTCATATAAAGTATATCGAAATTTAGCTTCGTTTGCGAGATATATTGAAACAACTGAAAAGGGTTCATTTTCACCCCTCTCTCGAATTCTCACCCTTTAATTTAATAGCACTCCACGGCTTTTTCTTCTGAAATAACCCATTGACTAATTCATACAATAAAAATCCGTGAATATCTTATTTCCTTATTGCCCTGTTTTTTAGGACATAATCAGTAGCCTATATCCAACTTTAGATCAAAACGTAAGCTGGACAATGTAATTAATCGTAAGCTGAATAAATAAATAAATAAATAAAATCTATAAATAGTACTAATACAGACAAAATAACTTCAAACCGTACGACCGTCTCGTCGGCGCACGGCGGGCTTACTGGAGACCCCGTTCATTATAATTTACATAGGGACCGCGTCCGAAACTCACAAGTGAGGTGAAGATAGCGGGGAGCGGAAAAGATAATCGTCTATTTCGCTCTCTATCGTTCTATTAGTACATGCGTAAATAAGAGAAAAACTGCCACAAGAATTATTTATATATTGAGTTATTTGTATTCAATATTACGAAGTGATAAAAGTATCACTTTCGCTGCCCCACCCAAAAGTCGCTTTGGCTTCTCTGTTCGAGATGGATTCGTAGTTCCATGCTTCAAACCAATGTAGAAGATCACGACACAAAGCAAGTTCGTTTGTTTACTCCACTGTCGTTTGTTTACTGGTTGTTTACTTTTAATGTCAACTGTTTTCTTTTTTGCGGCACTACAGTTTGGCACTCTCAATGCTGGTATTAACCAGTTAAGATTCCACCACAAGTTACAGGTTCCTGGAGCAACTCGGATAGTGCTGTCGTGCAGATGACATAGTTGTGCCTTCTAGTGTAAAATGCCCATTGACAGACCTTTCTGCTGGAGACAGATTACCTTTGTTTTTTCAACTATTCTCTATTTCAGACAATTGATTGATTTCTATATTAAAGTAACAAGTCAACGACGTGGCAGTTTTTCATAATGTGTGTTTGAAAAACTGTGTGAATGAATCATCTGTTATTGTTTTTTGTCTTAACTCACGTTTTTCTTTTATCACTAGACAAATAAGAAAAAAAAGCGTAAAAAGCGTAAAAAGTAATAAAAATACTCGAGAAGTATTTTAAATTGTATGCATGACAACCATCAGTAGTTTGTAAATGGGTTTTTTCTTTAATTAAATTAATAGTGCGCAATTGTTAAAACATTGTTTGATTCTAAAGAAAAACAAAAGCAAAATTTACTTTTACTGAAGTGTTTTTTACTCCACGGGGCATGATAATGTAGTGAGACACTGAGAGTGTTAAACCGTAATATAGTATACGACTCAGACTGATAATCACGCATTACGCTTGATTTATTTTATAAAAAAAATGAATATCACACATTTTTTACACTCAAATTCTTGTGTTAAAAAATTGTCACATCCATTACACGCAGGTTCTTTCAACGAAACATTTGTCATAGTTTTTGTTCTTATCTCACGTTTTTCTTTTATAACTAGAGAAATAAGAAAAAAAAGAAAAAAAGCGTAAAAACTATTAAAAATACTCGAGAAATGTTTTAAATGTTATGCCTGACAACCGTCAGTAGTTTATGAATAGGTTTTTTTTAACTAAAGAACAGTGCGTAATCTTTAAAACATTGTTTGATTTGAAAGAAAAGCAAAATTTACTTTTGATAAAATTATTTTTTACTCCACGGGGCATGTTAATAGAAGTGTTTCACACTGAGAGTGTTAAACCGTAATGTGGTACATGATTCCTAGATAGAGAGATATGATGTAATCGGGGTGGTAATAAACTGATTTAAAAATAACTTTTACCATTTAATCATATTTCTTTCATAAAGATGGGTAAAAAAAGACATAAATTTCATAGATATAATCATCAATGCTACAGAGTGGCCTGTGACGCATGAACGCACAAATACCAATTTTCCATTGTAACACATAGAGTTGTCAATTAGTACTCGGTTATTTGTTGAAGTCAAAGTTCAGATTCTTGTCAGATACTAATTCTACAGGACGAATATTCATCGCGATAAACCTGATGACAATAGAATATTTAATTAATTTCATATATCGTAATTTGAAAACACAAGCGGTGAAAAAATGTTTGACCGATCTGGAAAATTTATCAAATTACAATGGTACAAACTAAAGGTTGGGACAAGGACGTAGTCCAATCGCCACTTCCATTCTGGTCAACAGAACAAATATTTACCGGGACAAATTTGGTACGATTGCGTTAGAACTGCTAAACACTTCAATTATTTCGAACAAAGAACGACATTAAAAAAATTTTACTCCGTCTACGAAACTAATATTTTGATAAATATAAATTATAAGAAGTGTATTTACTCCTAAGAAGAAGTGTATTTACTCCTAATAAGAAGTGTATTTACTCCTAATAAGAAGTGTATTTACTCCTAAGGATTAGGTAAATCCTTTTTTATGGATAAAATATTTATTTTTAAATAATTTTGAATTTTAATTTCTACAGAACATTCTTTAAAATACATTTAAATTATATTTATTCATTTGAATTTCATTTTAGCAATGTCTTTAGCTGATAAATAATTGTATAATAACATTTTTTCTTTCTTTTTTCCTTCTTCACTCAACTTCTCTATCTATCTGTCATCTATTACAGCAAAAATTTTGTTTACCTAAATTTTGTTTATTTGTAGTTTCTTCTAATTTAAATAAAAGATTTATAATCTTTTATTTAAACTGTCCTCAGGTTCATAACACAAATATATTGACGAAACGTTTACGAGAAATATCAACGCATTTAAATACAAAATATGTAGATTAAATACAAAAATCACAAATACATAGCCGTGAAATTAATTGCTTTCGCATGAATATAATTTAAAATGTTGTGTTTTGATATTAAAAAAACAACTGACCTACAATCCGAGAATTCAAAGCTTTGTGTAAAACAATACCCGGCAGCAATGGACATGATTTATGCATTAAACAAAAGAGTCTCGTTTTCTTTAAAGTAAAAGAAATGTGCATTCTTTTGATTGAAAACAATATCATATTCTTACAGTATAACTCTATGCGTGTAACTGTCAAGGCGGAGATCCTAAAATAACAAGAATAGCCGAGGAAAAAATAAAACTGAAGATGCAACAGCGCGCGCAGTGACGAACGTAAGAACCAGAGTATGGTAAAGATAGATTTTAATAATTTAAGTTATAAATGGAAGAAGACAATTTTATATAATCAAAAATTATTATACATTAAAAACGTATATTATTTATTGCTAAATATGTAATGAAATTGTGTGAAACAATGAAAAACCCAGAATCACTCTTCATCAAATAGATATCTAAATACGTCAATATTAACAAGGGAGAAACCAGTTAATTAAGTATTAAAGTGTTAACTGAATCTAAACACTTATAAAGGCTCAATGAACGCTACTTTTGTTATTGTTATTGTTATTGTTATAATAGTATTGTTATTGTTATTGTTATAATAGTATTTATTTAGTGAATGCTACATTTGAAATATAGAGGGTAAAAACTATTTATTACCTTGTTTTAATATTAAAAAACATCTGACAAAAATAATCTTGTCTGTGTTATAAATCTTGTAGTTTTGAAAAAATGAATACTTAGAACCACCATGTTTCAATAATATTTTTAGGGTTCTGTTATGGGGTTCGATAAAATAGTATTTTTAAAAAAACAGACATTTATTTAATTATAATGATTATTATAAGAATTAGTATTTAATAATTAATAAAAGAGACTTGTGACAACGAATATCAAATCCGGTAAGGCCTTAGCTCAGATTTATGTTTATCATGAAAATAATGCATTTCATATCGGATTGCATTTCTCACACAATCCATGAGAACCACTGCTTGGTCAGTAATATATTCATAATGCTGTTCGTGGGAAGGAGTGTTTGTAACAGTTCCGTAGCCAAAATAAGAACCCTTATAGCTTCGCCATGTCTGTCTGTCTGTTTGTCGGTCTGTGTCACAGCTGTTTTACTCATGGACTATTAGTACTATAAAGCTGAAATTTGGCATTGTTGCACATATTTATAACACCTACAAAATTATGAAATCTTTGAAAAAAGTTTTAGGGTACCTCCCCTAGATGTAAAGTTGGGGTGAATTATGTAGCATATCGAATAGATTATTTAAAAAAATGGGACTATATCTTGAATATATATTCGATTCTGTGATCCGTCAACTGCAAAAATAACTTTTTATTTTAAATGTTTATTTTTTATGTCTGTGAAAAATATATTAGGAAATATATTTATATATATTTACATGGTGGGGAAAAATATTCAACATGTCCTTACACCTGTGAAAGATATGCCAGGCCATATTTATTTTGGGAAAAATTAATATTTATAAATAGTTAAATAGGAATACAACCTACTCATTAATGTTTATAAGTGCGTAAATATGTACGAGTGCGAGTCCCTTATACTTAACAGGTCTTTATTTATTTGTCTTTTGTCTCTCTATCGATTCATGGTAGTTTTATTTATTTATTTTTGATTTTGAGGTATTGATGTACCCCAAAGTACCTTTTCGAATTTTTTTTAATTCTACACCTCTGTCTTATAGCTACTCAGTAGTAAGATTCACATTTTGAAGATGTACCCTGTATTTGACTGTACCCCCTTTAAAAAAGTATTAAGAAAGTATAGTATAATTAGTAACAGATGACATTAATGACCTAGAATTTTTTTTCCCTGATGTAATAAAACATAGTGCAAACAATGCCGTATAGATGGCTTTTTAGATTATTATAAATTAATTTGTTTAAAGAAAAATACGGCACACACAATTGTGTAAAATAATACTTTTTTTAAATAAATTGAGCCGTCTACAAAACCCATCGAATAATCAGCGCAATAAAGAGTATAAAATAATGAAAATGCGAGTAATTAGGTTGAAAATTTTGCGGTAAAATATCGTTTCCGAACATAAATAAATTTGCGAACTGTTATAGCTAAATACTTTTGGAATCGGTGCCAAGTCGACGCTTCTCTTTCTCTCTATGTGTACACCCACATATAAATGAGTGCTACATTTAACTTGTTCACCAGACCTATATCATCCAAACTCAATTGCGGCACCCCTGCTTTTCAGTGGTGAGAAATTGTATGACGTTCTTTCAATTCCCATAGTCAAATTCTAACCAAATTTTCGTATAAATACACTGATAGTATACCCATTAAATAATCTAAATTGGTTGATAAATACCAGAAATATGAGGTAACATACAAAAATACAGTCGAATTGAGAACTTCTTTTTCTGAAGTTTACTAATAAAGAGTTAAAGAGCGAAGAATTTCATTAAAATATTAGGGACTTTGAATAGATATTCCACGTTAGGTATTCTATACTTACATGTAACGAAATTACTTTCGTAGTTTTATATTATACAGAGTGTAACAAAGAAAGTGTCTGTTCTTCATATAAGTGATTCTGCGTATCAAATTGAGTAGCTAAATTTGAAGCGCGTTTCTGTAAAAAAACGTAATTATTTTCATTAAAATCATAAATTTGACAGTGATTATTCTTTTTCAGAAACTATTGAGAATTTTCATACCATTCCTAACATTTTCTACTCAGTTTAATGCGAAAAATCATTTGTATGAATAATAAACACATTCTTTATTTTAGGGTATAACATTAAATAACCGTAGTGTTATTTTATTTCCTTATTATTTGACTCAAATATAAATTTAAATATAAACACATTTTATTATTACATATAAATAACCTTAATGTTATTTTCTTTCCCTATTATTTGACTCAAATATAAATTTAAATATAAACACGTTTCATTATTACATATAAATAACCTTAGTGATATTTTATTTCCTTGTTATTTGACTTAAATATAAATTTAAATATAAACATGTTTTATTATTACATATAAATAACCTTAGTGATATTTTCTTTCCTTATTATTTGACTCAAACATAAATTTAAATATAAACACGTTTTATTATTACACATAAATAACCTTAGTGATATTTTCTTTCCTCATTATTTGACTCAAATATAAAATTAAATATAAACACGTTTTATTATTACATATAAATAACCTTAGTGATATTTTATTTCCTTGTTATTTGACTTAAATATAAATTTAAATATAAACACGTTTTATTATTACATATAAATAACCTTAGTGTTATTTTATTTCCTTATTATTTGACTCAAACATAAATTTAAATATAAACACGTTTTATTATTACACATAAATAACCTTAGTGATATTTTCTTTCCTCATTATTTGACTCAAATATAAAATTAAATATAAACACGTTTTATTATTACATATAAATAACCTTAGTGATATTTTATTTCCTTGTTATTTGACTTAAATATAAATTTAAATATAAACATGTTTTATTATTACATATAAATAACCTTAGTGATATTTTCTTTCCTTATTATTTGACTCAAACATAAATTTAAATATAAACACGTTTTATTATTACACATAAATAACCTTAGTGATATTTTCTTTCCTCATTATTTGACTCAAATATAAAATTAAATATAAACACGTTTTATTATTACATATAAATAACCTTAGTGATATTTTATTTCCTTGTTATTTGACTTAAATATAAATTTAAATATAAACACGTTTTATTATTACATATAAATAACCTTAGTGATATTTTATTTCCTTGTTATTTGACTTAAATATAAATTTAAATATAAACACGTTTTATTATTACATATAAATAACCTTAGTGTTATTTTCTTTCCTCATTATTTGACTCAAATATAAATTTAAATATAAACACGTTATAAGGAATATTTCACAAGTGATTTAAGAAACAAATCGCAATCCAGAAAAATAATTTTCTGTTGACACTTTACCTCTTATTATTATTAACTAAATTTCTCTTTCCTTCCATAAGTGAAATTCGTTTATGAATAAGTAGCAAATTTGCAAAACTTTTGATTATTGTGATAATCGTAACCACATGTAAACACTAATTGCCCATTTGAAAGATTTCATAATATCTTTCTTCAAAAAGCCATTAAATAATCTTTTAGATATATTTTTAACTCATATGAATTTCATAAAACGCTAACTTTATTCATTATTTTAAAACTTCTTTTAGTTTCACTGTTTTCTAATCATATTTACCTTTTTTCTGATCGAAAGAAACCAAATTATAGCATAATCGACGCAGTAGCTCTTCAAAGAATTTTAGGATGAAGATAAAATCTAGAAACATATATTGCACACGAATTTATTATACTTAAAAAGCACATCGATATTAATGAATCTAGTAAAAATTGACTAGGTGAAGTAAAAATATACAAACGAACATATCACTAAATTAAGTAAATCTTATTTGAATTGGAGAATTACGAAATGAACACCCAAGAAAAAGAAAAGTTTTTTATTTGTGTTATGTATTAATGAAAATCTTTATTTATTCACTAACAAATTGATTTCCATTATTTTAGAAGGACTTTAAATGTTCAAATACTTACACGTTTTACAACACCAACCGGTGACAATACCAGCATTGCCGTAGAAGCAATAATTCATTAAAAGTAAAATGATAAATGGGAAAATTCAAAATATACGGAAAAAAATCTATGTGTAAAATTTACTTAGGACTGTTCGTCTTTCTTTCATGTATCTCACGGAAAATAACAAACGTAATTCGCTTTATTTTTTAATTTTATGAAATTATGTTTAAACTATTTCAATTGTTTTGATTTACGATAAAGTGGTTCTATTCGCATATGTAATAATCTACACTCGACTCTAGAGACGCGGCGGTCTATGACGGAGGAAGAACTGTCACATTTCCCGCCGTAAATCAACTCGCGCTGGAAAGTTGGCAGCGCCGGAGGCCTTCTATTATTTATGGCGGTGTTCTTTGAATCGAGTTTTTATTTATTTAATTTACGTTTAGTTTATGATCTACTGAATAGATGATGTTAATGTTTTAAAATATGATGATTTATTCGGTTAGATGTGATAACATTATTAGGTTGTTAAGTATCGTGTTTTGCTTGTTGAAATTATATATAATTTACAATAAATTTGCTTGTTGGCTCATTGTAAATTATGTTTATGGTAAGACGTTCTGAATCGTTAAAAAGAATACAATATTTTACATTTAATATTTCCTTATATCTTTACGTTTATACCATCAAATATTAGTTCTCTGAAGACCCCTACGACAGTCGGCCATCATATGAGCTTTGCAGCATATTTTATAAAACGTATCCACAGTTCAAATATCTGAAGGGAAACTTTCTTTCTAGTCTCTACTTAAATCGCGAAGTTTTTTGGGTAAAACGTTCCAAGTGACGGTAAAGAAAATAAAGCTTAATGCTCATATTGCATCCAAGCTGTTGGAAGCTGATCACCATATATTCAAACAATTGGGAATAATTTTCTTCCTTGTAATTTTGAGGAAGATTTTAACCATTGAAAGAAACTGCACTTTACTTAAACTTATTTTTTTCAGTAATATTCATATAATTCGTAAAATATAGAATCTGTACTAAATTTCTTCTGTCCTTTCTCCTTGGATTGACGGTTGAGTTAGGTTAGGTTATTTTTTGAATTTGCACCATTAAAAATACCCGCTTTCAGCATCTCAGAACTCGAATTCCTTCCAATACATTGGAAATATTCCCCATTTGCTTTGAAAGCGTTAGCAAATTCATTCATTCATTATGATTTAACACTGAATGGAGGCTATGAAATACGAGTAACTCACTAGTAAATTGTCTCCTTATAATAGAGAAGTTAGCAATCAAAAAACCTTTTCAGACCGCTAACTAAGTTATATAGCTCAATTTGCCTAGATATTTCAAGAACTTTCAGGTAACATTTCAAATGATGTTCATTATGTGGACTATCAGGTTGTTGCATGTTTTGGCTGCTATCTTGGCTTGAATGTTTCTTGCAGCAATTCTAATATATCACCATAATTCAAAACAGGTTCCATAATAGGTGGAATATTGAAATAAACCAATTGAATAATAAATAATTGGATGGAATATTACAATTGATTTCAGCGATATACGGCCACATTGATAATAGTTAATTATTCGCGCCAAATAATTATTGTTAGATATTTAAAAAACCTGTCAAGCACAAATAGAACTCGCACTACAATGGTTCCATATATTTTTAGGCGCTTACGAACATTAAACCATTTCTAATTAAACCATTTACAAATATTAATTTTTTGCAACGTATATGTATATATATATATATATATATATATATATATATATATATATATGCGTAAAAACAAACTAATTACAAAAATGTATAATTCCACAAAGAATTAGAAATCACTAGTTTTTGGATTTTTCCATTATTTGTGCTATAAACGTTCCATTATGTCAATTTTCAAGATTGCAGGTCGACTGAAAGCAGGTTTTGGTTATCAGTGAGCAACACTACTATATGAATAGAAAAAATTGTTTTCCGTCATGGGACGGCTGGCAGATCTAATTTTTTATATTTTTATATTGAAATATTTTTATTTGAACGAATTAAAAACAAAAACATAAATATTCAGATAGTTGATAATAATAAAATATTGATATATTTTATCATTTTATTTCTATGAAAAAAATTATCACAGACATATTTCTTGACAATCTATTGAAAATATATTTTTAAGTTTATAATACTGTTAGCCGACAAGAAGCGAAGCTAGCCGAAATGAGTCGGAAAGAGCCGACAAGACGCGAAGCTAGCCGAAATGAGTCGGAAAGAGCCGACAAGACGCGAAGCTAGCCGAAATGAGTCGGAAAAAGCCGACAAGACGGGAAGCTAGCCGAATGGCACTGGTCTGGACTGAATTTGTTTTGACTTGGGTTAGGTTGGGTGTTTTTGCTTTAAATTGTGTTGGGTTGAATTTTTTTGCTTTGAATTGGGTTGAGTTTGCTTCTTGTTCATCTTGGGTTCGGCTTGGGTTGCGTTTATTTGAATTTGATTGTTTTGGGGATAGGATTGAATTGGATGGGTTGAATATAATTGGATTGGATCGGGTTTACTTTGGGTTGGATTGAGTTGAGTTTGCTTTGGGGTAAGGCGGGTTTTGTCGGTCTGGGTTGATACACTTTCGTTCGGGTTGAGTTTGGGTCAGTAGTTTTTACTTGATGAATATTCATAAAAACAGATAAAAATTCCAAAAGTTATATTTTTGTGTGTGTTACTGTTATTATGTCCTCCTAAATCACTTTTCCGTAAATGCCTTCAATGTACAAACACGCCAATTCGACAGTTTCATTATACGTTTGATATATGTATATTAATACCGACTTTGGTTTTGACACAATACAATTTTTGATAGTATTCCTTGGGTATTGATTTTTATAGTTGTAGAATTTAGCTCACGTCTTCACTATAATGATATAAAGATATTACATGTATTATTTATAGATTTTGAGAAGTAACCGATGATAGATAACTTTCGAAACGCAAACTTTTTGAACATGTTAGCCTAATCTATGAAATGAGACATTGACACATCAGAACATTTGATTGAAGTGAAACTTCTTTTATGTCAACAGACTTACCATTGAGGAATAACTTCACAATGAGTTACTGACATGTGCCGTTATTCTAATTCTATCCATTAGTCAATCTATATAAATATTTATGTAACGCTATCTGCAATATTCATCGATATGAATATTGAAATACAGACACGCTGTTATACACATAAATATTTAAAATTATATTATAAAAGGTTATTAATGTTTATATATTGATTATAAATAAACTACATAGGACCGCGTAAGTAATGCCCTCATCTCGTAATATTAACAACTAGCGTGACCCGTGCGAAGTCTTCGCATTATTTATTCCATTATGAAGCTCAGATGACAGATCAAACAAATATTTTACTAAAATTGACATATAGAGGCGCAAGTATCAAAAGCGTTGAGCTAAAGCGCCACTTTATTTATACGTGAGTGGATTTGAAATTAAACAAAAATTTTACCGACCGTCAATCGTATTGACGTTGAGCCGTTAGATGGCAGCATTGCTGTTTTGTGTATATAATTTTAATAATTAATTAATTTGAAAAAATAATAGCAATAATAATTTTTTTAGTTGTGGATGCCGGTAGAGCAAGCAATTATCTATAAAATGATATATAATTTATGTGGATTAGTGTGAGGTTTTTTCTAAAAAGGGAGTGTAACATCTTAACCTTAGCGTATTAATATATATGATGATGATGATGATAATTGCTATTTGACATAGAATTTACAACCAATAAATATATAATTAAATTATTTACAAATAAATTATTGAAAATTTCTCATTTTGAATAATTTATTTCTAAATAATTTTAAATTAATTTTGATAATTATAGTTTGATAGTTCATATTTACCTGTGCTTATTTTTTACAGATTATAACTTTACATTAATATATTAAATGAAAATGACGAATTTATTTCTACATGTGACAGTGTTGATTAATCCCCTTCTGTTGAAAAAATACTGCAGATTAAGAGCTTAATATTACGAAAGACTATTAAAATGTTACCAATTTATTTCTACATGTGACAGTGTTGATTACTCCCCTTCTGTTGAAAAAACACTGCAGATTAAGAGCTTAATATTACGAAAGACTATTAAAATGTTACCAATTTATTTCTACATGTGACAGTGTTGATTGCTCCCCTTCTGTTGAAAAAACACTGCAGATTAAGAGCTTAATACTACGAAATACTATTAAAATGTTACCAATTTATTTCTACATGTGACAGTGTTGATTGCTCCCCTTCTGTTGAAAAAACACTGCAGATTAAGAGCTTAATACTACGAAATACTATTAAAATGTTACCAATTTATTTCTACATGTGACAGTGTTGATTGCTCCCCTTCTGTTGAAAAAACACTGCAGATTAAGAGCTTAATACTACGAAATACTATTAAAATGTTACCAATTTATTTCTACATGTGACAGTGTTGATTGCTCCCCTTCTGTTGAAAAAACACTGCAGATTAAGAGCTTAATACTACGAAATACTATTAAAATGTTACCAATTTATTTCTACATGTGACAGTGTTGATTACTCCCCTTCTGTTGAAAAAACACTGCAGATTAAGAGCTTAATACTACGAAATACTATTAAAATGTTACCAATTTATTTCTACATGTGACAGTGTTGATTGCTCCCCTTCTGTTGAAAAAACACTGCAGATTAAGAGCTTAATACTACGAAATACTATTAAAATGTTACCAATTTATTTCTACATGTGACAGTGTTGATTGCTCCCCTTCTGTTGAAAAAACACTGCAGATTAAGAGCTTAATATTACGAAAGACTATTAAAATGTTACCAATTTATTTCTACATGTGACAGTGTTGATTACTCTCCTTCTGTTGAAAAAACACTGCAGATTAAGAGCTTAATATTACGAAAGACTATTAAAATGTTACCAATTTATTTCTACATGTGACAGTGTTGATTGCTCCCCTTCTGTTGAAAAAACACTGCAGATTAAGAGCTTAATACTACGAAATACTATTAAAATGTTACCAATTTATTTCTACATGTGACAGTGTTGATTGATCCCCTTCTGTTGAAAAAACACTGCAGATTAAGAGCTTAATATTACGAAAGACTATTAAAATGTTACCAATTTATTTCTACATGTGACAGTGTTGATTGCTCCCCTTCTGTTGAAAAAACACTGCAGATTAAGAGCTTAATATTACGAAAGACTATTAAAATGTTACCAATTTATTTCTACATGTGACAGTGTTGATTACTCTCCTTCTGTTGAAAAAACACTGCAGATTAAGAGCTTAATATTACGAAAGACTATTAAAATGTTACCAATTTATTTCTACATGTGTCAGTGAGAAAAAATATGTAATAGCCAAATTCCAAGTTTAAGGAGGTACTTAAAAACAATAAAGTCTTATAGAAGCAAAAACAGAAATATCCAAAAATGGGGAAAACAGGGATTTTTTTCAATATATTTACTTCTTTATCAGTAATATAATAATAAAAATTGTTGTGAAAAGTTAATAATTAAAAGTAAGTTTCTGTAAGAAACGTATTGTGTATTTTATGATGATTTACAAGAAAACAGATACAATTACTTTATGGATATTGAGTATTTTTGCAACTAACGTTTGGATGTTCCCTTGTCGGTTTTAAATTGAAAGAGCTAAAATATTATAACATATGAACGAACAGAAAGGTGGATTTTTCCATTTAGCTATGAAACCCTAATTATTACGAAATGGATATAATTATGTTGTATTGTCTGCATATATTCCAAAATATGACTTTTGTGATAACCAATACCGTTCTTAAATATGGACCCAGTGCCCCATGTCCAGGAAGGCATCCGCAAATTAGCAAAACAAAAACTTTTACAAGTTTAAAATGTAAGTGCTATCTGCTAGCCAGAGCACATTTTTATACTGTCGATTCGGCATAACTTAATTTCATACTGGTAAGTTACCAGTATGTTTGACAATCCTGGTAAATTTCATTGGCGTCTGACTCTAAACTACCCGAAACCCGTACAATTGGAACTTTACTTTTACATGCTTTAAATACATGCCGGCCTGTCGATTGCTCTTACGTTAACTTGCATCTCGGGATTAAAAATCACTTCCTTCGTCATTAAATTCATAATCAGCCTAGTTTCCACGTTTACACTTGTAGTTAATATCATAGAATACTGAATTTAAATGTTTCTAAATTATCATAATTCTGAAAAAGGAAAAAATCTACACATCCAAACGAAATAATTGAAAAAATACGAAAATTATATTCATATTTTACAACAGATGTTTCTGTTAGAGATATGCAAATTGTAACAAATAAATTTTCGCACGAATGACTCGTGTGAAAAATGAATTTTCTCGCCCTTAACATTGAGAGAAAATCATCACCAATTTCCAGCTCGAGTCTATCAAATGAAAAAAGAGCAATGAATCTTAAAGAAACGGAAAGTAACAGAAATAACAGAAAGTAACAGAAGGAACAGAAAGAACAGACAGTAACAGAGAGAACAGAAAGTAACAGGGTCAATTCAGTACATGGAAAATATTTTAAAAAGAGTGATTGATTTAGCGTAAAGAATGATAATAGAAGCCAGAAAAACCGTTTTTAGAATTTTCGTTCGTCTGCCTATGTGTTTGTGTGTTAATTTTTTTGTCTATCACGCGAAGTCTAATAGACAAATTTTGATCAAATCGTTACGGTAATAACTCGTATCCTCAAGCAGCATATAGAATACGTTTTATCTGAATATTATAAATTACGACATTAGTAGTGACAACGACATCAATTAGCGTTTTTAGTAATAGCAATGATAGTATGATTTTAGTAATAAAATAGTTTCAACAATGAAACTGTAATTTTACGCGAGTGAAACCGTGGGGCACAGTACTTATAAAGCGACCGACAAGAGATATTTCAAAATTAAAGATAATTGTAAAGATTATGTTGTTGGACAATAACAATCTTCGATCATATAAAACGTTTAGCAAGATCCTAGCTATTCGTTTCGTAAAGCACTTACTGAAAAGTTACCTTTACAAAGGACCTGCATTTCTTCTAAAATAAAGACGATATAAAAGTTTTATTAATGATTCAAAAACTGTAAAAAATTTTCAAGTTCTATCCATTGAAGAAACCGAAAAGATATTTACGTCAAAATAAAGTGATTGAAAGTCTTTCTAAAACCAAAATGTCTGCACGAGTTTGTACAGTAAGTGCTCACATAGGTTCATATTTCTATAATATATTGTTCTTCTTTATGATAACCTAAAGTAGTGTAGGATACCAACTTCTATTGGACTTATATTATAAATTACTTCATCCAAAATCCCACGTGGATGAAGACGGTCTGGTAACTGCTCTGGTTTACATGTACACTGTGTTTAGTATATCAATGTTACAAGAAAGTATACTAACTCTGACAGTGGTAACACTAATTATTTTATAACCAATAAGCCGGCATTGCCACGCAAATATTCTAAACGTAACTCCATCAATTGACAGCATCTGAACCGGACCAGGATTCCCTTAAAGATCTGAATACCAGTGTTTAAATACGGTTAGTACCTAATAAATACGTGTTTGGCTGAATATTACGCCAATTCCGAATTGAATTCAAATTTTAAATTTCAGTATTAAATTAAACTCAAGAATTTTTAAATATTAATTAACCCAAAATATTATTCGTGTCCAAACAGATTTAAATCCGCAATAAATTGAAACAGATTTGAGTAGCTACAACCTAGAAAGACTACAAAATATCAGAAGAATATAGCATGTTGCCTATTTGAATTGAATGAGCAATAAAAGAAAAGAAAACATTGACCTACTTACACAAAAATAATTAGCAAAATGTTTATTAAACCAGCACACGCGTCTTCGAAACGCAAGAAATAAAACAAAACCCACCACCATCAAACTAAACTAAAGCAATATATTTTTTAATCACGACATTCTTGACTCCGACCGAAATAACGTTCTCTGCATGCAAGATGGCGCCGGACGCATTTTGCGCGCCGCTCTGTGACAGCGAAACACGCGGGAATTGCAAAGAGCCGTTTAAACTTTCTTTTTATTTGCCTTTTTGACGCGCGCTCGCGTTACATGCAGCCAGTGCGATGAGTGTAATCTAAAATTATATTTGTTCCAAGAAGTCGTTTTCAGTAAGAGTAATGAACAACTTTGCGTTCGAAATTGGCTAACTGGCAATATATTCAAAGTCAATGACGCACGCCTTAAATTGTGTAATAGTTTTCCTTTTTTTAAATGATGTAATAGTTTAAATAAACATTTTTTTTCTAATCTATTGCTTGCAGTTAATAACTTTTTGCTGGCTAAATTCTGCAATACTTGATGAAACTTTGGAATAGCAACTTCTCTATATTCGAACTTGGGTTATTGGTTTGTTTTAGAATCTAATATTTAAGCCTGAAATTAAGTACTAAATTATATTGCCAACCATTATAAGTTCGTTTTATTATCCGTTCATTTGTAACAGCAACACAGTTTCGTCGATTTTGAGTTTAGATATGTTGTCGTACCCTAATGAGTTCAACTCCATGAATAGGTTCTTTCAGTCGAAATTAAGTTGCTTCGACAATTCTGCCTTTGTATTGAATTAGTAAAGCAAAAATTTATACAAGCGATTTTATTTTTAGCAATTGTTTATGGATGCTACTTGAGTGTACCAAATTGTTTTTTGCTACTGAATTTTAGGCATGCTTTAAGTCTTTTTACAAGTCCTTTAACATGGTTATTTTGCCGAACAGTAAAATAATTTTCAAGAAACATCTATTTTCTCTTACATTTTTTGTTCTTATAAAAAATGTTTGTAATTATATTTGTAATTGTATTTAAGACAAAATATTTTTTTTGGTTTTAATCAAAAATTTTTGTAAATCAAAAATTTAGACAAGCGATTTTCGGAAATTGTTCTCGTATGTTAATTAAGTTTATTGTAAATTTTGAATTTCATCCATTATCTTGGAAAATGTATTTTTTTAATTATGTTTATAAAATTCTATTTATAGACAATAATGGTGTAAGTCCTTTTTTTATGAACGCCTTTTTTCTATTTCTTAAGTCATCAAAATGAACGTGGTTACTTTACCAAACAGTAAAATAATTTCCAATAGCTATAGCTATTTTTTCCCTCCTTGATTAGATAATTTTGTTGTTTTACAATTATGTTTGCAATTTCTACAGTTTCATATTCCAAAAACAAAAAAAAGGAAAGTCTTTTAGGATCAGTCTGTCACAAGCATTTTTCTCAAAAACCATTTGACGTAGAAAGTTGGAATTTGGAATAGTAGAGGTTACGGACCCGCATATTTCGCAACATTAAAAAATATTTGTTGACTAACTTTGGAGGAAGCAGGTTTGTTAGAATAAAAATATTTACTTTTGATCGTGTAAGAAAGTTATAAAAATATTACTAAAAATGTCAATTAGAAACATGTTTGTCTCTATAACTGCTCAAGTTGAATCAATTCATCTAAAGTTTGCTATAGCGACGAGTCTAAATCAATATAGTTTCTAAGAAATTCGTAATATTTATTTATACATCTGTACTATGTGCTTACATAATGAAAGTAATACTTTAGATATTCATAAATCATTTAGTAGAAATATTATGTACTTTTAAATGTTTAGACATGCCTAAGTAAGTATATAGAGATCGCTAACGGTATATGTTCTACTTGTACGTAACAGGTTTTTGGAATTTACTCCTTCAAAATCGATTTTTATATATAGCGCCCAGTATGAAATTTGACGAGAAGTAAAATCAGAGCGTTAACAAAAGTGTAACCGTTAGGTAGCCTCTCCGCGCAAGATTTCTGCACATATTTTGAGTGAGATATCAATATATTTATTTGGCATTTTCTTATCGCATAGGAGAGACGAATAGAGTTGTGACTATTTTCATTTAAACTAGTGTAAATCAGTAAAAAGGTCCCATGATTATGGGCTCAATAACTCTACGTATCTAATTCTATCCTTTATATAAAACAATTACAAAATTAAATAAAATTATTAAGGTTTCTGAGAAAATCAACAAAAACTGAAACAATTTTCTGTGTCACAATTCTCCTATTACCGGGATAAATTGTGACTGAGGTCGAGGTAAGTTGTGACACCTATATTTGTACGACTGTTTAGAAATATAATACTATATTTAGAAATTTAACTGATATTATTAGTGGACAAATTATTAATATGTATTTAGTAAATAAAAATACAGTTAATTAATCATCAATTCACTTTAATTATTCTATGGTCCATCATTGGAAAAATTTAATGACTTCAGAAATATATAATATATAATCAATTATTTTATAAACTTGAGAAATGTTAATTGAATTATAACAGTAGTAATCATGGTACTTGTGAGATTAATCAAATTAAAATTAAGTTTCTTCCTAAATCTAATCCGACAAGCAATTGTGACAAATGTATTGGGACTCTCCTCCAATACAGGCTTCATGTGACCATCCCTTGCAGCTGATGCACTCTACCTACTTCTCCTTTGGTTTGCCGTTAGTAAAAGGTTCAAGTCAACACAAACAAAAACCAATTATCTTCTGCATCATCATTCTCTTCGTCACTGACTTTATTTTTCTTCATAGTCTTCTTCACTTCCTCTGTTTTCTTAGAATTCTTATTTTCTTTACTAAAAGCACGCTTCTTTACGCTTTTCACATTTCTATTGGCTTCTATAGCAGCAAATTCGTCCTTAACAGGTGTATCAGTTAGCAGAGCAGATTTGATCTTGCCTCATTTTGATTGGTTCCCTTTTCTTGGTGGAGCTTTTGTTAATGGTTTAAGAGTCTCCGGTGAGAGGTCTAAGAGTCTAAGAGTTTTCGGTGGAGATGTCACGCGTTCTCCGAATGCTGCCTCCTTGTTATGATCTTGGGTCCTTGCTTCTAGATCGTCTCCAATCACGATTGTCTCAACTGTATCAACAGATACATTCACAGTGGTGGCTCTTTCTTCTGGATTTTCCAAAACTTCTTGTTGGTGCATTGGAGTAGTCAAAATACGATCATTGACGATCAGGAAGGAAGCCAGCATCTCCGAAATATCTGTTTTAACAGGCTAGGTTCCTGTTGCAGCAAAACCAGCGATGATATTCTTTGGTGTGATCGCTACATCAAATGCGGATTTGTAAGCCACGGGGTATCATTGATGGACATAACTTTCCCAGCATTTGAGCTCATCCAGTATCCGCATGCTATATTAATATCCTTCTTGAGTGGACCAAAAATAGTACAATTCATCGGTTGCAGCTTATGGATGCGATGGGTGGGGGGGGGGAATGTAAGCCATATTATACCATTCTCTCTGCAGAACTTTATGTTTTTCAAAGCCTTGTGTGATGAATGGTTATCCAAGAGCAGCAGAACTCTTTGCCATTTTGATGGCCTTACATAATTTTTAAAATGCTGAAGGAAAAAGTGAAAATCATCTTTCTGCATTCATCCAAACCCACTGGCTGTTCCTATTGAACCAGCTGGGTCATGCCGAATGAAATGTCGTTAAAACCTTTTTAAGAACATTTCACTGACCTGTTTTTCACCACGTCGTGTAATACGTCTGTCTGGTTTTTCTGCAGTTGTAATCCTTGTCTCATCAAGATTCCAAATATATTTCGCGTCAAGATTATATTTACTAAAGACTCCTATATAGTTGTCAAAAAGTTGCTTGTACTTTAAGGCAATCTTAAAGATAAATTTGGATGCCTCTTCTTAAACAGCTTAAGCTATGCCTCTCCTGCCTTTTTCATTTTCCTTCCATGAAATCGGATTTTTTTTGTTTTATTTTTTGCTAACTTATAGGCCAAACTTCTGGTCTCTTTTGTTGTCAACCTATAATTGGGTGAAGCACAAGTCAATCATTCATATAGTACTGACGTAATGACCTCTTCTAAAGCTAGCTCATATATTTCGATACTTGACATAAACCTATAAATTTTTCTTATATATGTATTAAGAATTTATAAACAATAAAGCATTAAAATTGAAATAAAAAGCAACAGAGGTAAGTTGTGACAAGCTGTCACAATTCTCCTAGAAGCAAAACCTCGTGCTTAAGTCGATAAAATATTTTATAATCTCCAAACATTCAACTGAACTAAAGAAACAATACAGTGCTTTAAAACTTAGGAAACTTACGCACTCTAGAAAATGTAACACAATAACTACTGAAATATAGTACATCAAATTTTCCGTCAAAATCTTACTTTTGGCAATTTTTTTGACGCCAACTTTTTATTGATACAACCACTCCCCGCCGGCCTTTCGCGCGTTCTACATATAGTGACGCGTTCAAAATGCATTAAAAAACGCTCCGTGACAGCTCGCTAACGGTCGCAGTTTCTGAGAAATCGAACTTGTCACAACTCGCCTCTGTCACGAATCTCCTTGGTCTCCCCTAATCGCAATGACGGAGTGTGTCACACATAGTTCACTATCGTTCGCTTATATCGAGATGTAATAATCAAATATCAATATGTGTAAATATTTGGTGTTTTCTATCCTACAAAATTAAAAAGTCTTTTAATAAATTTAAAAGACTTGTTAGTCTGTGACGTTACTAAATGTTTTTAATTTTGTTGTTATATAAATTCGATCTTGTTTATTTGTTTTGCTAGAAAATGATTATCTTGTTAGCATTTTTTTTATTAAAGAATTTTCTTTTTAATTTTTTTTATTATATTGAAATTGACATTTATACACAGTGTTACCTATTTTACACATTCTAAGACAATCGTACTTAAGGAGTAAACTCCAGTCAAGCATCGGAGCTGACACGCACAATTTTTTTTTAACAATTTGCTTTATATTTTTGCTCTACGCTGTCTCTGTACAACATGCCTTAATAAAACATAGTCTGTCACTTCAGAAAATAAGCCAAAAATATATAAGTTGATTCAGTTATAAATAATTCTATATTTCAGAATAATTAAGTCAATTTAGAAAAGTAGATATATGAACAATTGAATCAAAGATTCACCAACTTTTCCTGTGAATTTTTAATTGAGCCAGAAGGATTGACATTAGTTTTCAGCTCTCGAGACACGTAAGTAATATGTTTAATGGACATGTCACGTAAGTAACAAATTGAATGTACATGTCACGTAAGTAATAAATTTAATGTGCATGTCATATAAGTAATCAATTTAATGTACATGTCACGTAAGTAATAAATGTAATGTACATGTCACGTAAGTAATAAATTTAATGTACATGTCACGTAAGTAATAAATTTAATGTACATGACACGTAAGTAATAAATTTAATGTACATGTCACGTAAGTAATAAATTTAATGTACATGTCACGTAAGTAATAAATTTAATGTACATGTCACGTAAGTAATAAATTTAATGTACATGTCACGTAAGTAATAAATTTAATGTACATGTCACGTAAGTAATAAATTTAATGTACATGTCACGTAAGTAATAAGTTTAATGTACATGTCACGTAAGTAACAAATTTAATGTACATGTCACGTAAGTAATAAATTTAATATTCATGTCACGTAAGTAATAAATTTAATGTACACGTAAGTAATAAATTTAATGTGCATGTCATGTAAGTAATCAATTTAATGTACATGTCACGTAATTAATAAATGTAATGTACATGTCACGTAAGTAATAAATTTAATGTGCATGTCATGTAAGCAATCAATTTAATGTACATGTCACGTAAGTAATAAATGTAATGTACATGTCACGTAAGTAATAAATTTAATGTACATGTCACGTAAGTAATAAATTTAATGTACATGACACGTAAGTAATAAATTTAATGTACATGTCACGTAAGTAATAAATTTAATGTACATGACACGTAAGTAATAAATTTAATGTACATGTCACGTAAGTAATAAATTTAATGTACATGTCACGTAAGTAATAAATTTAATGTTCATGTGACGTAAGTAATAAATTTAATGTACACGTAAGTAATAAATTTGATGTGCATGTCATGTAAGTAATCAATTTAATGTACATGTCACGTAAGTAATAAATGTAATGTACATGTCACGTAAGTAATAAATTTAATGTACATGTCACGAGAGTAATAAATTTAATGTACATGACACGTAAGTAATAAATTTAATGTACATGTCACGTAAGTAATAAATTTAATGTACATGTCATGTAAGTAATAAATTTAATGTACATCTCACGTAAGTAATAAATTTAATGTACACGTAAGTAATAAATTTAATGTGCATGTCATGTAAGTAATAAATTTAACGTACATGTCACGTAAGTAATAAATTTAATGTACATGTCACGTAAGTAACAAATTTAATGTACATGTCACGTAAGTAATAAATTTAATGTACATGTCACATAAGTAACAAATTTAATGTAAGTACCTACATGTCAGTAAGTAATAAATTTAATGTACATGACACGTAAGTAACAAATTTAATGTACATGTCACGTAAGTAACATACTTAATGTAGGTACCTACATGTCACGTAAGTAATAAATTTAATGTACATGTCACGTAAGTAACAAATTTAATGTACATGTCACGTAAGTAACAAATTTAATGTACATGTCACGTAAGTAATAAATTTAATGTACATGACACGTAAGTAATAAATTTAATGTACATATCACGTAAGTAATAAATTTAATGTACATGTCACGTAAGTAATAAATTTAATGTACATGTCACGTAAGTAATAAATTTAATGTGCATCTCACGTAAGTAATAAATGTAATGTACACGTAAGTAATAAATTTAATGTGCATGTCATGTAAGTAATAAATTTAATATACATGTCACGTAAGTAATAAATTTAATGTACATGTCACGTAAGTAACAAATTTAATGTAGGTACCTAAATGTCACGTAAGTAATAAATGTAATGTACATGTCACGTAAGTAACAAATTTAATGTACATGTCACGTAAGTAATGAATTTAATGTACATGTGACATAAGTAACAAATTTAATGTAAGTACCTACATGTCACGTAAGTAATAAATTTAATGTACATGACACGTAAGTAACAAATTTAATGTACATGTCACGTAAGTAACAAATTTAATGTAGGTACCTACATATCCCGTAAGTAATAAATTTAATGTACATGTCACGTAAGTCCCAAATTTAATGTGGGTACCTACATGTCACGTAAGTAATAAATTTAATGTACATGACACGTAAGTAACAAATTTAATGTACATGTCACGTAAGTAACAAATTTAATGTAGGTACCTACATGTCACGTAAGTAATAAATTTAATGTACGTGACACGTAAGTAACAAATATAATGTACATGTCACGTAAGTAATAAATTTAATGTACATGTCACGTAAGTAATAAATTTAATGTAGGTACCTACATGTTACACATTAAATTTATTACTTGCACATTAAATTTATTACTTACGTGTACATTAAATTTATTACTTACGTGAGATGCACATTAAATTTATTACTTACGTGACATGTACATTAAATTTATTACTTACGTGACATGTACATTAAATTTATTACTTACGTGACATGTAGATTAAATTTGTTACTTACGTGACATGTACATTAAATTTGTTACTTACGTGTCATGTACATTAAATTTATTACTTACGTGACATGTAGGTACCCACATTAAATTTGGGACTTACTTGACATGTACATTAAATTTATTACTTGGCAATAAAAAACAATACTTTCACCAAAGAATAAATAAAAATTTACATTTGACTTGTTATTATTAATTTTGTGCTAACAAATCTCACTCTTGGTGCTATGTCACACATTACTTAAGATATCAGCTCCTAATTGGAAAATAGAACAATGCCCTTATGTAAAGATCGTCTCCGCAGAGAAAGTTCCAGTGCTTCGGCTTCTGTCATAATGCTGTTTAGATTCAATGTCATGAAAATGTATAACATAAGAAACAGAGTATATAAACCAACAAGGTCCAGTAAAGCCCCATGCACACAAACAGTATTAGGGGTCACAAAAATCAAAAACAAAATTTCATCTAGATCCATTCATTCATTGAATCAGAAATAACAACATACACACACAAAGGAGCAGACCCTGTATTTTTTACATATGTTAGACTAAAAATTACCCTTAAATAACTGAAATACTGGACTTTCGCAAAATTATAAAAAGAAATCAAAATTCTGGCCTAAAAACTACTAAAATGGCCAAAAGAAAACAGTTTGCCATTAAGCTCTTATAAGTTTGAATGTGCAGTCAAAACTATAAGAATTAAAAGAAATTATAAATTTTTTTTATTCGATAAAAATAAAAGAAAAATAACTATCATCATAAAGTTTAAAAAACCAAAAAAAACCCACTTTCATAACCAAAGGATCCATTGAGAAAAATCAAACAAACACAAACTTCATGTACTTACTGTTAACTGTTGAGAAGGTGCCATAATCACCTTTCTCCTCCATCATCAAACCTTCCAGATTACAATATGCAACTAAAGGGCTCATTGAAACTTGGGAAACAAGTCCAAACTCAATGGGTTTACTGTTAGCCATCAAAAAGTTTCTTTGACCACCCTCACCTCCATCATCATATCAACTCAGTGTTGTCTTATTTATTTTATTGTCATCCAAATTGCATAAGTTTGCAAATTTCCAAACTGACGACAATTAAAAATGAGTGGAATTGAACTCACCAGATTTGTTTACGTACAGTTACAAGCGACACTAATAAAAACGTGTTACAAAATTAAATGCAAATATGTTCGACAATCCACATCATTATTTTTCAACAGGATATAAGTAAACGAAACTTGAAATATTAACTTATTGAATAAATATAACAGATAAAAAAGAAAACCACAAACAACTTCATAATCTTATATTTAGTTATCAAAGTAAACAATATATTAAACAATCGCCTAACGCAGTGAAACAATTTCATTTACAATGCCCATTTTCTACTTCAAATCAAAAATCCAACGCCCCAAAACATCTCACAAAAATTACACAGAGACATCTACTATTTAACAGTAAATGTATAAAACCAAAAACTTATAAAAAAAAAACTCAATAACCAATTTGAATGCCGCATCTTCAAACACTCACAAAAATCAATCCCACTTAACCTTTAACCTTGTAAAACTATAATAACGAACATATACCAGGCGTAATCATTCTCCAGCTGTCAAAATGACAGCTGTCAACTTGACAGATGTATAATTAGTTTCACAGTGTTAGGCTATAAAAAAATGGTCACTTTAGAAAAGTCTCACAATGATTGTTCATTTAATCACTTGACAGGCACGAATTGAACTAAACATTTGATATCACGAAGAAGGATATCAATCAAACCTCTCTGCGATGATCCTTGCTCCTGAAAGAAGAAAAACGTTTTATTGATTTCAACTAAATACTTTATTGCAAACTCAATCGAAAAATATCCTCCAAAATGTGACTCACAGCAGAGGTATCGAGCAGGTCCTTGGTGAAAGTATCGTTGAATACAGATACCAGTCCCTGCTTCAACTCCGACAACTCTGAAGAGTAAGTCTTGTAGACGGCTGCACCTGGACTAAGACCTATAGAAGGAGATATTACAATACATATTACTTATAAAATGTTTGATCAACATTGTTTCTTGCAAGCACAACATGAAATCTTATATTGTTTTGTCTACTGCGAAGAGTAAAAATATCTGCAGCCTGCATTTCAGGCATTTACTTGATCAATATTGGAGCTACCACTCCCCCTTCTACTCCTCTATTCACAGCAATAAAATAATACTCACAAGTACTCAAAGTCAGTTCTCCCCCCATTGTGCTCAACTCTGCAGGCACGGCCCTTCTCATATAATAATCTAAATGTGCCCACAACAGATGAAGGCAGCTCTCAATGGCATACACTGCCAGTGCCACCTCGCGCCGCTTGGCCGCCAATCGTCTAGCCACACGTTGTAGAGCACGTGCGCGCCCGTCACGCTCTGCAGATGGCACGAGTTCTTGCAATTCTGCACAGATATCAAAAAATGGTTTGATGATAAAGCAAAATGAATAGAAAAGCATATTTCATGAATGAAAAGACATCTTAGTTATTCCATTCGTCTATTTGTAAAAGCCGCTCATTATATATGGGTCATTAACAAGGAACCCTTGTCAATGACCTATATATAATGAGCAGTGAGCCAGTCTTCGAAAAGAAGTAAAGGTGGATTCGGTATACACTGAGGAAAAGGAATGGGTCATTAAGAAGAGTGAACAGATGTAAAACCCCTAGAATTAAAGGAATCGAAACAGACTTCGAGATACTTGAAGGTGTTCTATTGCCAAGATGATGGCTGTGTGTCTGACATGGTAACTATACCGGTAGGTGACCAAAGAACGAATACGTAGGAGACATACGATATAATTAAATAAATACAGTGTGTGGCCAAATTATTAGCCATCAAATTAAAATTTGTTATGTTCGTTTTTTTAAAGTTAAACAAATTTTTTTTAAATAAGTTACTTTAATATATATTTACTAACGCCCAAAACCTATATTCTATCTACCTATTGACGTAGATGCCTATCAACGATAGTTTATAACTTTCTATCTATCTTTAGTTTGCTTCCCACAAGGATTTTGAACTTTTAACTATCCTTCAACAATTGTAGATAGCTTTCTGTCCGTGCCCTACCGTACAAGCAATGCATTCCGTTAACACATGAAAAATTCAAAATTCAAAATATAAACGCACCAAATGAATAAATACTAACTAAACAGAAACATTTTAATTATATACGATTAGAAATATTTTAAGACTGATTACGTTCCATAACTAAGCAATTAAAGTTTTGCATAATTATAGAACACAATCAGTCTGTTTTTCTTTAAGACAAGTGTTCAATCGGCCAATAGCCGGTATTAATATAACAATTATATATAATAGAAAGAATTATAATTTGTTATATACACATTAACACTGTTATTGTATATATAATAAAATATAATATTTCATTATTATATTTTAATAATTCAACAGAACTCTTATTAATCCAAAATCTAGTTTTAATATTATGCTCATTGAATTCACACATACAATTTTCCCACTGTTTATATCTGTGTACGCCGGGCCCCATTACTTTCGTCATCGAAATCATCATCCCAGTATGATAACGATTGCATAATTTGTAAATTTCTGTAGATAGGGGATGATATGCTTGCTACTGATTTTCAATAAACTTTTGCAACAAAAAATTGGATAATTTTACATAAAACAAACCGTTGATAGGTGTTTATTGCTAGAAAATGACAGATGGAAAAGTAGCTTACTGTTGATAACTTAACCTATCAGAGATAACTGTCAAAAAAGTATTGGGAAGCAACATCTGTCATTTCTATACAATGTACGAGGGGCGGCTGAAAAGTACCTTTAAGTATTACTAATGGCTCATGCTGCACATCACTAATTGCAGGTATCCTAAGAAATATAAATGTCAAGTTTCATGTCATTAGCATCATTACTCTTTTAGTAACGGAACCATAAACATCACCATGTCTGAGTCATCTGCACTAGTACAGAGCTGTAATCAAATTCCTTACAAAGACGAACAAAACGCCAACGGAAATATTTGAAGAGATGTCAGCCGTTTATGGGAAGTCTGCACCTTCATTTGTGACCATAAAATGTTGGAGCCGAGAGTTCAAACACGGCAGGAAGTTGCTCGAAGATGATCCGAGGTCTGGATGCCCAAACGCCGCCCTTACAGAAGAAAACATTGAAAAAGTGAAAAAACTTGTTCTCGAAGATCGGCGAACCAAGCTATGGCAGATAGCTGAATCCATGGGCATTAGCATGGAACAAATCGGCGATATTTTGCATAATCATTTGCACATGAAAAAGGTGTGCGTGCTATGGGTGCCGAAAACGCTCACGCCACTGGACAAGCAGCATCTAGTCACAACTTCGCAGGAGTTTTGGACATGTGTGACGATAATCCTGACGATGTTTTTTCTCGTCTTGTCACTGTTGATTAAACATGGATTCAACAGTATGATCTGGACTCAAAACAAGAGTCCATGCAGTGGATATAAAAGGGAGAAAGGCACCAAGGAAGTTCAAAATGGAAAGATCGGTGTCCAAGCTCATGGCCAGCGTGCCGAGGTGTGCCCTCGTTGAGACAGGATTTGAAGAAATCAACCACTCGCCCTACAGTCCATACCTGGCCTCTAGCGATTATTTCTTCTTTTCAAATTTGAAAAAAAAACCTCCAAGGATGGAGATTTTCCAATAACGAAGAAATGAAGACGAACATTTCGAAGACCAATACGGCGAATATTTTTTGACCGAGTTAAAAGCCCTTTTTAATAAATGTAAAGAAGTGTATTCAAATAGAAGGAGATTAAATTGAAAAATACATTTTTTAACATTTCTATCAGCATTTTTAATACCTTAGGCTGAAAACTTTTCAGCTGCCCCTGGTAGAATCGCCAGTAAGTGATTTGCCCTCCCATTAATAGACAGCGAACGAAGATAGTAATTCCTATCTGTTGACATGTTATTGATATGCAAAACTGAAAAGCTAGTTAGAATTTCTATCCCTAGTAATATAAAAGCATAGATAGCTAGAATATTGGTTTTGGGCATAAGTATACTGTAGTCTAAGATTACTGAAATATATACATTATATTATTCATTAAATATTCCCAACTTAACTAACATTTGGTTTCATCACCTTAGCGGCATACTTTCTATCCACTTCATGCCATTATCTTTTATGTTTTTCTATCGGTCGACATTTATTGGTAATTGTTTCTGCTACTGTCTACTATGTCCTTCTTAAGCAGTTCCTATAGAATTCAGATAAGGTGAAATTTCTGGCGAGACCAGAATCCCCACCTGACATCTCCCCAGTGGTTTCATTTAAATAAAATACCAATTACATAAACAATTTATATTGCCAACATCAAAAAATAAAGTGTTCACTACGTGGTCAAGATTCTTTTTTCTTTGTTTGACCCTTATTGATGTTAGAATGACATTTTAGGGGGACTAAGACTTTAGATGCTCCATTTTTGTCCAACATTACAAAGAATCAATAAAAAAACAGTGTAAAGTGAAGTAATTGCAAAGTTAAATAACAGCAAAACCACCCCCTCTTTGTGGTGTTAGCTAGTGAAATCAAAAATTATTTAACCACCAAAAAAATTACTTTGTCACTCAAAAAATACAAAATCACTTATGAAATCTTAACCCATTCCATCGAAACTCAAAATAATGCCAAGTGCCATTAAGTAACAATAAACACTTCACGAGACGAAGAAAGTTGTATAAACGACTCACTCTACAATGTGTGAAGATCCAAATTCAATCCAAACCTAAAAATCAATAATATACCTTTTTTAAAAATTTAATTTTTTTTTTCTTTTTTCCTAAGTATTGAATTTTTTTGACGCAAGAAAATAGCATTACATTCTTACGAATTTATTTCCTTTTTTGTAGCGGAATGTAAACAATATCGGATAGACGGTGTTATTTCTTGCGTCTCACTTTGAGGTAGGCGGTGTCATTTCTCTCGTCTCAATTTTTCAACTACAGGAAAACACTGGGTGAAATTGAACTAAACTTTATAACGCTATTTTTGTATTCAATAGTCAAACTTATTTATTTAATTATTAACATTTATGTATAGTACATATGGCGGACTTATTGCTACATGAGCAATCTCTTCCAGTCAACCATAACAATTTATATTGAAATTTATAATAATTATTTATAAAAATAATAATTTATAAAAATTATTAAATAATACAAAAGTAAATTAAAAAAGAAAACAAAATATTGACATGATTTGAGATGGGAAAGACAGAAAAGGACAAGGACATAAAGGAAAAGGTTTCAGGAGAGCCAGGACTTTTTCACTCGATCTTTAAAAATATTTAGAGATGTGATTTTCCTGATGTCAGGATCCAGGTGATTCGAAATTTTTGCTGCTTGGACAGTGAAAGATTTTTGTAAGTGGTAGAGGTATGTTTAGGAATAAGTAGGGTGAGTGAACTTTCAGACCGTAGCCCAAGGCCATGAGCAGACAAATCTTTAAATTTGCCAAACTTATACAGATAAATAAAATTGAAGCGTTTGTCTGTAATTTTTGCATTTTTTCCATTTGCATATTCAATTAGTAAAATGGATCTAAGTTAAAAAAATGTTGGCTCTCTGCCTATATGAATTAGTTTAACTCGAAAACTACTCAAGTCATTGGCATGAATTTTACAAAGATAGTAAATAACTTATAGACAGAAACCAGGGTTTCTGTTTCATTATGACATCTCCAACGGTTCTTAAATTATGATGGTATTGGTGTTGGTTACCGTGAAGCACATCTACACTTTTAATTTTTGAAGTTGACATACAAAAACTTGTTGCATAGCAGCCCATACTGTACTACTACACCTAATGCAGGCCAAAAATGCATTCAAATATCATGGAATCTAGAAATTTTCCTGAATTTAGATTCAGGAAAATTTCTAGATTCTATTCATGATTATATGGTTAGCCATATAATCATTCTTCCATCAGTACCTAATATATTTATTAGATGACATTTACATTTTTAATTACATTCCATAAGGCGCCATCTATGGTGTAGTAGCAAAAGCAGTTACATAAGACGCCATCTATGGCACAGTAGCAGAACCAATTCCATAGAGCATCATCTATGATACAATAGTAAAACCCTTGATCAATTATATATGTTGACTTTATTTCGTTTTTTTTTAAATAACCTGTCTAAGCAAATCCAAAACTCCACACGAACAAAGTTATGGACACGGCTAGTTTTTTTATAAGTTAGACCATACAATATGTCTAATGACAATTTTTAATTGATCCACCATTATCAGTTTCAAAAATATAACTTTTCCAAATGTGACCTATTGCCATGCATCATACTCTGGATGTGATTCCCAGCTTATAACTCCAAAGACATAATTTCACTTAAACATAATTTCCACTTTAAAAAATATTCCCATGGGTACTGAATCCGCAAATGTCGTAAAGTTCAAATACTGAAACAATTACATTACGCAACAAGTATTCTATCGAAATGAACATACATAAGCAAGAACTTATGCACAAGACAAACACATTTAAATGAAAAGTCAAACATCGCAATAATATTGCCAACGATTGAACCAGACTATGCTGATAATGGTATTTAGCATACACAATGAACTTTGAAGGACATCTATTTCTTTGTCTGTTCTAAAATATAGATGACTTCAACCAACACAACCTTACCTGCTATAGTCATATCGGGCACTCGACGCAGGTGACTGTTGAGTATCTCCAGCGCATTCTTCTCCGTCTGGCAATGCTTTACTGTGTACTCCAATTGTTGGACTAAGACCTTCAATTGCCATTAATACAGAAAAACACAATCAAAATTACAAATATAAGTATATGATAAATTATAATCTTTAGATTTCAAAATTATAAGCAGAGAAAGAAATAGTTTTCACCAAAAAAAAACTAAAAATTGTGATTTAGCCTGAAACACTATTAAAGTACAAAGAACTCAAAATTTTCAAGATATTTGCATATTAATAATTACTAGATTCGTAAACCAAAATTTCAATTTTCTTTTTTGGTGAAAAATATTTTGTACCAATAAAAAATTTCTCTGAATAAAGAACTCAAAATTTTCAAGATATTCGCATATTAATAATTACTAGATTCATAAACCAAAATTTCAATTTTCTTTTTTGCCGAAAAATATTTTGTACCAATAAAAAATTTCTCTGAATAAAGAACTCAAAATTTTCAAGATATTCGCATATTAATAATTACTAGATTCATAAACCAAAATTTCAATTTTCTTTTTTGCCGAAAAATATTTTGTACCAATAAAAAATTTCTCTGAATAAAGAACTCAAAATTTTCAAGATATTCGCATATTAATAATTACTAGATTCGTAAAGCAAAATTTCAATTTTCTTTTTTGCCGAAAAATATTTTGTACCAATAAAAAATTTCTCTGAATAAAGAACTCAAAATTTTCAAGATATTTGCATATTAATAATTACTAGATTCGTAAACCAAAATTTAAATTTTTTTGGCGAAAAATATTTTTATATATCGTAACACATTATTAACCCTTACACCACAGACGAAACTTTGTAGTGATCTGAGCGCATTCATCAACTTAACACAATGCCACATGTCAGCATTTAAACGTCATGTGTTAGGGAGAGACAACTATATAAAAAATCAGTGAAAAACTTGCATTAGTTCACTAACTAAAGGACCCCGGCGTTTAAAAATAAAAACATTAAAACGATTAATTAACAAAAGTACCTTAGATCAATTGAGTTGATCACCAAACTCTCAGTTTTCTTAGCGCAATCATCTAGTAAAGACGATTCAACGTCGTGGTAATGTAAATAAAAACTTCGTACTAACGTAACTACTTATACACACGTGACATAACGTTTCTTGGTGTTAGTGGGCCGACAGATGTTTGCTTTCATTTTTTTATTATGCGATTGTGTTAAATATTTTTATATTAAGGTATATATGAAATATAAATTAGTGAACTATCAAAATACAGTAAATATTTTATGGTTTATTCAGACTAAATAATCGTAATTATGGAACAAAATGTAACCAAACCTGAAACGAAAAGTACGCTGCCCAGCAAAACATACATACTAGATTATATCGTCATAGCAAAAAGGTTAACTTTACTTATAACTTTTACTCTAAAAATGGAAGTCAGCTCCGCATAATCATTACTATAGCTAGAACCGGTTTATCTACAAACAAATAAACAAGAATAACAAGACTCACCCCAAGATGTGGAGCCCTATCACCAGTCTCATTCCATTGTCCGCTGGAGGCTGTCAGCGTTGGTTTGAAGAGCACACGCTGTTCCGAGCCACGTGTCACATTCCGCATGTACGTCAACAGGTTGCATATTATCTGTTACAATATGTACAATGTTATATACACATTTGTTACACTTTATACTAACTTCATTCTTTTAACTGAAAACACATCTAAACTGCACACTTATAAAAATAAAATACATCTTAAAGAAACTTACATCTTTTCTTTTTTTTTTAAAAAGATAGTAATGGTGAAGGAGACTTGCTATACAGAAATAGAATTTAATTTTCAAAAACTTGTAAAAATAAAAAAAACAAAACATAAAATTAATGATAAAAAAAACAAACAATTCAGCGACTGACAATCAGGAAAAAACAAAAAATAAAATACAATATAAGATCGGTTCTGCAAATTTCATGGATTAATATGTTATTAGTCTTCATATAGTTAGTCTTCATATATTGCCCAGAGGATACAAGACACAATCTGCACTTTGTTCCATCTTGCCGGTTCAAAGTATTCAATGGAAATACAAACAATTACAAACTATTGTGAATAATACTTTGACTTTTCATAAAAAAAAACAAGATTTCTCATTAGTCTGAATAAGTTTTAACAAGCTCATTTTTTCAGTTTCTATATGTCATTTTTATTCTTGTAACACCTGGGCCCAACACTTTTCCTGATCTCCTTTCTGTACAATATTATCAAGAATGCAACCCTGACACAATCGATTGTGCCAATTTTAAAATAAATCAAGAATATCTCTATCGTAACAACCTTGGCTCTCATACTTGCCGCCAAAATGAATTTTGACAGGACAAATTATTCCATTTTCAAAAGCAATTGTATATATTAATTCCAATTTTGAAAAATTTAACTAAATCCATTCTAATACACCAAATCATTCCAATTTCAAAATGACCAATAAACAATTTTTATTTTTACATTTAAAAAAAAAACAATTTTGTAATAATACAAAGTTTCACCTTAGTAACAAAGCGTACCCATAGTACTCATGAAAAACAACTCGGAGGTTACCCTTATTCAACGATTACATTTCAGAAAACATCAAAAATGTTGCCATGATAACTATTTGTGACTTTTTCAATATCAAAATATCAAAGTTGCAAAATAATAGAAATATATAACAATTGAGTACAAAACTTACTTTGAGACAGAGAACAGCCCTATCGGGAGTATCCTCAAAATTGTCTTCGCCGAGATAGCTCTTGTCCGCCGACATGCGACTATTAATGCTCAGGAACTGCGAAGGTCGGGTCGCACCCATGTTTATATCCTTCAACATGCTGTTGAACCTTTGCAATTTAAATATAAAAAAAAGAAAATATTTGATCGAAAAATAACAACGTAAAAGTTATCCGTTCTAAAAAAAATTCAATTGATATGATTAAATTTACAAAAGGCGATGATGTATTTGGATATAAGTTGAAGGTGGAAATTTCCAAAATGATATTCAAGGCCATTAACTCAAAGCCGAGAATTTGGATTTATAAAGGCTATAGGATTACAAGGCAAAAAAATTGTAGTTATGTTGGTTATATACCTTATTATAAAAAAACTGAAGCGAATAAATTCGTGATGATAATTACAAACTCGTAATAATAAAACTACCTTGGGAACAGCGCAAGCATGAGGGCCTGGATACGGTAAAGCGTTACACCACTGTCCTGGAGTGACACATCACGCTCCACATAAGAAAACACCTCAGGACTAGTCGCGCGACTAATCACCGATGATATACCCTCCAGCTCTTGTAGGAGACCTGTCGGTGACTTGGGATTGGCAGCTCTACAGGCAAATGGTTAATAGAAACAAAAATCAAACACAGTATTAGATAGCGTGTGCTGACTTCCCGCTCTATATGACTATTAACTATAATTATATATAATAGGCTATTTGACTTGATTTTTTAAATTGTTTTAAATTGTTCTAATTTGTATTATAAGCACAGTACATTTATATTTCCAGGATATATGCCGTATTTTTTATATAAATCACTTTTAAAGTTTGAATTTTTTTTAAGTTTCAAACTTGTGTTAAAATCGCAATTTCTGTAATGGCAGCTAGCGTGACATAAACAGTCCTGCCCACTGAAGGGGGATATTATTTATTTTCATATAAAAATGATGTATAAATGGTGTGTAGTGCCACAATGTACAAATATGTCTATAAAAAGTCCACACAAAGTGTTCATTTGATGCCAAGAATCTTAAAAGCCGAAAAAAGTGGTTGCTATTAGCCCAAAAAGATCCAAACAGCATTATCGCTCACTCAAATGTTTTTATGTGTGAAAATCATTTCGATGTAAGTAATATTTGTGTTTTAAATATTATTATTGATATCAATAATGCCAATAAACCAAAAGAATAAGAATATTAAATTTTGGTATGAATGCGTTTTACTCGCCTGTGATGTCATCTGACTTTTAACCAATAACAGGGCGTTTGCAACGCTGATTGAATTTCAAAAAATATTGTGATTTCTTTACGTATTTTTTTTATAAAATGTGAACTGCTTTTTTCGAAAATGAAAAGAAATATTCTTATTTACGTTATAATCTAATAGGATGACCACGAATTGTGGTATATTTTCGATGTAGTCAAATAGCCTATTTTTTTTATGCCATAACTTTTAAAAGTAAAAAAAAAATTATGAACAATTCTCAATTAATGAGCTATTTCGCCAAACTAAATATTAAGATATTCAAAATCGTTTAAAAAGTTATAACCTCTTGGGTATTCTTAGAGATGTCCTGAATATCTTGGAACATAAAAGGCAACTTGAAATTAATTTTTCTTGGTTTTGCTCATTGAACTGCTGTACAAGAAATAAAATCATAGATTTGGTTACACTAGTTCTGAGAAGGTTATAACTATCTAATTTCAATATCCCTTATTTTACTGCTATTATTAAACTATACGACTGTAAAATTCACTTCACTCCATACATCGATTAAAAACTAACCTGAGCACAGTCTCCACAGCATCTGCATGGCTCAGCAACCAATGTGTGACGTGGAGCAGGCAGCTATGGTTCTCTGAGCCCAGAGTGGTTAAAAGGGCATCGCAGAGTGAAAGCGCCGGCGCGAGTATAGACCGGTATCGTTCGGAAACTGGTGGGATGAAATCTGTATCCAAGTCTTCAGGACCTGGATAACCTAGAAGATATACCGAGTAAGCTAGTTTTATGCTGTTGGATAGATCTAATTACTCTCTATTTGCAAACACACTACTGCCTTCTATGAGAAGTTCTAAACAATCCAACCCAAAAAAAATTCGGCATCAACTGAATTTCAATTCGGATTCGATTGAAATTCGGAGCAACTCATCCTAGAAAAATATTTTCATAAATCATGAAAAAATCTCACCTTTCTACTTTTAGAATATGAGTAGAAACCACAATACGAAGGTTTTGAACGAATTTACGTATACAATACGTAACCATTCAATCCGTAACAGTGAGTCAAGAGTGGATAACAATAAATACATTTTATCCAAAAAAATAAAATTTTTTTAAAAAATAAAAGTATTTTTTGTTACAATTTGACATGGAAATGTATCAATCTATGTCTATATATTATGTCTAACAAAGTGTTTTTTATCGGTATGCCATATCTCCTTTAATATTTCATCAAAACCAATGGTGGTGCTATTATTTTGAAGATTATGTCCACCGCTAACGATGAAAAATAAATAAAGAAATTTATTTTTAAATTTTTTAATTCTCTATATATTATTTCTTGAAGGTGTTTATATTGTAAACAGCACTATCTATTGACAATCTGTCAATAGCTGACAGCGTTATCAATAAGAAGTAATTAAGTGATGTACAATCATTAGATATTCAACAATAATACAATTTGCTCAGGATTGCCTCTGGCGTTTTCCATTTTGTTTTTATTAACCAACAATGTAAACCGACTAATTAATAACATAACTCTATTAATATTATAGACTATTAATATTGTAAATAATTACCTAAACAATGACCAAAATAATAGGACTACTAAATGACAGTTCCTTAGGATGGCAGAACAGCTGATAATCATGTGGCCATACTGCCGTGATAAATCTATAGAGTAGTTTAAACAACTTAGTCTTGCCAGTAAAAATAATCTAGATTTTAAACTTTCAACAAAGTCAAATCGACACTGGTCATATGAAATCATGACTGTCATTTAAACTTTGTGGTTTGAACTGTGACTGATCTTACAGGCCTAAGAACAAATACTATGTGTTTATTTTATATTTTTCTCAACAGTTAAATGACATTTCATCTGTCAGCATGACATTTGATGTTACATATCGCCAAACTGATAATAACAATATCTATATTGGTCTATAATTATGATTTTATACAAAATTTAAGCTTTAATTATTTTATAAACTAAACAACTAACATAAAAAAAAATTTGCTGGATTATGCAAGATCAATTGCACAAGTGGTTGAAATGGCACGTTCATGGATAGATTTAAGATCGTTATTACTATTAAATTATATATAATTTATTTTACCATATAAATACGTAACCTCGTATTCGATATATTAAACAAATGTAAAAATATAGACAATTTCTCAAAATCTATGACATTTCGAATGATCAATACAGTTTTCTTATAACATGTAAATAAGCTTCTCGAAAGAAACCTTGTTATTTCCATAATTTTAGGTTTATTAGTTATTGGGAACAAGAAGGGAGGTAGGAACGTATTTTTTCACTTATTTCTCAACATATCTCTAGATATAAGCTACTTCATTTATAAAAAAAGTTTTAAGATCCTTATGACTACTAGCTTCTTTATACAACGTAGGCAAATAAAAAAAATTTCAGGTGCTTGCTCCATCTAAAATTCCATATAAATATTTTTTAGTGTTAACCATTAATATAGATACAAGTTAATACGTTTTAATGCTATGCCAAATTCCGAGTTTTTAGTCAAATAGTTTCCAAAAAAAATGGCTGTGACAGAAAGACAACTAAATCAGTAAATCAAAGGGTTCCATTTTTTTCGGTACAGAACGCTGCAAAGGAAAATAAAAAAATTAATTAAACCGCAAGCATGTTATTCGACTCACCGCTCTGTATGTCAGGATGGTAATCAAAGACCCGCATGTTGGCGAGGCATGAGAGTGCACCCTGAGCGAGCACTGTCTCCGCTCCCACACGACTCGATGCCATCTTGCTCAGCAGTGTCAACTTCGACTCATACACGTACAGAGCCTTCAGACTTGGCGGCGATGGCTCTAGAACCTATCGATTGATAGAATTTGGTCATTTTTTTCCGGATCATTTTTATTATGTTGGAAGTAACATATGTTTTGTATGCAAATATAAAGAGATATTACGAAGCGTGTTCAGAAAGAAAAAAATAAAGAGAGAAAGAGAAAAAGAGAGGAAGAACTAAAGCAAATTTTTCTTCAAGAATCTTGTAACCAATTTCCAGAAAACAGTAGTGGAGAAGGACATTGATGTTCATTTATTATAAAAACACCTTAATATTAAATTGCCAAACACTACTACTTAATAAATATGCATGATTTTCCAGGTAATAATTTGAATATTTTCAAAATCATATATCATCTGCGAACAAGAAAATGTCAGTTTTTCCATGAGAACAAACATTGAGATTATTTATGTAAACTAGGAAAAGTAGGGCACTGATCCTTGAGGTACACCGTACTTGACGGAGTGTGGCTTAAATTTAGAAAATCTACCACTTGGGATCTTACTGACAAATACGATTTGATAAGTTCGAGTTACGTTCTTCTTATAGCATAATCTTCCAGCTTGCCGAACAGTATACTATTGGCTATACAATAAAACACTTGACAAATCACAAAATAGCCTTAAAACTTTCCATGAAAATGCTTAGTCTTATCGCTATAAGTTTTTGAAAGAAAACTTTACTGAATACTGGCAGAATAGAGACAGGATGATAATTTTGCACTCTTCTGGAAGAGTGATATAATCGTTTTATGAATTGCAGTAACTTTCATGAAGTTAGCGAAAGTAATATCACTTCCATAGCTTTTAGTAAATACTTTCAACAAAAGTTGGTATTGTTAAATTACGTTTGCGAAATTTGTGAGACACTAAAAAAACCCTTTCATGTAGTGTTTCTTTATGCTTTTTGATTTAAAAATAGTATAAAACTTGTGCGTAAATAATGTTTTGGATAAAATGACAAAATAAGAAAGATACACGAAAAATATAGACATAATCTTCACAGTTACATGACGTACTTAACTTTAGAATAGAAAATGTAAAAATACAAAATAGATAAATAAAGATAAAAAAATGGGTGCTTTAGGGTTCCCTAAGGTGCCTTAATAATGGTGATAAATTAATTTCAAAAATTATTTCTCCCGAAACCTATTTAAAATTGTATCAGACCTGGGAAATAAGATATTTTAATTAACGAATATTCATATTCATAATTTACAACGAAGAAGGTAATTATTTATTAAATTTCCCATAAATTAATTATTTTTATTATCTGTGAAGTCACCATTAAGCATCCTAACCCTGTAACGTGTGAAGAGAAATTAATCATTTTACGTTAAACATCTGTATTAAAAAAATTAACAAACAAATTTTCGTTTCCTGTAATGTCTGTTCTTAAAAATTTACTTTCGAAAATATTCATAAACATTAACATTAAATTAATTAGCAATATTTTGTTTCGTTTACAATTTTACTTGTTTGACTAGTGGGGAGATAATTGCACCCAAATAAGCGCCAGTTTCTGTCAAAAGTAATTTTAAAGTTCAATAACTAGGTTAATAATAGACATAGCGTCACCATCTTGGTCAAATGTTTGTGCCAGTATGGCTCCCACATTCGCATCATTAATTGCAAATTTGTGTCATTAATTACACATTTTAATAATAACTTTTAGTTAAAACTCGAAAAAAATCGACTTACCTGTATCAATCCTGCATCATCTTGTAGCAGCGAATCGATCAGGTTCCTCAAGTAGCCCTTATTGGTCAATATGTTAAGCCAATCTGTATGTGGATGAATCTCGAGAAGAGTATCCAAGCAACTCAGAGCCACCATCCGACACACCTCATGCCCAGCTCCAACACAATCAGCACACACTATGTTACACAAACTATCGCCGAATCCGGCTATCACTTCAATCACCATAGAGCGAAGAGATGATTCCTCTTTCCCTAATTTCATCTTGGAGCTATCCAGCCGACTTACGTATGTTGTGTTCAATGAGTCCTCAACGGAAACTAAATCTTCATATCCCGTCTTCAAATTGACTATATGCATATAATTTAGCAGCGCACTGTACAAATTTATACGCATTTTCTGTGTCGACACACCTGACACAAGAATCCAGTTCAGAATTTTTTGCAGAATAAATTTCAAACTCAATGAATTGGTCTGCATTAAATTATTTGATGGCCCAAAGAAAGACATTTCAAAATCAGACAGCTTTAAATCGGAACGCCTTCTTTCTGTTACGTAACAATGTCTCAAGTTGACTAAAAGAAGCAATATCGTGCCTGAAGCTAGGTTTCCGAGTTGCGGGAGTACATCGGCTGGAGATATTTTATTTAGGATGTCCTGGAGTATGTTTAGCAGTAAAGATTGCTTGGCGTCCAGCGGTAGAATCTCCTGAGAGGCAACGCAAAAAAGGATCTCGGCTATCTGACGCCAAGAATCGTAGTAGAGTATAAGAGACGAAGCCAGATTGCGTTGCTTGTTGATTTGAGTAGCGTATTCTAGAACCTAGAAAAAATAAGTTATATTTATAAATTCATAACTATAAAAAATAATGAAACATTAATTTCAAAAGATCAAACACTTTCAACGTGGTTTAAATGGATAATGATCCATTTTTTTCACGAATTTTACATATCTGTATTTATATCGAATTGGCAAGAAAATTATATCGATTTTCACAGATATGTTTGTTTTGAAAGACTTCTATCAATTGTTATTACTTTCTCCTTTTGAAATTTGACAGCTGTCACTTTTACCTTACTTGATAAGTTAATTACATGTAATTTTTTGTTTGCAGGTATCACTTTAGGATCAATTTAAACATGGAACATGGACAGCATTATGTTTGTTTTCAAAGACTTCTGTCATTGTTATTATTTTCTCTTTTTGAAATTTGACCGCTGTCACTTTCACCTTACTTGATAAGTAAATTCCTCATAATTTTTTGTTAGCAACTGTCACTTTAGGATCAATTTAACCATGAAATGCAGAAAACTAACAATTTCTACATATTTTACTTTCTTATTTCCGTAAAGACAATTACAACGCTAAGCCTCAGGAGGAGATTTATGAAGTTTATGGAATTGATGGCATAACAGAACGTGCATGTCAGAACTGGTTTAAGAAATTCTGATGCTGAGGTTTTACACGCAAAAATGACAAACGTTCTGTTCCACCTACTAAAGTTGATGGTTACTAAATCAAAGGCATAATAAAATTGTATCGTCATATAACTGTACGACAGATTGCAGCGACGTTAAGTGTATCACACACAACTTACATCACTTGAAATGTCTTGGACTCATTAAGAAACTTTATATTTAATTTTCACATGAATTTAACACGATGAATCAATATTTGCGACATGCACCTCAAATGCAATGAAATTAATCTTTTTCAAAACAAATCACTAGTGATGAAAAATGGATAATTTACAATAACATTACCATTTATTTTGAAGTTTGCAAAATTCTTTGAATGATAAAAGTTTCACGAATTATGATGACCTGAAATCGCACTTGGTTCAGTTTTTTGCTGACGATGACCAGAAGTACGGGGAATCATGAGAATCGCCAAAAAAATGACAAAAGGTCATTGAACAAAATAGAAAATATACAACTGATTAATGTTCATTATTTTATAAAAAAAAATATTCACACTTTGTTTATTTCACACTACAAAACTAAAATTAATTTCTTGCTAATGCAATACAATACTTTCAAAAAACTTTTTTAAAGTCATTTAAGATATCAGAAATATTCCTAACATTACCGACAAAACAACTATGATACAAAAAAGAGTAAAAAGTGAGTGTTTTTAAAAAAGAATTAAAAGTGACGTAGTAGCAATTATACCGTAACTTTCTACATAAAATTAAACCACTACCGCAACCCTTTTGTTTACAAATTAGGAAGTGATGGTGTTCATTTCCTGCTAATATTTTTGCTTTTGTAGTAGAGAATAACGGCAGCAATATCAGATAGATGGTGTTACCTTTGTACGTTTGTTAATTTGTTTCTTCTATAGGCTAACATAGCATATAAAATTGTCTATAATTGAACCAAATTTTTTAAAACCACTGTATTTAAGATATTTAAGTAAAATAGTACAACTATCTGTTTCAGGATTTTAACTGTTCAAAGTTTGACATCAGACTCTCGATGTTCTATACAGAATGGGAAAGAGGAGCTTGGAATAGAATCAACCATCCATTCTATTTCAAGCTCCTCTTCTAAGATAACGTAATTTGAAATTAAACTTGTACATATATGACGCAATTAATTTCAATTCAGGCAGGGGATTTGCCTTCATAGTCTCAGATTTTATTCAATTGAAATTCAAGGCAAAAAATATAGCCATATTTTTAAGTTGCGTCCAAAAAATTCTGGGCCAGAGATGGCACCACGAGTACCATTTCTAACCCCAAAGATGGCACCACAAGTACCATTTCTCACCTACGATTTTTGCAAAATATAAAAATGCTCATATCTCTGAAACGGCCCATGATTTTGAGTTAATTTTTTTTTTATTTAAAAGATAACATTTTTCTGAATAAAATGTTTGCAAATATGTGTCCAATTTCTCTTGCTATAACCGTCTAAATTTTTTTTGTTCATTCAATTATATTTTTTTTTTCAAAAATACCAATCCCAAAAACTTAAGATTTTTTTGCAGTTGATTAGTACTATACAGTGTTACATTCCCTAAAAAGGAAGACTTCCACTTTTCAATTTAAAATTTTTTATTGACAATTGAACATTTTTCCATATGTTAAGCATCACCACGTTCTGACATATTAGTCACATTCCTTATATGCTTGTGTTACATTCCTTAAACAGAACTACATAAATAATTCTAAATTATTAAAAAGATTTCCTGGAATAATGTGGAGGCTTCCAGATAAGTCTAGAACATCATAGGTCTTTCTAGAACAGTGCATCTAAAACTTGATACAGTTGCTAAACAATTTAAATAAAATTTGCTAACATCGTAATACGAAAACTTTTGCATCATACTATTTGCACAAGTGGTTTCATTTATATAGGTAGTCAGTGATTTTTTCTTAAATTTTTTTTTTATTTTCACCAAAATAAATTACAGATGATGCAATAAAAAAAAATAAAAGCCAATATTCTAGAAGTCAATATAATTACTACAATCACCATTATCATAAGAATACCTCACCTTCTCAATCTCTCTGGCCACAAGACCTCGCTGAGGTGCCGTGGCCTGCAGCGCGCCTAGCTCACGTGCCAGCAATGCATGCAGTCTCGTAACATTAATGCGCTTTCCACCTACGCCCACGCCTGTATTTGGAATTGTTTTAATTAGTATCACTTTTATAATTGTTCAAAAAATAACAAAAGTTTTATTCTAACTTAAATATCCATGAGCTGTTTAATCTCATATTTCAAGATATTTCATAAAAGTATAAAACGATTTGTCTACTGATGCAAAACATGATGCAGTGACCTACGATCCAGTTGTAACAAATTGTATTTATCTAATCTATAGTAATCCTATTGATCTCTAGGCGATTTTACACCACATGTGCAAATCACAAAAATAAAAACAAAAGTATCATCATATATATTAATACGCTAAGGTTAAGATATTACTCTCCCTTTTTAGAAAAAACCTCACAACTAATCCACATAAATTATATATCATTTTATAGATAATTGCTTGCTCTACCGGCATCCACAACCAAAAAATTTATTATTGCTATTGTTTTTGCAAATTAATTAATTATTAAAATTATATACACAAAACAGCAATGCTGCCATCTAACGGCTCAACGTCAATATGATTGACGGTCGGTAAAATTTTTGTTTAATTGCAAATCCACTCACGTATAAATAAAGTGGCGCTTTAGCTCAATGCTTTTGATACTTGCGCCTCTATATGTCAATTTTAGTAAAATATTTGTTTGATCTATCATCTGAGCTTCATAATGGAATAAATAATGCGAAGACTTCACACGGGTCACGCTAGTATGTATATATTTTAATACTCGCCTTGTGCATCTTTGATATAAAGATTGGCATTGAAACTTCAAGATATAACTTAACATAAAGCAATATGCAGCAATGGTTATCATTATCAAATGAGCAAGATATATTTTGTCAAAAAAGTACCGGGAATTGGGCAATAAAACACTAATATTTATTATTCATTCAAATTTATTATATCGCATTGAAAGTAGGTGCCTTCCGAAAAAATACACTTATGCCAACGAATAATCCAATTATCAAAACATTGATAATTGGATTATTCGTTGAACGAAAACGAGTGAATGGTGCGTTATCGTGGTGCAAAATCCATGAGTTTTCTTTCCACAAACTTGGCCTATTTCGACGAATTTGCTCTCGAAAATGCCGCATAATGCTCATATATATTCTTTATGTACCCTCTGACCTTCTGGAAAGAATTCCGAGTGCACAACAACACGATAATCAAAGAAAACAGTCAACATTACCTTGACTCTTGATCCACTTTGATGTGATTTTTTCGGTTTCGGCATAGCTGGAAGGCACCATTCCAAAGCTTGTTGACTGTCCGATTTCCAAAATTCTTATATTAGAAAGTATGTATATATTTTTTGTCTGTCCTCTTTGATTTGCAATCTGTTTCATCGATGGGACATTCAGCAATTTTTGTGATTGTACTGTTCATCAAGTCTTGCAAAGGTATGTGTCCAGCAACAAATTTCTATAAATAATTATTGCCTTTCCTCATACGAGTTCCTGTGGTGTGTGTCATCATGGTGCGTGTCATCCATTTAAGTCTCCTAGTAAGTAAAATGTCTGACCTGAGATTTTGAGCTGGTTCATTAGGATGGACTGTCTATTCTCTTTTCATAATTTTCAGTAATTTTTTGGAGCTGGTGCCTCACAGTTGAATCCCATACATCCAGATAGATGATAATACATTTATAAACCCTAAGTTTTGACTGCAGGGATAGTTGTGTTTGCTTTCGTAGAATCCAGTACATATTCTTAATTAGTATACCAAGTTGTTTCCTTTTGAAATCAATATGTTTACACCATGTAAGACGTCGATCAAGATGCAATCCAAGTTACGAAATATCATTTTCTTGTAGAATTTATACACAATTGTTTTTTTAAGGAAGAGTGAACGTAACCTTTACTGACTTAGCATCATTGACCTTAATACACCAATTTTTAACCAAAGTGTGATTTCGTTTAGATTGGTTTGCAGCATATTTGATACTATGTTTGGTTCGGAGTGCATCGCTAATACAGTCTTATCATCAGCAAATTTGCCTGTTGTGGGATGGGCATTGATTGGAAGGTCATATGTATGAATGAGGTAGAGTACAGAACCTAATAACAGGTAATTTTATTACCACAGTTCACCACGAAATGCCTGTCACTTAGGCACTTAGGTAGTTTTCAAGTATTTTGAAGACGTGGTGTGATAAGTTGATCTTTACATCGATGTCAGTTGATACATCTAAGAACTCTTTACAGTTTGCGATTAAAGACTATATTTACGGTCTCGACTAGTCTGTGAACCTGATATATTGTGTCGTGTCTTTGACAAAAGCGAATGTGTGCAAAGGTATAAATTTCTTACTTTCTATTACTGGTAGAATCCACCCCAATAGTAGAATTTGAAACATTTCGGACGGTATAGGCAGCAAGCTGGTCAATCTATGTGATTATGTTTCTTTTTACCAGGGTTGAAAATAATAATTGTTTGTGAGACTCCACTTTGGAAGGAAAACAGATATTTTCATGATTGCGTTGAAGATCAAGTTCAGGTAGGTGATAGCATTTGCAGGTAGTTTTCTCAAGACGCAGGTGCAATTAAGTCGTATCTGAGCCTTTTTCAATGCCCCCAATAGCGAACATTATCTCGGCATCGGTGTAATACTCAAGTACTGACTTATTGGCATGGGAATTTTGTTTAGTGTATCTCGAATAGACCTCTCATCTTCCTGCAGTACCTTTGAAATCATAGAAGGTGAAGAAACTTGCAAGGTGCGTAACAAAGGTGTCTGCTTTTTCCTCATCACTTTAGGCCCATTTGTCCATATGTTGAGGAAAATTATATGCTATATTTTATCATGCTACAATTCATAAAAGCGGATTGTTGACAAAGCTTAACATTTTTTTTTGTTTCTTCCGGTCAATCTATAGAACGACATGTCCGATTACAAAATATATTTTGGTGTTTGAAAGCCCATATTTTGTAGAAAATTATAAAATATATATAGGGGAACACACTTAAAATAATAGGGGAACACTGCTTAAACAGTGCAAAGTGGAGACCAACTTATTTATTAAGAGATCATGCCGAGTGTTCCTGCCGATATACCACGACTTTGGTAACTAATGTCATATTTAGTGACTAGGAGGGGATGGGAGGGTGGTACATGGGGATATCTAGCAGCATAATTAAGATACCTATTACATGGATGAAACCGCTGGACACGGCTCATGTGACAAGTCAACATAATGTTAAATTTTAGTGCTTTAAAAGATCATTGCTTTTTTTTTCATTTCAAACGAAATCTAATTTTAATGGACAACAATTGAATGTCAGACCGACTTATTTATTAAGACCGACTTATTTATTAAGACCGACTTATTTATTAAGACCAACTTATTCATTAAAAATCAAAGTTGAATAGCTGAAAAGTAGTTGCTTTAAAGATGTGTTACATACAGAGCTAGCTGTACACATTAACCAAGCAAAAACCTTTCTGTGATAAAATTACTTCGTCTCTAAGGTCACAATGGCCCTGCCATTATCGTACCCTCCATAGTGCTTCACACTTTCTCGCATTCTAGGACATACCTCACAAATATTAGCATAGCTCGTTAAGCTTGGCATCCACACTATAATTAAATACAAAAAAAAATTGTGTGTGTACTTATGTGTATAACATCTAACGTACATTAGATGTTATACTTCTTTGGCATAATACAAGAATGACTTCCTTTAGCACGCAAATAATCAATATTAATAAAATAATAAAAGGACTGGCGATAGATGAGTTGTCCACCATTTTATTTTTCTACTGGCTTTCCATTTTAAACCAATCATTTGCCAGGCCTTTCCAAATTATTGCACTACAACTTTATTATTTTCTCATACAGAGACAAATTTACATGAATTCAATTTAATATATAAATACATGTATGTAATTAATTGTTAAATTTACTAGAACAATCTAAATAAAGTTTAATTAATAATAAAAAAAATTAATATGCTGAAAATATTTTGATTTATTAATTTTAAATATTTAATGATTCATTATGCAAATAAGTACGTACTGAATTTGAAACGTCTGGTAGATGATTGGCTTACAATAGAAAGCCAACAGAAAAATAAAATGGTGGACAAATAAATGGACCTGTCAAATATATATGTAAATATATGTTTAGTGAGCAACTTCAGGGTGTCGATTTTTTGTTGCACCGTACCAACTTCATCCTGTATTTTTAAAATTTCGCCCTCATCATTTTTTCATAACATGCCTGAAGTATAATTTCAAAATCTTCCAGAATAAATAACCTACAAAATAGCGAAAACTACATAATAACATGCATGATACCCACGTATAGTGATTCTAAATAGCTTAAACAGGGAACTAAAAACATTCCCTGCTAATTGTAATTCTTCTATTTATTACAATAGAATAGAAAAAATATGTTCACAAACAACACCTTTGTTTTTCATTCGTCACGCTTTTTCCCAGCATCTTCTACTCTTCATACTTCGCCTTTCTCTATTTCCCACTCTGTTTTAAAGTTTTCCAGATAATTTGCGAAGCGATCATATTTTCACATTTTTTTTCTCTCATTACTTTTCATATTAATAACTAAAAAAATGTTTGAATTGGAGTAATCAATTAATTATTGGCATTAAAACTCTACTACATAATATTAATGCAATCTAGCTTTTATTGTATATACTGTACCAATAAAAAACATCATCCTCACCAGTATTCCCGACAGCGGTCTGCTCGCAGCTCTCAAGAGCAGCTCGTAACTGCGGTGCGTGGAAGAACTCCCAGCGTGGCTCAGGCGGTACCGCACTCGTAGTCGCCAGCCCTTCGAGCAAACGACGGAGACCGCACCACGCACTGCCTGCCGTAGTATCTGATGTGGTAGTGTCCAGCTGACGGTTGTGTGGAAATATGTACACTCTATTGATCATTTTATTTAACTTTAGACCATCCTCATCGAATAGACAGTGCTAAACTGATCCTAGACTGTTCTTGATGTAAAGTTATATGTGGATGTGATATAAAATAAGATACTGTGTGTACAAAGCAAGCTGTATATAGAAAGTATTTATTTGACAGTACAGCGATGCATAAATTATATCCACATAAGTATAAAGCTCGTAATAAGTGTGATAAACTCGATAAAACTTGTATTTTATCGAGTTTATCATACTTATTATGAACATTACACTGAAATCATATTATAGATAAATGAGATACAATACAATTATTGCTATTAATACACAGTATTGCGAAAAGTTATTTTTCTTTCTTTTGCGAAAAATTAGTTTCCTTCTTCAAAACGTCCATAAGCCATTATTTTGTCATCATTTTCCATCAACTTCGATCTTTTCACTGCTCAACAATAATTTTATTATGTAAACAGAAGTGCAGTTATTGATAATTTATTGTTTATGTTTTTATGGATATGTTTATGTTTTTATATATAAGAATTTTTAAAATAAAAAATCTAAAATTCCATGAAAAAAGAATCTTTAATGGACCATAATTTACTCAACAAGATATACATACTATAAATTTGTAACAGAGTGAATTCGGTACACGGAAATATTTTAAAGAGTGATTGATTTAACCTATAAAATGATAATAGGAGCCAGAGAACATTTTTTTAGAATTTTGTCTGTCTATATATTTTAATTTGTACAGGTATCAGGCAAAATCTACTGGACGGATTTTTATCCATTTTGATGTGGTAATAATATATACCTAGGAGCAACATATTAAAGAAAAAAAAAGGAATTTTTTTCCTAATTACATGCGAACAAAGTCATAGTCACAGCTAGTATTTATACAATTTTGGTTTACATCATGGACAAATATTTATAAATTATAAGACTAAATGTTTTTTTTTTATTTCAGGTCTTTCTCAAAGTTACAGAAATTCCATCATCTGCCTATCTTGTTGGGCTCCACTGCCTATATAACTACTTGTGGCTCTTTTTGGCTATAAAAAAATTAATAAAAAAAAATTATAGATTTTTTTTAAATTGTACAACCATAATTTAATAAAACTTCCATTTAATTGTGAAAATTTTCATCGTTCCATATGCATTCATTCTTTCTGAAATATTTACTATTTTTTCATACCAAATGAGAAAAAAATTAAATTTTTATTAAAGCCAATTTAAAAAAATTTAACTACGGAGTTTAAAAAAATTTTGTACCGAACATAAGGTATACATATATATTCTTAATAATATACATTATGGTGTCCCTTCTATGGGTGAAATATTTTTTTTGAAACGCATACCCCCTAATCTTTTTGAAACTCTTTAGACTTATTGAGAAGCAAAATTTTACCTTACAATGTCAACATTAACCCGTGCCAACAGGGCTCAGAATAGATGTAGCTTAGATCAACTGAAATATTTCCATGTTATGAAAATATTTATCAAAAAGCAAGCCTAAATGGTAGGAACCTATTTATTAAAAAAAAAATAAATTTACGCATCATTCCAGCTATTTCCTTTTAAGGGTCCCTTTTTTAAGTCTAAATACAGATTTTTATGTTCTTGTACACAGCATAACAAAAATTGCTTTTGAAATAGCTTCAAACCATGAAAGTCTCGTATAAATTTTACAGCTCTTTCAGCTGTTTCATTAACTGCTCTTGAACAGTCTTTTCTGCCGTCAGAAGGCATCTTCTGCCCACATAGAAAAGTGCTTCTGGAGTTAATTTTAATAAATTTATAACCGAGTAAACAAATTTGCGACGGACACAAAATCATTCAATGATTTTCCTGGAGTAATAAAATTAAGTAATATTATAACCAGATCGATTACAATCTTGTAAAAACAATGCTACGTATTCTCACCCACCATAGAAATAATTAGATATCTCTTCTTGCTACGTATTCTCACCCACCATAGAAATAATTACGCTACGTATTCTCACCCACCATATCTCTTCTTGCTACGTATTCTCACCCACCATATCTCTTCTTGCTACGTATTCTCACCCACCATATCTCTTCTTGCTACGTATTCTAACCCACCCTAAAACAATGCTACGTATTCTCACCCACCATAGAAATAATTAGATATCTCTAAACAATGCTATGTATTCTCTTCTTGCTACGTATTCTCACCCACCATATCTCTTCTTGCTACGTATTCTCACCCACCATATCTCTACTTGCTACGTATTCTCACCCACCATAAAACAATGGTACGTATTCTCACCCACCATAGAATTAATTAGATATCTCTTCTTTCGATGGAACGCATCTCTTCCAAAAGCATACATACTCTCTCTGTCTAAGTTCCCTACAATGTTTTCCTTCGTTTGTTCATCAACTTTATCATCAAACAGTAATAAGACGGCAATTTCTCCAGACTAGTACCAAAGGTGTCGGCTAAACTTGCTCCGGGCTGCTTTAGAAATCAATTTGTCAACAGTTTCATATTCCTTTAACATCTTTAAAAAGCACATATATTGAATCGGTTCCTTCATTGCCAGACACAAATAAAGCCGCAATGGCTAGTATTGCAGCAAATATATTTTCAATGCTGCTTGTGACTCGGTGCGTTTGACATAGGTTTAGCTTAATCTTGACCAGACAGGGTCTCCACTTTTGGTACAAATAATTGTTCCTTCTCTCCAAGTAAAATAAAAATTGACAAGCTTTCTTCTTCAGAACTTCTCACGTCCACTCCAGGTAATAATTTCCTTTCCAATAAACAGTAATTATTTCAGGTACATATTCTGAAAATCGGGGTTTATGGATTCTGCGCTATCTTTTCTGCTCTGTGTACAAATGCGTTGAATAGATTTGTTGACAGGGAAATCATCGCAATTAAGACCTAGTGCTTCTACTACAGCCTGAAGTATATAAACACAACCCCTTATGCATAATTCACATTTGTCTCAAGCTGCAACTAACTTAGACGTGATAAAGTCTTTCCTTCCTTTTTTTGTAGTAGTCCTAGAATTTATAGACTGAGATGTTGATGACAAAAGTTCCTCCAGACTTTCATCAGATCTGTTAGGTTGATCGTGTTGTTCTTGAGGATAGAGAGTCTTTTGTAGTAAGAAATTAATTTTTGTCTTCTTTTAGTTGTCTTTGCCCTTTCTTCTTTCTCGGCTAACTTTTTGTCTACACTGGCTAAACACCCTGCCTGGTTCTATTTGTTTTTGTAAAAAGATTTTATCTTCCCCAATTTATATTCATTTCATAGCATTACTATATCGAATGAATTATCTAAATGTTTGAAAGTCAGCCGCCTCACGGTGTTTATAAAAATCTTGTTTTTTTTTAATTTTTTGCAACTCTCTCGAAGCTTGATGAAGATCCACAAGTTTCTTCAGACAGTTGAGTATAACTCTGGTAGGTATTCTAGATTGCTCTTTCAAAACTGTCAATTTATCTTCAAATTATTATCAGTCAATTTATCTTCACAAATGTTAAAATTTAGAGTTGCAAGAACTTGTACGGTTAGACAGTAAGTATGCACGTGTCATTTGCTGAATTACGTCACCAACCAAGAAAATATTCTTTTGATTGCTTCTTAATTCTATTACCATCTTCTGAACGTAATACAAAACGTATTAATTACCCGACCATTCAAAAATAACTGATAAATACTACGAGCATGGTAGTTCTTCCATGCATCTAATATGAACACGTTTCAATGCAAGTCGGCGCGGGTCGTAGTGCTCCAAATAAGGTAAAAATTAATTTCCGAGCATTTTAGGGGCAAATGAAAAAAATAGGACCTATGTGTTAGAAAATAAAATCTTTCAAAAATAAGGGACACCCTAATATACATATACATTCTTAAAACATAACATTTAGCATTTGAGAAAATTTCTTCAAATTTGATACAATATACTTTACACAATCATTAATCCTACGAATTACGCAACAAAATGTTTGTTTAAATTATTTTTGAAAAATAAAATCTTTTTACCAGCATTAATATACAAAACCCGTCAATAAACCAATAGCCAAATGCGTACCAAAACAAGCACAGTCGCAGTCTTCTCACAAAACACACTTATTGAAACAACATACTTGTACCCAAAGTACTTTTAAATAAACATGCTAACTAAGCCCTACTCTCAAGACTTTTTCACATATTTTTTATATCCGTTCAAAAATTATAGGTAAAAGTGATACGTCACAAACTGTTTTGAAATTTAATATTTTACAAATAAGACCTTAGTATATAGATAGCCAGCAAGCCCGGATCTGGGTTAAAGTAAAAATCTCTATTGATGGCACGCAGGCCCAAATCCAGGCCCACAATGAAAAGTGGCACGCACTGAACCTTCTAATGAGTTTACACAATAAATATGACTGAAAGACGCTCTGTAATATTTGCTATACGATATATGTATATATGTATATATATATCTATATATATATACATACATACATATATATATATATATATATATATATATATATATATATATATATATGTATATATATATATATATTATTATATATCAAAATAATCTGCATTTATTGTAGATTGTGATTATTTACATAAACAAAAAAAAAGAAACAAAAAAATTTTCATGCCTTTCTGGAATAATTTATCATTTTATTTTCATGAAGATTACACCAATTTTTTTCAGAGTTATATTCCAAATTCAATAAAGTCATAAAATTAAAACATAATTAATTTCGTTATAATGATTTCTTTTTCCATGAGCGGCTTTTGACATATTGATTCGAAACTTTGCATTGTTTTCACAATGTTTGAGAATTTTTTTCCTGTTTTAATTTATTTAACTTTTAGTTAAAATTTATATAACTTATAACATTTCTTTTGAAAATTTATTTGACATAATTTTAAAGAAAATATTAGATTTTTATCTACCGTATTTAACGAAATATTAAAATAATTAAAAATTAAATGAGAAATTGGTGTCTTAAAAATTTTGTAACATTTTTTGGTATCTCTTTATACACTTGTAAATAAAAATATTATTTCATATTTAGAAAACGTCATATCGGTTTGAACATGTATGATTGTGGATAGTTTCCATTGAAGTAATTTCCGCAATCAGATAATAATTAAATTTTGGCGGTACAGCTGTTGCAAATTTTATTTGTTCAGGGCCGTCAGCCTGGATTCGCTAATTAGGCCGGGCCTTAAATGGGTAAAACGACAAACTGTCTAGCAGCCTCAATTCTTGTTTTCAATTTGAGGGGTAAATTGGGAAATAACAAAAAATTTCTTTCAAAATGTCAAATGAAAGCTTATTAAAGCACAAATTCAATCATATATCATATATATGTCAGCGAGATAATCAACAAATCAATTTTTTTAAACATTTTTCGGGAAAAACGCTTACAAATTCTATCCCCCCGACCTGATTACCAGGAGGGTTGCTTAGAAAAATTTTAAAAAAATTATGAACATTGCGAATTTAGCCATAGATTGAATGAACATAATCAAAATTGAAAAATTGTAAACCCATTAATTTTAACAATTAGTTTTGAAAAAAAGTTTTTTGTCAAAAAATATTTTTCATTATATAAGGAACACAAGTGTCCGGAGATGTTTTAGCTCTGCGCATACGCGATGTGATACGGCATTGGTGATATCGGCGCCGAGCAGTGGGACAGATCCCTTCTACGCAAAAGTTGGAATGCATTACTATTAATGTTTAAGTAAGAGGCTGATAGTATTGAACACTAATTTTGCAAATATAGCTCGCACTTGACTAATTTTTTATTAAATTATCCCCTACAAAATTTTGCACAGATAGTAAAAATGTCAAAATATTAAAATTTAAAATCAACTTACACTTTGATAGCTAAACCCTATTCCAAGAAAATATTGTCGGAGTAGTTATATATTAAACCAGACTTAATCCAAAACATCACTGAATACAAATAGAAAGATACTTACCCTCCCCACGCGTCGGTCCTGAGGCGTGTCTGTAAGCGCACGCACGAGCAACCCCAGCGCAGAGTCCTGCTTAGCAGCCGCACTGGCGCCTAACTCACATGCGCTTGCACGTAGCAACCAAGCTCGTGCACACAGCCACGATGCAGAAGCATTCTGAACGAAATTTGGAATGAAAATGCGTTGATAAAATTTGTGTTCGACAATTTTGATAAATGTGGCATTATTATGCATTAATATGCATTGGAATAATGAATATTTTTCCAAAATGTTTTATACCTCTGTATTTTGTGGGACTAACAACTAGGGTTGTCCATTTCTCTTCTCAAAAGTTTACAATGCATATTAGTAAAAAAACACATAATATTGATATCAAACATGAATTTTGATATCAAACATGAAAATTATTAAGTTAACATAGTGATTGCAATACATGGTTCCATAACATTGGGGGTGAAAAATGAGTTTTTTGAATAATCGTCTATTGATTAAATGTATATTTGGGCCAACCATATTTTAACTGTCAAATTGGTTTGTTTACAAATATTCTCTTTTGAAATGGAACGGAATATATACAAAAACTCCATTGAAACAATCATCTAATTCCATATGTACCTATACAACCTGCAAGTTTCCACACATGCACTGATTCTAATCATATTTGACGGCTGTATATTTGCATATTTGACACCCTAACATTTAGGCCATGGCCTCAAAATATGGGTCTTTTAATTAATCTCACTTAGTCCTAAGCCATTATTATTAATATTCAGGATTCATTTCCAGTTTCATTGTAAATTTTTTACCCCGGTTCACGTTAAACAGCACTGTTAACTCTGTCAACAACCTGGAAAAAGAGCTGGACTGGTAGACATTTAATAAATATCTTAATTGTCAAGCCCTAATAAAAGATGGCATAATTAAGTCTTGTATAGAATACACCTTTAGCAGAAATTCGTGATGACTGCCAACTTAAAGCAAATATACTAGTTTATCCAACACACACATGTCAACAGTACAGACACGCACCTTTTTCATATTTTTATGACATATTTTTTTATTTTAGCTGATGAACACACATACCTCAGGTGCAGGTGTAGCCCTAACGTGCCTCACTAGGAATGCATCCCTGGAGCGCAGGTAGCGCAGCACTGGCGCAGATGTCTGCGGACGTGCGCACACTGTGTACAGTAGACAGTAAGCTTGTTCCAGCAAATGAACCGGCCATCTGAAAGTAAAAAAATATGAGTTTACACATTGAAAGTATATGACATAGGAACACTTTATTTTCTTTGTTTATTTATTTTTATGTAAACAGATTTGCCCTTGCTAAAGTACTTGATTTGTTGTCACACCGTTTTACATTGACAAAATATAGTTTTAAGCCATTTATACAATAAATATAAAAAAGTATGAGCGAAACGGAAGTCTACTTAAAGTCGGCCATATCTTTAACACGACAAAATTTAATTATCGAATATAAATTAAAATTACTGTCCATAGTCGATACAGTCAATAATAAATACGTTGTTGAAATGAAATATCAAACCAAGTCATTATAATTTGTGATTTATTTAAAGGTTGACAAGAAAGATATTACTCTGAAAGAAAACAGCAATATTTACATGAAAATACAGATTTAAATAAGCTAGGCTTGTACGTACGCGACAGAAAATAATAAATACGTACGCGACAGAAAATAATGTCATTGGATATAAAAAGGTTACGTTACGAGTGCGTTTATATAACATGCGACACCATATTTAGGCATTAAAAATGACTATTATTTGTAATAGTGTCATCTTCTCGTGTGAAGTTTCACACGGAAAAATGACATTGCCGTAATCAAAAGTTTATTGATTATTAACTAAATGGCGCTGATAACATCTTGCGCAATGCCTAAATCCTAGAGCACACCCCCGCTACTCCATACAAGCGAACATATTTAATTGCCTATACTATTACATACGTATTCGCCTATCCGCATCCGCTTGTATGTGTGTGTAAATTAATGTAGAGCTGTCAGCAGCGTGCAGATAACGAATGTTTACTATTACTACATACCGGTCTCAATTCAGTACAAGCGAGTTGGCGCTATACGTTAGCAACAAGCTGTTTCTCTTTCTAACCAATACCGTCGATCAAATAAGTGTCTCGATAGCGCACTGGCGAAATATCTTTGTACTAGCGCGTGTGACTATATTATTACCTAATTGTAAAAATGTAATTATGTGAATAAACATTTTACACTGTACATTTAATTGTGCGAAAGTGATTTGATGATAATAATAATATTAAGATAACATTTGAAAAAAAATTTACTTAGTGTGGATCTTAAAACGAATCAAATCTTGAATAAAAATAAATTTTCTATATTTATAAACATGATACACTGAAATATTGTCTTCGTTGTACTTTTGACTTGATTAGATTTGCTTCATGTGAAAGATCTCTTAAACAACATAACATGTTTACAGCCGAGGCTAGAAGAATAGGTTGTATAAACACATCGCGTTCAAACAAAACAATGACTTTTAAGAACAGTTTGAAAGTTAAAACTGCTCAGTAACACGTTAGTTGACACAAAATTATAGGTACTAACTAAATAAATTGGTGATACAAAATGAAATTATTTACAACAAACAAAAAATGGCGACAAAACAACAACAGTGATTTTATTGCTTTTTAAGCACTTGTGAACAGTGCAATAACAGACTGTTACATTAAATTACTATAAATAGTTAATTATAAACATAAAAATGAATTATAATTAAAAATTTAATTACTATAAATAGTTAATTATAATAGTAACACTGAATTACACAAGTTAAACTCAACCAAACATCGCACAATTGAACAAAACACATGCGCACGCAGCAAGCGGCAACCTGGGAACGCGTACTCTGAATCGTACCCGTTACCTGCGGGTAACATTAAATTGGGAGGTGAGTGTCGCTTCTTTACGCGGTAATAGTTAATATTCTTTGCCTAGAGACCAGAGGACATCAGTATTTTTTCCTACTAGGAGATACTGTTACGAGTTTGTAAAAATAACAGATTTATGTAATAGCTATTATAAAATACTAGGAAATACTACTTTCTCGTCGAGTATTCTATCGGGAACATGAAACATAAATGTTTCTCCTATGTTGGTCTTCTACTTATTTATATGAAACTAAGCAAAAAGTTATTAAAATAAAATCTCATGGTTGTTACCCTATTGTTATAAAACCTTTTGTGTTCAGAGACTATGAATGAATATGTGCACCCCAAATGTCGGTACGAAATTGAATTTAAACAGATTAGAGAATATCTGGTATGAAGTGTGCACAAAGTATCACATGCACGAGTAAATGAGATAACACCTTGCCCAAGAGAATGATATGTTGCGAATATGAACCTATTATATGGAACGTTATTCGTTTCATTCTTTCCTAAGAAGGGATTTATATGATGAACTGGACAGCTTGTATAAATCATTAAACGCTAAAAAGAGAGACAGAAGGCTGCATATTTTTAACAGGTATCTGTGGAATATCATAATCTACTTTGCCCATTCCACAAAAATACTTGGTACTCGTATGGATTACAGTATATACATAAGCCCATCTCTAAATGACACCTTTCATTTTGAAAGACTTGTCCAATGATATACAACTCAAAGGAATGTATGAAAATATAGACGGGGCTTTGTCGGAACATGGCTGACAAATGTACAATCTCCACACGGCGATTAAGGATTTTATTGAGCACTTGTTCACTTTGACAGCGTTAACACACGCAGGCATTAGCCTCAATCTTGAGATGGTGCCACTCAGCATCAAATCTTTTAGTATGGACCATCCCTCAATCTTTCTTTCTATTAACGTTTCTAAACTTTATTATATAAGTTTTGGACATTTTATAATATCACTGCAATTGCCACAATTCAAAGAGTATCCATCGATTAAACCAATGATAATTATCGATATACTACTCCACTACTTATCTTTATTGACACTTCTATCAGAAGAATACGCTTCCAAACTCATTTTCCATTTCACACACTATAACTGTACAGCTGTCAGACCGGTGGATCGATAAATGGACGGTAACTTTAACAATAAGAAAAACTTGAAAACATTAAATTTACATATGAATAATAAAGAGTCATAAACATTAATCTGCTTTAGACCTTTATCAATATCCGGAGTCCAAATATTTTCTTTGACTGGTTTGATCAGTCATCGTCTCTTTTACAGACTGTATAGTATCACTTAAGCTGGGTCTCCTGCTACCATATTTTTGCTAGAAATGAGCTCTAACATGTTTTTCTAACAAAACAGCCAAAACATGTTGTCAAACAAAAACATGTTATCCGAGACGAATGGATAACATCTCCCGATCGCCTGCGGAGGGAGGGAAATGTTTATCCCGCCGTTGAAACATCGCACACGTCACTCGCTCGCTCCTGTTTACAATGTCAGTCAGACAAATAGTCAAATTTGTGTATGGTGTTTTGAAGACAATATGTATTGGAATAAAGACAATACATTGTTGTTTATTAATATAATCGGTTTCTTTTTCTTGTATGAAAAATAACTTCCAAACTTCAAATGCGTCTTCCTCATCTGAATTCATTTTAGCTCAAGCGAAAAATTATTTAACATTGAGCGTTGACTTTTCGTTTATAATGCAGGAAACGATTATGTTTTGCTAACATGTTCACTAAACATATTTTGTTAGATTTTTGGTGCAGGAGACCTGCCTTTATATGAACAATATACAAATTTTTGTTACCTGTATAACAAAGAAAGTATCTATTATACATATAGGTAATTCTCAGTGCTTGTCATAGTCATCTTTCTCAGAAACTATTTAACATAGAAACTTGAAATTTGGTATAGTAATAGATCATAACAATAGACAAATTTTTGTAACATTGTATAACAAAAAACGTATCTATTATACATATACATGTAGGTAATTCTAAGTGTTTGTCATAGTCATCTTTCTCAGAAACCATTTAACGTAGAAACTTGAAATTTGGTATAGCAATAGATCATAACAATAGACAAATGTTTGTAACATTGTATAACAAAGTAAGTATCTATTATACATATACATGTAGGTAATTCTCAGTGCTTGTCATAGTCATCTTTCTCAGAAACTATTTAACATAGAAACTTGAAATTTGGTATAGTAATAGATCATAACAATAGACAAATTTTTGTAACATTGTATAACAAAAAAAGTATCTATTATACATATACATGTAGGTAATTCTCAGTGTTTGTCATAGTCATCTTTCTCAGAAACCATTTAACGTAGAAACTTGAAATTTGGTATAGCAATAGATCATAACAATAGACAAATGTTTGTAACATTGTATAACAAAGTAAGTATCTATTATACATATACATGTAGGTAATTCTCAGTGCTTGTCATAGTCATCTTTCTCAGAAACTATTTAACATAGAAACTTGAAATTTGGTATAGTAATAGATCATAACAATAGACAAATTTTTGTAACATTGTATAACAAAAAAAGTATCTATTATACATATACATGTAGGTAATTCTCAGTGTTTGTCATAGTCATCTTTCTCAGAAACCATTTAACGTAGAAACTTGAAATTTGGTATAGCAATAGATCATAACAATAGACAAATGTTTGTAACATTGTATAACAAAGTAAGTATCTATTATACATATACATGTAGGTAATTCTCAGTGCTTGTCATAGTCATCTTTCTCAGAAACTATTTAACATAGAAACTTGAAATTTGGTATAGTAATAGATCATAACAATAGACAAATTTTTGTAACATTGTATAACAAAAAAAGTATCTATTATACATATACATGTAGGTAATTCTCAGTGTTTGTCATAGTCATCTTTCTCAGAAACCATTTAACGTAGAAACTTGAAATTTGGTATAGCAATAGATCATAACAATAGACAAATGTTTGTAACATTGTATAACAAAGTAAGTATCTATTATACATATACATGTAGGTAATTCTCAGTGCTTGTCATAGTCATCTTTCTCAGAAACTATTTAACATAGAAACTTGAAATTTGGTATAGTAATAGATCATAACAATAGACAAATTTTTGTAACATTGTATAACAAAAAAAGTATCTATTATACATATACATGTAGGTAATTCTCAGTGTTTGTCATAGTCATCTTTCTCAGAAACCATTTAACGTAGAAACTTGAAATTTGGTATAGCAATAGATCATAACAATAGACAAATGTTTGTAACATTGTATAACAAAGTAAGTATCTATTATACATATACATGTAGGTAATTCTCAGTGCTTGTCATAGTCATCTTTCTCAGAAACCATTTAACGTAGAAACTTGAAATTTGGTATAGCAATAGATCATAACAATAGACAAATGTTTGTAACATTGTATAACAAAGTAAGTATCTATTATACATAAACATATAGGTAATTCTCAGTGCTTGTCATAGTCATCTTTCTCAGAAACTATTTAACATAGAAACTTGAAATTTGGTATAGTAATAGATCATAACAATAGACAAATTTTTGTAACATTGTATAACAAAAAAAGTATCTATTATACATATACATGTAGGTAATTCTCAGTGTTTGTCATAGTCATCTTTCTCAGAAACCATTTAACGTAGAAACTTGAAATTTGGTATAGCAATAGATCATAACAATAGACAAATGTTTGTAACATTGTATAACAAAGTAAGTATCTATTATACATATACATGTAGGTAATTCTCAGTGCTTGTCATAGTCATCTTTCTCAGAAACTATTTAACATAGAAACTTGAAATTTGGTATAGTAATAGATCATAACAATAGACAAATTTTTGTAACATTGTATAACAAAAAAAGTATCTATTATACATATACATGTAGGTAATTCTAAGTGTTTGTCATAGTCATCTTTCTCAGAAACCATTTAACGTAGAAACTTGAAATTTGGTATAGTAATAGATCATAACAATAGACAAATGTTTGTAACATTGTATAACAAAGTAAGTATCTATTATACATATACATGTAGGTAATTCTCAGTCTTTGTCATAGTCATCTTTCTCAGAACATTTAATGTAGAAACTTGAAATTTGGTATAGTAATAGATCATAACAATAGACAAATGTTTGTAACATTGTATAACAAAGTAAGTATCTATTATACATATACATGTTGGTAATTCTCAGTGTTTGTCATAGTCATCTTTCTCAGATTCCATTTAACGTAGAAACTTGAAATTTGGTATAGCAATAGATCATAACAATAGACAAATGTTTGTAACATTGTATAACAAAGTAAGTATCTATTATACATATACATGTAGGTAATTCTCAGTCTTTGTCATAGTCATCTTTCTCAGAAGCCATTTAATGTAGAAACTTGAAATTTGGTATAGTAATAGATCATAACAATAGACAAATGTTTGTAACATTGTATAACAAAGTAAGTATCTATTATACATATACATGTAGGTAATTCTCAGTGTTTGTCATAGTCATCTTTCTCAGAAACCATTTAACGCAGAAACTTGAAATTTGGTATAGTAATAAATCATATTAACCTGTGTAGTTTCCAGTAATTAAAACTTCAAAATATTATCAAGTGTACCCTTTAACGCCTCATCCCATCTCGCGAATGCAAAAAAACAAACATACCTATGCCCCATTAGTTTGCTGCCCGCTATACTGTCGTCCAAGATATCCAACACCGAATGCAGACAAGTCCTCGGAAAACCATTGACACCTGGCTCGCAGAACGCTGTCTGACTAATGTCTCCCGTCAGCTTGAACCCGAGCAGATAATGCGCTAGGCTAGGGGCGGGTAGAGCCACCGTGCGCTGCAGCAGACGAAGTATGGACTCCTGGGTCTGGCGGACAGTGGAGGGAGCAGTTTCTTGATCGGTGTCACTGAGGTCTTCTGCTTCGAGACATTCCACAAAGCCATGTCTAAGAAAAGGAATAGAAAACGGGATTATATAGAATGAAGTGTATTAATGTAAAAATTCAATGAAAGAAAATGTTCCTGGACATAAATTATTTAAATATGCCTTTTCAGACAGAACACAATTCTTTTTAATTTCCCTTGTAGCCTGGTAACATTACACTTTTTTTGGAACATTATCATTATTTTTTTTTTACAAATTTTTTACAACATTATTTAAAGGCACATTCTACGTAAAACATATTAAAACCAGTGTTAAAGTCTTTATAATCCATCACTTAACCTTTTACACACAATTTCCAGTTTATAACTTATAACAGCTTAAAGTTTGCAAGGAATAGTTTTCCGGAAAGTACTCATCAATTCTCATACAATTTCCAATTTATGACTTATAACAGGTTAAAGTTTGCAAGGAATATTTTCCGGAAAGTACTCATCAATTCTCATAAAATTTCCAGTTTGTGACTTATAACAGGTTAAAGTTTGCAAGGAATATTTTCTGAAAAGTTGCTATATAATTTGCTTTTATCATATACAAAAATGTCTTACCGAATCTCAACCCTCGTCGCTTCATCAGCCGTCAGCACGTAGAGAACATGCTGATGAGCACCGGGCAAGGCAGCTAGTTGCGTCAACACTGACACGGCAAGTAGTGCGTGCCGTTGAAGTTGCGAGCCAAATGTCACCATACGCGCAATGTTAAGGACGGGTTCTGATTTACCAGCGCCTAGATTTGTACCTAGGAAATGTTTCGAAAATTACATTTATGATAAAAATGACATTGTATCAGTGGCTGAAATAATATGGTTGTCGGATCAACCGTTATTCTTTATTCTACTCTTAAAATTTTTCAAGGTTTGAGAAAGGAATTTTAACATTATCAACATTTGTCATTTCCTAGATTTTAATATTTTTATTAACGTATCTTGTTGACTAAAATTTTCGGTTGACTACAATTGCTTGTAACAATCAGCCCTATATTGTACCATCCACTTTGATTAACGTTTACGTTAGCTAACACATGATATTAACAGTAGCCTTAATGTTTGCTTTATTAATCAGTATGTTGTATGACACTGACGTTACCTTGCCTTTATTTTTCATTAAAATTTGGTGGCTTGAGAGAAAAGAATATCACCATATAAGTTTACAAGCAAAATGAAAACGACATAGCTATTTTGTCTACAATGACAATTCTGTACTTATTCCATGTATGAGAGGAGATGCATTTTTATAGGTTATATTATATTGTGTATCAAATAAGACTATTCGTTGTATCACTTCAACATGAGTTGCAAATTGTCAAAATTGTGTTTTTAGACAGTCTAAAGTATTTTACGAAAGTATTATATGATAAAGTAAATGGATTCGAGACATCTCTCATTACTCGAGTATGGATTTTAGAGTTTCTGCAAATGCAAAGTACTTTTTATAAGATGAAATATATAATAATGTTTGCTGGTACGTAGCTGTCAAAATATAGGTTTCACAATGATACAACATGCAGTGTTTTGCTTAATGGCTAATAATACCATAACATTTATTTTATTCATAAAGTAACATCTGTTTAAAGGTTAATAATTCTGTGAGATTTACGTTATTCAGAAAGGAACACGATACAACATAATTAATGAGTACCAAAATAATGAGTACCAAAAACACTATAACTTATAGATCAAATTTTTTTAATGTTGTGTATCATAACTAGAAAAAAAAACTTACGCACTCAATTTGTCCGTCAATCTATCACAGCTTATTTAATAAAAACCCACGATACATCACAAGCTGAATTTCCTATGAGAGAATGATCCTCAATCTATCATGGCCATAGAAAAAACGATTTAAAAAAATTTCAAAAATATGTTAAGTTATCTACAATAATACCATCAACGCATATAAACAATACTAAAAAATATTCAACACATATACACAATACTAAATATATCAACAACACAACTATACACAATTAATAAAACACACCAACACATATATACAGTACTAAAAAATATACAATACATGCACAATACTAAATATATCAACAACCCAACTATACACAATTAATAAAACACATCAACATACGGACACAATTAATTAAAACACCACCAACCATATAAACAATACTAAAAAATAACCAACACATATACACAATACTAAAAAATATCCAACACAAACAATACTAAAAAATATCCAACACATATACACAATACTAAAAAATATCACCAACATTTATACACAATTAATTTCGTATATCAAATTCAAAATTCGAGCAAATTCTACTTCAATTTGACTGCTTTTGAGATTTAGGGACTTTTTTAAAATTGCACAAAGCGTTTATCTTTTATAATCATCATCATTCATATATATTAATACGCTAAGGTTAAGATGTTACACTCCCTTTTTAGAAAAAACCTCACAACTAATCCACATAAATTATATATCATTTTATAGATAATTGCTTGCTCTACCGGCATCCACAACTAAAAAATTGATTATTGCTATTGTTTTTGCAAATTAATTAATTATTAAAATTATATACACAAAACAGCAATGCTGCCATCTAACGGCTCAACGTCAATACGATTGACGGTCGGTAAAATTTTTGTTTAATTTCAAATCCACTCACGTATAAATAAAGTGGCGCTTTAGCTCAACGCTTTTGATACTTGCGCCTCTATATGTCAATTTTAGTAAAATATTTGTTTGATCTGTCATCTGAGCTTCATAATGGAATAAATAATGCGAAGACTTCGCACGGGTCACGCTAGTTCTATAATAATCAATTTTAACATATTATAGCATCATTTGGAGTTGAAAAACTTAGAACCAAGTTAAAATCAACAGTTCGTCATGGTCGTAATGGCAACAAGTGGTGCCTACATAACAAATATACTGACAAAAGAAACAACTAAACAAAAAATTCTTACTTCAATCCAGACGATAAGAACAACCAAAACTGACTGATTTTACAATATGTCCTTTTTTAAATCAAAATAAAAAAAGATTAGGTATGGTTACTTACCCAAGAGTAACTTGCTCAATCCGGTGATGAGTATATTGCAAATAGGAGTGAATTCAGTTATAAACTGACGCTCGATCAGCAAGGCCTTATCTATCAGCTGCAGGCAGCTCAAGGCGCAGTCTTCTAGATGATTCTGGTAATGTTAACATCACTCATCAGCGAAAGGTAATTTGTGTCCTCAATAAATTTACTTACGAAATGGTATTAAAAAAACTCATTTTATCTATACTTTGCATGTACATTTACTTTGTGGAGTATGTCGGGCTATAAATGATCAAGCGACAATTGATAGGAGCAGAGCAGTAATACGCAGAAATTTTTTGTTTGCTTTGTTTAATAGCGCTAACCTCCGGAACCACAAGTCCAATTTCAAATATTCTTTTTTTTAGAAAGCCCATACTTACAGACTATAGGTTAGAAAGATATATCATCAAGGAAAAAACCTTCGAAGACATCTGAACTACTCCCAAACATTAAATTTCATACAAACTCGTCCAATGGTTTAGTTGCTAGACCCTGCGACACCACAAACACCGATATTTTTAATTTATTTTAAATCAAACTTTCGTCTTCGATTTGTAAGGCTAATTACTTATTTCACTGGAAAATTTATGTCATCTTTTAACATCATATGAAAATAGCAATTGATATATAAAAAAAATATATATAGCTATACTTTAAGCTAAAACAAAAGGATTAACATATGGGAAAGATTGCGAAAAATAAAATTATTTGGAATGACTTCTAAACACAGATGCTATAGAAGAACAGCGTTAATTTGAATTCAGTTGGTATTACATAGTCTGTCATTTGTACATGACTTGCCCGTAGCATACTGTTTTATGTTGAGGAATAAGAAGGAAGTTTTTACGTTTAAAAGGCAGATGAAGGCCACGTACTAATAAATGTTGGAATTTAAATTCGAAGTAACTAGCAGTTTATTGATACTGTTATGAACCCCTACCCGATCATTATCAATCTCCACCTTATTATTATAAAATATACAAATAGTACAATAACACAATACACGTCAACTGTTAAATAATATATAAATAGTACAATAATACCATACACGTCAACTGTTAAAAACCTGGACCTATTGATCAATCAAAATCTTAGTTGGCGGCCTCAAGTAAATGATGTTAGTCATTGTGTTTTCAACAGGATACACTCTTTGAAGCATCTTCAAAATTGTATTAATTACAGAGAACAACGGTCCATAAACCACACATCTTATACAAAAATCGGAACTATAATTAACAATCAATTTATTCATCAACTTGATGTACTCATCTTATACAACATTTGTCGCTAAACCTACCAGTATTCTCTAGCCCAAATATATATTCTTTGCAACATTTTTTATTTGAAGTGTTTGTTTTTATTTGAAGATCTTCCGTAGTGTAGGGTCTACGACATTGCATCTAACAAATATGAAATTGTAACAAATGTGACACAATGTGTCACCAGTGAAATTTCAGCTGACGTGACGGTATGTGTGTCGCCATCTCACGATAGCTTTAAAATTGTGAAACACGGCCATATAACTCCATTGAGCAGTCATTATTTCAGTACTGTCAGGGTTAACGAGAACTATTACACTATACGGACGGATGACAAGATAACTCACGTTTAATATAGTACAGTTAGGGGACGTAGATGAGAATGTCTCACATTCAAGAGTGGTCATCATGGCAACAGAGTTAGGTGGAGGAGGATCAGTGAGTCAGCCTTGGCCTGCAGAAGGCTGTTTGATAATGATGATGAATGTTTAAAAATATCTTAAAAATCTCGTTTAAGAATGCCTAGTCTGTAATATGTCAAAGACCAGAAAAAGTGGCACTGATTTGAGGCAATTCACATTTCAGTGTTTAGTCCAAAACCCAGCTGGTATCTCATAGAAAATTATTTTTTTTTAATTCCGAAGAAGATGTTTCTTCACAATTGCACAAAAGCTCATCTACTTTAATTCGGTACTGCACATTTAGCGAGCTATTAAATTAGATCACGGAGAATCCGCAAAAAATTTATTACAGTTTTGAAAATGTATAAAATAAACGCCTCCCTCACTTACCTTTCCCGCAACAGCACCCCAGCCAGCGAGCGCGACAACGCACTCCTCCATCAGAGACAACACCAGCCCTAGCAGGGGTGTCTGTGTGTGCAACTGCAACGCCAACGCCCAGCCAGGCGGTGCACTCGCTTCCGCTGCACTGCGAGGGTAATCTGCTGCCATTGGGATGTAGGGCAGTAGCCAAGTGGTGAAAAGCCGGAGCGCGAGAGACAATACCTGTAGGGATTACAGTTTATTGTTATAAATTTATTAGACTTCCTTCGATTACTTTCGATTTCTTCAGCAGAGGTATATAACATTATCAATATATAATTTTAAAAATTTATATAAATTTTTTTTCAATTCAAAACCAAAAATAATTTTAAAACTAGAGCTACCAAGAATATTTGCATATAAAGCTCTACCTGCCCTCAAAACATTTATGTGTGTGAGTCATAGCAACCATGCAAGATACACGACCACAAGCTGGTGATAAATTGACATTTTATTAAACTTTTGGTTACGCAGTAGTCATTTTTCGATGTGAAATGCCCATAGCATAAATATCTATAATATCTAGATATGGTGTAATGTATTGTATAAAAACATTGTTATAAGTCATAAAAACAATACAGTGTTTTGTTCTACAAAAATTTAATCTCATACACATTTGTAATATAATCTCTATACTTTCAATGACGTTTACCATTGTCTATCATTAAGATTAGAGTTCGAAGTGATAATTATCCTTGATAATTATCAAGATAAATATAAGTTGATAATTATCTCGTAAATATAATAAAAAATAATTAATTTGTCACTCTTCAATTTTTTATTAATAGTTAGTAACATTAAGCGACTATGTGTATCGGAATGTACACCACTTAACGTTTATGGTGGGGGTTTCCCCGTTTCGTGTTTCGTATCTGTCAAACTGTCAGTCATTCTTCTTTTGTATTAGTTATCGCTGTAACTGTCGGTTATTCTCCATTTGAATCTTAAATCGGTTATTTTAAATTCGGAATCCTCAGATTCATACTACCCTCAACAGTTGATGTGGCCGAGTATAATGAGGATGATATTCCATTCATTAATTTTATTAATTAATATGTAGTTTGAGTTCGCCTATTTTTATTTCAAAGTTTTGCTTTATAAGTTTTTAATTACGAAATTGTGACCAAAATAAATAAAAAATTACCTTGATTGTTAAATGGGTATAATTTGTTACTAAACTACTTGCTTCTAACGTAAATGTTTATAGATGATACCAGTTAAATAATGATCTATTGATACATATTTGTTTGATAGTTATCGGATAATTTTGGAGATAATTATCACGAGGCATATTTATCTTGATAACTTCGAACCCTGAATACTGCACTGATATTGACAAAATCTAACCAAACATTTTCAATCTTTTCGAGCCACCTCTATGTTTCTAGCACGGCCCCTATAAATTGGACTGCTTTGATCATATCTCTAAAGCCAATTCCCTGTTTAAGTTGAAATTTATTTGATATTAATATATGATCGTAACATAACATTTAGACCACATTTTAACCAAAAATTTCAATTATTAAGGTTATTCTTTTTTAACTCCATCATGTTATAGGTAAAAAATCTTTTTGAAAAAGATTTCAAAAGGGATGTTTAAAAAACTGAAAGTTACTTTAATTGTACAGTTTTAACACACTACATTATCACTTTCCAAAGCCTTAACAAACCCAATATACCTATTAATTATAAGTACAAGTAGTACGACAAATTGCGTACATAGCCAGGTATATACATACATCTACACTGTTAGTAATAAGCTAGGATGTTATATCTTACATAAATAGAGAATAGATAAAAATGCTACTAATAAACTCAGTTTACGACAAACTCGTCATAATTTCAACTGTCAAACACTATTCCGACCTCAATCTAAGTTTAACTTTGGTATAACATAAAAAAGTTGACATTTCCTCAGGTACACATGACAAGACGTCAGTTTTTGCAATTCGATTGTGTTTACAATTATTTAAAAAAAATGGATTTATATAATTCAATTCTTACAATCGAAACTATTGAGGAGAAGTGTTGTTCCATTTATTGTATGTAATATTTATCAATGACAATTTTTAAAATGAATTAAAATTCAAGTATTATTCTCAATTATTGTTAGAATATTTTAAAAGGAATTTTAATATTTTCCCAGAACTATATTGCGAATATTTATTAATTTGTAATTATTTTCTCATGCTGTTTTGATGACCTTTTCAGCTCGTTCGTTCGTTTATAGCTCACGCGTTTTCAGTTCGTTTCGTTTTTCAGCTCGTTTCGTTTTTCAGTTCGTTTATAGCTCATCAGTTTTTATCTTTATTTAATTTATTGCGTGTTGATATATAATAATAATAGTGATCATAGTTATACATTGAGAATATATAAAAACGCTACTAATAAACGCAGGTTACGATAAGCCCATCATAACTTTACCTGTCAAACACTATTCCGACCTTGACTCAAGTTTAACTTTGGTATAACCTAAAAAAGTTGAAATTTCGTCTGGTACACATGACAGCACGTCAGTTTTTGCAATTCGATTGTGTTTATAATTATTTGGAAGAAAGCAGCTTTATGTTATTAATTGATATTATATTCGTGCAATCAAAACTATAAAGGAGAACCTTTATTTAATTTATCGCGCGTGTGTTTATATATAATAATAGTAGTGATCATAGTTATACATTGAGAATATATAAAAACGCTACTAATAAACGTAGGTTATGACAAGCCCATCATAACTTCATCTGTCAAACACTATTCTGACCTCGATCAAAGTTTAACTTTGGTATAACCTAAAAAAGTTGACATTTCCTCAGGTACACATGACAACACGTCAGTTTTTGCAATTCGATTCTGTTTACGATTATTTAAAAAAAATGGCTTTATATAATTCAATTCTTACAATTCAAACTATTGAGGAGAAGTATTGTTCCATTTATTGTATGTAATATTTATTGATCACAATTTTTAAAATGAATTAAAATTCAAGTATTATTCTCAGTTATTGTTAGAATATTTTAAAAGGAATTGTAATATTTTTCCAGAACTATATTGCGAATATTTATTAATTTATAATTATTTGCTCATGCTGTTTTAATGACCTTTTTAGTTCGTTCGTTCGTTTTTCAGTTCGTTTATAGCTCACGCGTTTTTTTCAGTAACTCATACTCTATCGTAACTGGAAAAAAATTCAACAAGAAGGAGCACAAGCAAAGAATAATAAATTTAAACGACGCTCTAAAGATGCCATGTTATGTGACAGACGTAATTCGTATTCACAGTCATAGACACAACCTCACATTTTACGTGTTTAAATATGAAACGCAACTTTGCCAAATTGAATTTTTGTAATAACTTCAGAATATTTGTTCTATCGTTTCACTGATTTTACTAGTAGTATTTAATAACTTCCTTACACCAACCTTATGAATGGTATAAATATTCTCAGTATAAAAGTAGTACAACTCAAGTTTAAGCATTTTTCGTTACTAACGGTGGTAAAGTTCAATCTCATTGTTCATCATATAAATATATTACCTGGTTTATCCTTCACAGACATAAAAATTTCAAAAACACAAAAATCTGAAATCTATTGCGATGTTTTCTGATAAACTATAGGTAAACTTCTAATAACCCTACTTTTTCCATCGTAATTTTTACTTAATAGTTTTGGAAATGGTGGGGAAAACATGCTTTCCATTGACATTCTCAATAATACGTCTAGAATCGTCTTAGACAAAATACTGAAAAAACATAGTTTTCAAAACCTTATAATCCATTTTAATTTCAATTGAAATGGTTTCACTTGAAAACGAAAACTTTTTACGAACTTGCACCGTCTAAATTTCTCAAATATTTTTAAATGAAGAAGTGTAATTACTATGACAAATTTCAACCCTACGTCCAATGGTTTCCAAGAAAAACTAATGTGACAAAAAGACAAACAGATGCATGAGTGACCCGACCCTACAAGAATTTCGTTAGTCTGTTTTTTCCTTTAACCTTAATGACTAATATAAATATCTTCTTAGTTATGCACAATATTTTGCACTAATTGTTGACCTTTTAAGATTGTTCTTAACCAGTTTAAGGACTAGGCTAATATTAGCGAATAGATGCAGTTTGCCCTAGTCTAGATTTTACATATCCCTTTTAAGATTGTTCTTAACCAGTTTAAGGACTAGGCTAATATTAGTGAATAGATGCAGATTGCCCTAGTCTAGATTTTACATATCCCTTTTAAGATTGTTCTTAACCAGTTTAAGGCCTAGGCTAATATTAGCAAATAGATGCAGATTGCCCTAGTCTAGATTTTGCATATCCCTTTTAAGATTGTTCTTAACCAGTTTAAGGCCTAGGCTAATATTAGCAAATAGATGCAGATTGCCCTAGTCTAGATTTTGCATATCCCTTTTAAGATTGTTCTTAACCAGTTTAAGGCCTAGGCTAATATTAGCAAATAGATGCAGATTGCCCTAGTCTAGATTTTGCATATCCCTTTTAAGATTGTTCTTAACCAGTTTAAGGCCTAGGCTAATATTAGCGAATAGATGCAGATTGCCCTAGTCTAGATTTTGCATATCCCTTTTAAGATTGTTCTTAACCAGTTTAAGGCCTAGGCTAATATTAGCGAATAGATGCAGATTGCCCTAGTCTAGATTTTGCATATCCCTTTTAAAATTGTTCTTAACCAGTTTAAGGCCTAGGCTAATATTAGCGAATAGATGCAGATTGCCCTAGTCTAGATTTTGCATATCCCTTTTAAGATCGTTCTTAACCAGTCTAAGACCCAGGTTAAAATTAGCGAATAGACACAATTAATTAGCGAATAGATTACCCCAGTCTTGATTTTGCATATCCCTTTTAACATTATTCTTAACCAGTCTAAGGTCCAGGCTAAAATTAGCAATTAGACGCAGACTGCCCCAGTCTAGATTTTGCATGTATCTTGGGCCTGATATCGGGCCCTCAAGCAATCTGTATAAATTCGTGTTTGAGTCCGATATCGGGTCCTCAGACTCTTTACCAGCTAAACCAATAAGAAAAATGTCCTCATAACAATAAAGTACTTAAACAAGTTTCCTGGTAATATTTCATAAGCAACTTATTTACTAATCTTACAAAACCTCCACCCACCTGCCATTTCTCCCCCGCGTCTCTGTAACCTCGATGCGGGGCAGTCAATGCAACGGCGCGCACTGCATAAGCAGCGTATGGTGCCAAGCCTGGAGCACGAGGACCCGCTCCTAGAGCACGAGGTGCCGGCGCTGCTGTGCAAAGCGACGTAAGCAGAGTCAACATGGCCCGTGTCAAGGGGTATTCCTCATCGCGGGATTCCACCTGCAAATTTGGAACAATTTGGGCTGCTTTAAGCATTTATGTTCAGCAAATTTATATGGAGTACAAATAAATAGAATTTAAGTAAACCATTGCAAAATTCACTTAAAAAATTAAATGAATGATATTAGTGACGTAAGTGACCTTAGATCCAATTAGTCACCATAGCAATCGTTTAAGTAAAAAAAAATGCCCATGTAGTGCAGTGGGTCTAATCCATATAGTGGATTAGACCTTCTGTTCGAATTGATTTAACCCAATCTGGGAAAAACCCGTCCCTTGAAGTCGTCAGCCAGACAAGGGACGGTAAAAACCTAGACCCTGTCGGTCCAGCGAGCGGCGCCGAGTCCACCTGCCCAACCACAGTCTAATTAGGCCCGGCTTAAGACCCTAAAAGATTATCCTAATAATCTAACTGATGCACCAAATAAATAAAATTTATCCAACCCAAAGGACACTAATGAAAGTAAGCATATTTTCCATACCAGAGCATAGTGAATTATTTTGTAAAATACCAATAAATTTTTTTTATTATAACATTTTTTTACATAACTAACAATTAATTTGCTTCTAAATTAATATACTAATAACTAAATTAAACTAAGATATTTCCATTGAATCATTTAGTGTTCTAATGTCTGTCAAGTTCAAAAGGTTTTAATATAATGCCCCCAGATTATAGTTACTTTCACAGTTTAAAAGGTGCACTGAACAACCGTCACTTCGACGAGTGGTGCGGGGCACTGGAAGTGGGAATTCACGAGGGAAGCGAAAGAGCTATATTCCAAGGGGTTCGATGGCTACAAGGAAGTGGACTGCTGTAATTGAAAAACATGGACAATACTTATGATTGTATTTATATTATAACGTTTGAGAATATAATTGAGAAAAATATACACGCAAGTCTGAATGGAATAACTAAATATTTTCTTAAACAAGTTGCGTCTCTGCATCAAAACATGCATCAAATTTATAAATGCAAGAAAAACATTTCACAGGACATGTAAAACCTCAAAATTTCCAAATGAAGAATAACATTTATCCTGATATTATTTTTAATCAATAATATTTTGTTCATTACTTAAAACATAACTACCTTCATTTTGAAATAGTAATATTCAGCCCTATGCTATATCTATTACTGTAAACTTTACGGATTTATTAGCCTTTAAGCAAGCGTTGACCTATTGTATCATTGTGAAACCATTTTGACAGCTATGTGCAGTTTATTTTGACAGCTAGCTAGTGTGACAGTTTATTTTGACAACTATGTACGTTAAAATGATACCTTTTTCACTTTACGTAAAGGTAGCTAAAACAGTTGATGTGCCAATGGACTTTATAGATTAATTTGAAATTGTCTTAATTTTACCTAATTAATTAACAAATTTCTGCTTAATTATTTAAGAGAGACAGAGTTAAACGCTGTGAGTGACCCCAAAATGCACCCAAAGAAGTATAACTTCAAAAGTCAATTTTTATTCATCAGCAGGTATATGATCAATTTTTATTGTCAATCGTGACGAAAGGGTAATTATTGAACTCTGAATTGAAATAATATATTATTCAAAATTAATTTTGGCTCTATAATTTCTCAATGTATCTCAAACATTTGCAATTGGTTTTTGTTTTTTGGTGCTATGATGGATGTTATGAAATTTTGAAACCATGAATTTCCAAAATATCGTCAATTTTAAATTTCTGCAATTAATAATCGCTTTGTTAGGATTTTGTAGTAAACTTTTATAATTTCATTGTATCTATCCGTTTGGTTTGCTTAACATTTCACTCCCGAAATTTATTTACTTATTTACGATTTTTACTTTTTTAAGCTTCGTTTGTAAAATGTGAAGATTAAGCTTTAAACTTAATAAATTAGCCACTTCCTCTAAATTTTCAAAAGTGAATTTATAAAATGTTGAATACTTGTATTCGATTAGAACTTCCACTTATGATTATTACGGTTGATTTATATCAACAATTTCAAGAGATGCGTACAACTGTGGAATCCTAATTAACGCAACGGGCACTACTTTCTTGTTTATTTGCTTTTTATTTAAGATATCTTGCATGGCTTTTATTTGTAACATGTGCGCGATGTTCTCGATGTTCATAATAATTACTTATTATGTAAGAAGGTTAAGAATACGATCCTCTTTAATCTTGTGACTTGGACGATTGATAATTCTACGCCTTTCGATAACTCATCTGCAAAAATATACTTTCAAGTAATATATTTTTATACTAAAAAGGTCTAACCTTATAGCAATTTGAGAATTGTATCGCTTCACAAATGGTTTTCTATTTTCTTTACAGTTGCACCGCTGCTTTTACCATTTTCGAATCATAATTTTATCTTTCTCAAATGTCCAATAAAATCTTACCTCATTTTGAAAATGCTTCTTAATTTGAGCAAAGTTGGCACCCGGATCCTCTTCATTTCATAAAAAGTATTTCACATTTGCAGAAAAGCCAATAAAATACATATCCAGGAATTATAAAATGTCATAGATCCAGTTACGTCACCAAATAATAATTTCATAAAATACTTTCGACTACCTAAAGAAATAACAAAATATATAATGTACAATTACAGGCAGAAGTTAAAAGTGAAGTCATGAATAAACATTACTTGACGTGAAACCAAAACAAAATAAAACACAGAGCAGAGACAAACTATACAAATTTTACTAAAGATGAAATAGCTCTCTCCTTTTCTTTCAACTCGTAAAATTATATATTATTCGTCCTCTCAACCCAATGAAAAATAGTGTGTGGTACGTCAATGAACAATAAAGGCAAGTAGAATATAAGTGCGAGATTACGTGCCGATTTTAATGATAAAAGCATAAAATATGAGTACTTAGTGATGTTATAATTAAAATTTATTTTTATCCCATAACCAACGAAGTCATCAAATGATATCATGTGTTTTATAGTCTTAATATCTGCATTTTTAGTGTTGCCCTTAATATGTATAGATCTGTACAATCTCCCCACTCACCTCCTCGAGCTCTGCTTCTACGCCAGTGCCCACCGTATAAGTATTGGTCGTTGGCACGGTACGGATAAGCTGTGCAGCTTCCAGTGCAGCCCAAACACGTGGTGCAGTACCCGCCGTGCTACCCAGTGCGGCCAATGCCAGTGCCAGCTCTGCTTTCAGCCGCAATGGGATATGGCACCCTATTAGGCCTGGTGATCAAAATGTAAAAGGTGAAGGTCTTACTCTCAAACTACTTAAAATTGCCAGATGTATTTATACCACATTGCCAGATCTATCTATGCCTGGCAAACTTACTGGTTTCTGATGGCTATAAAGAGTGTGTAGGAAATATAGATATAGCTGACAAAAACCGTTCACATATATACGATAGAAATGAGATTTGGTTTCTTATGTCAGTGCATTATTCAACATGAATACAATGTTTTTGTTTTTATAAAATGCGTAAAATTACCAAACACGGTTTTAGTAAATAAATATTAGTAAAATCTGAAAAAGCTCAAGTGACGAAGAATTTAAAATATTTAAATTAGACCATAAATACGACAGAAATTAATTATCAAATAAAGCTTAAAATTACTGGTCAATTAATGCACAACTTTTGTAGGTGATGAGTTGGTGGTCAACGACTGCCGACTTTTGTCAAGATTGGTGGCTGACTTTCCATCGACCTGGCATCATCAACCGTGACTGACTTTCCATCGACCTGGCTTGGCCAATGGTGAGAGATACCCGCTATGCGATTGTGCATCATCGATGACCATCTACGTACTTGCAAGACTTTAAAATACCCAACTAGTGGCAATGTGGGACGCTACTAGGAGGCTCGGTGTCAAATGGTCGAAAGACTACGGACGGGCATTGGCTAACAAACTTTCCATCGACCCAACGTATATGCCAAGAGTAGTGTGACTTTTTTGCCAATATATATGTTTTTAACTTTTTATGTTGGTATTACAGATGATTAAAGAGATGCCCATTTAAGTGAAAGTGAGACGAAGGTTTTAACTACACAGAAATCAACAAAAAAACAGCACTTGTTTTGAAGGTCTCCATTGGATCAACTCTTCATAATTCCAAAAGTTAAAACGATTAATCCGCATTATAATGATGTATGGATGTTGGAAATTACAGTTACCTTATCAGGATCTCTAGGTCTGGAAACCAAGTATATATTATATATTTGTGTAAATGTCCCTAACACGGAACATAGACAACAGATAAAAATAAAATGTTGGGTAAATCAAAAAATTCAAATGAGTCGAGCTAAAGGTAAAAAGCTAATTCAGAATAAAATCGAACATCTCTCACATCCTAATTACGCATTATAAATATCAAAGGATCATTGCAAAGTATGGGTCAGGTATGTGTGTTTGTGTAAATGTGCCTATGTATAAAGTTGCCTAACATGGAACACAGACAACAGACAGTAATCTTCTATGATATGGTCAAACATTAACCAAACATTGACCATTGTTTGCATAATGTGCCTATGTATAAAGTTGCCCGACATGGAATACAGATAACAGACAATAATCTTTCATGATATGGCCAAACATTGACCATTGTTTGCGTAAATATGCCCATGTATAAAGTTGCCTAACAAGGAACACAGACAACAGACCATAAATGGAAAAAATAGGACATATGATATTTAATACTGTGCATTAAGCACGCAACCTACAAAAAACGGTCTTACAAATAAATCAGAGTGACTGCGGCCAATCCGGTGATCTAAAGGTTTCAAAATAAAATGCGCTAATGAGGAAAAGAATAGAACATACAACTGACTACATACCGACAGAAATGAGGAACATTTAGCCAGCGGTGAGTTCCTCTGGACGCATTGTGCAGATGAAAAATGGCTTGCTGACTTTATTTAACAAAAGTCACTAATTATCGGCTACCAAGTCACCATTCACAAAAGCTGTTTGTCCACTTTGCGCATAAGGGTATGTAGGGGATATGTAGGCTATAAATATGTTCCCCAAACATCTAACTGTTGCTAAAAATATATCAAATGAGTATGGTAAAAAAATATGATACTAAGACTCACCAAACATGCAGTTGATGGCGTCCCACTGCGGATGCTCCGATACAGCAGCACAAGCGTGAGCATCAACACGTGCCACTGCACGCACCAGACGTAGTGCTGCAATGAGCGCTTCGACCTTCAAGCGCACGAGATAAATATATATAGCAAAACAATTAAGAAAAAGTTACCGTAAAAAGAACAATACATAAAGGGACAACTATCATGCATATGGATAAACGAATATTTAGCATCAAAAAATCTTGCAATATCATCTACGTCGTATTAATATATTTTATACATTAATATTAAAGGGTACCACTCCAGAGGTTCAAAAAAACAAATTTACAATTTTGGCTACATATGTTGGTTTAGAATCTCGGAAATAAAATAGTTTTGCATCAATAACGAGATCCAAAATTTAAAACATGTCTTTCTTAAGACAATATTTTTCTAACTGGCTTGTAACCTAACTCAACAAAGTTTGCATACAATTCGCTTAAAATTTTTAACCAAACTTTGATAAAATTATCATTTAAAAAAACTAAAAAAACACACTTTCCTAACAATATGAACAAAAAAATAATCTATTAATATCAAGATTTTGCACAATTAAATGAAACTACGTGATGTAGTATTACTTCTATTTTCTTTAAGTTCTTTACCACGACTTAGGTTTCGTTGTATTACAACATCTTCAAACAAGATTTTGCTATCAATCTTTGCTAATAGCTCACCTGAAGATAATACAACGAAACCTAGGTCGTGGTAAAGAACTTAAAGAAAGTAGAAATAATACTACATCACGTAGTTTCATTTAATTGTGAATAATGAATTTCTACAAAATTAACGCCAAATATATTCAATAAAGATATTGATCAAAAGTGAAAGGAGGTCTGTGATGACAACACTTTAATATACAAAAAAGCATGAGGTGCTCTCGATTTACATTTTCATAATGACTCCACCTTTACAAATAGCCAGCGACAACAAAATTTACGTCAACTGACCTCAAGCACGCCATCTTTTTAGTCTCTTCTTTTAAAGTTAAAAAATATGTTCTTTATTTTATGAAAAATATTGTCATCAGTTCTTAATATGTATCCATAACTTTAAATAATTCGAACATCTGGAGTGGATGAAAATTTTATTCGGAGATTCCGTTATTTTTTTTAGTCTTTTTTAACACTACAGAATAAATTTATGAAATTATTGTATTGTCATCGGTTCTTATTTATTTATTTACTACTTTAATGTATCTAATTGATACATAAGGCGGACTTATTGCTAGAAGAGCAATCTCTTACAGCCAACCACAACACCAGTCCAGCCCCGTTCGACGAACGGCGGGGAATCGAACCCGGGTCGCCGCGGTGCGTCGCATCATCAAAGGCCGTATGCCTTGTGATCAACCCAACACACCACGGCGACCTCGGTTCTTGATATGTATGCAAAATTTTAAATAATTCAGACGTCTGAAAATGGGTGAAAATTTAATTGAAAAATTTATTTAGTCATACATACAAGTGAAGTAACAAAAGCGTGTTAAAAATTAATTCATCAATCAAATAAAATGTAGTTTTTAAAACATTTTTTGTTATAAATTACTTTTCACAAAATTTTTTTGGTTTAAAAGTAAACTTCTTCAAGTATGTGCAGTTTCCATGAAAATCAATATTTTAAAAAATATAATTTCATATTTTTAAAACATCATATTATTATACACAGCATATCAATATTAATTCCACACAGAAAAATATAGTAGTTTTTACAATATTTTTGTTATAAAAAAAATATATAAAAAAGCGTAAAAGTAAACTCCTTTAAGTATGCGCTGTTTCCAAGAAAATCAATATTTTTAAAAATAGCTATTCGCATGTTGGATAATAGTGTCCTTGTTTATTTAAAAAAATTCCATAAATTGCATTTTTTTGGCCGTTGCAGTGATGTTAGTTACCTCTTAAACCCTTGAATGTGTAGGCCATTTTTATGCAACGTCGGTGCTCGTGCCATTATAATAAAAAATATATAAATCCGAAAGGATTGATTTTATTGTAATGACATTTTTTACTTAAAGAAGAAAAGTAATAACAACATAGTCACTTATTCTAATAAAAAATCATGTTATCGTTAAGTTTTTGGTGAACAAAAATCTCAGCGGCAAAAATAACTGTACACCATAGACGAATGTATAATCATTCAATTAATTACTTCGTTCTCTTTCTTATGATAGATAATTGTCTATATGTTTATGTTATTTCAACCGCAATATTCAAACGTATATATTTACATTTGAATTGAGCGAGCCCAGACATTACTTATGTTCCGGCAGTGAAACCTGAAAGTTTTTGAAATGAGATAACTCAATGAATTTCGAGATAATTAATTATTATTAATTTTATTTAAGAAAGCAAGAGTGAAAGTTTAAAACAAATGCAAAAAAATTTTAAAAAAAACATTACGGAGCAAAAATAATTTTACTTAAATGACTACATTCATTTTCTCTGCATTACTACTTATGTCTTTTATTAGATTTGGTGTGGGATAGCATGCATTTCCTCACAATTATACCAAATATTCTCTCGCAGTTATACCAAATATTCTCTTGCGGTTCTACAAAATTTCGAGACCTATCAACATAAACTTTTCCCTTGGGATAGCCCCACAGATAAAAATCACAGATCTGAAGAATGTGCCGGCCCAATTATGTCTCAGCTGAACCACAGACCCATGTGAAAATACCCAATGATGTCTAAGCTGGACCACAGACGCATGTGAAAATACTCAATGATGTCTCAGCTGGACCACAGACGCACGTGAAAATACCCAATGATGTCTCAGTTGGACAACAGACGATGTGAAAATACCCAATGTCTCAGCTGGACCACAGACGCACGTGAAAATACCCAATGATGTCTCAGCTGGACCACAGACACACGTGAAAATACCCAATGATATCTCAGCTGGACCACAGACGCACGTGATAATACCCAATGATGTCTCAGCTGGACCACAGACGCATGTGAAAATACCCAATGATGTCTCAGCTGGACCACAGACGCACGAAAAAATACCCAATGATGTCTCAGCTGGACCACAGATGCACGTGAAGTGTGCGCAGTTACTCCATCCTGCTGAAACGAAACCCTTCTAAGTATGATGAATAGCCGGCTGGCGGGGACTTCGTTCAAAAGTAGCTCATACAGCCTCAATGTTTGCAGGTGACTTTGCCATCCTGCGGGACCCACTCTTCTCCATCTTGTCCAAAAAAACTGTGTTTTGTTCCAAACTCACAAAAGAATGGTGCCCCGAAATGGATCTGGCCCACAAGGAAGAACATTAAAATGTAAACGAAATTGCCACTGTGTTATTGACGTTAACACAGCGGCAATTTCATTACTTCTGAAGAACGTGTCGGCGGCAAACACACATTGTTCAGTGTCCAATGCTCCATTGTAACTAACTTCCACATCAGGCCAAACATTCCATATCCCACCAAGACTTCCCCACCACCCTGCTACCCAAATTCAAAAACCATCAGGTTTCGCTGCCATCTGGCAGCTGTACAATACACTTGTTCGAGGGATTACGTTTAATGAAAATATTTTAGTTTAAGTATAAATTTGATATAAACTTTTTTTCGTTTTATAAACACAAAACATTTTCTAAATAAATTACAACTATACTAAGACCATCAATCCCTACTGCATCTACGAAATATCTGATAGTACTTAAAAGCAAAAAACCTAAAAAAATTCTTGAAAATTCAGCCTTCTAAAGGTTAAAGAACGATTGTTATGCCCTGAATCGTTATATCCATCTATTACACATACATTAAATATATCTAGAACGGTATCCTCACCTCATCAGGACGCACCATTCTGCGGCCACGGACAGTGCCTGCTGCACCGGTAACTGCTGAACCTCCAAGCGATGAGGAGTGATGGTCCACTAGTGGGGTGGGATCTTGACGAAGATTGCTATTGATTAAAGGAGACTCTTAAAGTATTGTTATAAATTTGGTTCACTTCTGAATTATGGAATGTTGTACCATCAAAAAAATCCGATCATTTGCATGTGTACTTTTGAAATGTATTAACATAAAAATTGAAAAATTTAGTAACCAAACAAATACACATTCATAAAACAAAAAAATGTGAAATGCGTTAAGTGATTCCCATAGTAAGATTGGTTCCACTAAAGTACTCATAGTGATGCTAATGAATAAAACAATTAATAAAACAAACTAATAAAAATTGAACAAAATAAACATTGAACACGTCTAACAACAGATTAGGTAACATTTTTAGAAATATTGCCAATTTTCATTGTTTTTTTTAAAACGTTCTACATTTTAATCTAAAAAACGTACTTAAACTTGGTATAAAATATTAGATATATATATATAGAATTTTATATATAGAATTTTTCCACAAATCTGAAAAATCTGAAACTTTCTCAGACATATAATAAAAAAAAACCAATTGAAAATTTGATAAAAATTAATTAAGCACGTACATCTCAGTACAACTGACAGAAGTGAAACTTCTTCGGCAATCTAAACCTCGATTTATAAGTATATAGTAAGAAGCAAAACGGCAGAGAGAAAGAGAGAAAAAATACATTAAGTGTAAGTCCTTAGATTGTACTAAATTCATACAAGATTTCAATACTATACATTCACAAATATTAATGAAGCGTCATTACAAATTGATGTAAACATCTAATAAAATCTTCATTTAAATTTACATAGATAATTGTGAATTAAAAAAATAACCACAATGCCAATACAATACCTGAACACTAATTTATTTACAGTGTTCTGGTACTGGCATCGTGGTTCTGGTACTGGCATTGTCAATGCGGATTTATAAATAAATTAAATACATACGTTGTTAGTCTTGTAATGAATGAAATACACACAAAATTAGTAATAAATCATTCATAAATAGATTAATAAATCGACAAAATTTTGACAGCTTACTTTTGACACACATAAGGTACAAAACAGCTGATAGCAGTTGTAAGAGTCAATAGTTTTTGCTAAATATCCCATTTTTGATAGTACTAAATTTTCTACATTTTTTAAGACTTTTTTTTGTAGATTTGATAGTTTCTGGGATACAATCAGTCCAATCTTATAAAAAAACATCTTTTGTAAAGATAGGATATTTAGTACAGTCTAATATAGTACAAGTTTTCGCAAAAATAGCACCTCTAAACCAAATAGTCGATTTTTGACATCAATAATATGGACAAAAATTATTTATTTAAAAATATGTATGGAAAGAAATCTAGCGAGTGGATCTTCACCCACTTCCAATTGTCATATAGATTGGAAACCTTGCAAATTTATGCCATTCTGATGACAATATAATAATATGGTACTATCAAGCTGATATAATGACAGAGGAAAGATATGGGAATTTCTCGATGGCTAACAAGCCAAAATTAACCCGCTGAGTTTGGGTTCATTTGACTTGTCTCTACATATTGCTACCAGATGGAGGTAGTCAAAGGAACTTCTCAATGACTCATCTCATGTAAACTCATTGAGTTTGAGCTGGTTTTATTTTTTCTTTACTTTTTTGTCAAAGCCAAAAAATAGTCAAAAAATAATTTTTTTTTTGATATTTTTTGAAATGCAATCAGTCAATGTTATAAAAAATATTTTTCGCAAAGAAAGCATATTTATTTTAACCTATATAGTACATACCTCAATGAGCCCTTTGGTTACATACAGTAACCACGAAGGTCTGATGATAGAAAAGGGAGGTGGTCACGGGGAATTTCTGAATGATTAACAGTAAATACATTTGACCTGTCTCAATGAGCCCTCTGGGTCACATATTATAATAGGAATCATCTGATGATGAGAAGAGATCTCAATGGCTAACAGAAAACTCATCAAGTCTGAGCTCGTTTAACTTACCTAAATAAGCCCTTTAATTACATATAATGACCAGGTGAGTCTGATGATGGAAGAGAGATGGGATGAGAACTTCTAAATGGTCAATAATAAACCCATCGAGTTTGGACTCATTTGATTAGTCTCAATAGGTCCTTTTGTTGACAAGTGTGTTCTTTATTTTGTTTACTTTAAATTTTAATTATTATTTCTTTATTACAAAACATTTTGCATTCTAGCATATTATATAGAAAACTACACTCACCAATAATACCGTGCTAGGGCCCCAAACAGATGATCCCACGAGACAGCCGCTGCACTAACCGCATGCGCGGCGGGAGCGTCTCTCCTGGCAAGCAATGCATGGGTATGAGGCGCAACTGCCAACGATGCCAGTGCTCGGAGATACGGCGCCAGCAGAGGCGGTGCTACTAATTCACCGGCTAGCCGCACAAATTTGAAGAGGGAGACGGAGCGACCACCAGATCTGTGTAGAATTAGTAGTTTGGTTTTTTTTCAGAATGATGCCAATATGTTTAGGTTTTTTTTTGTTCATTAGATCATTCCCTAATCCTATTTGGCTATATTGCAGATCCCAACAAAGTTTTCCCTCACTTGCATATTATTTCATGCATATACAATAAAAGCAAAGTTTGAACATTAATAACACAATACTAAAGGCGAATACTGGATTAGATACATCGATAGTACCGAAAACAAACAAAAAATAAGGCTTTGATATCACCAAAACAAGTTTCGACATTTCCACAATGTAAATTTTTAAGAAAAAAATTTCTATCAACTAAGTGACATCTCATTTTATTTGTTATTGAAGATACTATCCTGCAGCTAATTCAATACCTACCTTTGGTACTGTTGCTTAAGATGCATTTGGAAAAAAAATCATTCTTAAGTGAATAAACGAGTTGAAAGATGGAATACAAGGGTATATATGTATGTATGTATGCCAGTCTGTTTGTACGCATGTCATAAAAACAATTGAATGAATTTAAATAGGATTTCCACTTTTGTATTTCTTAGAGCATAAAGAATATGACGTATTGACCATTTTTTCCATCATCACACTGTGTAAGCTTATTCAATTCTTGCAGATAGCTCGTGGCGAGACAGTGGAGATTCCCATAAGTCGCCCGATAGCTAGCTCACTGGAAACAAGTCGTTGTAAAACTTCTAGCCATCGCAATAAGACATTCAATTTTTTTTTTCAAAATATTTATAAATTTTTTTTGTGTATTTATATTTAATTTGGATTTATATAAATTATAAATTTTATTTGGAAATTTATTTGAAATTATTTTAAATGAAAAATAACTTTTCTATCAGTCATATTTCACGGAATATTATCAAATTATTGAAAATGGAGCGAGAAAATGGTTCTTTAAGAATTTAATAACGTTTTTTGAGATCTCTATACATTTGTAAATAAAAAATGATCTAGTCATGTATGGTTGTAAATAAGTTTCACTGAAGTAACTTCTGTAATTAGTTGATAATTAAATTTTGACGGTGTAGTCGCACAAATGTCATTTGTTCCGAGCCTCTTATGTAAATTCGCTAATGAACACCTGAAATCATGGACAATTTAAAATGCTATTTAAATTTGTTTGAAAAAAATGTTTTTATTCCAGGTGTAACGGTTTATTTCACTGTTTTGAAGTATTTATGACAACTTGGGTTTTCTTTTAATGTCAAATGGTCAAATCCACTTGTCTATACGTTTTTACCTCATTTTAACCGAAATATATACTTTTGAACCACAAGCATTACAAAAATTTTAATGAAAAAATTTTTTGATTTGACTCCTAATCTGCCAATCAATTGAAAAATTTATTTAAACAAAAATGCAATTAAATATATGAAAAGAATAGGTAAAAAGACCTGATAACTTTGGAGTAAAATAACTACATTCTCACTGCCTATGATTCTTATATATAAGTAGCATTACTACATGAGAAGGGTCTGACATTGCCTGAAAATAAAATAAGCGGATGGCCCTTCTGGCCTCATCAGTCGGGGTCAGGCACTCTACTCGCTTCTTCCACAAATGCTGTAAATTTGTCATTTCTTAAAATTTTCAAAAAATAACCACATTAATGACTAGTATACATTTTTGTTTAAATATACCCTTTAAGAAAATGTAAAAAAAGATTACTTTATTCATTGATCACAGTCGTAATAAACCCATTAGTATAAAACCCTTTAGTACTTAAGTTGGTATGACTTTCGACAATATAGTACTGAACACCAAGACTGGTTGAATCTTTGATAGCAATGGCATAAAAAAATATTACAACTCAGTGCATAAACAAAATCCCTTAACACGAACGATTACATATCTAAATATAAATAAAAATTACATCACTCTCACCTGTACGAATGTGAGTGCTGATAATCAGCTGCAGCCCAATAGTCTGCTCGCAAGGCCCACGCGTCCACTTCGTACAATCTCTCCACGCAATGCAGCAATGCATGGAAGTGACCCCGCGGCGCGGGCACTGTCTCTGACAGACCCTCTGCTGCGTATAACTGCGTAGCCCGCGCTGCTTCATCGGCCCTGTGCGAGGTAAAAATATAATATGGCCATTAGTCGTTTAATTAGAAGCAGTTATTGCCTTTTATTAAAAATCATTCTATTGTTTTATTCACTTCAACATACACATGACGATAAAATAGCGTGACTTATTGTGACAAGAACAATCTCTTCCAATCAACGAAAAAAATAAGTGTTAACATTAAAAAATTAACACCCATGAACCTGCTTCAAACACAGTGTGATCAGTGGACGACATGCAGAAATAAAATTTACACAAATTTTGTTTTGCTTCATTAACGTGCAACACAGATGACATGTCCTCCAACAGTCAATCTCACAAAAAAATCAGAGTGACTGGCCGACTATTGCTGATCTGAAACTTACAAGTGAAACACACTAACAGAGAAAAAAATTGAAAACACGCTGACGAAGAGTGGAAACATTTATTCAGCGGTACGCTTCTCTTAACGTATGCATTGAGTTGATGGCAAGTTGCCCACTGACTTAAAAAGTCTGCAGTTGTCGGTCACATATTGCACGTAAACTATATTAGTAATTAAGATACTAATTATTTTGTTTTGAAATGAATTTTCAATGACCTAAATTTTATGTTCAAAGTGTCTTCCCCATACTAAACGCAATTTCGCAACCAACGACAATTATTTGAACTTAGTTACTACATTGTGTGTCTGGTATTCGAATGTTGCTTCCTTCTAAAAAGAATTATCACATTTTCTTCCATATTTATCGATATTATTGGAGAAGTACCACCTGATACCACTGAAATGATGGGTCTATTCTCATGTATTGCTTTGATAATAATATAATAACTAGACTTGGTTGTCGCAGTTTCGGATAGAGTTCGGCGTACATTCTGAGAGCTTCGCCAGTATTATAATACCACTCGGCGTATTAAAAACGCGTAAATAATTGCACAAAAACCAGTGACGCGCATTAAAACAATCAACTGTGAAGTCAAAACTAAATTTTCTTCAAACGTCATTGGTCGAAGAAATATGTGGGGTTGCCATATTAAATAATAAATAATGCATAAAAATTTAATTTAAAATAAACAATTAAAATTAATGTTATATTATTTATAAGAAGCGAATAATAATTTATCTAAAAAATATTATATTAACAGTTATTCCGATAAGTTTATTTTAAAATAAACAATTTTTTTAGAACTAATTTTTATAATTTTCCATTCATTAATCAAGGAGATAAGTAACTTTTCCAATATGGTAAATATAAGGAAATGTTCATTTTTTGTAACCATTTCAAAGAAAGTTTTTTACACAATGTCATGAGAAAATAATTTGTCAATCCGATAATATTCTCATGATTAGATGAAGTATTTTTTAGTATTAAAATAAAAAAATTCAAATATTCGCAACAATAACTCACTTGAGCCTTAAATCCATGAGCTTGGAATGCATGAGTACCACGAAGTCAGTAATGAGGGTGTGGAGTCTTCGCATGTAGTACTCATTCTTGTGCACGCACTCATTTGATAGAAGCACTTCGTGAATATATTCGAATACCTGTCAAAGCAACGTAACACATCTCCATTATTTTACTGTATATCTTAAAATTTATTTAAATAAGTAACATTCATGAATCGACCACATCCAAACCACAAACTATATTTATTCAAATACTCACATTCCCATCGACTGCTGCCTCCACCAGCAGCTCATCTTGCTCCAACGCATCCCCAACGATGCCGACTAGACTAGGCGCACGACGTAACGCTGCTAATGCTAGTCCTAGTGCAAGCTGTGCCAATGCACGGGCACCTGTCGCCCCATTTGCATTCTCAGGTGGTAAAGGTGCTAGATTTGTAAGGAGGGCAGGTAAGAGATCAGTGTCTGTGATTAGGGGCAGCGTGCGAGCAAGGTCTTCACCGTCATCACGTCTGGAAGGAATATTAAAATTACATTAAGCAAAGTTGTCACCGACGAACACTTTTATTACGTGCGTTTACCTCAAACTGATTCGTATAACGCTGACGAACTCCAAATGTCAAAAACACTGCATTTAGTTCTTAATTTTCACAAAAATTTTACACTGTTACAATATACTAGTTACCAGTAAAATTCTATTTCTATATAAGTTATTAAAAAATTGGAGACTGAAAAATATACTAACGACATAAATTTCACAGTAGATATTCCTCAATTAAAAACATTTTAAGATATTTACGAAAACATTTTAATTTCCATCAATCAAAAGCCTGGAAGTTGTTTGAGGTGATGCACTCTTTTATAAGCTTGTAAAATATATAGTGTCTTTCTGTTACAAATCGAACTTTTTTGTTTCAAAGTGTTTACATACGTAATAATTCGTAAGATAAGCTCCCTTAACATTTAACCCTACGTCAAACAAAAACTTGAAATAAACAAATTGGTTTTGAACTGGATTATGGGAATATATATGCCGCTATGCATTTCGATATAATATGAAATGTTGTAATATCACAGTAAAATGTATTTTAGTTTCTTATATTGGGTCAACATAAGTGCAAAAATTGGCGACCGAAATTAACAAACACCATTGATGTTCAAATACTATTTGTTCATTACTTCTTGATATATCATGTAATGTGACCTTTAGAATCTCTATCTGTCAACGTTACGGAGCACATCAATCTATAAATATTATAAACTACTTCCCCGATGATTAAAATGAACTCACCTATGTATCACGGACAAGTCAATGCCATAGAGTAGAGCCATATGCAGTGCGAGCGCAACGTCGTCCAGCGTTCCGGTTGCCGCACCGCCTGCCGGGTTCGCCTCCCTGCACAGTTGCGTCAGCAATCTTAGGAGAGTATCCTTCGTCAAGCCTTGCTGCGCCGATGCTGAGAATGCTGTACCAGCCAAGAGACGGCTGAAAAAGAAAAATGAAAAATAAAATTAGCATCTGTTGGAAAAGTCATGATGCATTTTTTTTATGTTTTACAAAGTTATTTATTGGTAAAAGAACAAAGATCAATCAACTGTACGTTGTTTGTTTTTTTCATTAACTTTTTGCCAACTTTTAGTGACTTTATTATTCCTCACTCTTGGAACTCCTCATCTCTATCGACGGAAAACTGAACAGTGCTGATTTATGGCCTCATCAGAATTAAATGTTGTACCTCGGAAAGAGTTTTGAAGTGGAAGGGAAGTCTCAAGATCAAGCAAGTGTGGTGAGTGTGGACAACCACTGGACAATTCTGAATGATGGATTAAGTGAAAATGTCCAATTACCGACAGTACACATTTAAATTGATTGGTTTCATTGATAAAAGTTCAAAAAATACATTTAAAAGTCCACCACACGAGAGTAAAACCTTCCGGGTGGATTTCTCCTTTACCATTTATATTATATATATATATATATATATATATATATATATATATATATATATATATATATATACACATATATATGTACATATATACACATATACAAATATACAAATATACATATATACACATATACATATATACACATATATATATATATATATATATATTTATATATGCATGTATATACGAGGGGCAGTAAGTACCTTTAAGTATTACTAATGACTTGCGCAGCACATCACTAATTGCGGGTATCCTAAGAAATATAAATGTCAAGTTTCATGTCATTACCATAAACATCACTATGACCAAGTCATCCGCACTTTGCACGAAATTTGAGGACAGAGCTGTCATAAAATCCTTACAAAGAACAAAATGCCGACAGAAATATTTGAAGAGATGTCAGCAGTTTATGGGAAGTTTGCACCTTCATTTGCGGCCGTAAAATGTTGAAGCCGAGAGTTCAAACATGGCAAGGAGTCGCTCGAAGATGATCCCAGATCGGGACGCCCAAACATCGCCGTTACCGAAGAAAACATTGAAAAAGTGAAACATCTTGTTCTCGAAGATCGGCGAATTAAGTTGTGGCAGATAGCTGAAGCCATGGGCATTAGCAAGGAATTAATCGGCGACATTTTGCATAATCATTTGCACGTGAAAAAGGTGTGTGTGACAAGCAGCATCGAGTCACAACTTCGCAGGAGTTTTTGGACATCTGTGGCGATTATCCTGACAATGTTTTTTCTGGTCTTGTCACTGTTTATGAAACATGGATTCAGCAGTACGATCAAAACAGGAGTCAATACAGTGGATAGAAAAATCAATCATGGATTCAGCAGTACGATCAAAACAGGAGTCAATACAGTGGATAGAAGTCAAAACAGGAGTCAATGCAGTGGATAGAAAAGGGAAAAAAGCCACCACGGAAGTTCAAAGTGAAAAGATCGGCGTCCAATCTCATGGCCACTGTTTTTTGGGATTGTGAAGAAATTTTGTTCATCAACTACCTTCCTAAAAATACTACAATGAACGGAGACTATTATACAGCATTGTTGACAAAAGTGCGTCAAGTGGTGGTCGAGAAAAGAGAGGCAAACTGGCGAAAGGAGTCCTGTTTTTGCAAGACAATGCGCCCGTCCACACTACGCGAGTTGCAAGGTGTGCCCTCACTGAGACAGGATTTGAAGAAATCAACCACCCGCCCTACAGTCCAAACCTGGCCCCTAACGATTATTTTCTCTTTTCAAATTTGAGAAAAGACCTCCGAGGATGGACATTTTTCAGTGACGACGAAATAAAGACAGCCGAAAACAAATATTTTGAAGAAAAAAACAGTGAATATTTTTGAATGGGTTAAAAGACTTTTTTAATAAATATAAGAAGTATATTGAAATAGAGGGAGATGACACATTCTATTGTGCCTTCTGTTATATTAGATAGAATATTAAAATTTAAAGTGTTTAAAAATTTGAAGTTAAAAATTATAATAAGTAATATTAAGTATTATTATTAAGTATAATTTATTACTGTATAATATTTAATACTTAATGTTTATTAATGTGTAAACTCCTAGTGTTAACTAATCGTGTGATAAAATTTTTAAAATTAATTAACCAATACCACTTAGATGAAAAAAAAGATTAAATGATTGTGTATCGAAATATAGAAAAAATTATAAACGGTACCTTTTACTTATAATATATACATATGCTTTAAAAAGAGCCCTAAACCAATATTTATACATCCAAAATTATAATAATAACTAGCATGACCCGTGCGAAGTCTTCGCATTATAAATTATTCAACTCAATTTAATAAATCAAAATTGATTGCAGGTATTCAATTCATTTCTAATTTTGCACACTGCTTATTACGTTTTTATTCCATTATGAAGCTTAGATGACAGATCAAACAAATATTTTACTAAAATTGACATATAGAGGCGCAAGTATCAAAAGTATTGAGCTAAAGCGCCACTTTATTTATACGTGAGTGGATTTGAAATTAAACAAAAATTTTACCGACCGTCAATCGTATTGACGTTGAGCCGTTAGATGGCAGCATTGCTGTTTTGTGTATATAATTTTAATAATTAATTAATTTGCAAAAACAATAGCAATAATAAATTTTTTAGTTGTGGATGCCGGTAGAGCAAGCAATTATCTATAAAATGATATATAATTTATGCGGATTAGTTGTGAGGTTTTTTCTAAAAAGGGAGAGTAACATCTTAACCTTAGCGTATTAATATATATGATGATATGATGATGATATAAAAATATTAATTTCTAACACTTTCTGTCTGGATAGTAAAATTTCAAATTAAATATTTCAACGTTCTAATCACAACAAAGATATACATGGCACACCTCTAGTATATACTAAATATGTCAGAAACCAGGCGAAACTTTAACCAGGCAAAATTGTACTAAGCCATACAACCAAGTTAAACATCTATTCAGTTTGTAAAAAAAGAAATTGGCGTATCAGACAATGCTTCTATCATTTTCTTGAAAATATCAATTGTGTATAGCATATTGAAACTAAATCAAATTATTGTTTTGAATCGTTTAATTCATTTGAAACTTGCATTTCTGAGTGCTCTTACATTGCCCATAGCAGAACTGCGCATTGGTTTTTGGTTCCAGCCTCGGCGTTTTCCATGTCATTTTCTCTGGAATTTTGTCCTCTAAGTATTCGTGCCAGAGTTTATTAATCTTTTTACTTTGCCCTAATAAATCTTGACATTGGACACAAATCGAAAATTTTCAAAAGTGTTTCAAATTTTTGATATACACAGCTTGATCTCAAAATGAGTTGTAACATCCACTCATCTTAAAATCATATCCTGGTTCACATAGATCGGATAATTAAGAGTCTTAAATATGTCCTCTGTTTATGGACAAACGTGGAATCCGTAAGTCAAAACCCGTTTCACATAGATTGGATAATTAAGAGTCTTAAATTTGTCCTCCTGTTTATGGATACGTGTGGAATCCGTAAGTCAAAAATTGCGGTTTTATTAATTGTGGTGGTGCGTAGTTTGCGATACCCAACCGCCACAAATGTCGGATTATACTGGCACAAACTTTCATCCTTCCTATTTTTAGCAAAGTTATTGTAATATAAAATTACTTTGACAAGCTGTCGCTCATTTGGATACCATTACCTTCCCACACACTATTATCTATTTCTAATAATCTTATCACATTAAAAACTCTGACATTATGGACCGGAAACATTACGTACCACATTTAAACAGTATATATAGAATCGTATAGAAAATTTGTCGTTGCAAGAATTGAATAACAGGAGGAGATACCCTATTGGTTTGAATAAAAACCAAAAGTAAAATTTTGGAGTTTATATAAATAAAATACCTAGCCAAACTTTCAATTGTGTTTTAAAATATCTGTAAACTTTCAATAAGGTTTCTAAATTCTCAAAATACTTTCTTGTAATTGGTAAAATCAAATTAAAACATTAAACTCACCGTATATCTTCCAGCGTAGCTACAACCTGCGCATTGTGACGAGGTCCGCCCAGCGCTCTGTTGCTCTGTAGGAGTGCCACCTCATTTGCAAGATCCAGAGAATCTAGTGCGTCAAGCACACGCCCCAGGAGCCCGGACGACAGCAGCGAATCAACATAGCTTGTCACGTGCGAGATCACTTCTGAGGAAGCTTCGACACACCTATCGATTCAAAATGAGTGAACAGGAATAGAAGATCATTTGTAATTACAATGATAATAAATAATTGCTTAGAATAGATAAATTTAAAAAACTGGTCTTCAGAAGTGTCAATTTTAAAGTTATATTTGCTGTTCCCATATTTTGTTTTGAGATACTTCATGATTAAATACAATTATTGTGGACAAAAGTTTGCAATTATTATAATTTTTTTACATCAATAAAAAATATAAAAAAAAGGATTTTAACCAATTATAAATATTAAAATTAAACACTGTAATAACAAAAATCTCTTGACACGATTTTGCTCAATATTTAGAATTGGGACAGACTGCACGCCGATTTGGAGACTTGTGCCTCGGAAAAGAGACGCAATATCAGAAAACATCACTAGACAAATTCCATCATATTTAAAACATCTATTTTCTAGATTATCAACTAAATATATAAGGTATATGAGAAGAAAAATTTAATACGAAAAAAAACCAAAATATTAGGTTGGTGAATAAGTAATGAACAGTCCTTAATGTTATAATTTTTTATTATATTTCCAATTTCAAACTAATTAATCGTCGATATAATAACCACCATCATTGTGTACTCCAACACATTGGCAGGAAGTGGATAGCTTCTGCGTTAAATTCAAACTCATAAAAAAAATTGGCCTATGAACTGTCGTAGGTGGTCTTCAGCATCAAAGTTTTTTTCGCATAATGCGTTGCTGAGCGATCAAAGAAACAATAATCAGCAAGGTATGGGGAATATGGCAGGTGTGGGATCTGCGTCCAACCAAAATCCAAAACTTTAAAGTGGGTCTGTTTGGCTAGATGAGGACTGGACTACGACTATAGCTAGCCCAGGCTAACTTCATGTAGTACCCACGCACTATATTTTTGAAGCCTTTTCCTGAACTGTGTAAATGATTCTCTATAGTTCTGTGGGAGCACCCGACCTCAGGTGCTAGCCAGTATGTCGTTAATCGACTATCCTCTTCAATTAAACATTTTAACCGGTCACAATCCAATTCCACCGGTCGACCCGAGTTTGGTTGATCTCTCAGGGAATAATCACCACTGCGAAACTACCACAATCATCGTTCTACAGTAACTTCAGATATTGCTTCAGGAGCTACACGTTGGCATATGTTACAGCAGAGTAACCAGATTGGTACTCGTTGACTAGACAGTGTCTCACATGCGTCTTTATGTGGTCCATATTTTATATGTATTAACAGTGCAGAGTCTTAGTTACTACTGAATCAGTGAGAGCATGCAGTGCCCTTTATATATATCTTCGATCATGAAATCTTCTAGACCGCTCTCATATTTTCTAAATAATTCTCAAAAAAACGCTCATTACTTTTTACCCAACTTAATGTTTTTCTTTACCTGTTCACATAATTCAAATAAATCTTCTTTTAAAATTTCATCATAATCTCTCGTGAACTAAAAATATTATGATGCAAAGACATACGTACAGACAGATGAACCTCATAGAACTATACGGGTTCCGTTTTTGCCATGCAGTCATAAAACCTTAATTATTTGTGCCCTTTGGATTCGCTGTTAAAATATCTAAACAAGTTCCTTGTAAAACTAGATGCGATAAAGATAGTTTTATAGAGAAATCTTGGCTTCAATGCGGTAGGTGATACCAGAACAAGCTTAAACATACTTAATATAGCGCAGAATGCAAAGTGTGTTCAAGAAGTACTAAACATTAAGCCTTCGAAAAATTAATTTACATACAGGTTTTAAACACTTGTCCTTTTAACAATATTCGCCCATCACACTGTACACACTTCTTCCAGCAGTACTGTCACTTCGGAAACATTGCTAGAAATCCTATTTTCATATGGAGTACAGCTGATTCATTGTTTCTTTATATGATACCGTCTCTTGACTTAAAAGGTACTCATTTGGATATACTTTAGAATGTTGAAAATTATAAGGAGCAATGTCTGCACAGTAGAGGTAATGAGTCGTGGGAATATGGGTATGACACATCAGCTCAATAATGACAAGCAAAATAAAAGGCCTGAACTGTGGGAAGGAAAAACTTGGCCAGATGTCAGACCCTGTTCTTATCATCTAAAGCAGACTTTCTTCTTGGAAAACAACACCAGAATGGCCACTTTCTCCGAAAACAAACTTTACAGACATTTATCAGTTTTCCAGGCATTTTTAAGTTGTCTTCCTGACCGTAGTAATAATAAAATGTTACTATTTTGATATCAGTTTAAGTCCATAACTACAAATTTTCAGCAGGTATTTGCTGGTGAGACAATTATTGAAAAAAATAGTAAATTGTAGTCATCATAGTGTTCCGAGCTGATCACTAGCTTATGGCCTTTGAAGGCACAGCGTATAGCGGATTGATTCTCAACCACTCTTCAAGTAATTACTGGTTGGTTGTAAGAGATTGCTTCTACAGCAGTAAGTCAGGTATATGTATCAATTGTATACATTAGTCTAAAAATGAAAAAATAAATAACTGCAAGATTTACAGATTTCCAAGGACGTGATGAAAATTAGATAATTGACATTTAGATGAAAAGTAAGCAATATAACCTTAATTTGTGTATTGATTTCATTTAATTTAGAAACAAATTTATATTAGCACTTGAGAATAAACTGAATTCTGACAACATTACATAGAGTAGTGACAAGCCCCACTCACTATTTATTTTTAAAAAAAGAATAAACTGAATTCTGACAACATTACATAGAGTAGTGACAAGCCCCACTCACTATTTATTTTTAAAAAAATAATAAACTGAATTCTGACAACATTACATAGAGTAGTGACAAGCCCCACTCACTATTTATTTTAAAAAAAAGAATAAACTGAATTCTGACAACATTAGAGAGTAGTGACAAGCCCCACTCACTATTTATTTTTAAAAAAAGAATAAAATGAATTCTGACAACATTAGAGAGTAGTGACAAGCCCCACTCACTATTTATTTTTAAAAAAAGAATAAACTGAATTCTGACAACATTACATAGAGTAGTGACAAGCCCCACTCACTATTTATTTTTAAAAAAAGAATAAACTGAATTCTGACAACATTAGAGAGTAGTGACAAGCCCCACTCACTATTTATTTTTAAAAAAAGAATAAACTGAATTCTGACAACATTACATAGAGTAGTGACAAGCCCCACTCACTATTTATTTTTAAAAAAAGAATAAACTGAATTCTGACAACATTAGAGAGTAGTGACAAGCCCCACTCAATATTTATTTTTAAAAAAAGAATAAACTGAATTCTGACAACATTAGAGAGTAGTGACAAGCCCCACTCACTATTTATTTTAAAAAAAGAATAAACTGAATTCTGACAACATTAGAGAGTAGTGACAAGCCCCACTCACTATTTATTTTTAAAAAAAGAATAAACTGAATTCTGACAACATTACATAGAGTAGTGACAAGCCCCACTCACTATTTATTTTAAAAAAAAGAATAAACTGAATTCTGACAACATTACATAGAGTAGTGACAAGCCCCACTCACTATTTATTTTTAAAAAAAGAATAAACTGAATTCTGACAACATTACATAGAGTAGTGACAAGCCCCACTCACTATTTATTTTTAAAAAAAGAATAAACTGAATTCTGACAACATTAGAGAGTAGTGACAAGCCCCACTCACTATTTATTTTTAAAAAAAGAATAAACTGAATTCTGACAACATTAGAGAGTAGTGACAAGCCCCACTCACTATTTATTTTTAAAAAAAGAATAAACTGAATTCTGACAACATTAGAGAGTAGTGACAAGCCCCACTCACTATTTATTTTTAAAAAAAGAATAAACTGAATTCTGACAACATTACATAGAGTAGTGACAAGCCCCACTCACTATTTATTTTTAAAAAAAGAATAAACTGAATTCTGACAACATTAGAGAGTAGTGACAAGCCCCACTCACTATTTATTTTTAAAAAAAGAATAAACTGAATTCTGACAACATTAGAGAGTAGTGACAAGCCCCACTCACTATTTATTTTAAAAAAAAGAATAAACTGAATTCTGACAACATTAGAGAGTAGTGACAAGCCCCACTCACTATTTATTTTTAAAAAAAGAATAAACTGAATTCTGACAACATTAGAGAGTAGTGACAAGCCCCACTCACTATTTATTTTTAAAAAAAGAATAAACTGAATTCTGACAACATTACATAGAGTAGTGACAAGCCCCACTCACTATTTATTTTTAAAAAAAGAATAAACTGAATTCTGACAACATTACATAGAGTAGTGACAAGCCCCACTCACTATTTATTTTTAAAAAAAGAATAAACTGAATTCTGACAACATTAGAGAGTAGTGACAAGCCCCACTCACTATTTATTTTTAAAAAAAGAATAAACTGAATTCTGACAACATTACATAGAGTAGTGACAAGCCCCACTCACTATTTATTTTTAAAAAAAGAATAAACTGAATTCTGACAACATTAGAGAGTAGTGACAAGCCCCACTCACTATTTATTTTTAAAAAAAGAATAAACTGAATTCTGACAACATTACATAGAGTAGTGACAAGCCCCACTCACTATTTATTTTTAAAAAAAGAATAAACTGAATTCTGACAACATTACATAGAGTAGTGACAAGCCCCACTCACTATTTATTTTTAAAAAAAGAATAAACTGAATTCTGACAACATTAGAGAGTAGTGACAAGCCCCACTCACTATTTATTTTTAAAAAAAGAATAAACTGAATTCTGACAACATTACATAGAGTAGTGACAAGCCCCACTCACTATTTATTTAAAAAAAAAAAACATATAATAAATAAAATATTTCCCATTTTGTGTTTTGCTTGTAATAATTTTTTTGACTTATTTGCCATTTTTCTATCATTAAACATTAAATATCCACATGCAAACGCAAATTAATGAGCATTAAACATAAATAAGCTATAAAACATACATAAAAAGAAAAATAATCTAAAAAAATCGTTTGTCCGGAGAGAAAGTACTTTTCAAACCTATTTTTTTTTATGTGAAACATCTATAGGCGTAGGTATAAACCGGAAGTAAAAATAAAAATACAGGATGTTTCACATCTGCCAGGCGTCCCATGACGGCTCACTTTTTTTATTAAAATAATTGTGAGTGTGAATAATTTTTTTAATAATCTGTTTTTTAAACATATTCTTTCATTTAAAGAAATGAAATGAAATTTTCATTGTCACTACAATCATACAAACGACCTAGCCTAATTGTATTGGAAACAAACACTTTTAAGTAAATGAATTTTATTATTTTCAAGGCAAAAAATGCTTCTTATGTTCCTATATACAAGAAATACTACGCAAATATTTTTATTATTTATGTACAATGTACATACGTGATTTTACGAATATTTCCCAATGCAAACCGTTTTTGCACAAATAATTTTTCGTTTCCCTCAATTTCCCTGTAGTGTCCAATTTTCTGTCTTTTTTTCACTTTACACTTAACATAGGTATTTCTGATTTTGCTCTGTTTCCAAAAGACAGGACCTCTCAAAGGAGTGTGTACAATTAAAGAGAAAAAATGTAAGAGAATATAAGTATACAAGGGTCACCAATCACTTTGAAACTGAAAAATAAAAAACTGAACATACAAGTAAATTAAATAAAATCCCCTACCATGAGACCCCTCTTCTTGCCATAATGAGCTCTTTTAACGCCTGCACGATCGCCCGCCGTCCATCATAATATAGCAGCACGGCTACCAGACCCCGTGGCAGACCGGGATGTCGTGGCGCATGCCGCTGTGCTGTATGAAGGAGCTCCAATGCGGCGTATTCATTCACATCGTACATATCGGAGATTATGATAGCTTCATCGACAAGTTCGCGTGAAAGAATCGTTCGGCCAGTACTGGGTAAATTGACACCTTCTGTGACACCACGGCGGATTTCTTCGCGCGATACAGCATTTTTTGGCTGAAATTTGTTATATTTTCAAATACTTAGAGGCTTCTTAAACTTTACTTGTGATGTAGAAGGCTAAGAGCAAAGATGGAACACTAATAAAAATAAACATCAATCATCTTTTCTACAATTTCATCACATTCCTAAATTTTTGAGTTCGGCATCAACCGTAATATATGTAACGATAAAATAAATGATTGCACACAAAATCATCATTCAAACTCAACATTCCACGAACGTCCTTAAAGATTCCAAATATCATATTTTCAAACAATCACTTGAAATTAATCTATGATACACCTTCCACAATGTATTATGATGGAAATATTCCGGTAAATAAAATAGTTTAGACAAGTAAAGATAATGGTTACCTCCGATCGGTCATTCTCATTGAATAAATATGAACATTATCATGAAGTATGATATTTGACTAATTTTATTTTTATTTCATAACTATTTCAAGGTTCACAGTCAGGAGGAGTGTATTCCATAAGAGTAAATGAGACACAGAGATATCCTCACTATATCCTTACCATTAAATTTAGAAGCTCATAACGTGCTTATTTTTTAAACAATTTTAATTATTCTTTTTCACTTCTGTTTTTTTTTTATTCTTTTTAATTTTTATTATTAAAAAACAGCAAATTTAGAAATAGTCAGCTACCTATCAGCTGATTTAAAATTCAACTCTAAAAAGATGAAATTAATTAAAAGATTAGAGAATAATATATTAAAGAAATATGTGCAACAGAGATCATGATTATGAACCAAAGCCAATATAATCATTAACAACGAGAAATCAAGATTATGATCCAAAAGACAATATAATAATTATTTGTTTTTTTATTGAATATTTTGAATCATATGAAACGTCGGAAGGTAATACATATTCAGAAAAAAAAAAGAATTATCAGAAACGAAGCTAACATTAATATTTTCTCACCGAATTTTTCATTAAAGACAGAAAAGTTTGTTTATGCCGTCGCAGAGCTGATTCAAATGCTGTATACGGTCCATTATCAGCTCTTCCCAAATTATTCTCGACAATCGACACAAGTTCCTTGTAAGGGGTCCATAAGTCATCGGTATTAGAACCTAAAAATGGAGTTTCACAATCTTAGAAATACAATAAATGTTGTAAATATTGTTTAATTTTTCTGTTCTAAACTATGTTTACAAAAGTAGATCATATAAATTTAACAGTGTATTGAAGTCATTATGTTGTTATCGTATTTCATAGTGTAATGTCTGTTTATACATATTTCAAAAGTTGTTAAATAAAATGTAATTGGTTAAAACCAAATAAAACAAAGAAAGATTTACGTTTACGTATATATTACAAATGCAAACATTTCAATCTATTAACCAAAATATCGAGCAATATCAGTATTTAAAACAAACTTTAATAACAAATATGACAGCTTAATAGGTTATAAATCATGAACCGATTTGCGGCACAAAAATATTTAAGGAAAGACAATTTATTACCGTCAACAGTATCCATTTTTGTTTCCTCACATAGGTTTATAAAGTTTTATATTAATTAAATTTCAAAACGAAGATTAATATTCGATTAATTATGAAGAATAAACTGGACCAGTTCTGACTGGTATTCAAAAATTGACAAGAAGCTTCCCCCGCTAGTTAATTTTTTTAGTCAAGTAAAAGGCTTTGAGGATTATTTATACATTCTCCAAAAAATAAATCGGAACCCACCTGATTTGACAATACATGTACAAAAAATGTAAGAATATATAACAAATACTTCTTTTTAATTCTATGTACATTTTAAAATATTATTTTTATGCATTATTTATTTTCTTAGTTTATTCTACTTCTATCCGTCATAAGGTCTATATAACTACTTCTTATTAATATTGACTGAAAATTAAATAATTTAGATTATTTAACTATAAAATACAAATATATTATCGATACGCTATATATTACGTGGAGAATAATTTATCGATTATGTATTTATTTCATTTTAATTTAAATGGTAGGTATATAAATAGTTTTAAATTATTCTGCATAGTTATCTATTTCATGATTTCATTTTTTCTAACCATTTTAACTGACTGTAACTAATAAATATGTGTTACCTAACACGAACAAAAGACAACAATGAACACTGCGTACCAATCACAAAAAATCTTTTAAAGTTCATTGTACGCAGCTCTGACGAAACAAATATCTGACATTCAAAATGTCAAAAACATCTGAATAACCTCTTTCTTCAAAATAAAAAATGTAAAAAAATTATGTAAAAGCAAATTGTAACTAATAGGATAATAATTTAACTTATTAAAAATGTATCAATGGAGCAGATTATTTAGTGCACAGAAGTTTTTAAAATTGGGTATGATATTTTATGATTGTTTTATCGCTTTATTATAGGTTATGAAATCAATTTAATGATAACGTTTATATTCTTATATTAAAATATATCTCGTTTATACTCCTATATTAATATATTATAGTTAAATATATAAATTATCTTGTACAAACAATTACCACCAAACAATTACCAAAATAATTATAACACTGAATCTTATACAAAAGCACCTACTGCTAAATATTAAATATTAAAATCTCAATTAATCACCGAATTAAATAGTTCGAATGTTTTTACCCCATTCTGCATCACACTTAATTTTATATATGTCGTAAGATAATTATAGTACTCGAGTTATTGTGATAATCCTAATAAGATGACTATGGTGTCTACGATCGCCAGTAAGTAAAGAAAATGACAATCATCCTCGTCAATTTCAGAATCATTACAATGCTCCGAGTTCATTTTAAGATAATAGAAAATCGTCAATGTTAATTGGCTAGTCTAAACATTAATTTTTGTGACTTTTGCGCTCTTAGATCTATCTGATAAATTAGATTCTAATTTATTAATAAGATATTCATAAATTACAGAATTAAGAAACAAAAGGACGACACACATTTATTTAAAGAACTTTGATTTTAATATATCTTACAATAAGTACATTTTGGAATAAAAATGCCCTGATATTCTATTGTTTCCTAGCCCCATCAATTATAAACAATTTATTTAAATTGACCAGTCACAGTAAAGAACATAAGTCACTAAAGAACGATCCTGCACAGTCAGTATGCCATTTTGCTTAATTACGTACTCATGTGTCACTGATCTAGAAGTTTTTAACGCATGTTAACATAAGCAAACTACAGTAATCATTTTTGAGTTTACACTAACTGCCACGCAATCAGAGACAATTACCATCAAGTGAAATTCAGTGCAAATGTGTGGGAAGGAATAGTGGATAACGTAATTAAAATTAAAAAATTGTGAAATAAAATACAGTGACGTTGAATTTTTTGAAAAATAATTTTTAAATGTTAGCGAAATTATTCATTTGAACAGTTATTAAAATATCATTAAGCATAAGGACATAAAAATGTGATTACGTCCGTAAATTCTTAATTATTGTAAATAAGTTGATTTCAATTTTTTAAATACACTTAATGAAATTACATATCATTATACGAGTTTATGTATGAAGTATGAAGGAAAAATTGGAATCTTATTTCACAAAGCAAAAATAGGGAATTCTAATAATGTATTAAAGCTTGCATAATATAAAGAATTTTTTTGGAACACAATTTATATGACAACATTTAAACATTTTGTCACAAATTTTACATTATGCGAGAACTCGTGCATAACCCAAATTTTAGTTACATGCCTGCAGGTAGAATCTGTTAACATTCGCAAATTTTGACTGTGAATGGACAGACGCACCAATGTTAACAGATTCTCAGAAACGAAGCGATAGGGTAACCAGTCAGTATTTGTTTATTAAAAATCAAACGGATGCTTCTAGTTTTTTGTTTTACACAATTTTTTGTTTTTTGTTAAACAAACGTTTTTGTTTAAATTGGAGCTCTAAAATATTTCTTTCAATTTCGGTTACTGAGACATTCGGTCACCGAGATTAAGACGTATTCCGTATAAAAAATCCTACGACAGTCTTTTACTAAAAATAAGTTTACCAAATATGTAAATGTAAAAAAAATATAATGTAAAAAATTAAATTAAAGGGGGGAAAATAAAAGTTCCACTTTTGTAAAGTACAATTCTACTAAGGTTTGGCTCCCGGGACGTCTCGTGTCTCGTCTCTGGTCCCGGAACTTTCGGATCAGGACTCGAGACATGCTTGTCGAAATTGTATTGTAATAACTTTATTTTCAAAAGGTCATAGTATACTTTATTAGCTTCCCGTGCTCCGTCATTGAGAGTGCCATCTGTTAGCTCAACGAATAATTACTTTATACTCGCATGTAACTTACTGGGTGAGTACACAACAAATGCGTTCGTCGCCATATTGATATTTTGTGACGTTTGTTTATGAGGTTATGATATTTGTGAGTTAGTTATTCGTCAATTTCACTTTATAAGGTGAAGTGCTGTGTGCGTTTGCAACACTCTTGTGGAAACTACGCCCATCTCATGTAAGTTTAAAAAAACACTAGATTTTGTTTACTTTAATTAGATATTTACTTTGGATGAAACTTGTTATTTTATAAAAAAATAATTGGTATGATAGTGATGCTTTGTAAACAAAGATATGTTATATTTTTGTTTTTTTTTTAATTTTGGATTATTATTCTTGCTACAGACGGTCAACAAATTTACATAGACACCAATCTATTTATTTAATAAGGAATGTGTAGAAAAAGTATTGAAACATTATAAAAAAATAAACGAATCAACCGCACAGTGCTCATTATGTCCAAAACAAATTCGATGCAAAGGTTTCGAATACTACTGGCGGTGACAGATACCTCCAAAGAGACCATAATATTTTTGTAAATCAGCCAGAAGAATGAAAATCAGTTATACAGCTTGGGATATCTTATGAATGGGGATTGAAAAAAAATTAAAATTTAAAAGCAGTCTACAATAATAAGATATCTTGCAAAAATGTGTGTCTGAAATAATTTCCTGCTTGGCGGCAGAGGATGAGCTTGCAATTAGGGCAATCACAAAGAATAAATTCATTCATGAGAGTATTATCCAGATAGGTTATAAAATGCCTAAGAACGAAACTGATGTCATGAAAATCATATTGAGTTATTACGACGAGAAGAAAGAAGAAATGATTCAGACTTAAAACATTTTGAATCTTCTGGTACATGTTTCAGCCTTCCATTTGATGACCATCCAAAACCGAAGGTACTTTAAATTGTGTCTCCCTAGTGTGAATGGGGAAATTTTCAATTTGGGATTAGTGTATATACCCGGAAAATGCAGTGCAGAAGAGACTAGACAAATAGTCGAAGATACATTGAAAAGATTTCAATTGGATTTGGAAAAACATATTGTGGCCACCACCAGCAATAATCCAAGCGTAATGAAGAAGTTTGGAAAGGAAAGCCTCAGCAATATGAACCTGTGCTTGAACTACATAATATTTCTAGGAGTTGTAGACAAATTTTATAAAAAAGATCAGCTTCTACCTCCGAAGACATTGATGATGATATCATGGAGAACAAAAACTCTTCTGACGCAGAAGAGGACTGCAATGCCAGCTACGAAACAAACTGCCCATTACAATCAATTGATGAAATTAAAAGATTGCTTGATTAAATTCTATTCATATTGAAATTGTTTAGAAAGAGTTCACTGGAAAACAATTATAGAAATATGTTAAATCAGAATCTAGGAAAGAACTCGGTTTATTACTGGATGTTAAAATGTGATGGAATTCTATCATTGTAATGGCAGAAAGATTTCTGAAGCTCAAAAATTGAGTAAAGAAAGCGTTGATTGATTTAAACATGTTAGACAAATGGAACGAATCATTACGTTATTGTATCCAGTCAAGATAGCTGTAGAAGCCTTAGGCAGACAAAACTCTTTGTTACTCACAGCCGAAGCAATAATTGACATTTTACTGAAAAAAATTTAATCGACAATGACAAGTGATAAACTGGCAGTACAATTCTTGAAACATTGAAAGGCCGTCTAGAAGAAAGAAAATCACTACAGCTTATATGTTTTTTAAAACATTTGCACACTGGCCACCCCAGCTCACAGTCCCAAAATACGGACTCTTACTTCGAATTTGAGTAAAACCGCACTTATTGCTTTTACGGAAGTTTGTACTATAGACTGAAAATATCTAAACGTTAGATTTGGAAATAATGACCACCGAACCCAGTACCAGTAGGTCTACAGTACACAACGAACCCAATGTGTCGTTTTAAAGTCAAATGGAACGAGCAATCAAAACAATTTAAGAAAATGTACCCAAAATTCTTGCAAAAAAATCAATAGCGACATTAAAAAAGGAGTTCCAGTTATTTCAAGCAACTGAAAAAGGTATTGAAAATCTGGAACTACTTTATAAACCTTTAAACACAATAAAACCGACATCTGTTGAAAATGAGAGAGTGTTCTTCTTGTCCGGAGGCATTATTACAGAAATCAGAAACAGATTGTCGGACGAAGGTGTTACACTAATTTTTTTTAAAAGCCTATTTTATTAAATCAGCAAAGAATTCTAATTGCTAGGTCATTATATTATTTATATGACTAATGAATCTATAGATTAGCTGATGATTAGTATGAGTATGATTACCAATTATAAGTCTGTTTTATATTTATAATATTCTATTACCAAACAAATGGATCCGTGATTATGAGAATTATAACCAATGACTAGATAATAGGTAATGATTTTTAATTATTATTATGATTATTAAATTTGTATTATAATTATAAGATTTTACTGCCAAAAAATGAATTTGTGATTATAAGAATCCAACATACAAATTGTTTAGACTTTAACTAACGTTATATATGTTGTTATATTTTATGTTCCATAACGTTATATTTTATGTTCCATAAATGTGGATTTTTACCAAAATTGCTTATTTATTGATACATCTCACGAAAAATGAACTCGATTCTAATTTTATTCTGAGAAGTCTCAAAGTCTCGGGACTTTGATTGGGGATTATCTCGTATCCTGGGTCTTTGAGACTGTTGAGACTTCCCAAACCCTAATTTCTACCTTTTATTCTTATGATTTGTTGCATCAACTTATAGTTTAATCTCATTTAAAACAGATAATACAACTTAAAAGAAAATACAGATATTTTGTGTTTGTGAAAGCAACTATATTGCTGTGTAAGGAAAAGACGTGAATGAATCAAGCTGAGAATAAGCTATTTGACTTATATTATAAAACTGTTTTAAATTGTTCTGTATTGCATTATAAGCACACTACGTTTATATTTCCAGGATATATGTCGTATTTTTCATATAAAAACGCTTTTAAACTTTAAATTGTCACACTTGCGCTAAAAATGCAGTTTTTTTGGCATGTGACGTCACACACCAGTAAACATAAACATCAGCCCTGTCTGCTGAAGGGATATATTATTATTTTCACATTTAAATGGTGTATGAGTGGTATGTAATAGTGTACACTGAAAACGACGTATTTAAAAAAAATTCTGCAGCTGGCGATTATTTATTATAAAAAAAAAAATTTGAAAAATTTCATACCTGATGATTTTGTTTGTGAGGAAACATGTTTTAACCTTTTTTTCCACTTAATTCACTTTTTATTTTATTACTAAGAACTGATTACACAATTAAAATTATAATTTATTATAAATTATTAAGTATTAATTATAAAAAATATAAGTAAATTTAGTTATCAAACTCGAATTTTTAACCTGTCATTTTTAACATTTTTGTTTATATTCAGGAAACAATAAAGTCTATTTGGCTATGGTTTATGTTTTGAATAATATTATAGTGCTGATATAAACCATAGCCATACACATTAGTGAGTACATATGTTTTTACGTGCATATATATATATATGTGTGTGTGTATATGTATATATATATATATATATATATATATATATATATATATATATATATATATGTGTGTGTGTGTGTAGAAAGATTTGATTGAAATTGGTATTTTTTTAAAAATATTTTAAAGCTGTAGAGTAGGTTTAAAAAACCTTATTTTGAAAAAAATATTGCATATAACAAACAATTAATCGAAACTTTTTAACAGGAAATAATGTAAATTGTTTATTCATTAAATTGAAAAAGTGATTACACGAATTTAGTTTCCACACAAAAAAAATAAGCAAATTATAATATGCAATATATAACTTAAACACAATATTTAAAGAGACACTAAAAATATTTAATAAACTCCTTCATAATGAATGCTAAATAACTGGCCAGTGACGTCATAAGCCAGTCGTGTTTTGTATGGGGCGTATTAGTGCAAACTGTAGTTCGTCATTTTTTAAGGTGATATAACTTTGTAATGAAAAATCTTAGGTACGATATATTTATTTTAACCGTTTTTAATTTTATTACTTATTCTATTTTTGTGTTAAAAAAAATATAGTCACATACCCTATTATCAGGAGTACGCAAATTGTCAACATAAAAAAACCATTATCAATATTGAGTAATCTGATCTTTGAGCTATGGGGAAATAAGTCTCAAAGACTTTGAGCTATGGGGAAATATAGAGTAGAATATTTTATTACTTGTATTAGTCCCGTCCATATGCACATAAAATTCTCCAATAAAATGCTTCAAGTGGCCATTTCAATTCTTATGTAGCGAAACATTAAAAAAATTTGTTTAATTTAACTCAACCACTTCACATAAATGGGACAATTCTATTCAAAGGGACATGGGATATGTGTCATCATCCCCTCAAATTTTTCAACCACGGAGTCGAGAAATCTGAACTTATTTAAATTTGATTAGACCATTAAAAAAAAAATTATTGCTTAATTTGCATCAACAGTTTTAAATGATGTAGGTACATACACTCGTGGTTTTATTATAAAATTAATCAATTGGTATGGACTATATTTTGAAAATTGATATATGTTGTCGATATATTTTTTGGAATACTTTTTATGCCCAACAATTCTTTAGATTTTTGTTTATTTTAATATCTTAACATGTATGATTATTATCTTATCAATTTCCAATTAATCTTATCTTAAACTGATCATCAGTTACAACTTTTTGCCTTTAAGTCGTTTTAGAGCACCCACTTTGAAAAATAACTCACCAATTATATTGATAATACATTAGTGTTGGGAATGGTTTCATTTTATACTCTTGAATCTTTTATGTTAAACAGAACCATAATTTTATTTTGAAAGACTTGCCCAGTGTTATCCCATTTGATGCAGTGCGTAAAAAAAAATATTTCGTCCCCTATTACATGGACGTGTGGTAACATGTAGAATGAATGGTCTTGCATAGGTTATATAAGTTTACTAATGAGTTAACGGTTTACAGAAAAAACTTAGAAGGTTATTTCACGAATAACAGGTTACAAAACTGGGACTTAAAATTTCGAGTAGGTCTATGTTTCTCCTTCGCACATTTTTGTCTAATTGTATGAAAGCGCGGATACGATTCAGGACCGACTGCTCAAATAATTGCTTCGTGAAGTAAACAATCTCTTCCTTGAGTAGTAGGTAGTTCGATTTGCATTACTTCGCACAATTTTTATTGACGTAATGCCATTAGAGAAATAATCATCTCTTTGATTCATGAAAGGCCACGGTCATAGCCGCCACAGATGGAAGGTACTTGCAAAATTTTATGCATTGTCAAAAATTTTGCAGGTCATGATGAATTTGTACCAATTCCTTTTTCGTTGTGGAAGATGCTGTTGGGGCAAAATTTTTGTCTTAAAAGATTTAAAAATATGTGAAACAATCGTGATTGTAAAGGATATTGAAACAAACGATTTAACAGCATAGTATATAACTATTGTAATTTTTGATCTAGTTCTATTATTTGATTACAACATTAATATTATTCACAGCACGGCCACCTGCTTACCGATTGCATGCACTTCAGCTTCAACATTCCCGCTTTAAATCCTCACAACAAGCACCGCCAGTCTCACCAATTGAACCCCCGCAACCCACATACTCGATTCCATCGGGTATACTCGGCCAGCCAACATGTCACTCACATCCACACCTCATCGAGGAGCAATTCTTAACGCACAGCATCACCCAAGCCGAGTATGTAGGACGCCGAGCGGAGCTAGTGAAGAGATTGGTGGAGGAGGCGTCTGAGGATAAGGCGCACGTTGTTAGTGTTTATTTTTTTTTTTATAATTTTACTGCTTAGCTTGAATTGAGTACAACTAAAATGTATTTTTGGAATTATTTTTTTTTATTCCAGATATTTTGATGATAAACACCTAATTTTCATGCCGTTCAGCTCATGGTTTTAAACTACGTTCTAAAGATTTGAAGCCTCTCCAAATCCCCTAAAACAGAACTCATTTTATAGAGAATCATATACCATAAACACCACAAATTTTTAAAATCAAAATGTACCCTCATTGTTTATGTTCAAAAGTCGTATACATATTGCCTAACATAACCTAAAAAATCCCGAAATCCTTTGTATACCTTATCCCACTTGTTCTCCATAACTCTTTTCAGTCACTTATATGTGGCTTCCTTTATTTTATTTGACCTCATATTAATTACATTTGTACCTGTGAAATATCTTACTAATATAATAAAGATTAAAATTTTGTTTGTTTGGTTGTTTTTTAGAGATTCACGCAAAAAACTACTAATCCTATTGATGTACAACTTTCGCATTTTGTAGTTTATTGGCATAGGCTACGTAATAGAGGTTGGCGATTACGCTAATCATGATAAACGTCAACGACAGTTAACTCTTGATGAAACCTGTTAATATTAACAGTTAACGTGTTTAGGTGCGCACTATAGATAATATACCACGCTGAAACTGACAGTTAGTGTGTGTCAGGTGCATTCTTTACAAATTTCTAAGGACTCTAAAACTTTCTGAGTATAATAAAAAGGTTTACATTAACACAATAAGTTCCTGGACTAATTTCGAAACGTTCCCCCATTGACCGTCATTAAGCAATAACTGTCTACGAAAAACTGGCCACTGGCTCATTGATGTGTAAGCCGTCGATATATTCAATTGACGATTGACACCACTTAGCAGTTAACAGTTACCACTTAACATTGATCAACGTTGATGCATGATAAAATACTCCAATGTGGGTTAATATAAACAGGCATAGACTTCGACTGTTTCTTAACTGTAACTGTTAACACATATTTTTGTCAACAGCATTGATCATTTACCCACGTTAACATTGAGCGTTAACTCTTAATCGTTTTTTAACATAGCTGTATATGCACAAGTATATATAAAGTCGGATCTCCTGCGACCATATTTTTATTAGAAATGAGCCCTGACATATTTTTCTAACAAAATGGGTGTGGCCAAAATATTTTGTCGAACAAAAACATGCAAACATGTTATCCGAGATGAGTGGATAACATACCCCGTTCGCCTGCGGGGGAACGTTTATTCCTCCGTTGCTTTCAAACATCGAGCATGTCAATCACTCCTGTTTGCGTCAGTCAGAGAAATATTCAAATTTGTCTATGGTATTTTGAAGATAATATCAATTGATATAAGACATTGTTGTTTATTATAAAAAAGAATAACTTCAAAACTCCTCGTCTGAATAAATTTTAGCTCAAAAGAAAAATAATCTGACATTGAGGGTTGACTTTTCGTTTATAACGTAGGAGATGATTATGTTTTGCTAACATGTTCACTAAACATGTTTTGTTAGATTTTTAGCGCAGGAGACCCACCTTAAATTGCTATAGGCTATATAGTATGTACATATGTTGTATAATTTTTTTTAGCATAGTTAATAATGTCAACATAGCCAGAGAAAAAGTCACTGATCTAGCTGGTTTTGTGGAGACCGCTGCGTTAATAATGTGTATGCGAACATTAATATGGGAGAAACATAAACCTTTAAAACATCTAAAGAAAAATCTCGTACAGCCACACTAATTAGCCATGATAAGTCACGGTAATTAGTTTTAAGTTAAAAAAAAATGGGTGCGTGTACTTATGTACACGCGTGAGAAGTTATACTTCTTTGGCATCATTAAATAATACATACGGATAGATAACCTCAATTATATTGGAGCACTTGAAAAAGTCTATAAACACAATTTTTTCACTAATATTTACGAATAGTAAATATATTAATCAAAATATTGAATTTAAATCACTACTGAATATAATTTATCAGCACATATATAAATCGCACTTATATTTTTTTATCCAATAAATTCAAATGAAAAAGCGGCTCACTGCGTCAATATTATGTACTTGAAGTATTTTTGTTACGTGAAATTAATAATCATATCTATCAAAAGATGGCGCTGCGCTGATGTACGGAAATTATAAACTAATTGATATTTTAATTCTGTATGAAAAGTGAATACAAAATAAAGATAAAAACAATATTACCATAAAGCTAAATGCCTTATGGTAATATTGTTTTTATCTATTATCTGCATAAATTAAAATCATCATCAAGTAAATCTGCATCAAATGGTAATATTGTTTTTAAATATCATCTGCCTCTCTGTAAAACTTGGATATTATATTTATTAGTAATATAAATAAAGAATCCCAATTAATGACATCAAACATTTTTAAATTATTCGAAAGACAAATAAAATGCAGAATCTAAAAATAAAAGACTTGTCTTGGAGGCTCCGGGTATCGATCTCGGTACCTCTCACATGCTAAGCGAGCGCTCTACCATCTGAGCTACACCCGCAACGTAAGTTTCGTACAAAATATTGGTATTAATATATAATAGTCTCAATAACTGCAACTGCTGCAACTTCATACTGTGACTTTTGTGTGACGAATCTTAAAATTTCATTCTTATCATTTTTTCATAACGCGCCTAAAGAAGTATAACTTCAAAAAATTTGTTGGAAAAAAATGGCTACATTTACGTCAATTTATTAATATTCATTAAAATCAATGTCAATCATTTAACTCTTTTCTGTAGATAAAAATTGACGTTTTACAATTTGTAATTTGAATTAGTAATTTAGGAAAAATTAAACGGTTTTTAAAAATTAATTAATGCGTCAATAAACATTTTAATGATGTTTGGCATCATTAAACATTTTGCGATGTATTTGTGCATGGAGAGTGTGAATGGGAAAAAAGGGCACAAGAGTATCATGTCACGGTACATTATTATATTTTTGCCAATTTGAATAAGGCTGGTTCCTGAAAGAAAAAAATAATATCAAAAACTTAATCAAATAACTGTACCGGTGTGATATTTTCGTACCTTGTATGAAAACTACAATTGTTCCAAAAAATGACACATTTTTAGCACTAATGATTGAAAACTATTCCAATTCAATTCAATTAAGACAAAACTTATGTTTGATTTTGACAAAATCTACAGATTGTAATCCCAGCGGCATGCAAGCAGTACATGTCGGATAAGATTCCCTTCGTCTTTCGTCAGAATACAGACTTCTACTACTTCACGGGATGTCACGAACCTGCGGCCGCCCTCATCCTCTACAAGGCTAAAGATCTGACGGATAGCTTTAAGGTTAGTAAAGATTACTACCCTTTTCTAAAGATATAGTTTTCATTTGTTTTACGCATAGAAAATAAATTTTAAAATTAATGATAATGTGGAAATTTGATTGTGGTTCAGGTATAATCGCTCAATATGGTTCCTCTTTTATATGTTATTGTTCCGTACCCCAAAAGGAAAAATAGAACCCTTATAAGATCACTGCTTAACAAACTTTTGGAAACTTGATATTTGGCAATCGATTGTTGTATGTGATTATCTTCCTTTGCATTATACAATTTCCACTTAAGCAATCACAACTTTGGATTCATCTGTTTCTTTCCTGGTATTATAAACTTCATCAATGTTAGATAATATTTCAGGGGTGGTTTTCTTGTCTCATCTTATTCATTTTAAACATTTTTAGGATTTCTTAAAGAAAATTCACTAATAAAATCATACTGTATTTGTTAGTTATTAGTACAAACGTACTAAGTGAAGAAAAGTAAGTTTTCAACTATCTTTTAATGGTTATATTATTGTGCCAAGTTCATATTTTAGATTGATATCGTCCTTTTTTGAACAGCGACTAGTTATGATGACAAAATTTCACATGGACAACGCTTTGCAAAGTGTCATGTTACTGAATGTGGCGAATTAATGAAATGTCGGACTATAGGCACCGTACGAGACGCTGTTAGTGCCATCTAGAGATAAATCAATTAACTTTTGTTTATGTCACAGTTATCTTTTCGCATGAATACCCTGTGGCGTATGTACATATTGTTATCAATCAAAATTATTTATAATACATAAAAATGGTGTAGTTGATTATATAAAAAGTATTTTAAATGTGATCTTTCATGTTTATCAAGTATTTTTTAAATGTTTAGCCTTAAATTGCAGTGTAAAGTGTCTCCTCTAATTTTTCAATAATGGGACATTTTAAATTCTAATTACGATGCTAATATTCTTAACATTTGGAGTTTAGATTCTACTCTGGTCACTATAGGGACTGTGCAAGATACTATCTTTGCCATCTGGTGGTAAATTAATGAACTTTTGATTGCACTGCTGTCATTTTTTCAAGTGAAGGTCCGATACGGTACATATTATAATCAATCAAAATAATTTATAATTCACAATTAAATGAAACTACATGATGTAGTATTATTTCTACTTTCTTTAAGTTCTTTACCACAACCTAGGTTTTGTTGTATTACAACATCTTCAGGTGGGATATTAGCAAAGATTGCTAATAGCCCACCTGAAGATGTTGTAATACAACATGTTGTAATACAACAACATATAGAAATAATACTACATCATGTAGTTTCATTTAATTGTGAATAATGAAATTCTACAAAATGAACGCCAAATATATTCAATAATTTATAATTCTTAAATATGGTGTAATGTATTGTATAAAAGCATTTTAATAATTCATAAAAACAAAACAGTGTTTACGTTTCGTGCACCATCCCTATAGATATTTATTTATATTTGAAATATACTTTACCTCTTCTCTGGTAAAAATTTACATACCGCCATTCTTTGACAAAAATAATATTATTTTTACCTACAAATATTTTTAAAACAGGACAATCGTAAATTGTAAACGATCTATTTTTTGAGTTCTGATATATATGTTTGGTGTATATGCATGGTATCCGGGAATAGATGTCGGACAAAAAAGACGCTATTTGTTGGCTATAAAGAAATAAATTGTCGTTGAAATAAAACGTGATAAACCCCTTTTTTTTAATTGAGTGCAAAAAAAATATTACACACACCCAATACTTCCCTGGAGTATTTACATGCAGTGACGATGTCTTCGCAGCGTTCCCCCGAGCAATGCTGTACAATGTGTGCAAGTATCATGTGTACGAAAAAGATGACAAACATTTACTAATATTATCTCCAATTTTGAAAAAATTCATCTTTTCAATTTTATTTTAACGACTATCAATTATTTTTCAGTCAAGGAATAACGTCTTTCTTTGTACGACCTATTCCTGCACACCGTGTATAGTGGATAGTAGACTAAGAAAAAAACTTGTGAAAATTGACGCTGAGGAACATGAAACTTCTCACAATAAAGGGAAAAATAATTGCTAATTATGATAATCTGGGTTTCATAATTATTTTTACAAGGATTATTAGAGAATACAAAATAAAATGTTTAAAACAAACATTTTTATTTATTTCTGCTGGCAACACTGTAGTATCTTTCACAATACTAATAATGTGAACATAACAATTTGTACATAAGTAATCAATCTCTTTAGTTTTAGGTTAACTTATCAAGTCGTGCATTTAATTATAATCGGAGACTAAAAAATATATAAAGTGAAGCTTTACTCAACTAAAATGGTAAATTTTATTTATATTAATTCATATAGGAACTGTTCAGTGCCATATAATACAAATAAAGAACTTTTAATTAAACTATTGTCATATTTTTATGTGAAATTCCCATATCACACATATTGTAATTAATCAAAATTATTTATAATGTCTAAATATGTTGTAGCGTATTGTATAAAAGCATTATAATAATTCTTAAAAACAATAGTGTTTATTTTTTTAAAAATGGAATCTCATATTCACTCGTGACAATCACTTTAGACTTAATGACATTTATTATTTTCTCTCAATAAAATAGTAAATGTCATTAAGTCTAAAGTGATTGTCACGATATTGATATTAACATATTGTAACCATGAGTTCTTATTTGTGTCGTGTTCAAATGACCTCTATATTTCTTCCACAGTAATACTTCCACATAACAGCGAAAATATGCAAAATTTTGCCTTAAAATTAGATTTACCTGTCAGGTACCATGTCAAATGTCAGCTGTCATAAAAAAACAATATATTTTTTTACATGGCTTTCATAACATGTTTCACTTATTTGTCTTATAATTTAATGTTTTTAAATTGATGCAGAGTTTTGTAGGAACATGAACATGATTTGATTTTCCTTGTTCAAAAAATATTTCTATTTAGACGAAAGGCTTATGTTGTCATGAAGAATAAGTGATTACAATTTCATAACCCTACAAATTTGAATATCAAGAGTTTCAATCTCCATTCTGAAAATGTTCAACATCAAAGTGGCTTCAATACCGTTACAGGAAATTCTCTAAAAAGGTTTTTATTTTTCGTTCCCTAAAATAATATCAAACTAATCGCATTATATTTCCAAATACCTTTCTATTATCTCTTTATATGTGTGTTTAATCAAAATTTCAACTTCCAAATCAAAAGGCGTCACAAATTTTGATAAATATACAATCAAATGTCGTGTCCATTCCACAATTACTTCATTTATCCTTATTAAATGCAGATCAAATATAAATGTATCTCAATGTAATGTAGAGTTTATCTCACTCTTGTTCCAGAGCATAATGTTTGTACATGAGCGGGACAGTCACTCGGAGCTGTGGGATGGGCCGAGGACAGGCTGTGAAGCAGCTACACAACTGTATTCTGTAGATGAGGCACAACCAATTGAGCGTTTTTCTCACGTACTTCAAAGGTATGTATAGTATTCTTGGGAGTGTTATTATAAAGGGTTTTCCCTTAATTTTTATCAAGATAGTGTGAATAAAAATTAAGTGATAATGAATTTCTACAAAATTAACGCCAAGTATATTTAAAGAAGGATTTTAATTAAAGCGCTGGAATTTAAATAAAATATCTTGTGTATGATATATCATTTTTTTTTATTTGAAAGAGTATACGATTACATTACGTATGTGCAAAGTCATGGTGGGGTCAGTTAAATCGGTCACAGTGTACGCTGTGACAAAAAGTGAAACTTCTTGTGACTGTCAAAAGTTGTTTTGAAATATCCACATTAAATTTGCTGTTTTCAATTTCAACAAAGAATTGGGTTACAATACTACAGAACTTCCCAACCATTGGGACACACCACCCTAGGGAGTTGTAAAGAGATCATAAGGGGGGGCCCAATGTGTTAGGATATTCCAAAGAAAAATCTATTTGAATTCTTAAATTCATTCAATAATTCATTCGGTCGCACGCGGGCACAAACGTAGCATTAATACAATTTTATTTCATAATTATACCTAATTATTTTTAAGAATAAACAGCAAAGTTTTAATTTATTGAATTATGCTTGTAATTAAAAAATAAATGTGGTGAAAATTATTAATTTTTTTATTGTAACACTGAAGAAATTAAAAGGGGGTTATACATTTTTTTATAATCCGGGGAGGCTCAACTTAAGAAAGGTAGTGGATCCCTTACTTGTGTTGTGAACTGTAAAAGTAATGTAAGAACTAGTTGGCGTAAATTTTACACTTTTCCAAAATTAGCCTGGAAACTGGAAGAAAAATGGATAGCTGCTATAAAAAGGAAAAAGTAAATGGCTTAACATTATGTCAATTTTCCTGAATAGATTTTATATTTATAATATAAGTACATTGTTTAAACAATTTTTACATTAATGAAAAATATAACTTCCATATATTAGTTTTACTACATAATATAATTTTGAGTGTGTGCTAATATAATAGACATTTGTTAATTGAAAGAATTTTTAATTAAATGTATAAAAGGTAGATACAATTAAAATTAAAATATGCGCATCTAGAAAATTTTAAAATTAATTTATGCATTTTTTTTGCCACTTTGATTATATACACAGCCATATTGAACACCAGTGACAATACGTGCAACATTTATCTATAATTAAAAAAAAACTTGAAACAAAATAACTTTACTATTAATTAATAAGGCTACTATTTAGGAATGTTTTGTACGGTCTTAATATCACTGAAAATTGCCTAATAACATGGGCTCATATTAAATAACTTTTGCCTGTAATTCTCAGTATCTCGACACTTTTCACATGTTGTACTAAAACTGTTCTAATTCTGTGTCTAATAAGCTAACATATTCTAATTATAGTATCCGTTTGGAAGTATTATAAATTGCACGTAATATCAACAATGTTACACATTTCTCCATGTATTTTAAGCTGTCAGATAACTTGCGCGTCCTGAAATGTTGCAGTCACTAGGCGGCACTATTGTTATGCACGCAGTATATATTAGTCAAATCCACTGGCGTGACGCGTAGAATATATTAGTCAAATCCACTGGCGTGACGCGTATCCAGAGTTCCAAATTTCTATGACTTGACAGCATAAATTGGGTTCAATATCATTGATGGCATTGGTTCTATTCACTTTTAATGCATCAACCGTCTGCATCTTATTCGCTATATTAAACTATGTTGAATGATTTAATATAGTTCGACAAGAAAAAGTTTAATATGTAATATCACACGATCCTGGTGGCCAGTTGACATTGCCGAAATGAGAGATAACTTTGCCGTCGAATTTGTCATACAGAAGATCCATTGTTGCATGCGCTGTGTGGCTTGTACCGCCATCTTGTTGGAACCATATGTCGTTGAGATTCATATCTTCCAATTCATGACTCTCGCCAGTGACAGTTATAATAGCAGTGTCAGCTTCATTTTGGAAGAAGTAAGGGCCAATGATCTGACCGGACTAAAATCCACACCAAACAGACTTTTTCAGTACTTTTTCAGGATCCATTTGCGACTGATTGATTTGATGTGGATTATTATCTCCCCAAATGTGATAAATTTGCTTGTTGACATGGCCATTCATTAAAAAATGGGCTTCTTCGCTTATGATGATTTTTCGTCTGAAATCGGGGTCCACTTCCAATTGCTCCAGAGCCCAGTCAAAAAAACCTCAACACTGCCTATGATCGTTTTGCATCAGTTCCTAGGCCAATTGAGTTTTTTACGGGTGCAGGTCCAAGTCCCGATGCAAAATTTGCCAAGTTGAGGTTTGTGAAACCCCAATCTGTGGATGCGATGTTGAATTGTCTGCATTGGGTTATCCTGCACACTCTGGTTCACTGTGGCATTGTTTTCTACAGACCTTACGTTTCGATGACATACAGGTATTGTTTGAAGCGAACCAGTCGATTCAAATTTGTTCACCAAACCACAAATAGTTGACTCAACAGTAGGATTTTGTGCACCATAAAAATCATATAGCACAGAATTTAGCTTAGAGTGAGCACTAAGTTTGATAGTAAATTTTAATGATTTGCACGCATTGCTCAACACTGTAATTTTTCATGATGATTGGCCTAACGTTAATTACTATAACCTATACTGTCAAACTGTCAAAGTTCTGTCAAAACTTTCTGTCAAACTGTACTATGTAACTGTCAAAGTTCGAGCAGCCCACTTAGGAAACCCTGTATAAACCAATAATATTAAGTTGTAAACAAATACTGTAAATATATTGTAGAAACCAACGAATGTTAAGTTGGAAACAAATACTGTATACATTATTGGGTGTTCCTAGCCATACGACGTTCTTTAAAATAACGACTACTCGCTTTGAAATAAAATAACGACTACTAGAGTAAACGTATCTACTTAAAAGTAGCAGTAATCCGATTTGTATATTCCTGTTTTCCCCCGTAAACCAAATCCATTTTCTCCTGCTGTGTCTCCAATCGCTGAAAGGAATTTAAACCTTTTGATACTTACTAGTGATACCTGCTACATGTTTATAAACACAAACATATGTAAAGTTCATAAAAATACATATATTCTGTTATCAATAACTATAGACTTTATCCATAGCCTCAAAATTCTTCTAGCATAACAAAAGGCCCAGCCAGCTCAGTCCTCTGGTATTCCAAGCTCGATGCGCCAAATCCAGCCATCAACGAATCAGTCTGCGAGCTCCTTCGACCAGGCCATCCCGGTTCTCGACCGGTGGTGTTGAACGACCCCCGTCGGATCATCCAAGGCATTCGGATCATAAAGAGCAATGCTGAGATAGATCTTATGCAGGAGGCTTGTTATATCGGCTCGCAAGCTATCAACACGGCTATGGCCTGCACTAGACCAGGTGAGATTAAAGTCTCTGATAATAGGATGAAAGTATTCCTATCAGGAATTTATGATGATTCATATTTATTTAAATAATTATGAAGGAGAACAGCAAAAGTTCATCTAGTTCCGGGTCCAGGTGCCAAAAAAAATTAAAAGAACTAATTAAGAAAACAAAAAATAAACTCCTTAAAAGTTTTATTTAAATCGTCAATAAGACGAAAGAGGAATCATATTTGTTTATGGAAAGTCAGCTTATTTTTCATAATAATTTGTAAATGCTATCCAAGGAGGTTCATTTCGATTCGGCATGATGAAACAAACTGCAGATTGTGTCATCCATATACAGATGTGACATACTTATCTATGAAACTCATAGAAACTGTCAACAAAAAACAAAAAAAAACCACCTAAAACTCAAAACGAGCGAAAAAACATTAATTTTGACAACACAAGATGAATATGTTGACATTCATTCTGTCAGTTAACAGTTTATGTTTGATTAATTTACGCAATGGCTACACACTAAAAAAACAATCAATGTTGATTACTTTTTGGGTATCGTTATACATCGTTATAATTTTTATTGTTTTTTTATTTCTTATTTAGCAATTCGCGATATATTAAAAGTATAAAATATGCATGTTTATAAAGATTGATTTTTTTGTTTTATGTTATGGCTGCAGATTATATTTTATTAATTGTTTTTTAAAAATTGTATTTTATTTCTGTAATACCAAGCCCATGTACACCTGTCCCTTTTCTAATTTACACATTTAATCATCACAATATCAAATTTTAATAAATATAGAGCATACATGTAGAGTACGTACCACTAGCCGCCCGCAATGCTCGCACGCACGACCACATCGTACCCATTCCACTAACCTGTCAAAGTCGTAACTGTCAGTCAAATGGCGGTTATTTGACAAAAATAGAGAGATTCTAGTATTGTATTTTTTCTCATGTATTAATCATTAGATAATCATTTACACTTACATTAATTGCAAAAGTGTAATTAAATTTCTATAAAATTTGATGATTGTTTGCAAATTTCGCGTCTTCTGGTGCAACCTTTACTTCTATTAGGTACTTCTCAGAGCTGCATAAAGTGATTCTATCCGTCACCATGTTTAATCTTCAAAGATGATATAAATTTTATTACTTAAACTTCATATATCAATGTGTCAAAGTCAAACTAACAGGTAAATGTCTGCAACACGTTGATTTGCGGGTGGGTATGGGCTGAAAGCGGTCGTGAACAATGACACCATTAATGATGTTTTGAACCATGGTCGCAAAGTGGAACGATACGGTAAGCGTTTTGAACGTTGCGATTGCCTACTGGAACGTACTCATAGTGAAATATTTTTTGTGATTAACCAATCACAATTAGGGCATTGTCATGATTAAATGAGATATAATCTCAAGATTCATGCAAGTCCAGAATTACGATGTGTTTATACTCCTGGATTGGTATGAATCTTGTGATCACGAGAATTTCTTGTGCATTGTAAGCGTGAACTGACTCATATTCATTGAGAATCATCCAGAATTAGAAGGAAACTTTTTCTTTTATTTCACAGTAGCAATCAAGGCTTTTGAGCTTCGGTCAGATTATGGAATATATACAAAGTTTCCTGAAGCCTAAATGTTCATTCAAAATTTTCTGTACTTGACTCATACCAATGCCTAAACTTGCTAGAAACTGCTGATAGGTTTCTTATCAGTCTTTATCACGGGCTTCACAGCATTGATTTCATTATTTAGAAAAGCTGCAACTTTATAATTTTTCTTCATATAATTTGAATAATTTTAGCATCATCATGTCTAGACGTGCGTAACCTAGAGAAGAAGAAAAAGAATCAGAAAGCATTCTGTTTCTTGTTTCTTAGTTTAAGTGCATTTGTATAAAGGGCAATGTTTATTAGTTCATCGCATTTAATGTTAACGTCACAAGATTTATTATTTATTAAAATAACTGGCCTGCTCGGAAATAAAATTCTATTATCCGCACTAACACCCTAATCACACCCAAAATCACCAAATTGAATAACATTACATGTTAAAAAAAAAGAAATTGGTACATTAGTGTTTAACGCAATTTTCGACATGGAGTTACACCATTACTGCATTTTTTTGGTTTTTGATTACTTAGTTTATAATAAAACAAGCTTCAACTCTCTGCTTTTTGACTATTCAAGGGCTTAACCCTTAACCCTTTAAGTTGAGAGTTATTCACGAGTTAAGAAAGTTAAAACTTAGTTCATTTCAACTGAACTAATCAGTTATGTAATTTTATTGTGAACTAGACTACATATCTCTATTTTGACATAATTTTATTACTATATGCTTATTAGTTTTAAAATTATAAGCACTCGAAATGGGATATATTTTGTTGCAATCTATTATCGAAGATGACAAGGGTGCTGTGTAATATTGGAAATGAGTATATTCACGAGTTAATAGAGTTGAAACTTATTTTGTTGTATTTTAACTGAACTAATTGGTTATGTCATTTTATTGTGAATTAGACTACATATTTCTATTATGACATAATTTTATTGCTCTATGATTATTACCTTTAAAATTATAATGAGATATTTTGTTGTAATATATTATAGAAGAGGACAGGGATGCTGCGTAATGTTGGATATGAGCAGTTGTACACCAAATCTTATTACCCTCATCCCCTCTTATATAATCGAACATGTAAAAAACTCAGCGCTTCTAAGCAGACAACCAAATGCTATCGGCAGGTATTACGGAGCACACTATCAACAGCATGCTGGAGTACTCGTGCAAGCTGCAGGGGGCAGAGCACCTGGCGTTCCCGCCCGTGGTGGCAGGTGGCCCTCGCGCCACTACCATCCACTATATTCAAAACAACCAGCAACTCCGTGAGGATGAAATGCTGCTGGTCGATGCGGGTATGTATCGGTTTATTTTGTTTATTTAACAGCAGCTAACTGTCCTGCTATTATATTAATATAGCTATAATGGTTTAATTTATCGGAGCCGCTCTTTGGGCCATTGTGAGGGGTCGGAGTTTTTATTGCCACAGGATAGGCTGACCACTGTCAGGTGGTGGTTTTTCTCAAATTGGGTAAATAAATTTTTCCAAAGGTCTAATCCCCGTGGTCAGGTCTGCAAAGGCATTTTCTTATTTTTTTCTGTTTTTTTAATATTAATAGATTTAAAAGTTTAACTCAGAAATGCACCTGGTACAATGTTCAATTTCCTTAATTTATGTAGTTATTAGTCATTATCCATATATTATAAAAGATGTTATTTACTCTTTGTCCTTCTGTCTGTTATAGGCTATACAATAGTTCAAATTTCATATCAATCAGATAAACTGTTATTATACCAAACCCTGAAGAACAAAGAAACAAACAAAACTTTCCTTTTTTAGAAAATTAATATAATAACCGGAATTAATTTTCAATCAATAGCAAACCCAGTAAATCAGGAAAATATTGGTTTAATAATAAACGGTAAAAAATCTTTCATACAGATGTTTCAATCAGAAAAATTTTTCATACAGATGTCAATGTATAAACTGACAAGAGGTAACATTGCAAGTTATGAGAAGTAATACAACTAGCAAATTTATAATTTATTTATCGTTTTTCAAAATAGAAATAACACCACTAGCAAGTTTGTAATTTATTTATTGTTTTTCAAAATAGAAATTACACCACTAGCAAGTTTGTAATTTAATACAAGAAGTAACACAAATAGAAGTAACACCACTAGCAAGTTTGTAATTTATTTATTGTTTTTCAAAATAGAAATTACACCACTAGCAAGTTTGTAATTTAATACAAGAAGTAACACAAATAGAAGTAACACCACTAGCAAGTTTGTAATTTATTTATTGTTTTTCAAAATAGAAATTACACCACTAGCAAGTTTGTAATTTAATACAAGAAGTAACACAAATAGAAGTAACACAACTAGCAAGTTTGTAATTTATTTATTGTTTTTCAAAATAGTCTCCGTGGTACTCTATGCGTCATTTCATTGATGGAACTATTGAGAGAAATCGTCAGTCCACTTATCCTTAGATAATGTTTCTTTAATGGCCTTTTGAAGTCAGTTAATGCTTCTTTGGTGTCTGTATATCATATTATTCACAGTTTCGTACTTATACTGTATCCTGCACAGTAATTGTATTACTCATAGTTTATCTTTTATTCTTGGGAATAAATAGAAATCAAATGGCATGAGGTCAGAGTTATATGATGGATGAAACATAAGTTCTACACATAAAATAATCAAATATTTGGTCGTTCGTCTGGCTGAGTCTACAGAGGCGTTGTCTTGAAGAAAGAAAATTCTGTTGCAAAGGCGTTGCTCTCTATTTCCAAAACAACAGACAAACAGTTGCTGGTGTATCTGTCTGTGTTAACTGGTGTTTTATTTTCTAGGACAATCCTTGCATGATAACACATCCGTCTGAAAAACTAGGTAAATATATTTTTTCGGTACTTCATCCTTTCTCCACCTTTGTTGGCAACTCTTCAGACGGACAAACTCGCTGCGCAAACTGCTTCTTAATTTCGTGTTCATAATAGTGTATTCAGCTTTTGTCACCCATGATGGTGTTGAATACAGAATTTAATCGAACACCTCTATCAAATTCTATTATTTCGCTACACCAATCAATCTTGGAGTATCTTGGAGTATCTGCCTAGCACAAAGCTTTCTGATACCTAAATGTTCATGTAGAATTTTTTGTACCTGACTCATACCAATAATTAAACTTGCTGGAGCTAGCTGATAGATTACTCTCTTTTCAGTCATTATCTAGAGTTGCACAGGCTTGAATTTATCTTCAGTGATCACGGTTGAGGGATGTCCCTCACGCAGATTGTCTTTGGGATTGGTACAACCATGCTTGAACTCGTTAAGGCAATAGTATGGAGCTTCATAATAAAATGATAATCATACATAATTGGTCATAACTCTGTTGTTGATAGAGACCACAACGCAAGGCAAAAAAAATCACCGAATGAAAATTGTCTTCATCTTTTTAATTTATTTGTTTTTTTTCAAAATGCTGCCAATTTAAACAAAAATTAAAGTGAAGTACCTTAATGGGTTACCGAGGAGTTTTATTTTCCAAATGTGAATTTTTTTTAATTAGCATTATAAAAATGGCCAGCTTCAAGACTTTGTGATACTACCTTCATAGTAATAGTTAAATTAAAAGACCTTGCTTCTAAGCTTATTAACACAAAATGAGTTATTAAATACTATACTGTCAACTCTAAAGTATAAAGTATTGTGATAAAAAATTATTACGCAGTCGGTTTTAAATACCTTTTTCAATTCTGAGATGTATATTTCACAACACCTCTCTGTCGAATATCAAAATTCATAAACGCACAGTGGCAGTTGTCATGTTCAATTAGGAAAGTGTTGTTCATGGGCCATAAAATTGACCATACATGCACATTTTAGCGCAAACTAACTACAAGTGATTCTGTGCATCAAACTGAGTAGAAAATGTTTTGAAATTTATGAATATACATTACTGACAAAAACCAATACAAAATTTTCGTTTACAACGAAAGAAAATTATAATTTTTTATACAAACACGCTTCATGTATACTTAGTTTAATACAACACAATTATCTGTATGAATAATAGACACATTCTTTTATTCATACAGGCGATTCTTACATAAAACAGAAAAGAAAGTGTTAAAGAACGATGTGAACAACCGTTTCTGAAAAAAATTATTACCAAAGTTACGAATCCAATAAAAAAAATTACATTCTTTTACAAAAACACTCGTCTGAATAATAAACATTTTCTTTGTCACACCCGTATTAATATGTTCTCGACTATTGCAGGGTGTCAGTTCAACATGTATAACTCGGACATATCGAGGACATGGCCCATCAGTGGGAAGTTTTCCAAGCACCATAAGATATTGTACGAACTCGTTTTGGCCACACAGGTACACACGTATATTTATTTACTTTTATTATTTTATTCTTCTTCGAGGATATCCTTTAACTTTATGGTTTAATTATATAGTTCAGTGAAAATTTGCAAGATAAGGTAACAGGTACAAGAGTGCGTTTTTAAGTTCAAAAGATTGGTAACTAAGTTATTAGTGAGGGTACTTTAACCGTTTGAGTGCCGACGAGCGCCATCACGCTGGTGCCCGTACTAACTAAATTTGCCACGAGCGCAATGGCACTCGCGAAATCAGTTGCTGTTTAGCGCGCGGTAGGAAAGGTCGCACGCACGCATCGCTAATTTTTTATCTTTCTACGTGTTACATAAAGTTCAAATTATAATATTATTAGTAATTAGAATATAAAAAGGATCCAGGAAAATAACATTTTTAACCCATAATGTCGGAATACGAAAATAATTCGAGTGGAAATGATCGTTTTTCAAGTTGTGAAGAAAGTGATAGTGGGAGTGACATTGTGGTGCGCTCACAATTTGGCGTAATGAAAATTTTGAGTGATAGTGATAATAGTGACGATAATGTGGATGTACCGGACTGCGAAAATGACCTGATCTTGATTTTAGTTTTTGTTATAATTTTTGTTCACAATACATATTTCCATAATTTTCTTTGTATTTTATTATCCTTGTACAAGTTTTTAATAAGAAAACACCAAAAAAATTATTGAAATTGGATAATTTTTGGAAGAGATACAGTTTTTTTCGAGACAAGGGTAAATGACATCAAAAACGAACGATTTCTTTGACATTTTTAAGTATATGTGAGTAAAAAACCATGGCACTAAAACGGTTAATGTGCCGTAACAAGACTCATTGACTCATTGTTAGTATAAATAGCAAATTTTATCTTAATCGACCGTTAGTCTTTGAACTATTGTTGACAAAGAGAGATATGGACCTGAGCGCAAACAAGACTCTATGCAGTGGCACAAAAAGGTACACCACCGCCCAAGAAGTTAAAGATGTCACAGTCAGCTGGAAAAATCATGGTGATATTCTTTCGTGATTCAGAAGGGATCCTGTTTACAAATTATAAAGATTGAATATATTTGGCGTTAATTTTGTAGAAATTCTTTATTCGCAATTAAATGTAGCTACGCGATGTAGTATTATTTCTACTTTTTTTAAGTTCTTTACCACGACTGAGGTTTCGTTGTATTACAACATCTTCAGTTGGGCTATTAACAAAGATCTTTGAGAATCTTTGCTAATAGCCCTGAAAATGTCGTAATATAACGAAACCTAGGTCGTGGTAAAGAACTTAAAGAAAGTAGAAATAATACTAAATCACGTAGTTTCATTTAATTGTGAGATTATAAAGATGAAGGCGTCTCTATAACTGGAGAATACAATACTTTAACCGTAGAGAGGTTAAAAAAATCCATTAAAAAAAAAGGGGAAAATTAACCAAAGGTGTCTTTCTTCTGCATGATAACACACCTGTGTACAATAGTCGTGTTGCGTTGGCTGCCCAGCATAAGGTGGGCTTCGGTATTTTGGGTCACCCACGCTACAGTCCTGACCTGGCTCCCAGCGATTATTATCTATTCCCAAAGTTAAAAAAAGAACTTTGTGGGAAGAAATTTTCAAGCGATGAAGAAGTGAAGGACGCAGTTTCAACTTACTATTCAGACAAAGATAAAACATTTTTATGAAGATATTGATAAGCTAATTGAAAGATCGGAAAAATGTATTAGGGTAGCAGGTAAATATATTGAAAAAGAAAAAATAAATTTGTATTTTTATTCTCCCTTTAATCCCCCATTCCGCGAACTTAAAAATGCCCCCTCGTAAATATAAGCTCACCAGATACCATGAAAATAATAACTGAGTAAGTACTTTCATATATATTGCTATTCAAACTCATTTAAATTTGCGTAGATAATACACCTTCAGTTATTTTAATTTATGTTAAATTTCTATTGTAACAATTTTATAATGAAATTATATAATTTTTAATGTCAATGTTTTAACGATTATAAGAATATATTTCATTACATTTAATATAAGTTTAAAATTACGAATTTATAAAGTTCGTAATTTAAAACTTAGCTTTACCGAGTGAGTTGTCAGAAAATGGTTCTTAATTAAATTCATATATTTGTGTGTGTGTGTTTGCGTGTGCATGTGCATGCATGTATGTGTGTATAGTTTCATTAATTTAAAAATAGTTTTGTGATAATTATCTCGGAAAATCTTAATTTAGAGTTATATTGGTCTTAAATAAATAAAAAATAACCATTATAACCATGTAATTGGTAATTGATTACAAAATGTCCAACTTTACTCTATATAGCATTTTATTGTCTTTGTATTTCCAGCGTAGACTGATAGAGCTACTGGAGGAGCAGCGTCCACCATTAGACCAGCTGTTTGATCATATGTGCCGGATACTCGGCAAGCATCTGAAAGAAGAGGGTATCATTAAACGCAATGTGGACGGCAATGCACTCATCGCTGTGAGTTGATGGTGTTTCTGCATTAATCTTGAGTAACTCGTGTTTGACGTATTGACTTTTAGATTTTATTTTGTCTAGCTTTATCTTGTTTAAATCACATTTCGAGAAGGAAATGATTATGGGTGAGGTGGTTGGTTATATAAAAATTTAATTTTTTTAAAAGTTTTAATAAAACCGAAAATCGAACAAATAGACATTTTATATTTTTGTGTAAAAGTTAGATAATTTTTCATAACAGCTTTAGAATTGTATTCATATAAAACTCTGAACCAGCGATGTGAATCAAAACGTATATTATGTTACATTGTATCATCCAGTTACATATAACATACTAATCTGTGAAACGTGCAGGCCTGACAGTGTTTTTTAAAAAGCCATGTAAGCTCAAAAAAATTAAAAAAGATATTCATTTTGACAACACACGAGTGTCAATGTCAGTTGACAGTTCATTTTTATTTAATTTAGGCAATGGCTACACAATAAAAAAAAGAGATAAATACTGATTATTTTTTTGTAATTGGTTCTAAAAAGCTATTATTTACTTTGGTACATTTTTATTTTTGTTTCTTATTAACAATTTTTTGCATGTTAAAAATATGTTATATTCAGATTAGGAAGATAATTTTTTATTTTATATTATGGTTACAAATTGTATTAATATTTTTTGCAGTTTCCTTATTGCCAATTGCTGAATCATTTAGTTTTTTATATTCTAAAATATACCAGCTTTTTAAAAGTTATACTCTACTTCTCTTCTCTAACATCACGTCTATTATTACCGGTTTCCTTTGATGATGCTAATTGTGTGATCTCACTTTAGCAAGCATACCAGTTCTGCCCACACCATGTGAGCCACTACCTGGGCATAGACGTGCACGACACTTCCCTCATCAAGCGTAACATCCCTGTACGCACCGGAATGATCGTCACTGTTGAGCCAGGTAACTTCCGTCTAAGTTAAACTTGATAGAGATATTAACATAGACAGCTACTATATATTTAGGGCAAAATATAAAAATACTATTTTTGCATGTTTGTTTACTGATATTTTTATTTAAAAAAATGTCTAATTCTTGTTGCTTAAAATTTCTAATTATTATGGTTTATATATATATATAGTAGTTGATATTAAAAAAACAATTATCATTATCCATAATCCGTAACGTAGTTTTTAATCATTTGTACTAGAATTTTTGAAACAATATGGTACAAATGTTGAAAACACCTTGAATAGATGTTTAAAAAAGGCTATTCAAATTACAATGGTTTTTTTAAATCAAAGAAATAAAAAAATTAAAATATATTTCATCTAAAGGAGAATTTGAATAAAAATTTAATAAAACTAAAAAAAACAAAGCCATTGATAAGTTATTGTGCTATTATGGAGATTTTCGTAAAAAGTTCAGTTTTCCAAAAAAATGTAATTAAACAATTTCTTTTCAAAGTCAAAATGTGCCAGTCTCTGAAATTGTTTTTAAAGAAAAATACATCTAAGGTTTTTTTTTATATAATGAATGTATATTTGTAATTAATCTATTTCTGGTCCATAAAGTATCTCATCTTTTGTACTTGCCATCAATATTTTTTTAAATTTTTATGAAGATTTTCAAATGTTTTTGAACCAAAATTATCCTTACCAGGTTTTTTATATAAATATATTACATAGTAAATTTTATACAAAAGAAATTATCCATAAAAGAATGAGAATAATCATGCAACGTCTCATATAATGGACGTAATAGCTTTTTAATTAATAACAACATTTTCATAGGTCTCTATATACGAGCTGATGATACGAGCGTGGTCAAAGAGTTTCGAGGAATCGGTATCCGCGTGGAGGACGACGTGCTAATCACCGATGGAGAGCCTCTAGTGCTCACAGAGTCCTGCTTCAAAGAGGTCGACGAGATCGAAGGGGTCGTCGGAACTCATATTGACACGGAGTAGACAGCCAGCATGTCTGTAAAGAATCAACAGACTGACTTGATTCTCAGATAAATGTGATCGACTTCCCATATAATGGATAGATGTAAATTTTTGTTATTAGAAAGTTAACTGTAATGATTGAAGCGCTGTACTGTTCCATTGTGACATAAAGATTGGTCTTATTGTTGTTTCCTATTGCCACTTTCTTCATCAATATGTAACATTCTTGTCTGTCTGTCATAATCCATAGATTTTGTCCTAAAACAACTTCGTCCTTCTTCAAATTCTGAAGTTCTCTTTATTTGCTATATTCCCTTGATGGGGCACAGGCCATGCATTGTACCTTGACATGCATATCAATCTCGGGCATCATGTTTCGCCTAACTCCAAATATTGTTAAAGCTCTGCAGCCAGCACAGTCCATAGCTAGATCTGCTTCGGACGGTCACAGTTATTCCTCCACACATTATACAATTAATTTGGAAAAGTACACTTAGGGCCGTAAGTTCAATCAAAGTTTAAACTAACTATCAACAAATGTCAGTTTTAATCCAAATGGTAAATTCAATACTATAATAATCTCCATTTACACAATTAAATGAAACTACGTGATGTAGTATTATTTCTACTTTCTTTAAGTTCTTTACCACGACTTAGGTTTCGCTGTATTACAATATCTTCAGGTGGGTTATTAGCAAAGATTCCTGACAAAGATCTCACCTGAAGATGTTGTAATACAACGAAACCCAGGCCGTAATAAAGAACTTAAAGAAAGTAGAAATAATACTACGTCACGTATATTCATTTAATTGTGAATAATGAATTTCTACAAAATTAAAACGCTAAATATTCAATAATCTCCATTTAACTAAACTTAATTAACTTTGTTTATAACTTGCAACACTGAAGATTTTTATTTACTATATGCTTTAATATAATGGAATAAAGCGAAAAGATGTCAAAATTCTTTAGTCTGTTGTTATTTGATTAGCGGAAGGGTCTCTTAGCTTATACTTAATTGCAAAAGTGAGTGCCCAGTTTTATCGAACTCATTTGGTCTTTGATATTCCAAGAGTTAGCTTATAATTAATTGTAAAAGTGAGTGCCCAGTTCTATGGAACTCATTTGGTCTTTGATATTCCAAGAGTTAGCTTATACTTAATTGCAAAAGTGAGTGCCCAGTTTTATCGTAACTCATTTGGTCTTTGATATTCCAAGAGTTAGCTTATACTTAATTGCAAAAGTGAGTGCCCAGTTCTATCGAACTCATTTGGTCTTTGATATTCCAAGAGTTAGCTTATACTTAATTGCAAAAGTGAGTGCCCAGTTTTATCGTAACTCATTTGGTCTTTGATATTCCAAGAGTTAGCTTATACTTAATTGCAAAAGTGAGTGCCCAGTTTTATCGAACTCATTTGGTCTTTGATATTCCAAGAGTTAGCTTATACTTAATTGCAAAAGTGAGTGCCCAGTTTTATCGAACTCATTTGGTCTTTGATATTCCAAGAGTTAGCTTATACTTAATTGCAAAAGTGAGTGCCCAGTTTTATCGTAATTCATTTGGTCTTTGATATTCCAAGAGTTAAAATTATTAAACTGTGCTGTAATGATGTCGTAGCATAATTCAATAATAATATAATTTCTTCCTCAGACTCGCTACTCAAGCCTTCCATTTTATTTTTATTAATTAATGATGTAACTCTTTTAATAACATAATTTATTAATATTGTTAAGAATTTTCTAAACAACAACTGAAATAATATGACTATTGAGTGACAGTTCATAACAATGACAGAAACTTAACCAGCTGGTAGCCAGGCGGCCATATTACCACAGTTAGTCTATAAATAAATGAAGAGGAGTTCTGGGTGGTTTACCCAGTGCCGCTAGTAAAAATAATTAAGAATTTTGAGATATTGAATATATTTGGCGTTAATTTTGTAGAAATTCATTATTCACAATTAAATGAAACTTCGTACTTTCGTAACTTGTAGTATTATTTCTACTTTCTTTAAGATCTTTACCACGAGAATGAAGTTGTTGTAATCCAACGAAACCTAGGTCGTGATAAAGAACCTAAAGAAAGTAGAAATAATACTACATCACATAGTTTCATTTAATTGTGAATAATAAAGAATTTAAATTTTCAACGAAGTTAAAACGTCATTGATCTTATGGTCTTTAAATTGTGATTACACAAATGCAAGAAAGAGATTGGTGAAAATGTCGGAGTAGAAGATGGACTTAAGCCGATAAGATTAATAAAAAAAAAAGAAGCATGTTGGACTACTGTGCTGAATTCAGTTGTAATTTAACTGTATCACACTTATCTTGAAATCGAATCTCTTTAACAAAGTATAATTTAATCTTAAATACTACAATGATGAAAAAGGTTGATCTTCTCATTATTTCCTTCTACCACTTTCTTCATTCATGCTTCATAGATCTTGTTCTGACTTCCATGGTAATATAGCTACATTATATCAAATGCTATTCTGCGAGCTTTACCAATGTGATATATAATCTTCCGCGGCGCTTTTCACTAATTTTGAAATAATTGTTAAAGTTGGAAATGGCCATGAATATATGTCTATGGTTTGGGAAGTTTTGGTGTCTGTCATGTATTTTGAGTTAGAGTAAATATAGCACAAAGTTATTGTAAACTGCTCATTGTTAAGAAAAAAATTAGAATAAAATCTGATGCAAATTTGATTTTTGTTTGATTTTATTTTATAATTTATTTGATTTTAGGCTATTATTTGTGAGATAATTGTATTATTAATTTGTAAGAATTTTAAATTTAATATGAAGGACCTAGAAAAAAATATAATTATTAAAAACATGTAAAATATTAGGGAATTATTTATAAACGTTTAAACACCCATAAATATAATATTTGTAATAAAAATTATTTACAAATATTAATTTTTCACCACATAAACAATTTGACCCGTCTGAATTGAAATTTGAGACGGGTCAATAAGGTGAGCTACCTTAAACGTTATAGCTACAGAAAAACGGTTGTAGAAGATTGTCCGTGAATTTTTGTGATATTTCAATTGGCATATTTTAAAAAAATGGTACAGCTAGCAAGATAGAAAGCAATTTTCACAAATCTTTTTTTTTCAGGGCGTTCATATGGGACCAACTGAGGTAAGAAGTGTGCTGGAAATGTCAGAAATAATAAAAAAACTTTTACCACATATTTTAGTACAAAATTAAATGTTAATAAAATCTTTTTATCGGAGAAACAAATTGGCCACTACAAATAATATTAGCCAGTCTAATTATTTTTAAATCAATTTTATTTAATTTCGAATAGCTTTATTTTTTCATTGTGGAGAATACTTAGTAGAGTCGTTGCTTTTAACACAGCCTTACATCAAAATGTTCTCAAATCTAGAAAGCTTAAACTTTTTAAAAACTTATTTTTTAACCCTTATGCGAGTGACAAAAACAACGCTTATGACATTTATATGGAGCATAATACGCAATTTGTCTTAAGCGACAGACATAGAAAGTTTTTGAAGACATTAAGTTTACAATTGTGTCATGAAAATATAAAATTAAAATCAAACAATTAATTGTGACATCAAAACTACATATTAGTTCTGCAATGCAAACATGCTTGGCCACGACTTCCGATACCTCCTGCATCTCCAACTTCTAAAAATCAAATTAGACAAGATTCTAGAGACTGTGTTCCAATCATTGGAAGCTTCATATGTAGAGAACTCAAACGCAATCGGAAACCGGTTTGTGATGAACATGCATTTGCTCGTCTAACATGTAACAATTACTTACAGAGTTGTAACAATTCTCTAAAACATAAAATTTGTATATTTTTAAAAAAAAACATTTCAATGAATATGTAATACTGTATAATTCGAAATATTTTTGCAATATCATGTAATATACAAGGAGGTACCCGGGTAACTTCACACTCTTATATAAATGTTTTGGTTTCCTTAAATTATTGTGAACGGTTGACTGAGTAGAGATGTTAAAAAAAAAATTATTTATAAAAAGTTAGGAGCTCTCAAGAAGCTACATACACGTATTAGGAGTAAAATATATTTTTTTTGGGGCACCTCGTCACTCACATAAGAATTAAATGATAAAACCTGTTCAGTTGCTTTAGAGTGGTGTAGGGTCAAACATCCTTTGCGAGTAGTGTCAACCAGAGATGTTATTATAAATCATTTAAAGAATCTTGAAGAATGTGGCTCCTTTAAGAAAAGAAATGGTACAACAGCCTTGTTTGCTTGACGGAAATATGAATATTGCAGTTTCGACACTCGGGAGTAGCTTTCCCCGGCATATCTTCAAGAGAAGTTGCCAACGAACTGGGTATTTTTCATGCACAAGTATTGACAATATGGAAGAAATACAGATACAAATGTAACCATTAAGGTATGTTCAAGTATGTTGGAGGTAATATCCACAAAACTTCTTTTTGCAAATGCTTAGAGGGAAAATAACCTGAAACCATAATTCTTTAATTTCGTCGTTATAATTCAAGAGAAAATCTGCTCAGGTATACTGCAAACCATAATCAGATTTCTTTCCATTTTAATTGCTGGTGTGGTCTTAATTCAAATTGAATAATAGTGGTGGATTGTATGAAGAGACCCTCAATTCCGACACTTACAATTACATAATTTTAGAAAACCTTCAAGTACTTCGTTGAATTACCGCTTTCTGTCTTGAGAAGTGTACTTCGAAGAAGATGGTGCTCTGCCACACAATAGCTACTGAATGCATTTACATTTAAACCAGTGATTTTGAAACGAATGGATTGGATCGATCACACGATCCTATCAGATGGCCCCTCATAGTCCTGATCTGACACTCCTTGATTTTTTCTTTGGTACTATGTAAAAAATTAAGTTTATAAAGAAAAATACAACGGTATTCGATAATTGAAAGAGGCACATCCATTTGTGACAGATAAAGACACACGCATACATCAACAGTTGTTGTGTGATCGTGGGCTCGTTGTTCGATATGAAAAATTACATTTGTGATTAGTAGGAGTTAAAGTTCAGTTTGTAATTGATCCGACTTAATGGGAAAATGTTAATGCCAAATTCAAGTATTTATTTGATTTATTTGACTCCTGCTGCTGAAAAGTTAGAAACTGTTCAAGTGATTAATGCTTAGAAGTTATCGTATGACTTACATAAAGGTTATGGCACCATTCACCGACTTCAGACGTGATGGAAATAAATAAAAAATTATATATATTTTTGTCCTAACGCATATGCTGTGACATAGAGTTACAGGCAATGGCCGGTAGGACATATACAGTATTAAGGAGACGAAAGGTGTTAGAAATTTGTGGATGTTGTTCCTGTGGATGCTCTACGCCCTTAAAATAGTGTACCCTAAGGTAAAGGTGATATTAGTAGTAGTGAAAACATTCCCATCTTGTCCACGCAGGTTGTCTCCTCCAGGGATCTGTAACATCCCCCCTCATACAAATATTAGTTCTTCTAAAGTTCCCTAATTATGTCCCAAAACTTCCTTCTAACTCTTTCACCCAATGAGGTGAAAGGCTGTCACTTTTCAGTGAACTATTCAGAATCCTCATTTTTTTCAAGAACTTTGCGAATTACTCAAAGATCGGTCCATTCTCAACCAAGTCACTGTGACTGAAGATACCACATCCTAAAGATAAAAATCATGACTCTATTACATTGACGCATGCTCTATTAAAATTTTATGGACATGGCTGTGCTCACTGCAGTTAAATAAACTGTATTCCATGTCCTAAGTATCAAAACTGTAGACAGGCCTGGCCAAATCTATGCAAAACAGCAGAAAGGCACCATGTCTCATCAAGAACTGTGATGTGCAATATTCAGATTTGAGCCAGGTTTTCATTATCCGTTCATAAACACAATATTTTCTAGTGGTCTCACCTTTAGAAGTCAGCAAAGTCCATCTAGCGTACATGAGTACATACGATCTCGAAAATATCCCTTACTGGAAGTAAGGGGTTCATCTAACAAAAATTCGAAGCACAATGAAGAGTCATGAAAACAGTAATATGGATAGGCATAACCTTATAGACCTTGGAAGCTGCAATTGGTTTCGTACCAATTGTTTCGCAATTGTTCCAGGATGGCCAAGTGTAACAAGAGACGCAGAGGTGCAGTTGAGAAGAGTACGAAGGTTATAGCAGGAGTGTTGTGAGGAGGCGAGGAACAGAGTAAAAGAGAATAAGTTTATTAAAATCAATGAGAGAAGCATTGTGTATCACACAGAGTTATTGAGCGGTTGCGCACTTGTTAGAGAATAAATTGTTAAAAAAGCCAATCTATTACTTTTAAAAAAATTTATATTGTATAAAAATATTGAGAATCTCTTTCTTGTCGCTCCACAAGTTAATGCTATGTCAACATCATTATTCTCTTTATGATTTTATTGTTAAATATTATTTTTACAAGATAACCAACGTTGTTTGGACCCTTCGAGCGCACATGTTACTTTTATGTAACATCATGCATGTAAAGATGTCCGCATTATGTTAATAAAATAAAATATATGTATAATTCCGTAAGTATTGATGTTATTGTAATGAAATTTTTTATGTATATATAGAAGTTTAATTACAAAAAAGTCGAAGTATTTGTACCATAGTCAAGAGGGTAAAAAATAATGAAAAAGATTTTTAAAGATTCCCAAATTTCTGTATGAAAAGAGGCTTATAAAGAGAGTCTTATAAATGCAATTTTAACTTTTTATAGGTTTTCCCATCAAATGGTCCCTAAAAAAATGTAACCCTAATGCACCGAAGAACAAAATGGAGGGGTATCCCCTCCATTTGGTATTCTTTGGTAAGGAACATTATATGAGAGGTTACCACCTTCCGTACTTTGTAATCAACAGAAACAAAATAGAGCTGATAAATCTTATCAAATTCACCTAATTATCTAATTCTTCTCTGATGACCAGTAATTCTTTTACCACTCGTTTACCGTTTACAGCTGATGTTGTAGTGCTACCGATGTGTGTAAGCGTATAAGTTTTCAAATTATTTTTTTGAACAACTACTTTGTTATTGTAGTGAATTTCTTCAAAATTTAATATTTTCAATCAAAATTTTGTCAAAAAAATAAATGTTAATAAATACTAGTAATGAGAAAATTACAAGAATGAATTAGAAAATAAGGGAGTTACGAGCTTCTAAATTTATAGTAGGGACACAATGATATCTCCCTATCTCATTCGCTCTCGTAAAATACAATGAGCATTCTAAAAACGACATCACAACTCAGTATTGCTATCCTTGTCTAAACTGTAAGTTTTAAACATTTATAACATGCCATTTTTCAATATCTGTCAAAAAATTTTTCCACCCGCTGTCAGCTTGTACTTTTAAATTATGACTTATGTAATAAAAAAATTAATTACAACACTCTATTGTAGTAAAAAAGTTTGTCATGTTGTACTGTAAATAGCAAAAGTATTACAGATTTTTTTCATGATGAGGCAGAAAAAATACTCGTTGATTGATTAGACAGGAAAACAATTATATAGCTAAGAAAATATTATATATAATCCTCTCCTTAAGGTTAAAAATAACTTAATATGTGTGATGTATGTTTCAGTGCAAAAAATAAATGAAGCATGCCGTGATCTAAGGGAAACGGTTAAAAATTTGTACGGTTTTCGATCAATCTTGAAAAGGTTAAACAAAATAAAAACAAATCGTATGCAAAAATATATTCAATTTAATTGCTTTTTTTCCTAACATAAATATGATAACTTTCTATTCGTTCTTCACATTTCTTTCACTCCCTTCTCTTTCCATCCGTTTCTTTCATTTCACCCTTTAGATTATATTAATATCTATACATTTAGACCTTTTTAAAAACTCATTTTATAAAAGTTATACCTAATTTAATATTGGATCTTGACTTAATTTATCTATAGTATAAATGCTTATGTCATTTTGACTACTACAGGAATTTATATTTTTACTACAGGAATGATTTCATAATTTTTTTTAAATTCTTAAAATTAAATTACCCAAAATTTAAAAAAAAATGTCGAAGAGGAAAAGATTTTTACTATTTATGGCTTATTTTGAAATATCCGCATCAAAAAAATTTAAATAACTGTTCAGGATAATTTTTTCGATGTTAGTTTTCTTACCAAATTTTTTATTTTCCAATTTACAACATATAAAAGCCTCAAAAAAAAATATTAAATCGTTTACTGCAAAAATACAAGAAAAACAAACGGCAATTTTTTAATTGTCTGGCAAGAAAACTGTTTTCGAGTAATGGTAAGATACTTATTGTTTGCTAGTGTCATAACAGTAATGTCATTTGTTCAATTAAAAGAAAAACATTTGTTTTAATTAATTAGTTATGCTGTTGTGCTAAAGGATATGTGCTAGGTATTATTGTAGTGTAGCACCAATGATAATATCACTTTTCTTTGTTTAAATGAAAGAATATATACAAAAAAACCACATATTTAGTAAAAAAAAATTTCCCGTCCCAATTGTTTCAACAAAAAAATCTATTAGAAAAGTGCTTTTACTAAGAAGAAATGGTTGTTAAATGGCTGTCAAATATAAATTTATAACCAATGTTTACACAATATACTATTTTTTTCGGTTTATTTTTTTTAATAACAATTTGTGTTTTTATTTAAAATTTGATGTTAGTGTTGCTAAGAAGGTTAATTACGTCAAAAAAATTAAAGCAAATAGTTCCTTGGAAAACTTAATTTTAGCGTGGAAATTATTTTTCAAATTAATGTTTTACAATAAAATAATCGCAAACAGGAAATTATTTTTGTGACACACATCATTTTAATGTATATTCTTTCATTTAATAACCAATAAACAGTGCAATTTTCATTAATCCTAAACTGCATTTGTTTCCTATGCTGTACACAAAGACAAAAATAGATGTAGATCAAAGACAATATAGAGAGGACTATTCAGACAAAATATATACATGTATCTGAGATTTCATTAAACCCTTTCAAGATTACTAATTCAAATTCAAGCCTCTTTAAGGATATTTGTTTTAAAAAAAAACACAATAAGTTTAACTTAACTAATTACATAATTTTTCAAAATCAGTGTCACCGAAATATGCTGTGAAGTTATATTGCTCAAAGTACGAGATTCGAAATAAAAATCAGTATACACGCATTCGAATAGAAATCAATATATACACAACTTCAAAATATGAACAATTTTAAACAGAATTCAACAATACAATTATTGAGGAAAAAAATGTTAAATTTGACAGTTTTGGAAAAAGTGACAACTGACTTTGACAATTAATTTTAAAATCTACATGAGAATCTGCTTACCGTGCTAAAAATACTATAGTTAAATAGAAAAAAAAATAATTATGTACAAAAAAATACGATAGTCTAAGTGTTACCACATAAATAAATAATGTTACTTGAACAAATCTTCAAGACAAAAATTAAAATATTTTTTTTTTACGTTTTAAATACAGTTTCTTCTTATTTTATCATAATTTTAATATTACATTAACCTATTAAGAATACATATTTCAGAAACCAGCTGAGAATTTTTTTTATTTTAAAGACTAAGACCGAATTCTTCTAATTTTGGAACAATCAACATTGAGCAACAAATTAATTTTGTTCATTGTACATCTTAATTGTTTATTTATAGATTCATTTTAACAATGTCAGATGGGCTAGAAAATTTGTTTTAAAAGAAAGTAACTGACCGCATTAAAATTTTAGCTATAAAGCTACATCAATAATTTCTAATTACATTTATTAAAAAAAGTTATATTAGTAGCATGACAACAGTATTTGCATATTTCAATCCCTGTATGGGATGCTCAAACAATTCACTGAATGAAGATACAATTGATTTTTAATGTTCTTTACCTTAATAGGAAAAAAATGGAACCTTTACATGGTCACCCTGGCATCTATATGTCATATTCTAGAAATAATTGTTTTTTTATAATAATGAAATTATTTTCTCTTTTTTATATAATAATGAATCCTTTTGGTCGTGTGATAAAAGCAAGTGATACTATTAGTTTAAGGATCCTTTCACTGTGTTACTTTGAAACTTGATACAAAAAAATACATTTATATTAATTATTTAGGTAACTTATTACTCAAATAGTAAATTTTTAACAAAAGACCAAAGAAATTTATGATACAACAGTATTTGTATATTTCTATCCATGTATGGGATGCTCAAACAAATTACTGAATGAAGATTCAATTAATTTATAAGTTTCTTTACCTTAAAAGGAAAAAAATGGAACCTTTATATGGTCACCCTGGCATCTATCTGTCATATTCCTTTATTGGAAATAATTTTTTTTATAATAATGAAATGATTTTCTCTTCTTTATATAATAATGAATTATAAAGACATGCAAATGTCGCCATAGAAGTAATTTAAAAAAATATTTGTCTCAGAATTATGAAGACAGTAAATTTTATATAAAAAATATCCTTTTGGTTATGTGATAAAAGCGAGTGATACTATTAGTTTAAGGATCCTTTCACTGTGTTACTTTGAAACTTCATACAAAAAAATACATTTATATTAATTATTTAATTAACTTAGTACTCAAATAGTAAATTTTTAACAAAAGACCAAAGAAATTTATGGTTATAAATTAGAATTTGGCAGTTAGCCCATCTGACATAGAGACAGGATTGTGCAGCATAAGGATATGGCAACACTTATTTCAGAATAACTAAATGAATTTTGAAATCCATATAAAAAACTTTCCAGCCGAGTTGTTGTTGACACTATTCGAGCTATGAATGACAAAGCTTTTATTTATTTTCTTTAAAGGAATTTTGATTTTAAAAAATGTTTCATATCATGTCGTTTCTATATTGCAATAGGTAATTTGTTAATACGTTGTATCCTTTGTACTTTAAATAGTAAATTTTAAAATCTTCAACTAAATATGTCTAAAGTAATATTAATTACTTTAAATCATGTGGTAAAGTTCAGATCATAGGCACAATATATTTGAGTAAAAATTTAGACTGAAGCACAAATTTTGATCGAAACAAGCAGGGTTTTTGGAATCACATATTCAGCCCCATGTTGTATCATGTTACTTTATAAATAACGCAATCATTATGGAATTATATACCTTTAAGCGGACGTCCGCCTGTCCATATCGTTATGATACCTTTATTTTGACAGCTACCTATTTTGAAATGGTACCCTATTTCACTTCGCGTAAAGATAGCTAAAAAATTTGACATTACGGCTAACTTTATAGGTTATTTAAATATTTGTTTCAGTAATTTAGTAAACTTAGCATAACTAGTATAATTAATTGAGCAAACTGAAAGGTGAAACAACTAATCTTTATAACGACATCATGAAAATTATGTTTGTTGGTATCAAAATTTTTTAATAAATAATAAAAAAAATTTTGCATTTGTAGAAACACATAAAATTCGTACTCGAGAATTGAGGGATGTCTCGGATCCATTTACTTTACCAAATAGTACTTTCATAAAATACTATCTAAACAAATAACAAAATTTCAACAATTTTTGGCCAATAATGAAAATATTACTAATGTACAACAAATTAAATAAACCTGTAAAAATGGATACCTGTCATACATAGATAAAGTATACAACGGTCATTGTCGATGAAATAGTTCCGTCCTTTTCTTTCTGCTTGTAAAATTATATAATGCTATTCTTTTCTTTCAAGCCACCAAACTTTAACAAAAAATAAAGGCAAGGGTAAACGCCAATGCGATATAAAATGCAGATTTTTAAAGCAAATATTATGTTAGCCTTTATGGTCACGCATTAGCTAACTTATACATTAAGTGAAGTGAATGATATAACATAGGGCTAATTATCTACGTTTATCAGCATATTTTTCATGCTTATAATGTTAAAAATCAATTAAATTTACACACAATTGTATTTGTTAGCACCCTTTAGTTTCTGGCTATACATTTCAAACAATGTATCAAAATACAGAGATATATTAACCGCACACCCACTCAAAAACTGTGACGAAGCAAAATTTGGTGGTATTTTTAAATATTCAGGAAAATAAGATTGATTTTGTAAAAATATGTTTTTTCTTTTTATGGAAAAAAATTTGTTGCTTTTAAAAAAAACTAATTTAAATACAGAGTGGAAAAATTTGCTTCATAAGTTACTATACACTAAATGCCTTTTTTCAACATTGTTCAACCATAAAATGCCGGCACAACCATTTAATTTATTTTGAATACACTTCTAGATTATTTTTAAGGATTTATTTCGTGTATGTGGAAAAAACAAAAACAAATTTTTCAAGAATACTGAGTTGTTACAGTTTTCGAGTGGTCGGTACAAACTTTTACTATAACAAAACATATCAGCATAGAAACCTTGAAGACTCGAATATTTAAATTTTCCCATTTTCACTATTAAGAACTGAATTATTCAAAATGATTCAATATTTCCATAATCCATAGTATACTGCCAAACAAATAAAATATATCTAAGCCTAATCATTCATGTCTATAACTCCACCAGCCGCACTCTCCTAGCCCTAGCCCGTAAGTACTCTACGCTGGTACAGCTCTCACCACTCGACGTCGTGGGGCAGACCGCCAGGATATTCACCAGTGAGGCAGGCAGTACAGTGGCCTCCGATACCGCTGGTGGGCACCATGTTGTATCGTACGGCACTAACGAGACCTTCCACACTGAGATATTCGAGACTGTCGGCACCTGTAGACGATACGAATTTTGATATCCGAAATTAAACATTTTGTGTAAAACAGTTTGTTTTATTTGGTTCAGGCGTCGTCATATTATGAGAATGTAGTTGAAGCCTTCAAGTCTTGTTTAATTTCTAATAGAAATACTAGACATAAGTTGTGAAATGCCTACACTTTGATGCATACATAGATGAGACTAACGTATTGGTGTAAACTTCAATGCGTATTAGCATTCAAAGTGATCATGTGTTAAATGTGATAAAACTGTTGGGTCAAAAATTAGATTTTGAGTATTCAATGGATTTTAATACTATAAATATCAAATACTGGAAAAAAGTATCTGCATATATGTCGATGAATGTTGCCTGGCCTAATCGCACTGATTTAATTAAATTCATTATCTGGAGTCCAATAACGTATATCTCTGAACAAATAGTTTTTTAATTATTCTGTAAGATGTTAATTTCAGTTTTCCCAAAAAAAGATCATTTTATTGATTCATAAAAAAAAAAATTTTAATTTTATTTTTCTCGACAATAACTAATGTCTTTCAAAATATGTATGCACTACTAATGCATCACAACATGCAGTCCACCACTAATAAAGAAATGACAAAGACAATTTTCCCCTAAAATACCATGAAAATTTGTGAGACTCAAAATACATATTATTTACTGAAATGGAAAACAGTACTCACCAACATGCTTGGCCAGCTGCTTGGGAGAGAGCTTGTTGGCGATCAGCTCCTCCCTAGTGGGGATGTTGATACCCATATAACAGGGATATAACAGCGGTGGAGATGCAATACGAATGTGAACCTGAGGTACGAAACATTGACATCTTAGAGCTTAGTTGAATACTACAGTTATAAGTTACACAAAAGAATGACGAACACAAAAATTAATACAAATAGACTAGATAAGTGAATTGCCAACATAAACTTTTGTAACTTTTCATCACATCAACTAGCAGTAACATCAGTCTAATGCAGATTTGATCTGGAATTTATTTAAAGCAAAAAATAATCTCTTAAGAATATTGTCTTGGTCTAAGGTGTGTGTGTGCACTAACAGCGTAATCCAATCATTAGTAGTATACTAATATTTAATTCGACTCTAGTGAGAGGGTTATATCAGGGGATACATTTTATTATACAATATGGATTTGATCGTTCGACATTAAATGAATCCTCATATACTAGATGGTGTTCCTCAACCGCACACCAAAAATCAATTAACAAAATTCAGTATTTTAGCCACAAGAATAGTTTCAAGTGGTTTGTAATTTCAAACACAACCTATTTTCACCAAGAATTTACTAGGCCAATATATTCTGCCACATTGACATCTTCGTATAACGTTATTTTATTTTTTTAATTACAAGCAAATAGTAAAATAATTCTTATGCCTGTGTCATAATACAATACGAATCCCCCGTGGAAGCAAAAGCGTGTTTTGATTTATTTATTCAAACATAGTTTGAATTGTGAATATTGACTATTTTTGTTTGATCAGATTATAACCGCGCACTGAGCAAAACTCAGTAACGAAAATTGCACATGGTGTTCACGTTTTGTTTATATTAACATACTATTTAATTTGTTGAAAAATTTGTTTCATTCCTAGCGTAATCGTTTATTCCACTATTTAAAGTATTTATGACAATTAGTACTGACTGGGTTTTCATTTAATGTTGAACGGTCAAATCCACATTTTGTATAACCAAAATATAAGTACATAAACAACTTTAAAGAAAATCCAAAAAACTTTCCTTAAATTGAAATAGTATTTCAAACACAAATTTTGGATCATTCCAAAATACACTATCATACAATACAAATATGGAATTTACCAAATTCTAACACATAAACATACCCTTAAAAATATAACACAAGATGTAAAAAATATTAAACAATGTTACCAATTTTTTTATTAGTAATAGTACCCTAATCCACTGATTCAGAAACTTTCTAGATAAGACTTGGAATGAGACAATTACCATAAACCTAAATGTAATAACTTAAATACAAATTTCCAATGTTATTAACCTCTTTAGCCCCGGCATCCCGAAGCAGCTTGATGATAGGCCCTATAGTATTCCCTCTGACGATAGAGTCGTCCACTAGCACCAATCTCTTGTCTTTGACATTCTCAGATAGAGCACCAAATTTCTTGGCAACACCCAGCTGACGAAGCCGTGTCGAGGGCTGGATGAATGTGCGACCCACGTAACGGTTCTTGCAGAGCACTTCCGCAAACGGGATACCTGACTGTAGAACGAGGAAGGATTAAGAACAATATGCTTCAGTCTAATGTGTTTAGTTACTAACTATGACACACAATTTTTTACAGTTCAGTCTAATTAATATGGTAATTAACTATGACTCACAATTTTCTTTGTCTCCGCATATCAATTTAAAACAATTGTGGAGATGAAATAAACGATTTTATACAACCTGTGTGTTAACGAGGTCATTAAACCCTGTTGTACTTAAATTTCCATTAAAATCGGCCCACTGGCTCACAAGTTATAAGTAGACATATATAAAAAAAAGTAACGACAAATTTATTTAGATATCGCCAAACTCTTTCACTACAGCAGAACCATGCTATTTCTATAGAAAAAAAAACTTCTTTTCCCCTTCCATGTCCTAATTTTTGAAGTGAAACTTCTTTGGATATGATGACAGTAAAATTTCAAGGTCGAATTTCACACAAGATTTAGCTGTAATGTCGAAATATAACAAATCTATCACAAGAAGGTTGGAAAATAGGTACTTAGCTAACAACCGAGAGAGCTGGATGAACACAATAGAATAAGACAAGAAGTGAACACAAACAAAATGGCGCTCACAACTGTTTCGTCAGCTCTTTTGTAGATTATGTATGTCAAAAGTAAGCTGTCAAAATTTTATAGATTTATTTATCTATTTATGATTGATTTATTACTAATTTCGCACATGCTTCATCCATTACAAGACTAACAACATATGTACTTATTTTATTTATGAATCCAAAATAAATCCACACATATAGTTATCGTTACACACATGATTTACAACAGGAGCAATACCGGGTGTATTGCCTTCCTTCAACCGTGTTCTGGTACTGGGATCGTAGCTATTTTTTTAATTGACAAGTGCCTGTAAATTTACATGAAGATTTTAATCTAATCTACATTCTTTAAACACCCTAAAATCTATATAATATAATAAACTACCCTTAAATCGTATAAAGACTATGTCTTTTAAAATCTTTTACTCTTTTTCTCTCGGTTTCTCTCTCTGCCATTTTACCCTTTACGATATACTCTTCTGTTACGTGTACCGTGTGCACACGCTCAAATTTTTTTAAAATATTTTTCTAAATGTCAGTTTTGCATCCAGTGGCGGTAAGCAGAACTTACCTATTTTGTAGATTTCATGAGTTTCAGTTAAAGTTATAACCCGGTCACAGGTAAAACTATGATAAGCCTATGATATTATATCAAGTGAAGGAGAAACTCTAAAAATTGCTCTAAAACAATTCATTATATAAAAATATCTGAATTCATGAACAGTTAAAACCTAAAAGCATTGCCATTCACTAGAAGACGGAAAAAAACAAAGAATCTCTATTTTCCTTACAAAAAAATTTAAAAATTACATCTGACCTGTCTAGCATATCCATGAGCCGCTGCTGTCCCTGATTCGGGGACAGAACTAACAATGTCAGCGTCTACCGAAGCTTCTCGTGATAATTCTCTACCACATTGGAGACGCACCGAGTACACCATTTGACCTATGAATGAATTATTTCTATGAATATAAAAATCTATGACATAATCACTACATATTTTAAATAATAATAACAATGTAATTTCTGCTAAAATTTATAACGACAACCTATTTATATTCAGACAGCAAAAAAATTTACAAGAACACATACCTTCAAATATACTATCGCTTCGTGCAAAGTAGACATACTCAAATATGCAGAATGCCTGCTGCACATCCTTAGGGCGCTCCACAACTGCCACTGTGCGCACGCCGTGCCGCGTCAGCTCCACTATCTCACCTGGCAACACCTCACGTACATAGCGAGCACCTAGAAAAAATATTGCATATGCATTAGGAACCAATCATCACGTCATATGATATTCTTAGAAAACATCATAATATTTAAGAAACAAACTTTTTATTTTTTGAGAATATAATGGTTGATACATTTCACCGATTGATTTGATACAATTCTACATTTTTGCATTGGGCTTAACAAGGTGATTATTACCAAAATCATTTCTTATAATTATGAAAGAAATTGATTTAATACAGTACTTTTAATCATTATTATTAAAATTAAATTTCTATTTAAAAATGCTTAATATTACACAAATAATGTCGGGTCCGCTATATTTAATATCTTCAAAATTAACTCTGAAAATTGTTTTGATAAAATATATTTATTTGGGAAGTTAACTCCACATTTGCTAACATTGTTCTTAAAGTTACGCTCATACAAAATACTGAAATATACAAATGTTTTTAAATTGACACATAAAGCCAATTCTATGGATAATAATATGAAAATATTGTACAAATAATGTCAGGTATGCAATATTTAATATCGTCTTAACTCTGAAAACTGTTGGTTAAAATATATTTACTTGGAAAGAGTTTGTTAATTTGTGCGTAAGTTATCTCCACATTTGCTAACATTGTTCGTAAACTTATGCTCACACAACATATTAAAATATACAAGTGTTTTTAAATTAGCACATGATTTTATCAAGATGCTCATTCCTATTATCAAGATGCGCTAATTCAATATTAACCAAAAGGTTAAATATTATAACACCTCAGTGCGCATACACCGGGTGGTGCGACATCACCAAAGCGATATAATGTGACGTGGCGTTTATTATAATAAAACGTTTAAACATAATTAAGAAAAATGTTGAAAATTAAAAATATTTTTTATTGAATAATAAACTCAAATCCATCAAAATCATCCTTTTTCCATCCATCTCAAAGATGGAGGATTTTTTCAATTCAGTTTCTGTATATGTTTTTTAACGTGTTTTATATTAGTTTCACTTATGTATGTACGATTGTAACGGAATCTTTCATTTAAATTTTCACCCACTTCCAGACGTCCGAATTATTTGAAATTTTACACAAGTATCACAATATACAATAATCTCGTAACTAAAAATTTAGGAAATAAACATATAGTTTAAAAATACTAAGAAACTTGCTTTTGTAGCAATATGAACCAAAAAATAAAAAATTATCTTTAAAGATTTTGGTCAAGAGCAAAAAGATTTCTTACAACTCGGTATAACTTAATTTTTGTTTAATAAACTTAAAAAAAATAAAATGATTAACAAAAAAAGTAACTTTAATATAAAAAAGACTGTGATGCTCTTGGCTTGCATTTTCATAACAAGTACAAGCGTGAGGTGCTCTCGATTACATTTTCCTGTTTCAACAAAACTTTTGTTTTTTTAGAGTATCAACGACTTACTATGAAAAGTATACAAAAACTTTAATATATGTACACAGATAATTGTAATGCCTGCTGTACACTCTCGTCGAGACACACTGTGACAAGCCGGGAGCGAGTGTGTACATGGTGCCTCTCGTCCTGTCTCACGCTCTCGGCTCTCCTCTCGTGGCTCTCAACCCCGAGGGTTAACTGACCATAGTTTGCTGTTAAATTTTAAAGTATTTACCTGTTTCTATTGTGGTACACAGTAACCATCCATCATCTCCTTTTTCACCATAGCTTAGTAATTTTCTTTGTATGATAAATGTGCAAAAAGTTATAATGGCTAACAGCACCAGCAGTTTCTACATCCATGGTCACAGGTATCTTCAATACGACTGACACAACGAGTGTGTACAGGGTCACCTCCCCCGAGAGCGTCTCGGGCGAGACTCTCGCTGAGAGGCTTTCAGCGAGTATGTATAACCAGCATAAACATAGAACTGGTAAACAATAGACTAGTAAAACAATTGACCACAATTTTAGTACACTCGATTGGACAATGTTTTTGCTAGTTGGAATTTAACATGTATACAAACATATGTATTTTAATTAGTTATATGAAGTGAATTTTAATTACCTATAGAGAGAAAACCACAAGATTCCGAGGAGACGACCCAACCTTCAGCGGAGTGCTCGGATCGTCCATTCTGCAGCGGACCGTATGTTACTGTAATTAAAATAATGTCGTTAAAACTATTTAAAGCTTTACGGGGTACATCCAATAATAAAAAAACCTGTCAAGTATATTTCTCGGACCCTGATTAGGTCTTACAAAAATCTCTTAGAGGGATTGACGTCCATCAGCTCTAATTTCTTTAGGTATACGTATTACTTAAATATTCCAGATTTCTTCACCCAAATAACCTACTTCACTGCAGACGTTGTAATTGAATTATTGACATTTCGCTTGTACCGTCTAGCGTCAACTAAGAAACGTATTTATATATAACCTAGCATGGTAAAGTTTGATTTTAAATTGTTTTTAAACATTTCTAAAACTATTTTTACATTATATTTTCTTCAGAAACAAAGTCCTTACCACCACTTACAACATGCGCAAAACCTTTGGAGCGACACTCTCGTATAAACCTGTTTTATGTTAATATTATAGTAACACGAAAAGTTCTTTTATTGTTTTTGTAATTGTTAAAAAAGGGAATATTAATTGTTTTTAAATATATATTTATATGAGGAATTATGATGGAATATTTTCGCTCTCTTTAATACATTGATTATAATTAAAATTTAAATAATAAAAATGTTTATAACAAAAAAATTATCTAAAAAGCTAGGTTCATGTCGAACTAGTTGCTTGCGTTTACGAAGCTGACTGTTTTTGGTCAAAATATACCTCAGAAGCAACATTTCTGGTTGTTTTTCTGATTTTTATGATCAATAGTTCTTAAAATTGTAAAATTTGTGGAAAGTCAACTTTCTATGCGCGTATTTGTTTTCGCGAAAAATTATTCTGATGCACAGACGAATACCAAGAAGATTCCAGAAGTGTTCCATCTTTCCAATTTTCTACTAGATAATCACTATTATTTTTCTACAACCTTCGCGTGGGCTTTTAAAAACACTATATTTTTCATAATTTTAGGTTGAGTAGTTTCAGAAATAAGGGGGAACATATATATTTTTCAGTTTATCTCCACCTAAAATTATGAAAAAATGTTTTTAGGACCTTAACAAGCCCTTTTGAAACAAAATATAACAGGAATGGAAAAATGTTTTCCAAGAACTTATTCGTGTCCCCAATCCCTAAAATCCCTCTGCCCTAAAATTTCTATATGGATATTTATGAATGTCAACTATTGAGATATGTGCTGGTTAGTATGTTTTGTTAATACGTCAAATTTCAAGTTTTTACATTAAGTGGTTTCTGAGAAAAACGGTTGTGACAGACAGACGGACGGATACTTAAGTAATCTTATAAGGGTTCCGTTTTTCCTTTTAAGGTATGGAACCTTAATTAAAAGCAATAGCACTGCTACACATTTCTATTCATGTATAAGTTATATAATCTGCAATGGTTAATTAAAACTTTATAAGCTCAAATTCATCACACATAAAATATAGTTATTACCAAAAAAATTTATAAGTGACCACTTACATGATTGGCCTAAAGGCAGAATCCTACCGAGGCACAGCGGTCGGTTGCCGTACAGATCGCGCACTGCGTAGATCCTGTCCTTCAGCATTATTACTAACGAGTAGCTCAATGGGGTGAGGCTGAAAAGTTATTAATTTATTTAAATAAGTTTATAAATTATATTTTCGGCTTTCGGCCCTTTTTTCATTTAAAGGATTTCATTATTATGAATCAGCCCTATGTTGTATCATATTATTCTATTAATACCGTAAACGTTATAGAGTTATTAAGCTATAAGCAGACATCTGCATGTTGTATCGTTGTGAAACCTTTATCCTGACAGCTACATAGCGTCAAAGTGGCACCTTATTTCACTTTACGTAAAGGTAGCCAAAACAGTGGACGTACGACTAACTTTATAGGTTATTCAAATATTTCTTTCAATAATTTAGTAAACTTAGCCTTATTAACAGAATTAATTGGTCGAATTGAAAAGTAAAATGACTATTTTTTACAGTCATCTTATAAAAATTATGTTATGCCTTAAATTAAATACCAACAAACGTTGTTATATATTTCATCTCATAAAAATTATATTGCATTTGCAGAAATGCCAATAATGTCCGTATTCAAGAATCGAGAAATGTCCCAGATCCATATACATTGGCAAGTAGTAACTTCATAAAATACTATCTAAAGAAATAACAAAATAACAACATTTATAATTGAAAATATATCTAAAGAAATCACAAAATTTATAATTGACAGCTTGAGACCGATGTTGAAAGTGACATGGTAAATTAACATTACTTGACGAGCAATAATACAAAACAACCTGCGAAAATGCATCTTCTGTCACCCATAGGTAAAGTATATAAGGAGTTTTTGTAAAGTCACCTACTTACTACAATAATTCACATTCGAAGTTGAATTTAAATTCATTTACTTCGAAGTAATTTCTCTTGTAACTCACTTTCATACATATTAGAGGTGTGCCACATTTATCTTTGTTGTGATTTTAACATTTGAATCTGGAATCATTGAAATGTTCCAGAACAGTGTTCGTTTCATTTGGAGCATTTGAATCTGGATCATTGAAATGTTCCGGAACAGTGATACATTTCATTTGGAACATTTGAATCTGGATCATTGAAATGTTCCGGAACAGTGATATATTTCATTTGGTACATTTGAATCTGGATCATTGAAATGTTCCAGAACAGTGTACGTTTCATTTGGAGCATTTGAATCTGGATCATTGAAATGTTCCGGAACAGTGATACATTTCATTTGGAACATTTGAATCTGGATCATTGAAATGTTCCGGAACAGTGATATATTTCATTTGGTACATTTGAATCTGGATCATTGAAATGTTCCAGAATAGTGTACGTTTCATTTGGAACATTTGAATCTGGATCATTGAAATGTTCCGGAACAGTGATACGTGTTATTAGGAACATTTTAATTTGGATCATTGAAATGTTCCGGAACAGTGATATATTTCATTTGGAACATTTGAATCTGGATCATTGAAATGTTCCGGAACAGTGATATATTTCATTTGCAACATTTGAATCTAGATCATTGAAATGTTCCGGAATAATGACACATTTTATTTGAAAAATTTGGAACTTGATTCTCAGAGTTCTGAATGGAACAGATACGAAATGAATGTTTGTATATTGGTATAATATATCAAGCGACAGTGTTTGCAGTGGGCTTATATATTTTGTCATGACTTGAACGTTAAAATATTTCATTTAAAATTTGACTGTCCGGACAGAAAGTGTTAAAAATTAATATTTTTATATTATCCTTATAATGTTGAATGTACCAGTGTTAATTATGGGCTCATTTTAAAGTGTATGGGCATTAGGAGTCAAAGCAGCCATTTATGACTTTTCATTTATTTTAGTACACATAATTTTTTCAATTTAAGTGATATGGGTATATTAATTTTAAATATTTTATCATATGAATAATAACAATATGCATTTAACATACTAATATTTAATACTTAATATTTAAACGGAAGAAGTATTTACATTTTAATTTTTAACAACAAATAATATAAACAATTTAAACTGTGAAATTTAATTTAATATAGTTAAGTGTACAATACACTATACACTAAACTTGATATGTTTAAAGTCAAACCGACAAATATTTCAATTTTCTACATTTGTACGCTGTCAACATAAATCAACTAACTAACAAAGTAGTTAGCAATATAATTCAAAATGAATAAACTGTATTGTTTACATGTATGAATATTTCTTTGCTTTTCAGTTCATAGAGCACTATTCAGTCATATCTCTATCTGACTCATTGAAATTAATTTTTGTTTCTTTTCGTCTGTTCAGAACTCAAGGTACAATGTCAATGCAGTCCCAAATGATACATTTGACATAACAAAAATGTTTACAGTGACATAACAAAAAGAGTTCCAAATTATATGTTTGACATAACAAAAATATTTACAGTGACATAACAAAAATGTTTACAGTGACATAACAAAAAGAGTTCCAAATTATATGTTTGACATAACAAAAATATTTACAGTGACATAACAAAAATGTTTACAGTGACATAACAAAAAGAGTTCCAAATTATATGTTTGACATAACAAAAATGTTTACAGTGACATAACAAAAATGTTTACAGTGACATAACAGAAATAGTTCCATATGATACGTTTGACATAACAAAACGGATCATTTGGAACATAGCGATGTTCCAACACTAAGTAATTTCTGTAAAGAGTTACACACGTCTAATATATATGTTTTATACATATTGAGGAGACAATAAATTAAGTACTGGAATTGATCGCCATTCACATGGAGAGATAAAATCTAAAAAAGAACCAGAACTATTTATGCAATAGCACAAAAAGCTCAGCAAAGCAGATCTTCAAATAAACCTCAGTAGAGAGTATAGGACCATAAAAGTGGAAATTTAGAGCATGCTTAACCATAAAATATCAAAACTGAAAAACACAAAATACATATATGTGATTTTCCCTTCAAGAAACATTTGTAGGTTTGATTAAAAATATATAGAAACAAGTTCTTATACTTGCCTCATCACATGGGTGATACGAGCCGGCCAGTCGGGTGCATTGGTTTCGCCCTCTGGCGGCGTTAGGCACAGCGCCTGCGTAATCAGTTCAGAGTCGGAGAAGGTTGACAGGCCCACTCCTCGTTCCAGTACCTTCATGACAAAATAATGACATATTACAAAATATGTTTCTTTAAATTCTTTTTTTTTATAGCCGCTCTGTTATTTAATATTTATAACTTTTACATAATATAAAAAAAATTAATATAGAGAGAAATTTTATTTTTTTGTTTGCTTGCTTTTTATTTATGTTTTGACACAAAAAAGATTGACGTTGTGTGGATAATGACCGATAATGATTTAAGTGTGTCCAAAGCGTGCCGAATGCATTTTTCAGTTATTCTATTAATGTTGGAAACATGTAATTTTATTCTTGGTTTTTGTAAAATTTTTTTTCACATATATAATTAGGTTATGAAAATTGTACAGGCATCATTTTGGTTTGCTTAATGCCCTGTGCATATTTAGAATCTCAAGCAAATTTAGTCACAGATAACAGCTAGTCTCATATATAATAATACAGTAAGCGTTGCTCCGCAAAACCATGCCAAGCACTGTAGCTCTAACACATTCTGTGTAAAGCCATCACTATAAGTGTTGGCTTTACACAGAATGTGTTAGTGCTACAGTGCTTGGTTAAAATAGCAGTCAGCGCAACTACCAGCATATCCAGAAAGTGATGCAACGATTATAATTTATAACTATTAGAGAAACTAAAGTTTGTGTATAGATTTATTTGTTTGTCAGTATTCCAGCATAGTAACCGCTGTTTTTAATAATGAAGTCACAAATTACTGGATATTTCAGTAATTCAATTAAAAACAATTTAAGAAACAAACTTAGTCCCGAACAATTACAAAGAACAATGTCCATATGACACAAAACATCACATTAGATAACAATACGACAAAACATCACATTAGATAACAACATAACAACAATACGATAGCGACAACATTAATACAGTCATATTTTCTATTGCTAGTTTAAGCTATCTACAGTTTTGTTACCAAACTTGCCAGTGACGTCGAATAAAACTTTGAGGATAACATCAACTTTTGACAAAGATCGTAAACTGTTACTTGGCAACAAAGTGGCATCACATTAGATAACAATACAACAAAACATCACATTTTAGATATCAACAACAATACGATAGCGACAACAATAATACAGTCATATTTTCTATTGCTAGTTTAAGCTATCTACAGTTTTGTTACCAAACTTGTCAGTGACGTCGAATAAAACTTTGAGGATAACATCAACTTTTGACAAAGATCGTAAACTGTTACTTGGCAACAAAGTGGCATCACATTAGATAACAATACGACAAAACATCATATTAGATAGCAACATAACAACAATACGATAGCGACAACAATAATACAGTCATATTTTCTATTGCTAGTTTAAGCTATCTAGTTTTGTTACCAAACTTGCCAGTGATGTCGAATAAAACTTTGAGGATAACATCAACTTTTGACAAAGATCGTAAACTGTTACTTGGCAACAAAGTGGCATCACATTAGATAACAATACAACAAAACATCACATTAGATAACAACATAACAATAATACGATAGCAACAACAATAATACAAATACACAGAAGTTGAGATGTTCCAAATTATTAAGCAACTTCAAGATTATGAGAGAAAACTCCCACATATATCAAGTCACGAACAAAAGATAGTATAGCGATACAACTGGTAAGAATCGGTGGCGGATCCAGGATTTTGGTTCGAGAAGGGCTTCATTTTGCTTATTTAACACATAGCACGCTTTTATTTCTTCCCAGTAGCAGTTCACGGGAATCGAGTGTCTTAGCTCCCTTTTAATCTATTATTGGTAAGAAATACATTCCATCAGTTGTAACAATACATGTAATCAAAAATTGAATAAAAATGTTGACTTACGTCTTTCCTAAGACTCTGACAGTTCATGAGTTCTCCATTGTGCGCTACGGCCAATGCTCCGTGAGCCGTGTGCACTACAAATGGTTGACAGTTCACCTCCTCCGACGCTGCTGATGTTGAGTATCTAAATGATGAAGGGGTAATTTTAAACTTAATTCTTAATTTTACAATCGAATTACTTTTTAAGCATTATTAATGTAACTGATATCTTTTGTTATAAATCAATGTATGGGTAACAGATCACACTGTAATCAAAAGCGTTAAACAAATGCTCTATTGACATTGTTATTCATAAATTTTGCATTTCTGTAATTGATGATTATAAAATATTCATAAGTATTCTATGAATGATGGTGCACCTATATGCTACAGCACCTATATGCTATACTTTTTATATTTTTGGAGCGTCTTTTTGAACACGCAAATTAAAATTGTGAAAAAAAAAATTTTTGTTCTCCTCAAAACAAGCCTTTTCAAATGATTATTCCACATGTATAAACAAATATTTTTTTATACATAAAATGAGAAAAAAATACTTTACGACATTTGTTTATCTCCTTTTTAATTGTTGTATGAATATTTTAAAAAAGTTTAAAGTGGCCTTTACACATTCACTCTATCGTGTGTTCTCAGGACTTTGTTGTGCGCGATTGAGCGTGCAGGAAAGCCTGCACGCTCAATCGCGCACAACAAAGTTTGTTTAAGCCAACGTTTTTTCGTGTGCGATTACTCGTGTTCATTTTTGTCATCGGAAAGAGCGGCCGTGTAAAGGCTAATCACACAGGATAGACCGCACGAAACTGTCAGTTTGCACAATTTTACTGAAGTAAAGCGTGTAAAGGCAGCTTGTAAACGTGTGTGAAAGAATTTTACGTCACACGACTGATAAGCGTAGCGAATGGTCTTTCCCTTCCCCTTCCAACATTCTTTACGTGACCACTGTTTCACGAATAATTGCTGTTTTACGCACAATAGTGACTGTGTAAAGGCCGCTAATGGTGTAAAATATACCCAAAATATGTAGGTTAATAAGATATATTATGTGCCAACTTTGAAGTTACTGTCGCATGGTTTCTACGAAATTCGGCTTTGAAAATAGAAAACGTTTTTTCTAATAAAAAAGTTTTTATGTTGTTTTGTATCTTTTTTCATATTGTTGCTAAAATACACTCATATGTAAATAATATAAGAGTTAAAAAATTAAAAGAATGTCCGTTGTTATAATGATCAGATTAAAGGACTCAGTATTTCTAGCCCTTTTACTGTTGTAACAATTTTGACAATGTTGAAACTGAATTCTTACCTGGTGTGTCCTATTCCTAGATTGCCTTTGAGTTTCTTCATAGACTCATCATTGAAGATGTTATTGATAAGACCCATGCCCTTGTGCACGTTGAACGATCGACTGCACTTGCCTTCTGATGTAACAATACCTGCTGATTCTTGACCTCTGCAATAAGCAAATATTTTATTTAAAATGCCATAGTACCTTTATGAACAGTCTAATCAAACTCTAATAAATATAATAAAAAAAATACAAGTTTTTTCTTATCAATAATCAATTAAAACCCAGGGTCTGAGAAATAATTTTTTATTGAATTAAATAAAATGTTAGTACTGCAATAGTCAATACATCACAAAACGTGTATATATCAATGATATAATATTATTTACAGATAGATGTTACGATAGGTTAGACACAAATTCCACTGTATGAATAAAAAATTCATGTATATAATGCTGCAAGCAAAAAGTTGGTGATACACCACATCAGGGGTGCATCTGAATATAATGTTAGACCATAAATGTTATTAAATGAGCCTATAAGGTGGCATGTTTCAAGGATTCCATCATGATAACTGAATAAATTGTTTTTAAATTCACTGATTAATTCCACCTTAGGGTAAAGACTCTGTCCATGTTTTATATCAATATTTTTGTTTTGATAAAATTAATAAATTTCTTTTAATTCAATTATATTAAAAAATAAACAGTGCTTATAAATTGCTCTATTACGTACATGTTCACATGTAAGCTGACACATGACTTTTACATGTGTCAGTATGATGTGGCTTGCAGCAAACGAGTGCCGGTGACATAATAGGAAATGGGATAGATTGAAAACTATTCAATGAAACTACGTGATGTAGTATTATTACTACTTTATTTCAATTCTTTACCACAACCTAGGTTTCGTTGTGTTACAACTTCTTCGGGTTGGCAATTAGCAAAGATCTATATCTTTCAATCTTTGCTGATAGCCCACCTGAAGATGTTGTAATACAACGAAACCTAGGCCGTGGTAAAAAATTTAAAAATAGAAATAATACTACATCACATAGTTTCATTTAATTGTGAATAATGAATTTCTACAAAATTAACGCCAAATATATTCAATTATTGGGATCGTTTTGTTTTCTGATCTACCTAGTACAGACAGACAAAAGGATCCCATTCACACATTCAAACACACAAAGATCAAAGTATGAAAATATGTCTTTCTTTTTTAGATTCTAACACATAAAATTCACATTGAAAACTCTATATAAATTTCTTAATAGTTTTAAGAGATCCAAAAAGGAAATCAGTGACAAAAATTTTAATATATGCAAATCTGGCTCACTCATTGTGGTTTCCATACCTCGTTTGAAGTCAGATTAGTTAATTTACCATAAAATATGGACTTCTTAGAGTAATAAATATTTAATAATACCTAATATAATTAATTAGGAGAGACGCACTTTATTATGAATATCTCAAAAACTAGGATATTAAGAATAATTGTTATACTTTTCCTATAACCTTTGCGCAGGCTTCTAGAAACTATGTTTTCTTTATAATTGTAGGTTCGATAGTTTCAAAAATAAGTGAGAACATGTTTTTTTTACTTATTTTTAAACATATCACTCAAAATACCCAATATTATGAAAAAAATATTTTTGAAACTCATAACAAACCCTTTCAGTGCAGCTGTTCACAAACATATCACTGAAGATACCCAATATCATGAAAAAAATATTTTGAGACTTGAGACTTAACAGCTTAACCCTTTCAGTGCAGCTGTTCACGGGTTATTCCCCGAGCGGCGCTGACTAATGTGCGCAAGGATTGTTTGTACAAAAAAGATGACAAATAATTATGAATATTATTTTCAATTTTCTGAAAAAAAGTCTTCTTTTAAATTTTATTTTAACGACAATCAACTATTTTTCAGTCAAGGAATAACGTCTTTCTTTGTCCAACACTTATTCCCAGACATTTTTTTTCAGTATTTAATTTACACCCTATAGGAGAATGAGCAGAAATATATGCCTAAGAACCAACAACAATGAGCTATATGTCATCGGAAAGGTTTTTTTTATATTCTACTACTTCTTCTATGCGAAGAAGAAAAAATATTATTAATAATAATATTTTCAATAAACTGAATAAAGACTGTGCGCACGGATGACTCGTTGCGACTCGCCCGCACATACCTCCTCCCGGCCCCACACCACTGTTGCTGTGTCACCGGCTCCGTTTAACATGCTCCTGCATCATTTATCAATGAAAACCTATGATTTTACATTTCAACTCGCACTGCCTTTAAGTAGTGATAACTTTTTTCCCATGAAGATATGGGACTTCCCGCCGTAATCAAAATTTTAGAACAGGAAGAAACCTATTCGATGACGTATCGTTTGTTGATATTAGTCATATAGGTGGAGATGCCGATCTTCTTACCATATAAATACCTAAATATTGGCTTTTGCGACAAGTGCATATTGATATGCTGTATGACTATGCCAAATTTCAAGTTTCTTTTCGCTGTTTACTTTTGAGGTACGGAAGTCTAAAAAATGGCAATACTACATATTCTTCCTCCAGTTAAAATGGACATGACAGACTCGGATTTAGCTAGAATTTTTCCGTCTAGTAGGTCTTATATGATCTGATAACTTAACTCATAGTTCCCCAAAACATTAATTGTTGAAATATTATATCCAATATTTTTAGTATACAGAATGGTTTACTTCCACTTTTTTATTATACTTACATTATTTGATATGATCAATAGCCAATATAATAAAAGAAACCTAATGTAAATACTAATATTACGCCTGTAAAACATAAATTCCTGGTCAACAAATTTTGTATAGTATATAGTTCTTCGTTTGTAAGTTTATATTTCCTCAAACATTCTTATTTGGAACATTTTTAATATGCAATATTATACTGTACATAATTTTTACATATTATACTGTACATAATTTACTGTACATAATTTTTTGTACATATTATACTGTACATAATATTTTACTGTACATAATTTTTAATTTTCATTGTTTTATCATATAATGTACATATGACAACACGATCAACAGCAATATAATAAAAACAAATACTAGTAATTACACCTAACAAAACACAAATGACTAGTCAACAAATTTTGTACATGAATACGTTAAATTTATAGTTCCCCAAACGTTCTTATTTGAAACATTTTTAATATGCAATATTTTTACTGTATAAAATTGTCTACTTTCATAGTTTTATCATATGTACATTATTCAACATTTCCAATAGCAATATAATAAAAACAAATACTAGTAATTACACCTAACAAAACACAAATTACTAGTCAACAAATTTTGTACATGAATACGTAAAGTTTATAGTTCCCCAAACATTCTTATTTGAAACATTTGTAATAGGCAATATTTTTACTGTACAAAATTTTAAATTTTCATAGTTTTATCATATGTACATTATTCAACATTTCCAATAGCAATATAATAAAAACAAATACTAGTAATTACACCTAACAAAACACAAATTACTAGTCAACAAATTTTGTACATGAATACGTAAAGTTTATAGTTCCCCAAACATTCTTATTTGAAACATTTGTAATATGCAATATTTTTACTGTACAAAATTTTAAATTTTCATAGTTTTATCATATGTACATTATTCAACATTTCCAATAGCAATATAATAAAAACAAATACTAGTAATTACACCTAACAAAACACAAATTACTAGTCAACAAATTTTGTACATGAATACGTAAAGTTTATAGTTCCCCAAACATTCTTATTTGAAACATTTGTAATAGGCAATATTTTTACTGTACAATTATTGTTTATTTTCAATGTTATATCATACGTAACATTATTCAACACGATCAACAGTAATATAATAAAAACAAATACTAGTAATTACACCTAACAAAACACAAGTTACTTGTCAACAAATTTTGTACATGAATACGTAGTTTATAGTTCCCCAAACATTCTTATTTGAAACATTTTTAATATACAATACTTTTACTGTACAGAATTATTTATTTCCACTGTGTTATCATATGTACATTGTTCAACATTATTCAACAGCAATTTAATTAAAATAAACACTAGTAATTACACCTATAAAACACAGGTTACTAGTCAACAAATTTTTTACACGAATATGTAAGTTATTGTATTATATCTCTCATTTTAGGTAGCAACTGACGGTGTCATGCCCCCAATTTATATTTTAATTGATTACATGTGCAGAAATAGCTATATTAAGATTAAAATACTAAAGCAAATGGGGAAACGATATAAAATAGCTGTAATATAAATGTAATTAAAAAACTCAATTATATAATATATATAAACAGTATATTATAAAAATATTAAAATTTTATAGTAACAAAAAAAACGTAACAAACATTATAGTAACCCTCTAATTTTTAGTGTGTATAAGGTCTGAGCCTTCACTCGCTCAACTCTTTAAAAATTAGAAACCTAAGTCTCAGAAACTAAAGAAGGCATAATTTTATAAATATTTTTTTAAGAAATTCATGAAAAAAAGTTTAAAAAACATATTTTTCGAATTTGATACACTTCAATAGAGCCCTATCTACTGATAAAAATATTAAAATTTTATAGTAACAAAAAAACGTAACAAACATTACAGTAACCCTCTAATTTTTAGTGTGTATAAGGTTTGAGCCTACACTCGCTTAAGTCTTTAAAAATTAGAAACCTAAGTGTCAGAAAGTAAAGGCATAATTTTATAAATATTTTTTTAAGAAATTCATGAAAAAAAGTTTAAAAAACATATTTTTCGAATTTGATACACTTCAATAGAGCCCTATCTACTGATAAAAATATTAAAATTTTATAGTAACAAAAAAACGTAACAAACATTACAGTAACCCTCTAATTTTTAGTGTGTATAAGGTTTGAGCCTACACTCGCTTAAGTCTTTAAAAATTAGAAACCTAAGTGTCAGAAAGTAAAGGCATAATTTTATAAATATTTTTTTAAGAAATTCATGAAAAAAAGTTTAAAAAACATATTTTTCGAATTTGATACACTTCAATAGAGCCCTATCTACTGATAAAAATATTAAAATTTTATAGTAACAAAAAAACGTAACAAACATTACAGTAACCCTCTAATTTTTAGTGTGTATAAGGTTTGAGCCTACACTCGCTTAAGTCTTTAAAAATTAGAAACCTAAGTGTCAGAAAGTAAAGGCATAATTTTATAAATATTTTTTTAAGAAATTCATGAAAAAAAGTTTAAAAAACATATTTTTCGAATTTGATACACTTCAATAGAGCCCTATCTACTGATAAAAATATTAAAATTTTATAGTAACAAAAAAACGTAACAAACATTACAGTAACCCTCTAATTTTTAGTGTGTATAAGGTTTGAGCCTACACTCGCTTAAGTCTTTAAAAATTAGAAACCTAAGTGTCAGAAAGTAAAGGCATAATTTTATAAATATTTTTTTAAAAAATTCATGAAAAAAAGTTTAAAAAACATATTTTTCGAATTTGATACACTTCAATAGAGTCCTATCTACTGATAAAAATATTAAAATTTTATAGTAACAAAAAAACGTAACAAACATTACAGTAACCCTCTAATTTTTAGTGTGTATAAGGTTTGAGCCTACACTCGCTTAAGTCTTTAAAAATTAGAAACCTAAGTGTCAGAAAGTAAAGGCATAATTTTATAAATATTTTTTTAAGAAATTCATCAAGAAAAGTTTAAAAAACATATTTTTCGAATTTGATACACTTCAATAGAGCCCTATCTACTGATAAAAATATTAAAATTTTATAGTAACAAAAAAACGTAACAAACATTACAGTAACCCTCTAATTTTTAGTGTGTATAAGGTTTGAGCCTACACTCGCTTAAGTCTTTAAAAATTAGAAACCTAAGTGTCAGAAAGTAAAGGCATAATTTTATAAATATTTTTTTAAGAAATTCATGAAAAAAAGTTTAAAAAACATATTTTTCGAATTTGATACACTTCAATAGAGCCCTATCTACTGATAAAAATATTAAAATTTTATAGTAACAAAAAAACGTAACAAACATTACAGTAACCCTCTAATTTTTAGTGTGTATAAGGTTTGAGCCTACACTCGCTTAAGTCTTTAAAAATTAGAAACCTAAGTGTCAGAAAGTAAAGGCATAATTTTATAAATATTTTTTTAAGAAATTCATGAAAAAAAGTTTAAAAAACATATTTTTCGAATTTGATACACTTCAATAGAGCCCTATCTACTGATAAAAATATTAAAATTTTATAGTAACAAAAAAACGTAACAAACATTACAGTAACCCTCTAATTTTTAGTGTGTATAAGGTTTGAGCCTACACTCGCTTAAGTCTTTAAAAATTAGAAACCTAAGTGTCAGAAAGTAAAGGCATAATTTTATAAATATTTTTTTAAGAAATTCATGAAAAAAAGTTTAAAAAACATATTTTTCGAATTTGATACACTTGAATAGAGCCCTATCACTGATACCCTCACATGCTGAGATTAAACTAATGTTTTTCCGAAAATTTCCAAATTTTCACTCACTAAAGAGTCAAGGAAAGAATATTTCTTCTGAAGAGCAATAATTGGACCAAGAAGTAATTTTTCGCTGTAAAATTTCAACGGTTTTTTCTTTCGCGAAACAAATTTTTATCCATCAGTGAGTGTTTATATTCCGAAATACCTCTCTGAAATAAAATAAATTTCATGTTTGCCACACTCAGGCCCAAAGTTATAAAGGGATTTGCTGATCCGTTTATTTATTTATTACATTTTATTTATTTATATACACACATTTATCTATACATTAACCACCTATTCATAAGAATAACAAATAGTTTAACAAAATTTAACTTTTAGATTAAACATAAGTACAAATGCACACAAAAACTAATAAAGACAACAACGTCACATTTCGACAAATATAATTTCACTCATCATAAACAAATCACTATCTGGTGCGATTGCGATCAAGTGGTTGAGCTGTTGAATACCGTGGGAAACTAGGGAGTTTCGATATAATTCTGTTCTAGAGGGCGGTGTAGCAAAAAGGTGATGAATGTGTGAGCACAGGAAATTATCGGGTACAAAGAATAAAACTTTGTTCAATAACATAGATCATAACATTTATGGATCTCAATACAATATACTGACCTGTGCTGTAAAGCAACCAAGCCAAGACATATTACTTGTCCGATGTCGACCTGCGTAGGCCACTCACCAGTTCCTATTGCACCAAAAACTCCGCACTCATGCGTCAAACCTGGAATTTGTCATTACAGAGATATTAAAATGTGGTCATCATTGTAGAATGACAGAATCGTTCTAAAGCTGTTACTCTTATAAAATTTTAAGAAGAATATAGATCATTTTTCACACAAAATATTTTACTGTTTAAATTTGAACTTCTGTTCTTCTTCTGGGAGGTGTCTCTCCAACTAGTAAAGATCGGCAGTCAGCTCTGCATAAATATTGAGCTGATTACTAGGGAAAATAGTGCAGTGATTTCCCACTGCCTTCTGCACCGAACCTTTCAGGGACTATTTGGTACCCTACGCCGCTGAAGCCTTTTCCAGGTGGACGCCCTACTAGCTATTAGGTTATACCGCCTATGCTCAGTCACCATTGCCTCATCTGTTATCCAGTTGGGAGCACCACAACAATCGCTATGTTGCCGCCGTCGGTTATTCTAAAAAGAATTACTAATGCATACAGATGAGGATGACAATACGGATAAGATGTTCTATCTGTTCTCCGTTTACTCCCCACTAAGATTCCCACTAAATTTAAACAACAACTAATAATAAAATAATTACAAAATATAAATTAATAAAAAGTGGATTTTGTTTTTCCTCTGGTCTTCCCTACGTTCCACTACCCCCACCAGCAACTGGCCTATCCTCATATCAAACCAAAATAAATATGTGTTTAATTAATTTTTTATATTTATTAGTTTAGTATAAATTTTGAAAAATCAATGCAATAATTCATATTCTTTTATTTATTTTCCATTATTATCTAAATATATTATTTATAAAAGGTGTTTTTTGGTCGAGCGGCTCGATCTCTTTAACTACTGCACCAAAAAAAATTTAAAAAATACCCACTTAAAGCTTATGTTTTCTACTTTGGGCGAAAAATATAAAAAAATTCGAAAAAAGTCTTTTTGTTAATAAAAAAATTAATTTTTATAACAATTGGCATGAGCGCCATCTGTGGGCGACACATCAAATATCTTAGCCAAATTGTATACTTGGAACACGCTAGATGGCGATATAGTGCGAAGACTTCGCACGGGTCAGCTAGTATAGTATTATTTATATTTGATTTTCCATTACATGGATACTATTCCAGTTATTAATATTATTCAGTACGTATACGCACATGCTCTACGTATTGAATAATTACGCTGGAAAAAATTAATTATCTTGTATTATCAAAGTTACTAATTAAGTGAAACTACGTGATGTAGTATTATTTCTACTTTCTTTAAGTTCTTTATCACGACCTACGTTTTGTTGTATTACAACATCTTCAGGTGGGCTATTAGCAAAGATATCTATGCTAAATACATAGCTAGATACATAGCAAAGATATCTTTGCTAATAGCCCACCTGAAGATGTTGTAATACAACGAAACCTAGGTCATAGTAAAGAACTTAAAGAAAGTAGAAATAATACTACATCACGTAGTTAAATTTAATTGTGAATAATGAATTTCTACAAAATTAACACCAATTATTTCAATAGACTAGCTGCTGTTGACATACTTGCTGAAATGTCAACTTTTTTAGGTATAAGTTAAACTTAGATCGACATCGGAATAATGTTTCATAGATGAAGTTATGACTTTTACTATTAGTAACGTTTTTACCCATTTCCTTTTTATACAAGGTACAACGTTCTATTCCAAGTTTATTAGTAACGGAAGTATTTAGAAAGAATAGAAAATCTTGAAAATAGTTTCTTGAAATGACTCGATCTATGAGTTCTGTCTGATAGTGAACTTCTTTTATTCAAAAACTAACTTTTATAAGAAACAAGGCTTTATTCAGATTCTGGAATTATGATGTTAGCCTTTTCAATTATATAACTATAACATTTGAAAAACAAAGGCGAAATTCTAGAATTCCAAAATTTTGCAAATCTTGCCTAAAGCTTAATGCAATTCTGCTGATTCTATTCAGACTGTTATTGGCATACCACAATCATCTCAATCGCATCTTCATTCCTTTTTTTTCTTAGAAATGTTTCAACTCATTGGAGCATCATAAATTCTAAATTATTATTTTTATTCGACTGTTGAAAAAAATTCTATATATATAGAAAAAATTCTAATAGCTCATTTTTTTCAAGGAATGCTCTTTTCCATGCAGATTACAAACTACCTTGCTATTTAAATTCTTATTTGTGTTTTGCATGAAATAATCATTTTACACAGCAACAGCTGTTTACGCAAGCTTAATTTTTAATAAACATAAATTTTAACTATGCACCTTGAAATTAATTTGATAGAAATAATCAAGGTATATTGTTTTTTTGTTATTTTTATCATGTACTTATTGTTTTATTACTACTATCGATCAATTAATAGTTTGTTATTCAAACAACAATATATGTTAAAAAAACAACATAACTCAAGATTCGTTATTTTAAATTGAATCGCACTGTGACATAAAAAATTTGTCTCTTGTGTTTCTTTAAAGAATATTTCAACTAAACATTACGTTGAAATTCTCAGAAGTTAGATATTCACAGCATTTGAACTAGAAGAAAAACCTTTAAAAAAATATGAACCGCTTAAAAGGAATTGTTAATTGTTTTTTGTTAAGTTGGTAGAATCTTCCTTAACGAAGCCAAAACTTGAGTGAGATCTGTCAATTAGAATGCTTGCGCAGCAACTGTCGTAATCGATTGATCCCAAAGTTGCTCTGCAAATTTAATTATGGATAAATTAGTTGAACAAACAGTTTGCCTTAAATTTAGTGTTTTAAACAAAATTTCTTATGCCACATAACCAAAAATGTTGAAAAGGGCCATTGGTGACTCGACTATGTTGAAAATACGAACATAGGAGTGGTACAAATCATTCAAAAAAGGGCGTGAAGTGGTCGAAGGTTTGCTTCGTCCTGGACGGCCTTCAACGTCTACTACTGACGATAACATCAAAAATATCGAATTAGTGCTTAAAAATTATTAATTATTATTCATTTCAGTATTAGAGAGTTGGTTCGAGAGTTAAACATTGATAAAATGGCCGTTCATGGAATTTTAACAAACGAATTGGCCATGAGGCGCATTGTCACAAGACTGGTTCTGAAAGAACTTAATTTCTTGAAAAGAGTGCATTGATTGATCGATTAAATTGAATGATTCAAATGAATGATTGAATCGATCAATTGCAGACATCAATTGGTCGATTGAAGACATGAAACAGAATTCGCAGTGGGAATTAAATACTATACCACTTTTGCACTATGAGAAGTATATGGAAGAGTAGGTCTGGCATTATTACAGTTGTATTGCAAGCAATGGGGATTACTTTGATGGTGACAAAATAAATTTTGATGAATAAACTTAGATTTGGGTGTTTTTTTTAATGATTCCGGTAATTTTTATATAAAAGGCGTAAAATAATAACATTTATTTTTAGGTATATATTTGATTTGGAAGAATGTATATAAAGATTCTAATAATACACATATGTTATTACTGGCGCTCCATTAGTGTGGAAAATCAAAGTACAAAAATTGTATTGTATATTTTTTAGTCATTTATGCCTAAACGACTGGATCTCCTGGACTAGTCCACTAGCTGAAGTAACATACAGACCTTTTTATAATTTTTAAGATGAGAAATAGCGTAATTCCTGTAGGGTGACACTCGGTGTATATTACTCAATAATAAAATTTGAGTACTGCCACCTGTCGATAGATGGCGCATAATGTATATTAAATCCTGTTCATGTAGTTCGAGAAATTACATACATATATAAACGGTCACACAATATAATTATAATAACAGCAACATGACCACCCATCTGCCAAATATGTGTATTTGGGTCTCATATAATACTTTTTTGGCACCAAAGCTACCAGAGATATATAGAAACAATAAATACAGTAAAATAGTTTCTGTTAAGTTTTCGTATGATATAGGTTTAAACTTTAAATAGTATATATTTCAAGGACGGTATAGTTTTCCACCATAACTGGCAAAGCCGTCACTTTAATATCAAAGTCTTTAATTAAAAAAAATATGTTTACTAAAACCTCACCTGACGAAACAGCTCCTCTGCCGTACCTTTTGCTGTGAATCTTCACCTCTTGTCTATTCCCCTCACCACAGCAAGCATCATTATCACATTTACAATTATTACTATCACTAATACTACTAGTTAAACTCTCTACTTCATCCTCCATCTTGTTTACTCTATCCATAATGTTCAGCCGGTCTACTTCTAGCCCATTGTGGTCGATGTCTTTGTTCCGAATGGTTACGGAGCTGTCATTCCTGTACGGCCTTGCGACATCGCTTTTGTCCATTATTCGCTGCGGGCAATGGAAATTATTTTTATTAAAAATTTATGTGTTTTTAAAATGAAAGATGAAAATAAATTTTGTTGTGACAAATTTTAACTTTCATTTTTACTACACAACAAATTTCTTTTTTCTGTTAACAAAACTATATTTTAACCTATATAGCAAAACACACAGATGTTGGTTTTATAGATGCGCAAACAATCTTGTTTATATTCAATCATGTTTAAACAAGTATAAAATATTAATATTCACACAAATTTTAAATAAATACCAAAGATTAATAAGAGAACGCAAATAACCAAAAAGAATTAGTGAATAGAGTAAACATTTTCTAAATATATAATATTATAAAAGCGAAAGTGTGCTTGTTTGTAAGATTGTTTGTTACCTAATAATTTGGTTTGGATCAATTGTTACTAAATTTCTTATTAATTTAAAGTGTTACAAACTAATATACAAGGTAGTTTTTATACTGAAATATCGAGCAATTTCTTAAACAAACAAAAAGGATTTTTTAAATTCCCAACAGATGGCACTGCTACGTGTCAAAATATTTCATTTTTGTATCGTCATGTTTATTCTTAATGTCCAAAAGTTAGGTCCTAAGTTTACTTATAATCAATATTATCGATATAACATACTACGGTCTTATTCACTACAAAAACATAAAAGGCACGATGTTCAGTGCCTAATTTCAAGCAGGCAAATCTGCAAGTAACAACTAATATTAAATGTAACAAAACAGCCAATACTTCAGGAACGGTCAACGTGTGATTATATTTAATATGTATTAAGACAACCAAGTCCTGAAGGAGAACTCTGTATTTTTAAATTAATTTAATTTCATAATCTAACTGCATTTACAGCATAGTATCATAGATATTGGTAAATTCTGTACTGAAGAATACAGTAGGTCACTATTACAGTAGGTTATTATTGTTGGGAATGCAAATAAAAGAGAATTTGTTGTAAAAATGCAAATGAAAGAGCTAATGTTTTAAAATGCAAATGAAAGAGCATTCGTTTTAAAATGCAAATGAAAAAGCATTTCTTTTAAAATGCAAATGAAAGAGCATTCGTTTTAAAATGCAAATGAAAAAGCATTTGCTTTAAAATGCAAATGAAAGAGCATTTGTTTTAAAATGCAAATGAAAGAGCATTCGTTTTAAAATGCAAATGAAAAAGCATTTGTTTTAAAATGCAAATGAAAGAGCAATTGTTTTAAAATGCAAATGAAAGAGCATTTGTTTTAAAAAACAAATGAAAGACCATTTGTTTTAAAATGCAAATGAAAGAGCTAATGTTTTAAAATGCAAATGAAAGAGCTAATGTTTTAAAATGCAAATGAAAGACCATTTGTTTTAAAATGCAAATGAAAGAGCTAATGTTTTAAAATGCAAATGAAAGACCATTTGTTTTAAAATGCAAATGAAAGAGCTAATGTTTTAAAATGCAAATGAAAGACCATTTGTTTTAAAATGCAAATGAAAGAGCTAATGTTTTAAAATGCAAATGAAAGAGCTAATGTTTTAAAATGCAAATGAAAGAGCATTCGTTTTAAAAATAAATGAAAGAGCATTTTTTTTAAAATGCAAATAAGAGTTTTTGTTTTAAAATGCAAATGAAAGAGCATTTGTTTTAAAACGCAAATGAAAGAACACTGGTTTTAAAATGGAGATTGGAAATACATGGGTCGGAAAAATGCATATAGGTGATACTTTAACACCATAGCTAACTTCAATACTGCGCACATGAGACAATCAAAACACCGTATCAAACATATAAAAGCTAAGAAAATATTGGTTTAATGACTTTTAAATCCGATGAAATTGAAAAATATTGAAATCGGGTTTAGTTTTAAAGAAAAGTGTTAACGCAATAGTTATATCCCAGAGGAAAATATAAAACAATTGTATAAAGTTAATATGGTTTTTAGAAAATAATATAAGAAAACTCGCAAACAATGAAGCCATATAAGGCATAGTTGTAGTAAATTTATATAATCCATATGTCAATCAAAAGCATGAAGTATCCATTCATACGTCAATCAAAAAAACATTAAAAAAAACAAAAACGTGATATTTTTCCGAAAACGTATTTTTGACATCAAACAAAAAATTTTTTGATGTGTCATAGTTGTAATGTCAGTTTTATAAAAAAAAATTGACATCATTGCTAAAGCGGTATAAATAATAAAGGTTATTCGTTCAATACTGATAATACTTATGGTTTTTGTTTTTTTAATTTATGATATTTAAAAATTCAGTTATTTAAATTCTATCACATCTATAAAACATGTTCATGACACGCTAATAAACTTCTCCAATAGTTTTTTTTATTTTAAAATCAGACTTAATGTCCAATTTCTATGCATAACAAATTGTGTTGAGAAACATTTTTTTTCAACGCTAATTTATCTTTCATATCCGTTAACTTTGAGCTATTTATATGAGCATTAAACTTATATTTTTAAAAATACCAACTTTTTTAAATTTTTCCAAAATAGTGATTCAATAAAATGTTTTGGAAAATTTATAATATAATTGTACCTTATCATGAATGAGAATAAACAATTATAGCTTCAAAATAATACTGCGAGAAAACTTTCTTTTTCTACATTTTTCTACTTACGATACGAATAAACAAGTTTGAAAAAATTTAACTAACAAAAACTATTTCCTCCCTTTCCAATATATAATAAAAAAAAACCAGTTAAAAAAAACTGTTCCATTAAAAAAATAAACAAGTTTGAAAAAATTTTAATAAAAAAAACTATTTCCTCCCTTTCAATATATAATAAAAAAAACCAGTTGTTATTAAAAAAAACTGTTCCATTAAAAAAATAAACAAGTTTGAAAAAATTTTAATAAAAAGACTATTTCCTCCCTTTCAATATGTAATAAAATAACCATTGTTACTAAAAAAACAGTTCCACTCAAAATACATATAAGAAACCTCTTTCAAACCAAACACAGATATTCATATTGCAAAAATTCCGTAACACTCTCACTACGTAATTTATTATAGTTTTTGGACTTGTACACATTTTTCGTCATTAAACAAAGACATAATACACAAAAAAAAGAATACAATTTATTAAATATTAAACATTAGAAAAATAGGAAAATAAATTATTGGTGACTTTTATACTTGTATTAAATATTGTTTTTTATGACTGTTCTTAGATTTAACATAACGAAATGAAACGAAAAATTTGCTTTTGCTACACACATTTAACCCTATTGGGTCTGTATACGTACGTGTCCTACATAGGAGTGTTTGTTTTTAAAAAAACCTCTAAAAATATGTATTTTAAAGTACATTTCTCTTAATTAAAATTTTTATTTCATTACGAAAAAAAAAATTATTTTATATTGTAATTTTATAATATAATTTATGTATATAGTTAATATAAATTAATATAGAAATTTTCACTGATTTTATTTCTAATTTTAATTATTGTTGCGTCAATACAATTTTGATGATGTTTTTAAAATAACATAATTGTAAAAAAATCACTCAAAAATATAAACAGGTACGAAGCATTTATATGCGAGTAAACTCATTGAGACTTTATTTACTATAAACATAAATATGGAAAAATTATTACGATTATTTACAAACTATCCCACAATATCAATAAACACAGGAATATTTCTAAAATATAAAACGGTGAAGATGCTAAAAAAAAGAATGAGGAAACGAACCTTTAACCTCAAATTCGTCAAAACAATAATAATAGAAAACAAGTTTTATCACAGAGGGTAAGCGACATCAATATTGTTGAAATTACAACAATTTTCATCATGACTTACGTCATCACAATGACGTCCGACGAGCGACAATAATATTGACGATGTTGCTGATACAGATTTGGGTGGAAACAAAACAAAAATACTTTAGTACCACGAGCCGAGTGATGTAAATATATATATTAAAAGACTTATCGCACAAATAATTTTAAATTATGTTGATAATTAAATTTGGATGTTTTATAACTTACTTTTTCTATAATTTACTTTAACGTACTAAATGTTGAGTCACAAAATGTAAACTACAACTGAAACAATCAATCGCTGCTCGCTGATTTATATAGACAATCAAAATATCATATCTTTATGTGCCACATGACGGCATGACCCACTGAAGTGGTAATGACCACTAGCTTCATGTTCACATGATGTATTATTCCATGTAACCCAAAAAATGTTTACATCAGCTATCAATCTAACATCTAGGTTTATCCATTCAACTTTATGAATAATGATATTAGTTTCAGTCTAAGTGACTCTCCTCGTGATCACAGCTAGAGAATTTATTTATTTATTTACTTTAAATATGGTGGACTTATTGCTACGTGAGCAATCTCTTGCAGCTGATTGTAGCATCAGTCCAGCCCCGCTTGACGAGCGGCTGAGGATCGTACCAGAGACCTCACAGCTATGCCGTTAAGGCTGTATGCCTTGTGATTAACCCTAAACACCACATTTACATCACATTGAACTATAAAAAGTTTACATATTATGATTAATAGAACCATTAGCTTTTTCATTATTGCAATCCTCTGTGATAAAAAAAAAAGATAAAAAAAGATTTATGATTTTATATTACATAAATATATCAAATGGCACTTCCCCAATTTTACATCAAAATATACTAATTTTACATCAAAATGTTAAAGTTTTACTTTGTTTTCATTGGATTACTCAATTTGAAAATACTAAATTAAGACCAAACAATAACCAAGATAACGACTAGAAAATTTTTTTTATCGTGTCAATCAAATTCTACAGTTATCCAGGTTTAGTAGATATCAACACACTGTACTACCCCAACATATGAGATATTTTCATTGTCAATTATAAATGTGCCAGAATTATATAAAACTAGTGACCTCCATGTTCACTGTCTATTAAACCTATTAAAACTGTCTATTTAAACCAAGATCCAGCTATCCAGGTTTAGTACATATCATCACGCTGTACTACCCCAACATATGAGATATTTTCATTGTCAATTATAAATGTCCCAGAATTATATTAAACTATGACCTCCATGTCCCATATCCGTATTGATGGAAGATAAAGTTATAGAGATAAAATACTTTGGAACATTTCCTTAAACTATTCGAATGGTTAATATTCTGCTTGTATGTTTGAATCAAGATAATACGAAGACTATCGAATATAAAAGCTCTGCTTTTATTTCACAAGTGAACCAAGCGTTCACGAAGAAATACTCATAATTATCATTAATATGGCAACAAAATGTAATTAATTAAGTAAAATACTTAAGTAAATAAGATTAAAAAGTAAGTTTAAAAGAAAAAAATCAAATTTTTACTAATCCCTATTCACTTCCTAGAATTTTTTGTTCTAAATAATTTTGAGCTAGGGAATGCTAATTTTGATTAAAACCATGCCCATGATAGGATTACATAGTTTTACGTTAATAAATTACGTTATAAAAACAGGCAGTTTTAGAATCTTGCCAATATAACGCAATGACAACTCTTCACCGTGACAAAATTTCTACCATGTATGAAAAGGTTTTAAAAAAAAAATTGGAAATTGTGAATGCTATGGTATTAGATGCAATTTTCAAGGGGACGTTTTGAAAGGGGACGTTTTAACAACGTCTTTGAAAGAAAATATCTCAAAGCCGACAAATTAAAATTACTTAGCTTCAAAAAAAACTTTGATGATTTTCGAAAGATCTATCAGAAGAAGCAGAAGCATCCCACCTGATGGGTTAGACAAAGTTGTAATGAATTTCATTCAGCCTTATGTTACTTTATGAATAACGTAAATGTTATTACCTTAAAGCAGAAGTTTGCATGTTGCATCAATGTGAAACCTTTGTCAGCTATGTATGTTAAAATGGCACCTTATTTCACTTTATACTACATGGCGCTACCAATACAAATGATTAGAAATATAGAAATTTGACTAGTTAAAATAATAGAAATTCGACCAATCGAAATGATAGAAATTTGACTTAAATATAAGGCGCGAAACCGCTTACAAATTAGGAATATTCAAGTAATAGATATATACTAAACAAATTGGAACATCTAATGGGGCATATGTCAGCACTATCTGTCAAGAGAACCGTAGGCCATAACAGAATAGCATCTTGCTAAAAATAAAAGAAAAAGTGTTTCTTTTATACTATAAATGATAATATTTATAATTTATGATAAATGTAATAAAGACAAATTAATTAAATGTTTTAAAAACATTCGTAAGAAAATTAATTTGTCAGTAGTAAATTTTTCGGATGTACTATTGTACTAGCATACTCCTTGTTAGGTAACATTAAATTGCAAAACAGCATTTAAACTTTATAATATATTTTGAAAGTATTCTATTGTAATAACAGAAGAAGAGAATCGAGCGAACTAAAAATAATAGTAACACATAGCACGTTTTAATACGTACACGAGTATACAGTATAAAGCAACGGACAACGGAGTGTGGTGTACACTTTATTGAGAAGAATATTACGAAATAATATTACGAATTCTCATTAAGCAAAATCTTGTACAATCCATTCTACATCCGGTAATAGCGACTTCGTTATTTGCAGTTAAAATTTTTCAGACAAGCTCTGCCTGTTCAAAAAGGGTGGTTCTTTCAAAGGATTTTGATTCTTTTTGTAATTGTTTACGCTGTGCAGTTTTATTAGTTCAGTTAGTTTATATATAATCAGTGTAAAATTCAAACTTATGTTGTCAAATGAAAATTATAAATTAAGTTAACGCCTACATAAGAAGTTAGTGAGTATATTTATAACTAGCGTGACCCGTGCGAAGTCTTCGCATTATTTATTCCATTATGAAGCTCAGATGACAGATCAAACAAATATTTTACTAAAATTGACATATAGAGGCGCAAGTATCAAAAGCATTGAGCTAAAGTGCCACTTTATTTATACGTGAGTGGATTTAAAATTAAACAAAAATTTTACCGACCGTCAATCATATTGACGTTGAGCCGTTAGATGGCAGCATTGCCGTTTTGTGTATATAATTTTAATAATTAATTAATTTGCAAAAACAATAGCAATAATAAATTTTTTAGTTGTGGATGCCGGTAGAGCAAGCAATTATCTATAAAATGATATATAATTTATGTGGATTTGTTGTGAGGTTTTTTCTAAAAAGGGAGTGTAACATCTTAACCTTAGCGTATTAATATATATGATGATGTCTGAAACATCCATCGTTGCAACAGGTTAGCCCACTGAAAAAGTGTGTGGTTCGAGGAATAAAATCAAAAGAATAAGAAGGAAGAAATTCAATGGAAAGACAGAACGCTGAATGGTCCAATTGCCAAAAAAATGAACAAATTGTATAAAAACTCTTCAGTCGGATGTACATCTTCGTTATTGGTGGATTTGATGTCTAGGGCACTTTTCAAGTACGTAATCCTTGTGGACAACAAGAGTGTAATGCAAAATAAGAAATAAAATTGCTATTTTTCAGTCGCCATTGTTAACCCTTTCAGCGTGCAGTGACTTTTAAGAAACATAGATGCTCGCACGATGTCAACAAAATAATGTGTAACTCTGAAAATATTAATCTTATTGGAATGACATTTTTTGTATAAATAGAGAAGAAATGTAGTTAATATAGTCAGAGCCGTTGTATCATATTTATGTCATTATGAATAAAAAAAATAATGAAAATGAGAAAAGGAAAATTTCTTTGTTCCGGTAAGAAGCAGAAGTTTATAAAGGATAACTTTTTATAAAATATAATTTTTGTAACTACTATAATAAAGTATGTACAGTAACTAAACGTCAGAAAATAATTTATCCTAACAAAAATTTATCTTATCATTAAGTTTCAAACCAAAATACAAACCCACACAATTTTCAATAAAACCATAGCGGTAAAAATTATTGTACTCAACAGACAACCTTAGTACTATTTGATTTGTCATTTCATTCCCTTTGTATATGTCATTGTCTATATGTTTATCTTATTTTAACCTCACTATTTACGTTTGAGTGACGCTAATAGGGTATTTGACTGATGTCTATATCTTTTGTAAAAATGCTTTAAAGCTATGGAGTAGGTTTAAAAAACCTTATGATGAAAAAATAACAAACAATTAATCGAAACTTCTAAATAGGAAAAAGTGTCAATTTTTTTTTCAATAAATAGAAAAAGTTATTATGAATTTAGTTTCCACATTAAAAAATGAGAAAAGTATACCATACAATACATAACTTAAACACAATATTTAACGAGATATCTGAATACTGGCCAGTGACGTCATAATCCAGTTGTATTTTGTATGGGGCGTTTTCACATGAATTGTTGTTCGTCAGTTATTGAGTCGTTATAACTTTGTAATGAAAAGTCATTTATTTTAACCATTTTTAATGTTATTACTTATTCTATTTTGATAATAAAAAATATAGTCAAATACCTAATTATCATGTCATTCCACAAGTGACATGCACACACGCTCAGAAGAGTTACCACCGAGAAGTTAAAACACACTAAGGAATAGTTATAAAAGAAATTTCATCTTGCTAGGCAGATCTGAGTGAAATTTAAACAAGTGAAATTTAAATTAAATGAAATTTAAACTAAGTGGAATTTAAACTAAATGAAATTTAAACTAACTTAAATTTAAACTAAGTGAAATTTAAACTAAGTGAAATTTAAACCGAGTGAAATTTAACTAAATGAAATTTAAACAATTAGATGACAAGCGATGCATTTCGACCAAGTTAAGATTAACCGAAATTAACCTATTTTATTAAAGTTACTCATTTATTTAGCTTATACCATGTTGTACCATGCTTATATACCATATGTTATTTTGTGTAAGTGAAATGAACAAAGAATAAGGAAAGATTGGGGAAAATATATTACAACCTAATCTATATATTGTTTTTATGTTTGTACAGTGCTAAAAAGTATTAATGTGAATTGGGGTAAATTAAAAAGTAGAATGACGATTGAAAATTACGAAAAATTTTTTTTTAAAAAATGTATTGGAAAATGCAAAGCAGGATTCCATAGTACTTACACAAAACGTAATCATTAATGCAACGTGTCGTAATAATGTAAGAAATGTAAGAATTTTTAGGATTTTCTTGCATAAAATGAGAAATTCAAATCACGAAATGCAATGCAAACCACTTTGCTGACACTTAATATTTTCTACACGAGGCTTCGAAATAAAAAAATTATCTAAGGAGCTTTTATTATAAAATACCTATACAATGATACTCCATTTATTAGGTTGCACACAATAACATTTTCATTACTAAGTTTCATACATGAAGAGACACTTTAAAAGAACTTTTTTAATTATTGTCCAGAATAATATCAAGTGATGTGAGGCGTCAACCTGTAAATTTTATGCGGATAAGTATGAAATTATAGAAACCATAAAGCATAGCTTTAGACAGATGTACAGAGAAATTAATGTCGGTGACAAAATTATTATCGTTCATAATTTGACTATAGAACCCTAAAAAGGATAAAGAAACAAAGTAATACCGATTCATGACAAATTATATCTAGACAAATAAAAACTCTCAAAATTATAATATACGATATGATGGTGGACTATAAATTCATTTGATATGGCTAATGAAGAATAAAAATATTTTTGATTGTGGCAAGATGCAAAAATTAGATCAGTGAAGTAGTATTTAACCATGCATTTTGGACAGGAAGTGACTTTTTTTTATATCCAAGGTGGAGGAGAAAAAAATGGTATTGAAGGGTTCTCACACCTACCCCCGTATTAAAAAAGGGTATCATTTAGCATTTTTCTTATATATTACTAAAACTTATGTCAGATAAAAAAATTGTAAACATGTTTTTGTATGAAATAAGTTGTTTACAAGTTTATATTTGTAAGTTTTATGTGTAGATAATTTGTATCTACAATTTTTAACTTTCACATAGAATCAATAATTAAAATTTTCTGCACCAGAGAAGACAATAATTTTGGGGAAAAAACCTTTAATGTCCTTATTCCCAATTTTATGGAAAAAAATACATCAGTACTTTTTTGCAGAACATTTGAAGACAAAAATATTGGGACTATTTATTTTTTAAATTGTCTCTATTAAATGGTTATATAATACTTCAAAAAGTCGTAAATTAAAAGTTAGTAATGAGTATTTCTCGTAAAATGTTCCCAGTATTACTTTCATTCAGAGTTAGTACACATAACAAGAAAACAAACTGATTAAATAATTTTTAACTAAACAATATTTATAAATCATTTGTTTGGAACAACGCTTATACATTTGAAGTTTCACAAAGAAACACTGAATTTAATATGACATTGATTCAAAAATTTCGTAAATAAGTGATATCATCTGAATAGGACATGTAAATTTATTGTTAGTATCCCCTCTATAAATAATTTGTTTGGAACAACGCTTATATTTGAAGTTTTACAAAGAAACGCTGAATTTAATATGACATTGATTCAAAAATTTCGTAAATAAGTGATATCATCTGAATAGGACATGTAAATTTATTGTTAGTATCCCCTCTATAAATAATTTGTTTGGAACAACGCTTATATTTGAAGTTTTACAAAGAAACGCTGAATTTAATATGACATTGATTCAAAAATTTCGTAAATAAGTGATATCATCTGAATAGGACATGTAAATTTATTGTTAGTATCCCCTCTATCAGATACTAATTTTTTTTTAATCAACGTCGCCACCATAGGGACTACTGTTAAATCTGTGCACTGGTATCAAAAAATATAGTTTTTGTTCCAATTGTCACTTTTAGAATGGATTAAGAGAGTTAGTAAATTGTGGCCTTTTTCAGTGGTACTGTTTCTTTTAGCCATTTTCTCACACCCAAAAATTACAAAATAATTTACGCCCCAAAAAGAAAGTAATTCCATAAAAAATAATGCGTAGTGTTCGCAAAGCACTTTTGGCTTGCATAGTTTTATGTCTATTTGCTATTGTTAATCATCGTTTTTGGCTGTATGTAACTACAATACAAAAAAATTTTTACTATCCAATTTCATCCCAACTACTTCAATTCTATTTTAGAAATAGTTTAAGTAACCCAAAAACAAAGTTATGCCACTACTCGGTTATTATAACAGAAGGGACCAGCACGCTGATAAATAAACGAAGCCGATATCAGCTCCTGCCGGTGTAACCCACGCACGCAACAATTATTAATACTTTCCACTCTGACCCGTTAAGATAAAGTCACCACAATCAATATGAGAAATTTCCGACACACAATCGGTCCGCACGCCGTCATTAGGTATGTAGCTGCTGCTTCTCGCGTAAATCAATAAAGTGTGGCATCACTCCTTCTCCCCGGGGGGTTATCTCTTAGTCGGATGACTCTCCGTATCTTTCCTAGCGTAATGGAAACAAAGCTATTATTACTCGGGACTTAATAACATGACAAGCGTGTTTTTGTTTACGATCAATAACGATAGTATAATGCAGAAATATGTTTTTGATCCATGTAAATTCTGTTGACGTATGTGAAGATTTGAATGTACGCTGTGCGGGTGACCTTCAATATGTTCCTGCTGACCAGTTTCGCAGGCCAGCTTCTTTTAAAGTTGTTATCGATTCTAAATGTGATCAAAATATTTACGTTTGCCGAAACTTAAACCAGTGTACATCAGTCATTGAAAGTTTATTAAAAACCAACTGGTGCCAAAGGCTTTGCTCGCATAATCAATATGAATAATTATTTAAAAATATCAGAAGGAAAAACAGAACATTAAATAGTTTATTATATATAGGTATTCTTTCTTTGGGTCATATAAAATTACCTTGTAATAAGGATAACTAGCGTGACCCGTGCGAAGTCTTCGCATTATTTATTCCATTATGAAGCTCAGATGACAGATCAAACAAATATTTTACTAAAATTGACATATATAGGCGCAAGTATCAAAAGCATTGAGCTAAAGCGCCACTTTATTTATACGTGAGTAGATTTGAAATTAAACAAAAATTTTACCGACCGTCAATCATATTGACGTTGAGCCGTTAGATGGCAGCATTGCTGTTTTGTGTATATAATTTTAATAATTAATTAATTTGCAAAAACAATAGCAATAATAAATTTTTTAGTTGTGGATGCCGGTAGAGCAAGCAATTATCTATAAAATGATATATAATTTATGTGGATTAGTTGTGAGGTTTTTTCTAAAAAGGGAGTGTAACATCTTAACCTTAGCGTATTAATATATATGATGATGATTTCAATTTGTAAGTTCTTAAGTCCCCTACTTGATACTTTTTACGCTGATAATTTAATTTTAATTCTTTTATGTAACATTTGAAACAAAAGACAGTCTAGATTAATATAAACTCCAAACATTATGCCAATAAAGTTTCTTTAAGTTGATACAGAAGGCTAGTAGTGAGGAGATATAATAAACAAATGATTAAAAAGAAAAACAAACAGACAATATAACAAAAGTCATATATCATACGAAAATTAGCCTATATTTTAAAATGAACCCCAAGCATAATTTCAGTGAAAGTCCAGTAGATTTTGTGCGTTGCTCTAACAGACAAAAGTTTTTTTAGAGAATATTCTATCAAGATAATAGCCTAAGTTTTGACCTGAAGCCTGAGCATCATTCCAATGAAAGCCCAGTAGTTTTTGAATGTTGCTCTATGAGACAAAAAAAAATTTTTAGGGAATATTCTATCAAGGAAAAAGTTAGTCTAGATTTTAACCTGAATCCTAAGCATCATTCCAATGAAGAGACAAAAAGTTAAGACAAAATGTTTCTTTAGGGAATATTCTACCAAGATAAAAGTTAGTCTATATTTTAACCAGAACCCTATAAATCGTTCCAATGAAAGCCCAGTAGATTCTGCATGTTGCTCTAAGAGACGCAAAGTTTTTTCAAGGAATATTCTATCAAAATAAAAGTTGGCCTAGATTTTAACTTGAACCTTGAGCATCATTCCAATGAAAGTCCAGTAGTTTTTACGTGTTACACTAAAATACTATCAAGAATATACTATCAAGATAAAAGTTAGCCTAGATTTTAAACAGCGGCTAGATTTTAACCCCAAACATCATTCCAAAGAATGTGCAGTAGTTTTTGTATGTTGCTCTAAACGAGTAAATCTCTTATGGAATATTCTATCAAGACGAAAGGTAGCTTAGGTTTAATCAGAACCTCAAGGCACCACACCAGTGAATATTCAGAAATTTTTATGTGTCGCTCGAACATATAAACAAATTCTCAGGGGATATTCAATAAAAACAAAGGGTGGCTTAGATTTTAATCAGAATCTCAAGCACCACACCAATGAATATTCAGAAATTTTAAACAATTTCTCAGGAAATATTCAATGAAGACAGGTAGCTTAGATTTTAAGCAGAACCTCAAGCAGTACTTTTTGAGTAGTTTTTGTGTGTTGTTCTAACAAGCAAAAAATTTTTAGGAAATATTCAATCAAGATAAAAGGGAGCCTAGATTTTAACCTCAACTCCAAAAATCTTTCTAGAAAAAATCCAATAGTTTATATGTGTTGCTTTAACAGACAAAAAATTCTAAAAAACTTGTTTTGGTTTCCACTCAAATCCAAATACTCAATACAAAAATATTTAGAGTAAAAATGATTATGAAAATATTATATTATTGATTATATACCTATGTGTGATTATATACCTATGTGGTATGATTATCATACCTATGTGGGTTTGTTTTCTCTCCCTGAACCTCCTGTTGACTTAGTCTAATGGTTTATATTTCTTATCTAAAGTCAGGGTCTAAGCTTAAGACCATTTCAGGTTAAATAGGGCTCAATGTCTGACTCGAGTTACACACAAAGATATGGACAGCCAATTTTATTAAATTAATTAAAACTAGTAATTACCTGCGACGTTATCTATGTAAGCATTGATCTATGACCAAATTAGATATCCCATAAGTAGTATGTTAAAATATAAAGATCACAAGTGTGCGCCTCCTGCTCTTTAAAGCGTGCTAATGATATTGCATGTGCATACACAAACCCATGAGTGTGAACCTTTTTCTATACCCATTAACATGTTATTGGAACTTTATACAATGTTATTCATTTATTTATAACTATGTGTATATGAATGGCTTATAATACGCAATTAGTAAGTATGCCTTTATTTTGTTACGTAGTGTGACATTTTGTTCTTACACCTAGCAAAAGATATGTATTTGTCATTGCCATTTTTCTCCAAAACGCTAACGTAGAAACTTGAAATTTGGCACAATAATAAAGCATATATTTCAAAAGATAACACCCAAAAACATTGGAAATAAAGTTTTGGGGGTTAAAAATTAAGCACTTCAAAAAAATTGTAAAATTTCATATGTAACGTGAGGTATCATTTGATAGGGCTAGGTATAAGGGTCTAAAAACATTTCTTTTCGTAATTTTGACTACATATCTTTAGATACACTGCAAAAAATTATGTCCCAGATTACTGAACATATAATTATGAAAAAAAACAGAGTTTTTAGTAGCCTTCACTAAGGTTCTAGGAAAAGTAAAGTTATTTTTTAAATATGCATCATGTTTTTACGCCCGTGAAAGATATAGTCAGTCATATATCTACATCGTGAATAATTTATATTCGGAAATAATTTAATAGAATATATGTCCTTAAATGTTTGTAAGTGCTTAATTACATACAGACCCTCGTATTGCGAGTTCTACTCGTACTTAACAGCTTTATTGGATGTTAAGTTATCTCTCCTTAAAATTTTAACAATACTGCTTTAGCTATGAAGACGTAAGAAACAGTCACGAGCGAGAAACTGATTTTACTGATATTAGTACGGGTTAGTTCTCAGGACTGGTTTAACACTCTTACGGATAAAGATTACAATCCAGGATGGGTGGTGGTTACATAAGATAACCATACTTATTGAGATAAGCAATTTTGCATACGTTTGATAATTATGGAGATTATATTGTTGCAAGTTTTATGTATATTAGGGAGCAAGGTTTGATAAACGGCTTCTCACATTCTATAGAAATCATTCAATTAAAGCTCGATTGTTAATGAAATAACTAGGAGTCATTTATAATGAAATTAATCTGATAATTTAACGTTCATTCATCTAGCAATGGTAAATGAAAGAATTTTTCAGTCTAAACGTGTATTTTGACAGTATATGATTACGTGTCTCGTCAAAATATTTTTTACATGGATTCCAACTTGAATTTCTTAATATTAAAGAAACCAAACACCAATTAGTGTAACTATATTAAATCATACCAATAATTTAAACAGTGGAAACATAAAGAAATCACAGCATTGATTACCGTAAAACGGATATATAAATCATAATTTTTCATCAAAAACATCTTTGAATCGTTAGGTCAAAATATGCGAGACGAAAAACATTCACATATTTCAGTAGAACATTTTCTCCAGAAACACAAGCGTTACGAACAAATTTAACTAAACATAAGTAAGCGTGCCGAATGCAAATAGAGCAATTATTTATAGATTAACAGTAACTCCAATAATGGCAGAGGTCGAGATGGAGATAAATATCAATTTTATAAACTATTACCATAATAAAAGTGAGAAGACGTTACATAATCATTACCTCTTGGTTTTTACGTTCATTTACTTTTGAAGTTAAAGTTCTCTGCACGAAGTGAGTATAAATCGAGATTTGAGACTAAAATTTAAGACAAAATATTATAAAAACATGAACATACATTGTTTGTCAAACACTTATATTACAGTTTTCATTATTATTATCTATATTTTGTTATATCTTTACTTATTACACATATATTATATTAATTTAAAATAAAAGTATTATTTAAAAAAACTAAAAAACATGTTTTTGTAGCAATGAGAACAAAAGACGTGTGGTGTCATGGGACACCCGACCAAAGCGAAGCTTCTTACGTATCGCATATAAAATACAATTTTTAATTATTTATTAACAAAATGTATTAGCGATAAAGCGATAATATAATAGACATTTTTACAATCACATAATAAAAAAACACTCAACCGAAAACAAAAATAAAGAAACAGATTAAGTATACTAAATAACTGTCCGCGTGAGAGAATGATTTCTTTCTCCTGATATTCTTTACATTATATATAATACCAAGCACGTACATTCTTTCATTGGTACAACTATACACATATTCGCATACATATATTTAAAGAGAACGAAGGTGAGAGAAAGGCAGCGCTATGCGCTGCTTGTAGCATTTTGTCTCTCTTTTACTCCATCTCGCTCACTCACACGGACGATTATATGCTCTGCCCAGCCAATGCGGAACATTTCATCGCCATGTTCAGTTCTGTGACATTTAATTTTTTCTCTGTGATACAAAATGCTCTCATTAAGGACCGTCGTTTCAACAAAAAATTGAAAAATTATTTAAAAAAAAAAAATGTTTGCCAAGAACAAAAAGCTATCTCAAAGCTCGGTATAAATAGTTTTTTTTTAAATAAAGTTAAATTAAAAAAAAGTTAATGTAAAAAAGTAAGGTGTAATTTACGACAACTGTTATGGAGCACCCCACATTTTTTTTTATTTCATTTAATTTTTTTATCAATCACTTTTTTGAAGTTATACTTCTTTAGGCGCGTTAGAAAAAATGATGAAAGTGAAATTTTAAGATTCGTCACACAAAAGTTACAGTATGAAGTTGCAGTGGTTGCAGTCTCGAAACAAAAGCTAATGGCACCATCGTCGCCTCTGTTCATTGTTTTCATATTCATAGTATTTATCCACATGTTTCTAGTGTCTACATTCACACACGTGTTTTAGTTTCATATAAGTGCGATTTATATATGTGCTGATAAATTATATTCAGTAGTGATTTAAATTCAATATTTTGATTAATATATTTACTATTCGTAAATATTAGTGAAAAAATTGGGTTTATAGACTTCTTCAAGTGCTCCAATATAATTGAGGTTATCTATCCGTATGTATTATTTAATGATGCCAAAGAAGTATAACTTCTCACGCGCGTACATAAGTACACGCACCCTTTCTTTTTTCTTATTTCAAGCTTATTAAAAAAAAATAAGTTATACCGAGCTGTGAGACATCCTTTTGCTTTTGACCAAAATCATTGTATTTAAATTTTATTATTTAATTCTTATTTATCCAACAAAAATAGATTGCAATTTGATAAGATCATATGCGTTACTCGGAATATATCCGGCAGTATAATTGTATAAATTCAATATGGCAAAAATGTGATAGTAAAACGCCGACCTGATATCGAAAATAACTTTCAAATCCATTATTTCTACCCACAATAATTATTGTCAATATCATAGTTGCAGCTGATGGGTTTGTGACCGGATTAAGCTATAATTTACTTGCATTTCTCCACTCAAATACAAAATGTATCTCTCCACTCAAATACAAAATGTATCTCTCCACTCAAATACAAAATGTATCTCTCAATATTATTTGTGTGGATGCTTGTATGAATGCATGGTAAAAAAATATTTGTTTTCCGCCTACATATGCATATTTTTAGGAACATCTTTAATCACTTTTCTCCAGAGTATTTAACAAGTTATAGAAACTAGCTATTACCCATGACTTTGCTTGTCACAATTCATATATACGGAGATTTGCTGGGTGACTTGAGAGAGAATATTCATTTTTGTTCATATTTGACTTTGCTGGAAGCAGGAAAACAAATTTATAACTCGTAAATTATATACGAAGTGATCTTTGACTGCCTAATTATTTATACCAATGTATAAATACAACATTCAAAATAAATGTATATATCCTATTATTGTACATAATGTAACCTATTTTGAATAATTCAAAATAAGACACATGAAAAATGGGACTTGTATTAAACTTGACTAAAATTTAGACTTGTATTAAATTTTACTAAAATTTAGACTTGTATTAAACTTGACTAAAATTTAGACTTGTATTAAATTTTACTAAAATTTAGACTTGTATTAAATTTTACTAAAATTTAGACTTGTATTAAATTTTACTAAAATTTAGACTTGTATTAAATTTTACTAAAATTTAGACTTGTATTAAATTTTACTAAAATTTAGACTTGTATTAAATTTTACTAAAATTTAGACTTGTATTAAACTTGACTAAAATTTAGACTTGTATTAAATTTTACTAAAATTTAGACTTGTATTGAATTTTACTAAAATTTAGCCTTGTATTAAACTTGACTAAAATTTAGACTTGTATTAAATTTTACTATAATTTAGACTTGTATTAAATTTTACTAAAATTTAGACTTGTATTAAATTTTACTAAAATTTAGACTTCTATTAAATTTTACTAAAATTTAGACTTGTATTATATTTTACTAAAATTTAGACTTGTATTAAATTTGACTCTCTTACTCTGAAATGACACAAAATTATCTATATCTTAAAATTTTTGTTTTACATTGATTGTAAGTAATCCTTTGCTGTTGTTGACATTGAAAACAGACTGGCGATACACTAATAACCTATTTAGCACAAAGCACTGATAACCATCTGAAAGATACTGCTCACTTTTCTAAGACAATATTGTCTATACAATGCAAAAGTCTGATAACCTTTGGTAGAGCGGCCTCCGAGTTATTAGCTAATAAACAAATTTCTGCATTTACAATATCATATTAATAAGTAAAAAATAAAAAAATTTTAATATTTCCCCAGCGACATAGACTTCTATTCTGACTATCCCCTTCGGAAATTTATTTTCAGTCTCTCGTTATACAAATCCTTCATTAGTTTACCTTCCTTCATTATTATCGCATAGCCATGCAAATTAAAATATAAATATCCACCTTTTTGTTTGTCTATTATTGTATCTAAGTTACGTAAGAACGATTCATGAGAGGTATACATATATTATTTCAATATACAAAACAGAAACTTGAAAATTATATTTTTATCATGACTTTCATAATTCTCAGAGATGTTTGCTCACAGCTCGACTTAGTAGCCTCTTGAATTGTCGCTGAGTGGCTTAACATACATTAAAGGAACACAACTGTTTCGTATTACCCATGTAGCAACAGATCTGTTCAGTTTATAAATTTTATTACCAAAAAAAAATTTAAACTACATAATAATCACAGCATATTTATCAGAATAGTGTTTGTTTTTATCAGCGTACTCACGCTATTTTTCTTACGCACATCCTACTACAATGTTATGTTTGAGTCAGCGAACTTAGCAGGAAAGACAATCATTGTTATTACATTACGTTTATAAAATTGGGAGCAAACAAGTTAATAAAAACAAACCAAAATGTTAGATCAGTAATGTACTTATCGCAATGGATTTTTTTAAACTATTTACATATGGATATTTGCGTCAGAGCTTGCCTTCTGTTGAATAATGTAAAGATTTAGATATTATAAATTGAGTTTAAATATATATATATAGGTGTGTGTATATATATATACATATATATAATATACATATATATATATATATATAATAAAAAAAATAAAAGTTAGTAAGTTAAGCCTCAATAGTCATTGCCTGTATACGGCCTTAGTTAAGATCTCTGAAGTCCAGAAAAGTACGGAATGTGTAATCCAACGAGAATTCTGTTTTTTTTTGAAGTACTAAAACCTAAAAACAAAGTAATATAATCCTGGCACTACATGATGCGTGACAATAAATGAGGAACGACTGACAGAATAGAAAGAATAAAACAAACAGAGAAATAACAGATAGTTAAACGTGAAATAGGATCGAAGCCCATTTACATTCTAAGGTTAGATTTGTTTTTGTTTTTTGTATGAAATCGTCTGTTAATATTTTTGGTATTCTGCTTTTTGGGACTTAGGTTAAATTTTTCATTTTCTTCATGACTTGTAGCAATTGATTGCCAGCTATTTTCATTGGTCTAACACGATGATGTTTGATGTTGAATAATTGTTTATGAAAATTTCTAATAACATTGTGTCCAATTTCTTTTATTTTTGTAAATTTAATGATTCAGTCAGAATCATTGTTTACAAAGTATTGGTTTTAGGTTTTTACTGTTTTTATTAACACGTTAGGATTAATAAAAAATTTTACTTTTTTTCAGAATTATGAAAAAATAATACACATCAAGTCTAGCAAATAGCTATTTATATTAGAAATTAAGCTATTTATATAAGATGAAACATAGAACAGTAATTCTATACCATTTCATCATCATAACATAACTATATATATATATATATATATATATATATATATATATATATGTATATATATATATATATATGTATATATATATATATATATATATATATATATATATATATATATATATGTATATATATATATATATGTATATATATATATATATATATATACATATATATCTATATATATTTAATACAAATAAATAGATAAGAGGAATACATACATATACCTTGGTACACATAGGTCATTTGTATTTATTTAATATAGCACGTTATATATTGTATTAATACAAATAATATCATACAATATGTAATATGCTATATTAATCAATACAAATGACCTATGTGTGCCAAGGTATACGCATGTGTCACTCTTACCTTCCAAGCAAACTCAGAATTTAAGTAATTGTTCAAAATCTAAATTTCAAATGAAAGATACAATATATTTTGATTTAGTCTAAAAATAAAGTTAACTAAAACTCATGCTCGTAAAAAAGCCACACGTATAATAAAATTGTGACAGAGTGAATTCTGTACGTAGAAAATATTTAAAAGAAAGTGATTGACTTAGCGTATAGAATGACAATAGAAGGGATAACAACTTTTTTATAATTTTTGTCTGTATGTTAATTTGTACGGGTATCACGGAAAGTCTACTGGATAGATTTTGATTCTATTTGGAATGGTAATATTATATACCCAGGAGCAACATATAAGAAAAAAAAAAATTTTTTTCCTAATTACACGCGAACGACTACGACTTCGTTCGCCTGAAAAAAAATGATAAAGCAAGTGTCAAAGCGTCAAAAAAAAATTTATGATAAAAGCAAGTGTCAGATAAATTTTTAATAAGCACTTTATTATTGTTTCACTATCAATTTGTGCACTTTAATTAAATTTGTACTTTTTATTATAAAGCCATGTTCACACCAAAAAAATCCATGCTTTTATTATATTTCATGTTAATTTTATATAATCAGGTATTAGTTAATTTTTACTTTAAATCATTGTTTTTTTTGCCGCTTATAAAATATTATAATTATGATTATTAATTAACCGTAACTAATAATACAATGTATATTGTAAGGTGAAACTTTGCATATTTTAGATATCTGTTCTCATGTCGCAATTGTCAAACCACCGGATTTAATATTTTAGGTGGTAGAATAGTATCAGTAATTGACAAAGCTTCGCATGCGTAGGCAAAGATTTAGAGAAAGTAGTAGAACAGGTAGGCAAAGTAGGCAAAGACACAGGACGGGTCAATGTGTGAAAGCTTTCATGTATAATTTTGTTTACTGTATAACACAATCACAACGTTTAAACTATTTATTAAAAAACTACAGATCTATATAAGTAAATTAAATTTGATCTGTATAAGTTGAGGAAGATCACTGATTGAAAAAACGTTTTCAATTAAATTTTCTACAGTTTATTGTGCAAAACTGTCTTAATAAAATTTAAATTATTAAGACAGTTTTACACCATAAACTCTAGAAAATTTAGTTGAAAACAGTTTTTCCAAATAGCAAATGTTTAGTATGGATTTTGCATATGTTATATACATTTTGTAAAAAAAAGCTTAATTAGACCCATTCTTACATACTCTGCTGAGACATGGACAATGACAGAAATACTTAAACCGACCATTTTTGTTTTTGAAAGAAAGATTTTAAGAAGTATTTTTGGTGGTCTAATATGTAACATGTAACTAACTGTGAACACTCATGTAACTAACTCTGTAATATGTAACTAACATTGAACTTTACAAATTATTTAATGAACTAGATGTGGTGAAATACATCGCAATTCAGAGAATAAAATGGGCAGGACACTTGAGCAGAACGGACGACATTCGGGCAGCAAAAAAGATCTTCTCAGCCAGACAATTGGGCTCCCTAAAAAAGGAAAACCTGAACTTAGGTGGCTCAACTGCCTAGAAAAAGACTTTAAAATCCTAAGTGTAATGAACTAGATGTCTCTGGTCAAGAGGAGGAAAGCTTGGGAGTTGATTCTGTGGAAGGCGGGGGCCCATCTTGGGCTCTCAAGCCATTGAAGAAGAAGATATACATTTTGTATATATGCTGTCACGGAGCCTTACTATAGAGCTTTTTAAGGAGAATCATATGTAGCCATATATTGTTTTTGTTTAGAAATAAATTTTTCTGTATTCCAACAATTTCGGCAGCGCAAACCAAGATACCTCTCCAATGAATGCTTCTATTCTTCATCAGAAATTGGGTAATTTCCAAAAAATATCCTTAAATTATGTATTTAAACCTGCTTCGTTAATTTATCTATCTCTTAATGAAAACTGAAACAAAATTCGTTCAGAAATTATTTAGACAATCGCATACATACAGACAGACAAAAGCAGGAATGGATTTAGTTTCATGTATAGATGATCATTATTTAACGTGACTAAAGTTGCCAGCAAAATATAACATTATAATTTGTATTAATTCTTCTCCGTAATAATGTCAAAAATTTTATCTTTCCTGCGTATGTTGCACATTTTTGACTTCCAGATATGTTTTAAATTGTATTTTTACTATTTTTAACTTGACGCCCCTAAGCGTAGGTTTTAAAAACAACAATTTTTTACATGCTCGACACTGGCGTCAGTGATTAACTTTTGCTGCTATTATAAACTATGGCTGCTATGTTAAACTTTGTATTCAATTTCTATGACTTATTTAATTTCTATACATCCTTTTATATCGAAATGAGTCAAAGTTGTTTAGTTGCTACGATTGAAGTAACCTACCAAAATTATAATCTTTCTTTTTGACATCACCTTAGTTGGGTACAAAATTAAGAGTGATTTACAGCAAGTTAAATATGATTTCAAACATCGAATATCTTAGAAAAAGTTATTTAGTTGCTATGAGTTGTTTAGTTGCTACGAGTGAACTAACCTAGACACCTAAACTATCAAAATTATAATCCTTTTTTTTGACATCACCTTAGTTGGGTACAAAATTAAGAGAGAATATAGAAGATTTACAGCAAGTTAAAGTATGATTACAAACATCAAATATCTTAGAAAAAGTTTTTTAGTTGCTACGAGTTGTTTAGTTGCTACGAGTGAACTAACCTGGACACCTAAACTATCAAAATTATAATCCTTCTTTTTGACATCACTTTAGTTGAATACAAAATTAAGAGTGAATATAGAAGATTTACAACAAGTTAAAGTATGATTTCAAACATCAAATATCTTAGAAAAGTTTTTTAGTTGCTACGAGTTATTTAGTTGCTACGAGTGAACTAACCTGGACACCTAAACTATCAAAATTATAATAATTTTTGACATCACCTTAGTTGGGTACAAAATTAAGAGTGAATAATATAGAAGACTTACAGCAAGTTACAGTATGATTTCAAACATAGATATCTTGGAAAATGACTGGCATTAGTTCAGCAATTAAAAAATTCCTGTGTAGTCCAAATGGGATAGAAAACATCATTTGTAAAGGTGACAACACCCACACAAAATTGTATGGTTCTAATCATGGATACACTTTTGCATGTAAACTATTCACAGCCGATTGCATCTAAAGTTGCCGGAAGCCAAATTTCAACCAATTGGTGAAACTGTCAAGGTTAGTAAAACAGTATGTTTTCACGTTTGAATTATGCGAGGTCGACTGTTTATTTCTGAGAGCTTAAATCTTTCGTGAGACTATGAACCAACAAAATATTTGTGTCCGATGTTATCGGAAATATAATGTAGGTTTACTAACATTTATTGAACAGACAGAAATCTTTATCCAAATCTATAAATCAAGTCACGGACCATTCCACGTTTATAGATTACGTAGCATTTATATTAATGGTAAAATTTATAATCATGTGAAATGACGTGAAATGCATTAAAATATTTCATAAAATTTATGTACGTTTTGATATAAATTTTTAATATTTTTTCTATATAAGCTTTACAGATTTCGTACTATATATTTCGCATTAGACTTAATTACATAAAACTAATTTCACGAAGGATAAAACTAGGTTAATATTCTTTTTTTAAATCAAAAGTAAATAATAAGGACGAAAAAGATAAAAAAAATTTTTATGGATTTGGCATGTAAATATAATTTTGTATTAATTATATTAATATTAATATCAAAGTTTCTCAAAGTATTGTACTTTAAGAAATTTTGATATTTATAAGTGGCATAGAGTGACATCGGTTTAAGATTTTTTTTCCAAGACCCAAATTACAAAATGTATTATGCAGTAGACCTCTCACTATGAAGGTTCCGTACATATTTTGGCTTTTATAAATATTTAAGTGTACATAGAATTTCTATTAAACAATTTATAAACATTCACTTCTCGCAACATGTCTTTCAACATGACATCATGTATTGTCTACTATATCTTTCAAAGGCGTAAAAATATGGTGAATATTCTAAAACCTCAATTATTTTTATAATTTTATATATTTTTCACATATTTCCGATATATTTTTCACATATTTCCAGTATATCTCTGAAGATACCACTCATTATACAGAAAATAAAAAAAAATTTAATACGTAATTTACTCCCCCCCCCCTCCTCTTATATTTCCATATGAATATTTTTGAGTACCATTACGGGTTAATATGTTTAATTACTATGCTAAATTTCAAGTCTCTATGTCAAGCGATTTCTGAGAATAACAGCTGTGACCATCAGACAGATATGCAAATGATTTTTATAAAGATTCTGTTATTCCTTTTGAGGGATGGAACAATACTGACAAAATAATATTTTATCGGAACTAACAAAAAATCTCCAGGTAATAAAATAATAATAGTTAAAGAGTTAGTATACAAAAATTTTGGAAAAATGAGTTTAGGCTTCTATAAATAAGTTATACGTTATTTGATGGAGCCAGAATTTTTTAGAAACGTAAGACGAAAATAGTCTAAATTTTTTATATCAAACTCTTTAATTAAAAAAATTTGAGCGCATACACCTCGGTGGACTTGACAGAAGTGAAACTTCTGTCAAGTCCAGCAAGGCAGAAAGAGAGAGAAAGAAAAGATATACACTAAGTATAAATATATAGATTGTAATAAATTCGTATAAGAACATTCTAATACTATAATTCAGAAAAATTAATAAAATGTCATTACAAATCGACGTAAACATCTTCATATAAATTTACATAGACAACTGTCATTAAATATAGTGTTGGCTTCAAGCTCTTCAATTGATAAAATTTGAGCGCGTACAACTCGATAGAAGTGAAACTTCGTTGGCGATCTAAACCACAATTTCTAAGTATATAGTAAGGGATAAAACGGTAGAGAGAGAAAAAAAATATATACTACGTATAAATCTATAGATTGTACTAAATTTGTATAAAAAAAGTTGTAATACTATAATTCTGAAAAATTAATCAAATGTCATTACAAATCGACGTAAACAACTAATAAAATCATCATATAAATTTACATAGAGAAAGGTCAATTAAAAAAATAGCCACGATGTCAGTACCAGAACACGGCTAAAAGCGGTTGAAGGTTGAAGGAAGTCTGGATATATGGCTCCTGTCGTTAATTGTTGTCAATTTAGTGAATGAAATATATGCAAAATTAATAATAAATCGATCATGACTAAATCGACATTTTAACTTTATACATAACGTACAAAATAGCTCATAGCAGTAGCGAGCGCCATTTTTGTTTATTTTCACGCATGCGTATACTTCTTGTCTTATTCTATCGTGTTTATCTATCTGTCGGCTAAGTATCTATTTTCCGCCCGTCTTGCGATAGATTCTTTATATTCAGACGTTACAACTAAATGTTGTATGAAACGTTGCATAAAAGCGTTGCACGAAATTTTGACCTTGAAGACCTTGTTTTACCCTAGTTTCACTTCAAAAATATATATATCTATTGATTCAAATGCGACTTTTTCATTAACGTAATCACGAAATCCTTCAAGCACAAACTTACGAAATCCTTCAAGCACAAACTTGACTTACACTTAACCAATTACTCCATCATCAGTTATCTATTCCATCATCCAATAAAAAAAAAATTTAAAATGTAAAGATGTGAAAGGAATTTAATTATTTTTGTATTTAAGATATTACTTAACGGATAGAAAAGTAAGTTTTATTTAGTTGTTGTTTTTCAGCGAAAAAGACTTAAAAATTACCCTAAATTTCATCTTTCTTCGCTAATATGGCTAGGTTAGGTTTCATTAAAAATATTCATAAAATACTGGTCACAAATATTGAAATACTAAAAATGGTAGTACATTTATAATCTTGTTAATGATAGGCCACGTGGAAATTTATTCATATGCAGTACCAAATATTTTTAGCTATGGAGTGCTAGGTATGTAGTCATTACATTGTCGTCGCTTAATTGTTTTGTAATGTTTTAGTTTTCATCATTGATGTGAAGTTTAATTTAAGTGCCGTACTTGATAGTAGATGAGAATAATAACATGTCATAAAATATGGCATACAAGAATATACCCATACCTTGATGGGCGAAGTGGCTACACACATATATGATAAAGCATGAAAGCGTAGCTGATTTAGTCCAAGTTAGTTATTAATTGAAACGAAGGTCATCTTGTACGTAATAAAAGCAATCAAATCTCACGTGAATATCGGTTATTGCTCTAAATGTTATTTGTTTATTATTCAGTGTTAATTTCAGGATAATAATTGAAGCGAGTCATTGTAAAAGTACAATAGAAGAATGCTATTTCTACAGAATTTCATATTTGTTTGTGTGTGGTTGATTCCAGACCTATTAATTAAGCAACATTGATATGAATTCTTGTGCTGAAGCCAATTGTATCTTTAAGAAAATCTCAATTTTGTCTTCCTTCATTTTAAAATGTAAGTCACGTATTACGTAAACATTTTAAATACTATGTCAGTGGCACACATTGTATACACATTGTATACATACAATGAGAATTCAAATAGTTGTTGAAATAGATATTTTTGGATCACATCCGTTTTTCTGTAATGAGCTAACTTGGCTAGATAGCTTCATTAATTTGTTAAAAGTGTCATAAACGAAAGGCTTCACTAAGTGAGTCTAGCGTTACAGAAATTTAATATAGCTTAAAAAAGCTGGTATTACATAGTATATAAGTACATAATAAGTTTTAGAAATAATTACAAAAAATAATCAATGCTGACTGTTTTTATTTTTTGTAGCCATGGCCTAAATTAATTAAAAATAAACTGTCAACTAATATTGACATATGTTCTGTGAACATCTTTTTGTCTTTTCCGAGTTTCATGTGGCTTCTTTAGTAACTCTGTTGGGCCTGTAAATTTCACAGATTAATATTTTACTCATTGTATAGAAGATACAACAAAACAATCTGCACTTTGTTTTATCTTGCTGGTTCAAAGAATTCTGTAGAAGTAACATTTATAAACAGTTGTTAAAAGTAACCTGATTTAAAAAAATACAAGATTTTTCATTTGTCTGATCGATGATTTAAATAACACTTTTAAAGAGCTTATTTTTTTATTTACTCTATTTAAGATTGTCATATTTATTTTTAAGATACTTGGGTCTAACACTATATGGAATCGGCCTCCTTTTTTGCTTAAATATTAGATACGAAATTCTACAATATTTTCACATTTTAAAGGACAGTAATTATTATTTTCCCAGTAGAAATAAATTAAAACACAACGCTTGACACCACTTTTTATGCCTTGAAAAAATAGCTTATATGGCATCACAAAGGCACATAAAGTTTTTATATACTCAACAATATTCTAAAATAAAAAGTTATAATTTGGAAGCAAATGTAAATAAATCAATACAGATAAATAAAACAGACTTGTCTGATTTTTTTTAAATACTTTCCGTTTGTATATTCCATTACTAGAAAGAGTCAATGGTTAAACAAATTTATGTCTGCCTTCCTGTCTGCATGGATGGATTTAACTTGTAAACTACTGAGGCTTTTGACATGAATTTTACAAAGGTTATAAATCGTAACCTTGCGGCCAATTCAATTGTTCCATCATAATATCTCAAATGGTTTTGAAACTATGTTGATGAATATGTTACATAAAAAAATTAAACAAAATCTCCACCTCACAAATGGTGGACATCAGCAAACTTTAGGAACACACGATAGCAGGCAGAGAATGGAGGGAGGGAGCATATTTTGCAATAGTAAAAAGGAAAGAAATAGTTTTCTTGAAATTTTGGTAAAGAACAGTTTTTTTCTTTCGGTTGTATGGTGTATCAATTAAACGAATGATTCTAAGAATTCCAAGGTTTATTTTTAACACTTTTTTGGAACTGCTAAAGTTAAAATCATGAAAAATAACAAGATATGACTAAAAGGCATCCTAAAATTAAGCATTTTATTTTATTGTATTTAAGACATTTCTACAAATATTTATTGTTTCTCATGAGAAACAAATTTGAAACAGCTATAATCAAAATTGTGAAAAAAAAGCAGCATTACTAAATGTTTACCTAAAAGGTAGCAGAAAACCACAGCAACAATTTTAGATTTCATAACTTTTGAAAGAATCACAATATTTTTACACCAGTGAAAGACATTTGTCAAAAATTGTATTCTCTACAATATCTCAAATTTACAACACGTACCTTTCACGTATTGGAAAAATCTCTCGGTAAACTCTATTTGTAAAGTGAGAAAACCCTAATGTGTCTAATATCTGTATAAACCGAAAGGCCACCATAAACATGTACTGTCTTACATCATGTATTGTCTTCGCTAGTTTTGCTGTACATTAGGTGCAATAAAAAGAATTACAAAGGACTTGAGCATCCCGAAAGCGGGCCGAATAGCCACCCCCATGATAATTTAAGAAATTTTAACCAATAAGATAGTTTCATTTTAAGCGCCGATGTTTTCTGCATATGTAACAAAATTTATAAATGACACTTAGATCTTGGTAGTCAAACAATTGACACCATTTTAATAAACATCACATGTTCAAAACCTGTGTCAAATAAGTCATTGTTTCTGTGAGCGTCTTAATAAAATAAGTCACTAGTATTGTAACAGTCTAATAATAATTAGATACCGTTATTTATAAGATACCGCCTCATAATAATAACCTAGGCAACATATTTACATGGTGAACAATTTTGTCACTAATGTATACTCTAATGATGTTATTTATAATATATAAATTTGCACTTATTCTAGAATAAAAAGGAAATCATAGCACTAACCATCACTTCTTCCGATATATAACATGCTATGTCAGACTATTCAAAAGATAATTTTCTCAACATTCCTAAGCGAATACCACTTTGCTCGTAAGTTGCGACACAATATAAGAATTTTATCAAACATTGGCAAACCTATCTGGTGACAGGTCACTTTTTATGACAATGATTGGCCTTCAGTTTGTCTACACAACCACGACTCGAATACTATGGAGCAACGTACCGAGTACACATAAAAGATTTCGATAGCCAATATCTAACATTTCTCTTTTGTATGTTATCGCTTTGCTCGTTACACAGAAAGCAGTGCTTGCTATTGGTGTAAAAAATTGTATCAATTGTATGTTGTGATATTGTTTTGGTAACGGCTATACTTTTTTATATCTATTTCACATGTAGTTCAATTAAATTTAATGTCAAGTTTTAAATAGCTTGCAACCAATGGACCGTCATGTTCAAATTTTAAAATCTCCGCTACCTAACATCCTTACTCATCGTACTAAAGAAAGAAAACCTTTGAACACCAAAATTAATAAAATACTTTAAATAAATGGTGTTTAAGAAATAAGTTTAGGTCTAGTTACCTCTACTTAGAGGTATACAAATGAAATTTTATATATATATATATATATATTCACGGTGTCGGGAATAACTGACATACAAAAAAAGAATTGTCGTTGAAATAAATTGTCGTTGAAATAAAACATAAAACACTTCCTTTTTCTGAGTGCAAAAAAAATATTACACATAACTCTTTTAACACACCCAATACTTAACTGGAGTGTGATGCTCACCCGGGCAGCTAGATGTCTTCGTAACTGTTTGCGGGTTATTCCCCTGAGCGGTGCTGAATAATGTACGCAGCTATCATATATACAAAAAAGATGACAAATAATTACGAAAATGTTTAAAATTTTATTTTAACGAAAATCAAGTATTTTTCAGTCAATAAATAACATCTTTCTTTATCCAAGACTTATTCCCTAACACTGTTTATACATACATACATATAAATATATATATATATATATATAAGTATTATCACTATACAATTTTTTAATAATTTAGCTATTTATTAAGCCATATCTAAATCCAAAGAATATATCTGAAAATACGGACCGGTTTAATAAAATAAATTAAATGGATCCATTGTTTAACTGTGGAACTGTTAACATATAAGTTAATAAATAAAAAGACGGTTGAATGTAAGTAGCATGTGCGCCCTGAAGACATAGTATTGTAAAGCTACTATGTCTTCAGGGCACACATACTGCTTACTCTAAAACATACAGTATATCATAGTACTGTAAAGTTTAGTAAGTAGATGCGTTACAAATTTACATAAAAAAAACAAAAAAATTATAAATCAAGTTTGTCGCATAATATAATTCCACATAGAATTAGAAATTAATGATTTTCTGATGTTTTCCTTTACTCATGCTATGAGATTTTCCTTTGTACCAAATTTCAAGATTCTAGATCAACGAAAAGTACCCTTGATAGTTTTCATGGGTGAGTCAGCATAAAAGTACATGATATTGAAAAGGCTGTATAGGGTGTATTGTGTTAAACCACAAATTAGAATTTTTAACAACTGGAGTTAGGAGACTATCTCACTGGAGTTGGGAAACTATGGAATTATAGAGGTATCAAACCTCTGGCAGTTCCTGATAAAATAGGTTTTGATGGATGGACTAAAATTTTAGTACTAAATTAAGTCTGTTTATGAGGATATCAAAAAGTATAGCTAAACACATCTTGCTGAAACCTTATTCGTCTTTTTGAGTATCTTCTCTGAACGTATGAGTGACTTCCTGGAAACTGCATTGGAATATCATAAATATAAAACATGTCGTTATTTTTCTTTAAAATTTAAAACTATTAAAATTTTGTATAAACCTCCTGTTTAATTCAACACAGAATTTCTCAAACTATAGCCGGAATAAAATTTTCAAAAAATATTAAGGTCTCACTGAATACACTTAACTCTCACAGACCGAATTTACTACTGGACGAATAATCAGACCAACAGAATAGGGTGCCTTTTGAAGTCTGTACTTGGAGCAATAATTACATTAAAAAGAACACAATCGTTTAGGGCACACACATGATGACCTAACGCAAAAACGTTTTCTTGCTTCCGTTTACTGCTTCGCAAGAATTGTCAATTATTTTAAATCCGAAAAAGAAAAGTTAATTGGTTCAAACTTTTACAATTAATAGACAAATTGGGTATGTTTTCAATTCAAATTGCTGCGTTCAATTTCAGAACCCGATTTATTCTACATATTCATTGAATTCAGTAGTTTGAAACAATTAATTAAAGTATCACCGTATTTAATTCGACCCACATTTGTTTTGCATAAATTATTACAAGTTCCCCCCCAATCATGTATAACACTGTTTATACCTAAATCAAGACGAAACTTGTGATTACCTGTAGATTTACAAAAAAGTGCACATAGACATTTATAGCTATTCAAACACATTTTAAAAAAAGAACAAAGAGGGTGTGAAAAGTGTATGTCGATATAAAAAAAAATACTGTATCTATGGTTGAAAGACTCTTTTTTTGTAAACCAAATTGCATTGTGCCGTTTTACCTAGCCTTGTACTTTGAGAAACATCATACGCCAAGAGATCTTCATCGAAATAAATAGTAAAAAATATTAGTTCAAGTTAATTATTTGTAAGTTTTTATTGTAAATTAGGTTATAGGAAAAACAATTCACTTTCCCCCGCGGTAGTAATTTTTATTAATAAACTACACAATGACAAATCTATACACAGTAAAAGACTTACATTAATTATTTTATAATAATCAATGAAAAAGTGTTAAAAGAAACGCTGGCTAGCAGAAAAAAAAATTCATAGGTACTTGTCGATTAAAAATTTTTTCCTCGTTAACAAAAATTCGGAAAGAAGTTAAAATGTTTTAATCATTTATTATCAACTAATTTGTATAATTAAGTTGTTATTCAGTTGTTACTGGTTATTGCTTAGCATATATGCCAATTTTTGAACCTGAACATGATCATGACTTAAATCTTGCTAACAATAGATTTTTCCTGTTTTTTATAAACAACAGTGTATTTGGTTAGCCTACATGCTGTGTCCCAATACGCTAATGAGAAGATGTGTTACTTTATCGGCATGATAATACTCTAATATATTTGATATTCAAATCTACTATTATAACATATAATCGGAAATTATTATATAACTTGTGGCATGTAAATTTCTTAATATCAACAAATCGAAATGCAGATGTTCATATTTTTTATTTTTTATTTGAAATTTTTAATTTACCAATTTTTTTTGTTAATTAATGATTAAGGAAAGTTTGGTTTCAAAAATTACTTTGTTTCTATTGATACAAAGATTCTGCATGAATTGTCAATTTAATGAATGATCTGTTAAGTACAAGTGGAACACCAATTTAATATAAAAAATTTCATATTCTCTTTTAGATTATTTTCTTGATTTATTCAGTTTAACAGCACTGTCTACATATATGCAGTAAAGTTGGTTACAAAAACTAGTAAGAATGAAAAAGAAACTCGACTACAACACACGCATAGAATTGGCTACACAAATAAATAGCACTGCTGCATAGTATTATTTAAATTTGTAATTGAATCTTACGCGAATTGCGAATCGATAACGAAAGCCGATAAATTCTATTGAGAGCCATTTTATCTATACTTGGAACGCAGGAAAACCGTTTAATAAAGCCGGAAATCATGAACGGAAACAAGTAATTATATTAATAATAACTTTTCTCATGACTTCCCTCAAATTACAGACATTAATATGACGGAGTTTCTCACCAGTAATAAAGTGCGCGTCTCATAGAAATCCTCATATCTCATGAGGCAGGATAAAGCTAGTTTATATATTGACTTTTACTTTAATCTGAATAGCTGTGATAATCTCGACAATATTTTTTTGTTAGTTCTTTCGGTCACGCACTAGTTCTTACTGTGTTATCCCAATAATTAAATTTCAAATCTCTAAACGCAAGCTTGATTGTCTTGGTGGTGAAGAGTTATGCGACAAGCCTCTTTCAAGAAATTGGCTAATTACTTGATTTGATTACCAGAAAAATTATCAATCACATTTGATGAAGCATTGCACCGTACACTGAATATCGCTTATATCTTTTTACTACTACGTACCTTATAACCTATCATACCCGAATATTGCCTTAATTCAGTTAGTCTAACATTTTAGCTATCTTCACCACCGAGAGACGATTCAACTAGGCCAAAAATAGGCTACATTTTAAACTAAGCCCTAAGCATCATATTTATGTAAGTTTTTATTCAAATTGGTATAGTAGAGTTTGAATAAGACTCTAGTAAACAGCGAATTGGCTTCTATTCCATCTCCAGATGCACTCCTGGTGTAGCATTTTTATAAAATACTGAGTACACACTCACATGCCTCGGAAAAATTTTATAATGTTATGATTAGTGTTTAAACATATAGTTACATTCCAAACAATGATTTAGAACAATAATGTTTATAACACATTCTAGCGAGAGCAGAATAATCTATCCAGTCTATTATAGTTTAAGATGTAAATTGTAAAAATTGCAAAAATTCTTAAACTGGCATCAAAAAACTATACAACGACCAAAACTGTAACGATCAAAAGGAAAAATTTTAACTTTTGACGGCACAGTATGACTCTGAGTCGAGTTTAATGACTACATGAAAAAATCTGATCATTTGGATTCTGCGATAATCTAATCTATAAAATAAAATGGAAAAATTCAAATATCAAGTCACCATGATATTTTTGACAGCTAGGAATTTATCACAACAACCCAACAAACTTCGATAAACTTTTAAAAGCCAGTATATATTATGAAAAATAATTCAAATTTAACGAAGAACACAATACAATGAGAATAAGCTGATAAAATGTGACCTAAGATCAAAATAAATTAAATTAAACTTAAATTAGTAACTATTTTTGTAACAATTTATTTAAATTCAATACATGACTTTAAAATAAGAGAATACATCATTATGGCTGTGATTGGTTATGTGATGATTTGAATAAATTAATTAAATGTTAATAACAATTTTATTTTTTATTTTTTTAGTTTTCACTATCTTGTAGATGTAGGAATTGTTTTTAATTGTTTGAATGTAGAAAATACAATTATAACTTCAAGAGATTCTTTCGCTTGAAAGTTTGATTTAAAAGATAACTTTAAAGTTGTATTCTAAGCAATAGTGAGTAGATTTATTGTTTCTCAAATTTCAATGTGCATGTAATATTTTTTTTTTCATTTTAAAACAACATTCCAAAACCTGGATTGCGCTACGTGAAAAAAAAACAGTATACATTCTAATTTCGAAAAAAACGCACATTTCTTTACCTCGTTTCCATTTTACCTACACCATTTCTAACGTCCAAACGCTTGACAGCTGTTTTAAAGTTATAAATTTATTATTACACAGTTCATTATGTGAAATATCATAACTTAAACTAAATTCAGAATAAAACATACTATGAAAGTTGGTTAATATATTTTAGCGAGATACATAGAATCCTCGTGCATGCTCTTTGGTTACCAAAATTTAGTTTGTCACAATTAATTTTCGATGTTCGTTCGGACATATCGCTCATTGATGTTTTAAATATAAAATATATTTCCGCATAAACTTTTTGTGCTGCAGACAAGTTTGTTAAAAACCTATTATAAACAGGCAAAAACTCTGTTTTTATGAAGCAAAAATAAAATTGAAAAGAAGCAAATTGTCGCAGATTACTTTCGTGTATTAAAAGAACAATGACTTACAGATGTTGATGTAGTAGAAGAAAGTCTCAACTGTCCAAATATATTTAGCAATAGTAAGTAATATAAATATTCCACTGGCGAATAAAAGTGCACAAGATATTGTCGACGGACGGTAAGCGACGGAGGGAGGACGGGTTAGTGAATGATCGCACTTTGCTGTGGTTGCCTATAGCATGATTGAAGTTCGCATTTGTGTTGTAAATAGTGTATGTGGATCGCATGATCTTGATTCGTCGAGATATTTGAATTATTTTGCGCATAATTGCTGTGCGGTCAATAATAACACTTGTATAAGCAAACCGTTTTGGAACAAGTTCAGTCTAGCGCAAATGTGAATTTCCTGATATTTTTTTGTTTTAAATGAAACAATAATGATAAAATGAAGTATTTATCAAAAGTACGGTTCGCTCGCGATTGTTTTATTAAAAAAAGTGATTTGAGAAAGTACCTATTAAAAATGCGTTTTTTTTTCAAGGAAGTGTAAGTTATAAATTTGTCGACCTAATTGCCATTCATAACACTAAACAACAGAATTTTAAAACTCAGTTAAACTCAATCAACTTTATGTTTAACAGCCAATTGATAGCGATTTATTCATAGTAAGACCATTTTTCAAATCGATTTTTGAAGTAAAACTTCTTTACGCACGCTTGACTTGGGGAGTAAGCTGGTGAATGCGTCACGAGAGCGTTACGAAAAGTGTGATCGAACGAACGGACGGAAGTTGAGAGGAAAATATAAGTTAGTGAATACAGAAAGAGAGAGTTACGTTTCGTATGTTACCGTAGAGACAAGAGAGAGAGGTGCGAGCACACAGCGAGTTTTCTTTCTCTCTTTCTCTCATAGCCAGTTAAGTTTCATATATCTAAGACACAGTGCAAGCCTATTGTCTGTATCACACTGTAGGAACAAGAGAGAGCAGTGCGCGCGCACATTTTCTTTCTCTCTTCCTCTCATAGCCAGTGTATGATATATATATATATATATATATATATATATATATATATATATATATATATTTATATAAATATATATATATATATGCGAGTTTGCTAGCGTTACGCGAACGGTGATTTTTTTGATTATTTTGTAATTTCATTTCGTTCTTGAACAATTTTATAAATTATTATTTTGTTCAATACATTAAATATTCTACGTTTAAAGTGAATAAAATTGTAAATTCATTTTAAAATTCATATTTTGTGAATTTGAAATTTTACTTCAGTCGTGTGGTCTAAAGCGCACTCGTTTTTTTATTATAACATAATCGCGTGCGAGCCCGTGTGATATGTCGTTTTTTTATGTACATTATTTAATTTAAAACAAAAATCAGATGATCGAATACACACAAATTTAAAGTTTATGAAAATTTACATACAAGTACTCACAATCATTATTCACAATATCATTTTCAATTGCACGCATAAACACGTACACGTCTAACGCTGAGATCCAAGCAAACTCCCGCTATGCCTTAGTAAACACGAGTGGAGGGGGTACGAAGCAGAGCACAAAGAGAACCACGAACATAAGAAACACTGTATAATGCTTCCTATCTCATTTTCTCCCACGTTAAATCTTATGAATTTATATGTCTGTCTCTTTTTACTGTCGCTTTTTCGTTTCATCGACTTTCAAATCACAACGATGCTAAAGAAGTTTTCACTTCAAAAAGAAAAAATTTGATGGTAATAAAACGAATGAGAAGATTAAAACATACAGCTCAGTAAGTTACACTTTGGACATACCTAAGTAAAAATAAAATATATAGGTATAATTAGTAAATAGTAGTGTGTTAAGTAACTATTTGTGGTTATTCAAATGATAGTTTATTAACATTACAACATAACTATACAAGTAAGTAAATTTAACAATATGACAGCAAAAATGATACTGCAATAATGGTTGCACAAAATCGTAACTGGTATCACGGCATGTGCATAATATATTTTATTACATCTAATGTTTTTAATTATAATTAATAGAACAAAATGAAACTATCGAAAAAAATCCACTTTTATCTCAAGATTCACTGAACATGCACTATTAAGGGGGCTAAATATTCTGAGTTAAATAATTTCGAAAAGTCTTATGCCGTATATAAAAATTTACTATACCCTTATAACATGAGAAAATTACAATTTCAGTTATATTTTTCTTACAAAAATTCATGAAAGTCGACATTAGAAACGAAGTAGGATGAAGTTAATAAGCAATCATCATAACGATATGCAAACTTCACAAAAAATAATATAAATTAACAACCAAAATATATCGGTCGTACTATAAACCGATATCAATACTAGCGTTATAACAACCGACCACGTGCTCAAAAGCAACGTCAAAAAGTTTATAAAAGGGTATCAATTTGCGGCTATATTCTTAGAGTTGCCCACATTCTTCGCTTCCAGCCGACATTCAGCATCTAAAATAATAAAACATGTCTTTTCCGAAAGAAGGTATGTTAATTTATATTTCTTTATAAACATTTATTAATATAACCTTGTTTCTAATTCGACACCATGCTGAGAGCATGCAATTTATAACCTAACAAAATTCGCGCGCAGTTTTCGAATTTAGAACAGTCTTATGTCAAAATTTTCCTCCTACATTTTTTATTCAATGTCGGGCAGTTCACAAACAAGTGGTTCGTTTGTTTTTTTTTATGTTTTTTGCGTGTTTCTAATTAGAACCGTAATGTTGCATATTTTGTTCCTAGAAGAATATAAAAAAAAATAAATACTCACTTGATGACGTTTCTGTTTACAGTGTACAATTTTTATAACTTAACTGCTTTTATATAGTCAATATTTATATTTCAGATGGCTTCCAATCGATTAATTAAATAATAATAAATTTCCGTGTCTGCCTAGACTGCTTAATGCAACACTGTATATGCAGTGCGCCCACGCATTGTTAGAAATTATTGTCGCAACACGATTCTTGTTTCAACAGTGAATTTACTGGTTTTACATTACGGGTACTTATAGTTTGTTCGCAATCGATAGTGGAATATTTACATACAGCTGTATTCAAAGTTGATTGTAAAACTGTTCAAATTTTAATGAAGTTATTATGTAATGTAGACGGAAAATATTTGTCTTTGTTAAATCTTGAACTTATGGCCTCGTATATATTTTTGCTGCGCGTGTATGCTCCTTGTAGTATTTTCCAGGATAAAATATGTATGTTCGACCCCTGGCATATTTTTAAGTAATAGGACCAACTTTACATTTACAAGAGCGTTTGTGTAGTATAAAAATTGTTTCATCTAATATGTTTTTGGATCACATTTTTTTAAATTTAATTTTTTTTAATTTGCATCGGAAATAAAAAGGCAATACGAATCTGTATTTTTTGGTTTGTAATAAATACGAATTCGATATGAAGACTGTGGTAAATTAGTTATTGTTAAAATTAATAATTATTTATCCAATTAATTTTTTTATATGTTAACTTCTATTTTTTACCTTCTGTGACAATGTTTTTATTAATTTCAGAATTTTTTTATTAAAAAGATTTGTGAATGAATAAAAATTATTTGAATATCTTTTTCTTTCAAGGACAAAATTAAGATAAAGAAGATTGCCGATATTTCGTTCCGCTGTATAATTAATATTTTTTTCGTATCTCCGCCGAGCGCGACGCAACTAACACCTTATTCGGCAATGAATATTAGCCGATATGAGTACCGTTTCCCATAAAGAAAAATTGATTTGAATTACCAATATTTTGTGTTATTCTTAAGTTTTTATTTATCGGTTGTTCCATCTATGATAATGAAACATTTAAGTGTAAGAATGACTCCGTAAATGTTCATGTTACAAAATATTTTGTTAGTGAAAATTAAAAAGCCCAAATAAAAAAAAAATCATGGATTATTTTCTTCTTATATTTTCGAGGGGAATCTGGGAAAATCTTTACTATACCAGTTAGTCTCTCCTGTATGTATATGCATACAGACATGTAGCCATGTCATAAAAAAATTTTATTTTATTTTTTTGTTGTTGAACTTAAAAGGTTAATGTTTTTGGGTTTATAAAGAACTAATTATTGCAGTACTGTTCATCTCCAGTACCACCTCTATTTCTATGCATGAACATGTTGAATTTATGTCAGTTTTGTATGGGAAGTGACCTAATCAGATTTTCTTCTTGAATGCGAGTTATGATATAGTGTTGTGCTTATAAAGAACTGACAATGTAGAAAGTTAAAATTAAATTTTTTAATTTTTTCCATGTATAGTACATAAGTAAAATGTTAGAATTAGAAAAAAAGAATGTCTGAAGATATTTATAAAAAATTGTCAAATACTAAAACTCATCCAAATAGATAAAAAAACCAAAATTCTAGAATTCGTCTAAATACTTTCAATTATCTAGATGCTAATTTGCACAGAGGCATATGATTTTTTAAATTCCTAGTTTTTTATACTCTATTTTTGCTTTAGAATTTATACCTTAAAAAAAAGTTAAATTTTTCCTATTAAATTTTTTTATTCAATTTAATTGTGAAGGAGCTTTATAAATAGCCAAAACATTGTTTATTATAAATCTTCTTTTATTCAAACAAGTCATGCTCATTAAAGGGGAAGAACCCAACTGTTCAATAACAAAGTAGTGAAAGCAAATTATGCAACAAGTTTTGTTACCTGTCATAATCAATCTTTTTTTTATTACACGTGTTATGTATAGAGTATTGCTGAGTATTGCTTAATTGGTATGCAAGAAATTTTTTTATATTTTTCTCCAAAATATAAGATGAAAATACATGTTACTTTCAATAACATAATATTTTTTATTTTCAACCTTTCCTCAATCGTAATTGCATTTAAACACTTCGTTATCATGAATAGAACCTCAAAGAAACAAAAAAATTAAGAAAAACATTGAATTAACAGTATAAGCAAATTTATCTTTCTGCAAAATATCAACGTATCGCTCAATATTCAAAGCCATATAAGGGTTTCACAGCGACGTGTCTATATTTGATAACGCTGTGCAGCATCCGGTGTGCATGTAATGTAGGACTTTTAAACTTTGCATTAATTTTGAAATAGTGCATCTTGAGAAAGGCACGTGATACAAAAAAATTTGATTGATTATAAACATCTCTTGATTATATATAGGAAATCATGATTATATATCGGATATCCATAAAAACCCGCTTGCCAATTTAACAATACCGAGTATATTTGTATTTATCTTTCAAGGCACTCTCAGATGATACTTTGTATGACGGATTTATATAAAAAAATTCAGGGTTATTATGTGACATAACTGGGTCGCTGTGTTCAATTTTTTAAAAATCTCTGTTGTCTATCAGCTTTTGCTCGTGGCTTTGCTTTTAGAGTGTTTTGACGTGCGCAATCCATAAAAGTCCGCTTGTTAAACCAATTTAACAATACCGAGTATATTTGAATTTATCTTCCAAGGCCCTCTCAGATGTTACTCTGGATCACGGATTTTAATAAAAAAATTCAGGATTATTATGTGACATACCTGGGTCGCTGTGTTCAATTTTTTAAAAATCTCTTGTTAATCAGCTTTTGCCTGTGGCTTTGCTTTTAGTGTTTGGACGAACGCAGCTCCCTTTTCCTCCAGGAACAATGTGTTTATCTGAAAAATGATCGTTAACCAGGTTAAAAAAATATATTTTAACTTGAAAATTAAGCAGAATTGTGATTGTCTCGACGATTTCTTTCCTGATCTTATTTTATTAGTATTTTTTAACATTGCACTCAGTTTTTTTTTGTGTGAACACTAATAAATAAATTTCAATTCATTTAGAGAATACATGATTGGGTTAAAAAGTAACATAGATTTTTTTATTCATAACCCCAACTATCATCCTAATAACCATTCCATTCAAATTTGGTGCAACTGTTTATGCGTTCTGCTCTAGCAAAAAACGAACACAAAGATTAAAAATATCTAAAGTTATATTAGTCATATTTTCTCTGGAAAACTCAAAAAACCCTGAAAAAGTGTTGGTGATTCTAGAAAAGTTATTCAGAATTGTTAAGATATTTTGAAGTGAATCGACAGAGCAATTCACTTCAAAATCTCTTTAATAACCCTGAATAATTTTTCTAGAAGAATCCAAAATCATTTAAGAAATTTGACTTTCAATGACTTATTAAAAGTTTTTGTGAATTACCAACACTTCTTCAAAAAAATATTTCCACCATCAGGGTGGCATCTTCTCTAACCCAGACATGTCCACGACACAACGTTTCCAATAATGACTGATGTGCAAACTAACCCACACCAAAATGATTTTATATAATGGTTTGACTGAAGTTACACACAAAACAAGTAAAAGGTTTGACGGTTTGTGTTACTTGCAATGTACGGAGTTTGTTCACATGTATATAGGCCTAACATGGTAACTCTTATTTTTGGTTTCACCATGGTCTAATAAAAAAAAACAGGAAATATCTTCTGTTGTATACACCAGTCAACTTTTTTCAATCTATCAATGTTGGAAAATATCTAATATTTTTTGAATAGATATTTTTGATGGCATTGAACTGTTTCAAAACAGTTTTAAGTTAAAAAAAATCAGTCAATAAGATATAATTTTACGTCTTTGGAATTTTAATCTTTCGAGAGTGAAAATGTTTTACGCTAAAATATTTTCCAGTTATTCTTGTTTGTAGCTTAAATACTGACTCTGTCTGCAATTTTAGCATTTGTGACAGAATAGATCAATATTCACTGTGCCTATGTTCCTGATAAAAATCTTAAAGATTTTTATTTTGAAAAAAACATTTTCTGTTGTAATTTTTGACTACGTAATTCATAATATGTTGTTGTATTGTAAATATTTTTAACTAAATTCATATCAGCCAAAAGAGAAGGGGTCGTGATAGGCGTGTCACAGTATGACATTATAAACACAATTAAGATTTGGTCAATTATATGAAAAGAAATATTTACAGTTATGATTATACAGCTGATTAACATTTTCTAAATTTTAGTGTCGCTGACCTCAAAAATAGTTTAGACGGTTCATTAAAACTTAATACAAACATAAAAGACGTAATGTTTAATTATTTAATCGTTTATTAAACTTGATTGAAACTTAGAAAACGATTTTAAAATTTATTTTTTCTTAGAAATCGACCAAAGTGTGACTAATGCGAAATATTAATACAATGGCAGACTTTAATGATTTATACAGGCAAATTTACAAAGTGCGGGTGTAATATAAAGATATGTCAGGATTAGGAAGATTGTGAAGGACAAAATATAATTTTGTTGATTTCATAATTTTGTAGTACGTATGGCAAATTATATTCCGCAGAATAGAACTTTGTTTAAGGATTTATGAGGATTTTCTTATCTTTGGAACTTTATTTAAGTCCATGAGCTAAGACATGTTGGAATTTAGATCATAGATGTAAATGAGTAAAAGGATCGTTGAGGATATTAAATAAAATTGATAAAAGATGTAGATTTCACCGACCACAAATCTATTTGTCAATGACCAATGATCACATATATGGCACTGTTTCTGAAGACGAAGATGAATCGAATAGACAGGTTTTGAAGTCATGATTATTTTATTGAATAGATAACACACATCTACATAATCTAGGATAGGTAAAAGTAGTTTGGTAAATAAGTACTTTGTATTGAAATGACGAAAAATTTTGGAGACATTGAAAAAAGCTATTCGGAATATGATGAAGACGAAGAAGTCATTCTGAAGATGAAGAAGCCACGTGTAACGTTGATTAAGAAGCTGCAATTTATGATACACTTTTATTAATATTTTTAAAAAAATTCAGAAATAAATTAATAATAATTTGCTCGTTATTTCAATTTGTAATATAATAATAACGTAATTTTACAAATTGAGGCGTAAATTATTTTTGTATTCGACATAAATTCATCACCGTGGTGTGTTGGATTGACCACAAGGTATACGGCCTTGACGGAGCAGTGCGCTGCGGAAACCTGGGTTCGGTTCCCGGCTCCACAATGTAGACCAGCGTTAGCATAGCTCCGAATACTAGGCCAGCATTCTGGTTGGCTGTAAGAGAATGCTCTCATAGCAATAAGTCCATCATATGTATCAATTGTATACATTAAAGTACATAAGTAAATATATAAATAATTTTCCATAAAAAATCTAAAACTTGAATAGTATAAACAACCTTTATATATAATTTTTGCAAAAATCTGGTACTTATAATTATCTTTAATTTGATAATGAGACCGCCATAACAAATGGAGTCGGATGAGAAATATTTTTCTAGATGTTTACTCGCAAGGAAGGCGAGATTGACGAAAGAGATACGACAAACGGATACGAGGGAGTCAAGGCCATCACCCTTGGAACCTACTAGTGAAATCATGAGATAAGAGATCAAGCCAGATGCTTTTAAAAAATTAAGATGATATTTCAAATTATCGTCTCGTGTATACAGTTATCATTATATTTGAGCTATTATCATAATTATTTTGAGCAAATTTCTTAAAGAATGCCATTAAAAAAGATAATGTTTCAATTGACAGCTTCGTGTCAACATTTATGATTTGAATTTGATAGCTATTATCGGTTTTTTTTCAACTTAGTTTGTATTAGGAATAATAATTATATTGCTAGAGTTTTTTATTTTACCTTGAAAGAGGTTAAACGTTTCTGATTCTTATAAATTTTTAACTATACTATCAAAAGTGCTAATTGTGAATTGGGCTTACAAATTGACGGCTTTTGGATATTTTTTATAATCTAAAATTACAGGTCTTTGGGAGATGTGTTGAAATTTTAATAATAGTTTTTATAACTCATTTTACTGTCCAAAAATAATTTTATAATTGTAAAGTTAGACTACATGTAGGTAATCATTTAATATTAGAAAATACAGGTCTGTCATGAAAAGATGTTACTAGATGTCGACATTTATCTGTTTGTCTATTTGTATGGTCATTATTTAAAAGTTGTTTTACATATTTTGATGGGTTTTTCATTATTATATAACTTAGCGTCTCGGAACTAAAACGAGCTTTGTGTCATTTTGATGTGACTTGGAAAATGTCTTGTACTCATATAATTTTAAAACTACTGTGTCAGTCTAAATCGGGATTTTTCTAATTATATTACTTAGAGTATATGAAAGAAATTAAGGTATGTTTTTTCATTCTATATCAATGCGATTAGAAAGTTAAGAAATTACCATGTAAATCATGGATCACTTTTACTAGCAAATAGGTAAACGAAGAAGTAATTTCAAGTTACGCCGTGGGCTATGAGAAGTGAACCCAGAAAAGTGATAAATAAGTAATATTCTCTCCAATAACTTAATTTCTAGAACTTCTATATGATTTCTTGAAACAATCGCTTACGAAGTATTTTATTACAGTTTGTTAACCAGATGTTTTCTGACGTTTTTGAGACGACTCTTTTCAATGTTTCTCTCCATGTTTATTCTCAGTATAGCTTGCTAGTCAGCTAAATAGCAACAATAGACAGTCTCCATAGTACAATGATGCAGCGCTATATAGAAAAATCTACTCATATAGTAATAAGCTACAATATTACTGAACAAGTATAGAGCCATTATCAGTCTGACCTGTCAAGTCTGTAATGCCTAGTTCATTTTTGCCTTACTTATCTTTTTGTGTTATGTTAAAGCAGTGAAGGTCAACTTAATGCCAAGTTTATATTGGGTCTAGACGTCTAATTTATATTTTATTAATATCGGTTCAAGCCATTGACCCAGGAAAGCTGAAGTTTGATAAGTCTTAATTTTGTCACATTTATTAAAATGTGTAAATAATTATTTTAGCAAATAGTTTTATATTTTTTAATTAAACTGGAAAGAAAACTATATTAGTCAATATTTTAATTTTATTAAGAAGAAAATAAGGCTTTGTATATAATGGGGATTATCATCCAATTCTGTTTTAGTGATGGAAAATTTCATTTGACAGATTTTATTGAATTGTTAATTAATTAATTTTGGTGACTTTTTCGTTATTACGTTGTTTAACGTCCTGGTTGCGATGACTAAGAGCATTTGAACAAATTGTATTAGCAAAATAATTTACATTAGTTTAAAATTATGTCACTATTTTTTTACAACTCATACATCTTCAACTTGATTTTCATGAAAAAAAAGTGCACGTTGCTGTCAAATGCTACGGAAGTGAAATGTCTTAGTGTCTTAGTGTCTATTTTAAAAAAAGAATCCTGTTAATAACTGGAAATAAAAAGATGTTAAAAGCATCTTTAACTCTGCTTTCCTTCCTATCTCCCCATCCCTGCCTCTTCTTCTCCTGCCTTTCTCCTCCTCCATTTCTTCCTCCCAACATTCTTACTGCCACACTAATGTATCACTTTTCGTTAACGCCTTATTCCTCAACATACAAACTTAATCAGTTTTAATTCAAAAAATATCTTCAAAAACATTTTGTCTCGTTTTGAAATGTGTGTAGCTGTTATCGAATGCTAATAAATTTTCGAAAGTATTGATGTATTTAAATAATATTGAAACTTCCTAGAAAAGATTATAAAAATGTTTAAAAGAATTATTTTACAAAATTAAAGTTTTAAATGTGTTCACATCATTGAGTCATCACGCTATGATGAAAAAACGTTGAAGGCTCATGAGTTCCTATAACAAACTTAGTAGGATCTCAAAAATCTTTAATAGTGTTTAAATTAATTACAATGTTGTTAGATTTATATCTCTATGTATACATAATGCAAATTTTTCCAAAGTTAATTACAATGTCGCTAGATCTATATCTCTATGTATACATAATGCAAAGTTTTCCAAAGTTAATTACAATCTCGTTAGATCTATATCTCTATGTATACATAATGCAAAGTTTTCCAAAGTTAATTACAATATCGCTAGATCTATGTCTATGTATACATGATGCAAAGTTTTCCAAAGTTAATTACAATATCACTAGATCTATATCTCTATGTATACATAATGCAAAGTTTTCCAAAGTTAATTACAATCTCGTTAGATCTATATCTCGATGTATACATAATGCAAAGTTTATTACAATGTCTTTAGATCTATATCTCTATGTATACATAATGCAAAGTTTTCCAAAGTTAATTACAATCTCGTTAGATCTATATCTCTATGTATACATAATGCAAAGTCTATTACAATGTCTTTAGATCTATATCTCTATGTATACATAATGCAAAGTTTATTACAATGTCTTTAGATCTATATCTCTATGTATACATAATGCAAAGTTTTCCAAAGTTAATTACAATCTCGTTAGATCTATATCTCGATGTATACATAATGCAAAGTTTATTACAATGTCTTTAGATCTATATCTCTATGTATACATAATGCAAAGTTTTCCAAAGTTAATTACAATGTTCTTAGATCTATATCTCTATGTATACATAATGCAAAGTTTATTACAATGTCTTTAGATCTATATCTCTATGTATACATAATGCAAAGATTCCCATCCTTTAATGCGGCTTCCTGAAATATTATACTGTAGTTGCCATCAACTAATATTATTGTATAAGTGAGCGTATTGTATTAAAATATTGTGTCTGTGCCTCAGTTCAAGTTCATTGGCATTTGACATATCATTTTAAATAATATTTTTCTTACGAATACCGAAAGTTTATCTGTGGTTAACTGTATCACTTCTGTGTATTTTATCAAAATTATCTCGAAGCACGTAAAAATAAAAGCAACGACTAGGATCCATATTGGATTGAAAATAATTCAGTGTACTTTGTACTTGACTTTGACATCCCGAAGACATATAAAAGTAATCTAAAAAAGGTTTTCCCTTAACCTACGTCATTTAAACATTCTAGTATGCCTATTGATCGGCAAGGTTAGTTTATTTTTTTATTTATTTGCAGACTTTAATGTGTACAATTAATCAGGGTTAGAAATTATCAAGATAAATATGTCTCATGATAATTATCGACCAAATATGTATCAATAAATAGTTATTTAATTAATATTATTTATCAACTTTTACGTTAGAAGTGAGTAGTTTAGTTAAATTATACACATTCATACCATGGTAATCTCTTATGAAATAAATAATACTCTAATTTTTCAATTAAAAACTTATAAAACAAAACTTTCAAACAAAAGTAGGCAAAAATCAAACAACATACTAGTTAATATAATTATTGAGTGGAATATCATGCTCATCCTCCTCAACTGCATCAACTGCTTTAGGATTACTCGAATCTGAAGATTCAAAATAAAAGTTAAATCTGACTTTAGATTTAAATGAAAAAAGATTGACAGTTACAGGAATAACCGATAGAAACGAAGAATGACTGACAATTTGACAGATACGAAACACAACACGAGAGTTTTCCGTTATATTTGTTCAGTGGCGTGCGTAATATTTCTAATGCGTTATATCACTAAAATATTTAAGAGTGGATAATTAAATATTTTCGATTATATTTATCAAGATAATTATCACCTATATATATCTTAAAAGATAAAGATAATTATCAATGATAATTATGGTTTCGAACCCTGAAATTAATACATGTAGTGGACTTATTGCTATGAGAGAAATCTCTTACGACCAACCAAAATATTAGTATAACGATAAATGGTATTATGATAAATTGCAATAAACTGTGCAATTAACCAAAAGTAAACAAAAATTATGCATAAGTATTTACATGTGCATACATATTCATACACACATACAAACACATGGATACATATATACGTAACTTGCAAATGATGTGGCATGAAGGAAGGGAATAGGATATGAAGGAAAGAAGGAAGTTACGTTTTATAAGAAATTATTACACACACATCCATGCAAATTACGTGGTATGAAAGAAGGGAATAGGATATTGAAAGAAAGAAGGAAGTTAGGTATTATAAGAAGTAATTACACACACATGCATACATACATATATATAGCGACTCATTTACATAACTTTCAAATGACGTGGCATGAAGGAAGGGAATAGGATATAAAGGAAAGAAGGAAGTTAAATATTATAAGAAATTATTACACACATACATGCATACATATATACACGCACTCATTTTCATAACTTGCAAATGACGTGGCATGAAGGAAGGGAATAAGATATAAAGGAAAGAAGGAAGTTAAATATTATAAGAAATTATTACACACATACATGCATACATATATACACGCACTCATTTTCATAACTTGCAAATGACGTGGCATGAAGGAAGGGAATAAGATATAAAGGAAAGAAGGAAGTTAAATGTTATTATACACACTCATTTTCATAACTTGCAAATGACGTTGCATGAAGGAAGGGAATAGGATATAAAGGAAAGAAGGAAGTTAAATATTATAAGAAATTATTACACACATACATGCATACATATATACACGCACTCATTTTCATAACTTGCAAATGACGTGGCATGAAGGAAGGGAATAGGATATAAAGGAAAGAAGGAAGTTAAATATTATAAGAAATTATTACACACATACATGCATACATATATACACGCACTCATTTTCATAACTTGCAAATGACGTGGCATGAAGGAAGGGAATAGGATATAAAGGAAAGAAGGAAGTTAAATATTATAAGAAATTATTACACACATACATGCATACATATATACACGCACTCATTTTCATAACTTGCAAATGACGTGGCATGAAGGAAGGGAATAAGATATAAAGGAAAGAAGGAAGTTAAATATTATAAGAAATTATTACACACATACATGCATACATATATACACGCACTCATTTTCATAACTTGCAAATGACGTGGCATGAAGGAAGGGAATAGGATATAAAGGAAAGAAGGAAGTTAAATATTATAAGAAATTATTACACACATACATGCATACATATATACACGCACTCATTTTCATAACTTGCAAATGACGTGGCATGAAGGAAGGGAATAGGATATAAAGGAAAGAAGGAAGTTAAATATTATAAGAAATTATTACACACATACATGCATACATATATACACGCACTCATTTTCATAACTTGCAAATGACGTGGCATGAAGGAAGGGAATAAGATATAAAGGAAAGAAGGAAGTTAAATATTATAAGAAATTATTACACACATACATGCATACATATATACACGCACTCATTTTCATAACTTGCAAATGACGTGGCATGAAGGAAGGGAATAGGATATAAAGGAAAGAAGGAAGTTAAATATTATAAGAAATTATTACACACATACATGCATACATATATACACGCACTCATTTTCATAACTTGCAAATGACGTGGCATGAAGGAAGGGAATAAGATATAAAGGAAAGAAGGAAGTTAAATGTTATTATACACACTCATTTTCATAACTTGCAAATGACGTTGCATGAAGGAAGGGAATAGGATATAAAGGAAAGAAGGAAGTTAAATATTATAAGAAATTATTACACACATACATGCATACATATATACACGCACTCATTTTCATAACTTGCAAATGACGTTGCATGAAGGAAGGGAATAGGATATAAAGGAAAGAAGGAAGTTAAATATTATAAGAAATTATTACACACATACATGCATACATATATACACGCACTCATTTTCATAACTTGCAAATGACGTGGCATGAAGGAAGGGAATAGGATATAAAGGAAAGAAGGAAGTTAAATATTATAAGAAATTATTACACACATACATGCATACATATATACACGCACTCATTTTCATAACTTGCAAATGACGTGGCATGAAGGAAGGGAATAAGATATAAAGGAAAGAAGGAAGTTAAATATTATAAGAAATTATTACACACATACATGCATACATATATACACGCACTCATTTTCATAACTTGCAAATGACGTGGCATGAAGGAAGGGAATAGGATATAAAGGAAAGAAGGAAGTTAAATATTATAAGAAATTATTACACACATACATGCATACATATATACACGCACTCATTTTCATAACTTGCAAATGACGTGGCATGAAGGAAGGGAATAAGATATAAAGGAAAGAAGGAAGTTAAATGTTATTATACACACTCATTTTCATAACTTGCAAATGACGTTGCATGAAGGAAGGGAATAGGATATAAAGGAAAGAAGGAAGTTAAATATTATAAGAAATTATTACACACATACATGCATACATATATACACGCACTCATTTTCATAACTTGCAAATGACGTTGCATGAAGGAAGGGAATAGGATATAAAGGAAAGAAGGAAGTTAAATATTATAAGAAATTATTACACACATACATGCATACATATATACACGCACTCATTTTCATAACTTGCAAATGACGTGGCATGAAGGAAGGGAATAAGATATAAAGGAAAGAAGGAAGTTAAATGTTATTATACACACTCATTTTCATAACTTGCAAATGACGTTGCATGAAGGAAGGGAATAGGATATAAAGGAAAGAAGGAAGTTAAATATTATAAGAAATTATTACACACATACATGCATACATATATACACGCACTCATTTTCATAACTTGCAAATGACGTTGCATGAAGGAAGGGAATAGGATATAAAGGAAAGAAGGAAGTTAAATATTATAAGAAATTATTACACACATACATGCATACATATATACACGCACTCATTTTCATAACTTGCAAATGACGTGGCATGAAGGAAGGGAATAAGATATAAAGGAAAGAAGGAAGTTAAATATTATAAGAAATTATTACACACATACATGCATACATATATACACGCACTCATTTTCATAACTTGCAAATGACGTGGCATGAAGGAAGGGAATAGGATATAAAGGAAAGAAGGAAGTTAAATATTATAAGAAATTATTACACACACATACATGCATACATATATACACGCACTCATTTACATAACTTGCAAATGACGTTGCATGAAGGAAGGGAATAGGATATAAAGGAAAGAAGGAAGCTAAATATTATAAGAAATTATTACACACACATACATGCATACATATATACACGCACTCATTTACATAACTTGCAAATGACGTTGCATGAAGGAAGGGAATAGGATATAAAGGAAAGAAGGAAGCTAAATATTATAAGAAATTATTACACACACATACATGCATACATATATACACGCACTCATTTACATAACTTGCAAATGACGTTGCATGAAGGAAGGGAATAGAATATAAAGGAAAGAAGGAAGCTAAATATTATAAGAAATGATTACACACATACATGCATACATATATACACGCACTCATTTACATAACTTGCAAATGACGTTGCATGAAGGAAGGGAATAGGATATAAAGGAAAGAAGGAAGTTAAATATTATAAGAAATTATTACACACATACATGCATACATATATACACACACTCATTTACATAACTTGCAAATGACGTGACATGAAGGAAAGGAATAGAGTGTGGAAGGAAAGAAGGAAGTTAGGTATTATAAGAATTTATTACACACATGTACATGCATACATATATATACACACACTCATTTACATATCTTGCAAATGATATGGCATGAAGGAAGAGAATAGGATATGAAGGAAAGAAGGAAGTTAAATATTATAAGAAATTATTACACATACATACAGGCATACATATATATAGACACTCATTTACATAACTTGCAAATGACGTGACATGAAGGAAAGGAATAGAGTGTGGAAGGAAAGAAGGAAGTTAGGTATTATAAGAATTTATTACAAACACGTACATGCATACATATATATACACACACTCATTTACATATCTTGCAAATGATGTGGCATAAAAGATGGGAATAGGATATGGAAGGAAAGAAGGAAGTTCGATATTATAAGAAATTATTACACACACATACATGCATACATATATACACAACTCATTTACATAACTTGCAAATGACGTGGCATGAAGGAAAGGAATAGAGTGTGGAAGGAAAGAAGGAAGTTAGGTATTATAAGAATTTATTACACACACGTACATGCATACATATATATACACACACTCATTTACATATCTTGCAAATGATGTGGCATAAAAGATGGGAATAGGATATGGAAGGAAAGAAGGAAGTTCGATATTATAAGAAATTATTACACACACATACATGCATACATATATACACAACTCATTTACATAACTTGCAAATGACGTGGCATGAAGGAAAGGAATAGAGTGTGGAAGGAAAGAAGGAAGTTAGGTATTATAAGAATTTATTACACACACGTACATGCATACATATATATACACACACTCATTTACATATCTTGCAAATGATGTGGCATAAAAGATGGGAATAGGATATGGAAGGAAAGAAGGAAGTTCGATATTATAAGAAATTATTACACACATACATACATATATACATATATACACACACTCATTTACATAACTTGCAGATGACGTGAAATGAAGGAAAGGAATAGAGTGTGGAAGGAAAGAAGGAAGTTAGGTATTATAAGAATTTATTACACACACGTACATGCATACATATATATACACACACTCATTTACATATCTTGCAAATGATGTGGCATAAAAGATGGGAATAGAATATGGAAGGAAAGAAGGAAGTTAGGTATTATAAGAAATTGTTTATTCTCATCATATTTTGATTTTCAAGTTTCTAAGTACCAAAACTGTGACTTTAAGTTACATACTAATAATAATATCTAAGACATTCAAACTCGGATCCACATTTAAAGCTATTTTGATGTTAAGTGCCATTGATACGTCAAAAGAAGTTCTTCGCCACTTTTTAATTATCTCCTTACAGTTAAATCATTTACATTAATCGCTTCCTCATCCATTTCTAGTTGGAGGCTACAGGCTGGGTTCTCTAATCATTGAGGGCAAGACGAAACAGGTGTTTGATTTGCCCGAGCTGGCGGGACACTGCTTACTCTTGAATAAGGACCGCATCACTGCTGGCGATGGGGTCAAGGCTCACGATCTGGTCGGCAAAGCAGCCATTTCCAATCAGACCAATGGCAAGGTCTTCGAGATATTGAATTCTGTTGGTGAGTTGACTGAAAGAGTTGCATTTGCTATATTAAGTTTATAAACTAAAGACAAAACTCAAAACAGTTTGAAGACAATTTTATTGGAAATGTTAAAATGGAATTGCGTTTTAGTTAAATTAAATAAACAAAATGGAGAAGAATTATATTCTGTCAAAGCTATTTTCATACGACATGTTTAATTGTGTAAAATGAACAATTATTCAACAATTTTAGAAAAAAATTGATGCAATATGTCCAAGATCAAATACTATTATCTAATCTGCTCTTAAACTAACTCAAGGAATTCAAATTAAAATCTTCTCCACCACACAACTGTTACTCTTCTCACGAAAGCAGCTTCATGTTTGCTCATTTTTCCTATAGAATTTTCTCCATCACACAACTGTCACTTTTCTCGTGAAAGCATCTTCATATTTGCTCATTTTCTCTATAGAACTTTTCTCCATCACACAACTGTCACTTTTCCCGTGAAAGCAGCTTCATATTTTTGCTCATTTTTTCTATAGAACTTTTCTCCATCACACAACTGTCACTTTTCTCGTGAAAACATCTTCATATCTGCTCATTTTCTCTATAGAACTTTTCTCCATCACACAACTGTCACTTTTCTCGTGAAAGCAGCTTCATATTTTTGCTCATTTTTTCTATAGAACTTTTCTCCATCACACAACACTTACACTTCTTGTGAAAGCAACTTCATATTTGCTCATTTTCTTTATAGAAATCTTCTCCACTACATATTTGCTACTCATCTTGTGACAATAACTTCATATCAATTATTTTCTTTATCGAAATCTTCTCCACCACACATTTGTTACTCATCTTATAAAAACTACGTCATATGTGCTCCTTTTTTTATAGAAACTCTTCTGACTTTTGAATTTGTAACATAATTCGAAATAGTTGACGTTAACGTGAGGAAAGGATACGAAATTTTATTTGACGTATATCAAAATATTATTACCTAGATATATGAATGGGTTTGTGTCCCACGAAAGAAAGATAAAATTAATTATAAATTGTGTACCATGAATTTGGAATCTTTCGAAAATATTTGTAGAAAGATTTTATGTGGTCAAGTATAAAATAAATGATAAAAATCTAGACATTGCTCGATATGAGTGTCGAAAGACTTTGCAAGAATTTATTTCAAGGTTTCACTATCCTAATCTTACGTAACAATTATACTAGTATAAATGTTTGTATTTGTTTGTCCTTTTTTCATGTAGCAATAGACAACAGATCTATGTGATTTTTTGCACAGTTGACCGATTGAGAAATGCCATAGGCTAATATTTATCCTAGAAAATCCATCCTAATAAATATATATACATATATATGGGATATATAGACACTTATGTATCCTGGAATTATTTCCTGCGCAGAGATAGTAGGCAAGTAGGGAAATGACACAGCCTACTTTTATCTTGGGAAATCTCATTACTTCGGAAAAATTCTCATTTGCAACTAAAAAATGATATAAATGGAATAAAGAAGGAACAGAGCAACGGATGGATGGGATTTTTTAAAATTCTACATATGCAATATAAAAGAGCAACAGAGCCGTTTCCTTTAATCCTGCAGATATTGAATACTGTTGGTGAATCAATTGAAAGAGGCAATTTTATAAAAAAATTGATGTAATGGTTTTGTTTTCATTTTTATTTATATTATAAAGTCGTGAAAATGAAGACTTAGTGTTTAAATTATCCTTAACCGTACTAGATGGCGCTGTATGTTTTAATTTTTCCCTATAAGTTTGCTACAATAACACACAAGCGAAGCTGCAGTTAAAAGCTAGTATAAAACATATTTAAAAGCATATAAGCAAATTTGGTTTTCAATATTACATAAATGTTACTTGTCCCAGTAAGTAAAATCATAAATTGAAAAAGTCAAAAATTACACACACACATATATATATATATATATATATATATATATATATACATATACATATATATATATATATATATATATATATATATATATATATATATATATATGCTTCTAGCAAGAAGACAATTTGTATGTGGCTTTGCACGGAAAATAATTTAAGCAAACATACAGCAAACTTAAAGAACTTTGATGAAAAAGAAATTGTTAGTTTTTTGATGTCCACTCAGATTTGAAATGACTAATAAACGCTTTCAACAATATCCAATATTGATGGACGAAGTTTACAGTTATTTTTAACAACTGTAGATTAGAATTTGATTACGGTTTTGTACATGCTTAGGCATTTATAAACATTTGAGAGTTTTTGTTAACCTTTTTGTAAATATATTTGCTAAATTTAAAAAAAAAAAGCTTTCGAAAAAGTCAATAGTTTTACGGCTGTCTAAAAAGAATACTTTTAGTATCTGTGAAGTTCGTTTGCAACTGATACCGTACATAATACATGTAATTAAAAAAAACTTGGGTCCTTTTTGTTCTTTCTCCCTCACCCTCTAAGCATTTTTGAGCTTTACAGGTATATGATACTGAGATATATGTGGATTATATAGATTATATGCCAAATCAATATGATGAATTCCAAGTGTTTACAGCAAACAGATTCTGAGAAAAATTACTGCGACTAAAGCACTGATATATATTTATAAGAAGAGCTTCCTTTGTTTTCCGTTTGAGATAACAGTGAAATAGTTCAATTCATCTTTCATATTTTACCTATAGTCTAGAAAAACTTCCACTAGAAAAATTTCTTACTATTATAAGAAACTCGTATTATACTGTGTATATTATAATCACATATTTAAGATACATTTCTGGAACAATTTTTTAAATTCAAAAATTATACACAATTCCTGTATACAGAGACTTGTTACGACTATTGACAGGAAAAAGTTAATTTTAAATCATAGCTCTATTGTCTAGGGTGAAATTCTATTTATGGTAAGAATTTATTTAAGAGACATTATTTGAATGATTCTTAAACAGGATATCATTACGGTAAAATTTCTGAAAAATATATGAAATTACTACTTATAAAAATATATGAAATATAAGAAATTAATGAAAATATAGAAAATTATTAAATTAATGAAAATATAGAAAATTATTAAATTAATGAAAATATAGAAAATTATTAAATTAATTAAAATATAGAAAATTATTAAATTAATGAAAATATAGAAAATTATTAAATTAATGAAAATATAGAAAATTATTAAATTAATTAAAATATAGAAAATTATTAAATTAATGAAAATATAGAAAATTATTAAATTAATGAAAATATAGAAAATTATTACAATAAATAGATCTTTCGATGTACTTCTCACTACGCTAAGCAATAAACATAATGTTAAATCCCTAAATAATTCTGATCTTCAACTATGGAAGAATGTTGCCGTTGCATATTAGCTTAAAAGTTAGATTGTTGCAATTCTGTAACACGCGACAGTGTCATGTAACTCAGTTTCATTATTCCTGAATTAACAACGCAGATTAATTAAAAAAAAAAGCTGCATAAAAAACCCTCATAATAACGTAATAACGTAACTAATAAAAATTAAACTGAAACCTTCAAAATAATACAAAGATTAATAAAGGTATGATTTACAAAAAATGTAATTAACAATTACACTTCTGTTACGGAAATCGGCATCTATTTGTCAGGATGTCACACTATTACTCAGAGATTATTACTTAGACACCATTACTCAGGTTATTAGTCAGACGCTATACCTTAGAATATCACATTATAATTTGGAAGTTTTTTCCTAAAGGGAGTAGATAACATAACATTCCAAAAGCGGTAATTTTGCCCAATATGTGATAACATTTCACGTCATCATACTGACAGCTATGTACATACTGCCAGTTCTGAAATTATAACAAATTATTTAGTATTACATTCATCAAAATCCATCCGGTTGGTCACGATGTATGTTCAAATGAATAAGGGTATGTACACATATATGCATATACATAAATATATGCCGAGAAGGACTGTTAAACAAACTACCATACATTATTCACGCAGTCGGGTAAAAATTCTTTCGTGTTGAATATATTTGGTGTTAGTTTTGTAGAAATTCATTGTGCACAATTAAATGAAACTACGTAATGTAGTATTATTTCTACTTTATTTAATTTCTTTACCACGACCTAGATTTCCTTGTATTACAATATCTTCAGGTAGGCTATTTGTAAAGATCTAATATCTTTGCTAATAGCCCACCGAAGCCACCGAAGAATATCTTTGCTGATAGCTGGAATAACGGAATAATACGAATCATCGATGATGATATTGAAGATGTTGTAATACGAAACCTAGGTTGTGGTAAAGAACTTAAAGAAAGTAGAAATAATACTACGTCACGTAGTTTCATTTAGTTGAGAAAAATTATTTCGTTCTTAAGGTTTTATACCTCAGACTGAGATAACAAAACCCTTATAGAATAACCTTGTTATCACTCACCGATCATTCGTCTGATTGTCTGGCCATCAAGACAAACAGACAGATGAACAACAAAGTGATCCTATAACATATACACTTCTATCAGTAGTGGCTAGTGTATTAGACGAATGTCAAATACTAAGTTCTATGATCCCACAATCCTGTATAACAAGTTTCTGACTTGTTGAAATAAATAGATATGGCCTTTCAAATGTAGAGTATTTTGATACTGACTTATTGAATTACTCATCAAAACCTGTAGGATACTTTCCGTTGGCTTAGATTCTTAAAATTTAGCATTAAAGGTAAAAAGTAAAGAACTTAATAATTAATTAATCACTTCATTAATAATTTCTAATCCCACATGTAATAAAATTAATTAACTAACTTAATTTTTGATTTTTAAGTTTTTTTTATGTTTGTAAAGTAGCTACTTGCTGAGCTTTAAGAAAATATCATATAAAGGTACGGAAAGTCCAGTGTACAAGTTCTACTCACACTTGATCAGCTTTTTATTTGAATAGAAATTTTGTATCCACAAAATCTTGCACAGAGACTACATCTGAAAGAATGATTGCTGAAAAGTCTTGCAATCAAATATACAACATTAAATTCTGATGCAAATCTCTAACAAGAAATATGCAATAAACCATCAGACCCCACCGCGATGACCTTCGTAACAGAACAAAAATTTCCGATCACTCCTCTACATTTATTTATGAAATTGCGTGCGTCTGATGTAATCTACCCAAAGACGTTACTTGGCAACAATTAACATCATTTGTGACGTAGACGAATGACCATTTGCTTTTTATCTGGACTCCGTGACCCCTGGCACGATAACGAAGTGAAAAATGAACCAATGTGTTGGACGCAAGTTAATGGAGTAAGGTCAGATATAAGGGCATCTTATGTAATGTGAGGAATGTCGTAAATGTCTTCGGTGTATAGTTTTGATGTTACGGAATAATACAAATCATAATTTGTACACATGTTTAAATTTGAACTGAAACAAAGACAGAATATTAAACATTATGAAACTAAAATATAACCCGAATGTATTTATTAAAATGTTACGTATTTCCAGCAGCATTAGAAAGTATTATTTTAAAATAGTTTTTTAAGAGAATATTGGAAAATATTAAACAAAATATACGTTATATATTATTTAACTATTTATACGTTATATATTATATAACTTTAACTCCAAAAAAAACTTGTTATTATGCTTCGTTTAATTTATTAGAAGTTGTTTACAAGCCCGGAAAAAAATGCAGCCTCACTGTAATCACTCCTAAATTTTTTTAAGCTAAATAGATTTTAAAAATGTCAAAAGAATCTTGCAATATAATGTTGTGCATTATTTAATCTAAAACAAATTAAACAACTAATTACATACTCAAATTAAATATTCATGTTTGAAAAAAAAATTATTTCTTAGTAATTAGCAATGACAGTTGTAATTAGCAATGACAGTTGTATAGTAATTAGCAATTAGCAATGACAGTTGTATAGTAATTAGCAATTAGCAATGACAGTTGTAATTAGCAATGACAGTTGTATAGTAATTAGCAATTAGCAATGACAGTTGTATCGAGAGACGCTTTTAAAAATGGCTCGATAATATATCTTAATATAGTAATATCTTGTCCTGTCAACTGATATTTCAATCACACATTTTGGCTTCATACTGTGTTCCTTCCTTCTCTTGAATTATATTGTTTCATATTGTTTTTCGAGAATTTAAATCGAGTACAACATCAGTTGATCGTCAGCTAGTTTTTAAAGGTGATGGTACACACCATTTCACTCTCCATTTTTGCAAGCTTTGAGGAGGTTTCCTATTATTTGGACCTATGTTACTCGTATGTATCATTGATTTCTACTGCCTTTCCCATCGGCAAAACAATTATTCAGTATTTTTGAAATGCATAAAAAAATAACACAACTGTTCTATTTAAAAATCACCAACCAGGAAAATTGAATCTATAAACCAAACCAATATGCTCAATATTGGTTATTATTTTATTTATTATATTATACCAATATACTCATATTGGTTTGGTTTATAAGCTAGACCAATTAACAAACATATTGGTTTGGTTTATAAACCAAACCAATATGAGTATATTGGTTTATTGGTAACTAAATCTAATAGTACTTCTTTGCAAAATAGTACTAATAAAGTTAGTCATTGTATGTTACATGTTTGTTTTTTATACAGAAATAAAATTTGTATTGCAAGTTCACTTCTAAGGCTTTCTGAGTAAGGATTCCAACAATTTTTTTTCGTTTCCTACCTGATTCCCAAGATATACTATTTTAATGTTAATACAAGAGTTAAGAGTCCCGCTTTTCATGCACACGGAAGATTTCATGCACACAAATGATTCGGAAAATGTTAGAATTAAAAACTGATTTTTCGTAGATTATTTTCGTCTCATATTTTCGAGATGAATCCAAAAAAAGATCTTGCTAGACCAATTAACAAACACAAATTTCCCACCAAAATAGTTGATTTATTAAGAAAAAAATCTGGCCAGTTCATGTCACGCTAAACCGAGTGCAGAGTTCTGTTGTCATTACAGCCATATGTACCTAGATGTTTTTGTTAAGACTTAAAATTAACCCATATAAGACGATGATAAGCAAAAAAAAAGAATGATATATTCCATGGCCAATTTGAAATAAGTTCGAGTCAAAGTCCAAAATCTAAAGTGTCTACATATTATTTATTTCCTTTATTCCATGCTTATGAACACAATTAGCGGAATGTATGACACGCTGTCCTCTTCATGTTAAAAGATAGCATTACATTCAATACAAAAGTATCCTTGCTTTGGACGGAGTTTCTATGAACTTTTACAGACCCATCTATATGTCAAAAGTTGTTCCAACTCAAGTAAAGTGTCAAAATTCATAAACTGATAAGACCTACTTCATCATCATCAAAAGTACAACAGCCCTCTACAGGCTAAGGCACTGATCCTCCTCCACCTGACCATGTCTGACACGATTGCCCCCTTGACTCCCATTAGTTGGAGGTCCTTTTCAATGTCATCTAGGCAACGTGTTGGTGGTCGTCCTTTTCGCCTAGTCCCCCTCAATCTTCGAAAAAGTCACTTTTTTGGCAGGAAAACTATCAGCATATCTGTAAAGATGGCCAAGCCACCTAATATGTGAAGTTTTTATGGCCTTAGAAACCAATTCAAGTCCAGATTTATTTCTATTAACTAATTTAGGCATGTAACTTAGTCCAAGTTAGGCATGTATAAAACTTTAATCAGGCCTATACTTCTGTATGGAAGTGAATGCTGGACCCTTACTAAAACAGAGGAAAAAACTACTCATTTTGGAAAGAAAAATTTTGAGGATTTAACCTTTACAACTATGAAATTTACAGAAAATATGACAAATATGGCGGTACTGATATTGTGAGAACCATAAAAGCAATAAGACCTACTTAGTTGAGATAATTTTTTTTTTTCTTTGTATATACTGCTATGTTGTATACTTTTAAGATACTAAAAAATAGCATTTTAGCCGTTTTTGTGTGGGGACACATAATTCTAACAAAGAATTACCACTTTATAGTTTAATACTTTTAAAGGATCTCTGTATTGAAAAATTATTCATGACATTCTCCAACATTTTTGAACGACCTTGAACAAGGCTGTACGTAAATTAGGAAAAATTTGCCCCCGCTCTACATGTAGGGAAGGTATACTAAAATTTTTTTTAATATTGAATATATTTGGCGTTAATTTTGTAGAAATTCATTATTCACAATTAAATGAAACTACGTGATGTAGTATTACTTCTACTTTCTTTAATTTCTTTACCACGACCTAGTTTTCGTTGTATTACATCTTCAGGTGGGCTATTAGCGAAGATTTTGCTAATGGCCCACCATCTTTGCTAATATCCCACCTGAAGATGTTGTAATACAACGAAACCTAGGTCGTGGTAAAGAAATTAAAGATAGTAGGAATAATACTACATCACGTAGTTTCATTTAATTGTGAATTTTTTTTAATGTACCTTCTATTTCATAACTTTGTAGATGTTATAAATATATATATCACTATGTCAAATTATAGTACTAATAGCCAACGAGTAAAACGGCTGTCACGTACAGACAGACTAGGCAATTCTCAAGGGTTCATATTTTAGATAGAGGATCCTAAAAATGCCAGTCCTCTTAAAGTTAAATATAAACAGATTAAAAAGGTACTAACATAGTGCATTACAGTGAAAATGAAGTCGCCTCATTTTAAACTGTTACACAGGTACCTATGCATTGGCAGTCTCCCTGACATGCAGTCATATATATTATTATTTTAACTTCTGCACCCTATGGTATTTTTTAATAATTTCTATTTTTAATTAAATTATTCACAATTAAATGAAACTATGTGATGTAGTATTATTTCTACTTTATTTAAGTTCTTTACCACAACCTACGTTTTGTTGTATCACAACATCGTCAGGTGGGCTATTAGCAAAGATTGATAGAGAAAGATCTTTGCTAATATCCCGTCTGTAGATGTTATAATACAACGAAACCTAGGTTGTGGTAAAGAACTTAAAGAAAGTAGTATATAACGTAGTTTCATTTACTTGTGATCTCAATAGTTTTCAATTCCATCTCATTTTCTATTATGTCACCGGCACTCGTTTGCTGCACGCCAGACCACAGTCACACATGTAAAAGTATAAATATACATGTGAACATGTATTACACTGTTTATTTTTTAATATAATTAAATTTTATCAAAACAAAAATATTGATATAAAACATGGACAGAGTCTTTACCCTAAGGTGGAATGAATCAGTGAAATTAAAAATTTTTCCAGTTATCATGATGGAATCCTTGAAACATGCCACCTTATAGGCTCATTTAATAACATTTATGGTCTAATCTTATATTCAGGGGCACCCCTGATGTGATGTATCACTAACTTTTTGCTCACGGCATCGTACGCATGAATTTTTTATTCAGGTAGTAGGAATTGTGTCTAACTACGACACCATCGCAACATCTATCTGTAAATAATATTATATCATTGATATATACACGTTGTGCGATGCGTTTGACATGTTACTGTACCCACCTGAAAAGTAGAAATAATACTGCCTCACATAGTTTCATTTAGTTGAGAAAAATTTAATTATAATGAATTTTTATAAAATTACGCTAAATATTCACAATTAAATGAAACTACGTGATGTAGTATTATTTCTACTTTCTTTGAGTTCTTTACCACGACCTAGGTTTCGTTGTATTACAACATCTTCAGGTGGGATATTAGCAAAGATGTCACCCTCAGGTCAATCAGGTAATCTTTGCTAATATCCCACCTGAAGATGTTGTAATACAATGAAACCTAGGTCGTGGTAAAGAAATTAAAGAAAGTAGAAATAATACTACATCACGTAGTTAAATTTAATTGTGAATAATGAATTTCTACAAAATTAACGCCAAATATATTCAATACGCTAAATATATACAAAAATTTTATTTTATTACGTTCTGGGAAGTATAGAGAATATTATTATTCTCTATACTTCCCAATTCAATAAAAAAAAGGATTTCTTCAAAATTTTGAACATACGTAACCGCTTAAGCCATTAAACTGTCAAACTGATATCTGTTGATCAGTTATGATGTCGTATTCAAAATTCACGCCCTTAATTCAGAACACAATCTGTTTATTGTCATGATTTGAATGGCAGAAAAAATTTCACAATGAGAATAGAATCAACACGGCCGCTGTTTGTTGGAAGGGTTTAAATTTAGTTAGGGGGTAAATTTGAAAAATATCTTACTAAAAAAGAAAAAAAAACATTAAAATTTTGGTCCAAAAATAATTTTTTTCATGTATACAAAATTTAATAATAAATTGTCAAATAATTGCGAAATTATTAAGTAGCATACAGCTAAACATTTGACGTCTACAATATTAGTAAGGATATAGTATAGACCGCCATGCGACCTAAATGGTTCATTTTCCATTTTTAATAATGATAATGCTAATCGTTTATTTGCCAATAAAATGTAAAATGTACAAAAAAACAACAGCTTTACAGTGTGCTCATAAAAAAAAAAGGGGAAAAACACTGGAAAATTCAATTAAAATCTTAAATTTAAATTCAATTAATGCAGAATTTTTGTTCATGAAAAGGTGGTTCAGCTTATGTGGTTATGTTATAAACATCATCGATACAGCCGGTTTACAGCTAGCATCTGTTGATACACACACTCACACACATACGCACGGACGCATACACTTGCACTCACTCATACATGCACGTACATAAAATATATATGGATTGAATAGAATGTACAATGCATATACAGAGTGTTATATAAATACATACAAATATATACACATTATTTCTAATGTAGGAGGTATAACACAAAGGAAACCACAAAAGACCAAAATTTGACAAATACAAAAATATACAAATGTAGATTAAAGTGACGAGAAATGTATAGATGAGTTAGTTTGCTGTGTCAAAAGCCACGCGCCAGCGGTGTCTTCAGGGGTGGAGGAAAATCGTTCCATATTTTTATGGCAGCAAACTTCTGGGAGGAGTGGCCTATCTCTGGCTCGTGTCATTTCCTTGAATAGTGTCATACATCTTTCGTAATATTTATCTTTTTTCAGTATTCAGAAGATTTTCATTAACCGTTTGAGTGCCGACGAGCGCCATCGCGCTCATGCGTGTACTAACTAAATTTGCCACAAGCACGATGGCGCTTGCGAAATCAGTTGCTGTTTAGCGCATGGTAGAGAAGGTCGCTCGCTAATTTTTTATCTTTCTACGTATTACATAAAGTTCAAATTATAATATCATTAGTAATTACAATATAAAAAGGATCCAGGAAAAGAAAATGTTTAACCCATAATGTCGGAATACGAAAATAATACGAGTGAAAATGATCGTCTTTCAAGTTGTGAAGAAAGTGATAGTGGGAGTGTGCTCACAATTTGGCGTAATGCAAATTTTGAGTGATAGTGATAATAGTGACGATAACAATTATATTGCTGATACGGAGGATGTACCGGACTGCGAAAATGGCGATGTGACCTTGATTTCAGTTTTTGTAATAATTTTTGTTCACAATATATATTTCCACAATTTTCTTTGTATTTTATTATCTTTGTACAAGTTTTTATTAAGAAAACACCGAAAAAATTATTAAAATTGGATAATTTTTGGAAGAGATACAGTTTCTTTTTTTTTTAAATGACATCAAAAACAAAAGATTTCTTTGGCATTTTTAAGTATATATGAGTAAAAAACAATGGCACTAAAACGGTTAATACTTGGTAACTACATTGTTCTGATCAAATAATAATTCTAAATGAGATGTTGTTCTGATAATTCTAAATAAGGAGGTCAAAATAATTTTATGGTCTATAAAATTATTTTGACCTCGGCACAACTGCCAAGACTGATGAAATAATAGAGATATGAAGAACTGCATTATTATCAACATATAAAATGTCATTGGCATGTCTGATATGGTATCAGCTTTTTTAATAGTATCTAAAAATATTTATTAAAGTTCATATTTCTATAGTTAAATACATATATTCTTTCCAGGAATGAAGACGGCATATGTTAAGAGCGCCAGTGACACGGCATTCGTCTCCAAAAAGTGTGCGATGGTGCCCATCGAGTGGGTCACTAGAAGACTTGCTACCGGCTCTTTCCTGAAGAGAAACATCGGAGTTCCTGAAGGTTTCCGTTTCTGCCCACCAAAACAGGTAATTTTTTCTTAGTTGCATAGCTTTTTCTTGAATTTCCGGACCTGTGTATTCTGTTGAGATTATGAATTATATCTGTAGCTTCTTAACTTTTTTTAATGTGGTAATCATGGCTCTATTTTGACCTTCTACCTGGATTGTCTCAGGACTCCCCTAGGGATCAGTAACATCCCACCCTCATACAAAAGGAGAGACCTCCGAAGGTCATCTAATAGTGTGCTGTATCTACAATCAAACGTTTCCACCCAACTGGGTTGTGATAATCTTGACAGTTATGGAATCGCTGTATATATTATATGCCTGCTGTTAATTTTAGGGTTTAATTTTCCCTAAATTTTTTTCCTACCTGTTTTACTATATATTTTCATGTAACTCAAAAGCACTAATTTATTTATTTAATGATACATGCACATTTACCGATACATTACAGGTAACCTATTCGTAACAATAAGAATTAAAGTTTAAGCTTTTAGAATAAATATGAATACAAAAGTACACAGGAACAACAAAAGATGACAACACTATAAATTTTTGTCTTCTGACTCTTGAATAATGTGGAATGATTTTGGACTAATTTTTCATTTATTTTTTACAAACACATATAAATTTTCAGTACTACAAAGGTATCAAAAGTATATTTTACATTAACGGCTTAAATACATAAAATGTGTGTTTTATTGTATTCTCAAGTAAATAATTAATTTTACAGGTAATTTCAATGTTTTTCTTTGCCCACATTGGCGGTAATGATGTAACACTGAGATAGTTAAAAATATTTACTTCAATTTTTATTATTATATCAGTTTACAAGGTGTAGTTGTGTAGTTGCAAACAGATTTCACATTCGTTCTGTAAATATGACAAATATATGTGAGTGTTTAGAAAATCGTACATATATTACTCAAAGACACATAAATGGTTGGATAAATTTACTTGAAAATTGATGTGGAAATTCCTGTATAATAGAGTTCAGTGTTTTTATTAAATTACACAAATTAATGACGCAACGTATGTCAAAAATCAACAATAAACTTGCTATTACGATATATTGTTATTTACATTATAAAATTTAATAAAATGTCACTAATAATTATACAAATTGATGATGCAACGTATATCAAAAATTAGCAAAGAGCTCGTTGTTATAATGTATTGATATTTACATTATAAAGTTAATTAAATGTCACAAAAAATTATACAAATTGATGACGTAACGTACGACACAAATCAGCAATAAGCTTGTTATTAAGATATGTTATTATTTACATTATAAAGTTTAATAAAATGTCACTAAAAATTATACAAATTGATGACGTAATGTATATCAAAAATCAGTATAGAGCTTGTTGTTACAATTTATTGATATTTACGTTATAAAGTTTAATAAAATTTTCCACGACTGTATGTGCTGCGTTCTCCTATAGAGAAGACAAATGGACTCATGAAGAACTATCGCCATCTGTCGAATATTATTCACATTATGTTCTACTATAAAACAGAAAAGTATTAGCTTAGTTCAGTAGCAGCTTAGTTCCATGTTGAAAGTTGTGGCACGGTTGTTACAAGCGGACATACAATGAAAGAAAATTTTCATATTTCTATAATCAGTATAGATAATTAACAAGTGGGGTACTGGTTTCTAACTTTCTAAAAAAATGATTTACAGGAGACATTCTTTAAGGATGACGCCAACCATGATCCTCAATGGTCGGAGGAGCAAATCATCTGTGCCAAGTTTAACATCAATGGTGTCCTCATTGGTAAGTTTTACCTAGGTTTTAAGGATCTTAAAATATAGAAATACAAATATGCACATTATCTGGCTTTTAAATTGTAAAACAGAGTTTAAATAAAACACAATTTGTGAAAAGAAAAAAAAATGTGCTGAAATATTGTTTATTGAAAGGATATTGTTTTACAATCATTAATACTTTTGGTCAAATCTAAAGTTTCAATTCAAAATCAAAACGATCATAATCATTGATAAACTGAATGAAATGAGAACTGTTTTTCGAAAACTAAAATGCCCCATTATGTGAGAATCCCTTGTTTGGTACAAGGAAGAAAAAAAAAATTGGGGGAAACATTCATAACATTATATAACGTCGTTTGGCGGCTGGCTACATATTTACATTTAAAAACAATTTTAGTCAGTGGCATGTCTGAGATTGGGATCCAAAAATAGGTTCAAATGGGCAACACATTTAAATATGGTACAGATTAATTAGGTTATAAAAATTAATGTTCAGTTGCTCAGTATTATTTAACCCCTGAAGTGTCCTGGTCCAACAGCGACTAATCTGAAATTCGGTATTTAATTGTAATGAAATTTTTTTCATATATAAAGAAGAAGTGTACTTATAAAATAGTTAAAGTATTTTTACTATAGCTATGTAGTTAAGAGCGTAAAAAATAATGAAAAAAATTAAAAACGAATTTTCCCCGTTTCTAGAAGAACAAAGGCTTATAAACGAAAACTCTTAAGAAAATGCAATTTCCTTTATTACCATAAAAAACAATGAACAATAATTAAAAGTAAACGTAAATAAAAAATATCATTACCCTAATAAAAAATTATGATATTGTTAAGTTATTGGTGCGCTGTCTTATTTCTGTGCTTGAAATACGATAATTGAAAGCAACAAATGGAAGAGGCCATTGTAACCAAATGCAATGCTAAAGAGTTATGGAATTACATTTATAATAATTCTGAGTCCTTTTTGCAAATAGGGTTAAAAAAAATTATGCCGTAATATATTTTAAATACTTTGAAAACTTTCTAATGCAATAACTTAGAAAAAGTTGGAAAAATACATGTTTTCAAATTTATGAATGAAAATACATAAAAAAACATTATATACCGTTATAAATTAGCATAAACTGACAAACAAAATAACAAACATAAAGTGGGTAAAATTTCATTGGAAAAATTTTGGCAAAATTTTATATACATGAAATGAATATACAAAAATATAAATGATTATATAAATGATAAATAGTAAGTTAATAGTTCAAGTTAATAGTAAGAAAATAGTTCAAGTCAACTCAATAATATTGCTAATATCTTTCGTAAATAAAAGTGACATTTTTAGGCTCCCATTCATTATTTTGTTAGTTTTATAAAAAAAAAACATTGTTTAATACAAAAATTATCGATAAAGAGTATCCTATTACCATGAATTGTTACACTTAAATCCAATTAGAATTTTGGGTTTTTTTACAGTTTATTATTCAAATATTTATAATGCAGGCAGGCATACATAAAAAACATGATATACCGATATAAATTAGCATAAACTGACAAACAAAATAATAAATATTAAGTGTTATTTGAATATTTTGTCAACATTTTACATACATACATCAAATGTATATACAAAAATATAAATGATATTTGTGACAAATAATAAATAAATTACATTTTATCTTTGTAACAAATTTTTTTTATAGAAATATGGACAATTCAATAATATAGCTAATATCTTTCGTAAATAAAAGTGACATTTTTGGGCTCCCATTCATTATTTTTTTAGTTTTAGAAAAAAAACATTCTTTAATACAAAAATTATATAATAATAACTACATATCAAATAATAGATATACATTTACATTTTAATTCCATAATTATAAACACAAAATGAAAAAAACAGTCATACAATTTTAAAAAAATCATAGTATCAAAAATAATTGTATTTTTTATTTTTTATTCATTTTAAACTGACTATTTAAGTTTGAGTGACTCTAAGTTGCAAGAGACCCAAGGATGGGTCAGGGACGCTTGAGGGGTTCTGTTGATTTGTTATAACATTAGTCCTTTTATCGATAAAGAGTATCTTATAACCATGAATTGTTACACTTAAATCCAATTAGAATTTTGGGTTTTTTTACAGTTGATTATTCAAACATTTATAATGCAGGCAGGTTAATATGCCCGTTAAGTTAATAGCCTAAATTGACCTCAACAAAAAAATTATATTATTTTTTATTATAGTAACTTTGTAGTTATGTTACAGCATAACCATGTGAAATATAGTTTTGTTACCATATTTGAATTTTACACAGATTTATAACATTGGGAAGCAGATGACATATAAATAATCGGACATATTTAGCTAAAATCATAATGACCGATATACTTTAATTTGATAATGATTTAAGCAAGATCGCATTTGTTTCATATGTTTTCTTATCTTGAAACTAAGGCGTGGTGACTCCTTATTTTTGCTTGTGGCCAAAATGCCACATTGACAAACTGAATTGTCATGAAATTTGATGTTTTATTTGTAATTTCAACATTTACGTAAATTATTTATTCAAGTGTAGTGCCTACAAATATTATATCGCTTCACACAGAAAATTGCAAGTACTACATTACAATGGTATGTAACATATGACGTTGATAGTTTCAGTTTACTATTTTCTCATGATCTGTTGAGAAATATTTGTTCTAATTCTTTAAGCATTTCAGGTTTAAAACTATATCTAATTATTAATATATTCCCGAGTCAATTATATTTTGAATTTACTTTTTCATTGTAATAAGGTGACAAACCTTTGTAAGTCATCAATCGTTTAAATACACTCAGAGGCGTGGAGTAAATGATTATCATAAAAATAAAATTATTTGTTTTATACTTTGGCTTGAATTTTAATATAATGTGAGAATATTCGGCCTTTAGTTGCGTTGAAAAGAAATTTATATAAGTTAACGAATGACCAATAAAAATAAACAAAATTTCTGATCGTGAAAAATTTCACAAATGTCCTATTGTGAGCAAGAGCTTGTTGTTAAGATGTATTGATATTTACATTATAAAGTTTAATAAAATGTCACTAAAAATTATACAAATTGATGACACAACGTATATCAGAAATCAGCAAAGGGCTTGTTGTTACAATGTATTGATATTTACGTTATAAAGTTTAATAAAATGTCACTAAAATTATACAAATTGATGATGCAACGTATATCAAAAATTAGCAAAGAGCTTGTTGTTACAATGTATTGATATTTACATTATAAAGTTTATTAAATGTCACTAAAAATGATACAAATTGATGACGCAACGTACAACAAAAATCAGCAATATGCTTGTTATTAAGATATATTGTTATTTACATAATAAAGTTTAATAAAATGTCACTAAAAATTATACAAATTGATGACGTAACGTATATCAGAAATCAGCAAAGAGCTTGTTATTACGATGTATTGATATTTACAATATAAAGTTTAATAAAATTTTCCACGACTGTGTGTGCTGCGTTCTCCTATAGAGAAGACAAATGGACTCATGAAGAACTATCGCCATCTGTCGAATATTATTCACATTATGTTCTACTATAAAACAGAAAAGTATTAGCTTAGTTCAGTAGCAGCTTAGTTCCATGTTGAAAGTTGTGGCACGGTTGTTACAAGCGGACGTACAATGAAAGAAAATTTTAATATTTCTATAATCTGTATAGATAATTAACAATGAGAAAAATTTCACAAATGTCCTATTGCCATGTCAATATATATTAATATTGCCTTTGGTTAACGTTCTAACAAAAATATAGATTTTAATAATAGTTAAAATTGCTTCGTTTACATCACATTTTAGGGTTCCCATCTTTGCAATTTTATTTTCTTTCGTTACCTACTCGTTTAATATAAGCTAAATGATTTATATTTTAGTGCTATTTTCAAATTAAAATTTACACATAAGATATAATTTGTAATTAAAAATTAAATAAAGCTTTATAATAATGATATATTATTATTACATAATTTATTTTATGTTTTGTCTTATTAAAGAACTAAGCATTTATTTTGTTTTAATAACTAAATTTGTTAAGAAAATGTTAAAACTATTTTAATAAATATTAAGACTTTCAGTTCTGCCATATAAAATGGATAAACATAATTGAAATGTTATGAAATATTTGAATTATAGTCGTATATACATTATTTACAACCAAATTTTTCTATCAACCAAAGCACAAATATACTTTTAAAAATTAACAAAAAATATTAATAATCGACACAGCGAACGGAATACAATATCTGTCAATGAACTCGTCGGTATCGTGTGATTACAATGACTAATTTGTAACAGGTTTATCTTCAAATAAAGTTTCGGTAAGTTGAAACTATATTTACGTTTAGATGTTTATACATTAATATTTAGTCAAATACGTGTTGCCACAACCCTAAATATTATACTCCGCCTTTTAGTTACAGTTGTCAATCTGTTATATGTCATCCGCTTCTAATATTTTATATCTGTGGAATTTTACAAGCCACCATTACTTTACATTTGAAAGATTAATATAAAGACTTAACATTTTTTAAAAATTAAATGGACGTTAATTTTTTTTTAAATGTCTTACTGTCTTCGTCTAAATTACTGTCTTCTTTTGAAAGTAATTCTATGAGGAACTGTAATGCTTCTTTAATAAAAAGCTGTTTTGTTCTTTCTCCAAATTGGGGGCGATTACAAAACAATATAGGATCTAATGTTAACAAAATTCTGTTGGTGATATCCATATCACATACCGTTTTTTAAATTTTATGCTGAAAGTCTTGTGAGTACTCCCAATAATGTTCGTTTCTCGCTTCTTCCGAGAGTTGTCTTATTGGGACCGAGTAATGCTTCATTATTGTTGGATCATGTCCCAACATTTTATTTTAAATGAAAGACAATGTCTGTTTTATTGTCAAAGCTTCAATTGTTCTGATTTGCTCCTGTCATTTATTAGTTATTGTTTCCTGAATTGTACCACTCCTTTTATTGTAGATGATGTGTCGCTTATAACTACCACCTTTAAACTTATTTGAGAAGCATATACTTTATATCCTCTGGTATCAATCCTGTAAATTCGTTGTTTTACATCTCTCGTAGCGTGTGATACCAGTGCATTCTACAGATTCTTACGAGAGCACCCGTATTTTGTTTAGATCACATAGGTACTTTCAGTCTATCAAACAATCACTGTTCATTACTTTTACTGAATCTATCTTCTCTGCTTAGCGCCTCTGTCCATATTTTCTTTAATTGTAATTTAAAGTATTTGACTTAACAATTTAGATTGTCTCGTTATCTGCGCATTTTGTCGGGATTATCGGACGATTCTTGAACGAACTTCAGATTTCCATCAAGTGTACAATCTCTAAACGCAGCAAGAGGATGTTTCATACAATCTCCTTGAACTTCACCTCAATTTCTATGAATAAAATAATAAATATAGTTATTTCGTTACTAATTTCTCGACATAGAAAATAAAATTGATTGAAAAACGTGTAAAAAGGCATAAAGTTTTTAAATAATTCAAAGTAATAAAAATACTGAACTAATTATAAACCAAAGAATTTGTATTAACAGGACTTAAAGATACAACTATAACATTAATGTTTAAAAGGTAAAATATTGAAAAACTGAGAATGAGAAGAAAATGGTAAAAAAGTAAATGTAACTCATTTATTTTTTTACCATTTTCTTGTCTAATTGTATTTTATGTGTATACCGTCCGTCCTTCAAAAAATACCAACTTTACTGGTAACACACAAATAAACTGTAAATGCAACTACAAAGTAGCAATTTTCAAAGAGCACTGAGAATGAAGAAGTACAATGAGTACTGTGACCGTATTTTCGACTGATGAAAAAATTACTTACAGCCGAATTTACCTGACACATGAACCCATCATTCGTGTTAGGCTAATGAAAATAAGTATCCAACACCATTATACTGTCAAATTTGATTTTTCATATTTCAGTCAACTTTTAATGACAAATATGCTTTACAATGTGCTTTATAATTATATTAATAAAACTATATCCGTCACACTACAGGCAAGGATGAGGTGGAACAGATGCGTCGCACTACCATTCTGGTGTTCGAAATCCTGGAGAAGGCGTGGGCTCTCCGCGACTGCGCCCTTATCGATATGAAGATTGAGTTCGGAGTCAGCGAAAATGGTGAGAAAAGTTTAAATTCTAAACAAAGGGCGACCTTACTACTTACAAATTTTTTTCCAACATTATATTGTAAATTATTGTTTTTTGTCATTTATTAACATACATTTTATATTGTTGGTTGAAGTCATTATTACGTACCCTTAGGATATATTTGAGACTATAGATGATTTTGCTTTCCTTTAAATATCTTCTGTGGATAGCCCAGCTTGGCGATATTTTGACTCTTCATAGTAGACTTCGTCTTCATGGAGCGATACCAATTCACCGATATTGCTTTATGAAGAAGCAGAAACAGTTAAGAGTACTCCTGCTGCAAACAGCAATTAAAAATGAGAAGATGGGTCTTCAGACGAATGCAGTTATAAGACAAATTGAAATAGAGACGTTACCACGAACAATTTTACTTTTAAATTGAGTTCTATAAAAAAGATAGCTCTATAAACTTTGGAGAAGATGGAGAACTATTGAAAACTCTTTGAATTATCTCACTGACTGTATCAAAAAAGGTAGTTTTGGTAAAAATACTTTGAGAATTTGATGTGTAATAAGTATTTCTTTCTTGTATTATATTCCTTCTTTCTCTCGAAATCTTAGTGTTCAGTAATGTTTTTTGAATACTCATATTGAACGCAACGTCAATTGGTGGTTCAGCTAGTCACGTTCACGGCTGAATTTTTCCATTCTCCGTATTTACTGGCCTTGAGGAGGTTTTCCCTTTTTTGGACATACAAGTAATTAAACTCTATTGCCTTTGCTATTAGGAGAATAATATTTTTGAAATGCACAAGGAAATAGCACAGCTGTATTTTCTGAAAGATGACAGGGGACTAAAGTTGAAATCAATAAAACATACCAATCTAATTAATGTCTAATTGTATTTTTTTAAACATATCAAAATTAATTTTTGATGTGTTTAAAAAAAAGATAGCCCGCACAGCTATGACTTACGTAGAAATTTCGAAATATTTTTATTTTATTATTGTTTTGAGAAAAAAAAATCTAAATAAAAAAAAAACCCATTTTTTGAAAATTTTAAAATTATATGACCGCTTAAGATCACTTTAACCCATCTTTACCCAACGCTAGCGCAACATTTCAAATGTGATTTTTTTTTTGTTTTAAAATAAGTAATTAATTCTATTAAATGTAAGCCAGTCTCGAGAAGTAGAACTAAAAAATGGATTCAAATTTATTTCAATGTTATTTTAAATACAAATACATGGTAGTTTTATTTTTAAAAACTGCTAATTGAGTCATCTCAAGATCGACAGATTCATCCAATCATAAAAAATATAAATTGAAATTAAGCTATACTTTTTACACTGTATAAAGCTTAAGCAATATCTTATTTATGATATAAACCCTTTTGCTGGACAAAACTAGTTACACTTGTTGTTTATCTTAGACTTCCAGGAAATGTTGCGTATGCGCAACGTTGGGCGAAATAATAGTCAATTGTTATTGTTACACTGCTTGCCATTGAAGTTTGAAATTTATTGTAAACAATGGGTTCTCGGTATTCAAAGAGTACAAGCACTTTTGTTTTATTAGTTAGTCTGTTATAGAACGGCTAACAGTGTCGCATAGCAATTTTTAGAAAAAAATATTTTTAGTCCGTCAGTTGGATTACTAAAAAATATTGTAGGTATACATATTTTTCTTTTGACCGGCAAACAAAAAGTGACGTCAAAAAACGATAAGTGAGTGTATACAAATCAGTAAATAATAAGTTAAAACATTATGACCTGGCAACAAGTACTATCTTCTCAAGAAATTATGAGTATATTAGAAGAAGAAGAGGATTTAGAAGATGCCAATCAAATCGATGCCGTGTACATCCCCCCCGACGGTTGACATTCTTGCAGACGAGGAAAACCTAGATGATGACGCGCTAGGTGATTATGACAATACTGTGCCCACTGATATCGCTGGAACGTATGAAATCCACACCGATTTACCCACAGAGCCTGAAAATACGCAAGGTGAGCCCGGTCCTTCAACTTCGAAAAAGCTAAGACTGCCGAAAAAGACACCAAAATGTGTTCCAGACTGGAAAAAAGAACATCCAACTTATACACATTTTCCTACAAGTGACGAAACGGCAATGACACAGAATATTGAAGAATGTGTAGGTGGAAAAACACCTATTGAAGTATTTTCCCTATTTAGACTCCCCTTGTTAGACTTGCCTGTAAAATTGAAGTTCAATAATCCCAACGTCCCTTAGACGCGACATTTTGCGGAATGTAAAATAATTAATCAATATTTTTTTTTACTATAATTATAAATATATATTTGCTCTTTTTGGATGTATTTATAAACGGAATAAACAATTAAACCAATAAATATGTCTTTATTTTTACCCTTGGGAATTAATGGGTTAAATACCTACAGCTTTGTTAGCTTGTGAGCTCCGTGTCGAATATGTAATTGTTTATCTGATTTTCATCACATTGCTGGATGACATATGACCTTTTCATGACCTTCTTTATACACAGACAAAATAAGGATAATTTGTAAGAGGAATGCTGACGACGTCAACATTGTGATTTCAATAACAGATTTTAGGAAAATTTGTTGACAAGATTAATGAATTCTTAAAACTGCATTAACAGACAATTGTCAAAATGGAAATAATTTGTAATTACTTCGATGATTAATTTATAACCTTGTCAGTAATCATTACATGATAAGAACGTATCAAATAAGCCGATACTGACAACGACTGTCATAGTTCAAATATTCATAAAAATTATTCTGTATCATTAAATTGATTTTCTGTCAAGTAGATCAGTCTGGAGTAAAATGCGACACATTTGTTTATACCTGTTATATTTTGCATGATCGACAAGGAAACTACACACGACATACGTAAACAGTTGTTAACAATTGCCATCGTGATTTAATAGATTTTTAAGTAATTAAAATAAAATTAATTAGGTGTGCCCATAATATTTTAGGTCACAAACAGTCATATTTTGTTGCTTCCTCTTTTTAGAAGTGACCTAGCCTTTTGTCCGCTCGCTATTCGGGACTCAGCGGTATACATCTATTTTGCTTATAGCTTCAACTGTTACAAAACACTTCAGTCAGAGCTGCAATTGTATTGAGCTTGCTAGAGATATACAGAAGCGTCTTATATTCTATCGTATTACTGGCTGGAACTATCGGTCACTTCGAGAAATACTAAAACTAATGAAAAAGCTTCAGGTAAATTAGGGTGAAAAATATTTGCCTTGTACGCTTCATTGTAGTAGACCACCATTGTGGAGGGTAAAAAATTTTGGTTTGTCTTTCCTTAAAGTATATACTTTTAAAAATCCGACCCTTAAAAGTTATGTTGAAATTGCTTCAAATAATGAATATATAGCTTATGTTGTAGAATAGGGCAGTCATGTTCAGGCCCACGGTTTTTCTGACCTGTTCTTTTGTCAAACCAGGACCTTTTATTTTGTCAAATCTCCCTCAGATAGCATTGTAATATGGTATTAAATGTTAAGTTAGCTAAATAAAAAAATTACAGTATGTACGTTGTTTCTTTCCATTTTTAACCTTGTACTTTGGCACTAATAATCTAATGAAAACAATTTTTTTCTCGCAAGCATTGTGATTAAAGTTAAATATAATTATTTTTTATGGTTCCGTAGCTAAACCAGAAACACTTATAATTTCGCCAACTCTGTCTGTCCATCTGTACGTCACAGCCATTTTACTCGCAGACAATTAGTGTTATAAATCTGAAAATTGGCATCATTGTACATATTTATATAGTTTACAAAAGTTATGAAGTAAAATCTTTCAAAAAAATTTTATACCCTCACAACATGTTAAAGCGAGAGTGTATTTTTTGGAGTTTACTCCTTAAGAATCGATTTTCATATTTAGTGCTCGGTATGAAGTTTTATGAGGAGTAAAATCAGAAGTTCAGAGCGTACAAAGTTTAGAGCGTTAAAAAATGTATAATCGTTAGGTTCTGATCGTGCGAACTTCAAAGCGTTAAAAAAAGTGTAACCGTTAGGTGATTCCTCCGCATAACATTTCTGCACATCTTTAGAGTAAGATATCAATATGCTAATTTGGTGTTTTCTTATGGCATAATCACAATGACGGAGTGTGACACACATATTACCATTTTCTTATGGCGTAATCGCAATGACGGAGTGTGACACATATAGTTTACTATTGTTCACATATATCATTAAATGTCATTATGTGCGAGTTTTTGGTGTCTTCTATTCTACAAAATTAAAAAGTCTCTTAATTTTAACTTCTTAGTCTAACATCACTAATTTTTTTAAATTTAGTGATATAAATTTGATCTTGTTAATTTTTGTATTACTTGAAAATAATTATATTATCAACATTTTTTTATTAAAGAATTTTCTAAAATAAAATTTTTTTTATAAATAAATATATATATTAAATTTTTTTATATAGATATATATATTTATATACATGTTACCTATTTTATACATTCTAAGATAATTGTACTTAAGGAGTAAACTTCAGTCACGCTTCGGAGCTGACAAGCACAATTTTTTCATATATCGTTTGTTCGTTATGTTTCGTTGAATAGGTCTTCCAAAAATAGACTTTCTCAAAACCTAATTTTAAAGGGATCCACTTATAAAATTTAAGTTTTAAAGCAGTTATTTGCTCTACTAGTTTACCAGTAATAGTCAACCAGCTTATACCATGTAGTTAGGTCTATAAAATATTCATAGAAACTCCATATAACAGGCTAGTTGACTAAATTTAGAAAGTGGTTGATATTTTACCTTAATATCTATTTAATCTAAAAAAATTGTATTTTTTTGAAAATCAAACATTTATATTAAGTATATTGTGTTTTAAAAAACCAATTTCAATTTACCTAGAAAATGCTCAATACTGTCATGGCATCTTGAATGATGTCACTACACCAGAAACAAAACAAAACTATCTTGTCTGTGTATGTAGTTGTTGCTTCCTTTGTTTAATTAAAAATAAATTCGTCTTATTACAAGGACTGTGTAGTCCCCAGTGAAAAAGCACAACTATTAAAACTCAAACAAATTATATACATGGTGTCCGGGAATAAGTGTCGGGCCAAAAAAGACGCTACTCGTTGGCTATAAAGCAATAAATTTTCGTTTAAATAAAACCTAAAACACAATCAATACTTGCTTAGAGCAGGGCAGCTAGATTTTTGCTTTAGCTTGGTTTTTGCTGGTTATTCCCCTGAGCGGTGCTGAATAATATGCGCAAGTATTGTGTTTATGAAAAAGATGACAAATAATTATGAATATTTTTTTAAATTTTCTGAAAAAAGTCATCTTTGAAATTTTATTTTAATGACAATCAACTATTTTCCAGTCTACGTATAACATCTTTCTTTATCCGACACTTATTCCCAGACGCCGTGTATATATATATCTCAAACAATGGATTTCTCAAACAATGGAATTTGTGTTTCGAATATTTGGTTCAGTGGGATATGTACATGTTTCAAAAGAAATAAGAAAAGTACTAAAATGATATTAGTAGGATATGATAAGGAAAACTGTGATGTATGAGCAAAATACAAAGAAGATACACGTGTCAAGAGATGTGAGGTTTGATGAACTTAGCAGTATTACCAAACACAGACATAGATTTATTAAGATAAAAATTAATGGACAGGGTGTAAATGAAGACCAGCTCGTGTTGTCACCACAACTAAGTACACCAGATGAAACTGAAGTTTCTTCAGACGACAGTATGAGGAGTTCTGAGATTTATCATGCTACTTATCCATCCCCCATGGGATATAATGATGCGAGAACGTGGCAATGTGACTTTAATGCCTCAGAGAGAAAGAAATTTGAAAATTCATCTAACTGAGGTGGATATACCAAGTACCTATGAAGAGGCAGTTACTGGTATTAACCAAGAAACTTGGAAGAAAACTATTGAAAATGAGCTTATTTCCCTTAAGGATAACAATATGTGCACGATAACAAACAGAACAGGAAAAAAACAAATTATTGTTACATGCAAATGGGTTTTCAGTGATCAGTTGATTGATCTTGAACAAGCAATTTAATATGAATTAGATACAATTTATTTCTAAATCTCAAGCAAAATTTATAAATTTCGCATTTACAAATTTATTGATAAAATAAGTTACGTTACACTTCGCAAATCTAAACTGAAAACAAGTATCCATTACCTTACAATACGTATGTAAAAACAACGATTACTGACCATGAAACTGAAATAATACTATTTCAGCTTATAATACATATTTTACACTTGTGTATACTTACATAGAAGTTAAACATTCTGAAATTCTGCAGAACAGAAGTTACCGTTTGACACAAACATTTACCAAGTGTCAATTTTGGACAAATTACTATTCAGTATGCCCAAACCGAATTCCATTGCGAATGTAAATGTGTGAAATGTATATGAAAATGTCAACCAACAATGGTTTTTTAAGTGTGTGACGTAACACTTTCTGATTGGTACTGATGGTCACGTGACTGGATTCGTAATTTTACTGAATTTTGTTTCTTAAAAATAAAAATAATCTTTACATTTAATAAGAAATAACTTTATTTTTTGATGTCTCCATATCATGATTCCCTAATCGTTAGAAACAACAATTCATCCAATTTATTCTTAATAGTAACTAGCGTATAGACTTGAACCAACTACATAAATAACTTCGTGTTTTAAAATGTATTTTTATTATGTTTGTGAAAGATATACTAGACATTATATTTATTTATATACATGGTGTCTACATAAGCGTGTATAGAACCCTCGTATTCCGGGTTATACTCATATTCAACAAGTTTATCTTGTATCTAAAATTACTACGTTTCGAGACATTTTAATTGCCGATAATTTAAAAAAAATGTGCTTGCTTTTTTAAAATGAGTTATCGATTTGGTAAAAATGGAAAGAAAACGGAAAAACTACACATATCTAATTTTTAACAAAATATGAAAAGGTTATAAAAATAGTTTTCTCACTACGGTATCTCATAAAATAATTGAAAAAAATTGGAGATATATATAATGTCCGTATTGGAAAATAATCAATACTTACAAAACCATTTTAGTAAATTCATAGATTCAGTCTTTTGTATGAAACAATTTCCATGCAAGTTTCATTTTGGGTTTCAATTTTTTTCATTAAAAGTAAATAGTAACCTAATAAAACCTAAATGAAAAAAAAATTGAGATTTTTCTTTAAATATTTATTCTCAAATCAACAAGTCGTTGTTGCCGTAGTGTGGTGAGTTGATCACAAAGTATACGGCCTTCGACAACGCGACGCACTACGGGGACCCAGATTCGATTCCCGGCCGTTCATCGAGCGGGGCTGGTCTGGTGTTATGATTGGCTGTAAGAGATTGCTATCGTAGCAATAAGTCCGCCATATATATCAATTAGACAAATTAAACTATATAAAATATACATTAGGATGTGATTGCGAACATAATACCACTGATATTACAAGCATGATATAACTAATTCACATTTGACACAGGTGAAATCCTTCTCGCTGATGTAATCGACTCTGATTCGTGGAGACTGTGGCCCTCGGGAGATAAGAGACTGATGGTGGATAAGCAGGTATGAAATGTTTAAATTACTTTGAGAATATGTTTACAAAAAATAAGTTAAACCTTTTTCTTTTTGTATAAGTGAAGATGGGTAACGTTTCTTTAATTATATACAGGTTGTAACAAAGAATGTGTCTGTTATTCGAGCGAGTTATTCTGGGCATTAAACTGAATAGAAGATGTCAATGAACTATGTGACATTTGTCAAATGTTTTTGATAAAATCGCTGTCAAAGTTGCGATTGCAAAAAAATTTATATTTTATTACAGACACATGTTTCAAATATATTCTATTGATGCCGAAAATCACCTGTACGATAATGTATATGTGACACTTTATGATACCCTCTTAGTGTTTAAACAGCTGTGTGAATTTTGGTGTTTGGAGTGTGATTAGAATTGTGATAATGTTAGGATGACATAGGTGCGAAATTCTATGACATCAGGTGTCACTGAAATTCCAATATGGTGGATACTGGCAGCCATTTTGTGTTGTGTAGCTTATTGGTTTTAATGACTATCAAGTTTTCGTGAGGTATAAACAAATAATTAATTATATCATTAAAAAGTCCACTAAAATACACTTGATGCCCTGGGCATAATGCGTTCGACTCCCAAATAATTGCTGAACTACCTCCCACGATCTCCATTTTTTGTGGTAATTAAATCAACTACAAAAATTAACATCCAATCAGCAAATTGATGAAAATCAGTGCTCAAACTGAAAAGACAAAAATAAAAAATTAATTTCATAAATCATGAAACACGATTGCATAATAAAAAGCAAACTAAATATTTATAAATATGGTAAGATTCTGAGATAGCAAAGCTATAGTTAAAAAAAATTCTGCCCCCCCCCCCCCCCCATACTCTTACTGACCAAATAGTGATAATGTGTAGTCGGAAGCCATCAGATTTACGAAGGCATCTTGTCAAAGCTGGAGTAACATCATAAATGATGGACGATGATGATGAGTGTACTGATGTATGTATATCTATAACCATTTGAAGCATCTGCAGTTTTGCATAACCTGATCAATGAGAAGTTTTATACCACTGGCTGAGAAAATGTCTGATAGTCGTCTCCCCCTCTGCTAGTCTGCACTATTTAGTTTAGTAATAGTTTAGAGAACCAGGCTTTCAGTCAACCTTTTGGTATTCGGTCATGTTCCTTGCAATATCTCATTAATATTTTTATTGACTTTTTATTGTAGTGCAGTAGGAGGAAATATTTTATGCCATCATTCTTTTTGCTATAGTAATTCTTTGTACTATAGTTCTGCATTTAATTCCGTTAACTTTGTACCACATTTTTGTCACAAAATAAATTAAAATATGACTTTGTAAATTTATACGTCAGTTTTAGGATTTTATACCGTTTGGTAAAAAAGAAATCTTTGCTAATAGCCCACCTGAAGATGTTGTAATACAACGAAACCTAGGTTGTGGTAAAGAACTTAAAGAAAGTAGAAATAATACTACATCACGTAGTTTCATTTAATTGTGAATAATGAATTTCTACAAAATTAACGCCAAATATATTCAAAAAAATAAATACTTACAAATACCATGTTCACATGTCCATCTGTACGTCATAGCATTATATCTCTGCCAGTTTAAGACTGATCACAATAAAATTTTCAAGAAGAAAGAAATAGAATTACGGACTACATATTCCTATAAAATTTCATCACAATCAGCCTTAAACTGACAGAGATGATGCTGTGACTTACAGATGGACAGATCGATATGACAAAATTACAATGTTTCCATTTTTGCAATCGCAATACGGCAATAAACGAGAAAACACGCTGTTATACTTCATAGGTGTACCGTAACTTGACGACTGTCACAGCGGCGGACCTAGATACGGTGAAACGTAACTTCATTTGGATCAAGGATCAGCTGGAGCACCTACGGCCCAGTATACATCACAAGGTTGTCATCTTTATGGGCTCGCCCGCCGATCAGGCGCATTGTGAGAAAATCGCTAAAGGTGCGTTTTTACCAGCTTTTGTTATTGTTAGTTGTTGATTTTTTCTTCTGTACTGTTGGATTTTTGTGCTTGTGGTAAAACAAATAAGGTGGATGTAATGTCTGTAAATTATTGGCCCTTTAGTATAGGTAGAACTAAGCACTATTATTGGAATATAATATTAGAAATTGATTATTGAAACAAAAATTTAGATTACTTCAAACTCTTCGAATCAGATTGTAGTATTATCAACCATATCAGTTAACCTGTGATAGAAAAACGTTTTATAAACCAAAGAATGACTATGCAAAATGCTATAGGCGCTGTCTGTTAGAACCAGCGCTGTCCTTTAGCAAGCCAATAAACAATACCTGAATATATTGTGCTGTGTTATATAAAAGTGGATCCAAGCACCTGTTTAATTTTTGAAAAATTTTTACTAGTATTCCTACGTAGAATACGTTCCACTAGCTGCTCACAACGCTCGCGCCCACGACCGCGATCGTACCTATTCCACTAGCTTGTCAACGTTGTAATTGTCAGTCCAAGTGGAACGAGATAGCAACAATGCGTATTCGTAACTATAAGTAAATGGCGGGTATTGGACGAAAATCTACCGATTATATTTTTTACTATATTAGAGATTATATTTATTACGTTAGATAATAATTTAGACTTACAGTAATTATAAAAGTGTAATTTCTATAAAAATTTGATGATTGTACGTCTTGCGTCTTTTGGTGTCACCTTTATTTCTATAGTTTGTACAGTTTTGAGATGTACCTATCATCTCAAAACTGCATAAAGAGATTCTTTCCGTCACTATGTTTAATCTTCAACGATGTCATGTACCAATGTGTCAAAGTCAAATTGACAGGTAAACGATCACAACGATCCACTTCGATATTTGGGTCGTTGCGGTCGTGAACAATGACGGCATCAATGACGTTTTGATCACGACCGCGATCGCCAAGTGGAACGATGCAGTGAGCGTTTTGAGCGTTGCAATCACCTAGTGGAACGTACTCGTAATGTAACTCCTTTTTTAAGTTAATATTTTTTGTATAAATATTGCGCTACATTTTTTCAGAATAAAATAATTTTTATAACATTTGATTTATAATATTTATAATCTGTAATGTCTGTTTTGACATTTATACGGGCACTCGTTTTCAATGAGGTGTTTATTGTTGACATTGACAACTACTTGATTAATAATTTTGATTATCACTTCAGAATTAAGTCCTGTGACATCAATGACACGGTCTACTTTAAATAGGTTCTACCCCTTCGTCACTTGTTTTTTTTCATAACTCGTCAACATTTACCGATTGAAATATTTGATAATGTTATACATTTATAAAAGCGCAGAAATTTTGACATGACATAGAGTGATAATAAACCAACAGTTCTTGTGTAAATAGTGTATTCGAACAAGTAGCTGGTTTTCCCGCGCTAATGAAAATAATGTTAGTAATGTAGAATGTGCTGAAGTTTTGTGAAGCGCTGCTGTGTTTAGATCCAAATTCTATTTTTCAAAATCCTTTCAGTAATTTTTCAAACTCGTTTCTTGAAAGAAAAGATTTTTAAAAAATTTCTTCTTGAAAATAAGAGTACATATTTATGCTTATAAATATTATACAATAAATAAGCAGAGTTCAAACTGCCGTTACATTGTTGCCCTAATCCAAAAGTTCAAATGATTAACGTTATACAACAATCAGCCCTATGTAATATCATGTTACTTTTTACATTACGCTATTTATCAATAACGTATATGTTACAGAGTTATTTGTGATTAAGCAGACAGTCGCATATTGTATCATCGTGAAACCTTTATTTTGACAGTTGGTACATTAAAATGGTGCCTTATTTCACTTTATGTAAACGTTATTTATTAACGATTATTTAAATATATCCTTCAATAATTTAATAAATCGAACCCTACTGGAATTAATTGAATGAAATGAAAAGTAAAACGATTAATTTTTATAGTTGCCTTATAAAAATTATGTATTAAATCAGATACCAACAAACATCGTTATATATTTCATGTCTTAAAAATTATATTGCGTTTGAAGAAATTCCTATAAAAGTTTATACTTGAATATTGAGGAATGTCTCATATCTTTACTAAATAATACTTTCAACTGTCTAAAGAAATAACAAAATTTATAATTCTTTGAAAGTAGCACAATGAATGCACTACTTGACGCACAATATGGCAGAATAAACTGCAAAAACACATCTCCTGTCATCATAGATAAAGTACAGAACTGTCATTGTCAACAAAATAGTTCTGCCTTTTTCTTTCTACTCATATAATTATATGATACTATTCTTTTTTCTCAACCAATGTAAAATGGCGTTACTTTAACGAACAATAAAGGTTAAGATAACACCAATGCGATTTACTGTATTGGCCATGCCGATTTTAAAGGGAATGTTAAGATAACTGTTATCGTCATGCGTTAGTTAACGTATGTGCTAAGTAAAGTGAATGATACAACAAAGGGTTAAATGTTTGTTAATCTACACAGCTTTGAAAAAATTATGTTAAATTTGTTACATATATATACATGATAAATTTCTGCTTCCTCACAACCATCATATGTAATACCATAATCTAAAATACAATTCTACTGAAACCCTGTATTTTTCCCGGGTGTCTAAAACGCTATTATGTAATTTATTTATGATTAGCAAAGATTAAATTCTTGAAATGTCACAATTAAATGAAACTACGTGATGTAGTATTATTTCTACTTTCGAAATTCATTTAATTGTGAAACATGAATTTCTACAAAATTAACGCCAAATATATTCAATATTCTAACTTCTTGAAATGTGTTTCCATTATTTGTAATGAATATGAAATTATTCATTTGTTTATTACCAAGTTTTGCTGGGGGCTTTGTTTAGTGAAAGACATTTCTTAAGTATCTATTTAAATACATAAAGGCAAAGTTACATAATATATCGAAAACGCTGAAAAGTCGCATTTTAGTTGCCCTATATTATATTAAAAAAAAATTGAGTTTGAATGTAACATCAATTTAAACTTAACATTCTATTACCATAACAAATTTTAAAATAAACACACTGATAACTTTGATATAAAAATACCTTATTTTTTATTGACGTACCATCATTTTATTTCTTTTAAATACTTAAACCTATACTAATTTTGTATTAAATTTAATAAATTCTTATAAATAGTGTTATTAATTGAGGCACAGTTTTAATACGTTGTGAAACGCGCTAACAAGTATGGCTTGCGGGAAATTTAAGTAAGATTGAAATTAAGAGGATGTACGTTCTTTTGTTTCCGGTACTTATACAGTCACTGTGCATTCCTGATTCGAGTACTGTTAATGTTCTTCATGTATAATTCAATTCAATAATCCTCATGTTTAACTAGTTTTTCAAGTTGTGGTCTAATGTTATTATTTGAGAAAAAGTTAATTATATTATTATCCATTTAAGTTAAACTTCCAACATTTCATTATACCTGACCAAATTGTCTATAGTTACTAAAGATCATTTGGGTGCACGTACACTAAGCAATTTAAACGGTACACTGAATTTTAAACTACTCAACACAATGACCTGACGCATAGTTGTGTGTGTAAAAATCCAGTGCATGTACACTCATACTTTCTCGCTTGAAGTGTGCATTTGCACAATTCTGTGACACAATGTTTGAATAGACATGGCATATCTGGTAGAGAGTGGGCCGGGTGCGTCTTTCAACATCTTTGATAGTTACAAATGAATTGACAATGAGAAAGTTACGAATTATTTTTCTATGTATAGTAAATAGCAAACTAGTACCATAGCGTGTTTTATAAAACAATGAAAGAAAAAAAATACTCAATCGACTATTGAAGAACTACTTTGTGTACAATGTTTTTTAGTTTAATTTTCAAGGTGTCTTTTAAGAATATTTACTTGCGAGGAAAGCCAGTCTAGCTTTTAAAGTTGTGCCATATACTATCCCAATGAAGAACAAACTCAAATCAATACAGCGATTTGGATTAGGAGACAATAATTTTAAAAAGTAATTTCGGCTTCTCATCATTCTGGAGCACACCTCATACAAAAATATTTTCAAAACTGCTCGATGTATAAACTCACCGACTAAGTGATTTTTTTATACTAACATGATTGCTAAACATCAGTTCATTCCAGTTCAATCTTCATATTCCTATAATTAAGAATTTAAATATAAAGAAATATTATGTATATTAAATCCAACACCTGTCTTCCAGCCTGCAATGAACTAGGTCTCAGTGTCGATCTCCGAGTATCCTCAGCACACAAGGCTACAGAGGAGACACTCCGCCTCATGCAACAGTATGAGGATACGCATGGAGCACTAGTCTTCATTGCAGTCGCCGGACGATCCAATGGCCTTGGACCAGTGCTCTCAGGGAATACCAGCTACCCAGTTATTAATTGCCCGCCACCCAGTGACAAGATGGTGCAGGTATGTTATATAAGGTTTTTAGTTTATATAGAAAGCTTAGTATACCATTATTTTATATACATAATACTCGGCGTATTTGTCTTCGAAATGGGATCATCTTCGAGCCACTCCCTGCCATGTTTGAACTCTCGGCTCCAAAGTTTTATGGTCGCAAATGAAGGTTTAGACTTCCCATAAACTGCTGACATCTCTTCAAATATTTCCGTTGGTGTTTTGTTCTTCTTTGTAAAGAATTTGATTACAGCTTTGTACTCCAATTTCGTGCAAAGTGCGGATGACTCGGACATGGTGACGTTTATGGTTCCGTTACTAAAAGAATAATGATGCTGAGACATGAAACTTGACATTTATATTTCTGCGGATACCCGCAATTAGTGATGTGCTGCATGAGCCATTAGTAATATTTAAAAGTACTTAGACTCAAAACTTTTCAGCTGCCCTTCGTACTATCTCATTTTATATATTTATGGTACACTTGCATTAATACTTTCACATCCATATGCGTGATCAAAATCCCTTTTTTTTGGCCACGTCTTGAACTGTCGCCGTTAGTTTTTAAAACTGTCCCATGATTTTTATGAAATTTTACACAAATTTTTTTTTTATTAAATAAATCACAGTGTGAAGCATGCAATGTTACATCGGGACCAGTAAGTTATCTTGAATATCCTTAAATCAAGTTTCGCAAAATTTTTATAAAGCTTTGGTGTTTTCATTATTTGCATTTAACATTGTATAATTTTTCTATATATATAGGATAATCGCTTAGATATTAATCAGCTTGATCAGCTTCGTCAACACCTTTCATGTCAGCCATCATTACCGTTCCACATTCCTTACCTTCAACACTCTCAGAAATACATGTTTTAAAAGTATTTTATTTTTAGAGGTTAAATTAAGAATAATTTAACAATATATATTATATATTTAGTATAAAAAATATGGATCAACTCGGTGATAAATGCGATCCACTTGGTTTTAGGTGTGAGATGACGAATGGCAAATTCATAAATTCTTAAATAAAATATTTTTTTCATGCAAGTTTTCCGTTTTTTTTTTAAATTGTTTGTTTATATTTGTTTAAAAACAAATTTAAAATTAACATTTTGGTGATGTAATGTTTGTGTTATTATTTTCCATGCGGACATATTGTTGACATTTATTTATAGGTGACAATTTATTGAACATATTTATTTCAGTCTGTATTTCCTGCTTGAATTATATTTAGATAAAAATAATCCATCAAAAGCAAGCGGAGTGTTGAAAATAAAATAATACCCCATACCGGGCGACAGCATATGTGTGTATATCACAATATACATATGAAATCCTTGTAGTGAGAATTCGGCTAAGTATACCTTTCAGACTGAAGGTAATTTTGCGACAAACTTAAAATTTAAACTAGATATAATATTATATATATATATATATATATATATATATATATATATATATATATGTAATAAAATTAAAGAAAATAGTGTGTAACTTTACGTTTTTTAGCTTAACAAAAGATTTAGAATTTACAATGCTAAACAAAATACTGTCTTGCCTGCATTGTAATATATTTAAAGACGGATTGATCTGATAGATTCTAAAAAACCTTATAATATAATGTGTTTCTAGTCTTTCAGAACAAATTTTTTAAATTCAAGTAATTAAACGAAATTTTTATTTAATCATTGATAACAATTTTATAAAATAATCTAAAATACTTGATCGTCTATAAAGAAAATGATTTTAAATATTTCATACGAAAGTACGTCACAAAATATTAAAACTTTTGAAATTCTCCTGCTGACAGTATCAAAAAAAGTAAGACAGTATCAAAAAAAGTAAGACAGTATCAAAAAAAGTAAGACAGTATCAAAAAAAGTAGTTTCCATCTTTCAAAATTTGGCTACTTACCATGTAAAAAAAATAAATAAGGTTTTTTTCTTAAAAATAGCTTGAATAATGTATTTTTTCAAATCTTCGATGTTTTTAGTATTTCATAATTTCAACAAAAATTCTGTTACTCATTTGCTTAGAAGAAATCTGTTTAAAGTACTTTTTAAAGAAAGCTCAAATAATCGCAGGTCTATTGTGATTAAAATAATCCTAATATTATAAGGCATTGTGTCTATGGTGATTAAAATAATCCTAATATTATAAAAAATAATGAAATTTGATTATGAAATTACAAAAAACAATACTTATATTATCTTGCTTAACCGTTGTAGTTCCATGGTTTTTTACTCATATATACTTAAAAATGCCAAAGAAATCTTTTGTTTTTGATGTTATTTACCCTTGTCTCAAAAAAAACTGTATCTCTTCCAAAAATTATTCAATTTTAATAATTTTTTCGGTGTTTTCTTATTAAAAACTTGTACAAGGATAATAAAATACAAAGAAAATTATGGAAATATATATTGGGAACAAAAATTATAACAAAAACTGAAATCAAGGTCACATCGTATTTTTGCAGTCCGGTACATCCTTCGTATCGGCAAAATAATTGTTATCGTCACTATTATCACTATCACTCAAAAATTGCATTATGCCAAATTGTGAGCGCACCACAATGTCACTCCCACTATCACTTTCCTCACAACTTGAAAGACGATCATTTTCACTCGAATTATTTTCATATTACGACATTATGGGTTAAAAATTGTTTTCTTGATCCTTTTTATATTGTAATTACTAATAATATTATAATTTGAACTTTATGTAACACGTAGAAAGATAAAAAATTAGCGATGCGTGCGAATGACCTCCCCTACCGCAAGCTAAACAGCAACTGATTTCGCGAGTGCCATCGCGCTCGTGCCAAATTTAGTTAGTACGCGGACGAGCTCAATGGTGCTCGTCGGCACTCAAATAGTTAAACAAGAATGTGACTCTACCATTTGTTTATAGTATGACGTAATTTCTAGAACCATTAACAATTTTTCTTCAATGATTAATTTGTAAAATACAAATTGCATTCTACAAATTAACACGTTTTTATTTTTTTGTCATTTTTTTTTTATGGTCAGGATAATTTTTTTAGTAAAGTTGTTCCATAAGATAAATTATTCATGTGCTTAAATTCCCAATAATACTAGGTTTCATTTGGTGGCCCGCTCAGAGAGACTTCGCCTCTAAAAATTACTAAAATATAACAGATTTTTAAACTTTAAAAGGTCTGTTTACTGGATAGAGTGGAGATGATCCTATAAGCGTTATGTTTGACCAAATTTTGTGTATTATTAAAAAAATTGTGTTTATATTATTTCTTCAAACAGGATATTTGGTCCAGCCTCTCAGTGCCGTCTGGCCTTGGCTGTGGTACAGTGATCTACCCTGACAGTGCAGCTATCCTCGCGGCGCAGATTATCGGTCTCCAGGATTACACTGTCTGGGCGCGTCTTCGAGTCAAGCAACTGGATATGGCTGTCGCCTTGAGGCACGCTGACCAAAAGATCAAGCAGCTCAGCTTCTGAATTGAAGCTTTTTTTTAAAAGGCCATTGCGCATTATTATTGATAATTAATAAAAAGATCTTGTACATGGAGATAAATATTTTTTGAACTGAGACAAAACAAAATTATTTGAAAATTTATTCAAGTATATGAAAAATGTTTTCATCCATCATTCATATCCACTTTCCACTTCGCTAAGTCTGAGGGACCATTTATATTTTTTAAGTTTATAAATAAATAAGTCGATATTTTTAATAGCATTTTGTGATTTTATTTTTCTGTTTCCTTTATAAAAACCTCAAAACTTTATTTTACCGAAAATCATTGACTTACCACTACCGATACAATGTCAAACTGAGATAGCAAATATGAAAATTACTTAGGAGACATGTCTTATACTTAAGTAGAGCTGTCACTTGCTGTCATATATTTTAGGTTATAAATAACAGAATAAAAAAATATTTTACTTTTTATTTTATTGACAATTTTTATTTAATAAACCAAGAGTAAACATCAGGCGTGTATTTGTCTTTTAATAATATTGTTTTAATAAAAGTATTTTTTCTCATATTCATATATCTAGGTAATGAGGTAAGGTCTACAAAAAACGGAGCCTGAGAATTGTAGCTGTACATGAACAAACGAGTTTTCGTAGTAAATTGTTTATAAAAATTAAACTATTCAACATTATTAATAGGCTAATACTTCATCAATCGATAGAAGAAACGAACACCAAAATCGGTCAAGAATTATGACCTGTTGTGCGCCCTACATACACATTCCTAAAAACTATATTAAAAGTTGATTCCTTGTAAAATTGCAAGATATAAATATTTCTATCTTCAAAACTTGGGGCTGACGCAGCAGTCAATGTTTAAGCATACACCTGTGGTGCATGTAGAAAAAAATTAAAATCAGTTAATAACATAGTGACAATAAAGGTAAGCAATTTAATTTATTGAATGAGAAATACTAAATTACCGTGTGACATCACCGACAAGAAGAACTTGTTGAAAGATGAAACATTAATTTAAACATCTAAAGAGGGGAAAATTTAAGAACTTATACAAATTAAAAAAATGACATTTTTATTATGAGTAGAGATATTTAACTCGTGAGTGAGAGAGATATAAAAGATATAGCTCACATGTTACGATCACATCTATCACTCGCTCACTTGAAATCAAAATGTATCAGTATATCACTAGCTCAGGTCGGTCTTCTTCGTTTCACCAAATCAATCATTTCACTCACTCGTCGCGTCGTGAACATAGATATAAAACTATATGTTTTGACTTTACATGAAAGAGAAAGAGAACGATCGAACTGTTTAGTCAAATATGCAACTGAATCTACGTAGATGATGTAGCTACTCGCGATCGAATGTGAACGCTGTGATAAAGTATACTTTAGTTCGTTAAAGATAAAGTATAATTTAGTTCGTTCAAAATGTTTGCGTAACTAAAACTTATTTTTGTATCATTTCAAAATTCTAATATATAATTGTATAAATACGCCAATCTATTCCAATTTATTTAACTATCATTAAAGTTACTTTATGTATAATTTGAATCTAGGTTGACAGTCCTAAATCCTAAACCTGCAAAGTATTAAGCAAAATCAAGTGGATACTGTTCAGTCTACAGACCTAATAACCATGTTCAGTCATTACTTCTTATCACTATGTTATATGACCATTGTTCAACATATGCGCAATAAATAATTTAGTTAATAGTTCGAGTACTGAGATACTAAGCTACTGAGCTAGAGATATAGATGAGTGCTATATATCTTACCAATCAAATGATATATATTATTCTTTTCTTTTCACTGATATACTTTGCTCGCCTCTAATTGTGAGCCTTGTTTACTAGCAAAATGTTGCCTGCAATAAAAAATATTAAAAATATATAGTATTATTTTATTACAGTACTTAGCAACACTAATACATTTTTTTTGGGAAAAGAAACTGGCCAATTTTGTAATTATGTCTTCTGAATTTTTTGATGAAAATTAACTGAAATACTTTTAATGGAAAGGTGTAATCAAAACTAAGATTTCTTGGACTTTTCAAACATTCAGATTTGAAAAATTATAGAGATCATTGTGCAACATTTTGAAGATTTTCTAAATGAGATCTTCAAATGAAAAGTGGTAAATGAAACCTAAATTTCGTTTTGAACGGCTTATCTAATGACGCCCCACTACATCGACTTGCAAAAATAATATAAACTTTATTTTTGCGTTAGATAAATAAGAAAATACTTAATATATTATTACAACTGACTTCTATTATATGAATATAAAATGACAGCTATTTTTTGTGCCTATTTGTAGCGCCACCACGAACGTCCCGGGAACTAAATTTGGCATTTAATTATTTTTCTTTGTATTCGATATATTACATCGCAATTCATTGCATCAATACATGATACTATCACATTGTTTCGTGTCGACACTTTCAATATTTTTTATTGTTTTGCTAACCTATTGATTTTCACAACGATTTTTATTTGTATTAAAAGAAAAATATTACACTGTCTCTCGGTGTTGCTATTCTAAAATAAAGTAAAAACATTAAAAGGAATATAATCACTATCGCTGTAAGATGAAGTCAATGAATTTTTACACTAATTTTTGGTAGATAACAGGCTAACGCGAAAGAAACATCTGAACAATGTGCCGAATATATTGCAGAATCTATAATTCGAGCGAATGGAATTAAAATTAAGAATGATGATTGTTTAGGTGCATGTCAATATGTACCATAAATTCAATTTTGAAGCATAGAAATGGTATAGAACTTGTTTAAAAACAGAGGTGGAGACTGTACATTCTGCTAGTTTATTGGCAGAGTCATTATTTCGCTAAACTTGTAATAGCAATAAAGATAAACATCCAATGGAATTAAATTTTGCCACAATATTATCTAGGAAATTATTTATGGATCTTGTATATAAAGCGAGGACATTGTTTCCAGATTTACAAGACCCATTTAGGGAATCTTTGATATAGAACGAATAATACATTCCTTACTCGTAGTTGGTATCTGATAATTTTAATAGCTACTTTCATATAATAATAATTAACACAAAATGTATAGATATTCTTCTGAATACTCTCATGAAAAATTATTTGCTGTGTGTTGTTGATTTATGAAATTTGTTGACTTAGATAATTTTGGCTCGCCAATAACTGTAATTAATTAATGCTTATTCAATGTTACTTGTGTTCTTTATATGTATGTATGTTATATTTGATTCCTGTCCATAGAAAACTTTCAATTAGGTATGGACGATTATTATCGGCGTTTTATTAGGTTATTTATGTAAATAAATAAATTAAAATTTTAGTAGGCTATGTACAACTTTAATTTTTTGAAGTTTTTATCAATTTATTTTGTCGCACTATCCATCTATATCATTAGTTGCATGGATGCTATATACACGGTGTCCGGGAATAAATTTCGGATAAAGTAACACGTTATTCGTTGATTGAAAAATAGAAAAAATAAAATTTAAAAGATGACTTTTTCAGAAAATCCAAAATAATATTCATAATTATTTGTCATTTTTTTCATACACATGATACGTGCGCATATTGTTCAGCGCCGCTCGTGTTAATATAATGGTTGCGTACACCTAGCGTGCGCTTGTGTGCGTGCATTAGTGGTATTGGGTGTGTTAAAAAGAATTATGTGTAATATTTCTTTTACATTCTATTAAAAACAGAACGTGTTTTACGTTTTATTTCAATGACAATTTATTCCTTTAGAGTCAACGAATAGCGCCTTTCTATGTCCGACACATATTCCCGGACACCTTGTGTTTTGGAGATCAGTGATTATTATACATTAATGGGAAATCCCATCTGAAGCATTTACATGTAACATTTCATACACATGGTTTAAAATTTCTAAAACTAAGGTCTGAAACTTATTCATAAATAGAAATCTGAGAAAGTTGAAAAGGTGGAAAGTAAAGAAAACATATTTTTACTCAATTACAGACACGTCTTTGTCCCAAAATTTTCCGAAAACATTCAATGTTTCATACCTGCGTCCCATTTCATCACTATCCCCTGCTCTCTCATCAAATGATTTTATATAAAATTATAATGTATACAGAAACATTTCATCTGTGGCTTAATTCGCAGATACGTAATAGCTAAGGAAATGATCAACTCTGGTTACCGTGTCAGACACATGGCATAATGCAAAATTTGAAATAACAATTTTAACAAATAAAAATTGCACTAGTCATAGAAGGGAGGTGCCATTGCCTCAAAAGGTTGCACTTCTGCCTGTTTGGTCCGCGGAAGGTATTTCATTTCTCTTCTACCACCCATTGGAGACCAATGAAGGAGTTCCCCTATCTGCCACCTGGGCATGCGCTCTCGTAGGGGTTTCAAAAAAAATTTAAAATAAAGAATTCATTCCATTTTTTGGTTTTAAATTTTTTTAAATATTTCTTTAGTTACTTGTGAAAACTACAAAACAATTTGTTGTATTTTACTAGAAAAATCTGGTAAAAATTGCTCTTCATCTAATAAAACTTTAAACTTTGCATGTTTGAACATTAAAAATAATTGCAAAAAATTAAATGGATACTCCATTTAATTTTTTACAAATATTTTAAAAGAAAGATAAGTTGATAGGGTGCATTAAGATAATTTTTGTCTGTGTGTTGGTTTGTGCATGAATCGTGTAAAAACTGATTGTGCATCGATCATGTAAATACTACTGTATTGACCTAATTCGGATGGAGTTTTTAAAAAAACATAAGACATACCTCGAAATAAAATTTAATTTTTATTTCATCATAGTCAATTAATTTAATCAGAAGACATGCGAAGTTAATGTATTCAAAAATTTAATTACATTGCATTAGTTCACAAAGAAATGCCTATCTACTCGATGCGAAGTAATTACATTCATTACATATATGTATATATATATATATATATATATATATATATAGGCATAGTAAGCTTATGTGCATTTATGTACATCAAAAATCTCTACATATGTTTTAATCGTACAATGAAATATCCACCCGGGCATACTTTGATGTAATGTGCAAGGCCAGAGATTAACATGGCATCAGTACATTTTTTAGTGACTTACAGTATGAAATCGCAGGTACAGCTAGTTAACAATAAGTCTAAAGAATTTAAAAACTAGAAATATTTAAATTGTTGACAACGTATAACTAAAAGTTCTTATTTGTGTCGTTTTCAAGCGACCTCTATGTTTCTCACAAGTTTCCTACACTAAAATGCTAAGTATAATTGCCATATCAGACATTTTCCGAGATTTGGGATTTGTCATTTTAAACTTGAAAATGTAATAAACCCTTATTATGAAGTAATTTTGTTATGAGCAACTGTCATATCTACATTTTTTTATTAGCTGTCGTATCCGTTAGCGTTTAGTTAAAGCTAAATTAAAACAGACAAAAACATACTTGTGCCACTCAGTTTTATGCTAGTTGCATATACTTATATAAAAGGAATCTTATAAAAATTTTATTAAATGCTTTATAGAGGAAGCTGCTTAGTAAGAAATCTACGATTAAATTAACAATGTTCACCCCAATATAAAGTTTGGCCTATGATAATGAGTTCTCCATATTGAAGTCTTAAATAAATACATATTTAATAAAAAACACTAAATCTCACTATTCAGAGACAAATGACGGACATAATCAATCAACATACTAACTTATTCCCATAAATTGCCTTATCTTTGGTCCAGATTTTTTCCTTAAATGTAGACAGGAAGAGATTTCTAAGATATCAATAAATTTAACAAATATAGAAATAAAATGTGTAAATAAAGCGAAAAAAGGTTCTTTAAAGATCGAGGTTGATAAACAGACTATGAAAAAGGTCAAGCCTTTGTTGGTTTGAGTAATTCAGTTAAAAACTAAATTATTTTTAATAAAAACATAGCCATTTGCGTATATTAAAATGTGCAAATTAATTTTTTCGCCTAATGTCTATTTAAAATTGTGATTAGCGACACAAAGTGTAAACAGCCATTTGAATAAATGCTAATTGAAGTTACAAAAGGTGAATCGTGTGGTCCGATGGAGCACACCAAGTGATACTTTTGTTTGTTTTCGAATGTTACTGTTGGTACTGATTTTATTTGCGAAGGTAAATATAGACATTGATTTTTTATTAGCATGACGGACGGAGTGAAATTCTTGTGAATATATTTTTAATGTAAGATTGGAAGTAATATTTGACAAGAATCCAGTATTATTATAGTTTTAAAAATATTGTTCTTTAATTAAAATATGCTGACTGTTTTCTACAATATTATAATTTTTAATTAATCCAAATCTGTTTCGGCCATTTTGTTTTAAATACATTTTCTTTTAACTTTAATTCAATGTTGCTTTTGCGATATACATATTTTTAAGAATTTTACATTTGTATCAGAATAAAACGTAATATTCTTATTTTCTTGCCTATATTTTTATGTGTTTGTCTGTCACAGAGAAATTTTTTAGATTAAAATAACTAAAATTTAAGTTTTTAATGTGTGGTTTTCGATACATTTTTTCCTAGCCATTTTTTTCATATATACCTTTCTCATTAATCTTTCCATATTCATACAAATAGAGTTCTATATAAGTAGTGCGACGAGTGAACTTTTACAAGGTTGAAAAACAATTTTAACAGTGCGGTTATGGTTTTCTTTCTATTGCATATACCGAAACTTTGTCAGATAAAAACAGTTTTTCTACAAAAATATGATACTATTTTACTTAAAGGTTGTCAATCTCGTACTCTTAAAATAAAAATAGCATGCTATTCCAAGTCATACTCTTCCCAAATATATTTATCTTCTACTCTGTCTTGCAGAGTTTGTCTTAAAAGATCTCTTACCAAATACGTTTAATTTTGTTGTGACCTTCTTTTGTTAGGCACTTTCTTTAATATTTAAAGAAAGTGAACCAGTTTATTAGGAACATAATTCATTCTGCGAGCTGCAAATGTTCATCTGCTTAAATTCCCATCAATCTTACTGTTCGACCAGATACGTAACCTTATTAATTTGTTTTAAAGACATATTTTTAATTTTTACTCATAATTTTTATTATGTTGACAAAAATGTCTGAACAAATTCAACTGGCCAGAAAACAAATCTTTCATTCTACTTTTCAATAACTGCAAATATATCTTAATATAATTTAATGTAATATTTTTATCAGTCTATTTTAAATTGTACACTTGTAATTTTAAATCATTTTCCAAAATCTATATAATATATTTTCTTAATACCATTAATCAAATGTATTTTATTTATTCAAGTAAGTTAAATAATTGCAGTAACGTATCACACGGAAGAACAACTGTAGTAGGTGGTGTGTTGGTGGCCGACAAGTGCCGATTTTTGGGTAAAAAGTAGATAGACGACTCACTATAAAAGTCAATATGTGCACAGCACTGACTAAATATCTGTCATCTCCATTAGTGTTTGTTCAGTTGTATGCTCTATTCTTTTTTCGTTGCCGCATTTTAACTCATAATGTCTGGATTGGCAAATCGGGAAGATTCACGCTTTTTTTGTAGAATTAACTTTTGTGGCAAATAATTACTAAATATCTTGTGTTCTTTTTTTTCCTATTATTGTCGAACCAATTGGTTTCAGTTGTCTGAGTTGCATATTACTATTCACTATATGTAATAAAAGACGATGTCGTAACAATCAGTTAATTTTATGTAAAAAATTAGCAAAAACATATTTAAATATATCACTTCTTCTTTGATATATAAAAAAGGACTGAGAAAGTACAACAAGTACCCAAGTAATTATTTCATGTTTATTTTGGACAAACTGAAGAACCATTGACCAATTTTTATTCAATTTAGCCAAAAAAATCAACATAATCCTAAATCAGTGTGAAAAATAACAAGAGAATATCCAAAACATATCTTTCATTATCTACTGATAATGCTTTTGAATTTAGGTACAAAGCCAGACTATAGACGAATGTTAGGAAATAAACAAATTTATCTTGACACACTTAGCAAAGTGACTGATATGGAGTTTAATAGCAAATGAAAAAAGGTTAAGCCTTTTGTTGTTATCATAATTGTATTGTTTTTGTGCTTGGACAAGATTTCATATGAGTCAGCAGAACTTTGCAGCATTTCACATGTGTATAGTATATAGATGAATTTGTGCAAGATCCTGTCGGTTTAAAACACTCACAAACCCACAAATGTTTTAATCTAAAATAAACCAAAAACCTCTTTAACTTAATTCATTGCGTGTCGGTTCTCAGTTTGGTGTGTGTTTATTTATATACCCGTATTCATTTCAGAATTTTGAATCAATTTTAAGTTGAGACCATCAAAACTATAACTTGAATTTAACAAGTGCATATGAATATATAATTATAAAAGCGTATTTAGTTTAAATATTTTGTGTTCATATTTTCTTTTTTTATTTGCTTACCTTCTGAGAATATATATTAAAATATTTTCAATCGATTTTTATTTATGTACAAAGAAAAAAATTGTGAAAGTGGCGTCTGTTATCCTATATTGATATTTCTAATTTCACTTCACTATTTATTTAAAAAAAACAATTCTATTTAATTTCACTTCACTATTTATTTAAAAAAAACAATTCTATTTTTTCCAATTTTTTTTTTATTTCTATCAACAAATTTTAGGTAAATGACTCTAAGCAAAATTAAATAAAAAATTTAAATAAGCTGTAAAATTAAATCCTTGGCACCAAATTGTTATTAGAATAAGATAAAAACAACAAGAAATCTTAAAAAACTTTGTAGCTGGTTATTTTTCTCTTAAAAACTAAGTATATTTCAAGTTTAATTCAATTAATAAAAAAATCATGGTATTTAAATTTTAACAATTATTATTGCATTCCAGGCTACACAATTAAAGACATAGCAACTAAATTCTATGACATTTTTCTTTGCTTAAGCTGCAACAAATGAAAACAATATAAATAACAATCTTAAAACAATTAAGCTACATTTATTAATAATCATTATCCACTAATTAGCAGTTCACTTGCAAATTGAAGAAAATCGCAGAAGAGCTGTTACGTCATATGTCTATTGATTAATAGACATATGACGTAACAGCTCTTGTTTAAATTCTATTCAAATTAAGTCTAAATTAAATTTTTAGATACAAAATAATAAAGCATTTCATATTTATTTCAGTCACATTTTTACCACATGTATATATACAGTACTGGGTGACCGAGTGTTGCTCGGTGTATTTCGAGTTTCCTAGAGGAACGTGAAATTACTTGTTTCATGGTATTAGATTTAATTCCATTTCGCCTTTGCCTTCAGCCTCGGTTTCGGATTTGCGTTTGCCTTCACATTCTCCTTTGCGTTAGCCTTCACCTTCCCTTCGCTTTCCCCTTCCCCTACACTTTCCCCCTTCCTTCCTACTAAGTCTTAATAATAGTGTTCATAGTAATTTTGAAAATTTTAAATGGCCGCCATTTCCAAAATAATTAACCGACACGGGTCATCTTCTGGGAAATTATTGAATATAATCACCCACGCAACAAATACACCAAATTTCAGCGAAATCGTTAGAGGCGTTTCCGAGAATTCATTTACATATATATATATATACACACAAGAATTGCTCGTTTAATAGTATAGGATATATAAGTACAAACACAAAGAGATTTGTGTTTCATTAATAAAATTATCCAGAAATGCTTAGGTCAAGAGAGTTAATGATTTTATTTTAAACATTATTATTTTATCTTCAAATTAACAATATAAGTGAATTTATATTATCTTAAAAGAATTAAAAAATCCTTTCTTAGCTTTGCTAAGGCACAATTTTTATATAGTTATAAATAAATTAAACTTAATATAAAGAGTCTCTAATTTCTGTCGAAAGATACATTAAAATTAAATAAATGATTTAAAGGAGTCACCGAGTTAATTAAGGCAGATGGCTTGCAGATAATTTTTAGGTTGGAATATTTTAACACAATTGAATTATAGAATTCCAAACTGCTGATTTGGTATTTAAGCATTATCACAGACTAAAGTTAGATCTTTCTTTGTTTCAAATTATTTGTTGTACTTTCTTTGTTGTAAACATAAATCTTTCTTGATTAAAATGTTTAAGTATAAAACCCCTGTTTTTGGATTTCACAAAATTGTGCCTTGCAAGCAAAGACTATATTTTTACCTTTAATTCCATTCACAATACTTCTTCAACACTAATTTCAATCTTCAGTGAATCTCAGTCAATATGTAGTACATTCAGAAATAATCCTTGTGTATCAACCTCATTTTCCATCTTATCTTTCCGTTTTCCACATTTTTATGTAATTTTACATTCTTTATATTTCTTTCACAAGCTCTGTTTATGTTTCAGCCAAAATTTCAACAAAATTTAATAAACATACATCATACAATACTAACTTTAGAGAAAATCCCAACTGATGCAGTTTACAAGCTTGAATTTTGTAAATAAACACAAAAAATGTAAGAAAAATATTAAATTTTGAACGAGTTCTTCACTGCTTTGCATTTTGCAACCAGATAACTAACTAAAATAACTTGTTCAATTCCAATGTCAAAATTAATACAATGCTATACAATAACAATTTTGCAAAACAAAGATTACGCTATCTGTTATGTTATATCAACAATAATATTTTTGCATTTTTCTTATCAAGTACGACTGCTATATCAATAGACAGATATATCTGTAGACAATTTCGTAAAGTAACAAATGTTCATTATATATAAAGACATTACTGAGTAAAGAATATAATATTCGTCTAGTAATTCCTTTAACTAGTGTCATTCAGTCGGTATAAATTAATTCAGGTACATAGATATTTTTATTTTTAATTTTAATTTCTAATATAGGTGTTATAACCCATTATTCTGAATAATAGTAAATTAATACTGTTTTAAAAAACAAAAAAAATTTTTAAATAAATACTGCACTAAAAAGAAAAATATAATTATTAATCCTGTTTTCTCTATATACTCAAATAAGGACTTTAGTGTAAGCCATGTTTGTTATTAAGTATAATATGAGTGTAAAAGCGTTGAGGATTTTTCCTCGAAATGTAATTGAAATGTTAAGCGAGGGTTTTTCCTTGAAATCTAATTGAAATATTAATCATTTTCATTCACATAGTATTAATTTGAGAAACAATACATTATTTTTGAGAAAAAAAGCCCCACGCTTTTCCACTCAAATATTATACTCGATAACAAACATGGCTTACACTAAATGCCTTATTGAGTAGACAGAGAAAGCATGTTATTTTTTGTTTTTTAAACTATTATATTATTTTTTAGTCTTATTTTTGTTTTAAAACTGAAATTTTTTTTTTAATTTCATGAAATTATTGTAGTGTCATCGGTTCTTGATATGGATGCAAAATTTTAATAAATCGGACATCTGGGAGTGAGTGAAGATATAATTGAACGATTTCATTATTTTTATTTAGTCTTTTTTGTTTTAAACTAAACAATTTTTCTTTATTTCATGAAATTATTATATTGTCATTGGTTTTGATACGCGTGCAAAATTTTAAATAATTCGTACATCTGGAAAGGGGAGAAATTTAATTTAAAAGTTCCATTATTTTTTAGTCCTTTTTGTGTCAAGACTAAAGAATTTTTTTTTAAATTTTATGAAATTATTGTGTTGTCACCAGAGCTACACACAACTGCTATGTTTCATGATGATACAACAATAACAAGTGCACGAAATGTAGTTTTGTAGATTCCATTACATAGTTAGATACGTACAAGTTGACCTAATAAAAGCGTGAAAAAAATGTAATTATTATAAAGCAATTTTTTTTGCTTTTTCCCCTATTCAGAATAATGTAACGAATCATAGCTATAATGAAAATTATCAAAAAAACATCACGTCAACTCTTTGCAGATTGTCAGTTACCTTTATTAACAATATTAATTTTTGAAAAGGTTTTTCCGATAGGGTTCGAAGTTTTATTTTTTTTTAAGAATTGAAATAATAAAGGTATTGTTTATAATGAGTGTTTTTTATAAATTGAAGTGTTTTTACTGAAAATTTATTAAATTTCACATACTACAACTTAAACGTACACTATTTTTCGAAATATATTACCGATTTTTCTTGTAATTTATGGGCAATATTGGAAAATAGATATATTTTCAGAATTTTGTAGAAACTATGTGATAATTTCCAATGAATTATGAAATAACACGCTTCCTTACTAGATCCTTTTAACAATTTCTCACTAGTTTTTAGAAAAAATAAAATTTGAGTTTATTTACAAAAATTCAAGTTTTGAAGTGTATATAAACCTTATCTGCTACTCTTGTAAACTTACGAGACACGACTAAAATGTAATGGAAGAAACTGACTATTAATTGTTGAAAGGGTTTTATCTTAAAAAGGTAAAAAATACGTAAACACTTCGGTTGATGTCAATCTACTTAAGCATCAATTGCCGATAGCACGGAAATTATTGTGAGAACCCACATTGCGAATTCGGGCAAGTGTTATAAAGTTTACGACATTGAACAACGCAGAGTGCAAATAGGTAATGTCGTTCACTTGCGACCTTGAATATTGAGTTAGTGCGTTCACCACAACATGTCAAAATGTTGTTTACTATCATTAAGTAATAAATGTTTGTGTTAAATAATATCATAGAATCCAACCTGTCGTGCGGCTTATAAGTTAGACAAACCTTATTTTTAGCAGCAGAGAAACGTAGTGTTCAAACGAGACGAATAACAAATAAACAACATACGCAAACGGATCGCGGCTATTGAAGGTGAAAGACATTTCAAAGTCGTTCCTCATGCTCAGAGCACCTAACATTTTAAAAACAGGTGAAAGACACATTTTTATTTTTTTGTTTTATTATATATTTATTACCATTATCGTATTTAAAAATCCGATTTTCTGTAAATAATAAAAATTATATTTTTGAAATTGACAGCTTAAAAAAATGACAGCTTATTTTTCAAAGTAAACATGAAAACTAAGACTAAAATCCAGAAAAAATCCTTGTTTTTACAAGCCGAAATTATGTGTAAATTCACATAAAATTCATTGTTGCATTTATATTTATTCTCTTTGATTATATGATCAAGATTTTTATTTATTTCAAATTGTGTTCTGTTACAGTTACAAGAATGACTAGCATACACACTGCAAATAATTATGAAATTCATGAGATGCCGATTTCAGAAATAATTAGGCCAATTCCACCAGAAGTTGATGAAGAGAAATTAAAATCTATTATGGAGACCTTAGAGGTTAGTGTAAATTTTAATTAATTTAAGTAAAATATTTCGTAGATAATCGTAATATAATATGTAAATAATTATACTAAATTTATAACTAAATAAATATTTTTAACGGTAATTTGAATATAAAAAAAACTTCATTTGAAATGGAATTACATTATTCATCATAAGTCACCAATCATTAATATGGATTCTTGATGAAATAAATATGTAATAATACCTAATATAGAGGTAGTAGAGGGCCAAGTATATCATGAATATCTTAAAAACTATGACATCCAAAATAATCAATTTAGTTTTCCGGCAACATTTACATAGGTTACTAAAAACCCTTTTTGATTTTATAACTTTAAATCAGTAGTTTCGGAAACTAGGAGGAAAGTTATTTTTTGGGTATTTTTCAGTATTTCTCTAAACATATACTATGTAAAATTGGGGAAAAAAAAATGTTTAAGACCCTTTTAACTAGCTCATTCAAATGATACTCCACACATATATTTATTTAAAATAAAAAAACTTGCCTAAAAATCTTGTTTATGTGTATAGATTAATACGCTTTATTGCTATGCCAAAATTTTAAGTTTCTACATCAAGGTTAGATGATTTTATGTTTTCTGAGAAAAACGGCTGTGACTGACGGACACATAAGAGATCTTATAAAGGTTCTATTTTTTCCTTTTGAGGTATAAAACTCTAACAAATCTGCAAAATTTGTGTCAAACACACATAAAATAGGGTTCTGTCGTTGTTCATTACTCTTTAAATTATTTAAGCAAATTAATCAAAATAATTTAAATTCAAAACTCTAATGAAATGTAATGTCTAATTTTCGTATCCCTGAAAATTAGATAATATTTCACATAATTTGATGTTTAAGATTACTCAAATGAGACTTAAAAATAAAAATGGTAAACCTTAATTTAATTTTGAATAATTGTCCTTCGTATCTCACACGATAGAATGCACGAAAAACAAATGTTTCGACTCCTCTTTACGTGTATTATTTGGAACATTTTATGGATGTAAATCTAAATCTGTCGAAAGTGTGAGCACAAATAAGTATGTTTCCATTTTTATTCTGTATCACTATTATGGAGTGGGAAATGTATAATAATAATGTGCATCCATGGGCGTAGCTATAGCTTTGCTGTGGGGGAGGGGTGGGGGGGGAGGCGTTCATAGGTTAAAAAACTTACAAAGATTAACTAGTTTTTCCCCGAACATCACGCATAACAAAGCAAAATTCTGAACTATCTCAGTCGATTAGAAATTATATGGGCATGGATACAGAATGTAAATATTTCACAAATATTTTTTTTTTCATCTATGCTAAGGGGGGGGTGTCCGTCCTAACACCCTAAACCTTTTGATTTTTTACAGTTAATTTACTCAATTTCTAATGGATGTAATATTTACTCCGAAATATTTATACTTCTAAATAATTTTTTTATTTTTAACATGTTTATTGATGCAATTTTTTGATTCAATATATTATTATAGGTCATATTTTGAACAACCACACTTTACATTATTTGTAATCAGTAACGAAATAATTCCAGAACAAGGACACTGCAGATACTGTACCGCCAATAGATGTCCTTTGGATCAAGGGTTCCCAAGGTGGCAACTATTTCTACAGTTTCGGTGGTTGCCACCGCTTCACTGCTCATCTACGTCTGCAGCGTGAGAGTATTCCTGTGAAACTAGTACGCTCCACCGTCAGCGATTTGAAAGTATATCTCGGCAATAGTACCCCTGATCTCAAATAGATTTTTTGTGATATAATTTTAAGGCTTTGAAACAAATGTGCTGCATTTAATTTTAGATCAAGAAAAATTGCAACAAACGACTTTGATACTATCTAAAATTGCACAATTAATATTTATTGTAATTTTTAGTCACAGTAACAATGGTGGTAGAAGTGTTGTGTTTATAAGATTATTCATATTGAAATAACACATATTAATTGTTTTTTTCATAATGATGAAGGGAATATTTCAAAAAATAATATTTAAAATAAAAAAAATAAAAGTGGCTTCTGCATTTAAAGTTAATATAGAAACTTGAAAGTAGATTAGTGCAAAAAACAAAGATTCTAGTTTTTTTACGTAAATTGTCCTTATGTCTATATATACAACAAAAACTAATGTTAAATATGAATATGTTTTTTATATATAATTTTTGTAGCCAAATAAATATAAAAATACCACTTGGATATATTTTTTATGTATTTAATATATTTAAAGATATCTGCGATCATTCTCGTACCATTCCTCTCCAGAAAACAAACGCAAATGTTTTTTAAATGCATTTTAATTGACAGAATTTACTTAATTTTTATTGGCAAGTCAATGAAACTACGTGATATAGTATTATCTCTACTTTATTTAAATTATTAACCACGAAGAGATCTCTTCAAATTGGCTACCTGAAGATGTCATACAACGAAACCTAGGTCGTAGTTAAGAATTTAAATAAAGCAGATATAACACATACTACATCATGTAGTTTCTTCTGCTTGTAAATAAAATTAAGTGATAATGAATTTTTTAAAACTTAATACCAAATATATTCACCGACAGAATTTGGTTTTATAGTAAAAGTGTAAGAAATATAGGTGCCAGTAAAAATGTTTACAGCGCAAAAAGTAATAGAAATAAGAACTTTTGGTTACTGTGTGTTAATATTGGTGCAATATTTTTATTTTTAAGACTAAATAAAATCCAGTTTTCAGTCATTTATCAGCAGAATATGAAAAAGATATTATTTGCATAGACAAATATTTCAAAAAATATGGATTTACAACTGTGTTACAACTAATTGTTCGGCAGTCATCATATCTTTTGGGTTATTTCTGGAAAGCTTTTTATTTCTTATTCATTTACAGGAGAAGTAAAAGTATGTTTACCCACAGAATAGATAAGATACAGAACGGACACAATCCATACTAGCCCATATAAAAAAAGAGTAACACTTTTTCATACATGGCGAAACGCTGTCAAAGTAACTCCCCTTTCCCCTCGCCCCACTTCTCCTGACCAAAGACTTGTGTAATTATTATTAATGCCCATAGATGGCGTAATTTCTTACTTTCTGTTGATCATAGATGGCGTTATCAAAGAAAAAAGTAATTTTAATCCACAAATTTATTAAAATTATAAAAATATTTCACAAAAGACAAATATGAAAATAACATTACTATACAATTGAATATATTTTAAATATCATTACTATAAGAATAAAATTCAAGAAACTTTAAATAAAATAGAAAATACCATTGTAAATAGTATCAGGCGTCTCCAGGTAGCACTCTGGAATCAACTAGGTGGTAATTGCATAAATGAAAGTGGGCAACTCCTCAACAACTGAAAACAAGCAAAAACATACACAAAGCAAACATGATTATAGCGATATCTATTAGTGGTTGGAGTATATTTTGAAACTTTTGTCAAAATTCACGCTTGTTCAAATAAAATATATGATTCTTTTGATAAAATTAGTTTTAACATTTGTTTTAATTTCTGTCTGAGCTGCTGAATCGTCTTGTTCTGTTGATGAATCATCCTTACAAGTCTGGACCTCTTCAGCTTTCCGCCTTTTTCGCTCTTCAATGATCTAGACCCCAAAGACGCTGCCTCTAAGTGTAGGTCTTCCTTTAATTATAATAACAGTTGTATTCATGACATGTGTTATTTCAAAATTATTGACATATTCAGTTGTGCAAGCAAAAAATGAATGCATAAGGACATTTTGGTATTATCACTTAAATAACCTTAGACATTCTCCTAAAGAAGCCCCTAAGGTCTTGCTGATAGTTTCCTGTCGCAACTGTGCCTGAGCGCCGTGCTTGGTTGTTCGACTGCTGCTCTGATTTCTTCAGTTGGTGTTGGCAAATACTGGCTCGGTGTAGCATTACTATATAATAATTTCCTAGGCTGAAAAGTTTTAAAGTTCTCATTAGTAAAGTGTCATCCGCAGATTCTATGTTTACGTATGAGGTCATTCCAAGTAACTGCTTAATTCTCCCTGCCACACAATTTCAGCCACGCTTTTGCCCTGCAAAAAAACAAAACATTAAGTTAGGTATAATAATTTCAATGAATCCGCCTTTTCCTCTCTTTCAATTGGAAGAAAACTTACAACAAACAACGTTTGATTAAATATAAATGCTGCTCATAACATTATTTAGTAAAAAATTATATTTGGAAAACCAATTTACTACCGGCGAATACACCCAACTGTGTGTCAGAAGTAATTTCTCGGAGTTTTCTGACAAGAAAAAACTTTGTCACAAAATTGTAATTTGTGTGGTAATATTTTTAAAATCCATTTTTTTTTATATAAATATCGTCGATAACTAACTAAAACATCTTTTAGTGCAAGTTTTCTTTTAAACAAAACAATAATTCGTTTTAACCAAACTTTGCAACTCTTCGAATTAAATTTTGACAAACAACTGCAACGTCGCAATTGCTTTGCGCCGGTAGTGTATAAAATTTATATTAATTTTTGAAATGTTGTATAATAAGCAATAATGGATAACACTTACCGGATTTCATTATGACGCAGGGAAAAAAATGACATTTTATCCTTTGTCCTATGTAGGAATTACACCCCGGTACAATACACGCCATTACAAAATAAAACAAAGATCTCAATATATAATAAAACAAAATAACAAAGATCTGAACATATAACAAAACAATAGTTACAACACCTTTTTTACTTAATTAATATACACAACTTATAATATTAAATGCGTGTAATATGTTTTTGCGCAGTAAATATCTGTCACTCGTTTCAAGCAGACTCAGTCACAGAATAGAGTACTATGGACTCAGTGTTGAGCGGTTTCTGTCTGTGTTTTCTAGAGTGTTCGTAGCGTCTCTTGCATGGTGACACATAGCCGTCACTAGAGGTCGCTGTACACATTTAAAATTTGCCGCCATCTTCCTTAAGAGATGCTGTCACCAAATCGAGTACCTACTTGACCGCCCCCTGTGTTTACCTTTTTACACTGGTCGGCAAATAGGGACAAGATTGATTGTGACATCATGAGTACGGAATCTAAATAAATATAATCAATAAATATATAAAATTAATTTTATTTTAAAAAGTAAAATCAAAAGTAACTTAATCCAAAAAAATTTTATTTATATGATTTATAGTATTTTATGTCTATGCAGGGTGATAAAATGTGTAGATGCATCGAATGAACCTGAATGACTAATGCAACTGCGGTCAGTGGAATGCAATTCAGTTGCCCGTAGATTGAGGGTGTAAGGGTTGATGGAACTATTATCATGAAGAATAGAACTATACGGAGGAAACTGACAGAAACATTCGAAATGTAGATCCAAGACGCATGATGTCTGCATCTTGGACTTTTGTAAATCATCAAACAACTTAAAATTGCATATCTGGAACATATATGCTCAGGCGTGACAGATATAAGCTCTTGTCAGGACGGAAAAGCTCTTGGAAAACCGGGTATAGAAGAAAGTCATGGTTGCGTAACATCTGAGAATGGACAGGAATTAAGAGTGCTACCAAACTCTTTCGTCTTGCCAAGGACGAGACAAAATATACCAAAGAGCGACTGCCTATCTTCATTACTTGGAGAGACACCCTTACAAGAAGAAGATAGTGGCTTTGTTTAAGTGTTTTATTTTAGCAAAACGTTTTACATTGACATTAGCAACCATTTGGCCAGAAATTTTTATTTTTATTTAAGAATGTCTACAATATTAATGATATGGCTAGTTTTAAGCATTGATGTATTATTTGCACCAGAAGCACCTTATACATTTGATCCACGGGCAACCAAATTACGATCCAATGACCGCAGTTTCATTAGTCGTTCAGATGGATTTGATGCGTCTACACGTTAACAAGAAATAGGAATATTATATTTTTGTATAAATATTTTTTGTTTCCTATTCATTAGCTCCACACATTGGCACCAAACTGTGAGTTGAGTGACAATTTTTAAAAGTTTTATACTAACTGTAAAAGATTGACTGTATTTAATTGACTGTTTTTGAACTATAATTGCACTGTGACTTTTTTTTGCCAAAAAAATCGGACTTTCATACAAAACTGTAGTACATTGCATGGGTTCATACACCGAGATCCCACTAAAGTGGTGCTTAATAATGAAACACTTAATTTTAATCGGGGTCAACTGTTTTATCCAAGGGATTTGGCCGGAGTGCTAATTTTTTACCAAAGCACCTATCTTCTGACCTGTTGAAGATGTTTTGAAAATTAAATGCTGACTTGTTCGACATTTTTAATTTGTTTGTATAATTATTTTGTATCCTTGGAATATACTTCATTATACTGAAGCACAAATTTTTTAGTATTAAATACTGCATATTTGATACATTGTATATTAGGTATTTTTTGATTTATAATATAATATTATTAAGTAATAAAGATTTTTGTTTTCCTCTATATTAACTAATAAACATCCACGTGTGAAAGTCTAGCAAAATATAGACAGGCTGTCTGTATTTTTCTGGATTTGTGGTGACCTCATAGCTCTAAAATAATGATACTCCAAAGTGAGCTATATGGACTCCAAGAAGTCTATTTCAACTTGCTGGTGGTCCACATCAATGAGAAAAACATATGGGGACTTACAAGATGTAAGTGGGGGCCTATGTAAGTGGACACCATTTAGTATATCTCATTAGGAATCGGATGTCATATTAAAAGGAGAACTGATCAGAATAAGCAATAACGAAAAACTTAAATTGCAGTTTATGAAAGAAACCAGCAGTTCAGACTCCAAGAAAAAAATCACTAGGCTCTGGTTTATTTCTTTCCAAATCCTAATATTTACTTGCAATCTGTGTTTCTTCAATAAAGGTTTGAGTAAAAATTATAATTTTTTTTGCAATTGTTCATTATGCAAAAAAACCCTATCATAATAACCAGCACTGTTTCAGCTGCGACAACACGTTGGAAATATGTTTATAGGAAGTATATAGCTATATAGGCAGTATAGTATTATAGCTATATATTGGGCAGGCAGAGTGCCTACACAAAAAAAAGAATATGAGGTAAAAAAGTTTGGTAACCTCTGCTCTAAACTTACCACAAATCTAAATAAATATTAATATATATATAAATACTAGGCAACACGAAGCCCAATAGGCTAAAAGATAGGAAGCATTTTAAAAAAATTGTAATCTAGCTTTATTTATTTATCTACTTTAATGTATCTAATTGATACATATGGCGAACTTATACAAGAGCAATCTCTTCTATTTACAAGAGCAATCTCTTACAGCCAACCACAACACCAGTCCAGCACCGTTCGACGAACGGCCGGGAATCGAACCCGGGTCGCCGGCTTTATGTGTGTGTTATAACAGTAGCATGTCATTTTATTATTAATTAGTCATTTTATGATTAATGACATATTACAATCAATGCTAGCAAATTTAAACTAATGGCTATTGTTTTGATTGTTTATTGACTATTAGCCATCAGGCTTCTTAAGTTTACGATTAATACCACAACGCCATCTGTTAGCATCTTTTTAAATTGGTATAGCAAGGATTATCTTTTCAAATATTTCTCGGAAATATAAAACTAAAATAATCTATAACATTTATTGATTGGCCAGTACAAAACATAATATGTTGTAAAAGACTGCAACAGATGATGTGTACAATTGAAAAAAAGGATAGCGAAAACAACAGTTTTTGCTATTTTAGCAAGCTAACAAAAAAACTAACAAATAATTAATAAAAATTATTGAGATGGATCAAGCAGAGGAATGTGATATAAGAGTAAAAACCAGGAAGAGAACGAAAGGGACTTAAATAAGGAATTTCCTTTTCAGATCACTTTTGGAAGTGTGAATTGATGGCACATTCTGGGTTCAGGATTTAATCTACTCTACATTTTGTTTCATTTAAATATTCGTCAAAGCGAGGTATCAAGTTTGGGGACTAATGAAGTAAAAAGGTTTTCAGAGCAAAGTCCAAGACCATGTGAACTTAAGAAGACAGAGAGTGTGCAGATTGTGTCGTTAGCGAATCTCTCTAATTAAGCACGGTAAAATTTTCCAAGGTTGAAAATTTAGCAAATGCACTAATTTTAAAGGAGTTTTAACTTATTTAAGTGATTTTTTCAATATTGCATTTCATAATAGTGTTCGTTTCACAAACAGAACCTCTATCTAAAAAAAAATTAAGAAAAACATTGAACCAGTAGTACAATCATTACTTATTTCCGTGAAATACTTCTCATATCTTTTCCTAGGGCACTTCTTTGGACACGATAAGAGTAATATTTTCAAGGTCTCAATTGTTTTCATGCAATGTATTTGTGATGTTAGAATGTAACGAACCTAAGGACATAAAATAGGTATTAAGCTAATAACCGAGAGAGATAGATGAACACGATAGAATAATACAAGAAGTGTATGCGTGCGTGAAAACAAACAAAAATGGCAACCACTACTGCTATCAGCTGTTTTATACATTATGTGTGTCAAAAGTAAACTGTCAAATTTTTGTCGATTTATTCATCTATTTATGATTGATTTATCATTAATTTTGCGTGTAATTCATCTATTAGCAGACTAACAACATATGTACTTAATTTATTAATAGATCCGCAATGAACCTGCATATATAGCATATATAATTCTTATAAATATAATTAACAACAGAAGTAATATATCCGGACTTCCTTCAGCTGTATTTAGCGGTGTTCTGGTACTGGCATCATGGCTATTTTTTTAATTGATAATTGTTTATGTAAATTTATATTTAGATTTTATTAGATCTTTATACTGATGTGTAATAATATTTTATCAATTTTTCTGATTGTATAAAATTAAAATCTTCTTATACGAATTTAGCACAATCTATGGACTTGCACTTAGTTTATTTTTTTAACATCAAACCCAATGTATTTGTCCTGCCCTTAACTCGTTTGCAATTTCAAGTGTAGGCACACAGAGGCCCCGTATGTATTTCAACAGTGAGTAATATTTATAGTTAATTAATATTTATTTCTTCCTCTATGTCTGCCGTTTTACCTTTTACTATATACTTACAAATTTTAGATCGCCAAAGAAGTTTCACTTCTGTCAAGTATACTGAGTTCCACACAAAATTGTTTTTCCAATAAGTGGTTCACCTTAATGGTGCCAAACCAACGTTAAACGTGCAGTTCACTCCGTGATATTTATCACTTTAGCTAGTTGAAATAGTGTATCTTGAGAAAGGGACAATACACAAGAAAATGTTATTGATTATATTCGTCTTATTTTATAGTCGGGAAGCCGACTTACTATACCAATTTAACAACACTTAAACAATATTCATTTTTAATTACTAGCAGCACCATTATTACCGTTAATCAAAGTTTTATTTATTAAACTAAATTGCAACGATTAATAGTGCCATAGTATTTATATTAATTATCTGATACAGTGTAACACTATTCCTGCCATTCTACACAGATTATCTCAGGGCCCCTTCTGGGACCTATAACATTCCCCCTCATACAAGAGGGGACCTTTGAAGATCAATAGTTTTCCATATCTACCATCGAGCGCTGTCACTTAACCAGGTTAGAGGCAGTGTAACAATAAGTTATTAGGATGAATTAAATTGACACGTTTAAACTTACATAAAACACTAAAGCAAATTAATCCAGTATGTAAAGTTGCAACGTCACCTATACAGAGCTTTTACCATGAAGCATAATCTCTTCGAAGCATACGTTTGCTTTACACTTTCTAGGTCTTCTGAGATTTTCGACTTCATTCTTGAGATTCTGGCTTCTTCATAAAATAAAAGTCTCTTTTCGATATTGCACATTTTTTGGCAAACCTCGACTTTGCAATACAGAGCCCACAAAGTAATTTAAGATCCCTAACCAGTCTTCAACTATAGATATTGACTTCTAAAAGTTTCCTCCTGACAGTCCATAGCTAACACTTACATCTCTCAATTCTTCAAGATTGTTTTTGATATTGTGTAGGTAGACTTCCGATTTCGTAAAGCTTGGCTCACAATATATCAGTCATCCCTGGGCTAAGTGCATTATTTTCCTCCCGGTCCCAGCCTTCTTTTGAATGAACCGCTCTCCTGAAGTGTTTTCCAGGTCCTCTGAACAACAGAATGAGTTACAGCAAACCGTTGCGAAACATAACCTTGGATACAACCTTCTTCAAAAGTCACTATATTACCAGTGATTACTGTTAAGTATCACTAAAGTTAACCTGTTAACTGTTAAGTCGGGCATAAGTATAACTGTTAAGTCGGGCATAGTAATTTTAAAATTTATCAGGAAAAAAACGTAAAACAAAAAAAAATCACCACAAACAAGACCACATCTCACCACTAACTAATCTTTAATTCTAAATGCTAACAAATCTTTTAATTCCAATTGAATATTTTTAGAACAAATTTAAAATTTTCAAATTTAGAACGTTTTGTCTTACCTGCCAGCACTTTTGATACGCATATATTTCCAATTATTCAAATGCACGTAAAACGTCTTTTTTGTAAGATTTCCACAACTGTAAAAAGTTTTTGGTGCCCGTTTTTTTTTTGTTAAGGCTCAGCCCATTTGTGATTAATTCATTACAACATTAAACGTAAAACAATATTCCATTTAATTTTGCAGACACAGTGTTTTATTACAGGTTTTTACCTCTTATGTACACAAACTCAACCACGGCAAGAAAAAACCGAAGTTGGAAAAGCAATTAAATAAAACTACATGATGAAGTATTATGAATAATGAATTTCTACAAAATTAACACCAAATATATTCAATAGTAACAACCAAAAAAACTAAAGATAAGCCTAGAGCTGGTGCTCTTGAGGAAATGTTGACAAAAATTACTGAAAATATGAAGGCCAAATACCAGGCAACGATCCATCAAACAAAAAGGCTTATTAATGTTAGATAGGATGAAATTGGTTAAAAAGGCTGTAAAAGTAAAAAGGCTTAATTCATAAAAACATTTAAAAAATCCTACATTTCTTTTATTTTCCATATGTTGATTAGGACCCATTGATTGACTGGCAAAAATTCAAAGGTTTAGAGTTTCAACTTTTAATTTAAATTTTTGTTTATCAATCTTAATTAAAAGAAGTATGGCTGAAAAAGATTTTCTATAATTTTCCATCGAAAAAGAATACTTAATTAAAATTATTGAATGTCCTAATTTTCTGCTAGTTTGTAAGACCGCCAAACTATAAAGAAAAAACGAGTGTGCTTTAGACCACACAACTGAAGTAAAACTTCAAATTCACAAAATATGAACTTTAAAATGAATTTACAATTTTATTCACTTTAAACGTAGAATATTTAATGTATTGAATAAAATAATAATTTATAAAATTGTTCAAGAACGAAATGAAATTACAAAATAATCAAAAAAATCACCGTTCGCGTAATGCTAGCAAACTCGCATATATATATATATATTTCATGCACTGTCTTTGAGAGGAAGAGAGAAAGAAAATGTGCGCGCGCACTGTTCTCTCTTGCTCCTACAGTGAGATACAGACAATAGGCTTGCACTGTGTCTTAGATATACGAAACATAACTGGCTATGAGAGAAAGAAAATGTGTGCTCGCACCTCTCTCTCTTGTCCCTACAGTAATATACGAAACGTAACTCTCTCTCTTTCTGTCTTCATTAACTTATATCTCCCTCTCAACTTCCGTTCGCCTCGCCCGATCACACTTTTCGTAACGCTGTCGTCACGCATTCACCAGCTTACTCCCCAAGTCAAGCGTGCGTAAAGAAGTTTTACTTCAAAAAGGCAGTGCAAAGCAACCGAGATAAACTTTAATTGACACTTGTTATAAAAAAAACCACAAACAATAAAACAATCCACTCATCATTAAGAATATTTTTTATTTTATTCTTTTAACATATTTACATAAGCAATATACATTCATTTTATTTATTTTTTATTCATTACAATATATGTATAATATCATATTAATCATAATAATTAAAAACTAATTAATAAGTCTTAACCAGCGCCTCCACAATGTATTGCAACGGGTATACCAATGATATGTCTAATGACGCTATGACAAGTACACTAAACGAGAGGTTCTCAACCATTTTTACGAAGCAGTGCAAAGTTTATATAAAGAAGCCATTTTCGCAAAATTCACGTGCAACGAAGACTAAAAATATTACAACTTGACGAGTTCTTGTAGTTAACAAAATCACATAGTTTGTCCTTAAATATTTAAGCCAAAATCAATAAAAAGATACAAGAAGTTACAAATTAAATTGTATACGAGTTTGTCACTGTGAAATTTTTCAAGTGAAAACGATTGAATCTCTTTAAATTGTACATATTATAAACTAGTATAAGTGTTGTTATACCATTATGATTCAAAATAATAATAATATATGATTGATTGGAAGGTATTGCTCAAGCAGCAATCAATAAATAAAATGTATATATAATTTCATAAAACTTTGAAATAAATAATTCAGAATAGAATCAACTCCTTCCTATTATAAAAGTTGTATATAGGGAAAACATACGGTTGCTGTGCTCACGTAATATGTATTGTATAATGCTGAGGATGAAACCAGGCAAATCTAAGCCGCCCGACTAAATTTTTGAATTGTATATGAAAAAAAAGCAAAATGAAACAACCCACTCATCAGTGGTGTTTATAATTCAATATGGTGTTTGATTACCGCTAATTAAATTAAGACGTCATTCGACACATTTCGTTCACAACGTTATTACGAACATACTTCATCTATGTTTTCAAAACAGTACATTGCAAAGAAAATTTTATTTTCGCAAAATATAAATTTTGCAACTATTTCCAAATAAATTTCTAGGACATTATCAAGTTGCAAGAATTTAAGACTTTTCTTAAAGTTATGTGTTTTCATAAATATACAATGTAAACGATAAACAAAAAAATTAACAAGACCTCATTCCAAAGCTGTATTTCTGAGTGTATTCAACAATATTCTATAATCAGTTTCAAAAAATATTACAAATGTTTGATTTTACTTACAATTTCACAGTATCTTATTGATTTTGCCCCAAAACATTATTAACGCCACAAGTTACAGCCTTGATTTCACAATAAAATTTGTTTGTAGATTTATCCTCAATGCAATTTAAACGGTTTCAGCAATGTTTGCCCTAAAAAATTTCATGATATCAGAAACGCCCATCCTTCTGTGAAAACTGTAATAATACACACTCTACACACAGATTGTGACTCTTAGAACACGCAAAACCAATTATGTGAATTATCAGTAGTAGGATATATTTGTAATTCCAAAAAATAAAATTATGTAAATACCCTTTTTTCACTGGTTGTTTTTTTTTGAATTTACAAGAACTAAACAAAAACAAAAATAAATCGATACAAATTTCGATACTGGTTGAGAACCTCTTCACTAAATTATACGCGACATTGATATTACGATGCATAATGTTATCACGCTATATAGGTATACAGCTATACAATTATGTCACAATCAACGCTACAAAACAAGACGGATCGACTGTCGTACGCAATCTGACTGTCGAAGCGACTCGTATTCCGTGGATAAATATACGTCGCTAACGATAAAATTTTAATTAAATTCAGTATTTATTTAAGAGGAAGAAACGTTTCATCCGTTTGTGTATTCAAAAATCATATTAAAACAAAATTTATCAACGTATTCATCAGCTCCACTTCCTAAACTCAATCAATAGATAGTAAAAGAAAAAAAGATCTTTCCAACAATTCATACAAGATATTAAATTATTAATAAATGTATTTAACCATTCATTCAATATTGTTGGAACGAAACAGCTATAATATAAATGAAACAACATGACCCGTAGCTAGGTTCCACACGATGCGAACGAGATAGGCAAAATTACGAGCCATCAAATATGAGTTAAAATCCAATTAATATGAATTATATGTAAGTATGTATATATAAGTGTGTGTGTGTATACATATATATATATATATGTACACATAGGAAAGACAAGAGTCTATGCATCATGAGATGACGTCTGTATGCATTATGCAAAATGCTCTGCATCATTTCACGACATTCGTGAAATAAAAATTGTTTCTTTTTATTCTCAAATAAAGAAATGCAGTCAATTGAGCCATTAGAAAGGAAGCAGATGATAAACGATACTCGTATATAATTTAAACAGTGAAATTACTAAAACATTTTATCAAGTATATTAATTTCATTATTTACCCATCAATGATTTCAGGGAGATTTTAACAAATACAAATATTTTTCTAAATAAAAAACAATTCCATCTAAAAAAAAAGTTCAGTGTGTAAATAAATTTATAAGCTCCCCCAAGTTACTATGGACACGTAAAAAAATTAATTTAAATTATTTTTTACAACATTTCATATTATATTTTTGTTTTTAAAATTCAATTTGACCTACCAAACAACGATACACACAATTGATTCTATTTAAGTGTGAAATATAATATTCAGTAAAATATTTTATTTTATTTATTAAAATATCAATAAAATAATTCATTTTTCTTTAACAATATTTTATGTTATTTATATTTTTAATTAATATATTTTATTTAACTATTTAATTAAAAATATTGGCACTATAAATTTTGGCAATAATACATATTTCCTGCGATCAATTTAGCACTTGGTGATATTACGCCTTTTCCTGTTGTATATTTCAACTCTAATAACAATATAATAATAGTTTATAAATATCAAACGCCACATGCAAATTATACATAGTAAAAAAATTACCAAAAATTAAATTAAACCGTCACAAGCACCAGATGCTGGCCACCATACTCAATTGATTAAAAAGAAAAAGAATTTTGACAGATGTCAAAACAGACCATAGACAAAATGAGATTACCATTAGTGAATCTATTTTGGTTGAAGCAGTTATGCATGCAAGATATCAAAAACTAACTTCACAATTATCAATATTTTACGATTATTATTGTCCTACCCCAATCTTTCTTAGATACAAAATCTGAAATTTTACACGAGGCAGTGAAGGAAATTTAGTTTTTGATTAAGAGTGTAATTTCCATGTTCAATCCAGGATTAAATAGAGTAAATTCATCCTAGAGACTACTTCTTGTAACGTAACAGCTTTCCCCCACTATAGATTACTGTAAATGTGCTTAAAAATTAAAACTAAAATTGTGACCAGCTTCACAATATAATCTACTAAACAAAAATAAATATAAAAAAAAAAACAAAAAATTGTCACACCCCATCTCCAAACTCGACATAGCCTATGGAAAGATACATATATAATTTTTTAACAAAGATACAATAAACATTTTTTAGGAATAAACGGACATAAACTTACTTATTATTTACAATTATTGTTTGTTTGGCAAAACTGTCAACGTAACAACATATTTCGGATAAATTTTTGTGTGTTTCCATTCACATGGACATTTGCACAAACACGACAAATATTTCTAGACATTTAAAATATTATTATAAAGAAAACCTTAAAAATATTGATGACACCTATGTTTTCTAGTTTTAATTCTAAATAAAAGCACATACGGGATTTTAGATACTATCTACTAATTTTGAACGCAACAAACGTTCTATCCGAAAAATGTACACATTACGTCCACAGTTTCGTACACATTACGTCTACAGTTATGTCACTGTTTCATTAAAAAAAGGTCTAAAAATACAAAGTACAAACCGAAATAATAAGACGAGTGAATATACCTATTTACTATTCACATAATATGTATACAAAATTAAGCATCACGTAAGCGTTACGTAAAGTGATTAGAATATATCAATCGAAAAATCATTCTATTGAAACCCGTCACCAAATTACAGCCGATGTACATCAAGAATAAAAATGATTAATAATCAATGTAAACCGAGTGGTAATGTCGTGAAGCAGACCATTAGCATCTTTCTTAAAACTTTCACCTTACAAAAGCTATTAAATCTGTAAGAAGAAAATTTATGAAACGTGCACTGCATTTATCAATTGTTTGGAAAAATGTAAAGTCTAAATTAATTTCAGTGAAATGTAATCTTAACCAATGTCAGGGTTACCAGTGAATGTAATCTTAACTATCATCAGGGTTGCCAATTTCTTAAAAAAATATTCTAGATTTTCAGGAGAAAAATTCCTGTTTTTTAGGTAGAACGAAGCTTAAAATGTAAATCTTTAAACTTTTCATTCTTTAAAAATACTACAGTGACTTTTAACAGAGTTTTCATATATTCGACAACATACTAAAAGTAAACAACTGTTCTAGTATACCATTTATTGTAAAGATATTGGATAAATTAATAAATAAAAATAACGCCTCAATACGTCACAGTCGTTTATATTGACACGGAGTTTGAGGCACAGAAAGGAGACCAGTTAAATACCATACAGTGTTGAGTCCAGGTGTTACAAGAACAATAATGACATTCTTAAATCACCAATCAATCTAATGAGGATTCTTACATTTTACGTAAAAATGAGGTATTTTTTAAAATAATTTGTAAATAATATTTCAATGGAACTCTCAGGACCAAGAAGATGAAACAAACTGTAGTTTTGTGTCTTTTATCCTCCAATAATGGAAAAATAGTGAAAAAAGGTATGTAAAACACAAAAAGAGCAAAAAAATATTTTTGACAATAACTCGATAAATGTCAAACAGCCCTACGTTGTATCATATTACTTTATAAATATCATAAACGTTACGGAGTTATTAACCTTTACACAGTCATTCGTATAGTCATGAAACTTTTATTTTGACAACTACCATACATTAAAATGGCGTCTTATTTACTTTACGTAAAGGTAGCTAAAACAGAGGACGTTATGGCTGACTTTATAGGTTATTTAAACATTTCTTTTGATAATTTAATAAATTTAACTTTACTTGTAGAATTAATTAGAAGAACTGAATAGTAAAACAATTAATTTTTATAGTCACGTTATAAAAATTATGGTATGTATTATATTAGATACCAACAAACATCTTTATATATTTCATCTCAATAAAATTATATTGCATTTATAGAAACGTCAATAAAGTCTGTACTCGTAAAAAAATACTTTCGATTATCCAAAGAAACAATAATATGTATAATTGACAATTTATGATCTATGTTGATAGTGACATAATGAATAAACATTACTTTACGCACAACAAAACAAAATAACCTATAAAAACATGTCTCTCGTCATCCGTAGATAAAGTACAAGACTGTCATTGTCAACAAAATAGCTCCGTCCTTTTATTTCTGCTTGTAAAATTATACGATCTATTCTTTCGTCTCAAGCCAATGGAAAATACAGCAAACGTTTTGGCAACCATTATTGTCGTGCGTTAGCTAACGTATACGTTAAGAAAGTGAATGATATAACATAGGGTTGAATGTCAGTTAACAGTTTATTTTTATTTAATTTGGGTTATGCCTACAATTTAAAAAAAACAATCGGTATATTAATTATTTTTTGTAGTTTTTTTAAAAAAATATTTTTATTTCTTATCAACAACTCTTAATATATTAAAAGTATAATACAGTGGATTTTGGTTATAATGACGACTATAGTATGTTTAAAACTACGACGTTACATCTACATGTCGTAACATGCGAACATAAGGAGCTGTGATACAAAATAATATGCAATTTGCATACACAATTTATTTATTAAACAACGCTTATTTGTAGCTACCTACCTACCAGCAATCAACAAAACAAAATGTAGTAGCAGTCAACAAACAAAAGTTCGGTGTGAACACATGTTGATCATTTGTGGCGGTGCTGATTGGATTTCAAAAGGTCGCTAATCTGCATACCAGTTCGCAGAATTCGATACAAAAATTTTCCAAAAGCGGTCTCTATACCCAAAATCAGTACTATATAAAATGTTGCCATACCCGAGTGTCTCTATAACCAAATGCTTTATAAATAAAATCCACTGCATATATGCAGAGTTATGAAGATTATGTTTCTTGTTTTTTTTTACGGTTACAAATTGTGTTTTATTTTTTGCCCTTTCCTGGTTGCCAATTTCCGAGTTGTTTGCTTTTTTGTATTAAAAAAACACCTTTTTTTTTTAAATACGTTCGATTGCTGTAAAGCCAGACTCATTTTCGCCAGTCTCCTTTGAACTTTTGCACGGTGTCAGTAACACAGATAGCAGTGTGTTGTTATGCTAGATTATTACATATTTCAACTCATCTAAGTTTGTTTTTATAATTATGCATGATAGAACAAAAATATTTAAAAATTAACTAGCGTGACCCGTGCGAAGTCTTCGCATTATAAATTATTCAACTCAATTTAATAAATCAAAATTGATTGCAGGTATTCAATTCATTTCTAATTTTGCACACTGCTTATTACGTTTTTATTCCATTATAAATCTCAGATGACAGATCAAACAAATATTTTACTAAAATTGACATATAGAGGCGCAAGTATCAAAAGCATTGAGCTAAAGCGCCACTTTATTTATACGTGAGTGGATTTGAAATTAAACAAAAATTTTACCGACAGTCAATCGTATTGACGTTGAGCCGTTAGATGGCAGCATTGCTGTTTTGTGTATATAATTTTAATAATTAATTAATTTGCAAAAACAATAGCAATAATAAATTTTTTAGTTGTGGATGCCGGTAGAGCAAGCAATTATCTATAAAATGATATATAATTTATGTGGATTAGTTGTGAGGTTTTTTCTAAAAAGGGAGAGTAACATCTTAACCTTAGCGTATTAATATATATGATGATGATTACGAAAAACGAATCAAAGTATACTGGAACGCAAGTCCCACTTAAAATTCCACTTAACACAAAAGCTACAATACCTTAATAAGAAACCACAGAGAAAAGGACAGACAATTCATTAAAAATGATTCATTGTTTCAATTAGTGGTTCAAATCATTACAAAAACAATGTTAAAAGTCAATTTTTTTATTATCGGTGGTAATTATAGCTGCCTCTTTGAACTATTAAGAACTTGAGATCTTGCCTCGCACACATCTGCACGACTAGAGTGGTATCAGCAAAGTTACTCCCATACATAGACGTGACACATGTGACACTTTCTTATCACGTAATACGCACTTGCAACATCTAAACTTGAAAGTGACATTTTCGCCATAATGTTTTAAAACGCAAATAAAGATGTGTGTATTTTCAAACATTCACTTTACTTTTACGTAATGTTGTTCACGCAAACGTGCATTACTTGCACCATTTGTTGATATTTAGTTTCCATCCTTATACCACTTTATTCGTGCAATTAAGGGCGAAACTTAACTATTAATTTAGTGTTCTAAAGGATTATATGTAGTGAAAAACGACTTAAAAAAAGGTTTCTGGCAACCCTTAGTAAATAGATGGTAAATGGAATGAGACAAAAAATATTTGTGCAAATACCACACGACATCATCAAAATACATAAAATCTAATTTGACCATATGTCCAATTTGATCAGAAGATCCTTGATTTAGCATACATACAGAAAAAAAAGGTGCACATATATCAACACATAAACATATATATAGTCACATAATATTCATTGTAAGCATAAACACAGACATAGAGACTTAAACTATAGAACATCCCACACAAAAACCCGAAACTATTTTTATATTAAACCAACTGAGAATTAAAATGCTAAAATATATAAAACATAAGCAAATTAAGTAAAGGAATATAGCTGTCACCGCTAACCCCAGCAAACCCAAAGATGGCGAATTTATAAAAAATTAGATATGTCAGATTTCATATCGTTCACATTTCTGTCGAACACATGGAGAACAGCAAAAAATGTGCTATTCAATCCTTCCCATCATCAAAATCACTTCGAGAATCTTCTATAAAAAACATGTATCAATCTAGTAATTCTCAAGATAATTTACGCAATATAAATTGAGAACAGTTGCTTTTTGAAAAGAGATTTATAAAAAATTTAGCATCAGATGTTAGCAAGTACCCTTAGCATGATACGAAATTATTTCATCTGTGACTATCTAGCAGTTCAGACAAAATAGCATACCAATTTTTTTTGACATTCTGGTTATAAAGATGTGATTCATTGTCGACTCCAAAAATATTTACATAAATATAAACTAAATCTTCGCCACCTTCGTGTTGCATTCAGCAGTGACAGAAACCACATTGTGTAGCTGCGCCAATAGTAAATATTACAATAATGATTGTGGAATGCACTGTATAAATTAAAAATAATAAATTAAAAAACGTTAACTCTAAATATTCGAACTATTGAAAGTAAAACATTTATGGCGACTCAGTCCATTGACAATTAGTTTTCAGATAGAAGATGGCTGCCATTTAGTGACAGATGTCAACGGCCATTTTTCGAATTTCTCTTTACTGGAAAGTACAAAATGCTTGAAGATCATTTCATTTAATGTAGCATTTTGTGACATCCAAGAAATTCTATTTAAAAAAAAATGATTTATTAACACATTGAAAAGTCAACATCATACAATTTATTTCCAACTTCACAAGAAGCAATAAAAAATCATCAATATTTAAATCGTACTTTCCGATGAAGTCATTTCCGAAAGAAATTAAATTATAAATTAATACATCCTAAAAAACATTTGTAAATGAAAAACTTATCGACACAAGACAAAAGATGCACGTTCAAAAATACAATAAGTATTAACAGAAACAGATCATAATATCGAATGAAACTAACTCTTGATAACATATATCCGATTAACAGATATCCGATCTGTCATGAATTAGTTCCAAGAGCGACCAAAATAACATCAGAATTATATATGACGGACTTAGATATTTTAACATACATTTCTACGTATAGAATCAGTACCTCAATAAATAAATATATAACTGTATATATTTAGGTGCATATACGGTGGTGTGCTGTTATTATTATGCTATACAACATTGACGGAACCCTCTGCACCTTTATAGTACCATACGACCCTCTTGTAATCACTCTTTTCCATACATTCTTACCTTCCACTCTTTACCTTTCTGCTTAAACTTTCCTGTCCCACACATATCATATATATATATCTATTCCATAAATTTTTGGCTTTTCATATATCAATAACGTCTATAATACCGTTACCCAACCTTTGTCTGCTTCATCTCCGCTATCTTTCAATAGGGTATTCAGGTATATTTTTTAAACTCACAGCACGCCACCATCTCGACACATGAAAGTTCCTTCCCGCGCACGCACCGTCATACGCGCCGTGTCACACTGGGTCGAGCGGCGACCTCTCAGACGAGCGACTGGGCGAGGCAGGCGGCGCAGGCGGGTGGGCGGCATCAGTCAAGTGCGCCGATACACTCAGGGTCCTCGCGCACGCAGTCCTTGGGGAAGTAGCCCCAACGATTATCGCCCTGCCAAACGAATCAATGGTCAATGTATTCACGAAGTGAAAACGGTTAAACGAGATTCCTCTTCGAAATAAAGTATTATGTATCCTACCACACATTGTTAATTTAAAAATTATTTTTTATATATTAGGTGTTGGAATTAATTCGTAGTATTTTATGAGTGATGACGTGGGTATTACAGTATTCTGTTTTACCTTCAGAGACAAATTTATTGTAAATAAGCCGTTATTTTTCGGACACATTTTATTTTTCAATTGTTAATAACAAGAAATGGCAATTATTTAAATATGTCAAGAAATGGCAATTATTTAAATTATTGTAATATGAATAAAAGTGCTGCAGAAAGTCATCGATTCTTGGAGGAGTTTATAGTGAACCTGCTTTAGTTGAGCAAACGTGTCTGCAATGGTTTGCACGTTTTAAGAGTGGTGATATTGACTTGGAAGACTAGGAACGCCTTGGACGGCCAAAAAAGTTTGAAGATAGAGAATCGGAGGAATTACTTGAAGAAAACTCATCTCAAACAATTAAAGAGTTGTCTACAATGTTGGGTGTTAATTTATCAACTGTAGGAAAACACCTTAAAGATTTGGGAATGGAAATTGGGTCCCATATGAATTAAAACTGAGAGACATTGAAAGGCATTTTTTAACCTGTGAATTACTGCTTCAAAGGAACAGAAGAAAGTTTTTACATCGGATTGTTACTGGTGATGAAAAGTGGATACATTATGACAATCCCAAGCATAGAAAATCAAGGGATAAGCCCGGACAACCATCATCATCAGTGGCAAAACGTAATATTCATGGGTCTAAGCTCCTCCTTTGTATTTGGTGGAATCAACAGGGTTTGGTTTATTATTAACTGTTAAAACCGAACAAAATCATTGCTGGGGATCAATACCGATTACAACTGATGCGCTTGAGTTATGCATTGAAGAAACAACGGCCGGAATGGAGCAAAAGGCACTATAAAATAATTTTGCTGCACGACAATGCTCTCCCGCACGTCGCAAAAACACTGAAATGGGAAGCCCTAACCCACCCGCAGTATTCTCCAGGTATTACCCCTTCGGACTACGACCTGTTCCGATCAATGCCTCATGATTTTCCAGGGAAGAATTTTACTTTTAATGAAGATTGTAAATATTGGATCGATTCATGGATTGCCTCCTAGGACGAAGTGTTCTTTCAATGGGGTATCAGTATCCTACACGAAAGATTGGAAAAAGTAGTGACAAGCGATGGGCAGTAACTTCATTAATGTATTTTTTTTTAATTTTCATTTAAAATAAATCGTTATTTGTCTCTCAAAAAACACTACGAGTTAATTCTAACACCTAATACTATTATACATATCGATGATTTAAAAGTTTTACCTCACCTGGGTGAGGTAAATAGTATAAAAAGAAATAATTTCTTATAACTTTGATTTTTTATTAAATCACGTAGGTTAACCGCGAGGTTAACCGAAAGGATCAAGAAACCCGCATATAACCCGCACGGGTTTCTTGATCCTTTTATTCTAGGTAGTTTTGGAGACAGAGAAACATGAAATGTTTATACAATTCTAAACTTTACAATTCGAAAGGGTCTAGATGAAAAATTTCACAACTAAATAACTTTCAGACATACCTCCTCCGTACATTCTTAAATAAATATTTCCAAAAAATTTGGTCTATTTCCTATGTTTACAACTTTTTTCTCCGTATTCTTATTTATGCCCATTCACATTAACCCACTGGGGATGGACTCGGTCAATAGCTTTGCTGTGATCCAAAAACTCGTTCTCTCAATTCAGTGCCAAAATAGCTCAATATAAATTAAAGTAATTATTTAATTTTAACTACTGTAACGGAATCAACCAAGTCTGAGCCTAGAATATTGTTCGAGTTCGTTCCCAAAGTAGTTAGGACACAATTCATTCGGAAGAACAGCTCCCTTATACAAGTTGATAAAAATCACGTTATATTGACTGTTTGAAATTATCCTTGCTTAATTCCCAACTTTTCGGACCATACGAATATAATCCATCAAGACACAATGATGACTCTTCTAAGCAATTATATAACTTTTATAATTAAGTCACAATAAGGGTACAAACCAAAAATTTTACATACATCGTGTTACCTGTTCCTATCAAGAAACTGGCATTATTACCAGAGAAAAATTTATTGGAACAATGTTTAATAAACAAACAGGTAACAAACAGTCAGGACTAAAGACAGACAGAACTTTCATCAAAATAGTGTTCACATCTAACTTTCAAGTAATTCTGTCTTTAATAAAAAAAAATGAAGCAGGCTTCTTGACAATACTTGATTTAAACTGTTTGTGACTATTACAAAGAATAGTATTTAACCGATAACAAAAAAATTCAGTTTTTTTCCGGCCTTTACTTCTGGACATATTTTTCTGATTATAATTAATTATGAAATGAAATAACAAATACCAATACGAATACCCCTTCTTAGCCGCTAACAAAATACTGTCATCGTATCAATGAAAGATATCAGAGTCACTACAGAAACAATAGCTACCTGTGCATCACAGAACGCATGAGGAAAGGGCTATTCGCGTGTGTGATGTACTCTATTACAGGCAATTAGAGATAGAGATTCCTACTAGGCGAAAATGTAACTCTGTACTGCTAAGCGCAGTCGTTTGACACCATATGACCCTTGTAGGTTAACAGAAAGGAAAACTCAAATTTATTTCAATAACTGATATCTTGTCATTGGTAACTATCCAATTATAAATATGTTGTTTTTAAGCAATACTTGACAAAATGACACAGTACTGTGCGTATAATTTTGACAATACTGGAGTTTATAATTTTTTAAAAAATAGTCAGCATTTGAAATTTTGAGTAAAAGCAAAACATCAAAAAAATTTGTGACTACACCTTCTGCCATGTTATGTCTAAAGCATTTCAAGCCAAGCGATTACTGTGAAAAATCATAAAATTATTTACTAGGCTATATCTGCAACTTCATTCGTATAGAAACACATTATTGGTCTTTCCTCAGTCTTTATAATATTAATAATAATCACCCGCGTATCACATTCCTGGTATTTCTATTTGGCTGGAGGATGACCAAACTACCATATGAACTGACCCTAGAGCACGCCACATATAACTGGCCATGGAAGAAACTGTCACTCCTGACATCCACATCAGCCATGTCCAAACTCTATCCCTGTGCCTTATTTATTATCGTCATGACGTAGCAAACCTTTACAAGAAATTACAGACGCTTGAATTCAAGGTGGTAGACTGAAGAGTTTAGAGTAATTTGGAGGCTGAAGACGGTTTCCCCTTGATTGATACCTGTAATAGTCTTGGCTACGATTACATGTTTGTATAGAGTTTTCATCTGAAGCCTAATAATGAATCTTCAATCTGTATTACCGAGTCCATAAACTCAGTCTACAATCCATTGATTGGACTTTATGAGCTTACTTTTATAACTAGACAGCCCAAACTCAACAAAAACAGCTCCACACGTAAGTTACATATTAAATACAATGTTTCACACATTCCTTATCTTTTGTAAATTAGACAGCCCAAAGTCAATAAAAACAGCTCTACGTGCAAGTTACATATTGAATTCAACATTTCATAAATTCCTAACCTTTTATAAACTAGACAGCTCAAAGTCATTAAAAACAGCTCCACATGTAAATTACATATTGAATTATTGTTTCATACACTTCTAATCTTTTGTCAACAAGACAGCTCAAAGTCAATAAAAACAGCTCTACACGTAAATTAAATATTGAATACGATGTTTCATACATTCCTAATCTATTGTAAACAAGAAAGACCAAAGTCAATAAAAACAGCTCTACGTGCAAGTTACATATTGAATTCAACATTTCATAAATTCCTAACCTTTTATAAACTAGACAGCTCAAAGTCATTAAAAACAGCTCCACATGTAAATTACATATTGAATTATTGTTTCATACACTTCTAATCTTTTGTCAACAAGACAGCTCAAAGTCAATAAAAACAGCTCTACACGTAAATTACATATTGAATACGATGTTTCATACATTCCTAATCTATTGTAAACAAGAAAGACCAAAGTCAATAAAAACAGCTCCACACGTACATTACATATTGAATTATTGTTTCATACACTCCTAATCTTTTGTAAACAAGTCAGCTTAAAGTCAATAAAAACAGATCTACACGTAAATTACATATTGAATACGATGTTTCATATATTCCTAATCTATTGTAAACAAGAAAGACCAAAGTCAATAAAAACAGCTCCACATGTAAGTTACATACTGAATGTAATGTTTCATACATTCCTAATCTTTTGTAAGCTAGACAGCCCAAAGTCAATAAAAACAGCTGTACATGTACATTACATATTGAATTCAATACTTCATAAATTTCTAACTAGACAGCCGAAAGTCAATAAAAAGAGCTCCACAAGTAAGTTACATATAGAATACAATGTTTCATACACTCCTAATCTTTTGTAAACTAGACAGCCCGAAGTCAATAAAAACAGCTCCACATGTACATTACATATTGAATTCAATACTTCATAAATTTCTAACTAGACAGCCCAAAGTCAATAAAAACAGCTCCACATGTACATTACATATTGAATTCAATACTTCATAAATTTCTAACTAGACAGCCCAAAGTCAATAAAAACAGCTAAATACGTAAATTATATATTGAATATGTTATTTCATACATTAAATTCATAATTTTCAAGAAAAAATGTCGACACTCAACTATTTTTTAAGACCTTTTATACCATTACTTCCCAAAATAGAGGAACCTCAGTTATTTTTTGTGACAAAAGAATACAAGAGCATTACGTATTTATAGCTACGCTTCCAATATTTGTATGGTTAAGATAAAAAAAATGTAATCTTTATTAAACAGTTTAGGAGATTTTCATGACAGGTACAAACAGACAGGCGATTGACTGATTATTACAGAATATTAGTCTTATATTAAACATCAGATGAAAAACTAACTCTAGTTGGAACAAACCACATCAAATTCAAATGGAAACAGCTGATAATGAAATATCTATAACTATATCTAACGTCTCAGGTTATTTATATATATATCCATATCCATCAATAGATAACAACATATGTGGCACATAAGACAAGTCTCACCCGGTCGAGGGACCTGCCCTTCCACCAGCCACGCGAATCGCCCTCCTTGCTGAGCACCAGCACCTTGGCGCCGGGTCGCAAGCCCAGCTGCGTTTCGTCCATGGGACGGAAATCATGCACCACCGTCGCCACAACCCGACGGAACGGCCATTTCAGCGTCACGTTTAGGCTGCCGAATATCAGTATTACACAAATTATATATATAATGGGAAAACAAGAAAACCAATGTTAAATCAAAAGGGTTATAGTCAGTTTTAGTCAAGTAATTACGGTAATATAAAATCAACATAAAATTCGTTAGAAATTATAAATTAATTTACTCACTCGTCACTGTAATAACACTCCAGAGAAAAAATGGTAATTTCTGCCATCTCTATAATACTCATTTTAAAATTTATTTATTTCTTGAAAATCCCACGCTGAACTTGCAGATTACCCAAAGCGAATAATAATTAGTCCTAGTCTCTGCAACATATGTCCGATTCAAAACTTCTTTTTCTTTTGGAAAGCCCATACTTTGCAGAAGATTGTAGGCTACGTTACCACCACCTACAACTTACAGATGACCATTAGACGCTCAATCATTAGAAGAAATACTGATGGATTCACGAAAGATTGATTGTCTAATTATAAAAATTCTTTCAATAATTATAATTAAACCATTCATCTATCTGCCGTACATCTTCAATATGATAGCACGTCTAATGGTCGCCATAGGGACAGAACAGTGAAAAAATGCGTAACCGAAGTCGTGAACACTACTTAAACACTGCAAGTCCGATCATTGGCCATCAATTGATCATCCTGAGCTTTCCCGCAGATATACCCGCAACCCCGACATCGTTTAGTGAATGGAGCAAAAACGTTTGGTGCCACACTGGGGAAAGCATCTCAGTAAGACAGACACTCCTTAGATAAGATACATAACCAGTGAATGGCTTTTGACTAAATTTCAATAAACAAATTGATTACAACCCAAGGCCAGTGAAACTAAGAATATAGTATATTCCGATATGATTTTGGGCAGAATTTCGGATTTTCTAATTTCAAAGTAATTAGGCCCATTATTACAATAATTCCGAGTAAAACCACAGGGAACCCTACTTATCGATATAAGTCCTTTTATGGCACAAGATTAGGCTTCACAGTTCTCTACTCGATTAAAACTGGATAAATAATTAAACCATTGAGAATACCATTAATCAATTAATTGTAAATAATCTTTTAAATTGAAGTTTTTGTGGTAAACCGACAGGGGCTGTTGTGCCTAATAGGGTCAGATGGAGAAGGCTTGTGGAGACAGCTAAGAAGGCTTGTAGAGACAACCATGTAATAAAACTGTAACAGTAGAAGTGAGTGAATTCTGTACACGGAAGATATTTTAAAAAGAGTGATTGATTTAACGTACAGAATGATAATAGAGGTCAGAAAACCTGTTTTTAGACTGTATTTTTGTCTGTATGTTTATTTGTTCTTCAATCATGCGAAATCTACTGGATAGATTTAGCTGAAATTTGGTATGGTAAAATGAGGTGTGTTCAAAAAGTATGTTCAAAAGGTGTGTTCAGTCGACATTCGAAATGCATCCGCGCACTTAATTTCGTTTTTCACACAAAATTTGATACAGGTTGTTCGTTCCATTTTTTTGAATAGGTAAAAATCGAAGACGAGCCAAAACACGTGCAAGCAAAGCAGCTGTCAACAATTAACTGAACATTCAAAATGGCCGAACTTGTGGGCATAAGTGAGAGACATAAGTACCAACATAACGCCACAAAAAAATCTAAATTCGAATATACGTAACCTGCGAAAATTCGCGATACTTTTTGAACACACCTCATACTTTATCTCGAGCAATACATAGGATTCTCTTTATCATGCTATTACAGATTTAAAAAAAAACCTGACTTGATGATTGTTACGATATTGGTACTGTCAACATCATTTACTAGCGTTTTAGCAAATTTTATGTTTATTGATATATTACGATATAGTATTACCAATGCCATCTACCAGCTTTTTTAATAAACTTCATGGTCATAGAAATCTGAGAGAAAAAAAAACAAAAAAAGACAAAAATTTCCTAATAACATTTCTTCAGAATTCCACGCAAACGATGTTATGGGTACAAATACCCTATAATATAAATAAAACTGTGACAGAGTGAATTCTGCATATGGAAAATATTTTTAAAAAGTGATTGATTAAGCAAGAAGTATAATAGTTTTTAGAAGTTTTGTCTGTTTGTCAATCAGTTCTTCAATCATGCGAAATCTACAGACAGATTTTGCTGAAATTTGGTATAGTAATAGTTTATAACCTCAAGCGACACATAAGATACTTTTTATCATGCTACTGCAGATTTTTAAAAAAACCTGACGTGGTGAATATTACGATATTGATACTGTCAACAGTCCCAATATTGTAATATTCACCACATCATTTATTAAGCTTTAAACTTTATGTCCACAGATATGCTACTACATGGTATTGGCAATGCCATCTTTTACAGTTTTAAATAAACTTTATGCTCACAGATATTCCAAAAACGAAACGGAATAATAGTGATGATAATAATAACAACAGTAATAATAGTTTCGACAAATTAGTTGGATCAGCCGTGATGCTAGCGCACGTCTAGCGCGTTATATTGAGATGGTGGGCAGCTAGCACGTTATATTGAGATGGTGGGCAGCTAGCACGTTATATTGAGATGGTGGGCAGCTAGCACGTTATATTGAGATGGTAGGCAGCTAGCACGTTATATTGAGATGGTGGGCAGCTAGCGCGTTATATTGAGATGGCGGGCAGCTAGCACGTTATATTGAGATGGTGGGCAGCTAGCATGCTATATTGAGATGGTGGGCAGCTAGCATGTTATATTGAGATGGTGGACAGCTAGCGCGTTATATTGAGATGGTGGACAGCTAGCACGTTATATTGTGATGGTGGGCAGCTAGCGCGTTATATTGAGATGGTGGGCAGATAGCGCGTTATATTGAGATGGTGGGCAGGTAGCGCTTTATATTGAGATCGCAACTTATAAACCTGCCATCTTTGTATACAAACTTTTGACCTTTTTTATGTAGTCAATAAAAACAATCATCAATTATATAAGCACAGTCGGTGTCTAACACTTGTCGCCAATTTGCAGACAGAACTAAAATTCCTTCCACTTTAAAATCTTTGGGTAATTGACTGAAGAACCAGTGAAGTTCGATTTTGATATGACTTTCGTCTTTAAATTTTATTTAGCGTAAATTATTAGACAGAGAGCGAAACAGATGGAGAATACCGTGGGTGAGGTAGCATACTCCATCCAAATGAAAGTAATTTTTCAGATTAAATCTTAGCTGTAATTATACTGTTAGCTGGAAGGAGTTCACAATGAATAACTCCATTTATACCCCCACCATGCATTCAAAAGTATCTTTTGTCCAATCTTATATTTTGGCGTAGGTACACCTTTTCTCTGGCTCCTAGCTACTACATGAAAAATTAATATAAGCCACTATTTTTCATCTCTTGTAATCAGATACTTTAGCCAATCATTAATACGACGAGAACTTCAAAGCTCCCTGTACACATTAGCTCTTTTCTGAAGAAAAGGGGTGTTAGCTCGTGTGGTAGCCAAAAGAAATATTTCCACTTCTTTCTCAAAGAATGAAATTGTTTATCCACTGCAGCGTGAGAGCATAAAAGTATGTCTGCCAAGCAATGTGAACTTAATCTAAGATCTGTTTCAATAAGGCTTTTCAATGTTTCTAAATGTATTGTAGGAGGTCACCTTAGATGAGTTTCATCCGACATATCAGAATTCTCTACTTTGAATCTTTAGAACCAGTGCTTGTCTGTGTCTTAAGATAGCACACCTTCACCCATCGTTTTGTATATATTGCATGTTGCTTCGCTGGCTTTTCGCCTTAAACAAAATTCAGGAACAAGAGTCCTCTAAATTCACTTGGAGATACTTCCATTTTTTCATTTATTCTTTACTCACAGATTACTGAATTGTAAAGTGAACAGAAGCTGGAACGCTTTCTTTAAATACCCTACAAGAAACATTCTAGACGCTTCTATGACATTCTAGAAATCTGTTGAAAGAATTGGGGGGTTTATAAGTTTCCAACCCAATATTTAATTAAAATGTGAAAGTTAAACTATGTACAATTAATTAAAAAAAAAGCCCGAAACTCACCCGACAAAGTTCTCCGACAGGCTGATGCGCTCATAGTAGGAAACGAGTTCGACGACGCTGCGGAAGAAGCGCGACTCGGAGAGGAAATAGTGTGGCACCGAATCTATAGGCTTCCGGCATACGCGCATGTGTTTCACCGTGTTGTCCGTCCTGTCAAAATGCATACGCAAGGTAACATATATATATATTTGTATTCTTATATTTAAAGAAAATATATAATTCCACTGTTATAAAGTCTATAAAGTAAAAAATATGAACACAGCTTAATAATAAATATTATGCACAAAAACATAACCACCTCCATGTTTACACTAAATGTTATTAACTGAGATACGTTATAAAATCACTCTGTAAAATTAACCATCACCCGATAGAGATGTTGACGCTTTTGGTACAGTGTTTAAAACCAAGCATAAGTATATAGACCACAATAATTAATAATATTTACTAATACTTTAAAAATCATGTATTTTCAATTCCATTTAAAATTTTGCTCTAAAACGCCAAACACTGGTATACTGATAAGGTGATATAAATGTTTTTTCATAATTTTTGTAATAAAAGACGAATTCCAAGTTTTATAAGTCTTGTGCTTTGCTTCAGTGTGCAAACACTACAATTAAAACACCTGGAAAGTTATTAATTCACAATTCACGACAAAATTATGTTTTTATTGAATACAGTCAACATCCCTATTAATTACATTTTTTTTTTATATTTTATTTGAACAGTTTAATAATTTAAATTATTACAAAAATATTTAATTACCAAATAATATGCATTTTTAGTAGCAATTGTTTTATTATTAGAGGTGGATATCACTATAATATTCGTTTTTAGTACCAATGTTTTATTAATAGAGGTGGATATCACTATAATATGCATTTTTAGTACCAACTGTGTTATAAATAGAGGTGGATATCACTGTAATATGCACTTTTAGTGCCAATGTTTTATTAATAGAGGTGGATATTCACTATAATATGCATTTTTAGTACCAACTGTGTTATAAATAGAGGTGGATATCACTGTAATATGCACTTTTAGTGCCAATGTTTTATTAATAGAGGTGGATATTCACTATAATACGCAGTTTTAGTACCAATGTTCTATTAATAGATATGGATATCACTATAATATGCATTTTTAGTACCAATGTTTTATTAATAGAGGTGGATATCACTATAATATGAATTTTTAATACCAATGTTTTATTAATGGAGGTGGATATCACTATAATATGCATTTTTAGTACCAATTGTTCTAGTAATAGAGGTGGATATCACTATAATATGCATTTTTAGTAGCAACTGTGTTATAAATAGAGGTGGATATCACTGTAATATGCACTTTTAGTGCCAATGTTTTATTAATAGAGGTGGATATTCACTATAATATGCATTTTTAGTACCAATGTTCTATTAATAGATATGGATATCACTATAATATGCATTTTTAGTACCAATGTTTTATTAATAGAGGTGGATATCACTATAATATGCATCTTGTTCTATTTTGCTTTCCAAAAAAAATTTAGACACTCATTGTGATAGTAAGTGAAGGAACTCACAATAAAGGCAGTCTGAATTTCTAATCAACATCCTTACTCATTTTAACTGAATTTAATTATATTTATATTGAATTATTGATAAGGAATTAATTTAATTATGTCTACCTACTGTCTACCGCTGACGATAACATGGAAAAAATCAAACAATTAATGCTTAAAAATTATTAATATAAATTTCAGTATTAGAGAGTTGACTCGGGAGTTGAACATTGATAAAATGACCGTTCATGGAATTTTAGCCAATGTTTTGAGCATGAGACATGTCATCGCAAAACTGGTTTTGAAAGAGTTTAATGTTTTATAAAAAGAGCATAGATTGAAGACGTTGATTGATCAACTGAAGACTCGATCGAAGACATCAAATGGAATTTGCTACAGGAAATAAAGGCCATACCACTTTCGGCATATACGAAGCGTATGGAATAGTGGGTCCGGCGTTATCACAGTTGTATTGAAAATAATAGAGAGTACTTTAAAAGTGACAAAATAAATTTTTGCATCTTAAATTTTTGTGTGTTTTTAACAATTCTGGATAATTTTTACACAGAAGATATAAAATTAATAAAATAAAAAGTAAAATATTCTGTTTTTTGGTCAATTTAATTACATACTTATCTTCCTATGTATAGCTAGCTGAAAAATATTGGAATTTGTATTGGAGATAAAACAGACTGGGATAAAACGAACCTAAACTAACCCTTTGTTGCAAATTCTTTGCTTGGAAATATAGTTGTTGATGTGAAACATCTAATTTAACATTATGATGGCACGTCACGTCTTGCCATTCGATCAGTTTCGGGTCTTGCCAGCTCTTACCGGCTTAATTCAGTAAGCTTCACGTCTTGTCTGCCATTCGGCCAGCTTCACATCATGTCGGCTCTTTCCGACTTAATTCGGCCAGCTTCGCGTCTTGTTGGGTCTTTCCGAATCAATGCTTCCCTTTCTACTTACACTTGCTACTTTACGTGCATGTTAATATATCAGCATTGTTTCTTATTTACTAACGCTTTCAACTTACTCATTTACATCGGTCTATTGCATTAAAATGTCTTAAAACATTAAAAGTGTTTATTAATTTAAAATATAAATTAGTGAGAATGAAAAAGAAAATTTAGATATTCCACATCAGCCAGGCGTCTCCGAATCATGATTAGATTTTTATTTTTTTTTTAGGCCAAAGATGGATCATAAATGCAGGTTCTGAAGTCATTCTAATTCATTGAGAAACTGCTCGCTTAAATTTAGATAATATTAATCTTCATAGTCTAGGATATTCAAAAATATAGTTTGACAAATATGTACTTCGAAGTTAGAGGAATTTTTGGCAGACATTTGGGAGAGTGTATTCCAGTAAAATATTATAACTAAGATATCGATCAGTCAGTAAGTAAAGATCAAAATAAGATATTGAATAGCCGTTAACAAGTAGCATCGCTATAGCTAATGGCCGTTAAGAGCCGTTAACAAATAGTATCGCTATAGCCAATGGCCGTTAACAAATAGTATCACTATAGCCAATGGCCATTAGTAGCCGTTAACGAGTAGTATCACTAACATTTGGCAAATCACTGTAGCCAATATTCGATAGAAATTATTGATTAACAATAATAATTACCTATGATTATATTGTACTCGTCATAAGACCCCACTTATTGGTCCACTAATTGATAAAATTTAAATCTGCATTTGAAGATCACCAGCACATATACGAGGGAGGTCTGAAAAGTTTCCGACCTTAACGTGAAGATGGCAGCACTTATCAATAAAAGCTAGGGAATATGGTTGCGTATCTTTTGACTCACTAAAATATCTGCCATTTTGGATGCGCAGTTGTTCTTTGACAATCGTTTGAGTGAATCTATGTGTTTTTGTGAAGATTTAAAAAAATCGAGTATCGAGCTGTCATTAAATAGAGACGCAGTTTCTTTATCAGTGCTTGTCGCCTCTCCACTTTCTGCGATGCTATGTCAATTATAACAACTTTTGAATCAGCTGAACCAACTGTTACTAGCTTTAAATATTTTATCTTTGGTTGCCTCCCCAGCTTCTTCTTTCAATCTCTCAAAAACCAGCTTAGATTGAGAATATACCATGTATCATCTGATCAACGGGACAATTTTTCACTATGACTTGATTATCACACCATAATTTGAACATTGTTTCCATCTGAGTGATAATACCATGACATTTACAAATGATACTTGAATTCAAGGATGAAGCATTTTTCATAGATTTGAGAATTTTTTTTTTTACCTTTTACAATTGTTCTGTTGATTGCGGTAGATCAAATTTCTTTGCCAATTCACAAATTTTAACTTTTGCGTCGAAATCTTTGATAATATTTAGTTTACATTCCAAAGATAATGATTTCCTGTTCTTGTTTGATTCAAATGAATCAATTGTTCTTGGTTTGGATGACATAGGAGTTTATCAATTCAGCCAACTCTGTATATAGAATAATTCCGTGAGGAACACGTCCAAATCTAACGAAAGCCGAACACTATGTGGGCAGAGTGGGGGAGTCAAGTTGCAAGATGTTCAAAAAGAGGAACCGCGTAACTCTAGATTCGCGTAAAACGGAGCAGCAGGGTGTATTACTGTATACAATTTCTATTTATTCCCAAGAATATAAGATAAACTGCGAGGATTACAATTTTTGACTGCTTAAAATATAATCATACATACTTGAGTGAGAGAGCGTATTGTGTGTCGTTTGGCCCCTGGGAGGGCTGGGGGCGAACGCGTAACAGGAACGTGCCATCCACCCGCCGCTCCAACCGTGCCGTCGCTATCTCGCGTCCCATTTCACCCACATACCTGTACAACCAAACACAATGTTACAACGTAAGAAGTTTAGTTATATATTTTGAAAGATTTTTGATAGCTATGAAATACTTCAAAAATATTCATAAAAATACTTCCGTACTGCTGAATTTGAATCATTTTATTTATATAAAACGGTTTATTTATATAAAAGAGGATCAATAATGCTGCCACTGGTTCCTATGTAAATTTATGCAACAAATATTTTTATTCCAATTGTTTCAAAAACGTAAACCAAATAGTTAGGAAGCTGGCGTAGATAAAGGTTTATGATTCCACAGTCGTTGAGAATAATACGTAATCCAGTTTACATCTATATGAACTATAAGTATTTTTTTTTAAATAAATTTTGAAACTAAAAAAAAATTAATCTCATATTATACTATTGTATCAGCCATTCATTTATTTTATTAAATACACTGTACAGATGCCAAATATACGGGAGGTGGACATCTATATCCCTGTATTTTTCATAACAATAATTATAAATATGGAAAAAAATCGTCTTCTATCTTAATTTTTTATATCTTCGGTAGTAAAAAAAGAGGGAGACATGGTCATCACTAATTTTTTTTATGAATTTTTAAATTAAAAACAGAATATATTGTTTTATATTATATTATTGTATCTGCTCTTCTTTCTTTTAATAAAGTCACTGTATAGATGTCAAAAATAAGGGAGGCAGACATCTAAATTGCTATAATTGCTAAACAATTTTATTAAAGGCACTGTACAGATGCCAAATATAAAAGAGACAGACGTGTAAATTGCTATAATTGCTAATTTCTTAACTAAACAATTTTATTAAAGGCACTGTACAGAGATGCCAAATATAAGGGAGGCAGACGTGTAAATTGCTATAATTGCTAATTTCTTAACTAAACAATTTTATTAAAGGCACTGTACAGAGATGCCAAATATAAGGGAGGCAGACGTCTAAATTGCTATAATTGCTAATTTCTTAACTAAACAATTTTATTAAAGGCACTGTACAGATGCCAAAAATAAGGGAGGCAGATGTCTAAATTGCGATAATTGCTAATTTCTTAACTACACAATTTTATTAGTCACTGTATAAAGATGCCATATATAATAGAGGCAAACGTCTAAATTGCTATAATTGCTAATTTCTTAACTAAATAATTTTATTAAAGTCACTGCACAGATGTCAAAAATAAGGGAGGCAGATGTCTAAATTGCTAATTTCGTAACTAAACAATTTTATTAGTCACTGTATAAAGATGCCAAATATAAGAGAGGCAGACGTCTAAATTGCTATAATTGCTAATTTCTTAACTAAATAATTTTATTAAAGTCACTGCACAGATGTCAAAAATAAGGGAGGCAGATGTCTAAATTGCTAATTTCTTAACTAAAAAATTTTATTAAAGTCACTATAGAAGTCACCATATGGATGCCAAATATAAGAGAGGCAGACGTGTAAATTGCTATAATTGTTAATTTCTTAGCTAAAAATTTTTATTAAAATCACTGTACAGATGCCAAATATAAGAGAGGCAGAGGTCTAAATTGCGATAATTGCTAATTTCTTAACTACACAATTTTATTAGTCACTGTATAAAGATGCCAAATATAAGAGAGGCAGACGTCTAAATTGCTATAATTGCTAATTTCTTAACTAAATAATTTTATTAAAGTCACTGCACAGATGTCAAAAATAAGGGAGGCAGATGTCTAAATTGCTAATTTCGTAACTAAACAATTTTATTAGTCACTGTATAAAGATGCCAAATATAAGAGAGGCAGACGTCTAAATTGCTATAATTGCTAATTTCTTAACTAAATAATTTTATTAAAGTCACTGCACAGATGTCAAAAATAAGGGAGGCAGATGTCTAAATTGCTAATTTCTTAACTAAAAAATTTTATTAAAGTCACTATAGAAGTCACCATATGGATGCCAAATATAAGAGAGGCAGACGTGTAAATTGCTATAATTGTTAATTTCTTAGCTAAAAATTTTTATTAAAATCACTGTACAGATGCCAAATATAAGAGAGGCAGACGTCTAAATTGCGATAATTGCTAATTTCTTAACTACACAATTTTATTAGTCACTGTATAAAGATGCCAAATATAAGAGAGGCAGACGTCTAAATTGCTATAATTGCTAATTTCTTAACTAAATAATTTTATTAAAGTCACTGCACAGATGTCAAAAATAAGGGAGGCAGATGTCTAAATTGCTAATTTCGTAACTAAACAATTTTATTAGTCACTGTATAAAGATGCCAAATATAAGAGAGGCAGACGTCTAAATTGCTATAATTGCTAATTTCTTAACTAAATAATTTTATTAAAGTCACTGCACAGATGTCAAAAATAAGGGAGGCAGATGTCTAAATTGCTAATTTCTTAACTAAAAAATTTTATTAAAGTCACTATAGAAGTCACCATATGGATGCCAAATATAAGAGAGGCAGACGTGTAAATTGCTATAATTGTTAATTTCTTAGCTAAAAATTTTTATTAAAATCACTGTACAGATGCCAAATATAAGAGAGGCAGACGTCTAAATTGCGATAATTGCTAATTTCTTAACTACACAATTTTATTAGTCACTGTATAAAGATGCCAAATATAAGAGAGGCAGACGTCTAAATTGCTATAATTGCTAATTTCTTAACTAAATAATTTTATTAAAGTCACTGCACAGATGTCAAAAATAAGGGAGGCAGATGTCTAAATTGCTAATTTCTTAACTAAACAATTTTATTAGTCACTGTATAAAGATGCCAAATATAAGAGAGGCAGACGTGTAAATTGCTATAATTGTTAATTTCTTAGCTAAAAATTTTTATTAAAATCACTGTACAGATGCCAAATATAAGAGAGGCAGACGTCTAAATTGCGATAATTGCTAATTTCTTAACTACACAATTTTATTAGTCACTGTATAAAGATGCCAAATATAAGAGAGGCAGACGTCTAAATTGCTATAATTGCTAATTTCTTAACTAAATAATTTTATTAAAGTCACTGCACAGATGTCAAAAATAAGGGAGGCAGATGTCTAAATTGCTAATTTCGTAACTAAACAATTTTATTAGTCACTGTATAAAGATGCCAAATATAAGAGAGGCAGACGTCTAAATTGCTATAATTGCTAATTTCTTAACTAAATAATTTTATTAAAGTCACTGCACAGATGTCAAAAATAAGGGAGGCAGATGTCTAAATTGCTAATTTCTTAACTAAAAAATTTTATTAAAGTCACTATAGAAGTCACCATATGGATGCCAAATATAAGAGAGGCAGACGTGTAAATTGCTATAATTGTTAATTTCTTAGCTAAAAATTTTTATTAAAATCACTGTACAGATGCCAAATATAAGAGAGGCAGAGGTCTAAATTGCGATAATTGCTAATTTCTTAACTACACAATTTTATTAGTCACTGTATAAAGATGCCAAATATAAGAGAGGCAGACGTCTAAATTGCTATAATTGCTAATTTCTTAACTAAATAATTTTATTAAAGTCACTGCACAGATGTCAAAAATAAGGGAGGCAGATGTCTAAATTGCTAATTTCGTAACTAAACAATTTTATTAGTCACTGTATAAAGATGCCAAATATAAGAGAGGCAGACGTCTAAATTGCTATAATTGTTAATTTCTTAACTAAATAATTTTATTAAAGTCACTGCACAGATGTCAAAAATAAGGGAGGCAGATGTCTAAATTGCTAATTTCTTAACTAAAAAATTTTATTAAAGTCACTATAGAAGTCACCATATGGATGCCAAATATAAGAGAGGCAGACGTGTAAATTGCTATAATTGTTAATTTCTTAGCTAAAAATTTTTATTAAAATCACTGTACAGATGCCAAATATAAGAGAGGCAGACGTCTAAATTGCGATAATTGCTAATTTCTTAACTACACAATTTTATTAGTCACTGTATAAAGATGCCAAATATAAGAGAGGCAGACGTCTAAATTGCTATAATTGCTAATTTCTTAACTAAATAATTTTATTAAAGTCACTGCACAGATGTCAAAAATAAGGGAGGCAGATGTCTAAATTGCTAATTTCTTAACTAAACAATTTTATTAGTCACTGTATAAAGATGCCAAATATAAGAGAGGCAGACGTGTAAATTGCTATAATTGTTAATTTCTTAGCTAAAAATTTTTATTAAAATCACTGTACAGATGCCAAATATAAGAGAGGCAGACGTCTAAATTGCGATAATTGCTAATTTCTTAACTACACAATTTTATTAGTCACTGTATAAAGATGCCAAATATAAGAGAGGCAGACGTCTAAATTGCTATAATTGCTAATTTCCTAACTAAATAATTTTATTAAAGTCACTGCACAGATGTCAAAAATAAGGGAGGCAGATGTCTAAATTGCTAATTTCTTAACTAAAAAATTTTATTAAAGTCACTATAGAAGTCACCATATGGATGCCAAATATAAGAGAGGCAGACGTGTAAATTGCTATAATTGTTAATTTCTTAGCTAAAAATTTTTATTAAAATCACTGTACAGATGCCAAATATAAGAGAGGCAGACGTCTAAATTGCGATAATTGCTAATTTCTTAACTACACAATTTTATTAGTCACTGTATAAAGATGCCAAATATAAGAGAGGCAGACGTCTAAATTGCTATAATTGCTAATTTCTTAACTAAATAATTTTATTAAAGTCACTGCACAGATGTCAAAAATAAGGGAGGCAGATGTCTAAATTGCTAATTTCTTAACTAAACAATTTTATTAGTCACTGTATAAAGATGCCAAATATAAGAGAGGCAGACGTGTAAATTGCTATAATTGTTAATTTCTTAGCTAAAAATTTTTATTAAAATCACTGTACAGATGCCAAATATAAGAGAGGCAGACGTCTAAATTGCGATAATTGCTAATTTCTTAACTACACAATTTTATTAGTCACTGTATAAAGATGCCAAATATAAGAGAGGCAGACGTCTAAATTGCTATAATTGCTAATTTCTTAACTAAATAATTTTATTAAAGTCACTGCACAGATGTCAAAAATAAGGGAGGCAGATGTCTAAATTGCTAATTTCGTAACTAAACAATTTTATTAGTCACTGTATAAAGATGCCAAATATAAGAGAGGCAGACGTCTAAATTGCTATAATTGCTAATTTCTTAACTAAATAATTTTATTAAAGTCACTGCACAGATGTCAAAAATAAGGGAGGCAGATGTCTAAATTGCTAATTTCGTAACTAAACAATTTTATTAGTCACTGTATAAAGATGCCAAATATAAGAGAGGCAGACGTCTAAATTGCTATAATTGCTAATTTCTTAACTAAATAATTTTATTAAAGTCACTGCACAGATGTCAAAAATAAGGGAGGCAGATGTCTAAATTGCTAATTTCTTAACTAAAAAATTTTATTAAAGTCACTATAGAAGTCACCATATGGATGCCAAATATAAGAGAGGCAGACGTGTAAATTGCTATAATTGTTAATTTCTTAGCTAAAAATTTTTATTAAAATCACTGTACAGATGCCAAATATAAGAGAGGCAGACGTCTAAATTGCGATAATTGCTAATTTCTTAACTACACAATTTTATTAGTCACTGTATAAAGATGCCAAATATAAGAGAGGCAGACGTCTAAATTGCTATAATTGCTAATTTCTTAACTAAATAATTTTATTAAAGTCACTGCACAGATGTCAAAAATAAGGGAGGCAGATGTCTAAATTGCTAATTTCTTAACTAAACAATTTTATTAGTCACTGTATAAAGATGCCAAATATAAGAGAGGCAGACGTGTAAATTGCTATAATTGTTAATTTCTTAGCTAAAAATTTTTATTAAAATCACTGTACAGATGCCAAATATAAGAGAGGCAGACGTCTAAATTGCGATAATTGCTAATTTCTTAACTACACAATTTTATTAGTCACTGTATAAAGATGCCAAATATAAGAGAGGCAGACGTCTAAATTGCTATAATTGCTAATTTCTTAACTAAATAATTTTATTAAAGTCACTGCACAGATGTCAAAAATAAGGGAGGCAGATGTCTAAATTGCTAATTTCGTAACTAAACAATTTTATTAGTCACTGTATAAAGATGCCAAATATAAGAGAGGCAGACGTCTAAATTGCTATAATTGCTAATTTCTTAACTAAATAATTTTATTAAAGTCACTGCACAGATGTCAAAAATAAGGGAGGCAGATGTCTAAATTGCTAATTTCTTAACTAAAAAATTTTATTAAAGTCACTATAGAAGTCACCATATGGATGCCAAATATAAGAGAGGCAGACGTGTAAATTGCTATAATTGTTAATTTCTTAGCTAAAAATTTTTATTAAAATCACTGTACAGATGCCAAATATAAGAGAGGCAGACGTCTAAATTGCGATAATTGCTAATTTCTTAACTACACAATTTTATTAGTCACTGTATAAAGATGCCAAATATAAGAGAGGCAGACGTCTAAATTGCTATAATTGCTAATTTCTTAACTAAATAATTTTATTAAAGTCACTGCACAGATGTCAAAAATAAGGGAGGCAGATGTCTAAATTGCTAATTTCTTAACTAAACAATTTTATTAGTCACTGTATAAAGATGCCAAATATAAGAGAGGCAGACGTGTAAATTGCTATAATTGTTAATTTCTTAGCTAAAAATTTTTATTAAAATCACTGTACAGATGCCAAATATAAGAGAGGCAGACGTCTAAATTGCGATAATTGCTAATTTCTTAACTACACAATTTTATTAGTCACTGTATAAAGATGCCAAATATAAGAGAGGCAGATGTCTAAATTGCTATAATTGCTAATTTCTTAACTAAATAATTTTATTAAAGTCACTGCACAGATGTCAAAAATAAGGGAGGCAGATGTCTAAATTGCTAATTTCGTAACTAAACAATTTTATTAGTCACTGTATAAAGATGCCAAATATAAGAGAGGCAGACGTCTAAATTGCTATAATTGCTAATTTCTTAACTAAATAATTTTATTAAAGTCACTGCACAGATGTCAAAAATAAGGGAGGCAGATGTCTAAATTGCTAATTTCTTAACTAAAAAATTTTATTAAAGTCACTATAGAAGTCACCATATGGATGCCAAATATAAGAGAGGCAGACGTGTAAATTGCTATAATTGTTAATTTCTTAGCTAAAAATTTTTATTAAAATCACTGTACAGATGCCAAATATAAGAGAGGCAGACGTCTAAATTGCGATAATTGCTAATTTCTTAACTACACAATTTTATTAGTCACTGTATAAAGATGCCAAATATAAGAGAGGCAGACGTCTAAATTGCTATAATTGCTAATTTCTTAACTAAATAATTTTATTAAAGTCACTGCACAGATGTCAAAAATAAGGGAGGCAGATGTCTAAATTGCTAATTTCGTAACTAAACAATTTTATTAGTCACTGTATAAAGATGCCAAATATAAGAGAGGCAGACGTCTAAATTGCTATAATTGCTAATTTCTTAACTAAATAATTTTATTAAAGTCACTGCACAGATGTCAAAAATAAGGGAGGCAGATGTCTAAATTGCTAATTTCTTAACTAAAAAATTTTATTAAAGTCACTATAGAAGTCACCATATGGATGCCAAATATAAGAGAGGCAGACGTGTAAATTGCTATAATTGTTAATTTCTTAGCTAAAAATTTTTATTAAAATCACTGTACAGATGCCAAATATAAGAGAGGCAGACGTCTAAATTGCGATAATTGCTAATTTCTTAACTACACAATTTTATTAGTCACTGTATAAAGATGCCAAATATAAGAGAGGCAGACGTCTAAATTGCTATAATTGCTAATTTCTTAACTAAATAATTTTATTAAAGTCACTGCACAGATGTCAAAAATAAGGGAGGCAGATGTCTAAATTGCTAATTTCTTAACTAAACAATTTTATTAGTCACTGTATAAAGATGCCAAATATAAGAGAGGCAGACGTGTAAATTGCTATAATTGTTAATTTCTTAGCTAAAAATTTTTATTAAAATCACTGTACAGATGCCAAATATAAGAGAGGCAGACGTCTAAATTGCGATAATTGCTAATTTCTTAACTACACAATTTTATTAGTCACTGTATAAAGATGCCAAATATAAGAGAGGCAGACGTCTAAATTGCTATAATTGCTAATTTCTTAACTAAATAATTTTATTAAAGTCACTGCACAGATGTCAAAAATAAGGGAGGCAGATGTCTAAATTGCTAATTTCGTAACTAAACAATTTTATTAGTCACTGTATAAAGATGCCAAATATAAGAGAGGCAGACGTCTAAATTGCTATAATTGCTAATTTCTTAACTAAATAATTTTATTAAAGTCACTGCACAGATGTCAAAAATAAGGGAGGCAGATGTCTAAATTGCTAATTTCGTAACTAAACAATTTTATTAGTCACTGTATAAAGATGCCAAATATAAGAGAGGCAGACGTCTAAATTGCTATAATTGCTAATTTCTTAACTAAATAATTTTATTAAAGTCACTGCACAGATGTCAAAAATAAGGGAGGCAGATGTCTAAATTGCTAATTTCTTAACTAAAAAATTTTATTAAAGTCACTATAGAAGTCACCATATGGATGCCAAATATAAGAGAGGCAGACGTGTAAATTGCTATAATTGTTAATTTCTTAGCTAAAAATTTTTATTAAAATCACTGTACAGATGCCAAATATAAGAGAGGCAGACGTCTAAATTGCGATAATTGCTAATTTCTTAACTACACAATTTTATTAGTCACTGTATAAAGATGCCAAATATAAGAGAGGCAGACGTCTAAATTGCTATAATTGCTAATTTCTTAACTAAATAATTTTATTAAAGTCACTGCACAGATGTCAAAAATAAGGGAGGCAGATGTCTAAATTGCTAATTTCTTAACTAAACAATTTTATTAGTCACTGTATAAAGATGCCAAATATAAGAGAGGCAGACGTGTAAATTGCTATAATTGTTAATTTCTTAGCTAAAAATTTTTATTAAAATCACTGTACAGATGCCAAATATAAGAGAGGCAGACGTCTAAATTGCGATAATTGCTAATTTCTTAACTACACAATTTTATTAGTCACTGTATAAAGATGCCAAATATAAGAGAGGCAGACGTCTAAATTGCTATAATTGCTAATTTCCTAACTAAATAATTTTATTAAAGTCACTGCACAGATGTCAAAAATAAGGGAGGCAGATGTCTAAATTGCTAATTTCTTAACTAAAAAATTTTATTAAAGTCACTATAGAAGTCACCATATGGATGCCAAATATAAGAGAGGCAGACGTGTAAATTGCTATAATTGTTAATTTCTTAGCTAAAAATTTTTATTAAAATCACTGTACAGATGCCAAATATAAGAGAGGCAGACGTCTAAATTGCGATAATTGCTAATTTCTTAACTACACAATTTTATTAGTCACTGTATAAAGATGCCAAATATAAGAGAGGCAGACGTCTAAATTGCTATAATTGCTAATTTCTTAACTAAATAATTTTATTAAAGTCACTGCACAGATGTCAAAAATAAGGGAGGCAGATGTCTAAATTGCTAATTTCGTAACTAAACAATTTTATTAGTCACTGTATAAAGATGCCAAATATAAGAGAGGCAGACGTCTAAATTGCTATAATTGCTAATTTCTTAACTAAATAATTTTATTAAAGTCACTGCACAGATGTCAAAAATAAGGGAGGCAGATGTCTAAATTGCTAATTTCTTAACTAAAAAATTTTATTAAAGTCACTATAGAAGTCACCATATGGATGCCAAATATAAGAGAGGCAGACGTGTAAATTGCTATAATTGTTAATTTCTTAGCTAAAAATTTTTATTAAAATCACTGTACAGATGCCAAATATAAGAGAGGCAGACGTCTAAATTGCGATAATTGCTAATTTCTTAACTACACAATTTTATTAGTCACTGTATAAAGATGCCAAATATAAGAGAGGCAGACGTCTAAATTGCTATAATTGCTAATTTCTTAACTAAATAATTTTATTAAAGTCACTGCACAGATGTCAAAAATAAGGGAGGCAGATGTCTAAATTGCTAATTTCTTAACTAAACAATTTTATTAGTCACTGTATAAAGATGCCAAATATAAGAGAGGCAGACGTGTAAATTGCTATAATTGTTAATTTCTTAGCTAAAAATTTTTATTAAAATCACTGTACAGATGCCAAATATAAGAGAGGCAGACGTCTAAATTGCGATAATTGCTAATTTCTTAACTACACAATTTTATTAGTCACTGTATAAAGATGCCAAATATAAGAGAGGCAGACGTCTAAATTGCTATAATTGCTAATTTCCTAACTAAATAATTTTATTAAAGTCACTGCACAGATGTCAAAAATAAGGGAGGCAGATGTCTAAATTGCTAATTTCTTAACTAAACAATTTTATTAGTCACTGTATAAAGATGCCAAATATAAGAGAGGCAGATGTCTAAATTGCTATAATTGCTAATTTCTTAACTAAATAATTTTATTAAAGTCACTGCACAGATGTCAAAAATAAGGGAGGCAGATGTCTAAATTGCTAATTTCTTAACTAAAAAATTTCATTAAAGTCACTATAAAAGTCACCATATGGATGACAAATATAATAGGCAGACGTGTAAATTGCTATAATTGTTAATTTCTTAGCTAACAATTTTTATTAAAATCACTGTACAGATGCCAAATATAAGGCAGGCGTCTAAATTGCTATAATTGCTAATTTCTTAACTAAAAACCTCATGAGATGCAGAACGACTATAGGGAGCTCTCGGTTATCACGTACTAAAAAAACATGAAAAAACATGCTTTTGAAAAATCAACATTCAAATTGTCTGCCATTTTTATTTTCATATTTTTAAATCATTACTAACTAGTGTCATTAGAATACGACCATGAACTATTTTAGTTAGTTTTTTTTAATTTACAAAATTGCAATTTTTTAAAGACGGCACTACATAAGTGGCGTAAGTAACTTTTCTTGCGTTTTATAAGGTAATTTTAATATTTTTATGCAATCTACCTGAATGAAATCATTTACTTTTAATAGATATTTATTTTTTTCTATAATATTAAATCACGAAACACGTCTGCCACTTGCATTTACTTTATCTCGGACTTTAGATGATTGATTAAAAAAAACAGGCAGATGCAATGTTGTTGTTTAGAGCACTTGTTTTTTTAACAACTTTCACACGCTCCCATTAAATATCGCAGCAGAGAATGAGGGGCAGAAATGGCTTATCATATAAATTATTTAGTTTTTTACTTTTATCAACTTCTGCTAAATAATGTAATCACTGCCAAAAAATTTTAATCATATAAAAATACTGCCATTAGCTCCATAACAAAAAACTGACAGCATTCTACAGGTCTTTCTCTGACTTAATTCACGAAAATAGCCGAAGTTTAATAAACTTACAAAGATCATGTTACATACACTAACAATTTACATACACTAACACCACACCCCTGACACTCCATACTAGCGAACAGATTTAATTGCCTACACTACACGTACTCGCCTATCTGTATCCGTATGTGTGTGTGTGTAAATTAATATGGGGCTGTTAGCAGCGTGCAGATAAAGAATGTTTACTACTACTACCTATCGGTCTCGATCGTTGCGGGTATTCGTGCCGATCAAGTGAGTTGACACTATATGTCAACAACATAGCTGTTTCTCTTTCTAACCAATAGCGTCGATCAAATGACTATCTCGATAGCACGCTGGTGCAGTAACTTTGTACTGGCACGCACGTCTTTATTATTTCCTAACTGTGAAAGTGAAATTATGTAAATAAATATTTTATACTATTATACTTTTAATTGAGTGAAAGTGATTTAATAATATTAAGATAGAATTTGAAAAAGGTGTTTATTGTGGGTCGTAAAAACGAAATAAAATATTAAATAAAAATTAATTTTGTTCATTTATAAATGTGATACACTAGAATAAGGTCTTCGTTGTACTTTTGACACTTAATAAACCATATAAAGCCTATGGCAGACACTACAAGGATACATTTTCCAACCATGTGGTTCAAAACTTTTAAGAACAGTATGTATTTTAAAAATGTTCAGTGATATATTTGTCGACATAAAATTATAGGCACTAACCAAATAAGTTGGTGATACAAACAAAATTATTTACAACAAACAAAAAAAGAGAGACAAAACAATCTCCTATCCTTATTCATTTTATTGCTTTCTAAGCACTCGTACACAGCGCAATAACGGACCTTTATGTTGAATTATTATAAATAGTTATCAATTAAGACTGAATTACACAAGGTAAACTCAACCAAATATCGCAAAATTGAGTAAATAACACGCGCACGCAGCAAGTGGCAACCTAGGAACGTGTACTCTTGATTGTACCCATTATCTGCAGGTGACGTTAAACTGGCGGGGGGAGGTGGTGTCGCTTCTTTACATAGTAATAGTTAATATTCTTTGCTAACACCTTCTAGAAGAAACAATCTAACTATAGCAGTATAATTATTGAACATGAGTTAGTTTAAGTATGACATAGTAACTTTAACCCATATGCGATCTGCGGACCTGGCTCTGAGGCGAAGTTAAAATCTCGCCGACGGTCCACTGGCCTGACTCCGGGCCCACGATTAAAGGTGGCACACGGCACATCAAAATTTCCCTGATTGATGAATGATTTTCCCCGTGTGTTGAATTAATATGCCGTTGTCGTTTTTTACGAATTTTTTTCGAATATTTGTACATAATTTAGCTTTATATAACTTTTAACATTTTTTTGAATATTTATTTGAGATCAATCTAAATGAAAAGTTAGTTTTCTATCTGCAGTAGTTCACGAAAAATTGTCAAATAATTGAGAATCGAGTGAGAAATTGGTCTTTTCAAAATTTAATGACATTTTTTGATACTGTTTTATATACTTATAAATAAAAGACTGAAATAGTCTTTCATTTAGAAAATATGTGGCTGTAGATACTTTCAATTGAAGTAATTTTCATAATTAGTTGATAATTAAATTTTGGCGGTGCAGATGTCGCAAATGTCATTTGCATCTGAGTCGATTCGTTAATTAGCACCTGATCCTTAGACGGGTAAATAGAGTTTGTTAAATCAAAGCCATGGTTGAATATTCAGCATGAGAATTCTGACTTTTTCGAAGTTTATTTATAAGTAATCAAGTTTCTAAACTCATTGTGACGCCAGTGAATTGTAACATTGTGACGCCGTGAAATTTGTAAAAATTTCGGAAGAGCAATTTGCAAATAGGATGTACTATTACTGGTTGTTCCATAAGAAGGAGAAGATATGCTTAACCTAAACTTAAACCTAAACTTTAGCTAGACGACCCCTACTGCAAAACACTCAATGTATGTATAAGAAATAACATCTCACCACATGTAGTAATGCAACGTGTTGTCAGGTGCGAGCGGGCAGCAGGGTGCAGCAGGCGGCGGGAGAGGTGGCGCAGCTCCGCTCGCGCCGCAACGTCCTGAGAATGCAATGCACGCCTTGTGCACACAACTGCCGCACACACTGCATTTATAGCCCTGCAATCCGATGCATAATGTGATAATTATAAGGGAAGCCTCCTTTAATAATCTTCACTACATTTCCATCTCTTAATTTTTGTCTTATCTTATGTCTCTACACTTCATTCCATTTTGAAAGAGAATGTTTATGACCAAACTAATTTGACAGTTAAAATATGGTTAGCATAAATGTGTTCAATTAGTTGATCAACTATTTACAAAATTCATCGCATTTGACCCATAAACTCATTAAATCATGTAATATTTACCACTATACTAATTGAATAAATTATAACACTATATAATGCTATGAATATTAATATTACATAAACAGAAACACAATTTGTCTACTAATCAGAATGCATGACATCAAAATGATCCCCACTTCGTAATATACTAACAGATGGTCAACTTCAAGTGATTGTGTGAGCAAGATAGCGCAACCCCATAAACTGAATTCCATAAACAATATTTATGTGTCCTTTTAGAGTGATAAAATGTCTGAAAGATGTATCCTATACTATTAAATGAGCAATTCTTGTATATACACATCTATATATATATATATATATATATATATATATATATATATATATATATGTAAATGATTTTTTGAAAATGGCTCTAACGATTTTGATGAAAATTGGTATATTTATTGCTTAGGTTATTATATTCAATAATTTCTAAGACGAGCCATTATCGGTTAATTACTTTGGAAATGGCGGCCATTTTATATTTTCAAAATTACTATGAACACTATTATTATAACTTAAAAACTTTTCAATGGAAAAACATAGACGAATGGGAGTGAAAGGGGGAGAAAGAGGTGAAGGGCATGTGGAAGGGGCAGGGGAAAGGGGAGGGGACAGTTATGGGGAGGTGGAGGGGGAAGAGAAGGGGAATGGGAAGTGGTAGGGTGGAAGAGAAAGGAAAAAGAGAAGGGAAAGGCGAAGGGAAAGGCGAAGGGGTAGTGAAGGCGAACGCGGACGTGAAGCCGAGTCCGAAGGCGAAGTCAAGGTGAAGGTGAAGCTGAGGCGAAGGCAAAAATGAAACCAAGGCAAAGGCAAAGGGGAAAGTGACGGGGAAGGGGAAGAAAATCTAATACCATGAAACATGCAATTTCACGTTTCTATAGGAAACTTTAAATACACCGAGCAATGCTCGTTCACCCGGTACTCTTTTTTAATGCAACCAACTTCAGAACTGAGTTTCTACTTGCAACCTATTACCATTAGAAACGTACTGCATATTATGAACAAATGTTTATTGACAGTTATTATGAACAAATGTTTATACAGTTTATTTTTCTATTATGATCATAAATTGTATTTTATTTTTACATTTTTCCGATTATAATTTGCTGCATTGCTTTCAAACTATATTCTACTCCAGCAGATTCGGGCCATTTTCACAGTTTGCTTTACGTAATAGCATGAATTACAGATTGGTGTTTAATTAGATGAGGCTCAACCTGGAATATCCTGCCTTTGAGGAACTTGGAGCAGTGGTGACAGGTGAGGGGCTTGTCAAACGTGTGCAAGTTGAACTTGTGGTCCGTGCTGCGGCACCCTGATGGTTCCAGATTATCGCTGAAACCAAATAGGAAGAAGTATAAAGTTAATGGAGTTCCTCCAAGTTGATTAATAATTATTTTGAAACTGGACAAGGTAAATGGGGTTGCCGTATTGCTCTCCGATTTGGGAAAGAAATTATAAATATATTAAAAAAAAATAATTAAAACTACAAACTAATTTTTTAAAAATGAAAAAAACATGAACAAAATGTGAAATATTTGATGATGTATATAATTTTAATTCATATCAAAATAATGAAACTCTGCTTCAAAGTCTTTTACGGAACCATAAATTACAATTTAAATATTATTTATTTTCTTCCTATAAACACCATGAGTGACTTACCACTGATTGACTCAAATATTGACAAGATCCACCGAAAGAAAATAAGATATACACAAATCTAGTTTTGTAATAATTATCATTTGAAAAAAAACAAGGAACCAATGGAAACATTTCATAACTTCCCAGAACTTTACCAGATTTTCCAAAATGTTGGACACCCTACAATTGTATGACACCAGACTCTAAACCAAAACATCTTCATTTCTTTAGAATATCGAATGTCTTTAGAACATACTTAACATTTATCACATTTGCCTCTAAGGTATACGGACGTACAGCACATTATTCCAAGTGTGTTCTCCCAGGCACCTTTGAATTGAAGCAAGTCACTCCAAGTTCGTTTGAGTTGAAGTAAGCAATATTTAAAAGAATAAGCAACAAACACCTTATTGCTTGTTCCTTTTAAATATTGCTTTCGGATATTCCTTGCTGTCAAGTATATTTGGTAATTCTTTAGAAAAAATAATAGCGCTCATCCAGTTACGAGCGAACAGTAAAGACAATTGTACGTTGGAACAGTTGGAAGAATCAGATTGGAAGTCCTATACAATAAATCAGTTGCCGACAGGAAAAAACAAGTAATACGCGCACTTAATTTATCCTCATAAACATCACAAATGTATTTTGTAGCAACTATAGCAGAATTGCTTCTATGATACTAATAAAAGAAATCTTCTAACTTAAAAAAAGCCATACTCACATAGCTTCCCTAATAGCTGCTATCCACTTCCGCCTCGCATCGTCCGTGCGAGCGTATAACGTGTAGACGCAACCCTCACCACGCCGTACCAGTAGCCAACCGGCCGCCCAGCGGGCATCTGCACGCAGCACGCGCCGCGCTGCCGTCTCCTCCACACGATACTCGCATAACCGAATAACGCCACGATACGAGTACTGATTGTCCTGTAGGTACAACGAACAATACACTGATTCTTTAGTATATGAACCAACCAACAAAAAAACGTGATAATCTATTAGTATATTCTCTGGCCTCAAATTATTGAAAGAAACCCGTTTATGGACCTAACTGCAGAAGTAACACTTACATTGGTATCATTTTACTTCATTAAACATATCTAAAAACATTCAATATAAGAAACAATTGGAATTTATTAACGTATTGAATTTATAACTGATATACTTAAATATAAAGTCGTTCGTCTGGCTAAGTACAAGGACAAAGTAACAAGGCCTCTGTACGGCCTTGTCATGATGAAGAATTCTAGAGCGTTGCTCTCCAAAAACAAGCAAACAATTGCTGAAATACCAGACTGCGGTAATTGTTCTTATATTGACCACCTTTTTTCCAGCAATTCGTTCTTAGTTCGCCTTTGTAGAGAATTCTTAAGAAAGAAACACCCACTGCGCAGACTGCCTCTTAGTTTCAAGTTCATATCGTTACCCATTGTTACCCATTTCGATGACGAAAATAGCATTTGGCTGTCCTTCAAATTTTTCTAACATTCCACAACACCAATAAACGCGACAATGTTTTTGAACTTGCTTAAATCATGTGGTACCCAACTAGCACAAAGCATCTTGACACCTAAATGTCCATGTAAAATTTTCTGTACTTGACTCAAACCAATGCCTAGATTTGTACGAATCTGCTGTCAATCATATCGATGTTAACGGGCGTCCCTCGCGCAGACAATTACTTAAATTGGTATGATCACTTGTTCAACCAATTGTAACAGTAGCGTGACATGGGGCTTAATCATAAAATGCCAATCAAAGCAAATTTTAACTTTGTTGATCACTCAGACTACTAAGTCATAAAAAATAAATGAACGAAAGTTTTCTTGCGTTAAATTCATCTTGACACAGAATCACGTCACATTGCCGCTGATTTGGAAAAATAAATTACAAAGTCAAGCAAAGTACTTCAGTTAATTACCAAAGAGTTCTATTTTCAAAATTTTAATTCATTTTTTTTATTACTATTATTACAACTGGCCAATTCTAAGAACTTTCAATATTACCCTTGTATAAATGAAGCAATAGGTGTCATAAGGATAGCGTTACATATCAGTGAAACATTACGTAATTACACTCAGTGTTTCATCTATCGTTACAAAAGAAGTTTCACTTCAAAGAATAAAAAATTAATTATAACCTTTTCTCATCGAAAGAAATACCTCTCCACCCAACACCACTTTACGAGTATTGGCTGTCCTGGATTTAGGATACGACAAATGGACTCTATGTTTGTGCTAACTAATCATTTATACAAACATATCACAATACAATATGTGTAGCTAATTCTTGTGCAAAATTAACCCAAATATGTAAGTAGGTCTAAGTATTATTATTGGCTTCGCGTATCAATGTTTAAGCTCGTGTCGTATCTCTGCAAGTGTATTATTTTATTTAGTCATGAATAAAGTTTTGTTGTGACAGCACTAGAAATCCACCACAGTTGACTAATTATACAAAATTTAAAAAATAGATTTATTTATATATATTTTATATATTTAGATAAATTTTAAAACATGTTTTTATATCGCCAAACAAATGAAAAATCTTGTATTTTCTAATACAAGATTTCTCATCAGAAAAGTCAGTTTATGTTTCGTAATAGTTTATAAATGCTATTTCCACCCGACTCTTTGGACCAGTAAGATGAAACAAAGCAAAGATTGTGCCTCATTGTATCCTCCATACACATGTAACAATCCATGAAACTTGTAGAGCCAACATTTTGACAACACAGAACGAATGTTAATGACAGTTTATTTTAATTAATTAAGGAAATGGCCACGCAATAAAAAAAACATTGATATTGATTATTTTGTGTAATGGCTTTTAAGAAGTCATTACGTACTATGTTGGATTTTATTGTTATTTTGATATCTTACAAAAATACCTGATATATTAAAAATATAATATATTAGCGTTTATGAATATATCTTTTTTTCGTGCTGCACTATGCTTACAAATTGCATTTTTGTTTTTTGCTCTTTCCTGATTGCCAATCGCTGAAATGAGTCTTTTAAATTTTAAAAAATACCATGTTTTGTAATAATAACATTCTATTTCTGTAGGCCTATTTTCGCCGGTCTGAAAAAAGTTAATACTGAAAAATAATTAAATTTTTGACAAAAGAAGGATTACCGCTAACAAAGATAAAAGAATGATATCCTTTTCACTTAAACGAAATACAGTCATCATCAATGTAGAGTTCTAGTCTGATTTTCTATGGCATTTAAGATTAAAAACCATAAACAAAAAGATGTAGAAAACTCGTATGATGTGTTTTCTTGTCTCTCGACAATAGCCCTGTAACAGTGCCCTCATTTCCATGACTGCTGTTCGAGAAGAGAGTGGCTTTAGTCCCACTCAGTACCGATCTGACTATAGCTATAGTCCGTTCCATTTGTAAACAAACCAAGAGAAAACTTTTGTAAACAAACCAATTTGACAGTTAAAATATAGATGGCACAAATATGTATTCAATTAGTCGAAGACTATTTACAAAACTGTTTATTAAATGGTATACATTGTTATTAATTATTAAATGGTATACACCTTATTATTAAATGGTATACATTGTTGAAGTTATACTTCTTTAGGCGCGTTATGAAAAAATTATGAGAGTGAAATTTTAAGATTCATCACACAAAAGTTACAGTATGAAGTTGCAGTTATTGAGACTATATATTAATACCAATATTTTGTACGAAACTTACGTTGGGGGCGTAGCTCAGATGGTAGAGCGCTCGCTTAGCATGTAAGAGGTACCAAGATCGATACCCGGCGCCTCCAAGACAAGTTTTTTATTTTTAGATTCTGCATTTTATTTGTCTTTCGAATAATTTAAAAATGTTTGATGTCATTAATTGTGATTCTTTATTTATATTACTAATAAATCTAATATCCAAGTTTCACAGATAAATACTTATACAGAGAGGCAGATGATATTTAAAAACAATATTACCATTTGATGCAGATTTACTTAATGATGATTTTAATTTATGCAGATAATAGATAAAAACAATATTACCATAAGGCATTTAGCTTTATGGTAATATTGTTTTTATCTTTATTTTGTATTCACTTTTCATACAGAATTAAAATATCAATTAGTTTATAATTTCCTTACATCAGCGCAGCGCCATCTCTTGATAGATATGATTATTAATTTCACGTAACAAAAATACTTCAAGTACATAATATTGACGCAGTGAGCCGCTTTTTTATTTGAATTTATTGGATAAAAAAATATAAGTGCGATTTATATATGTGCTGATAAATTATATTCAGTAGTGATTTAAATTCAATATTTTGATTAATATATTTACTATTCGTAAATATTAGTGAAAAAATTGTGTTTATAGACTTTTTCAAGTGCTCCAATATAATTGAGGTTATTTATCCGTATGTATTATTTAATGATGCCAAAGAAGTATAACTTCTCAAGCGCGTACATAAGTACACGCATTCGTTTTTATTAAATTAATAAACTGTCATGATAAATAATGTTATAAATATCAGTATGACACTGCCCTTTTACTAATATATTTTGTGCAATTTTGAGGACGAAAGCAGTAACCCTTACTCTTATTCACGCAAAACTCAGAGGTACAAAATTTTTTTTAAATATTCAATATTTCAACGCATAAAGTCTATACCCATATATGCTACTCGCACATGTTTATTTTATAATGCATTGGAGCGAGATAGCATCAAAGAGCCAATTTCAATTCAACAGAAAAATGTTTGATTGTCTTTATATAAGGATTATGAAACGAAAAAAATTAAGACACGTAATTTTTTTAAATAAATGTTACTATTAGTTTGCAGTGTAGATACATATTTTATATACTTTATACAACAGTGTTTTTTTATAATAACTAAGCTTTTATTCTCATTTAATTGTATCTTTTCGATAATTATTTTTAGACATATTTAAGTAAACAAAATTACATTAGAAAAGACTTTAATGTAAGGTTAAAGATTAAATTCCCAGAAGGTGATTTGACCATGTAAATTATTTATCTAATTGTGAATAATTTATTACACTTAGTAAAAAAATAAATATAAAAGCCAATACCAATAACATTATCACATTTTTTCATCGCAAATACTAATTAAATCCATATTAAATTATAATTAATGTGAATATAAGAACAAGGTTTACAATACCTGAACTGTCAAATCAGTTTGTTTACAAATATTCTCTTTTCAAATGGAATGGAGTATAACTATATACATTCCATTTTCATAATCGAAATTAAAGCTAAAGGAAGGAAGTTTGACACTGATGAAGAAACGATGGCAGACGTAGTCAGTAATTCAATACCGAACATTTGGTCTAAATTTACTGTGGCACGAAGGTTTTAATTAAACATAAGAAAAAAGTTTTGTTCCAAATAAAAAAAATAATTTTTGTTTAGACCTTTTTTCTACGTTACACAAAGAGTACATGGTCTGGCTATATACATTGTTCATGTGTGTTAATAAATGTAATATTGTATACTTGTAATATTAAATGTTTTAAAAATAAAAACTTGTTAAGTATGACTGGAAATTGCACTACAAGGGTTCCTTATACATTTAAGGATTTAATAACATTTAATGGTACATTAAATTCCTATTAAACTATCATGATTCTAGATCAACGGGAAGTACCCTATAGGTTTTAATTTATTTGCGAATATCAAAATAGCCGGCATAGATGGCCGTATTTGTAGGGTTCTTCTTAATTGTATTGATTTAGAAGCTTGATTTTTTTACAGCTCTCAGGGACCGTAGATGTAAATATTTGATATTAATTTCAATACGTTTCTGAGAAAATGGTCTTAACAGACTGACAGACGGACAACAAAGTGATTCTACAAAGGTTCCTTCTTTCCTTTTGAGGTACAGAACCCTAGAAACAAACATGTCAAAATCTAGATATCTTATCTGTCATTTGAAGGTACAGGTATTGGCATTTTCTGTGGTATTTCTTTAACACGTTCAGTGCAGCATGTGTTTTAGATAATTATGGAAAAAAACATTCATAGTTTACTGAATTTTATTTATCTTCAATTAATTTATTTCAACTTTTTCAATAAAACAATTTTTCGGAAAGATCTCAGTATATCGACAATGTATCAACATCACTCATACAAAGTTAACCCCAATTGTCCACAACCTGCCGAGATCCGCACTGAACGTGATAAGAAGCAAATAGCAAAGAATGACATATTTATATAAACACAAAACACAATACCTTAACAGGTTTGCACATGAGCATGAGTGTGTCAAAGACGAAGACGTAGCGTGACCTAATCTTTTGGTCGTCATGTCCCTTGATACGTAATTCACCGTCCAGCAGGAGTCGCCCATAATCTTTTAGCTGCATGCCCGATGGCAGTTCCCACTCCAAGATGCTCTCCTGAAGAAGCAAAATAAAAAGTACAATTTACATCACTCATATTATTTTTGACATAAAACTATGTCCTCCTGGCTTTTAATGGAACTAAATCTAAAGGACTTAGAACATCATACAACAAAATATGTCCCGATGTGAAATCTTCTATTTGAAGAGCAGTAAACAATAGATTATTAGATAGACAATACGTACAATTTATAATCAATAACCGTTTCAACTTTCCACCATTTTTACTCATAAGTATTTATGAGTAATAATGGTGAAAAATGGTAAATGTTGTATGTTATATTCCACTAGAGATGGAGTGAACTGACAAATATCTGTAAGAAGTTAACACTAGATACACAGTATTGTTTGCACCGTGTTTTTTTAGAAAAAGGAAAGATACAAGAGAATCGAACGTCCTTTGTATCTAATTTTATAAACTTTATTAAATAGGATACAGTAGCAACGCAAGTCTACTACAAAAGCTGCAATACAGTGGCTACTATGCCTTTTTAAAGGAAATCAGAATTTTGGCACTTGAAATTGTAGAATTATGACATTTTAACCACTTCCTTCATGATGTAAGAATTTTTTTAAAACGCCAATTTATTGAACATGGTATATTTACCATGTAAAAAAATACAATGACATTGGTCATGTCATTTTCATACTAATTTTTTTAAAATGCCAATTTTATTGAACATGGTATATTTACCATATAGAAAAATACAATGACATTGAACATGTCATTTTCATACTAATTTTTTTAAAATGCCAATTTTATTGAACATGGTATATTTACCATATAGAAAAATACAATGACATTGAACATGTCATTTTCATACTAATTTTTTTAAAATGCCAATTTTATTGAACATGGTATATTTACCATATAGAAAAATACAATGACATTGAACATGTCATTTTCATACTAATTTTTTTAAAATGCCAATTTTATTGAACATGGTATATTTACCATATAGAAAAATACAATGACATTGAAACATGTCATTTTCATGCTAATTTTTTTAAAATGCCAATTTTATTGAACATGGTATATTTACACATATACAAAAATACAATGACATTCGACATGTCATTTTCATACAAATTTTTTTAAAATGCCAATTTTATTGAACATGGTATATTTACCATATAAAAAAATACAATGACATTGGAACCGAACCCCACGGGAAATTTAAAATATTAAAAGTGTATTTCATACAATAGCTGTTTTGTAAGCACTTTGAAAATGTTTCATTCACATCTCGGGGTTGCCGTATGACAAATAACATTATTTTTTAAAATATTTAGTCCTACATAAAATTCATTACTTGAAAGACACTTATTTTTATTTACAAATATTAAAATTATTTATAAAACAAATATGTCTATTTTTGGGTTTTGAAATCGTAATTGATTAAGAATGTGACCAAAAATCAGAGTTGCAAGATTAAAAAATATAGGTAACCATTTTTTAATAATCTGTCAGTTAATCTGTGTCAAAAGCACTGTTCCCTTTGCCCTCATACTCTGTGATTTTATTGTTATATTTAATTTTTATCCCGTACCTAATGAGGTTGATAATGTGCTCATGTTGATGGTTTAAAATGTGTTTTATAGTTTTAATTCAATGTTGTCAATTGATATTTGCAAGTGGGCCTTGTTAACTATGGCTGTAACCCTGTTAGCTGGCCTCATTTTTCTTAATGTTCGTGTTTAATTATTTCACTCAGAAAAAGTGCGATTGATTATTTTGTAACATTACTGCCTGCTCCTCCAAATAGTGCCATAGACAAAGCATAGATTTAATATTTAATTTTAAATTCCTTTAATGAATACTTTCCTTTTTTCAAATATTGGTTGTTTTATTAAGTCGTAATGTATTATAAACCTAAATCATGAAGAAGAATGTGTCATTTTTTTAATCATTAACTTACCTGATAGCCAAATCATAGGTATAATAGTAACGGAATGAAGTTATACAATTTGACGACACGGGATTGAGCCATCAAGTTGAAATGACATTGTGGTGTATGGCTCATTGCGTGACGTCATGTGGTGAATAATTATAATACATAAACCTACTTATAATTGTTTTTTACTTATTAACTTACTTGATATCCAAATCATAGGTATAATAGTAACGGAATGAAGTTATACAATTTGACGACACGGGATTGAGCCATCAAGTTGAAATGACATTGTGGTGTATGGCTCATTGCGTGACGTCATGTGGTGAATAATTATAATACATAAACCTACTTATAATTGTTTTTTACTTATTAACTTACTTGATATCCAAATCATAGGTATAATAGTAACGGAATGAAGTTATACAATTTGACGACACGGGATTGAGCCATCAAGTTGAAATGACATTGTGGTGTATGGCTCATTGCGTGACGTCATGTGGTGAATAATTATAATACATAAACCTACTTATAATTGTTTTTTACTTATTAACTTACTTGATATCCAAATCATAGGTATAATAGTAACGGAATGAAGTTATACAATTTGACGACACGGGATTGAGCCATCAAGTTGAAATGACATTGTGGTGTATGGCTCATTGCGTGACGTCATGTGGTGAATAATTATAATACATAAACCTACTTATAATTGTTTTTTACTTATTAACTTACTTGATATCCAAATCATAGGTATAATAGTAACGGAATGAAGTTATACAATTTGACGACACGGGATTGAGCCATCAAGTTGAAATGACATTGTGGTGTATGGCTCATTGCGTGACGTCATGTGGTGGATAATTATAATATATAAACCTACTTGTAATTGTTTTTTACTTATTAACTTACCTGATAGCCAAATCATAGATATAATAGTAACGGAATGAAGTTATTCAATTTGATGACATGGGATTGAGCCATCAAGTTCAAACAACATTGTGGTGTATGGCTCATTGCGAGACGTCATGTGCTTAACCTACTTATAATATAACATCTAAACTGGCAAGAAACGAACTTAGAAACCTAGATTTAAACTTACTCAATTCTACATAAAAAATTTTAACAGATTACAAATACTTTATCCGCTGAACAGAACAGTAAATATCACCAAGCTGCTGTTCGAGTGGATACAGCCTGCCGTAAACACATTCTCGAGTGACTCTTGGCAGTCAACTAAATGGAGATTTGAATAATGTCGCCTCACCTGTACATTCTTTAACAACACGAGCACTTCACTGTCACGCTTCACCTCATTTATGTACTGCGCCACGTCCACCATTGCTTCCTTCGCACGCTCCAGTCCGCGGAACTCATCATGCGTCTGAAGGCAAATAATACGTTATAATTATTTTATTATTGTTATTAGCCAAATTATATATAATGAAGTGTTATATTCTAAATATTTTAGGTTTTTCGATGAAATTCTTGCGATTTTAAGTGTTGTTAGACAGACGAACGATAAATTAAAATAATAGGGTTCTGAAGTTATAGATATACGTAAGTAAAAAAATATTGCATTTAATTCAACTCACAGGTTGCGTCTCGTGAACCAATTTTTCCAACAGCAAGTGGTACTTGAGTACACGCTGCATCGGCACCGATAAGATGTCTCGCAGCTGGATCCGTCCATCGCTGTGTTCCTTCTGGCATTTCTGTAATCGCAATCACTTTATATGTTCTGACTTACTTTAACTGGTTTTCTAGCTTTCTAAACTGTGCCTTATTTTTTGTTTTTGTTCGAAATTTCTTAGTACTTCCAAATTGTCTGAACACTCAATTTTTAAACCATTTACTCAATATCATACACATAGCTCCAAAACTGTGGAAACTGTGAGGCTGTGACAAAAGGACAGATGGAAAAAACCTTACAAAATAAGCTTCGTAAACTCCTCTTGTAACTTATACGATTTACTAAATAGAACCATTTGCTGTGCCGCCAATATTTCTATATCGAACGGACTATTACCTATCCCCCGTATGACATCAGTACGTTAAAAAATATCTAAATAATTCTTTACCACTTACACTGAGATGCCGATTCAGTGCCTCATCCCTCGCGATCGCTGCCTTCAGCGTATCCTGAGCCTGTGTTAAGTTCGAACAGTAGTCTCCATAGAGTAGGAAGCGCTCACGCCACGCCAAAAAGACATCGGCAAGGCGTGGTGGTAGAGGGCCTGTGCTGGGTGGCGGCACTGCTGTTGAACCTTCAGTGGCCGCCTTTAGTTGCCGGAGAAATCCCGTGTGGATTTCGTAAAGCTCCTGCAAAGTGAATATACAGTTTATTTAGCTTTAATATACGGTTTCAGCGCCATACTATATCATGTTACTTTATGAATAACACAAACGTTAGGAATTATTAGCCTTGTACGAAAATAATGAAACTTTTATTTTGAACGCTACGTGCGTTAAAATGGCGCCTTATTTCATTTTACATAAAGATAGTTAAAACAGTGAACGTTGCAGCTGACTTTATAGGTTTATTTAAATATTTCTTTTGAAAATTTTTTACCTAACTAGTTGAACAAACTGAAAGGTTTGACAGCATATTTTTCCAGTTATCTTATAAAAATTACGTTATCTATTAAATTAGATGCATACAAGAATTATTATATCTCCTTTAGATAAGAAGCATTTAGCGTTTGATCCGTACTCAAGAATCGAGGACTACAATAACTATAAAATTCGTACTCAAGAATCGAGGAATATGTTGGATTAATTTATGTCACCAAATAATAATTTCAGTTAAAAACTTTCAGCTATTTAAATAACATTTTTAATCAACAATTCGAGGCCTACGTTGAAACTGATATGATGAATGAACATTACTTAATGCGCAACAAATACTAAATAACCTATCAAAATTAATCTCCTGTTATCATCGGCGAAATATATCTGTCCTTTCCTTTCTTCTCGTAAACTGATATGACTTTATTATTTTCTCTCAATCCAACAAAACATAACATTAACATGTGGTACATTAACAACGAATAAAGGCGAGGATAACAGAAGTGCGATACAGCTTGCCAATTTTTAAAGCAAAAGTTGGGACAATAATTATTGTCATGGGTTAATATACATCAAATAAATTAAACGATTCAACATAGAGTTGAATATTTATTTCACAGTAAAAATACAATAGTTTTTTAAAACAATTTACTTATTAATTAGTATTCATGATCGTATATAAACCTTAATCGTAAAAGTTCTACTAACCTGTCCAGCGCCAAAGTTACTTATACGTAACATAGTGCGCATAACAGTGCTCGTGCCATTTTGATAAAATAATATATTACTCCAAAAGTGTACAGAGAAGAGTAGCTACAAAATAGATGTGGTATTTATACAATACGTATGTAATTCTTGGGACAAAAATAACTATGGAAAAAAGGAAAACAGGCTAATTCTACAGTAGGAAAATAAAAAAAAGGAAAAAGTACTTTATAAAATGTAATTGTTGATATTATCATAAAAAAGTCTACCATAAACAATAATTAAACGTAAATTTAAATAAAAAAAACCACTCATTCTAATAAAAATTACGGTATCGTTAAGTTTTTGTGCGAGCCATCTCCGTTTTATTCACACGATATAACAATTGAAAGCAACAAACAGAAGAGGCCACACAATTCATATGCAGGAATAAAAAAATCGCATAACATTTGAAATACTATAAAAAATTTCAATTCAATAGCTTAGAAAAATTGGAAAAATAAAGTTCTTGAAATTATGCATTTTGCTTAATTATGAATGGAAATACACCAAAAACGCTGTAAAACAGCATAAGACAACATTTCCAATAATAAAAACGTTTCATCACGTATTTTGTCATGTTTAGAAAAAAAAATTGTTTCTTACAAAACTAAATAACTATGCATCAAATTACATTCATTCCATAATCACAAACATAAAACTTTCAGAACAAAACACAACCATACATCATTTTCAAAAAATCATATTGGCAAATATAACTTTAGGCTACAGACGACTGTATCGCCAACAGATTCATTACTTTGTTCTTTTCTTTATGTTTATTTGATTTTAACCTATCTATTTACGTCTGCGTGGCACTAGTTGCCGAGAGCAATAGCCCGTCAAAAAAAAGGGAGATGGGCACTCGAAGCGATTAATATATCTTCTATAAATCTGCTGCTACTAAATTTGGTCAAAAAAGGGGGCTAAACTGTTTATAGTACAGAATAAATAATCTGAATAATATAAAAATCATACAAGTGCATTGACAGATTCAATTAATTTTACGAAGGTCTGTTAACATTGTGTGATTTTATGAAAAAATATACCACTAATGAAAGAGGCTAATGAAAATTGTTCTGACGTTACAGAAATAGAAAATAATTTTCAAGGGATATTTTTTTAATATAAAAAACCAAACAATTCAGAAAGGAGCAAAAAATTTAAATACAATTTGTAACTGCAATACAAAACAAAAAATGCTATCTTCATAAACGTTTTATTTTTAATATTTCAAGAACTGTTAATAAAAAGTAAAAACAAACCTTTTTAGAAACTTTAATTTGTAGCCATTATTGTAATTTCCTTGTTTTCAAATATGAATGGTTTAGGAATGTCCTTTTACCTGATACAGGCATGTCTTTGTTGTTGTTTGTATTTATGACAGTTGCATTTAATTTATTACCCTCACTATAATACAAAGACGGCAATAACTTCCAAACATCACAATGACTTATAGATGTGACATGCCGTACATATATATTAAAGTATCTACTGTATCGTAGTATTAATGTTAGGTATTGTAGGCAATTTCTGTTAGGTTAATTGGGTCATTGAATATTGTTTAATTCCATTGTGTAACTTCCTAATATATTGTAGTTTGTTTGTCAAACTTTTATGGAGGTATATCAAAATTAAATGAATAGATGCAAACAAGTGATGATGCTATTTTTAATTCATGATGTTATTTTCAAATCTCTACATACCAGTCTGCTTTATGAACCGAGAGATTGTAGATTAATAACAAAAATATTTTAACTATGTTTAAAACTTTTCTTTTACAATTAAATGAAATTGTGTGATGTAATATTATTTCTACTTTAATATTATTTCTATTTTTTGAGTTTATTGTAGGGGAGCGGTGTAGGTTTTATTATATTTCCTAGAGTTATACGATATACAAGTATTATATTGAGGGTAAAAAATAAAAATTGTTGTTATTCTATGACCTAAATTAATTATAAACAAACTGTTAACTGACATTGACTTTCATTTTGTGTTGTCAAAATAAATGTCTTTTTCATTCTTTTTGAGTTTTACATAGCTTTTTTAAACAGCCTTACAAGTTTTGTGGATTAGTATATAAGGAGGATATAAGAAGACACACGTGAACTTTGTTTTATCTTCATGGTTTAGAAAGTTCTGCGGAACTAGTATTTAGAAAATATTATGAAAATAACATCACTTTTCACTATTTATATGAAAATTTTAAAGGGCTTATTTGTTTATATTCTCTATATAGGAGTATTGTTTTCATTCTTGTGACAACTGGGCCCAACACTATTTTAACGGTAAGTTTAATCATTTCTATATGTAAATAGCCACAGACAAAACTTCATGTCAAATATTGTAGTAATGGTCGCTCACAGACCACAGGAGACATCTAGCAAATGATCTCGAAAAATAAAATGTTACCTTAAACAAACACATCTTCACTCACCTTGACCCCAAAGAATATGACTTGCATATCTTGAGGCTTCATGTAGGACGCGAGTGGCCGCACAAAATGCCCATTGATCTTGCCCAGCACGTCGACATAGTTCACCTCTGTACTTACTAACTCCCTTATAACATAGTCCCGCTTCTCCAGGCTGTGGGACGAGCTCGTCAACTGTACACCATACAAAAAGTCATTGAGCGATGTGAATTAAATTTTTAATCGCTTTGGAGTCTTTCCCTAATATGAGTAGAGAATTTTATAATGTCTGAATATAGAGTAGAGAAGCTGAAAACAGTTTTCAGGGATAGGTCTAGGAAAATTATATCTCTTTTTGGCAAAAAGATAAGGTATTATCTATATCCCTTCCGAATTCATTTGTCTTCACATTCTAAATCCTCAGAAATAGAAAGTATCGTCCTCTGAAGTTATATTTAATAAAAACAATGTCAAAAATATTATAGAAGACTCAATAGCTACGCTTACAGATTCCAATCACAATCTTCAACTATTATGAATATTATTACTTTTTTTGTTAGTTAACAAGACAAGCGACAACTTGACATCTGTCACAACTTTACGTTAAAGCTTTCAATTTCTATACATTCAACCAAACATTCAAATTATTTTTTTTATATACAAATATGTACATTATATAAAATGATACATCCTATTTATGAAGATTTCAAGAAATGTGAAGATTATTATGTTAAAAATCTTTAAGAGGTTAATTTTAGCAAAAATACACTATGATGAAACAATATTTAATAAAAATGGCTGTCACAAAAGGAATTTTATGATTCAAGACTTAACTATATTTTAAGACAAGACTTGACTAATTATATTTTTAATTTCCATTGCATTAATTAAACCTATGGACTACATACAATACTATGATCACTGAAAAATTAATTTTTATACTTGATCAGCTTGATATTTTTAGCCAAGATCACTTGACAACTTTCTAATCAACTTAAAAGAATAGTAAGTTCAACAATCCGTCAACCATAAACTAAATTTTAAATTAAAAATAATATTTCAATCACTTGACAACTTTTTAAATCAACTAAAAAGAATAGTAAGTCCATCAATCAGTCAACCATAGACTAAATTTTAAATTAAAAATAATATTTCGATCCCAAGATCACTTGACAATTTTTATAATCAACTTAAGAAAATAGTAAGTCCATCAATCAGTCAACCATAGACTAAAATTTAAATTACAAACTATATTGTGATCAACTTTAGCTACAAGCATAACAAATTTAAAATAACCTAAACATGCATTATAGGTAAGTCAGGTGTAAAAAAGAGACATGAAAAAAACGTATGAAAATTGGTACTTTTTGTAGGGACATGAAACTTATCACAATAAAGGAAAGAAAATAACTAATTACCATTCCATTTTGAAAGAGAATGTTTGTAAACAAATCAATTTGACAGTTAAAATATGGTTGACCCAAATATATATTCTACCCTCTATAGGACTCTATAAAACTCATTGTATTTTACCTATGACATTTTTAAGTCATGTACTATATCACTTTATCAACCTAAGAAACTGTCACGCTAAATATCACATTATATTGACAGTCCTAGCTGTCAATTACACAAAATTCAAAGGTATAAAAAAGATATTCGAAATTCCGACAAATATACTTATATGTGCTTGTTTGTGTATAGGTGTTTTGCAATGTAGCATACATGTTTTGTGCATACTATACGACAGTGTTTTTATAATAGTGCAAAAGAGCAAAAATGCTTCTATTAAACTGTATACTTTCTATGATTATTTTTGATGTAAGACATATTTAATTTAAAAAACACATTAGAAAAAATTTCAACATTAATGTTCGGCATTATGTATATGCACTTAAAAATTATACAGCATAAATTTGTATATCAATAAAAAAATTACATATTTTAATCGTATATATGAAATAATAAATATTATATTACTGACCTGACTACAGGAAAAAGGTTTACAATAACTGAACTGTTATTTTGCTTTTATTTACAAATATTTCTTACGTAATGGAATAACCTAGGTATACGTTTCATAATTAGTTTTAGGATTATTGTGTAGAAAACAAGAATTGGAAATGTTTAATTTTATTTCTTTCCTTTCAATCGATTATATTGGTTTTAGGTTAATCCATTAACTCAATCAATTGGTTATGATTGATGAATAAAAAATATATATATATACAATAGACAAGATTATTCAAATATAATATTACTCTTTTCGTATAATGTAAACAACAACGAAAATAAGCAAAAATTTTGATGTACAAAATAGATTTATCTATTATGTCAAATGTCAGTATGTTTTTTACATGGCTATCATGGTATATTTCACTTGAGTCCACAATATTAGACTGCCTGGTTCAAAAAATTTATACAAAATGCATTGTTATGAAGTACACATGATTAAAATTTCATAATAATCCTACAAATTCTAGTACCAATCTCCTTTAAATTTAACTAAACGGTATAATAAAATCCACATTTAACAATGGTTAAGTCTTTAAAATTACTGTAAATAACAAAGGAAACTAACTCTTTGTTAATATTAATGATACGCATAAGAATAATCGTAATACCCTCTTAAAGTATATTCTATGTACATTTAAATACAAAATTGTGTGTATTAAACTTTGTATACAAGAAAACAATCACAGATATTTCATCTCGCCAAGCCATTCACGTGTACGATGTATGCTGTTCTTGTCGATCACGTAAAATCAATCAAATATACTTATTAAACTTTCACATCATATTTTACATAACTGACAGCAACGTCACACTCAGAACTGCAATTCGTGCACAAACTTCGTGATGCCGATCTCGCCTTCGATGAGATGAAAGATCTGCTCTCAATGTAATTACATGACAACACGTTATTATGTAATGCAGGTAAGATTACCCCATTGTTAAAAATAGATTTTAATTTTAAAATGTGACAGCTGATAGTTTGATTGCTTCAGCAGTTGCAATAGCCATTTGTAGCTCCATTTTACCTCTGTTCAGACAATGACTCAAATAGATTTAGCAGTATATGTGCGAATTATTAAGTTTAATATGAGCAACCCTAAGAACATAAGCATAGTACATTGACTAAAAGGAGTAACTTCGAAGAGCAGTGAGTTTGTATGAACTTGTAGCACTAATGGTAGAAATTAGTAAAAATAATTATTGAAAAAAAATTTTTGCTTTAGGTTGATTTATATTGCTCTAAAAGCCAATAGAATTTAAAATATTCTAAATGAAGAAATTTTGTCTTTAACGAAAGAAACACTATTAGGAGTATTTACAAAGTACTAAGGAGTATTTAGATGCAACAAAACTGATAACCCTTTTAAATATTTATATTAAAACTTATTCATTAAAATACGAAATAATTCCTTTAATATTCGCAACAAAACCATCAATCATCACACCATAATTAAAACCAACTCAAAAAAAGCAAATAAAACACCAAACCCATACAGTAAATGTCCCATCCCCGGCCACGCCACCTCCGCTGCTCAAACTTGGCACATCCCACCCCACAGTCCTGGTTAGACCCCCCAGGCTTCCAGGGCTGCCCAAACCCGCCTTCACGCTGCATAGATCGTGGTAGACTTGCTCATCCCGCAACCGCGCCGCATAGCTTCCATATTCCGCCAGTTCCTCATCCGCATCCGCATGCCCATTAGTAGGCGGGCGAGATGTGAGAGCGGAGCGCCGTGGTGATATATCGCTGTGAGCCAGCCGTGTTAGGGTTCAAAGTTATCTTAATTTTGTTACGTGAGGGACTATCACTTTGCTGATTCGTCATGGCACATGACAATATTGAAGTTACATTTATCTGATAATTGCTGGCCTTTTTGACCCTTACATAGAATGAATGCAAGGTTTATTAGGATTTAACAGAATCTTTTTTAAATAACTTGCCGAAGGTACAAAAAAGGATGAGGGTAGTTTGAAAACTTATAAAAGATAATATCAACAAGGGCTTAACTTAAGCAAATAAATCAAATGATTGCAATGATTAACCCTGAGAGCTCGCAAGTAGTCATTCTGACTTCATTTTTTCTACGTAAAATATTCCCAAAGACGGAATATTCCCAGGAATCCTGAGAAATCTCACCATTTTGACAATGCCCATAAGTGGTATGCTTGTCGTAACAACCATTACATCCGGGCCTTTGACCAGATTGACCCAAATATTTTCCATCTTCGAAAATATACTTACTTTACTCCGCGGAATAAATATATTTCGTAAATGATTTACAAAAACTATTAACTTTTTGCGATTCTATGTACTTAAATAAATAAAAATCCTAAAACAATTTTCTCAAGTTTTAACTTTTAATCCAACTTAAGAACAATGTTTACAATAATTTCAAATTGCTCTTTTTGAAAAAAAATAATTATACGGCTAAAAGACACAAAGAATATCTTTTACAAAAAAAAGAATATTTTTCTAGATTTAGTCGATAGAAAATTGCCTGTGTTCAGATGGACAGCTTGTAAGCTTGTTGATTCTAAGCACTGAATCTGATCGTTGTGGAGTTGTATGTTCCAGATCCTACCTATCGTTATATATCTGTTAATTATTATATATTTGTAAACTATTCTTTTCCCTCTAGATCAGGATTTATGGACTCCAAGATTTGAATAAATGTAGAATTTGTCTTAGAGAATTAATAAGTGAACCACAGAATGAAGATTTTACATATATAATCAAATAAACTTAATTGGCATAGTAACGTTTATTGTAAGATAAGAACAAAACGATCACTAGAGTGAATATATTAACTGAGTTTTTCAGTCGAACCTGCTGAAATGTTTTTCGATGCTAATGATAAGAGTTAGGAAAAAAACAAATACCAATTTAGGATATGCTTCATAACTATCGTCAACACTGAATGACGAGTTAAGTTGAACGTGGAAAAATTGTAACTTCAAAGTTCGAAGTAGAAAGTAATAAAGAGGACACCACTACTGACTCTCGGCAATAATTTGTTAAATTTTTCCTATTCTTTAGCACATTTAATAATCATACTGTTACTCGAAATGCCCTTTACCATATTCAATTTTACATTACAAAATACCAATAAAAAATATCTATATTTACAAAAAAATATACCTTTTTATGTAACTTTGCTTCTAAAATATATACAAAGTCAAAGCATCACCGCCCCTCCTTTTAATCCATGAAACGAACCTCGCCGATATCCAAAACCGATACGTATTAAAAAAAAAATATACTGCCACAAAATCTAACGCACATTATTCTACAATATACACTAACTGGTGCTTTATACAAAAATTTCGCAGTGCTTATAATGAAAAATGCAACTATTCCAAGCCAACTATAAATAAAAATTTACAATAAAAAAACCATTTTAAAAAATTCAATCGGATATTCTAAAGCCATGCAGTCAAGAACTCAATCATCCTAAAAAAATATCCACAACTGTTAACCAGCAATAAAAAAGAAACGAAACCAATTTTAAATTCATATAAAAGCGCCAAAACACCACAACAAGCCAATCGGAGTAGGAAACCAAAACAAGACTATGAATGAGTTTTTTAATAAAAAAAAACCTCAGGCGTGGACGAGAATGTGACGTAGCACAGATCTTCGTAAATCTCCTCTACTCGATCTTCAGATGGTACAGCGCTCGGTATCGTGAACTGAACCCAAGGGGGTTCCGGTCCCGCTTCCGAGTTCTCCGATCTCGCATCGTCGTTATTGTTCAACTGCGTTACCTCTAGAGAATTGTTTGCGCTCCTGGCATGCCAGAAATTAATAAATAATTTTAATTGTAATGTACCACAAAGTAACGCAACAGGAAAAAGATTGTTCTGCCTAAACATGTTGATGAAGTCGATGAGGTTTCAATGCTAATGAAGTTGAATAAACTTTTATGATGAATCCTTTATAATAACGACATTAACAGACACATTAGCTTCCATACGACTGCCGCATTCTTTTACATCGCTTGTGAATTAATGCGTTTTTGTTATTTAGATACCCTGTTCCTTATTTAAACAACAGATAATTCTTTATTTGACTTATTTAAACAACATTCTTTATTCATTCATTCTTTAAACATTCTTTTCTTGAACAACAGTTAGTTCTTTATTTGACACATCGATACAACATTCTTTACTCAACTTAACTTTTATGATGAATCCTTTATAATAACGACATCAACAGACACATTAGCTTCCATACGACTGCCGCATTCTTTTACATCACTTGTGAATTAATGCGTTTTTGTCATTTAGATACCCTGTTCCTTATTTAAACAACAGATAATTCTTTATTTGACTTATTTAAACAACATTCTTTATTCATTCATTCTTTAAACATTCTTTACTTGAACAACAGTTAGTTCTTTATTTGACACATTGATACAACATTCTTTACTCAACTTAACTCTTATAATGAATCCTTTATAATAACAACATCAACAGACACATTAGCTTCCATACGACTGCCGCATTCTTTTACATCGCTTGTGAATTAATGCGTTTTTGTCATTTAAATACTCTGTTCTTTATTTAAACAACAGATAATTCTTTATTTGACTTATTTAAACAACATTCTTTATTCATTCATTCTTTAAACATTCTTTACTTGAACAACAGTTAGTTCTTTATTTGACACATTGATACAACATTCTTTACTCAACTTAACTCTTATAATGAATCCTTTATAATAACAACATCAACAGACACATTAGCTTCCATACGACTGCCGCATTCTTTTACATCGCTTGTGAATTAATGCGTTTTTGTCATTTAAATACTCTGTTCTTTATTTAAACAACAGATAATTCTTTATTTGACTTATTAAAACAACATTCTTTATTCATTCATTCTTTAAACATTCTTTACTTGAACAATAGTTAGTTCTTTGACTCATTTAAACAAAATTCTTTCTTCATTCATTTTTTAAACTTTCTTTTTATTAAACAAAGGTTAGTTCTTTATCTGACTCCATCTCAGTTCAAACAGTAAGCAGGTTAAACTTGCGCAAGTACCCTATTTAGGATAAATACGAAACAGGTCCAGCCTTGACTATGGTACAGATATTCATACTAAATTGATTTTTTAATTTCATTTTATAAAAATAAATCAAAACTTTCTGTTCCATATTTAATTTTTTGGCTTTTCTTTAAATTTTCCAATGTTTGTTTATTTTTTCAAATGTTACTTTCATTATAATATTTAGTTCCTTACTTAACTTACAGTATCTATTTTCACCGAGGTTTTTTTTTCCTTCATTATTCGGCTACCTGTACTAGAACGTAAACATCATGGATAAACATGATGTTATATTCTCTAATTTATATCCGTCTGTCTTAAGTAGTATTTAATTTTATTGTTATTTGAAGTTTAAATCTCGATTTTTGTCGGAAGCTGTAGGAAATAGCGTCGCAAAAACTTTAAGGCAACAAACCACTCGAGGCTTTGTTCAGAGTATTCCTTTCATTCAGATTTTTTAATTCTGATATTGTTATATATCTGTAATTTTTCACAATGTTCTCTCTTCACATAAAAGTTTTCAATTTATAATGTTTCGAAAATCTACCGCTATTCTGACAGCCAGTTTTGTTTACGTCTTACTTCGGTGGCGCCATCTACACTTAGCTTTGCCTAAGTTTCCTATTAAGAAACAAACAAATACAAAATAATACTGACGAGGTATGGCTGCGCTCAGATGCTGGAGATATTAATTGACATGTTTTCAAATTTTAGCACCAAATTATCAGGATAAATAATAAATAAATAATTTCTATAAAATTATATTTTTGTAAGCCCAAAATTCAATTTTATCTGAGGTCGGATGGCACTTTCGTGCCGCATACAGCTTATTAATTTAGATAACTGTTCACTATACAATCTGCAAATAAATCGATTTCGGAGATGGAAGACGTCAATGAGGGCAAAAGGAGAAGCTTCATTAATATATGACAGAAGGTTGCTTCATAAATTTATGTAAGTGATATTAAATAGCCTACATTAAATGGTCAAAACTACGCCGAAAAGTTGATTCCACATAAATATTATTCTGATTCTCAAACTGATTCCACATAAATATTATTCCGATTCTGAAACCACCAGACACACAATCGCATTTTTATATACATTTCCTTGTAGCCATTATTTTCCTACACGCCTACTGTGAAAAAGTAATTTTTGATAAAATATTATTTATTGTGCGTGTAAATCCTTATTCAGAGAACAAAACAAACAAATTCATAAATTGTTTTCTTTTAAAACTTTTTACTGACAACTTTTTCTTATAACAAGACAACATTTGAACACTAATACCATAAATTGCATTCAAGCCTGAAAGGTAAAAAAGTACGATTTAAATGATCAAAATATTTCATAATCTTTATCCACCAAAGTAGGTAAACCGAAATATAACAAAAATATCACCAAACGAAATCTGAAAGACAATATCGATATATCCTGTAATGAACGAAATTCAACGATATATATTGTTTACATCAAGTACTGTGATAACTCCTTTTCACATTAGAATAAGAATTAGCTTAAAGATAAATATAGAAATACTCCACAGATCAATACTGAAATACTCTACAGATCAATATTGAAATACTCCACAGATCAATATTGAAATACTCTAGATACAGTAATTCATATCTTTAGAAAGTGAAATACGGAAACAAAGTACCTGAAAATATTCAATAAGCTATGAGATATTACGGTACTGCATAAACCTTTGAAAACTGACCACTATGTCTCTACTACTATGTCTCTTTAGATTACTTCTGACACATGATATATATATATATATATATATACAGGTGTCCATAAAGAGAGAACCAACTAAATGTCAGTGATAGAGGGGGTTATTAGACATACGAAACAATAAATTGTATTATCGTACGCCTAATCATTTTAGAGATATGATTTTTTAATTTTTGTTACTGCACATGAAAATACCAATTTTTTCATTAGGTGTTGCTACTTTTTTATTGTCCAAGATCTTTAAGAGAACATTCGTCTTCTTAATTAAAATGTTATTCATTTGTTATTATTGGCAACATAAAAATTACACGCTGAAACATGTGCATTTCTTCAATAACAAAACACGAGAAGTGATTTTTAACAATGCTAGTGTAAAAAAAATGTATGGCAACCTTGTGGAACCACTGTTACATAGATATCCCCTTCTGTGTATCACAAAAACGTGTTTTAAGTAAAACCGCCCCGACCAATCAGCTTTTGAAATTCTACACATAGAACCGAGTCGTGAGGTTTGGCACATCCAGAACAAGAAGATTCTATTGGACTGTGAGAATCAGTCAATGATTACTCATCTAATCCAAAGATGGAGCCTAAGTTGGTTTGGTCACATTTGTTTAATGAAACCGGATTGTTTATCAAGTTTCTCTAGCGGGAAAATCCAGCTGCCTGGAAAATTCAACATACAGTACAAAAAAGACAATGATTTTACACTTTAACGAAGACCTCCAGAACTAACGTTTGACTCTGGAAGTCAAAGACCGCTAACTATGGAAGAAGATAGTAACCGAGTTACCGAACACTGTGGCAACCACAGTATTGTCTCTTTAATCCTTAGCTGAGGACTGCAGCTAAATAATACTCCATGTCCCTGCAGCTAAATAATCCGGCCATAAAAATTATAAAAATGAGACAGGTTTCAAGAAATTTGTACGAGGATGATAATTGTCATTAGTAATTAGTACCTAAAAATAATGTGATTTGAATTTACTATAATTGGCATTTAATATACAAATGATTTTAAAAAAATTTGTTTTCTTACTTATATATTTTAAAGCGTTCAGGTATGTCTTCGAACAACCTACCTATAACTAATATCTCAGGCCTACCTATAACTAATATCTCAGGTCTATCTATAACTAATATCTTAGGTCTATCTATAACTAATATCTCAGGCCTACCTATAACTAATATCTCAGGTCTATCTATCACTAATATCTCAGGTCTATCTATAACTAATATCTCAGGTCTACCTATAATTAATATCTCAGGTCTATCTATAACTAATATCTCAGGTCTACCTATAATTAACATCTCAGGCCTACCTATAACTAGTATCTCAGGCCTACCTATAACTAATATCTCGGGTCTACCTATAACTAATATCTCAGGTCTACCTATAACTAATATCTCAGGCCTACCTATAACTAATATCTAAGGCCTACCTATAACTAATATCTTAGGCCTACCTATAACTAATATCTCAGGTCTATCTATAACTAATATCTCAGGTCTATCTAAAACTAATATCTCAGATCTACCTATAATTAATATCTCAGGCCCACTTATAACTAATATCTCAGGCCTACTTATAACTAATATCTCAGGCCTACCTACGACTAATATCTCAGGCCTCCCTATAACTAATATCTCAGGTCTACCTATACCTAATATCTCAGGTCTATCTATAACTAATATCTCAGGCCTACCTATAACTAATATCTCAGGCCTACCTATAACTAATATCTCAGGTCTATGTATAACTAATATTTTTTTGCCTCAATTGAAATAATTTTTAATCCCAAATAATCAAACTTTTATAGAAGTATAAATAAGCTCTATTTTTGTCGGTATCCTAATGCAAATTCAAAGAACAATTTTTGAATATTGAATATATTTGGCGTTAATTTTGTAGAAATTCATTATTGATAATTAAATGAAACCACGTGATATAGTATTATTTCTACTTTTTTAAGTATAACTAATATCTAAGGTCTATCTATAACTAATATCTCAGGTCTACCTATAATTAATATCTCAGGCCTACCTATAACTAATATCTCAGGCCTACCTATAACTAATCTCTCATATAAATAGTAATAAATAATATCTCAGGCCTAAACCAGGTATAACTAATAACGGCATGCAAGTTAATAGAATTTGGCCGAGATAGCACTCAACTCCATTGTGCATTTAGACAATCTATTATTATCAAATACATTGGGCTGGTCACGTTTAAAAATCAATGAGACAAGAGACATTAAAAAACTTTTATGGCCAAATCTATTGGCATTTGACTAAAAAGCAGGCCCAAAGAGATTGATCAACTGTCTGAAAAGTGATTTTAATACTAACCAAAAATCACAGAGCAATAGCCAACAATAGGCTAACATGACATAAGCTACATAAGGAAGCCAATGTCCACTTCAGAGCATTTACCATTGAAGAAGAAAAAGAAGCGACAACTTATGACATCACCTAATGAATTTCTCCTCACAAATTACCATACAGAATATATAGTAATATAAATCAATAATTCAAAAATCTTACAGACAATCTCTCCACCACTAGGAGTTCGCCTTATGCGATCAGGAGCTAAAAACAATTTTATTCATTCTTATCAGCATCAAGTCACTTTTCCTATATATACTAAACATCGCTTACAAATGATCTGCGGAATCCCAATCCAATGCCACCACAAGATTCCTCTGTTCGTATCTAGGGTCGATCTATATTCGCAATATCACCTCCTAAGGTCAAAGACGCTCTTTATCACCAAACGGATGAGTAATGAATTAACAACCTACTAGAGATGCACATATCAGCCGCGCCCGCAATATTTACAACCGCCTTAGCCATTAACGATACATTCATCAATAAAAAAAGTCAAATAATACAGCGTGATAAAGTTGAAACTTACATAGATTGCAAGTCTTTGTAAATATCTTCCTCTGAAAGTGTCCGGTGCGCCGAGAATGGTCTGAAAAAGGAAAATCAATTTCGATTAGTAACTTATGGTTAAAAGTTAAGATTACGGTTATGGTAAAGAGTTAATATTATAGGTATGGAATGGTTAATATTACAGCTATGGAGGATATGGTAAAGAGTTAATACAATCAGTGTTGCCCTGATTGTATTAACTCTTTTACCCAATTGGACAGGTCAAATATGCAGTTTTAATAAATTACAGAATAAACAAATTGAGACGTGATAATGATGACAGTAACGCATTATCATCATAATTAATAATTAATAACAAGTTAAATATCAACAATAATTAGTCAATTATAAAATTACACACAGCTAAGAGGCGGTGCGGTCAGATAAACAATGGCATGACTAATTAAGTATTTAATTAATTGTTTTATCTCCTGTAAACCCAGCTTAGAGTTAAGTCTATCGTATTCATCACGTAAATGTAAAAAAACAAAGAAATAATCTAAACACGTAAAGATTTGGAAAGACAAGAAAGTAGAATGATGTGGAATAACAATACGATGAATATCCACTACACGATAATCGATCGTAAACCAGTCAGTGACTTGTCAACGGTATCTTGGACGCATTTAATGGAATGCTATGAAAAATTTGTGCAAACTCTGAATATGGATAAAACTGTAAATTGCTGAAGATTTATCAAAATAATAAATAACAATTTAAACAGTCACGAGCCTATGAAGTCTAAAGGAAAGTACACATTACAAAACCAACAGAGAGACTGTCAAAAATGGACTTGGCGTTACAGAAAGAGAAAAATTTTGTTTTTAAAAACTGGTATTTTTTAGAATAAAAAAAACCAAACAATTCAACGATTGAAAATAAGGAAAGTGCAATAAAATACAATAATGAAAACCAAAAAAAGTTACCTACGTAAATGTGCATTTATTATATTTTTAATAACTCAAGAACTGTTAACAAGAAATAAAGAAATAACCAAAACCTAATGATACATATATAATAACTTTTTAAAAACAATTACAAAAAATAATCAATACCAGTCACTTTTTTTTGTAAATATGTAGGCAATGCCTAAATTAATTAAACATAAACTATTAATTAACAGAACTGATGTTAATATATTCGCCACATGTCAAAATGAGTGTCTTTTTTCTATTTTTTAAGGTTTACGTGATTTTTTTCGATAACCCTGTCAAGCCTGCGAATTTTATATATTTGTATGTTACATCTGTGTATGACAGATACAACAAGAAAGAACAAGCACTTTATTTCATATTGCTAGTTCAAAGAGTTCGAAGTGGCATTTACAAATTATTACGAACAACAAATTGTTTTATAATTAATAAAATTTCATAAAAAAATACAATGTTCCTCATTTGTCTGATTAACAATTGAAATGATTTAAGTTTCCCCCTTATTTTTTCATTTGTCTTGCGAGTTATCCTGTTTTTTTTATAAATCAAGTTCAGTTGTTATAGAAATAAGGGGGAACATATACTTTTTATATTATATATTCTTTTAAGGAACTTATTTTTTCATTTCCTTTATGAGTGTCATATTCATTCTGTTTTTTTTTTCATAATTTGAATTCAATAGTTTTGGAAACAAGGGGGAATATATATTTTTTCTATTACATATTTTTTTAAATGTTCTTTTTTTATTTATTTTAAGTGTAATTTTTATTGTGTTATTTTCCCTTAATTTATATTTAGCAATTTTTTAAATAAGGGGAGACATGTTTTTCTATTACATATACTTTTAAGCTTATTTTTAAATTTTCTTTATAATTGTCAATTTTATTGCTGTAACACCTGGGTCCAACAGTATACAGTCTCTTGCCGGTCTCCTTTAAGTTTTATTTAAAAAAAAAAATGTTTTTAAATAATGAACAATTTTCCCAAATGGTATTGTAAATGATTATTCAAGTTATACTTATTACTGATATATATAAATCATGACATAATGGAAAGAATGATACGAAACATACAGTATTAGCGAAGAGGTCTTGAATAATTCCAAAAAGCCTGTCCGGCTTTTCGGAAATATTCCAGATTTTGTTATAAAAACCCTAAAAATATTTAAAAAATAATATAAGCATAATATGTTATTTAAGATTATTCACGCCATTATCAAGATGACCGAATGTATGAAGCAGTTGCGCATATAACTCGTACAAATATAATTAATATCATAATTAATTTTAAGATAACATTATATACTATTAGTTTTTATTGTAAGACACTATTCCAAATTAATTATTTAAAATTGCCTAAAGGCCTCTGTAAAGCCGGGTAGGCTTTACATCCCATGTCACGTTCACACTTAGCATAAAAGGGTCACAAAAATAAACTGAAAGTTCAAACAAAAGCCCGGCTTTAATGTGAAGTTGCAACAAACTTGAAGTTGTCGCTTGTTATGTCAATAAACCAAACAATTTTAATAGTAAAATTTTTGTTTAAAGCTGATGTGTCACTATTCAATTATTTTATTACATTTTTCTATACTGTGATAACTTGAAATACGTAAATAAATTCATTGTAAGGGTAACATGTAAAACGTTGCATTTTACCTTTTAGGTAGAAGATATAACTTCGCTGAAACCTATTTAACCTTAGTGCAAACCATGAAATCATGTTTAATACATGATCAATCTCATCAATAAAACTTTTCGCTAGCGTAACGCTTACATCTGAATAAATCACTTTGTTGGTTTATACATTTGCCTTTGCAATGCTGAATACATTTAGAAAATGCAATTTGTATATGTATTAACGATCTGCCACTAGTTTGCAACTACATTTGTAAACAGTTCTATTCAAATTTTTGATTAGTCATAAATATATTTGCATGTAAAAACTTCGGTATATAAATTTCAATAGAATAAACATTTATTTATGAACGGGACAAATTGCTAGGTACTGTGTAATAAAGATGTATAACTCATGAGTGAGAGAGATATAAAAGATATAGCTCACATGTTACGATCACATCTATCACTCGCTCACATGAAGTCAGAATGTATCAGTATATCACTAGCTCGGGATTGATCTGCGTCTTTTTTGTTTCACCAAATCAATGAATTCACTCACTCGTCGCATCGTGAAGATAGATATAAAGTATGTGTTTTGACGTTAAATGAAAGAGAAAGAAAACGATGGAACTGTTTAGTCAAATATGCAACTGGATCTATGTAAATGAATGTAGCTACTCGCGATCGAATGTGAACGCTGTGATAAAAGTATACCTTAGTTCGCGTAACACTTTTTTTCTTTTATTTCAAAATCCTAATTTATAATTGTATTAATACGCCATCTATTCCAATTTATTTAATTATGATTAAAGTTATTTTATATATAATTTTAATCTTGGTTGACAGTCCTAAAACGTGAACCTGCAAAGTATTAAGCAAAGTGGATACTCCTGTAGAATTTATTTTTATTTTCAATATTATAGTGCGTATGTTCAGTCATTACTATTTATCACCATATTGTATGACCATTGTTCAACGGTTCAACATATGCGTAGTGAATAATTTTGTTAATAACTCGTAATATTGAGATACTGAGCTAGAGATATAAATGAGTGATATACATCTCTCCTATCAAATATATATCACTCTTTTCTTTTCACTGATATATTTTGCGCATATTAGCACAAATCGATCAACCTCCAGAAAAAAACAAAATTATTTAAAATCACTAATAGAAACATCGTCAGTGATATAGGAAGGCTCCTATGCCACCGTCTATCTCAATTATACTTTAGATTCTATAACACTGTTTATGATTATTAGTTACCCTTGTTTATTTGCCTTAAAAAAGACAGTCAAGTATGAGTAGAACTTGTGTCCTGAGAGTTCTGCACCCTTAGGAAGTAGGTATTTTACAGCTAAGCAAATAGATATTTTACATTTATAAAAAAAGAAAAGAAACTATATTCCAATATTCTAGTTCAATAGAAAGTATCATTGGTAGATTTGATAAACGAGTCGGTACAAACGTAAATTTTTTTAAAAGCTTTTTATCACGATGAATTAGACCTATGAATTTTTTCCAAGACTACGACGGGGTTAAAGATCTTAATATTTGATATTAATTTCAATTTAGGCTTTCCTGGATATATCGCAACAGACTAACATATGGATAACAAAGTAATCCTGTAAGGATCCTATTTTGGCATAGCTACAGAGCTCTTATAAAAAATTGATATAAAAAGTGGCCAACATCTCCTGGACAGTGTCATCTTTCCAAAAATTGGATTTTTTTATAAAAAGTGATCCAGTTTTTTAAATGGTACAGTGATAACCAGCAAGCTGAAAATTCACATTTTCTTTTTATTAATCAGCATAAATATGAGTTTGTCTTACTTGAAAATCCGAGGTACGCCGCTGTGTCCCACAGAAATTTTCATTGAAAATGTATTTAAAAGGAATGTCGTAAATAGAAAAAAGACAGATGGAAATAAACTAAAATGATTACCGCTAAAAAAGCAATCGACTATGATTGAATGGAACCTCGTACAAATATTGTTCCGTATCAACAACAAGTCAATATAATTCAGATAAATTTTATATGTATCGATAGTTACCTATAAATGTAGGCATGCTTACACTGACCCAAATTTTGAGACTGATATCCATAGATAAGTTATATAAACCAAGTAATCATTGAAGCATACTGAAGCAGTAATAATGGTGCCAAATGACATTTGGGCTGTCAGCTGTTTTTTTAAATTTCTCTCGATAAGACAAAAATATTCTATAACATTTTTTGATTGGAGACTTTATTACGGAAAAACAATTTATTGAAGTGAAAACTTCTTTAGGCGTGCAATTTTTACAGTATATCTGTAGCTTTGAGTATGATGTGTTGCACTTGGCCAGCAGTGAAAGCATATAAATATAACATCTACTGCTCTAGCAGCACACTGGCGTAGCAGCTGTGTACACGTACCCGGCACAATGTATATACCTGACCGTATAATGTGCGCGTTGGACGGTTTTTGGACGGGTAAAATCTTGTGAGTTCACGTCACCATATGCTTTAATAGCAGCATATCTGTAGCTACAATATGTTGTGCAACATTTGTGCTGTGTATATCTATACAAGTAAAGTTAAATTGATTATGCGGAAAGTTCAATGTGTGTATATTATGCATTGTTTAAATTGTGTTTTAGTTGCACTGTGCAGTACAACAGTGAGTACTAAATATGTTCAATTTTTATATAGAAAAGCGAATAATAAAAACAAAGCATTTATTTTCAGATATTACCAATATTCATTTCAATAAAAGATCAAAAAGTTTGCAGAATGGGGTGGAAGAAAGATCAAGAAAGTATTTTTCCTTTTCAATATATTCTCCCTTAACCCTAACATATTTCACAATTAAATGAAACTAGGTGATGTAGTATTATTTCTACTTTCTTTGAGTTCTTTACCACAACCTAGGTTTTGTTGTATTACAACATCTTCAAGTGGGCTATTAGCAAAGATATCTTCGCTAATAGCCCACCTGAATATGTTGTGATACAACGAAACCTAGGTTATGGTAAAGAACTCAAAGAAAGAAGAAATAATACTACATCATGTAGTTTCAATTAATTGTGAATAATGAATTTCTACAAAATTAAAGCCAAATATATTCAATACCTAATATGTTTCTCATATCTGTCGATTAATTTATTTATACCCAAAAAAATAATGTTTTCTCTTTATCCTGAAAATAAGCTGAAATCGCAGATTTTACCTCCTCATCAATGCTAAGTTTTTCCACAAAGATGCCTTTTGATTTTTGGGAACACATAATAGCCGCAGGGGGCCACCAAGAGTGGGAAATTTTGATAATTATAATCGTCTAATACTCAGGAGTACACAGAATCTGGCTCGCTAAATGAATTTATCAACACCTGTAATATGTAAACAAACTTAAGAATATTCCAAAAAGGCTCTGTACTCACTCGACATTCTTATCGGCTGCTTTGGGACACTGACTGAGTTTGGAGAGTGTGACGAGAACGCGGTGAAAGTTGGACAGGTCGAACAGCATGGACGGGTCGAAGAGTTCGGTCTCGCGCAGCTCAAAGTGCTCGTGGCAGGCACGGAGGAACACCTTGATGTTGCGCATGCATAGGAACTGTAACAAACAATGTTTATACAACAAACACTCGGTTAGCGGTACAACATGTAAACATTTAGTTTTATTTTAGGAATAACCCAAGCCTCTTCTAAACTCCCAACAAAATTACTCATCTATAATAACAGAGGTAATACGAAAGCTTTAATTCTACCTTTTATCACATAAAATGCCCATTGTAAAAAAATACCGATATATGAATCACTAATTCAGTACTACAATAAAAATCGTCAAAATGATAGAACATATCAAACATTTAAACATAGAGCAGATCAAGATCAAGATGCCTTATTTTGACGTTCAACAAATTCACTCGACTGGTACAGAAGCAATACCAAACACACTAGCGCTACTACTATTGGAGGATAATTTGTTTTTACTATTTGGAAGATACGTAAAAGTTCCATCAGTTACGTGAATCTATTTATATATTTCGTTTTCTTTTGACATTTTCAATCGTAACGTAACAAATCATTCCCTAAATGGACCATTCTAAATTTTAGGATTCTATAGCCAAATGGCAAAAACGAAATCCTTATAACTTCGTCATGTCGTCATGATGTACAGACATGACTAACTACGTAACTTATCATTTAAGACAAATGGCAATGAAATTTTGCAAGATGTTGTTGATTTGCATAAATATATAAAGAGAAAAAAAGGACATGAGGTGTCGTGGGACACCCAACAGAAGAAAGCATCATACACGTTACATATAAAATTCAATTATTGATTATATATTTTTAATAACATAATATAATAGTAATAAATAATACATATTATTACAATTACTTAATAAAAACACTTAACAAAAACGAAAATACATAAATAGGTTAAGTATAACAAAATCACTGTCCGCGTGAGAGAATGATTTCTTTCTCCTACTACATGAGCATGCGTGTAGTAGCAAGCACGCACATTCTTTCGTCGGGACTACTATACACACACTCACATACATATATTTAAAGAGAACAAAGGTGGGAGAGAGGCAGGGCTATGCGCTGCTTGTTGCATTTTGTCTCTCTTTTACTCTATTTTGCTCACTTATGGGTAACAATATGCGCTGCTCAGCCAAGGACGAACGTTTCATTGCTCCGTTTGTGAACATTTTTCTCAGTTAGGTCCTCGTCACAAACATACATTAAGACGTTTTGTTTGGTCTTGGTGAGTCTTCAGTACTTAATGTTTTGCAGTGTTTCGCCAGTAACTTTTTTAACCACATAGTTTATAACACTCAGAGTAACAATGGCTTTTATTAATCAGTTCAACGCAAAACTACTTTCATCAACTTGTATTAATAAATTAAAGAATATCTCTAAGCAATAAAGTTATTTGTCTTATACTTGATAGATATTGTATTGGGTTGGTAGGAAAGTAACGAGCATTTCCTTTTTTGGTGTCTCTATTTTTTTCTAGAAAGTGATAGAACTATCTAGATTGCAACAATGTAGAGGGTTGGGAGCAGACTATATAAATATGCGTCAACTGCTATGGACTGCTTCAGTATTTACTAGAACATGGAAGCGACAAGAGAGCATATACGTCATTGCCTTTTGTGCAAGTTTCGTTTAGATCACTCAGCAATTGTAGCTGCTCGAAATATACGTAATGCAGAAGATGAAAACGCGGTCTATGATACAACTGCAAGATATTGGTTCAGAAATGAGAATTATGATTTAAAAGATTTTATCCGTAGTTAACATTTCCCCTTTTAAAAGAATTAATTGAAAGACCGCCTTACCTCTCGCCTGGCAGCAGAGCTCAGTTGCAGTCATATGTAGGTATTGGAACACTTCCATCAATTGGATAAATTGTGTAAGCTAGGGGTGTGGAAACCAGGGTATGTGGTTTCCAATTAAACTAACATGCCAATACATGTATGAATCTTCTCCGGACCTCAGCTCAGTTAGACTAACATGTCAATACATGTATGAATCTTCTTTCCTTGAGACGCACTCAACACTGGCTTGACCAATTGGTAACAGGAGACAAAAAGTGGATTCTGTACGTAAACCATAGGCAAAAATGTCAATGGCTAAACTCAAATGAAAAGCCCATACCGACTCCCAAAACTTAACTTCATCAAAACAAAGTTTTGTTATCTGTTTGGTCAAATGTAAAAGGAATTTTTTTTGGGAGCTGCTACCAGAAAATACCATAGTAGCCTCAACAATATACTGCAATCAACTTCACCGACTTCGCATAGAAATAAAAAAGAAACGAAAAAACATTAAAAAGTATATTTTCCTGCCTGGCTAAAGTCGTCCAACAAAGTTACTGGATTCTCACTGAGAGGTTATAGCACATCTACCATCTTATCCTAACTTCACACCAACAGGTTTTGATTTATTCCAGTTTTTAAATAATAACATTCAGGATAAAAAGGATAAAAAGTTTGATGATAGAGCAGTTTTCAGATTTCCTCAATAAGTTTTTTGAGTCACAACTTTTACGCACAAGTTTTTACGCAGAACGAATCCACGCTTTACCTGCATGTTGGCACTGGGGTTATAGATAACAATGGTGCTTACTATGCGCAACAGTAACTAATAATGAACTATGATTTTTAAAAAAAATAGTTTAAAGCATTAAAGGGATAATTATAAATATTTTCATTGAAATATTTTATATACTTAATTCTAAAACTTTATGTGCATAAAACCCTTGTACTGACAGTGCAAGTTCGATCCTGTAAATCATTATCTTTTTATATTAAAAAAAGCTTCATATTTAAACAATTTTCTGCTAATTTCTTAATGTGTAACACTAAAACTTTTTAGAAAGACCAGAACCGAGAACCAAGTCTACAATTTCTGTATTATTTTTCAAAATAGTGTCTGTGGCATTCTGCATCGTTAAATTCAATGGAATCACTGAAAGAAGCCGTTGACCCACTATTCCTTGGACGTCACTTGCTTCTTTTTCGAAGACAGTCATCACTTCTTTGGCGTCCAGAAATGGTATTTCTTCTTCTCAGTTTATTTTTCATTCTTGAGAATAAATGGAAATCGCATAGTCCGAGATCGGAGCAGTATCGCAGATGCCCCATAATTTATACACACAACACGGTCAAATATTCGGTCACTCGTCTGGCTGAATGAGCAAGCAGTTATTGTGATGAAAGAAGATTCTACTGCAAGACCATTACTCTTGAATTTGTTCCCAGATTTTTGCTCAGTTCAGTTCAGTCAGTTGGAGTCAGTTCAGTCAATTTGCTCAGTTCAGTCAGTTGGTTTATTTTCTAGAACAATAATTGCAAAATAACTCATCCGTCCGGAAGAACAAGGCGAATATCTTTTTTCCGGTGTTTGTCCTTTCTTCAACTTTGTAGGCAATTCTTCAGGACACACACCCTATGCAGACTGCTTTAGGTTTCGCGATCATAACAATATATCAAACTTCATCACATGTGACAATGTCAAATAAATTTAAGTGACCTCCATGGAATTTTTCTAACATTTCGTGATGCCAATCAATGCAATTTTTTTGAGCTTCGGTCAAATCGTAGGATGCCTGAAGCACAAAGCTTTCCAATACATAAATATATGTGTGGAATTTTCTGTACTTGATTCGTATTACTGCCTAAACTTGGCCAAGTCTACAATTAAGTCACACTATTGTATACGTACTTGCCTATCCGTATTCGTTTGTGTGTGTGCGTAAGTTAATGTAGGGCTTTCTGCAGCGTGCAGGTAAAGAATATTTACTATTACTACACGTCGATCAAGCGAGTTGACGCTATACATCAGCAACATAGCTGTTTCGTTTTCAAACTAATAGCGTCGATCGAATAACTGTCTCGATAGCATGCTAGCGCAATAACTTTGTACTGGCGCGCAAGTTTTTATTATTACCTAATTGTAAAAATGTAATGACACAAATAAATATTTTACAATATACATTTGATTGAGTGAAAGTGATTTGATAATAATAACATTAAGATAGAATTTTAAAAAGGTACTTAGTGTGGATCCTAAAAATGAAATAAAATTTTAAAAATAAATTTTCTATATTTATAAACATGATACACTGAAATATGGTCTTCGTTGTACTTTTGGCTTGATTAGATTTGCTTCATGTGAAAGATCTCTCAATAAACAATATGATAAGCCTATAGCCGACACTACAATACATTTTCCAACCACATCGCGTTCCAATAAAACAATGACTCTTAAGAACAGTTTGAAATTTAAAACTGCTCAGTGATGTTTGTAGATGTAAAATTATAAGTACTAACCAAATAAGTTGGTCATACAAAACAATATTATTTCCTTAGTGATTTTATTGCTTTCTAAGCACTTGTACAGAGCGCAATAACGGACCGTTATATTAAGTTATTATAAATAGTTATCAATTAAGACTGAATTACACAAGTTAAACTCAACCAAACATCGCAAAATTGAACAAATCACACGCGCACACAACAAGCGACAACCTATGAACGTGTACCCTGAATCGTACCCGTTATCTGCGGGTGACGGTAAACTGGCGAGGGAGTGAGTGTCGCTTCTTTACCCAGTAATAGTTAATATTCTTTTCCTGTAGGATGAGTTCCACTCGTGCTTGACAGGTTTTTTTTTTATTACCATTAATACAAATGACCAGTTCCAACAACTGTCAGCATCGTTACGAAATGTTATCTTAAATAAACGGTGTCCGGGAATAAGGACAAAGAAAGACGGACAAAGTAAGACATCAATCGTTGACTAAAAAAATAGATTTTTAAAAAATTGAAAAAAATATTCATAATTGTCATCTTTTTCATGCACACGATACGTGCGCACATTATTCAGCGCTGCTTAGGGGAATAACTAGCAAAAACCAATGAACACATCTAGCTACTCGGGTAAGCACGGCGCTCCAAGCAAGTATTGGATGTGTTTAAAAAGAGTTGTATGTAATATTTTTTTTGCACTCAATCAGAAAAAGGAGGTGTTTAACATTTTGTTTCAATTACAATTTATTCCTTTATAGTGAATGAATAGCGTCTTTCCTTGTCCGACACTTATTCCCAGATACAAAAAAATCTTAATAAAAATGGTTAATTTGTATTTTTAGATAAATCAATTTCTCAAAGGTTATTATTCCTTTATAGCCAATGAATAGCGTCTCTCCTTGTCTGACACTTATTCCCAGATACAAAAAAATCTTAATAAAAATGGTTAATTTGTATTTTTAGATAAATCCATTTTTTAAAGGTTATTATTCCTTTATAGCCAATGAATAGCGTCTTTCCTTGTCTGACACTTATTCCCAGATACAAAAAAATCTTAATAAAAATGGTTAATTTGTATTTTAAGATAAATCAATTTCTCAAAGGTTATTATTCCTTTATAGCCAATGAATAGCGTCTTTCCTTGTCTGACACTTATTCCCAGATACAAAAAAATCTTAATAAAAATGGTTAATTTGTATTTTTAGATAAATCAATTTCTCAAAGGTTATTATTCCTTTATAGCCAATGAATAGCGTCTTTCCTTGTCTGACACTTATTCCCAGATACAAAAAAATCTTAATAAAAATGGTTAATTTGTATTTTAAGATAAATCAATTTCTCAAAGGTTATTATTCCTTTATAGCCAATGAATAGCGTCTTTCCTTGTCTGACACTTATTCCCAGATACAAAAAAATCTTAATAAAAATGGTTAATTTGTATTTTTAGATAAATCAATTTCTCAAAGGTTATTATTCCTTTATAGCCAATGAATAGCGTCTTTCCTTGTCTGACACTTATTCCCAGATACAAAAAAATCTTAATAAAAATGGTTAATTTGTATTTTAAGATAAATCAATTTCTCAAAGGTTATTATTCCTTTATAGCCAATGAATAGCGTCTTTCCTTGTCTGACACTTATTCCCAGATACAAAAAAATCTTAATAAAAATGGTTAATTTGTATTTTTAGATAAATCAATTTCTCAAAGGTTATTATTCCTTTATAGCCAATGAATAGCGTCTTTCCTTGTCTGACACTTATTCCCAGATACAAAAAAATCTTAATAAAAATGGTTAATTTGTATTTTTAGATAAATTAATTTCTCAAAGGTTATTATTCCTTTATAGCCAATGAATAGCGTCTTTCCTTGTCTGACACTTATTCCCAGATACAAAAAAATCTTAATAAAAATGGTTAATTTGTATTTTTAGATAAATCAATTTTTCAAAGGTTATTTATCCTTTCTTTGAGGAACAATCTAGTTTCAATTGGCTGTTTAAACAATGCATTGTAGAGATTTTGCAAAATTTTATAGAATCAGAAATACATAATTTAAAACCTATTATTAAAACTACATTACGTTATGTGGAGACAAGCTTGTAGTCATCGAAAAGTAGAACAACCGATTGACCCAGAAAATAGCTCTAATGCTTATTTTATCTTTTGTGATTATGACTTTTACTGTGCCATACACAACTAACTCATAATAATACTACAGAAGCCAATTATTTAAATTTTGTCATTTGCTTTATTGCCAATGTTATGTACATTTTAAATTACAAAACACTTATTCGAAGCTTAATAATAATTATGTCCGAATGCGTTTAATATGACGAAGGAAATATTCAAACGAATTGAAAGTGGAAAAAATTCAATGTTATGTACATTTTAAATTACAAAACACTTATTCGAAGCTTGATATTAATTATGTCCGAATGCGTTTAATATGACGAAGGAAATATTCAAACGCAGTGGAAAGAATTTCATTGTCATATTCATGTAGAAATATAAAATTTAATTTGTTTGTCATGTTCATGTAGAAATATATAATTTCATTTCATTGTCATGTTCATGTAGAAATATAAAATTTCAGTTCATTGTCATGTTCATGTAGAAATATATAATATAATTTCATTGTCATGAACATGTAGAAATATATAATTTAATTTCATTGTCGTGTTCATGTAGAAATATATAATTTAATTTCATTGTCATGTTCATGTAGAAATATAAAATTTCAGTTCATTGTCATATTCATGTAGAAATATAAAATTTTATTTCACTGTCATATTCATGTAGAAATATATAATATAATTTCATTGTCATGAACATGTAGAAATATATAATTTCATTTCATTGTAATGTTCATGTAGAAATATAAAATTTTATTTCACTGTCATATTCATGTAGAAATATAAAATTTCATTTCATTGTCATGAACATGTAGAAATATATAATATAATTTCATTGTCATGTTCATGTAGAAATATAAAATTTCAGTTCATTGTCATGTTCATGTAGAAATATATAATATAATTTCATTGTCATGAACATGTAGAAATATATAATTTCATTTCATTGTAATGTTCATGTAGAAATATAAAATTTTATTTCACTGTCATATTCATGTAGAAATATAAAATTTCATTTCATTGTCATGAACATGTAGAAATATATAATATAATTTCATTGTCATTTTCATGTAGAAATATAAAATTTCAGTTCATTGTCATGTTCATGTAGAAATATATAATTTCATTGTCATGAACATGTAGAAATATATAATTTCAGTTCATTGTCATGTTCATGTAGAAATATATAATATAATTTCATTGTCATGAACATGTAGAAATATATAATTTAATTTCATTGTCATGTTCATGTAGAAATATAAAATTTCAGTTCATTTTCATGCTCTCAAATACATAAAACAAAACTAATTTATCACTTTTTTAAAATCTTTATTATAAAGAAATAATTCTCCTTTCAAAATAACAAATTTTTGTTATCTTCAACACTACTTAAATCATAATTTCATTTATATGCTTCACTATCGTAAAAAGAACCACAAAAAAAACTTAAAAAAAGAAACTTAAGTAAAATATTGAATTACCGGAATAAACTACTTTTTTTCCCTAAAATAATGCTGCTCTATGCTCAAATCATATTAAGGACTACCTTATAAGTTGTCCAACTCTTAAATTAATTTAACCCATTAGTTGGTGTATATTTACAACATATTGAAAAAAAAATGAGAAAATTAACTACTTATAATAAAAAAATTAATCAAAATAACAAATTTTGTTATTTTTGACACTACCTCAATCATAATTTCATTTCTATGCTTCGCCATCATAAAAAGAACCACCGTGAAAAAGAAACTGCAGAAAAATATTGAATTACTAGTATAAACTCTACTTTTTTCCCTAAAATAATACTGCTCAATGCTCAAATCATATTATGGGATATCTTATAAATTGCCCAACTCTTAAATTAATTTAACACATTAGTTGGCGTTGTTCAACTCTTAAATTAATTTAACGCATTAGTTGGCATTGATATACAACATGTCGAAAATAGAATGAGAAAATTTTATTAATTACTAGCAACCCACATGGCTTCATACAGATAGTCAACGATTTTTCACACATCGATGCATCCCCTGTCAATGTGTGAAGTCTCTGCATATAATTTTATTTACTTAAGAACAGCATTATAAGTTTTAAACTATACTTTAGAAAACTTGGCACATAAGGAAAATTTCATCTATATAAGCTAAAGAAGAACTATGAAATTTCAGTTGATACGGTTTAAGGCCATAAACTAAGCTCCAGAAAATTTAAGTGGAAAATTAGGTTTTTTTAAGGAATAAAATGTTTATCACGTGTTTTACGTAATATATACACATATACTGTAAATTTTATTGTCGAACTTTTTGAGAATAAAATTTTTCCCATATTTTTATCTGTTACAAAATCCCATCATTAGTTTCCCTTACACATTTCGACTACTTTTGGAAAACTTAAAACCCGGGACATCATTTTATCATTTCCAGTACAATTCTGGTTACTTTTTCTTAGACCTTTCTGAATGCTTTCACTTGAATTGATGTCTGTAAAAGTTCCTTGAACCAATAATGTATCAGACATCTCAAAAAATTCTATAACAAAATGAAGTAAGCAGTGTGCGCCAAGGTACCTCTCCGACATATTCTTTTCGCCAAGTTTCATCGAAGTTTATCATCACAGGTTGGGTAATTTCTACAAGTAGTAATGAGTTATAACAATAAGACTCTCTTCGTGAATCAATCTATCTATTAGCAGAAATCGAAACAAAATCTATTTAGTTATTGAAAAAAAAAATCGAGCCATCATAGGACACTTGGCAGAAGTGAAACATCTAAATTTTTTAAATATTCACCAAACCCAGGTCCAGAGAATAAGTATAAAAAATATACGTTTGAACCGTGCATCTTAAAAAAATAAATAAAAATGTTTGATAAACAATTAACCATTTCGATAAACCGTAGTAAAACATAGATTTGAACCATGCAATCGCTATAGCGCCATCTATCTTCATACTTAAAAATAATTTTATTTATAAAAAAATAAGCTTAGCAATGTATATAAAAATTACAAAGTCCACAAAAATGGCTCATTGGTTTAGAAGTATGAATTTCACTTAAGGTGCGAGAGGTCCTCTGTTCAAACCCCAGATGAGCCCAACTATATATATGTAATGCTTTAAATGTTTTAAGACAGTTTAATACAATACACAGATATAAAATGATCTGACCAAATTAAGATGGAAAGAGCCGACAAGATGTGAGATTGACCGAATTAAGTTGGTAAGAGCCGATAATACATCAAGCTGACCGAATGGCAAGGCGCATCTTGCCATCAAAACATTTTAACTCCCATCCTAAAGCACCATTAGATATTTCACATCAAAACCATATACATACAGACAGAGCAGTCGGGGATTTCGTTTTATAATATGTATTGATAATTTCTTATTTTGCAAGGAGCTAACTACAAATTTAACAACACCTGTAAATAAATTAAGAACAGAGTAATCAAGTTTTTTAGATAAATTATAATTAACAATAATAAATTATTTGATTAATTTTTTTTTATTTCATAAATCATAATTTCAACGTACGAGGAGTAAAATTTTTCAAAAATTTAACACTGAGTTATAGAAGTTTAACCGTTTAAGTGCCATGGTTTTTTACTCATATATACTTAAAAATGCCAAAGAAATCTTTTCTTTTTGATGTCATTTACCCTTGTCTCGAAAAAAAACTGCGTCTCTTCCAAAAATTATCTAATTTTAATAATTTTTTCTGTGTTTTCTTAATAAAAACTTGTACAAGGATAATAAAATACAAAGAAAATATGGAAATATATATTGTGAACAAAAATTATAACAAAAACTGAAATCATGGTCACATCGTATTTTCACAGTCCGGTACATCCTCCGTATCAGCAATATAATTGTTATCGTCACTATTATCACCATCACTCGAAATTTGCATTACGCTAAATTGTGAGCGCACCACAATGTCACTCCCACTATCACTTTCTTTACAACTTAAAAAACTATCATTTTCACTCGAATTATTTTCGTATTCCGACATTATGGGTTAAAAATTTTCTTTTCCTGGATCCTTTTTATATTTTAATTACTAATAATATTACAATTTGTACTTTATGTAACACACAGAAAGATAAAAAATTAACAATGCGTACGAGCGACCTCACCTACCGAGCGCTAAACTGGAAATTATTTCACGAGCGCCATCGTGCTCGTGGCAAATTTAGATAGTATGCGCACGAGCACGATGGTGCTCGTCGGCACTCAAGCAGCTATACTTAATAAGTTTGGCAATACCAAGTTGTGACGTCATTTTGTAGTAACACTACTTGTATTCTACGAGAGCGAAAGTAAGAGAGAGATATCCCCACTCTACCCCCACCGTTAAATTTACACCCGTACGCACCACACAGTCAGGACTGTCAGTCGGACTTATTGACAGTTAAAAATGTATTTCGTATGGATACCTTAGCAATACGGTAGTTGACTCATTCTAAATTTTGATATTTTTCTTACAATATTGTGAAATATAAGTTAATTAAAAACCAGTCTTGAAAAAAATTCAAAAATTGATTGAAAAATAAGCCAGTTATAGGCTTCTAAATTTGAAGTACAGATAGAGTTGGATATATCCCTGTCTCTTCTCCTCTTGTAGAATATAATGTGCAATATTAAAAATGACTTCACAACACAGTATTGATTACTTTGTCCTTATCTAAAGGTTAAATTTAAACTTTTCTAACTCGGTCAATTTTTAAGATTATTAAACAATTTTTTCACTCTTCATCAACTTGTACCTTGAAATTATGATTAATGAAATAAAAAAAAATTTGTCAAATACCCAATTGTGCCGTGCAATCGGGCACGGTCGGTATAGTAGACTCTTAGTCCGACTGACAGTCCTAACCATGTGTAGTGCATACGGGCGTTAAAAGCTCAAAACTCATTTATTTTGTAATAATTTCTTATAATTTTTCATTAATTAACCTATAGTCCCATGACATTTTACTAACGCCATCAAATTTAGGAATAGTCAACTGCCGAATTAATCATCAATCTATGTTTCATTCAATCTCCTATATATAAGGAGCCAATTAGTGATTTTTTTTAAACTTTTTATATAAATTGTTAAAATTTAGGGAAAATGGGGGAACCATTGTAAAATACTTTGGAGACTCATATCTTGCAGAGGACATGCTTTATCAAAAAAAGATTCGATAGCACATTTTCGACAGCATTTTCAAAGTACCTTTTGAATGACATACCGCTTACAGGAGTTTACGAGAATAAAATTTAGATTTTTTTCTATGTTATCATCAGTGGTAGACACTGAAGGCCATCCGGATCGAAGCAACCACTCGTGTGCCTGTATTTTTTATATAGTCGAGTCAAAGTTTCTTGTACTGAATCATTAACATTTTTACTGTTATTTATATATTATAAATTAATTGGACAAAGATTTGCTTTAAACACAAAATCTAAGGCAAATTCTTTGTCCAACTAATTTATTCATAATAAAATTCGCAGAGCAACTTCGAGATCAACCTATCATGGAAGCTGCTCGAAAGAAACTAGTCGACAGACCACGCTCAAGTTTGGCTTGGAATTAAAGAAGGTTCTGCCAACTTAACAAAAAAAAAATTACCAATTCCTTTTCAGCGATCCATCTTTTTTAATGATTCCGGGTAGTTTATATGCTGGAAGTACTATAATTGACCTAACTGAAATCTATAATTATCTATCTAATAAAATTTTTTTTAATTTTACTTGTCTGCACGACACAAAGTGACTTTATTATTATTAAACTTGTGGCATGAAATTGGTTGATTCGTTTCACTTTATATACATACAATACCATGTAAATCAATAGTTCTTTGGCTTATTAATATTTACGGAGCCTTGTATATACTAAAATATTACAAGCTCGCAATTCTTAATGGACTCGTAGGATACTCTTTTTTATTGCTTTCATTTGTTATTAGCATAGAACTCCATTAAAATTCATTACAGTCACACTTGTAAATGCTGCACCGCACGCCCGTCTAAGCAAATTGTAATATTTTCTAATATATTTTCCACGCTTTCTGCTTACTTAGAACGGTGAAATTGTGTCATTAATTATTAGTTAACGTAATTGTTAATTGTCTGTATAACTGTGAAGTTACCCTAAAAGCAGTGATTCCTTCGTGTCCAAAAGTTCTCATTTTAATTACCGTCTAATTGTTACACAAGACATTTGACCTAGAAAGGTTAAAAAATATGAAATGGCTACATTTGAACAACTTTCGAGACACGATCTTTGAAATTGATCGAGTATTTACATTTACATCTCACCAATATGATAAATACAAAAGTCTGAATGCTTGTTATTCGATCACCCATAAACGGCTAGACAGATTTTCATGAATTTTTATATATGCATAGTTGATGATTTGTATTAACATATAGTTTACATTTAACTTGGAGAAAACATAATTCCTGCAAGATAACATTCGTTTTGTGTTTACTCAATAGTAAAAATGTATTGCGCGTCGGCTGATAGCGAAACGTGTATATCAAATCAATTACTCACGTATCTTGAGAGTAATGGCAGAACGTTTAATATTATTATAATTTATACAGAAATGTTGCAATAGTGATCAGGGACAAATCTCAGTGTCTTAACATAAAATATACATATGCAAAAATGCAACCCAAAGCTAGTCCTTCTTTTATTGAATATATTTGGTGTTAAATTTGTAGAAATTCGTTATTCACAATTAAATGAAACTAACGTGATGTTGTACTATTTGTACTTTATTTAAGTTGTTTACCACAACCTAGATTTCTTTGTATAACGACATCTTCAGGTGGGCGATAAGCAAAGATTAACTCTTAGGAACTTCCAACAGCATTTATATATTACACAAAACAATAGTGGAAGCCGGGTTTGTGTGGGTTTTCCCACTGCTTATGTTAGCGAGTTTATTGTAGGGGAGCGGTGTAGTTTTAATTACATTTTCGAAAGTTATGCAATATACAAATATTTTAGTGAGGGTAATTAATTAAATTGATGTTATTTTATGAAGTTATGCAATGCAAATGTTCCGGTGCTAGGTTATTAATTGCTCACCTGAAGATGTTGTAATACAACGAAACCTAGGTCGTGGCAAAGAATTTAAATAAAGTAGAAATAGTACTACATCACATTAGTTTCAATAAATTGTGTCTAGTCCTTCTTCTTAGTCACATCTTCATTACTGAAAATTGTGCCCGCTTTGAAGTGTGTTACTTGAGGATATGACCAGCTTCTTCTATACTACCTTAGCTTCAGCTTGTTTCAAGGTGGCAGTGACAGAAAGTTAACGTGATGATTTTTAATTAATCAAACCTGCGGTTAGGATATTGAGTGCGAAGTCTTTTGTCCTGTACAATAACTAAAACTACCAGCTTACTCAAGTTTTCCGATGGTCTACTAAATACATGGCTACAGCAAATGAAAAATCGAAAAACTAGTCATCAGATAAGCATATTAACCCTTTAACACTCATGGAACAGATTTATCGGCTTGGTGTTCAGTGATGAAAAACTTCACATATATGCTGATAGATGGCATTTATTTTATGCTTAGAAGGTTCATATCTACGGCTAAATTGTATTTAGTAACTGGCCTCATGTTAAAATAGATTTGAAACATTTAAAATAAACAATTACTTCGCGGATTTTTTTTGACAGTTGTCAAATACTGCATAGTACTCTTTATGTTTTCTCATCAACATAGAGGCTTTGTTTATCAATAATTCAGTACTTTCTAATTATCAAGATACATTACATAAACAATAACATTTCAAATGAAGATGAGGAGAATTGGGAGAAGCATGAAAATGGAGAAATTCATGATGGAGAATGGTGCAAAGTCCTTGCTCTAGTAGATTCCCTTCCGACAACTTGCTTGTTTCTTAAATTAGCTGGATTTAAAAACATGCTGCACATACTAGAGCCAGCTAGTATATAAAGGCTGTCCCAAAATGCTACAGCAAGCGAGGTACTGGTGTAGGTTTGTTTATGACTACCCAGAAAAAAATATAAAAAAATTCAAAGCCATTTTGTTTTTATGATATAAGCATGTTATTGAAAAATGTTGAAGATTGACAACATTTTTAGGTATTATCATGACAAATTTGTAAATTTTATTATTCCAATTTTTGTAACTGTTGCCCACATAAAACTTGAAAACAATTCTAAATAAAACCAGGTTTACTATAGCTTAAACACAAAAAATACTTTTGTCTCAATTTTTCTTGAAATTGTTAGAGGAAATTGTTTCTAGGTAACCTTGACATTTCATGTTGTAAAAAAAATGTACCGGCACTACCATGGCAAGATATTGTAAAAATTGGCGCAACTAATTAAATTGGCTCTTGTTTAAAAAAATACAAGTATTTTTTTAAAACAAGATGTAGAAAGTATTGTACCATTTTGAAATCTTAATTGCACTGACTTTCAAACTATAGAAAGTCCAGTATTATTTAGGACCTGTTTTCGATAGCAGTGTTATGTAGGCAACTGTTACAAAAATTATAATAATAATTAACTAATATCATAAAAACAAAGAGACTTTGCAATTTCTTTACTTTTTTTTCTGGGTAGTCATAAACTGGCCTGTACCTCGCTTGATGTTGAATTTTGGGACCTCTATGTATTCAAATAACTAGTCAGATCCAGCTATAAAATTCCGTGCCTCGAAAGAGTAAATTTACTTTCATGTATCAAATTGAAACCTATGGCAGACTTATTGCTACGAAAGCAATCTCTTACAGCCAACCAGAACACCACTCCAGCCCAGCTAGATGAGCGGCTGGGAATCGAACGTGGGTTCTCGCAGTGTGCTGTATGTAAAGTAAGTCTTATGATAAACCCAACACATCCCAGCAACGACTGAGTGAGTTAGAAACAACAATTTTTGTAATATAACCTAACTTTAAAACGACTGGAAAGTAAATTTTTCATGAATTCAGATAGAACTTCCAGTGCTATATTTCTTCGAAACCCAAAGAAAAATATAATCTACTAAGTATTTTCAGAATTTTTGTCTGTCAATATGTTTGTGTGTACTCGCATCCATTTAAAACAAACAATCAAAGGAGCCTGGCGAAAATGAGCTTGCTGTTACAAAAATTGAGAATGATTTTTAAAAAAAATCTGGTATTTTTTAAAACATAAAAAAAAACAAACCATTCAGCGATTCACAATCAGGAAAAGGCCAAAAATAAAATATAATTTAAAACCATATGCAAAACAAACCAAAAAGATATCTTCAGAAACCTGCACATATTGTATTTTTAATATATCAGAAAATTGTAAATAAGAAATAAAAAAAAACAATAAAAGTTTAACGAAATATACAATAACTTTTCAGAAAAAGTTCCAAAAATTAATCGATACCGATTGCTTTTTTTTAATTTGTAGCCATTGCCTAAATTAATTACAAAATCAAAAATAAACAGCCCCGTTGAATTTGTGAGTTTCATGAATTAGTATGTTACATGTGGGTACAGAGGATGCAACGAGAAACAATCTGAACTTTGTTTAATTTTGTTGATTCAAAGAATTCCATAGAAATAGCATTTAAAAGCTATTGTGAAAAAAACATAATTTTTTATAATAATATAAAAGATTTCTCATTTATCCGACTGATGATTTAAATATAACTTTTAAGGAGGTATTTTTTTCATTTTCTCTATATAACTGTGTCATTTTTTATTCGTGTACCAATTTGACGTAACACCATATTTGATTTTGCCCATCTCCTTCAGACAATGTTTTCTCTGTTCGACTCTGGTTCTACTTAAGGAAGTAAGATGTCTTGAAATGAAGTCAGAAAGTTGATTAAAAAAGAAAGTAGTGTCATTGTGATATCTATGACAACATGATCATCCGTTGGTTATATATCTCAGTGTCACTTACTGATTAAGTAATAAAGGTGTGCGGATATTGGTATTTTTTCCTACTAGTGACCCTGTTACAAACACCTGTTACAAAATACTAGGTCAGCACACATACTTGCTCATTGAGTGTTTATTTGGGAGCAAACGACATATACACTCGTCTTAAAATATTCAATATTTGTTTACTTATTACATATCCGAATTCACATATTTTGGTCTTTCACTTATTTGAGTTAAACTAAACAAATTTTATTTTTACTAAAGCTTTCATTGTAAACCCTTCAGAGACTACGAATGAACATATGCACGCCAAATTACGATACGTGATGGAATTTAGACAGACTAGAAAATACCTAATATGAAACTAGCATAAAGTATGAGTATATAGAATAATAGCTTATCGAATGGCATATTACGAATGTAGTATGGCATATAACGAATATAAGCCTATTACATTTTGTTATCTTTTCTGTTTCATTCTTTCCAAAGAAGGGATCTATGTTATGAACAGTAAAGTCTGTATAAATCGGTAACTGCTTTGTTCCTTTGGCTCTTATAGTAGTTGAGTCATTATAAATAGATCCAAAAAGCTGCATACTTTGTAAAAGGTACCTGCAGAATGCCATACATCTGCAATGTAGCTGCGGAATGCAAATATGTCCGTTCTATATAAATATTTCCTATTTGTACAAATTACGGTATATACGCACCGCCTCTATTAGGAAACCATATTCACCTCTTCTTCATTCTCCTGGCTATGGTCCCATCTCTCATTTGGGGTCAGCCCCCCTCGTACACTTTTGCCACAACAATCTAGTGTTGTCTTTGAGTTCAAGTCCATAATTTTAAGATCTTTATCTGTAGTGCTTTTCCAGATGGCAACGAGTCGGCCTCGGCCTCTCTTTCCTTCTATTTTTAACACTGCCTTGGCCATGTGGTCTTCGTTACGTCTCATAACAAGCCTGTACCAATGTAAGTAATTTTCTCTCAACTTTTCCTCAATTTCTGCGACTTTAAACGTTCCTCTAATTTACTCATTTTTTATTCTGTCCAGTCTTGTAACTCCCCCAACCCAACGCAGCATTTTCATTTCTGTGACGTGCATCTTTTGTTCGTCCCGCCATTCTCATCGGCCAGCATTCCGATCCATACGTCAAAGCTGATCGTACTGCTTGCTTGTAAACTTGGCCTTTGAGTTTGATGGGCATTATAGCGTCACATAACACTCTGGTCAGTGATCTCCATTTTAGCAAGTCAGTTATTATTCCGTGCTGGATGTCTTTTGCAGTGCTGTCTTTCGGAGTTACGACTTAACCGAGATATTTAAACTGCTTTACCTTCTTCAAAGACGTTCCCTCGATCATCACTGATGAGTAGTAGTTGGCATTATTTCCAGACATATCACACTGCATATATTCGGTCTTGTCTCTGTTCACTCTAAAACCTCGCCTCTCAACTGCCTGTTGCACTGCATTTAGTTGTTTCTGTACTTCTATTTGAATTTAGCCAATAAGAACTATATCATCAGTGTACGGCAGTGTCCAAGGTGCAGGTTTTTGTAGATGTTCCGTAGCATAGTTCATAACTAGGCTAAACAATAAAGGGCTTATTGTGGATTCTTGGTGAGCTCCGACCTCAACTTCAAATTTTTCAGTCTGGCCTGAGGGGCTACCAACCCTTGTAGTTATTCCTTGGTATAGATCTTTAATCAAGGATATGTAATGTTCCAGGACCAGTTGTGATCTCAAAGCTTGCCAAAGCAGATCTCTAGTTGGCCATTTTCACCATGCAATAAAATACATGGGCATAAATAAATAGTTTCATTAAAATATTAGAAATTAAAAAAAACTCCATCTCATTCCAGTACCTCTTTTGCAGTATCCACCAATTAACTGCGAGAGAACTACGTAGATCTATTCAGTGCAGCTAATGATTATTAAAAACATTTATCTGTACGACACATTGACATACAGGCCTGCTGCACTGTATATTTATTCATATCTTATCTCTAGCCAAGTTATTCCATTCATCAAAGCTGTGCTATGTTACAATGTCGAGCAAGGAGACTAGAAGACGAATAACATCAATCAAATGTTGTATAATGGTCACGTGGATTCAACAAATACAATAATTATCATTTTAATGTATTTCTCGTTTCGATCCAATTTACCTATGTTTCTCCATGCATAAAAAAGAGCTACCTACTTCATCATGGATAGACTGCTTCTATCTAAGATTCTATATCTCGTAAGTCCGAAGAGGAATCTAGGATGTCCAAGACCTCTTTTGTTTGTGTACGACTGAAAAATTACATAAAATAATATCACAGGTAAGCAGCGTGGACTTCGCTCAAATGGTAACTATTGACTATATTTGGCGTTAATTTGGTAGAAACTAATTTTAATTTCATTTTTCACAACTAAATGAAACTACGCAATGTAGTATTATTTCTACTTTATTTAAATTCTTTACCACTACCTAGATTTTGTTGTATGACACCTAGGTTGTGGTTAAGAATTTAAATAAAGTAGAAATAATACTAAATCACATAGTTTCATTTAGTTGTGAAAAATTAAATTAAAGTAGAAAGTATTTGTCAACGTACAGAAAGAATGCAAGGGCAGTTCACCGTTACTTTGTTGTTCAAATCTTGCCGTTCAGCCATATATATATATACATATACATATATATATATATATAAATATAAATATATATATATATATATACACACATATATATATATACATATACATTTATTTATAAACATAATTTTCAGGTATATGAGCCATTTGTATTTTAACATGTCACTTGGCTCGAGAAGATATAAAACAAAGCAAAAAGTCCAACCTAAACAATTAGTGTCCGATAAATAATTCAGAAAATACATCATTGCTTTTCAGCCTTCTGACTAAAACCCAAGTGACATACCCACAGCGGAAAACTATCAACTTACACCAGACAGCGCAAATGCTTGAACCATTGTCAATTCCGTATGCCCTCAGTAAAGCAACAAAACTGAAAGAGGCATGCATCAGTAGCGACAACCAAAAATACTTAAGGCACAGCGATACAGTGCAACAGTCCACTGTGAGCTGCTGCAAAGTATCCCTTATTGATTATTATTAGATTGAAAACCTCCCTTAAAGTACCCTCGATAAAGGAAACTCAAAAAGCAATAACCCACCAACCTGGGTTGCAATAACCCACCAACAGTTCCTATAGACTAACAATTCTGTGTATCAACAAGATAATCTGAGAAATTACCATCTAGCTATACGACCACAACAAATGCAGAAATTTAGAATTACAAACCACGTACTCCTTCATATGTGTGACCTGTGTGCCCTTCATATGTGCGACCTGTGTGCCCTTCATATGTGCGACCAGCTACCTCTAATAAAAGTCTTTTTCATTGGAGATTCTGTTTACGACAGTGAAATTTTAAATATAATTATGATCGAGAAATACTGAAGATAAGAAACAAGATTCGTTATATATTTACCAGAAGAGTCAGAAAAAAATTCTTCATTTTCTGCAAAAAAATTGTCAATATCAAAACTATCTCCGATCCATTCGTGGATGTCATACTGATGCCTGGTATATTTGAATACAATTTCATACTGCAGACGCTACTAAAGTCATTAAATAACATAAACAAATCTTAAATAAAACATTCCGTTAGCAACATGCCAATTTGCATATAAATGGGCCCATAAAGATTTGCATATCAATCGACTGTTTTTTTACATATCCACCGAAAGAATTATAAGGAAGTTTAACGGTATTCTTTATAAAAGCATCTAATGCCTATCTCCATAAAGGGAGTTTTGTTCCATTACTTTATATGGCTATAGATACTTGTAATAACAAATATATTTAAAATTTCCTTTCACAGACATGTCCTTATAGACGCTGGCTGGATACAAAATTATTTCATAGTTTTATTTTGACTTTGACAGCTAAAAGAATTGAATAATATTCTAGATTCAAATCTTGTTCAAAAACAAAAAATTAATTGTTCAAAACATAGACTTAATATACTAAGAAATTAAGTCTATGGTCCAAAAACTCCATTTATCTCATTCTATTTTCAAATAAAAACCGACCATTTGTGTGTCGGAATATATAAGAAAAAGGGTTTCGAAATCGTCTACATATCTTAAAAGCCGAAGCAACTGAGAAAAAATCATTTCAAAGTTACTATTAAATTCTAATATACATTTTCAGAATTTTCTAAACCCATGGCAGAAAGCGACACGCCACTGTTAAGTTTAATAATCCCAATCCCATAGCTTAAAGATAAGTTGTAATGAAATATTGATTTAAAAAGCAATGATAAAATTTTAATTAACTATGAGCAATGTGTGAAAAACAATTTTACACTTTTCTGCTAAACCTAAAACTGTAGGAACTGTGAGCCAGTGACAGATGGATGGAAATTATGAAGTTATATGGCTTGTTTCAATACGGTACCTTAATAACAGTCTTATTGTATTATTATTGTTGTACTGGGGCATATATCAAAACTTGTTTCTACAGTAGTTTTTAAATTATTGATTTTAAATATGTATCTAGATAAAAGTTACTTTTTAATGTAATTTGTAATTTCATGGAAATTTTTATTATCTACACTATGGACAGTAAAGATAAAATCATAATGATATACAAGGAATATTTTGCATTTAAATAACCCAAAAATCTGCTTTGGCCTTCCACAAATTAGATTTTTGAAAAAAAATTTGCGAAAGGAAATTTTGAATATATTCAATGTTAATATTGTAGAAATTCATTATCACTTAATTTTTTTTTCACAACTAAATGAAACTACGTAATGTACCATTATTTCTACTTTATTTAAAACCTTTACCACGACCTAGGTTTCGTTGTATTACTGATAACCACGACCTAAGTTTCGTTGTTTTTTCGTGTTACATCTTCAGGTGGGCAATTAGCAACGATTGAAAGAGAAAGATCTTTGCTAATTGGCTATCTGAAGATGTTGTAATACAACGAAACCTAGGTCGTGGTTAGAATTTAAATAAAGTAGAAATAATACTACATCAGGTAGTTTCATTTAATTGTGGAAAAAAAATTAAGTGAAAGGAAAATTTAGTATTTTTCCGAAAGAACACAGCGCCATCTACTTCATTTTAGTAGGAATTTAACTTCATTATACCCAAAAAAATTTTGTTATATCTCATACACAGATGTTGTTAACTTAAAAAACAATAATAGTATAATAAACAACACTAAATAAATTCTCGCTAAAGGGTTTGATCTTGAATAACAACACGCGGCCTGCTGGCTAGTGGCAACGTCTATGCATTACGTAGACGCGTTTCTCCGCGGACAATTTACAAGTAAAATTACGGATAAGGTAAAAATAACTCGTAACTACATACATATGTATATATGCATTTACTCACCATTTCGTGTCTCTTAGTTTCTTTTCTTTTTTATGTTGTTTGACAACTTTGGCTTTATAAGAAAAAACTAATAAAATATTTGATCCGTTTGATATTAACGTTTCGAAAAATAGACACAGCTTCGGTGACTGTGCTATGTAGGACCCATTCATTTCTGAAAAGTTTATTCTATAAACAAATGAAAAACTTGGACTCGTTCTAGATTAACAGTGTTTTTATATGGTCAGATGCATATTTTCTGCTATTAAACATATTTTATTCAATGGTTGACACTTACGTTGTACTTTTGTAGGCACATCATATCTTATTATTCATTGTTACTATAATTTAAACACATTTTTAAAAGAATAACAACAAAAAACAAAACAAACAATGCAATAAAACAAAAAACAACGACAGATAAACTATGGAAACAGTAATAAAACAACAACAATAAGAGAAAAACAAAATAAACACACAGTACGAGAGTTAATTTTGTACTAACGAAAGAAAAAAACATTTTATTTTGGTATCTGTGTCTGATCTCTGTCATTTTATTGTTCATAATTATCCTTAGAAAGAAACTGGTTATAATTCCTTTCCATAATTTGTTGCTGCGGTGTGCTGTCAATAGTGTGAGTCGCGCGGTGCAGGTATATTTACGGATCTTAAAGCATAACCCACGTGACCATTATTTTGAGAAACTGCAAATCGCTGATGCAAACCACATACCATCGTTTGTTTTCATTCTCACCAATAGTCGATTGTTTTCATTCTCAAAATCGTTTTTTTTGCATTTTACCAGTAATTTTTATGGTTTATGTCCCTTACCGATATGTGTCTTTCCGATATGAATGCCATGTATTTCCCAAAATCCGATATGAATCCCATGTTTTTATAAATAATTTATCCGCACCTGAGTTTTTATATCAAAACTATTAGGAATCGTAGAGCATATTGATTCCGTTACATAATTGTCTGAATTGATTATCATCTAATCATCATCAATATATATATATATATATATATATATATATATATATATATATATATATATAAAACGTATCATTGTTTATAATACATAATTTACAAAAATTCTAATGCAAACAGATAAAATTAATTCGGGTTTTTAATTTATTTTTGTCCTTTATATATTTTGCTTTACTTCTGGCATTAATAATAGATAACTTTTGCGTATAGCTAAATTAAAAAAAAAACTGGCGATCAGATGAATGTTTAAATATAACATTAGCAAAAACATTGTAACCACGAGCGAACTCTTTTTAATACTTACATAATAGTATTTAACTAATTTTGAAGCAAAAACAATTAAATTTATTAAAAAAAAGTTTATTTAAATAAGAACAAAGATATGGCAATAATTTGCGAATAGTCAGTTGACTTATCAGTGATATATATTTCTGGAGAATTTGGAAGTGTTTTCTGATAATTTTTGAAGTTTTATTTTTTCTGAAAGTAGTTCGAGAACAAACTGTGAATGCAATTCCCTTGACCTCTGAAGTTGTCGGATTTTGTTTACATTCACCAAAAATGTTTTACATTCAGAATAATGAAAGCAATCAGCCCTGTGAAGAAGTGTAGTAAGGAAATTTATTATACATTTCATACGTATTATATATTTATATATAAAATATACGCACAAACAGATCTTTATATAACTGGTACTCGAGTAATACACAAAAGGAATCATTTTGATAAAGAGTTCAATTTCAGGAATATTTCGGAAAACACAGAAATTATGAGAACAAAGTTGATAAAAAATTGTTGCATCTCAAGATACATAAGAAGATTGAATTGAACCGACGTCCAGGAAAGTTAAGGACATTGTGTGCAGAAATATGATTCAGCCAGGAGTATCATTTGGAAGTGAAACCTGTATTTTCAATAGATGTCAGTGAAAGATTGGACATATCGGAAGAGATATAAGACAATAGATGGCAAAGCATTCTCAAACAACTCTAAGTAGCTCAAAATGATAATGAAGATCTAAGCTATCCGTGGGTACTAACTAGCCCCGTCAGTAGGTGGCACAAACTACCTCATATATCAAATGTTCAGAAACAAAAAATATTTGTTTAAAAAAATATTTTAAAAACTATCAATAATAATCGGAAAGAGATGTTGTTAAAAGTAATTAATATCTGGAATCTTACGATAAGGTAGTTTCTACAATGAATCGAGTTGCAAGTCCAATATTGAGAACAACAATCCCAAGCAATAACACCATAGACTAAAGTCAATAAGAACAATAACATTTTTGTACAATCTGTAAGTTAACATTTCACTAGACCCTCCGTCTAACTTGGTCAACAAAATGGTTTTAATTAGAAACATAAAAAATAAATTACAATCAATTGTTTTACAGCAAATTTGAAACAATTTACAGCACCGTTCTAAATAAAAGCTATCTCATGGCATTTAATAATCCATGTCAAATTTTGTCCATTTAAAAACGATATTGCTTTCACATTCCACTTATATGGCTTGACACATTTCAGTTATACGAACGAACAAGCGACTGACCGTACCAAAACATCCGCTCTTTCAATTCGATGCGGTATGACATCGATTCGTAATCTGTATCAACTTGTGAAATAGTTAATAGCGACGATTTTGTAAGAGTGAACAAATTATTGCTTGCCTAACACAACTGGGATGAAGTAGATTTCGTGCTTTCACAAGTAAAACCTTGAAGTATGCTTTATGGCACTGTAACACAGGTATTTCAGTATAAAGGTTGAAAGTGTAACAAAATTGAAGTGTAGTTAAGCGATATGTAATTATCAATGACAATTCCATGCTTACGGCCCTTTAGGAACTTTGAATAGAAGCACCAAATTCAAATTAAAAATGGCATTAAAAAAGGCTATATATATTATTTATAACGAGACTGCAGATTTTATTTCTCTAGTGATAGGAATTGTAAAGTAATCTAATTGGTTGTTGGCTCATATGCACTTTGACGCATCTCATATGCACTTTGACGCATCTCATATGCACTTTGATATGCTCATATGCACTTTGATATGCTCATTCACATTAATACTTCTCATGTGCACTTTAAAATCTACAAAATGCACTTTAATATCTATCATATGCACTTTAATATGCTCATATACATTTTAATATATATTGTATGTACTTTAATATGATCATATTCACTTTAACATCAATCATATGCGCTTTAATATTCATCGTATGCATTTTAATATGCTAATATTTACTTTAATATCAATCACATGCACTTTTATATCTATCATATGCATTTTAATACGTTTATATTCACTTTAATATTAATCGTATGCACTTTAATATCTACCAAATGCATTTTAATATATATCATATTCATTTTAATATGCTCATATGCACTTCAACATCAATCATATTCATTTGAATATAATCATATTCACTTTCATATTTATCCTTTTTGCATCCCTCAATGCTAATATCCTCTTCTCTCCTTAGGCGTGTATATCGAGATTGATTAAGGTGTTAAAACGGTAGTCTATACAATGGTACAAATAGACAATACAAAATAACAGAAAAAAACATTGCGAAATTTCCCTATAAATGTTTACACGTATAAATAAGCATCTGTCTGTATGTTTATTCAGGCCGCCCATGGAAACTTGTGAATTTATTTTGATTAAGTTTTACACTATTCGAGAGGATTTTTGTTCCCTACTTTTTCAGCTTGTAGGTTATAAAAACTGATAAAAGGCAGATTTTTCTGACAGACTATGTTCCGTGCATATAACGTTTACTATTATAATCAAAGCTATTAATATTTTTCTATAGTTTAAGAGTATATTTAAAAGCTTGGAAGCTTAGGGGCAGCCATGGTAGTCACTAAGTTAACGTTTAACGTTTTTTTAAACATCCAATTAGATTGAAAACAATTTTTTTATACTTGTCATAGTTTATTAAACAAACCTCTTTAGCTATAGATAAAACACTAGTCGCTATGATCAAAATTATAAATTTTACATATATGTGACTGATAAGACATCGACCAGCCAAAATCTTGCCCTTAAAAGCTTATTTATTGCGTCACATACAATAGTGTGGGTTTATGAAAGCTCTCTTGCTTTCAAAATACGATCATATTTTATGGAATCCCATCCAATCAGACCTATAACTGAACAAAGGACCAGGTCACCAACAAACTGAAATTATGCCATCCAAAAAAAAGGAATTATAGTGCACCTTATATTATCCCTAAATATTATGCACAACTAAACATTTCTTAAAGATAAGCACCACCAAGATGTTTACATATATTGTGCATGTGTAAGCGTGGTGTTCTTGTCAACGTAAAATACGATTAAATGATTTAAAATGACAGACGAATAGCATTTTCAAATTTATGCAATATAAATGAATATCTTTTTGATTATAAAAGACTTGTAAATCAAAATTTGTTTATTTGATCATTTATGAATAATATGAAGTGATACAGAAATTTATACAGTCTATGATAATTCCGCAATAGTAGTAAAAATTAAAACAAATGCTTAGACGGCTGGGACACGTACCACGAATGGGAAAACAACAGGTATATAAGAAGATGCATAGCCACAAACCGGAAAGCAACTACAGTTAAACAACTACTGGCGGGATGTCCAAGAATGTGGTGGTTCAACGAAGTAGAGATTAATCTGTGAAAATTGGATATCTAAATTTGAAGTAGACTGCCAGCATTGAGATATGACTGGAGATAAAAAATGGTAGACAAAGCCCAGACCCTCTATTTTCAAATTATCCCATTTTTTTACGACTTTGTATATTAACATAGAAGAAGTAATATTCATTACGTAAATAAAAAGATGGCTGTTTAGCAATAATGAAAAATTATACATAAGATGGAAAAATTATAAACATCTTCGCGATCTTCCCTAATTGATTTTTTCACATATTAATATCCCAAGAAAAACACCAAGCATTGAGGCCAATTAATTAAGAATCAAATGACTTATAAAATACATACAAGTTCAGATAAGTGCTTAACGATAGCAAAAATGTAAACAAGGATAAGGAAACACAATCTAGTTATGATTCCTATATCAAATTAAGATTAGAAATTGATTTGTTAAAAATAGACAACATTTTTCTTTGACCCTGAAGGAACTTTTAATAGAGCTTAGAGATTAGTTTGACTTAGTTTTTTCCAACAACAAATTTCGAAAGCAAAAACTGATTCAACTTTTTTGGATTAAATTTCGCTGAATAGGACTTCACATATTTTTACAACAAATTTCTAAAATAAAAATCGATTCCACTATTTTGCATTAAATTTTTTTTAATATGATTTTTTTATATGACATTTTCTGGAAAGTAACAATTAAGTAACGATAAAATAAAATACAAATTGTATTTTCGATTTGCCAAGTCATGAAGTAATTGACCCAATAATGAATTTCTGAATTATTGTTCAGTGAGTAATGAGTGGTAAAAGTTGTTTTGCACGTTACAACTTTCGCCGAATATTTTGGTCGCTTTTAAAGATTCACACTTTTTTTTTCTAAGAATGACGACATTTTTAATACTGTTCTTAAAACTTGTTTAATACGAAATTTTGTTTGCTTTCAGAGTAGAAGAATAAAAAAGGTTCTTTTAGGCTTACTAATGTGTAAAGCGAAATTGTTACGTAGCTAGAGGAATAATTAATTGAAAATATTTGGAAATTATTGGGAATAATTAATGGAAAAATCTGCTGAAGAAACCCATTTAATAAATATATTCTTTATCATATAAATCTTTTGCTATATGTGGTTTTAAATATATTAATTTTATCCAAAATTTATTTGTCTTTTAGAATAAAAGGCACTAAAAAAATATTTAAAATTCAAATTATTAATTATTATTATTAAATAATAACTATAAACAGCAATAGAAAAATAATGTGCGAAAATAGATGAGGTTAGTTAACTGTTATTGGCCATGTCAGAAAGACTAAATTTTTGGAATGTTTTTTTATTCCATTCCTTCTTTAAAAAAATATAGATTCATTTGTCCAATTATTTTAAAGACTAAAAAATTACGTATTAACAAAAATTAATAAAGAATATAAAAATAATAGAACCGAATATATGTATACCGATACAATTTAGAATAATTTTATTAAAGTTATATTTTATGTATTAATTAAATTTTAAATAACGATGTATAAATTTAAAAAATAAAAAAGAATTTACTAATATCTCTATCCACTGATTCATTACTCATACATTTTATTTATTATTTAATAAACAACATATTTAAAAACCGCAAAGGACTTTATACTCAAATGTAATACAGAGTTATGTAGTAAAATAATTCTATAAAAATGATTAATTTAGAAAAAAACTTGTTCATGATCATTTTCAAAAAACTTCTTCAAAACTATTTATTACCTAAAAATATGAAGAGCATTTCTTTAATATACTAGCATGACAAAATTTTTACACAATCTGAAATATAGGGGCACACTGTATTCAACCCGAACTGATGATTTGGCACAAAATGTCCCTAATAATTATTTTCTAAATATTCATAATATCAAGTAATATTTTAGAATTGTCATTTTTATCCCTCAATGTTGTAGCTATAAAATTTTTGGACGCAGAGAATACAATACACCGAATTCGATAAAAATGTATAAACTAATTCGGAATATTATTGCACACTGCATTTTTTTTTACGACATAATCACTAAATAATAACGACTTTAAGTCACTAACACGAGAAATAACAATTCCTTTGAAAACAGTAACATGAATTCTTTCTCCGGCTTGACGCAGGTTTAAAGAAAACATTAAAAAAATACCTGTGCCATTTGCGGCCTCTGATTGACATCTTTCATGTCGATGCATCCCGGGTCCAGGACATTGAGCAGGTTGCAGAGCAACACGCCATCCCTCAGTGTGTATGCCAAGTCGTGTATACCACTATGCTCCCAGTTAGCCTTGTGGTCGGCTCGAAGAAGACCACATCTTGTAAGCCAGGATGCACATTCGCGCCACAACTCTTTACCGCCCGATGCCATTTTATAACACTCTATTGGAATACATCGATAATATTGTATTGTATTGCAACACGACTTTTAACAGATTAACAGGCCATTAGTGAAGGCGGGTTAATTGATAATTGACATACGAATTGATATAATAAACATGGAACAAACACAGGTTTTTTGACAACTGAATAGGCTAGTTCGTTTCTTTAGACTGTTTAATGGACGACAGCTAACATAGTGCAGCACGATTGGATAAACTTGAAGAAGCTCAACGTTGATTGGTGTAGTAAGTTTAATCGGAAAAGAACACACCGCTCGAAAATAACCACAAAAACATTAGAGTTGTTTATTGATTTGTTTCAGAATTCTTAAGTTATAGCCTAAAAATAAATAAACTATACAAAATTAGCTTTCTTATACACGGCGCTTAACTTTTAAGACTGTATTTTTAATTATAAATGTATTATATCCGAAAAGCTATTTCTTCATGACAAGGCTTTATAAAAATTAATATATTTGCGTTATTCTGTTTTTTATATGGATCTATATATTTTCAATTATATTAATTTATGTACCTTTACTTTTTATTCATTGTTTTTGAAATGAAAATGCCGCACATTCAAGATTAATAAAATGTCCATCATTTTCCAAATTAATAACAATTTTGCTAGAATAAACATAGAATTTTTAATAAATTATTATAAGAGCACCTGTTGATTAAAAAGTATTCTAGTATAATAACAAATAAGTATTTTTATATTCTTAGCATGAGCGATGAAGAATTACAAAATGTTACTCTGTGCCTATACGATTACCTACAATATTTCTCATTCATGAATGTGTTCTTTTAACACTTTTGATTGGCTGCCTGCCAGTATCGTAGGGGCGTAACGCTGTCTGCCGCCTTATATAATTTATTTTGGTGAACTCACAGTCAAAGTTAAAAATATATTTCATTAATGAATGGGCTGACCGTCGGATAAAAATAGTTTTCGCTAATATAGCTAATATTGGCAAGAGACCGCTTACGTATTTCAATTGGAGCGTTGCCATTTTATAGGCCGAGCGTTTTTTGTTGTTTCTGGGGCTTTTTAAATACTTTGCAGCAATTAATTTTGAAGTTAATATATTTGGGCGCACATAAGTTTCATACGATAAAAACCGGGCTTCTTGAGTTTTAATGTGAGAACTGCTGTAAATAGCAAAGATATTCTCAATAAAATAGGCTGATAAATTATCAACCAAATTTTATAAATAAAAAAACTGAAAAGCAACTATTTGAAGTAACATCAGCCTAATTAATGATTATTGGTGAATTATTATCAACACCATAATTGCATTCCTATAGCTGCTAATGTAGTAAAATGTATTAGACTCGGTAAAGAATTACATGAATAAATGTGATTTTTTCATTACCAAAAGAAAATAAACCCAATCATGGAGTAAAAAGTATCCTGAATTCATTCTCTATAATGCAGGTTAGATGTATGAAAAATTTCAGATATCAGTCGAGGAATTCAGGCGTAAAAGCAAGACAAATAAACACACCTTCGTATTTATATTATTAATATAGTATTGATTATAATACTGGTAATAAAAGACCTTTGTTAAGTTTTTTTATCATGGGGTTTCTATTTTTAACAACGAAATATTTAAATATAATTATATTATTGGAAAAGTGTTAAAAATGAGTAAAAATTGTATTGAAAAATTAATAATGATTACATAATATTGAAAAGAAAAAATAACACACATTATTTTCATTTTATTTATATTTTTGAATTACTAATAATAAAACAGATTCCCGTTATCTTCTAAATAATGTTGTCTGTTTTTTTTTTTTAATTTACTCTTCTCATCATATTGCAGGATATGTATGTGTCGTCTGCTTGCGTTGTCACTGACTACCAGCATAATTTTTTTTAATTATTACTTTTTGACCATTAAATGAAACTACGTGATGTAGTATTATTTCTACTTTCTTTAAGTTCTTTACCACGACTTACCGACGTGGTAAAGTTCTTTACCACGACGACCACTCGTTGTATTACAACATCTTTAGGTGGGCTATTAGCAATGATCTTTGCTAATAGCCCACCTGACGATATTGTAATACAACGAAACCTAGGTAACTATTGAATTTCTACAAAATTAATGCCAAATATATTCAATATTACTTTTCGGCTTTATTCAGGCGAAAATGATTTTAAAGTGACCAAGCCAAAGTTTATATATTTTGTGCATAATAAAGAAAACATTTTCATTGAAATGCTGAAACCAATTTCTGCATTTAAAGATGTATGTGGCGAAAGATTAAGCAATTTCCTTTTTTGATTTAATAATTATATGTCTGTCAGTGAGAAAATTGCTGTATAAACTAAATATTAAACTTTTTGCATTTTAGGTGTAGTAAGCTAAATATTAAATTTTTTGCATTTATAAACTAAATATTAAACTTTTTGCATTTTAGATGTAGTAAGTTAAATATTAAACTTTTTGCATTTATAAACTAAATATTAAACTTTTTGCATTTTAGATGTTTTGCATTTTAGATGTAGTAAGTAAATACAAGAATTACGTGTGTAGTAGTAACATGTAGATGTGTTTTTTTATTTTCTATTGTACACTGAAAAGTATGATTTTTGATCTATGTAAATACAAGGGGAATGCCGAGAAAATATGGTCAACAAAATATTAAGATTAAAAAAAATAATAAGGTTGAAAATGAGGACTACATTACCGTCTGTTAAAAATAAAATTAAGATATGCTGGATATATTCTTTATTTTATAACTTACACAATTAATTAATTATATTCATCGCTAACAATACATAATTTAAACTAAGTACATAAAAAACATTTTTATTTTTATAAAAATGTCAAGATAAAATCAAGTCCTGTCATGTTTATTTTCACATTTATTATTGACAAATTCTGACCTCAAAATACGTTTTCATTTATAGCAACCTTATATAATACTTTATCTACTTACAGAATATTTCATAGTCCATTTCAATGAACTACTAAAAACTACGAAATTTTATAGTTTCATAGTAGAGTACTAAAATTTAATGAATGTTATGGAAGAATAATTGTAAGATTTACTAATTTCTTAAAAACCCCCTTCCCCTATGTACAATGTGACCCAAGGGGTTGGACATATGTAAGCACAGTAAATACAAATGCTTTCATAATATTATACAAATAATAATAAATAAAACAGAAAAATACACAGCAATTTGAATTAACAAAAAACTCCATAATGGTATACCTAAAGCGTTATACTATATTAATTAAAATGAGCAAATTAAAAACAAATGAGTGCTGCATAATATTTGTATGAGATGTAGACTGGTGAAATAAACTATAACTTCATCCTCGAGTCATCTTTAGTCTGGTTTATAGGATTCACGTCGCTTGCATATCATCCAAGCTCTGGTCGAGGCTTGTGAGATTCTCATAGATCAGAAAGTATAGTTCTAATTTGTTGAAGACATATTTGTTACTTAAATATCCCTAATTTCTAGACCCCAGCAAGTTGTTTTGACGGCATGTAATATAATCAAATTTGTGACATTTCTATTTGCACAACACACTTATACCACTGGCGCCATCTATTATATACATAGATTACATATTCATTTTAAAGCATTTCTTATAGTATAACGGGGCTTACTTTTAGCAAATTTGCAAACTGATAAAATCCAATCAAGCTCTCCAAGGGCACTAACTACAGCAGAAGTGCCCAAACATTTTGGTCAGTCAGCCACACATTCTTTTGCATCTGATGACAGATACCTTAATAATGTGTAATATTCATTATAAAGAGTTTACCGCCGAAATACTAAACTAAAAAAATGTATGCAAATGAGGAGTGAGGCATTGCGGTTATATGTGATGGATTCATTGTTGTATATAAAGAAATACCAGGGTACGGTTTATCTATTAAATTTCATGGGTACCTGACTATTTTATATTAACTGCTCGTGACAGATATTTAAGTAAAATTAAAAATTTCATTTTTATTATTTATAATAAATATTATTGTATAAATTTCTTTTCTTAATGTCTGTAAAACCACAGAATCCATTAAATCAATTTTAATCTCATGTACATTATAAATTGCTTGGAGCTTGTGGACTAAATTCCTTTTTAATACATCCAAACACTAAGACATACGTTCCTTTTTAATACGTCTAACACTAACACATCCAAGAACTCTATGATTAGGCAGCATTTGTCCAATATAACATAAACTCGCATGTTGAAATTCTTTAGATACACTTATAGCAATGTAGCAACGACAATATTAAATGTCTAGTGGTATAGGGCAAAGTGAAGACCACGTGTACGAGAACAGATGAGAAGGATAGATCAGGACGAAGTAATCATAGACGTTTTGTTAAAATTCGTAACAATTTCATGTAATTTGTAAAACTTTGATAGCTGGGTAATTGAAGGTTTTATTTATAATGAATGAAAAGTGAATTCAAACAAACAAATGGGTTTTTCACTTGAAAAAAGAAAAACATTACGCTCCCAATTAGTGTTTTCATTTAAAAAGAAAAACCAAGAATGTACACAGCGTGTAACAAAAATCGTGTATGATCGTTTGCATCAAACTGGGTGGAAATTGTTGAGGAACTATATAAAAATGCGGAACCGTTTTTGAAAAAAAGAAACGTTCAAGTTGCTATAAAGCTGAAGGACAAACTTACTGTAACTTCACCTTTACGTAAAGGAAACTTAACGCTTTTTTCGAAATTATATTTTCACCATCGTTGACACAAATACTCAGCTTTCAATATTTTTTTTAAACTTTTTGAACAGGCAGTTACGATGGAGACAATTGCCATGGCGGTGCCATTTTTCATCAGGAAACTAGATGACATAATAAAACATAGATGATATATTGAAAAAAAATTGTATATAATTTTTTTTATCGTTTAAAGATCAGCAAAGAATATGTAATCAATTCTTTTACTTTTTACAAAATAAACTTTAAAATAAATTTCTAATTCACCTATTTTCCAGTGTGGCCAGGGAGAGTTAGTGGATTAAATGGATCTCGAGTTGTCAGCAAATATACGGACAAAGTGGCATTATAAAATATCTAGAAAAAAATTTATTATTTATCTAATATAATATATCTAGAAAAAAAATTATTACATTATAACTAGCTAAGTACCTGTCTTTCGGTTTTCAGAACAAAATCTGTTATTCCAATTTGGCGGGTCATCATTATCTTTATAACTTTTTTTTGGTTCTTTGTTAAACAGTAACAAAGTAGTTAAAGCAACATTAAATTTGTTTATTTTAGAATATGGCCTAACAGTGTCCAAGGAATTCCATATCCAATGCACCGACTGAGGTGGACAAAAACCAAGTTTACAATAAATGTATACAAAGGAGTGTAATAAAGAATGTGTCTAATACTCATATAGGTAATTCTTTACATCAAAACTGTGTTTCCGTAAAAGTAAAGTTTTTTCGTTGGAATCGCGTCTTTGGCAGTAATTTTTTTAGAAATGGTGTTATATAAAAAGTTTCTTAGCATTTTCTAACCAGTTTGATGTTCAGAATTACGGAAATACGAATAACAGACCATTATTATATAAATTAGAATCTGGCTCCATTATTTAGAGCCCACACAAAGCCAAAGCTACACAGCTTGATATTGTTCCTCCGATATCTGTATAACAGACAGACAGTATAGTAACTTCCCCTTTCAATGTCCTACTGATTTCCCCTTGGATATGCCAGGTTTCCATTCCTTGTAACTCAGAAGAGATGTTGCTCATATGAAATTTATCTTCCAGCTATTAAACGAACAAAATCCTCTGCTCCTGTATTATTGAGTAGACTTTCATTCTTAGTGCCTGACAATTTCCTGCGCTCACGCAATCGTCACCTTTATGCTATATCACACTCTAGAACTGAATTATATCGGAACTCACCAGTTTCCCGCGGTATTCAACTGCTCAACCACCTGCTCACATTCGCACCAGAGTGTTATTTGATTATTTATTTATGTGCATAAATAATGTATACAATTAATACATATGGCGGACTTATTGCTACTAGAATACCAGTCCAGCTATGCTTAATGAGCGGCTGGGAATCGAAACCGGGTCCCCATAATGCATCGAGCCATCAAACGTAATACGTCTTGTTGATCACCCAACACACCATGGTGACAATGATTGTGATGAGTGAAAATAAATTTGTCGAATGTGTCGTCATTATTTTTTGTAGTTCTTGCATATTTTTGTACTCAGGTTTAATATAGAAGTTTAAACTTTGTTATCATTACGAATAGGTTACTTGTAATGTATCGATAAATGTGTGTATATTATATAAATAAATAAATAAATAGTTTGTTACACTTATATACACGGTGTCCAGGGATAGATGTCGGACAAAGAAAGGAGCTATCCGTTGGCTATAAAGGAATAAATTGTTGTCGGGATAAAACGTAAAACGCGCCCTTTTTCTAATTGAGTGCAAAAAATATTACACATAACTCTTTTTAACACACTCAATACTAGCCCAAACAGTGCAGTGTTTAACCGCAGTGATGATATCTTCGCAGCTGTTCGCGGGTTCTTCCCCCGAGCGGCGCTGAACAATGTGCGCAAGTATCGTGTGTACAAAAAAGATGACAAATAATTACGAATATTACTTTCCATTTTCTAAAAAAAGTCATCTTTTAAATTTTATTTTAACGACAATCAACTATTTTTCAGTCAATGAATAACGTCTTTTTTTCGTCCGACATTTATTCCCGGACAACATGTATACACCTACATCCAGACTGTAACAAACATTGTGGCCATTACTCATACAGATAATTCTGAGCATCAAACTCGGGATGTCTAAAGGGAGTTTCTGAAAAAAAAAATTTTTTCATTAAAATTGAGAAATTAATGGTTGAAACTGGATGAGAATTTTCATATTTATCTTTAAGATTTTCTATTTACTTAGACACACGAAATCACATCTATCAGTAATAAGCATGTTCCTTGTTACACCTCTATATAAAAATACTGTATATGTATGTGTGTATACTATATTTTCCTTAATGGATCTAACTTGGCACAAAGTTTACTGACGATTCAAAAAGTTATTGAAGTACACAAATCCTTGGAGTTACCTCATGGGGTTAACATTACTTATGTAAGGAGTGGCGGGTTTAACGAGAATTCGCTGGTCCCTAAATATTCTCGTTATATGATATTCACAATATTATTTCTAAATGACACAATACAAATTATAATTAGATTGACATTTTAAAAGCGAAGACAAACCGCGTTATTTAATATACGGCAAGATGTTTACACTTGAAAAATAAAAGTACGTGAATTTTTTAATTCTTCAACATAATTAACAAAATAAAAAAAACAGTGATGGTCAAACTATCTAAATCGAAAATAATACTATTTCAACTAATTTTAATCTAAAAAGGTTTATTTAAATTTATTAAAATTAGACCAAATTAGTCAGAAGACAAGATGTCTTCTGTTAGACAGAAGACATCTTGTCTTCTGTCTAACTTGGTCTAATTTTCATAAAAACCGGGATCACTTGCTAAAATGATTAATATAGCTAATAATTAATGCTATATTTTTCTTAAAATCATACTTTTTTATGAAAACTTGAAAGATTTGGTTTTTTTCCCAAAGAATATAATTTAGATGTAGATTTCATCCAAGAATTATTATGGATGTCATTTGGTTTTTTTATAAACTTTAGTCACGAAATAAAATCTAAAAGTATACGGAAAAATTAACTAATCGGACAAGTAAAATTCTTTGTTAGTTTTTTTTTTCTAGTTTAGGGAAAATTCTATCTAAACGTAGGGCTCAATCAATAGCTTAAATTTGGAAATGGGTAATTGACAAAATAAATACACAAATGAAATTTAAAGCTGTCAACGTTTGTGACAAAAATTAAAGAGGTTCACTCACTCACTGCAGCACTACAGCCATTAATTAATTACTAAAGAACGTTTATTAGCGTTTGAACCAGACACATTGCCATCATGTCAACATTATAAGCTACGAACATTCCTCATTTATTGACCATCATTTCTATGATGTGAATCTAATGTGAATGAGGATAAGTCAAAAAGTTCACGGAACAGGCTGGGAGGAAAATCAAATAAAACTCGGTTCCATTTTTCCTTCACAACGTACTCCCCCTAATCTTAACACATAACGTGAGCAATCTCGGCACCCATTTGCACTGACTTTTGATATGGCAAGATGGTCATGAATAATATTCAAAATAGTTGTAGAAGATACTTCAACTATTACCCCCGACTGCTTCTTCTTTAATCAGACATCTTCTAATACAAGTTTTTCAACAATGTCCGAGAAGGTGACCTCGATCAGCCATACTGAATGAGGGTCATGTTTGATTGAATCTCTGTCTTGTTTGAAAGGATTATGCCATTTGTAAATCATTGTTATAATATGGCAAGAATCCCCATAAACCGAAAACATCTCATTCAATGACTTGCAATGTTTTTCCTTGCTTTTTCAGGAACTTAATGATAGCTCAAAATTTTATTTTCTCCATAGTCGATGATTACTTCCAGAAAGAGTTGTTTGATGATAGCTCAGAGGTAATGACTCAAAGTTGAATCTTGGTATATATACTAGTGATGAGTGTTTCATTAGCGACTATATACGTAAACAACCCCCAACCCTCATCATCCGCTCCATTCCATGAACATCTAACCCATTTACGGTATTTTAAGGAGAAAATCACTGTGATGGGTTAAAAATTTATCTCCAAAAATATGAGCATAATTTTATATCGGTATTCCCAAAAAGGAGTCAACTACAGTGTTTTAAGTGGAATATAGTGTTTTAAGTGGCTATTGGGGTCGGTTCCGGCCGACTTTATGGACAAAAGCATTTCTTGCTATGTTTGGAGAATTCTGTGGCTTTTTTTAATTTCCTTTATCTTGCTTGTAATACATCTTTGCTGAAACTAGCTGTTGACCGCACTAAGAATGGCTGTGAATAGCATGGCCCACGATTGAGAAAATTTTGCATGTAACAATTTAAATTTTTAATAAACAAAACATATAATGGATCCCATTTTTCACGAAACAATTTACTTGGAAGTCTTTCGTCGATTACTCCGATTATTAATTACTAATGTTTCGATTTTATTATTTCTTTCACAATGTTTCAATCAAAGCGCCTACTTTAAGCGTAGCGTTTTTCAATTTTAAAATTACTATTTTCTTAATTTTCTGAAGTAAGGAATAAATAGAAAAGTGGAAAAAATAAACAATCAATATTTTTAGTCCATACCCCAAAAAGAAAAATGGGATCCTTACAGAAAAATTTAGGTGCCCTTTCAATCAGAGACTTTCTTCAGACAGTTTGAAGTAGAAAGTTATAATTACACATGGCAATGAAACATATTTGAATGGCATATTTTGTAATAGTGAGAACTTAACCAACATTTGTCCGAAAAGGTTAGAGAGATCACATTTTTTTTGCCATGAAATTTTTTTACTTTCAATCGCGTGGCATATCAATCAAAGGAGTGAGTTAAAAAGAACCAAAAAATTAAACTTTCAGAAGTTACAGGTTACAGAGGTTTATGTAAGATAGTTACTGCTAAATTTATGATTATAAAAAAAACAGGATTACTATTGGTTTTAACATAGTTTACCAGAGAATTTGTATCCAATATTTTGCAGAAATCAATATTTTACACCTGGGAAAGATATACTAGACAATACATTTGTATAATGATAAACAATATTAATAATAGTTTGAAACTAACACTTGTAACCTTAAGTATGTGTGAGCGAGTTCTGCTAGTATTTGACAAATTTATTTCAACATGCTGTCGTTTCGTATATATATAATATTATAAGCATATACAAAATAATTTAAAAAAAATAACGATGACGAAACAGCAACGCTTAACGTAAACAAAACTTACATAGTTTTAATTTTTTTTCAGATTAACCATACTTGAGAAAACGAATAAATAAATTTTTTTTACAAAGTAGTTGAACATTACTGTCTTATTTAATTTGTTCATAATGACATATTCTTCCCCCAACTATAACAATTTGCTAAGTTAATAAAAAAAACTTTCAGATACAAGCAGAACTCGCACTACGAGGGTTCCGCGCACATTTGAGCACTTACAAACATTTAAACATATATAGCAGTTTTATTTAACTATTTACAAATATTAAAGTTTAAAACTGCACTAAACTACATGCGAAGTTAATCGAAGTTAGGCGAAGAGAATAATGTAGAGAGGTACTTCGATTCGCTTTGTGCGTACTTCGTCGAGATAACTTCGCCAGTAGTATAGAGGGGTTTTATAGCGTAAATATATTGCCTTTCATATTTTTAATAGTCATTGAATCATCTTTAAAAAGGCAGAATATTAAAAAAATTATAAGACCTAGGACAATCGCTATAGTTTTCCTACAACCTTTGCTTCTAAAAACACATTTTTTTTTCATAATTTAGGTTAAGTAGTTTCAAAAATAAGGGAAACATATTTTTTTTTTGCATATTTTATGTCTCTAAAGATACACTACGTAAAGTTATGAAAAAAATAGTTCTAAGTCTCTTATTATTAGCCCTTTGACTATATATGAAATTAAAAAAAAATTTTGCACCCTCATAATTTTTATACATGATTTTTTATTCGTTTTCCACCTAGAACTAAAGTTGACATTTGTCATAAATACAACCCATTTGCAGTGTTATGAAAAAATTATAGTTATGAAAAAACTAAATAAATTTTATTTTGAAAAAAATATTACGACCAATAAACAATTAAACACTCCATACATTCGACTCGGTGCGCTTGTACTCAATGAGGCACTCGTGCATACGTGATGTACATGCGCTCGTATGGCGTGAGTACATGTGCACTTAGTCGAATCACACACACATCAACATGAGGGCGAGCCAACTAACATTATACGGGCAGGTGATGACGGGGTCGGGTCATACCTTGCAACATTCTTAATAACATGCCTAAAACAGTATTTATACAGTTTGATTATTTCTTGTTTCGAATTTTAGACTTTGCGTATAAAATTTTGTCATCGTAGATTGTGTCTGATAATTATTTTAATGTTGCTAATGGATAGTATTCATAATAGATATGATGTAAAACTAGGGTCAAAAATCACATCGTACATTATCTTAGAAAATTATTTTAATACTGTGAATGGTCTCTATTCATGATGGATATCAAGTTTAGTTCTAGGTGGAAAACGAATAAAAAATCACCATGTATATGAAAAAACCATTTTTGCAGTCCTATCACAGCAGTGTTTTCCGTTATGCCTATGGTTAATGTGACAATAAACATAATATAGCCCTAGTATTACAAACTTAAACTAGTTAGCTATCATAAAAAAATTCACATACTGATGTAGCAACACCATATTAAAATAACAATTCTAACAAAAACATAATACATACACACATACAGTTCACAAAAACTGAAATATATAAAAAGCCATTTAACTTGGCATTTCCATTCTAGTGACAAACTCTCTGGCTTGTTTGACAGCCGCGTGATTCTTGTTGTCTATAGCCAAAGTCTTCAGTGCTTCCATGTACTGCTCTATGTTCGTCTTTGTTGCCCCGTACATACCACCTGTTAAAAATATATAACATGGTTGAGATGCCTCTAATCACTGTATAGTTGCTGTTTTTAAAGAATATTTTATATAAAAGAAAAGTTTATTAAACATAGTAATTAATGTTATATCTTAAACTTTTTTATAAAAGTGATCAAGAGTCATAAAGATGATACAAAGTGCAGATGATGTCGCATCGTATTCTCTATAAACAGGTATAACATATTAACCCACAAAGCTTTTGGCATCAATAGGGTCCTCGGATCGCTAAAAACTTGAAAAGCGCAAAGAACGCATTCATGTTGCACAAGAACCCAGAATAAATGTCACTACAAATGGCACAATGTTAACAGTTTATTTTTAATTCATTTTAGTAATGGCTACCCATATAAAAGGAGATTAACACTTTGACAGCTGACTGTTTTATAGTGCGCCTTCTTTGATACGCCGGCGATTTTTGCAGATATTGTAAGATTTATAAAAAATAACTATCTGTGTTAAATGCATAATAATTTTTTTATTTATACGACGATTTTATATATTTTGAAGATAAGAATAAAAAACATGTCAAAATTATTTATTTTTATTTGAAAATCAATATCCAGATAGGGTGGTCAAAAAGTGAAAAAAAAACTCTAAAACATTTTTAATTTGAAACAAAGGTAATAACGTAAAGGTACGTTACAGTGTGGGCAGTAAAAAACAGTTTCTTTACGTTCACTCTTCTATCATCATGGATTCTATCAAAGACAGTGTAGATTCAGTAATGAGAACGTTTTGGTGAAACTGAGAACGTTTTGGTGAATCTGCCATGAGGAATTTAATTCTAATGAGAACGTTTTGGTGAATCTGCCATGAGGAATTTAATTCTTATATTTGAGAACGTTTTGGTGAATCTGCCATTCGTAATGAGAATGTTTTGGTGAATCTGCTATGAGGAATTTAATTCTTATATTTCTAATGAAATTTTGCTAATTTACAATGGTATTTTACATAGAATATCTATGTAGAATATCATTTTTGGGCAGGCTCCACTTATTTGGACTACAGACTGACGTTATGAAGCAAACATGATGAAATATAGACATTTCTGAGCTATTCCAGATGACGCTGTTTAAAATAATAATAAGAAGCACTATACCCGGCAAAGCAACGCTCCCCATTCCACGAACCAGCGTTTGCGTGAGTGCGTCTAAATGCACCCGCAGTGCCGCAACTCGTGCCCTCGCTGCAGTCGTCTCCGCGCGCAGCCTTTCGTCTGCACACCTCACGTCCTCTATATGCTTCTGGAGAAGCGCATTCTGGAGATGATGATAAATTTAATTATATTATTTGAATTAGTTACATACCTAAATACAAAGAAGGACAATAAAAGGGCTTTTTCGATTATTTCGCTTAATTTGAACCTATTTTGATTCTGTTATTGTTGCATAATTTTAGATGTAAGAGATTCTCGCTTATATCTATGTAGACTCGACAGGGCTTTCTAAGCTTGGCAAAGTCACCAATTGCTAGAAAATACTTCTATTTGTATTTCGATTATCGATCTCATTATTGATTTCTTCATATGTCCAAAACTTACATAAGTTGATTCAAAAATAATATGCTATTAAAGAACCAGAGAAAAATACAGAACTATATCACCCTAACTTTTAATATCCAGTGGTAGAATTAGGAATGAAGCCGAAAAGCCAGATTTGCTTCCTAAAAATATTTAAAAATGAACATAATATTGTATTATATTGTAGATTGAGAAGCCAAATTGATCAAATTAATTTTTTTGAGATTATACTGATTAAAGTGTTTGTACTGAAGATACAAAATTTCAATTACACAATTATTAATAAATCCAAAATCCCACTGAGAAAAATGCCGATAACGTTTAAACAATATATAGAATAGATAACTTTAACCTCAACGGACTTGTTCAGTTTTGCTCCTCAATCTATGATATGAGATTATATACATAAAATCACTCGCATTCAACCGAATAGGTCAGGCACTATAACAAAACAACAGAACACATTGTATGAACCTATTCAAATAAATTATAGAAAATGTATAGAAATAATATTAATATAGAAAGACCTAAAATGCACTCCAATGTACTATTACAAAACACTGGACGTCACTAAGATTGCATATAAAGAAGCACATTTTTTAAATTGATAAATGACTTTACCCTAACGCTATCTATAAAACAATTCACATACATATTTCTATAAAACTGTCTGTAATATCAATTAGAATTAATTTTGCAATTCAAACTACAAAGCACAGATGGCGCTGTTTACTATTTTTTATAATTTAAAAAAATAATATTTGAACCAACATCCTCAAAAAATAAACAATTTTGTATATTTATTATGAATAACCTGGAAGAAAAATTTACATCATATATTACTATAATTATTACTTTATCAAGATTAAAAATCATTATTAATATGAATGTCTGTAAGTTTGTGCACGTATCACACAAGATGAGGGGTCCGCTCTGCCACCAGGTGATTAAATACAAAATTTTCAAAACCGTTAATTGACAATGATATATGTTTAAGCGAATGTCTTTTGTTATTTTTTAATGTTTACGTGGCTTTTTTTGCAACCTGCAAGTTTTGTGTATTAACATGTTATAACTGTATACGGACGATACAACGGGATACAACATGTACAAGGTGTGATCAAAAAATATGATGAATAATTTTATAAGGGAAGTAAATATTTTACAACAAACCTGACTTAATTTCCTTCAAAGTACTCTCTCTACCTGACTAGCGATACTCTTATCCTAACGGCAGTTCCATGATTGGAAGTATTTCTGGAAGTCTTCTTTTGGAAGGACCTTTAGCTGCTCTGTCGTGACATTTCAATATCAGGAATGGTGTTAAAACATTTTTCTTTCAACGGTTTTAATTTTTGTGAACACCCACACGTAGCATAGTGCTAAATCTGAAGAGTAAGATGGATGTGGACAGACGGGGGCATTTTTTTCAGCCAAAAATTCTCAGATCTGAAACGAGGCGTGGTACGGGGCGTTGTCGTGATCGAGAAAGAAACCACTGACCCATTTTTCTGACCTCTTTCTTCATACATCGTTTCACAAATATTGGTATAGGCCCTTGTAATATTTGAAGTTTACAGTTTGAATGAACTCTGACCACACTATTGCCTTACTATAAAAAAAACAATAAGCATGACATCCCGAACTTTGGTCATTTTGAACTGACTCATTTCCACTTTTAAATCGCTCATAGCACTTGTAAGCAGTCTTCAAAGTCACCACATTATCGCTATATACCACTTATTACCTATCATGAGCTTTTTTGGCACTCTTTCCCAACTTGAAACAAAATATAATATTCACACGTTGTTCAAATTCCATGATGCGTGAAAGATACGGGAAACATGACTTCACTTTTCCGGCTCTGGAACCCGACTGACAAGTCACAACTTGTTCAAACTTGACACTGGCTATCCCAGAGGAAAAGGTATTGGACTTATCAGTTCAAATGGACGTGGCATTAGCCGTTACTGCTATATAAATTCATTCATCGTATTTTTTGATCACACCTCGTATTTTGTTTCATTTTGCTGGCTCAAAGAGTTCTGTAGAAAGTGCACTTATAATACTATTATAGAAAATATCCTAACTTTTCTTAAAAAAATACAATTTCTCATTTTTCTGATCGCCAACGGAAATAAAAAATTTTAGACGTTTATTTTTTTCTTTTCTCTATGTTAAGAGTGACATTTCTATTCGCTTGTAACACTTGGGCCCAACACTATATGGGCTTTAGCCAGTCACCTTTATACGAGTCTTTATTGTTGCATTTATTAATCTAGGAAAGAAACCGAGATGACATGATTAATCACAGACCCCATAAATCTGTGTCCATTACAGCCAAGTAAACTGACTAATTTACATAAATTTGTCTGCGAATGCCCATGTGGGCATTCGTGACAAAATTCATTTACAGAAACAAACCAACAAAGACACTATTCCCATTGTTCTACCCGGGTTATCTCAGAGTCCCTCCTGAGACTTGTAAAGACCCACCTCATACAAAAGAGGGAACCATCGAAGGTAATTGTGTCCTTATCTATTGTTTTAGCACTTCCACTCAACGGGATTAAAGTCTATCCCTTCTCAATGAAACATTTAGCATCTCCATTTTTTCGAGAACGCATGTAGCAAACTCTCTAATCAAGCAACCAAGAAATACATGAAATATCCAGATAAAGACAATGAAATATCCAGGTAAGTCCCAACATTGAATTTTGTCAACAGTGCCCTAGCCAGCACTCACCTGCTGCTCGTAATCGGTGTTGGCCATTCGGAGCTGCCTGAGCTCAGCCTCGCGTAGCTTGTTGTGCTGCAAAAACTGCTCTGTGAAGATGGGGATATCTGTCTCGCCGGTCTTCGAATCAGAGCCACCTGCCTCCAGCGATGGCGACACTTGTAACTGTAATTATGTATCATTAATTTACCATTCCAATTTGATTGGTAGTTTGAAAAAAACAATTTTTTAAGTAGAGGTAGTAATACCGAAAAAATTGTTTCTTCATTTCAAACTTATAATTGTCCATTTAATGATAGATTAATGTTCTATTATACAGTCCTAAATGTTATAAATTTTTTTGGAATACTTAGACATATTAAAGGAACCTTCAGGCACACGTACCACTTTCCAATTACTTTTTGACGACAAAAAAATTTTCCACGACAAAAAAGTCAAATTAATATGTGCAAAATACGTGCGTTACACTATCGTTAAAAACCAAAATTTTCATTCATCAGAATTTAATATTTCGTTTAAAATATAAACTTTGAAACAAAAAGTTTAAAAAAAAACAAAAAATAAATCTTTCTTTTTTATTTATTTTATGCGTATTTTATTTCGTTTCTGACTAAAGACTCGCTTGCGGGTTTCTTCACATGCTTTTGTGTTTTTATCAACTATATTCACAACAATATAACGTACAAAAATCGCAATGAATTATTCATCGACAACATTAGGAAAAAACAGTTGTCAATGGTAGTGTAATATGTAATCAGTAGTTAATAATGTGATGATCATTATTGAAAGGCATATCGTAATTATCTTTTTGTTAAGATATTATGAGGGAGCGTTTTTAAGTTCGTGGAATGGAAAGGTCAAACGGAAAAATCATGGCAACAGTCTTTTGGGATTCAGAAGGGATCCTGTTGACGTTTATAAAGATAAAGGTGTTTCCATAACCAGAGAATATTATGCGTCAATTCTAGAGAAGTTGAAAGAAGAAATCAAAGAAAAAAGAAGGGGAAAATTGACCAAAGGTGTCCTGCTTTTGCACGACAAAGCGTCTGTTCACACGAGCCGCATTACGCTGGCCGCCCTGCACAAGGTGGGCTTCGATATTTTAGAACACCCACCCTACAGTCCTAACCTGGCTCCCAGTGATTATTATTTGTTCCCAAACCTTAAAAAAGAACTTCGTGGAAAGAAGATTTCAAGCGATGAAGAAGTGAAGGACGCAGTTTCAGCTTATTTTTCGGGCAAAGACGAAACATTTTTTATGAAGGTATACATAAGCTAATTGAAAGATCTGAACAATGTACTAGTGTAGCAGGTGAATATATTGAAAAAGAAAAATAATTTTGTATTTTTATTCTCACTCCTTATTCTCTATTCCGCGAACTTACAAACGCCCCCTCGTAATATGTATTATGGCACATTAACTTTCTATTAAAATTTTAGTAAATGCAATAATGGAATGTTATTTAAATTTGTGTATTAGTTAAGAATGAAGTAGGTACAAAGCAACAAAACATACTTAGAGATGGACCAACAGAAGAATAAATAAGAAAAGAAAGACCCCAATATTCCTTGGACTTCAATTTAGGCAACATTAAAATTTACATAAAAATCTGTTTCTAGTTGATGATGATACCTGGTTAAACAAATGTATAGACAGACAGATGAAAATTCCAGAAATGCATGTTTCCATACCAATTTGCAGACGACAACTTTTTGTCGTCGGAAAGTCGTAATCAAAATCCAAATTGTGATTTCAGTAAGTTTTCGGAAGTTATGATTATGAATATTTTTCTGTTACACCTTTACATTATAAAAAAAGACTTAATGTAGATATATTAAAAGCAATTTTTTTGAAAAATTTTGCTTTCATGCATCCTATCAAAACAACGTCAATGAATGGGGTATACGTTAAAAATCAATTTTTTCCTAAACTTTAAATTGCTCTCCTGTAAAGTTTGCTAATGTCGCTTAAGCCAATTCGCCTTACAACAGACAGTATATTTTTTTAGTAATTTTTTTTTTAAATTACCCAAATGGCATTTCAAGATGCTAGACTTTTTGTACATAGTAAATAAAGAATTTTTTTCCAAACTTTCAATCTCTCTCTTGTAAAGTTACTAAAATGTTGCATAAACCCCCTAGTATCTGGACGCGATTAGTGAAAAGACGCAGAAATTGCTGAACAGGTGAAAATCGCGACAGGTGCGTTGTCAAAATTTAGTTATCCACGAACTGCAGAAATCGCTTCAAAGAAAGCTATCTACCAACATTACATTTTCGAAAAGGTTGTTAAGTTTCCTAAATATTGAAATAAATTTTCAAGGAAATTTAAAAAAATATTTTCAAATATGAAAAAGGTCAATTTCAAACAATAGCAAACCATGGCAGATGAAAAACCAATTTTTTTAATAAAAACACAAATAAATTCGCAAAAGAAATATAAAAATTTATATGAATGGAAATTATATACAAATGTTTGAAAAAATCATAAACCATATGAAAAAATATGACAAATCAATGTCGTATATGTGTCGAATCAACGTGTCCCTGGTGACTGCACATGGAAAACAAATTGCTACAGTAAAACTAATTATCTTTTTATTTTACAACTTTCCTTGATGAATTTGGTATGAAATTCTGAAAAAAATTGTGTAATTTTTGTGAATATAATGTGATAAAATATTCAAGTGTCGAAAAGTCGGAAAATCGGTGATAATAAAATAATATTTATCACTCGAACTGTTTACTTTCATTTATACATATACATATAATCTCCAAAATACATGTAAAGAATAAATAAAATATTACGTTTGTCTGATAAATGCAAGTATTTTAAAATTAATTATAAACATTTGTTTCTTCGCAATGATTTTCATGTGAGTTACGTCAAAAGGAAAAATTTTTTTCTAGATAATATTCATACAAAATCGTATTTATTTTTTTTATTTACGAAACTATTTCATCAGCTAACAAATTTGTTGTTTTTTCCCTAAAGAAAAGAAACAATTAAAAATATATAAGTAATACACAATGATTCTTAAAGAAATATTATTCAATAAAAGAATACTTGTGAAAATAACTTCCAATAGTAAAGATACAGTGTTTGTATAAGAAATAACCATACACTGTTTATTTACATTTGCGCAGCTGTGTGAAACACTTTGATGACAATATAAGCTACACACGTTGATTGTTATGAACAAATATTCAATTTGTAAAAATAACTTTTCTACCGTTTTTTGTAAAAACATCCGTTTATTTATATAATAAACAAATCTAGTGCAAGTATTCCATACCGCCCAGCTGTATGAAACACTTTGGTGACAAAGATATAAGATATACACAACGATTCTTAGGAGTAAATATTATTCAATAAAATAGCGCTTGTAAAAATAACTTCGAACGCCTTTATAAATAATAACCTTTGTTTTATATAACAAATAAATTGCACGATTTTTGTTTATAAAACAAAACGTAATTCTCAGGGTTCTATTTATCAGTTTTGTGTTTGCGACTTACAAACAAGATATAGAGTGTTTTAAGTAAAATTAGCTAATGCAATTTTAAAAACTAATACTTATCAAATTATATTTCATTTTCATCAAATTTACAAGTTTTAAAATATGCTCACCATCGAACTTTCTTTCTATCTACGTAGAAAATTTTTAAATTGTTTATAACTTAAACATGTTTTTACGCTAATGTGAAAACGTTGACAACATATTCATAATTATTAATACATACAATATTATCGCATTTATTGCAAAACAAATCAAATAAACTAATTATTGTAAACGATAAGCCGCCGCAAATGCACAATTTATTGAATGGCGGAAGATTTATAAAACAAATAAATCAAGCATAATCTTCAATAAATATGGATATTTTCATATTTAATAAAATATATATTGCAAAAAGTTAGTTCGCTTATTTTTCAATTCACTACTGACAGCTCGCAGAAACAAATGTCCAATGGCGAACAAGTGACTTCATTAATTTATTTTTAGCCGTTCCAACACCATAGTAAAATGAAATAATACGACAGTATATATATCCAACACTAGGCAAAAAACATAGCAAGGCGTCTTCCATTCATAATTTTTTTGTTTTTTTTCTTGTTCGATAAGTGGGCAGGTACGGCATTGAATTTAGGGCTCGGATCCGGGTCCTGGGACCGTCAATGTAGATTTTTATTTGGGTCTGGATCTGGGTCAGCAGAATGCCTATGGGTTAAACCAATTCGCCATACAACAGATAGTGTTTTTTTGATCTACTCTTTAATACCAAATATTTCTCAAAATAGCAGTTCAAGATGGCAGATTTTCACTAAAACCGAACGAACTTGAATTGAGGAATGATATAAGAAAATTCCCTACCAAATTTTGTTATATTCTATTAAGTTTCACATATATGACAAACACACATCCATCATACACACAGCCGATCGGTCCTACACTACTCAAATGTAAGAGAAATTTTTTTATGGAAACAGCCACGTCTCTTGGAAAAATTAAAAATTCTAAACTTCCACGACATTTATCCCACAAAATTTCAAATAAAACAATTTTCTTTTGAGATTCAGTTTAAGATCAAATAAATTGTATATAACTTTTTAGTTCATACGTTTGAATGTTCTCTGCCCTCAGCTAAATGGTTTTTTAAACAAAGTTGCAGACTCAAAAGTTATAAAAAACATTAAAACTAAATTTTGGTAACAAATTATTTTTGACTAAATATGTTAAAATAAACAGTAACTTACAGATGGGGTAACAGATGCTTTGGGCCGCGGTGGCGTGTGAGTGTTGGAGCCGGCCACTGCAGTTGTAGAGTTTCCAGTGTGCGAGGACGAACTGTCTGTTGCTGTAGTAGAACCTAGTTGCAAAATTTCCGTTTTATTTTGACATCGCCATAATCAGTCTTTATAAAATATTACATTGTAAAATTAAGATATTCGAGAATAGCTTCAATTCGACAAAGAAGATTTCATTACCATTCATAAAATGAAATTTTAAAGAATTGTAGTGTTTTCCATAAAAGACGACACTCAATCTTATATTAGAAAATGTTGTTAATAAACTGGCAACATATTGAATTACAGTAAATAATCATTTCCATAATTACACACCCCCGCCGCCCTCCCCTAGTTCAAAGGCAAAAAATAATTCAAAGTTAATATTAGTTATACATAGTTTACATAAAATGAAAAAAAAACACATAATGAATGTTAATTAGCTTGGGTTGTTTCTTCAAACAATTACTGCCTTTCACAATTACCTAAAAAAAAAATAAAAAGGTTGAAACATCCTTTTCTGCTACAAAAAAAGAGTTCTTGAAATGTTGGCGTAGCCGAGTACCACGACCACCATTGAAAGGTCTTCCTGGTCCCTGGGGCTGAGATTTACTATGACCAGTGACACATTATAAAAAAAGAGATTAAAGCCTTGTTACTGCTTAGTATACACAGAAAACGAGCCATTCAAAGTAGATGCAAACCAAAAATAAAAATTTACAAAGATGCTTCTTCATTTTGAAATACAAACATGTTCTTCGATACTTTAAATCATAACCAATTAACAAAAGATTTATTTTAATTTTTGCGTAATGAATTTTCCAGTGGCATGCATTGTTTGAATGTGGAAAAAAATTAACAAAGTTGTTATTATAAATTCAAATTATTTTACCATATTGTTAGCTTACCTATTTATAATGGTATCAAATCGTATAATTTTTTATATTTAAAACAACATAGGCAATTTGGTGAGTCTTTTTTATTCATTTTGGAGTTAAAAAATCACTTCGAGTAAAGATGTTCGATTTGAAGATTGATAGGAGATTGCTCTTAAAGCAATAAGAAAAATTAGATGAAGTTGTGCAAAAATATAGGCTATAAAAAGCTAAAAATTTTATATCAAACCATAGGCGCCCGAGCACCCGATACAGGCCGATGTCAAATTTACGCAGATGGCTCGAGTGCTCGATATCCAGCAAGAAATGAATGGTCGTGTGATGAAGTTGGAATGACTTTAAGGAATAAATATGATTGAGACTTGTAATCTCTGTTATACCGTACTAAAATAAATATTGTACCATTTTTAATCAGCTTAGCTCTGTTATTGTGCCTGAAATAAATAATTGAAATCAGCTGTCCCGTGTATTTTGTGAGATCTCTGTCGGAAATGAAACATTTAACATGGTAATTGTTTTATGTCCGACAGAGATCAGGTAGGTTGTAGTTTTTACAACATATATAATATTAGTTTCCGAAGAATTGTTATTATATATTTGTTAGTATAAATATAATTATATACTATATATACTTGTAAATAAAAAAATGATTTCATCACTTAGGAAATTAAATAACTTTTTCGAAAATTCTATAGTTGTAAATAGTTATCATTGTAGTCATTTTTGCAATTTGTTGTTAATTAAATTTTGGCGGTGTAGCTGTCGCGAATGTTATTTGTTCTTTTTCTATTTTTTGCACAAATTCACTAATTAGTGCCTGGACCGTAACAGAAAAACCATATAAGTCCTCCCCTACATAAAAACCTGATAATGTTGACTTCTGACCTGATAATGATGACGCTGACTGATAATGTTTACGCTGAGATCTGTAATATTTTGAGATAAACTTAAATCAGATTTAACTGAACCCACACAACACACCTGATCCATCGCCCGAAGCACCTGAAGCGTTTTTGGACTTCTTGCTGGGAGGTTGGCCAGAGTTCGTTCCACCGGAACTTGCCTCCTTCAACTCCTGCTGATGCCTCCGGAACTCCTTGTATGCATCCGTCTTCTTGTATTCTGTCCATTCTTTTATGTATCTGTGATATTGAATAATTAATGTGATATAAGCACAGATATAATTAGAGAAAACCAAGCCTTAGACTTTTATTTATGTTTGTTAGATATTAGTCAATTTTTTTTGTAGCATTGAAAATTTTACTTAAGCAAGAAAAAATCATGTGATGAGAGGAAATACCATAGTGTTCCCAACGTATAACGCTATCCAGACACCATCTATCAGTTAATTTAATCTTATATTTGTGATACTGACTGAAATAAATTGCACATCTGTGGGTGTGTACTGTACTATCGACTTGTGTGTCAGTCTCGAATTTTGATACTTTTAACTGGGATTTTTGGAAAAAGGAGGTCTTCCTCTAAAATATGATAGTATTTTTTAATCATTTACAGTATTTGTTTTAAATTTGCTTTTGAAAAATGACACGAGTCTCCGTGTGTTGGTCTGTACATATGTACATATGAGCACATGCTACAGGTCCCATTGTCAGTGACGTGCAGTGTTTTTTTCTGGAAAAGACAAATCGTGAAGGTCGTATAAAAGTTATATAGATATACACATACACATGCAAGCCTTGCAAAATGTTTGTCGGATTACCGCAGGTCAACTCTAGTTTGAAAAATATCGTAATTTTAGTCAATAAATTGTGAATGAAAACCTGTGCATTAGTGGAATGAATCTTCCTTACTGTGAGTATAATATTAACTAAAGTTGAGTCTCTATAATGTGTTATGGCTCTTGTCTAATTTCAGTCGTTTGTCAGATTATTGGATATTCAATGAAAAAAATTAAATTACGTAAATGAATAAGAAAAAAACAAAATAAAAAATTTATTTATTCATCTGGAACAACGAATCTGATTTAAAGAATTCTTTTTGTTTATGTAAGCCCATACTTTAGGGAAGATTACGTGCTACATTTCATCAAACTATGATCCATAGGAGAGCGGTGAAAATGAAACACAAGTCGAGAAACATTACTTAAATGGTGCAAAATAGGGTGACCGGTTTATTTATTCACTGACCATCCTGAGTATCTCTGTCAATATACCTCTGATGGCAATGACTGATATCATTTGGCAAATGGAATGGAGGCGTTTGGTGATACTCTATATAGGCCTAGAAGAGAGTATCATAATTAATATAAAACCTTAGAGCACATGAAAAAAATACACCTTTTTAAAACGAAAAGTAGAACCAGCACTATAAGCATTCCGCACACTTTACTATAAGTACAAAAATTTCAACATTTAACTCCTTGGGCATCCTTGACCCATATTTGGGTCGTTTGCAACTAGCGTTACTCAAACTCAAATAGTTTGGTTAAAATGAAATAAACGTATAGAATATTCCATATCTAGGGAAATGGGAAAATAAAGAATCAAATGGTTATACAGTCGTCTTTTGCGTACAATTATTTTACCCACTATGATTTTCCAAAATTATGTGCGATTGTATTTTTTTGAAGATTTTGTGTTCGTAATTATGTAATGAATATTAGTCTACATCTATTATTTTATGCATAGTTATTACCACTTTATTGTCTATTTTTTATAAATAATTTTTTTTCTAAAACTTTTAAGGTAATAACAAAATTGCATTTTATAAAAAGTCATTATTTTTTTCACTCATAACATCATAACTATAGTAAAAATATACAACTATTTCATAACTATAGTTCTCTATATATGAAAAAAAATTTCTTACAATCAAATACCAAATTTCCAAGTTAGGCATTATTTTATTATGATGTGGCAAAATGGCTGGCACCACATTCTGGACCCAAGCTCCCCAGGGGTTAATGGTATATAGTATTTATATTAAATCATAACAAATATCAATATTATGTAAATATATGGCACGATATATCATTCATAAGCAAAAGAAAAATAATTAGCTGCCTACATCTATTTAATTCGTTAATGAAAATCAACCAAAATATTTTGCAATGAACCATTTACTAAATGACATTAACCAAATTTTTTCAGACATTTGACATATATGACAAAAAATTGAGGAGCGGCAACACCCCTAAAAATGCTGTAGTTTTATATGACGTGATAAAAATGTCACACAAAAATAGATTTTCTCTAAATAGGTGTTCACATAATTAAACTATCTTTTCATCAACATCGCTTCTTGAACCGTAACTGTGATGCTGTGACATACAGATGGACAGATGGATATGATGTAATTATAAACGTTTATTTTCAATATATCAGCTGCTTAACCCTAAAACTAACTACATCAGTTAATTATTATTACATACCGAGTGGAAAATAGTACGTTTATAATCATTATATCGCATTAAACCCATCTTCCACATCAATATCGTGCACGAGGGTATCTTAAAGGAATCTGATGAAAAAGGGTAAATGTTACAGAAATAGAATATAAAAAAAGCAAACAATTAAGTGATTGACAATCAGGAAAGACGAAAAAATAAAAAAACAATTTTCGACCATAATAAAAACCAAAAAGAAAGGAATGTTCATAAACGCACATAAATTATATTTTTAATTCAACAACAATTGTTAAGACATCAAGATAATAAAAAGTAACAAAGTGTATAATATTATTTTTGTACAATTACAACAAGAAAAATTACAAAAAACAATCAGTATCCATTGTTTTTTTTATTCGTAGCTATTACCCAAATTAATTAAAAATAAACTTAATTGACATTGACATTCATTCTATTGTTGTCAAAATTAATGTTTTTTTACTCTTTTCGAGTTTTACATGGCTTTTTTTGACGACCTGTTGGCGACGACTTTCATAGATTAGAATGTTCATCTGTATATAGAGAATACAACAAAATAATCTACACTTTGTTGCATCTTACTAGTTGAAAGAGTACTGTAAAAATGGGATTTGCAAACTATTGTAAATAAATAACTTGACTTTCCATAAAAAAAACAAGATTTTTCATTTGCCTGCTCGACAATGGGGTATTTGACTGATGTCGATATTTTTGTAAAAATGTTTTAAAACTTTAGAGTAGGTTTAAAAAAACTTGGGATGAAAAAAATAATGCATATAATAAACAATTATTCAGAACTTCTAAATACGAAAAAGTCTGAATTTTTTTGTTCTTTAAATTGAAAAAGTTATTATGAATTCAGTTTCCACACAAAAAAAATGAAAAAATTATAATATGCCATATATAACTTAAGCACAATATTTAACGAGATACTAAAGATATTTAATAAACTCCCTTATAATGAATGTTAAATACGGGCCAGTGACGTCATAATTCGTTGTGTTTTGTATGGGGCGTTTTCGCGCGAATTGTAATTCGTCAGTTTTTAAGTGGTTATAACTTTGTAATTAAAACGGCTAGGTAAGATATATTTATATCAACAGTTTTTAATGTTATTACTTATTCTATTTTAGTAATAAAAAAAATATAGTCAAATACCCTATTTAAAGAAAATTTTAAGGCACTTATTTGTGTCATTTTCTCTATTTAAGAGTTATTTTTCGTCCTTGTGAGATCTGGACCCAACACTATATGGAGTTTCGACTATCTCCTTTTCGCTTTAAAAGATGGTATTTGAAAATTTTTTTTTACAGTTTCTTTTTACAGAATTAACACAACAGTCTACTAAGTCGCTTTCCTAAGCTCACATGACAAATGTGCTGCACTTACAGTATTTCTATACTGTACAGTATAAACTTTTGAAGTCCCTACATCATTCCCTAATAGCTGATTACTTTTTATTTCCAATAAGCTAAAAGTCAAAATCAACCCATAGGTAAGTAATGTAAATGATTGACTTATTGGCGATGGTACAAATGAATTTATATATTTTACAGTAAACACAATGAAAAAAAAAAATGATTTCGACGTGATCTCACCCTTTTTCGCTCTCGTACATCGCAGAAGTAGTGATATTAAAATTACATATAGCTGGTAGTTCGCAGTATTGGAATACTGGCTGTGCTGGGTTGACAAAATGTCAGACAACAAAGACTTGACTGTAGTTTCCTTGCTTTAGTCTCGCATTATCAATGTCGTTACGTAGATAATGAGACTTATCTTTCACAAACATTTTTTGTACGTAATGCACTTGAACTTGGCATATTTTTACACTTTCATTTATAATCTATATGTATAATGAAATTGGAACAAAGGTGTGTCTGTTTGCATAGTACGTACAAACCGCTGGACAGATTTTGATGAAATTGCAATTTTCTAACTTTTAGAGGTTTAGTGAACATCTGCACTTGAAATCATGAATTGTTATGATAGTGAACAATAGGATATTATTACACAACTAAATGAAACTACACGATGTATTATTTCTACTTTCTTTAAGTTTTTACCACAACCTAGGTTTCATTGCATTACAACATCTTCAGGTGGGCTATTAGCAAAGATACTACAATACGAAGTTTCATTTAAATGTGAATAATGACAACAATACTACATCACGTAGTTTCACTTAATTGTGAATAATTAATTTCAACAAAATTAACAGCAAATATATTCAATACAAGGATATTTTACTTCATTATATAACAGCGACATATGTTTCATTTATAAGCGACCATAATAGTTTCATTGACGTTAAAACATGATCTGGTTCTCTTTTAATTCTCCCCCCGGTGGCTATATTTATCGCATTTTTAATAAATGTTTTTGGTCTAATTAAATATTTTTTTGCTATTCGTTCGTATCCTCATTATCCCTAATTATATTTAAGATTTAGAAATATGTAATATAGAAAATTTTCTCGAGCTAAGAATGGGCACTAGCCAGTCTGAGAATAAAAATATTTTCATTGTGGTTAATACAATTTATTCCCATAACTCTGTGATTCAATATGAAAATTACTAATAATGGACATGATATGACCAGGGACATGCCCTGGCTTTGCATGGATAGGCAAAGATCCTTTACGTACTGACGTGTCCCATATCAATGCATGAAAGCGGTACGTAAATTTTTCTTACTTAAAAACACCATCGTAATTTTTAAACTATTCGTTAGAAAATTATGGTATAAAACAGAGGTTTAAGCTTTAAATTTGATGAGGTTACTACAAAAATTGATTTGATAAAGATTAAGACAGTTTTTGAAAATAGAGTTGAAAAATTGTTTTCTTTAAATAAAAGGTTTATTATAAATTTTATGTAATATATACAAATATGCTGCCATGGAATGTATAGTAGATAGTTTTGGGAAAACAATGTTGCCATACATTCTTTCCTGTAACTATAACGATTTAAGCAATGCACACCAAGGCACCTTATCGGAAAACGCATCAGAAGTCGGGTAATTTTCACAAAATATTTATAGATTACGTATTTAAACCTTGCTCATAAAACAATTATATTTATTAATGAAAGCCAGAATAAAACCCATTCTGTAGTTAATAAGAAAATCACACCATACAGACAGACACAGTGGACGACTTTGTTTCATTACAGGTATTGATCAATATATTATTAATTAATATATTCTTTTACGAACAGCACCATATCTTTCATTTATGACTTATGAATGGAACTACCATGCAGAGTAAAGTTGTGCACACCTTAACACTTATTAAAAAGTTAATTGCAACTGGTAAAGTGAACTTCTACTCCTTGAATTTGATATTCTATTAAGTTGTACGAAATCACTGATTAAATTTTAATATTCACTAGCCCATATCCGTACGGCTGTAGTCAACCTGCATTTTCTGTATGGTATATGTTTAACAAAACCTGTTATTGGACTATACAATACTGATGTATTATTACGTAAATTATAACAAATGTATAATTTTTTTTGTTTTCAATTCAATAAAGACTTACTATTATCGACCTACAAACTCGCACTTCCATGACTTTCGATGCGTAACCTAGTGCTTTGCCGCTGCGCTAATAACTCACTGGGCAAAGTGACGAAATAAAAACACAACTCGGTTCCTCTCATGAAGCCCAGTGTAGAGTATATCAGAAGTCGAAATATTTGGCTGTACTCAGCTTATCACCGAGTATATTTTAGGTATGATACATATAGTGTGACATGAAATCGCACACGCTTTCCAATAAAAAATATTTTTGGACAAAGTGATAGCTCACTCAAAAGAGGTTTTTACTTCAGAAATTTTATATCATTTTAGATAGTTCCATCTGCCACATTTTCAATAGTTTTTTAAACGTTAAACAAATTTAAAAAACAATTTTTTTTTTCAGTTTATACAAATTTTAAATATTCACAATTATAAAAAAATGAACCGGGAGAAATATAAGGAAAATACAACGTTTACTCATTCATAATTGACGGGGGTGAGTGGGAGGAATCAACTTTGAAAACGGTTTTGGAAGTTGTAGTTTAAACTTAAATATATATCATAGACAATTCTATAGAATAATTAGTTAATTACAAAATGTTTAGTTGACCAGCACATACACAGATTCTGCCCGATTGGTTTAAGAAAAAACAATACATCATCTGTGCACTTAACTTTCGAAGATTGTAGTTAAGTTTCATAAATAAATAAAAACGTTTACTATATTACAGCAGGCTCTATATTTTTAGATATATTTTATAGATTTATTTCTTCAATCCGAACTTTTTGTGCCACTGTACGAAACCATTCCTAGCAAAATTCATGTCAGACCTGAGAATTCAGATTTGAGAAGTTAGTCACGGATTATTCATTTTACATCATGTTTAATTCTACGTGTCTGTTCTTAATTAACGTTTCAATTATTGTGTTTGTTCTTAATTAACGTTTCAATTATTGTTTGTTCTTAATTATTATTTAAATTAACGTTTCAATGTGTTTGTTCCGAAATGTACTAAAATAATAGTACAAGTGACAAGTTATTTAGTCACATGTGCAACGTATTTAAAGTTGTAGCGCAAATAATATGATGCTCTATGAAGTTATCATGTAACAAAAATTAACAGTGGTATTTTAAATAGTAACTTTTATTTTGAGTTAAAAAATTATTTTTTCTTTTTCTAATTATTTTATATAATTATTTTAATTATTTTATATTTCATAATTATTTTTAAAAACATTTAATAAAATTAATCTATCGTAGAAGTTTCACTTCTTTTTGTGATCATCTGAGTACTTACAGTTCTTTATTTGCATCATTAAAAATTAGTTTTTCATAACAAAGCTCAAATTTTCGTATATCATAAGTTGCTATTTAACAAATTTAAAGTTTTAATTTTATGTTACCATGTGATGATGGGTGTTAGAAATTTATAATCTCAAGATGCTCCATTTATTAAAAAGCTCACCTTTCCCTATCCTGATCGGCTGCATCAAGATAATGTTGCTTCTCTTCCGTAGGTAACTTGCCCCACTCGCTGGCCAGCTGCCGAGTGACTTCTGCGAAGCCCAGTCCTGGATTCTCAGCTCGGAGTTGGTCACGCCGCTCGTTCAGGTAGCGCACGTAGCCTGTCGAATTTGTAATAATTAAACATTATTCAAATGGAATATACAAGCCTAATTTTTAGATCACAAGAAAGTTTATGGTTATTTTCCTTTTTGAATATTGAATATATTTGGCGTTAATTTTGTAGTGTGAATAATGAATTTATTATTCACAAATAAATGAAACTACGTGATGTAGTATTATTTCTACTTTCTTTAGATATCTATATACAGCAAAGATATCTTTGCTATATATAGATATCTTTGCTATGTATAGATATCTTTGCTGATAGCCCACTTGAAGATGTAATACAACAAAAGGTAGGTTGTGGTAAAAAACTTAAAGAAAGTAGAAATAATACTACATCACGTTGTTATTTTCCTTTTTAACAAATTTTTTCGTAACAAATGACGATTTGAGATCCATCGGATGTCAGAAATTTTAAAAAATGTCGCTATGTTTTCATTACGCATGGCAAAATTAAACAAAATGGGTCCTCCGAAAATTCATTCGTACATGTACATATACCAGGTTGTTCAATAAGTTTATGGTTTGAAATACATTTTATTATTCAATATACTCTCCCTAAACTTCAATACACTTGTCCTAGTGATCTTCTAACTTATGGATTCCATCCCTGAAGTGAGAATCCAGAAGACTATTGAAATACTCTTCCACGGCTGCTAATACCTCTTCGTTCGATGAAAATTGTTGTGAACCATGTTTTTGTCATGCATTTTTATATAAGGCTGGTCCAAATGGTTACAATATTAATCTGAGTTTATTATGTTATTACTTTGGAGGTAATCCATGAACAAAATTCAAAAACAGATGCTAACACTTTCTTGGCTGATTTCTGGACACTAAATCGCTTCGGAGCTCAAGTACCGGGTTCATACCAATCCTTAGCCTTTTGTGTTGATTTAGAATCATGATGGTAGACCCAAGTCTAACCCGTAGTGATGAAACAATATATAAAACCGTTTTTATCCTTTCTAAAATACACCAAATGTTGCTGAGAAAGTTGCATTAGCGTGCGTTTTTGTTCCATTTTTAGTGAATGGGATACCCATTGGGCACACGGCTTTCTGAAACCCAAAACTTCAGCCTGAGTGTTGCCCACAATGCTTAATGAGATCCCCAGCTTTTCTACTAAATGGTTAATCAACAATCTTCCAAAACCAAATCTTGTATTTTTATGATTTCTGGTGCTGATGCACTTTTTGGACATCCTTCACTTGGATCGGTTTCAAGACTTGTACAACCACTTTTAAATTCAGCGACCCATCTTTCTACTGTTCTAATTGAAGCTGAAAAGTCCTTATGCACTTTTAACAATTGTTCATGAATTTGTTTTGGTGCCTACACCTTCTAAAAATAAAAATTTTATTAACGCGTATATTCCATTTTTTCCATTGTAAAATAATACTGACCCGTCAACTTTGAACAGCTGTAAATATTCAAATCAGTTGACAGATCTATATGAAACTTCACACATGTTCATTAAACACTAGTATCATCTTTACAAAAATAAAACGTCGAACCTAATAGCGCCATCTTTTATCGAACGACAAGACTTATTGAATAACCTGGTATATATATATATATATATATATATATATATATGTATATATTCAGGAATTGTAAATAATTTTTATTGGTTACAATATGTACGCTGTGGGGAATTAATGTGAAAAAATTATACCACTGTAATAAAATGTTTATTATTATTAATTTGCAATGAAAAATTGCAGAATACATATTCGCATTCTTTCTCGGGCCTGTAAAAATAATATAAATATAAGTTTAGCTATCGCAACAAAAAAAGAAATTTATAAACTTTTTTAATTATATAAGTTTTCTTGTTTTCTTGTTAGTTTTCTTGTTCTTTGAAATATAAAATAATCTACTCATAACAAGTACACAGATAAACAATTTTAATAAAATTATCAATATAATAAAATGGATTACTGTTTAAAATATTGTTTTCACCAAAACATTTTTTTTCTTCGCCCTACTGTAGGAAAAGTGCGATATAATGAATTGTATCGAAATGCTTAAAATTATTTTGCATTTTTGTAGATCCCACCTTAAACTGAACAATGCAATATTTAAAACATATGTTGCATTTATTTATTTGAAGAAAAATATATAGTTTAAGACATTATGGGTATATGATGACAGCGAGAAAAACCGCAATGACAAGCTACACCGCACTGATAAATATATACTATTTGTTTATAAAGCTACCAGAAAACTGACTATTTTTTTAACACGAGTCAAAAAATACTTTAATGAGGTATCCATTACATTGGCAATTTAAGAAACTTAACTGTAAAAACCAATCAATCTAAGTCTGTCAATAAAATTTGCTCGCGTTTCTATCATTACCATCCAGGCGAATCCAAGGCAAATCGCTAGTTACACACAATTGCTATTAACAACACCACATATTCCGAAGACACTGTCTTATTTGCTGCTGAAATTCTTTAGATATTATTCAAATATTCGCATACAACTGGATGTTAAAAATTAAATTAGATCCTATGCGAAACGAAATGAGGTATTCTTAAACTAGGCTACACAAAATTTCAGTATATCATCATATAGTAATATAGAAACAGAGAAACATTACCAAAAACATAATTGAATCAAGACATTTTGTGAATAAAAAACCAAAAAAACTACACAAGTATAAATTTAGCGTTCTTGATTATTTGGTTTTGTGGAAAAATATATTTTATATCTGAAACTGAAACAGAGATAGAATAATACCAAGAAATTTTTTTAACTTTCACGTTGGAAAATTGTTTTTCAGAAAAAATAAATGTAAATATTAAAATATAAGCGGATGATACTATGCACTAATATAGTTTTCATGAAATTCGAATTAGTAGCACCTAAGAGCAACACAGCACTCCATTGCTATTTGTCACGACTTAATAGATAACAAACATATTACATGCTGTGCATAATTAAGCAAACCTGTACAATCCAATGAAACTCCAGGCTATACTTCACTAATTATTATTATAGTTATGTATTATATAAAAGCAAATAATAAATAAATAAACCATTAGCTATATAAATAAAATTATCCATTAACCATTAACTATATATAATAAACCATTAAGCATATAATAAATAAATAAACCATAATCATTACCAAGTCTAATATAAATCATTATTAAATAACATAACAATTAAAACCAAATGTAGTAATATTTCCTTTTATGCTCGGGCAAAGCCGGCAGTGACAAAAAAATTACTATAAATGTTTAATCTTTTTCGACCAAACTGGCTTTGTTAGCAACGTTGAATACTGACTACGCAAATACAAAAACGAATTTATAAATTTAAAAACCAATCTAAAAATTTAAATAAACAAATTTGCGTAAAATGCGTTGTTTGAAATCCATTTCCAAATAGTAAGAGCACTTTTGAAATTGATTTTTAAATACAATATTTTTTTTAATAACTACGTTATTTTTTATGTATGTATATTCTTTCATTTAAAGAAATCATTTTTAAATATTTAAAGAGAAGTGAAAAATAAAAAGATTTAAAGCGATGACTAGCTGGGATTTTTAAGGCATAAATTACATGTGTGAAGAGAAGTTAATAAACCTGTAAGCGGCTGCCGCGGAGCCGTTTCGTCTCGTGGGACCTTATTTTTACGTTTCTTGGGCTTCGGTTTTGTGGGAGACTGTTGTTGAGGCTGATCGGGCGCAGGAGCCGCATGCGGGGCAGGAGCTTCCGCTGTGGTTGCCGCAGCGACTGCGGGCGTGGATGTCGGTTTAGCCACGTTCGTTTCTTTTGCTGGTTCTGTTTCCATTCTTCTAAATTTTTTCGCACTAATGATATAGTAAAATTTGTAGAATCGTGTGTATTTACAACTGTAACCTGTAACGCTGTTTTGACAGACAAATTGTTTTTAATGTTTCAAGTCTATGGTCACAGAACTGAGACGTACTATGGTTTTATGTTCGAATTCAGAAATTGTTATTGAAAAAATTTAGTTTTTATAAAGTGAAAGCACAAAAAATAAGGTAATTTAAATGTAAAGAAATTCATTATTGTGAATAGTTCAAAGGATAATAAAATAGATAAATTAAACTTAACGCAAATATGAGATTGAAAATATTTTGTTTGAAAACTAATGTATAATAATACATCAAAACATATTTTTAAAGAGGTGACTTCCTGTGTAAACAGTTATACTACAATTTTCAGTAGTTTGAACAAATTATAATTTCGCTATTACATGTTTGCAAACTAAACAAAAAACTGCTATTAATTATTTTTCGAAAGCGTGCAATATTTTTAAATTATTTACAGAGGCAGTTAACTCTACCTACTACATAAAACAATAATAAAAGACGCACGAAGATACTTTAGGATACTCGGCCGTATTTTATTTATTTCCATATATTTTTGCTAAGGAGTAGGACAAGTTAAGCTGTTACGAATAACTATAATTATTTTATAAAAAAAGGAATTTATAATTACTTAACATATTTTTATTAAAATAACTAATATTTAAAAAAAAACACAAAATTTAAGAGTTCATTTATATATGATTGCCTATAAACCTAATTAATCTTGAAGTTCAAGATTGATCCATAGACAAACTTACATGTCTTTATATGTATGACCTATAGTTGAGTTACATAAATAAATATACAGATAAGGACATTTTAATAGGGCTGTGCAATAAATATATCGACTTAATTATTTTAGGCTGTTACTGCTAAATGATAATAAACATTTTATTGATATTTCATACGATTATAAACGTTTGTTCAAAATAGATATGTTACCTCTTAAATAACTTCAACACTTTAATTTTCGAGAAAACTCTTAATATTGAGGATAACATTAATTATATATTATGATTGAAAATAAGTTTATAGATTATATTTTTTTATTATTTATTCTTTTAATATATTGAAATAAAAATGAAATATAATAGGAAATTGCGGACTCGTAACGAAATAAGCGAGCTTTGAATTGTAATTTGTTATTATTATAGATATTATATTAAATGTTTTTAAATTAAAATAATTTGCCAATAAAACAATGACTTAAATCTAAGTTCTCTAATTTATACTCTTATTTGTACCTTTTCTAGATCACAATAATAAGTAATATAAGACTAAGTTTATTGGATTATGAACAAAAATGATATAGACTGTAAATCGATTGTCGTAAAAATATAAACTTTAAACATTTGAATTAATTTATTACAATTTCTCACAATAATATAACATATACTGAAAACTAGCATAATAAAAACACAGGTAATTGTCAGAAAATATTAATTTTGAACAATTATTTGTGTTTTTATCAACAATTAAAAATATTTAAATTTTATTTCATTTATGATAGTAAAAAGTTAAGAATTTTTCTAATACTACTTAACTCTATTAATTTTAATTGCGTTAAATATTTTAAACATAAAATTTCGTGATATATTCGATATTATTCATGAGTGTAAGCGATATCGACGGATACTCTACGTCGAATTATCACACAATGTGCTAATACATCACTAAAGTAGAAATGGAAAAAAGTATCATCCTCGGTAGTATAGTGGTGGAATAGTGGTATTGTAAATAATAAATCGTGTCTTTTAAATACAATAGTGCCTAATGTTTTTCTTTATTAATTCGGAATAATGTCAAGTGAATCGTTACATGGGAAGATAAAGGGCTTAGAAGAGCGACTGAAGGCTGAAAAAGAACACCCTCCTGGCGGTGCACGAAGACCTAGGCCTTGTACGTATTATTGCTTTATTTATCTAATTATTCTTAACACCTCCGATAAAGAACAACGGATTATATATCATTTGGGATAAAGGGAAAGATCGTGTAAAACAATTTCGTATTCATTATAACCAAAGTCTGAATATTTTACAATAAAATCCCACATTTTGGCACAATATTGTTCCAAGCATACTTTATAGTATAAAAAAAAGGTGTAATTCTCAATTTGAAATTCTGTTTAATCAAAATGTCAAAATTTGACATTTGTCATTTGCAAAGTGGACGCTATGCGTATTTGTCGTAATTGCAATATTGGATCATTGTAGTTCGACGTCATAATAAAGTAATTATTAAAACAAAATATTATTTTGCAAATTACTTTAGTAACGCTTTCAATTTAAGGTTGACTTAAAAGTTATCACAATTTAAACATGTTTTAGATTGAAAGTAAATTTTGAAGATTTTTTCTTCAGATGGTCATGAATATATAAAGTCACTTATCCCAAGATTATTCCGCACATTTTGTCTGAAAATGCAAAATCAATTAGGTATTGCGATTGTCTTGATAAATTGCTAGTCCAGTTTTTCGATATTATTAATTTGGCTGTTTTCATGAAATAAGGCCGTTTCTTGACTTTATCTCTGGACATGTGTTATGGTTAACTAGAGGCAAGTAGCCAGTGTAGCTAGCGTCGTGTTAGAAAAACAAGCGGAATACCTATCTTTTTATGGCTGATATATCTAATCTAATTAGATTCTATTTAAATTTATTTGTATAAGTAAATGACATATATTTTAATCCATTCTTCGGATAAATATTAGATAATTTCTTATTACAATATAGTTCTTGGGGCTTATTAAAAGGATGTTAAAATTTATTTTATCATTTCAAAAAGTGTTTTAATTTTAGTTAATATTTTCTTAAAAAGGTGAGTTAAAGTGTAGAATATGCTTGTCTTCAGTTTTATGTATATAAGTTTATTCTATTCTAAGCTTTAACTAATTCTCACACAGCACTTTAAATACTATTTTTAAAAGAATAATGATAATCAACCAACCGTCTTATTGCTCTAACCGCATATGAAACGGATTTGGTATTTTTATAACATTAGCGTAGAATTTTCGGAGGTCTAGGTTTGTTACTTCCGGTTCAGAAGTTATCAATTGTTATCCATGACAATCTTCTTTTTTGTGATGTGATTTCTGTGCTAAATAATAAAAAAGAAAGTTCTGAATCTATTAAAATTATATACTTTATTTACATTCTACTCCTCGGTTAAAAGATAAAAATGAAACCGATCCAGCTATATAGGTAAATCTAACTTCCGATTTCTTGCTTGCCATCTTGTTATGCTATAACTTTTTAATTTATGCCCTTAGACTTTTGAAATTTGACACAAAATAGGATTTTCTAATGTGCACACAATATTTAAGAACATTTATGCTAAAGGGCAATATTTGATTCAGAAAATAAAATGAAAATTTGTGTGTGTATGTGTTAATTAAACATTTTTTTATTCTAATTCCAAAACACTAATTCCGTGTATTTATTGAATTTTAAAAAAGTTCGAAATTGTGTTTTTCTATTAGCTTCAAAAATTTAGGTCAAAATATCTAAAATATTTTTAATATATTTTTGCAAATATCTTGGGGTATAGAGAGATATACCCAGAACGACTTTATTATAGTCTTTTTGTTATTATTAGTTTTTTAGTTGTGAGAAAATTTGTTTTATAGATGTTTCATTTAAATAAATAGGAATACAGTGGGTTTCTTGTCTGCTTCATCCTAATATTAGAAAACCATCTAAGTTAATATCCTCAAACATAAGTACCTGTTTAATTTTTTGAGTATACTGCCTTAGGTATCATTGTCTGTCCCACCTTAGGTAGTATACTCAAAAAAATTAAATGGATACTAGACGTTTTAAAAATTTTGGTTCTTTTTCAAAATACTGTAACTTCTCACACACTACACAAAAATACTCTTAAAAAAAAATATATTTTGGTTCGAACTTCTCAATTTTAACAGAGGAGAGTTCAGTTTACAATGCCAGCCAAAAAATCTTATTTGATATTTCTAAAAATTATTTGAAAATTTTTTCTTGATAAATGTTAAATGTTTTGTCTGTTGCACTGTAAAGTATAAAAATATCTTCTAAACATTTTCGGAAACTACAAGAATTAACCTAAAAAACGTTATTTTATTTTCATTTTTCAAACTATTTTTAATATAGCTACAGCATTTTTAAAAATTCCCAAAATTTTTGAAATTTTTAGCGTTTACTTACTTTTTTCGAGTATTGGTATTTGAAATTTATACATATTGACCACCAGATTATGTTGGTTTATAAGCATAATGAGGATATAAGCATATAAAGAGCTTTGACTTACAAGTACCGTGAGGTATTTTATCTTTGATTACTCTGTAATTGATTATTGTTCATCAAGAAGACATATTTACTAGCAATTGGGGTTATTTAAATTATGTGTTTTTAATATTGCGTGTTTTCACTACAGTTCCACTATATACATAAACAAGAAAAAGAACTAAAACCTTCAATTTGTTATAAGAATGCGATTTCTTTGAGGAGTCTGCAACGGTTGTATCAGTGTTGTAACTGTAAGTTACCTTAATATTTTTTAAAGGAATCATTGAATGAATAAAGAATCTTTTGTAACGAAAAGTAAAGGCAATTTTGATTGTGCTTATACATCCTTAATCGATTTTTAACCGTCTTCAAATGAGAAGGTTGCCAATTTTATCTAAATTATTTTTTTTTGTTTTTTGTGTATAACTTGTGAGTGGATGCGCTAATTTGAATGCAAACTTTTTTATTTGGAGTATATTTTCGCTGTAGTCGTGTTCAGTATTGCAGAAATTTGAGATAAACATATATTTAAGTGGACTAAAAAAGATTAAAAAAAAACGTTTTTATTAAATATTGATAAAGATATTTTTTTAATCTTTAACAATTGTTTATTATAGTCATTTTTAATGAGAGTTTATTAAAGTAATTTTTTTTAAATATTTGTAAGCACACATTTATTTGAATGTCTCAAAAAATAATGACTTCTCCTTCTTTTATCAGTCCTCTCCTCTACATATGCCTTTGTTATAAGTTTCCATACATATCTATCCTGAGCGAACCGCATCCAAGATATTCCCACTATTCTTTTGATGTCATCCCAGTAGGAAAGTGGAGGCTGACCTGAATCATGGGTCATGAGTCTTTGGTTCCAACTCAAAAGATGCTTATTTATTTAATCTGGACTTTTGGGAATATATCTTATCCAATGCCACCTCAATGATGTAGTTTTTCAATGATATTGGTTACTTTTGTTACGCATTCTGTCCCTTAAACTGATACTGAGAATGGTTCACTTCAAGGCTCTCATTTATCTTAAATTCAGTTGGATATTACATAGTTTGTCAAAGTGTCAAAAAAAAATTGAATAACTTAAAAGCTTTGGTTATTTAATGTGGTTTTTGAATTGTTGTTTTTGTTTTTTATTGTAAATACTTTGTTATATTTCACAGGGTTTTTAATTATTAAAAATTGACAAAGTCTTAGGATTCAAGAAAATTGGAAAATGTGCTGGAATGTTAGTATAGATTACTGAAAAGTAACGATTGCAGAAAATGATTTTAATTTTTTTTAGTACTAAAATTGTAAAATCTAGTATATCTTTTTGTTTATAAAGACGAAAATGATGGTTTGACCATTTTTGGTATTCCTTCGTATGGAAAGATGAAACCCATGTGAATCGCCTTCAATTAACCTGTCTATCATAGACATTTTTTGGAGACCATTTTATATAGAAGGTTGAAATTTGGCATAGGAGATAATGCGCACAAATATTGTGAAAAGGCGCACAATATAATTGTGCGAGAGAATGATATTTGTTATAGTTGAATGGTTTTCTATGGTTTCATGTGCCGCCTTTTTTCAAGCATTGATTAAAAGATTCTTTTAACCATATTCTAAATAACATTTGATTAATATGAAAAAAAATTTTGAGAAATGTAGGCATGTACCCTTCTTCATATGCATTCTGAAAGACTTATCCAATTTTTTGTTAAAAATTTTCATTATTTATCGAATCTAATGCATGTTAACGTAACACAGTTTATGAGAATGCGATATACACAATGATTGTGTCCGCATCACACACGATTGGTATGCATTTCACATATGCTATAAAATTTTCTTGTGAAGTTGACTAACATGCAGTAATACTAAAAATCTATAGTTATTTTGGTATTGAATTCTCATTGTGTGAGGTTTGATTCGTACTTGACGTAATTACAATCAGTAATTATAAAAAATCGGTGCAGAATTCTTACCACGTTATTTGAGTTATATTTAACGTCTTTTTTTCCCTACAATATGAGCTTCTTTTTTTGATCACCATTCCCCTGTGTTATATTACTGTTTTATGGATCTTCCCTTTAATGTTGTGTCACATTAACCCCTGATTGCTTATTGTTAGAGCTTAGCTTTTCTTCAGGTGTTTTCACGTTAGATTTTCGAGTAATGAGATGGCATTTTTCTCCAGTAATAATAAATTTAAACATGGGATGTTTGTAGTTATTTTAATCATTGAAAGAACATTAAAAATGTTTTGAATGGTCTATTGAAGAGCTTCTTTGTAGACACTTAAATTTTTATTGCTGAAAAGCACCCTTGGCCGGGATTGAAGTTACTTATGTCTGTTGGAACGTTAAGCTGAATTGCCGTGATGATCTCGACTATTCCTATTCATCAATTCTTAAGTCCGTACATTGCATACTTATTGCGCTAGCGCCAATCAATTAATTCTTTCAAAACCCAAACGTAACGCAAGTTTTTATCCCAATCTTTAAAAGTTTGTTTTTCAAAATCTTTGCTTGATGATATGAAAATTAGTCGTAAGTTATTGTTTAAAGTTTTAGTTAGGTTCTATCATATCACTGGTGTTTATTTTTTCAACAAATTAGCCTTTAGTTTTTCAAACTAGTCATCATTTAAGTTTCATTGAATGGAGACTGCCAGAAGTTTATGCAATCGTTATAAGAATAAAAGTGACATTATTTTATAGAGAAAATGAAAAAAAAGCTCTTCAAAAGTTTTATTTGAATCGTCATTCAGACAAATGAGAAATCTTAAGTCTTTTTTATGAAAAGTTAGGTTATTTTTCATAATTGTTTGTAAATGTTATTTCTATAGAATTGTTGAAGTAGCGAGATGAAACAAAGTGCAGATTGTGTCTTGTTGTGTCCTCCATCTGTACGTACCATATTAATCGATTAAACTCACTGGATGTACCATACTATAATCTGGATGTACCATGTTAATCGATGAAACTCACAGGTTTGTCGAAAAATATTATGTAAAACTCAAAAAGAGCAGAAAAGCATTCATTTTGACAACAACAGAACCATTGCCAATGTCAGTCAACAATTTATTTTTAATTAATTTAGGCAATGGCTACACATTAGAAAAATCAACTACTATGATTATTTTTTGTAATTACATATGCATTTCATTAGATTCTGTTTATTATTTTTATTTCTCATCAGCAATTATTGACGTTTTAAAAATATAATATATGTGCATTTATGAAGATAACTTTTTATGTTTCACAAACACAAATTGCGTTTTATTTTTTGCTTCTTCAATTGCTAAATCATTTGGTTTTTTATGTTTTAAAAAATACTTACTTTTTAAAAATGATACTCTATTTCTGTAATGTCAGGCTCATTTCTGCCGGTCTCCTTTGTTTGTTAACATATATTTAGATGTTTTTCTGGTTTTTTTATTTTGACAGATATTCTTTGTAACAAAACAACCCGCGATTGACTTTTGTGGGCACATGGTGGATGTCAAAGTCATTTCGGAAACTTGGATTCAGATAATTTAAAAGATTTTAAATCTGTATCATCAATTCGTCTGCTGTAAACTTCATTGGTACAGAGCCGATTAGAATCTGGCTTCATTATTTGGAGCCCACACGAAGGCAAATACAGCTTGATGATTGAACGTGTCCAAAAGACTTTCCTTCGATATCTGTATATGAGACAGTATGGTTACTTCCCCTTTCTATTTCCTACCGATTTCCTCTTGGGTATGCTAGGTTTCTATTCTTTGCAACTCGGAAGAGATGTTGGACTAATGAAATTTATTTTCCAGCTATTAAAAGGAAAAATCATGTGCTACTGTTCCTGTATTATTGACTAAATTTTCATTCTTCTAACCTGACAATTTCCTTCATTCATGCAATAATCACTTGTTTGTTATACCGCCTTCTAGCACCGAACTATATCGAAACTCTCCAGTTTCCCACGGTTTTCAACTGCTTAACCACCTGATCGCGGACGCACCTGAGCGTGATTTATTTATTATGAGTGAAAGTAAATTTGTCAAATTGTGTCGTCGTTATCTTTTGTAGTTATCATGTAATTTGTATTCATGTTTAATCTAAAAGTTTAAACTTTGTTAAACCATTAATTTCTTATCGTTACGAATGGGCTACCTGTAATGTAACGATAAATGTGTGCGTGAAAGTAAATAAATAAATATATATTAATGTATTATTTCTATTGCGTTTTTACTGATTATATTCAGTGGTATTTAACACTGACAACAATTTAGTTTTGTTTAATTGAACATTGTTATTAAAACTTTGTAATTAAATTTTTTTAATAGTATTTGTAATTTTATTATTGGTTTTAAATAATAAGGCCTTGAAATAGAAGCTCTTTTATTCATGTAGCCAATCGTTATAATTCGTAGACTCATTTGACGAATTTATTTTAATGTTTTTAGATTGTCGGAATGGTTGTTTTTAGGTCATAGATTGTTGGTTTGTCTGTGGATTTTAGTTCACTATATCGGCTATAAATTAAGGGATTTTCCCATAAGAAAAGTTTCATTGGTCAAAACGTAGTTTAAATTTTAATTTGAAACTGAAGCGTAGTCTCAGTTAAAGTTTCACTGAAAATGGTCCTGCAGATTTTGTCTGATTGTTTAGCAAACAAGCAATAAGACAAACCGACTGGTAGACAAACAAGATTTTTTAAAAAAAAAAAGGTTGTTTTGGTTTGTACTCGATCCTATGCACGCATTTGTTCTAAAAATATTCAACGCATGAACTCTATCTGAAACCATTTTCGATAGTTAATTTATTTGAAGTGAATATTTACGATTAACTTTGAACAATGTGTGAAATTTAATATAAATATGGTTTTTTGATAGCCCTTGTAGGTCGTCAATGTTTGTTGTTAATTAATACCATATTATGACAATGATAATAAAATTATTAAAATTCACTCTCATGAAAATTAATGAAAAATAAAGTGAGAAATTTTATATATACAAAAGTTGACTCCCTCACCTTCAGTTCGATTCTAAAGATGTTATAATTTGTGTTTTTAAGAAATCCAATACCTGTTTTGATGTCATTCATATTTTCCGAAAATTGTTTGTTAAATAATATTTTTTACGTTTTTAGGATGCTTCTTATAAAAAAAAAACATTAATATGATTGTGTAAATAATATAGATTAGGAATGAGTCAGTTGAAAAAAATTAAATTCCTACAGGATAAGTATAATTTTAATCAGTGCGTATTAATAATAAACAGTAATTGATGCGAAAATCAGTTACGAAAAGGTTTTGTATTTAACGAAACAGAATTTGTGAAAAAAATATTATTAAAAACAAAAAATGCGACTATGCAAAAAAAATAAAAGAACAAAAACAAAACAAGTTTTGCTAAGACTGTCAAAAATTTTTTAAGCAATGATTTGGACGTGTGATTTGTTACTCGTTATTGGAATTTGTTTGTTTACGGTTTTTTGTGGCATCAGATAGTTTTTTTAAAACTTTTTAATAAAGTTGCTTTTTTAAATAAAACTTGTACAAGTCCATTTGACGAACATATACTGTGTATATTATTAAATAATTATACATAATACTATAAAATGCTTTATTCCTATGAACGCTATATTGCGTGCTTTGTCCGATCGCATTTGCTGTATTGGATTCTAAGCATGTATTCAGTGACAATTTTGTAGAACAAACCAAACAATATTTCTCACATAAAAATCCAGCCATTCAGACAAAAAACAGCAAAAACAAGGGAATATTTTGGGTTTGCACAGGCAGATAAAAGATAGAAAAAAAAAGCAAATTTTTAAATTATTTTAACTTTTTTCTTTTTTTTTTATGATCTTGTTTGTTATGTGTTGTAAAGTAATTGTAACTTATAGAAAAAGAAATAGGTAAAAAGGTGTAAAGTTAAGAAAATAGTAAAAAATTGGTTCATGAAATTAACGGTTCAAAGTTTAAAAAAAGTTTATTTGTCAAAATATAGAATTTATACTTTTTTCTTTCTGCCAAAGAATTAGTTGTTCCATCATATATAGGCAGTGTTTATTTTTTATTCTCGGAAGCCTTTTTTTAATGTTTTTTCTTTATTAACTGCACTGTTCTGTTAGCACTTTTAGTTCCACGGTGCTATTTATTTAATATCGGAGTTTTAACGTTAATTTTGAATTACAAGATTATTTTCAAAATTGGGATTGTGGAATCTCTGCCTTTTGTTTTTCATCATTGAGAAGCCACAATTTGTTTTTGTATTTTATCTAACTGTGCCAGCAAAAATAAAGAGAATTGTTGGTTTTTAAGGTTCTACACCCAGAGTTTGAATGAAATCCTATTGTTGCCCTACACTGTCTGTCTGTTTATCTGTCTGGTGCTTCTAGCTTTTAACCATAGAAAGCTATCCTATATATTTTGAAAATAATTACGATATCATGAAAGATATCGTAATTATTTTCAAAATATTCTATAATTGGGTTCTAGGTAGCTCTCATGTATTTTTGGTGAATGGTACGTTAAATGGGTGATATGGTGAACTTTTAGAAAATAGAAATTATAATCTTTGCTCAACTTTTTGGCATATTCCCGAAATTTGAGCTCCCCCCTTAACATATTTTCTCCGCTCCACATGGTTCTTAGTCATCCCGATGTGAGGCCTTCGTCGGCATGTTGTTCTGGACCATTCTGCATCATCTATGGTGTCTGAGCGTCCAGAGTCTCTCTTGCCCTCTTTAGTGATCATCACATCACCACATTTGACAAGATTCAAACCAGTACAGACGGTTTATTTTTAAGTTTGTCCCGTATGTCAGCAATTTTGTAAAGTTTGAGTACTTTGTATGTAATTAAATGGCTATTCATAATTTGCACAATCCCCATATTAAATATAGCTTGCTCTTTTATAATATTTTAGACACTAGTCTGTGTCTATAATATTTTTATCACTCTTACCTCGGCACCAGTTTCATAGATTTATCTGCAGACAGTTGAGGTTTACATTCACGAATAAATTTTCATATACACTGCTTAGTACTTTGTAATTAAATGGCCATTCATAATTTGCACAATCCTCGTATTGCTACTGTATAATATTTTAGACACTAACCTGTGTCTCTAATATTTTTAAAACTCTTACCTCGGCACCAGTTTTATAGCTTTATCTGCCGACAGTTGAGGTTTACATTCACGAATATATTTTCATACACACTGCTTAGTACTTTGTAATTAAGTGGTCACTCATAATTTGCACAATCCCGTATTCTTGCTACTTTATAATATTTTAGTCACTAACCTGTGTCTATAATATTTTTAAAACTCTTACCTCGGCACCAGTTTTATAGCTTTATCTGCCGACAGTTGAGGTTTACATTCACTAATATATTTTCATATACACTGCTTAGTACTTTGTAATTAAGTGGCCACTCATAATTTGCACGATCCTCATATTCTTGCTACTTTATAATATTTTAGTCACTAACCTGTGTCTATAATATTTTTAAAACTCTTACCTCGGCACCAGTTTTATAGCTTTATCTGCCGACAGTTGAGGTTTACATTCACTAATATATTTTCATACACACTGCTTAGTACTTTGTAATTAAGTGGCCACTCATAATTTGCACAATCCTCGTATTCTTGCTACTTTATAATATTTTAGACACTAACCTGTGTTTATAATATTTTTAAAACTCTTACCACGGCACCAGTTTTACAGCTTTACCTGCCGACAGTTGAGGTTTACATTCACAAATATATTTTCATATACACTGCTTAGTACTTTGTAATTAAGTGGCCATTCATAATTTGCACAATCCTCGTATTCTTGCTACTTTATAATATTTTAGACACTAACTTGTGTCTATAATATTTTTAAAACTCTTACCACGGCACCAGTTTTATAGCTTTACCTGCCGACAGTTGAGGTTTACATTCACAAATATATTTTCATATACACTGCTTAGTACTTTGTAATTAAGTGGCCATTCATAATTTGCACGATCCTCGTATTCTTGCTACTTTATAATATTTTAGACACTAACCTGTGTTTATAATATTTTTAAAACTCTTACCACGGCACCAGTTTTACAGCTTTACCTGCCGACAGTTGAGGTTTACATTCACAAATATATTTTCATATACACTGCTTAGTACTTTGTAATTAAGTGGCCATTCATAATTTGCACAATCCTCGTATTCTTGCTACTTTATAATATTTTAGACACTAACTTGTGTCTATAATATTTTTAAAACTCTTACCACGGCACCAGTTTTATAGCTTTACCTGCCGACAGTTGAGGTTTACATTCACAAATATATTTTCATATACACTGCTTAGTACTTTGTAATTAAGTGGCCATTCATAATTTGCACGATCCTCGTATTCTTGCTACTTTATAATATTTTAGACACTAACTTGTGTCTATAATATTTTTAAAACTCTTACCTCGGCACCAGTTTTATAGCTTTATCTGCCGACAGTTGAGGTTTACATTCACTAATATATTTTCATATACACTGCTTAGTACTTTGTAATTAAGTGGCCACTCATAATTTGCACGATCCTCGTATTCTTGCTACTTTATAATATTTTAGACACTAACTTGTGTCTATAATATTTTTAAAACTCTTACCTCGGCACCAGTTTTATAGCTTTATCTGCCGACAGTTGAGGTTTACATTCACTAATATATTTTCATATACACTGCTTAGTACTTTGTAATTAAGTGGCCACTCATAATTTGCACGATCCTCATATTCTTGCTACTTTATAATATTTTAGTCACTAACCTGTGTCTATAATATTTTTAAAACTCTTACCACGGCACCAGTTTTATAGCTTTATCTGCCGACAGTTGAGGTTTACATTCACTAATATATTTTCATATACACTGCTTAGTACTTTGTAATTAAGTGGCCACTCATAATTTGCACAATCCTCGTATTCTTGCTACTTTATAATATTTTAGTCACTAACCTGTGTCTAATATTTTTAAAACTCTTACCTCGGCACCAGTTTTATAGCTTTATCTGTCGACAGTTGAGGTTTACATCCAGACCACTTGCGCATGCTCCTTGTTTCTTAATATTGTTTGCCCCTTCATAAATATATTTTCATTTACACTGCTTAATAATTGAATAAATTAGATCCAAGCATTAGAAATGCAATGTGCAAAAGAAGTCTGAAAAAATTATATGACTTGTACTGAATTTATTGGGATATATACCTTATTTTAGTTACTTTTTACACTTGGCTTGAATAGTTAGGAACTGGAAAGGTGGTTTGCAACTCACATCTGCATATGATGCAAGTTGGCAGCTCAGATCAACAGTTTCCTATGTCAAGTGTACTGATTATTCTCCACAAGCATTTCCTTGATATTTTTTTTGCATTAAATATAATATTATATTTTTAATAAGTGTACTGAATCTAACCATAATTATGTAAACGAAGAGGAAGGTAGGATACAATATTATCATTATCCTTGTCTATGAAGGTAACTGCAAACGAAGTTTCCAGTATACCTATGTGTAGACAGGAAGAAAATGTGGAATTTTCATAGAAGAATGTAGCGTGAATTGTATGATTGTAATTTTTTTCTTTCGTCACTAAATAGTTGTTAGTCAGTAATCGATTCAGCTTTATGCGGCGAGCCGTATTTTATAGGAATGAATGTACACGTCAACAGTTCAGAGTTCAGAACAGGCAAGGGATCTATGGACAGCTTTATTCATCAATATTATTTAGTGAAGTTTGTAAGAAATGCAAGTTGTGCCTTTGTACATACTTTTTTTGTGTATTTTGCGAACATAGTGAAAAAATAATTTCGAAACGCTTTGATGCGGATTGTGTAATGGCAGAGACATCAGATATGTTTCTTAAACTAATTTATTATACATGCTTGCAGTGCGAAGCAAGTTAGAACTTAGTTCCAACTATTTGGAGTCTATACGAAATTAAATACCGCTTAATGGTAGAATATGTCCAAAAGAACATTTCTTAGGTGGTTGGTTACTTCCCTTTTTGGTTTCCTACTAATATTTTCATGGATATGCTTGGGTATAAAATTCTTCGCAACACTAAAGAGAAATTGAATTGATAAATTTTTTTTTCGATTTTTAAATGAAAAGATTATGTGTCTTATTTTGTTGTAAAAACTTCCGCTCGTCGTACACAATAACTTCATACGTTTGCATATTCATAATTTTTTTTTTATATCGGCGTTTAGAACTTAATTATATTGGCATTGTCTATTTTTCCCACGGTATGCAAGTGCTCAATTAATTACTTGATAGCTATTTGGTTTGATTAATTGGTGATTGACAGATTTATTTGCGACGAACGAGAATAAGTTTTGAAATATGTCATTGTTATGTATTGTAGCGTCATTGCATTTATTAATTGTTAAATTGACCGATAAATATAAACTTAGTATTGTCATTATTGGAAAGTTTTCTTGCCTAATGTAATGTTTCTGTAATACCAATTCTGAGCCCACTTGGAGGTTCCCCATCTTCAATATCGTCACCATGATTGTTTCTATTATAAAAGATTGAACTAAGAAATGAGCTCTGGAATTTCCCACAAAGGTAATAGAACAGCCCTAGTGGTCGGCTTCTCTCAACTGTTCCACCTCTCTGTACTGTATCTTTGAAATTTTTATTAATTTTTCTGTTAAATTTTATAGATCTTGAAGCCTTTAAAATAAAAATAAAAAAATTGTTTTTTAAACTCTTCATAATGCTTTTTAAATAGTCTAAAATGTGTAGTAATTGCAGTTAATATGGTGTGAATTGAAATTTATGTTGAAATTTTATTTACGTACAGAATATAATTTTTTATTTAATCGGGGTGGAGACTTCTGAACGTGCACCAGCTTGATTGTACTTTGAGTTTTTAACACCATTTAAATATCAATAGTGCAGGCATTATAGCGTAATTTCCTAAATATTGTTATGCAAATTGTATGTTTTGTGAATATTTTCCACTAAATTTAAAATATGGATTTCTTCATGTGAAATTACGTGTCAGTTAAAAAGAAAGAACTCACTGAGGACATTTTAGAGACAAATAACCATTCTCATATATTCAAGAATTTTTTCGATAATTCCATTCGTTAATAAATATGTAGAATGTGCTAGAAACATTAGCAGGTTCAGCGCTATGTGCACGTGAGTGGTGTACATGCCGTAGAAAAGTTCTTGATTTTTAGAGAATTTTATGGCGAATATTTTTGTGAAATGTTATTCTCTACGTTTCGTTGTTGCTCTTGCTATAGTTATTTTTTAAATTGACTTTGCTTATTTAAAAGTTTAATCGCAATTTCAAGAAACTCCATACAGAGAGATTTTTATGTAATAATACGTATTTCATAAGAACTTGGGCGCACTCTCGTGTTAAAGAATATATAAAGCACATACATTTGATTGAGTAATTTACAATAACACATTAGGGTTTGAACTGGTAATGTCTGCTATTTCCAACCGTTATTTTATGGGGAAAATATATTTTGTTTATCCAATTTTTTTTACAAATGCAGTCAACAACTCCTCATTCTGATTTAGCCATGTTTTACACCAGCCATACTGAATCCGCAGCTGTAGTAACCTGCGGCTTGATCTGAAGACCTGACAAAAACACGCAATCCATTATATTAACAGATGATTTTTATTTTTGTTTAGTGTTATTTTAAACTATTTAAATAAAAATATTATTTAGATGTGTGTAAAAATTAAGAAACATCTTTTTCTTATAGAAAAATTTTGGCACGCGGCAATAAAAACTAGTTGTTTTGAAACTGGATGTTTTGGCTAACGAATGTGCAAAACTGTTGACGAATTTATTGAACTTAAGAACTATATAAATCTAGAAATTCCTTTAAAGAAAAGAGGAAGGCGTGTAAAGAATTTTGGAATATAATTTTTCTTAAAAATACCAGACTGTATCCAAAAACTGTACAACACTGCGCTACGTAACAAACGCTGTTCGCATTGTGCGTACACATCTTTGTGGTGCATAATATTCCAAAATGAAATATGCTAAGAATGTTTACAAAAACTGGGACCGTTTGTAATCTCGTGATAAGAATAGCATATAGTAATCATATAAACATATAAAAATTGCAAAATAGATTTAAGTAAAATTGTAAAAAGTTCGACGTTTTATCAAAACATTAGCAGATTCAGCTACGCTACGCGCATGTGTGTGGTGTACATGCCGTAGAAAAGTTTCATTTGTACGTAGAATTTTTTCATGAATATTTTTGTGAGATGTTATTCTCTATGTTTTATTGTTGCTCTTGAGATAGTTATTATTTAAATTTATTATACGTCGTCGCCGTGGTGTTTTGGGTTAATCACAAGACATACGGCCTTTGATGATACGGCGCGCTGTGGGGACCCGGGTTCGATTCCCGGCCGTTCGTCGAACAGGGCTGGATTGGTATTATGTTTGGTTGAAAGAGATTGCTCTCGTAGCAATAAGTCCGCCATATGTATCAATTATATACATTAAAGTAAATGAATAAATAAAAATTACCCTCCGTAATGTTCTATGCTTTAAAAGGAAAAAAAATGTAACATTTATAAGATCACTAATGCATCTGTTAGAGATGTTTTCCCCTGAAACCGTTTGATGTAGAAACTTGAAATTTGGCACAATATTATAATAAAGCGTATTAACCTATATATATTTCAGTCGATAATACTCATAAATACTTATACGGAAATTTTGGGAACGAGAAATTAATAATTTTAAAAAAAAATTTAAATTCCATTTGAAAGAACTAGTTATAAGGATCTCAAGTATATTTTCGTAATTTTCAATATATCCGTTGATATATACTGAAAAATATCCAAAATAATGTCGCTTCTCTCCCCACCCCATTTCCAAGACTACTTTAGGTTTAGTAGTCTTAGAAATGGGGTAGAAATTATGAAACTAATAGTTTATAGAATCCTATGCAAAGATCGTAGAAAAACTATAGTGATGATCATAATTTTCGAAATATGAACCATGTTTTATACGTGTGATAAATATTATAGGCAATATATTCACGTTGTAAAAAATTAATATAAATAGTATAACAGAAATACTACGTAGCCTTAAATGTTTATAAATGCCTAAAGGTGTACAGAACTACGAGAGTCAAGTTCTGCTCGTACATGATAAGTTTTCTATTTCGATTAATACATTATACTAGCGTGACCCGTGCGAAGTCTTCGCATTATTATTTATTCCATTATGAAGCTCAGATGACAGATCAAACAAATATTTTACTAAAATTGACATATAGAGGCGTAAGTATCAAAAGCATTGAGCTAAAGCGCCACTTTATTTATACGTGAGTGGATTTGAAATTAAACAAAAATTTTACCGACCGTCAATCATATTGACGTTGAGCCGTTAGATGGCAGCATTGCTGTTTTGTGTATATAATTTTAATAATTAATTAATTTGCAAAAACAATAGAAATCTATAAAATGATATATAATTTATGTGGATTAGTTGTGAGGTTTTTTCTAAAAAGGGAGAGTAACATCTTAAAACCTTAGCGTATTAATATATATGATTTTGTACTATATTGCGGCCTGCAGAACTAGGAGAAACTATGTGTGTGGTCTGTAATAAAAAAGGTTTTTTACACATTTTTTAATCACCAAGGATAGAATAGTGGCGAAAGAGAACCTAGCATGTCTTGCCTATAACAACTCAACGCACACAAATTGCTAAAATAGGTGAAATCCCACTAATATTGTAAATTGGAAAATTTAGATGTTTGTTGTTGACTAATTCTAGGACTAAGCAAGAAATTGCTTCCAAATTTGGCATGCATATTGTGCATAAATAATGGCGTAATGATAGGCTGTTACCTACATCCTCTTTCACATGAAATACTTTGATACAAAAAGTTTGTTATGAAATTTAATCTCGTAATTACTCATAACCAATGGCTTATAAGTTATTAGACGTAGCTTGCCCTGAACATTTAGAATATATATATATATCACATATTTCCAAAAATTTAAGTATGTTTAATTTGTGGTATTTAAACGAAGTCTCGCTTAGTTACCGGTATGTAATATATAACCAAAAGTTTTTATTTCTGTTGTTTTAAAACACCTTCTATGTTTCTTGCACGGTCCCTGTAATAAATCAAATGAGACTTCATTGATTTAAATCCATTTAAACAAATAAATTTTTCCACTTTTGATTAATTAGACTTGCTTATAATACAACCTGTTCGCATCATGTATTCGGACTCTTCTGGATATGTTCGGCACAATATTAAAATTTTATAACTTTGTAATATTTTATTATTATAAACTGTCTGAGCTTTTATGTTTTACAACATGTCTAAGAAATTCTTCCACATATTTACCTCGGAGTTTTAGGAAGTATTATGGGAGCTAAAACAAAGGTTCTGTTTTAACATCCAAATAAACTATTTCCTAACCAATATTGTAATATTTTCGCTTCAGAAATACATTTATAATGTATTTATTCCTCCATTATTATTTCCTGTTATCCATTAATTTTCCCTTTTCTGAATCCATTATTTATTCCTATTATCTATTAATTTTCCCTTTTCTGAATCCATTATTTATTCCTATTATCTATTAATTTTCCCTTTTGTGTATCCATTATTTATTCCTATTATCCATTAATTTTCCCTTTTCTGTATCCATTATTTATTCCTATTATCCATTAATTTTCCCTTTTCTGTATCCATTATTTATTCCTATTATCTATTAATTTTCCCTTTTCTGTATCCATTATTTATTCCTATTATCCACTAATTTTCCCTTTTCTTGAATTTAATTTTACAACTGCTATTTTGGTGAAATATAATATTTATGTAATATTTTTAATTCACATGTCTACAAGAAGCTATGAATGTATTCAGTCGTTGTTTAAGTTCTGGTTTGTAATAGATAAAAATAATTTTAATAACACGCCAAAAAACTATCCTTACAGTTTGTTTATTGTTATTTTTTTCCATCATAATGGTCATGGTCAGATACAGTTTTCTTCAAATTCGAGGGGAACTTTTCATTTTACATTTTTTAAATTAACTAATAATTATGTTGATAACACTTCAGGTCAGATCGGGCATTGTGCGCCTGATTGTTACATTATAGTGTAAAATTTCAGTTTATTTCACTATATACAACATGGAGTTACAGTTTATTTCACTGTCTACAACAAGCAGTTACAGTTTATTTCACTGTCTACAACATGGAGTTACAGTTTATTTCACTGTCTACAACATGCAGTTACAGTTATTTCACTGTCTACAACATGGAGTTACAGTTTATTTTACTGTCTATAACGTGAAGACAGATGAGCTGATTAGAAAATTGGCTGTAACACATGAGGTGATAGACAGATACGGGAATGTTTTTTAAGGGTTCTGTTTTTCGGTTTGAGTTACGGAACCCTAAAAGGGAATCCTTATAAATCTGTTTGTCACAGTCTTACAGTTTCTACAATTTCAGACCTACTTGCATGAAATACTCCTACTACAATAGATGCTTTATATCAGATGTCCGTTAATATGAAGGAAATTATAAAAAAAATTCAATGTAAACGTAAAAACGATAAATCTACAAACGAAAAATTTAAGTTTATTTTGTCACCTTCAAAGTAATTCCCATTGTTTGTGATACCACTGATACTGATAACGCCGGACCTACTCTTCTTCAATCGAGTTTTCAATTGATCAATCGATGTTTTCAATCTATCGATTCAATCATTTATTTGATTAATTTAGTGTCTTCAGTCGATGCTCTTTTTCCGATAATTAAACTCTTCCAGAACCAGTCTTGCGGTTATGCAACTTATGAGCAAAACATTTCTTAAAATTCCTCGAAATAAACAGCATTATAGCTGAAATGAATAAATAATAATAATAATTTTCAAGCCCAAATTGGTAGACGTTGAAGGCCGTCCAGGCGAGATAAATCTTCGACTCTTCACGCCCGTCTTTGAAGCTTTGTACCACTCGTATGCCTGTGTTTTCGACATAGTCAAGTCACCTTAAGGCTTTCATAACATTTTTAACGATTGGGCACAAGAAATTTTTTTATTCTGATCTGATAAGTACATCCAAAGTTATGGGCAGCTGAATTTTTAGGGACAAAATATTATCTTTTAATTGTTTAATGAGTTTATATACACAATCTGAGTCAATCTAACATCTTTAATTAACCTCACCTTTACTGCAATAACAGTCCCCGATGGCTTATGCAGCATCTTCACAACATGCCTGCACGTACCACTGCCCAGTTCGACCATCTGCTCCAGGTCATTGATTGTAGACTTGTGACACCACCTATCGTCAGCTTTTTTGTAACACAAAATTTAAATACAAAAGCTGTTTTGAAATACAAAATTTAAGACAAACTCACCTGTAAGCACACCAGAGTTGACAGCTTGCGTTCAAGTTTGGCTTAGTAATTAAGGAATTTTTCACCAAATTACTAAAAAATAAATTTTTACTCATTTCTTTAAGCCGTTCATTTTTTTTTAACGATTCCCGATAGTTTTTATACAGAAGATATGCAGGGGGTGAAATCTTCCCTTTCATGCATCCCATTGAGTGGGGTCTTTAAAAATAGATTGAAGATTCAATTACCATTTTCTTTTACAAGTTTTTTGAATTTGAAATTTTGGAGATCCGAGATCGACTGGTTGGAGAGATGGAACGTGTGTTTGTGTTACACGTTTGCTCAATATACTTTAAATTTATGTGCAATGTTCCCTCCCATCTAATTAGGGTTACGTTCCTCAAAATGGAAAAACAGAAGCCTTGTCTCTGTCTATCCATGACTTTTTTTCTCAGACACGACTTCACATATTAAGTTGAAGTTAATACATAGACCTATGGCCTTACGTTGCTGTAAAAACTTTTTTGGTTCACGCAACGAAAAAATATGGTCCTTTAAAGCGTCTTTTTTTGTTATTTATACAGACAGCAAAACCTACAGAGTACAACCGCTTGAACTACAATCTTCAAAGTCGGCATAGTGGGATGTCTTATAGGACAAATAAAGAGAAAAATATAAAAAATCAAGGATTTCTAATTCTATGTGGAGTTATACCTTTTTTCTTGTAGCAGTGATGGTTTAATAGAAATATTATTTTTGAGTATTTATATATTGAGGTTTTGTTTTATTAATATAGCTTTGAAAAATCTTAAAAAAGTCTAGATACCATAATTTTATTATATTTTATTTTGGTCAATTTGCGACAACAATGTCAAGAAGTATAGACAAATACGGAACCCTAGAGTACGCACATTCCGACGTGCATTTCACCGATTTTTTTCTTCATTAATTACTTCGGGAATGTAATTATTAAGTTGCTTGATGGTTCAATGTACTTTTTTGTTTTGCTCGATATTGTTCCTCATTTTAAAACTATGGGTTTTTTTGGTTATTGTAAATGTCAAACACTTTGGATCAATCAGTAAATTGCTAATAGCATGGAATAAATAAACAATTAAACAAATAAGTATATATATATGTAGGGAAGAATGTGACTATTATTTATACAGATGATGCATTAAACTGAGTAATAAATGTACACTGTGTAACATGTGAAACACTTAACCGTATCTGAAAAAATCACTATCAAAATTGCAATTTCCATAAATAAACATCTATATTTTTTATAGAAACACACTTCAAATATTCTCAGTATAGAAATTTATATAATTTTCACTTATATTATTTTTCTTCTTTTCATTCCAGTGCCGGTGGGCGGTGGGCGCAGCTTCCGCCCGCTGCCCACCTTGCCCGTCTTCCCGCCCAAGTCGAGTGACTCGTTGGAAACAGAGAACAAGCTGCGTGAAGTGTACAAGATGAGCGGAAAGCTGACGATAGGTGGTGTCCTGTACAAGTCCACGATCAATGACCTGGAGCAGTTGGGCGAACTGGGCAGCGGTACGTGCGGGCATGTTGTGAAGATGCTGCATAAGCCATCGGGGACTGTTATTGCAGTAAAGGTGAGGTTAATTAAAGATGTTAGATTTTTGGTTTCAGCGCACGTATATTTTCTTTGTGATTGGAGATCAGAGTATCACTACTGGAGAGATATAATTGGCTCGGATTGTGTATATAAACTCATTAAAAAATTAAAAGATAATATTTTATCCCTAAAATTCAGCTGTCCGTAACTTTGGATGTACTTATCAGATCAGGATAAATAAAAAGTAACTCGAAGTCTGTAATCTCTAATTTAACACGTTGAATGCCGCGGGGATCATCTGTGAACTGCATTAAATTTTTTTTCTTTGCCATGGGGGTTACCGATGGCTGACGAAGCTAAGTTTACTAGAAACACAATTCGTGTAAATTTTAATGCTTGTAAATTTTTCAGTATTATTGTTACTGCAAATGCAAATGTCTTTTGTTACTAAATGCAAATGTCTTTTCAAAATTCAATACGTCTGGGAGAAATAGGTTTATAAAATTTAAAAAAACCTAATTCTCCCAGACGTATTGAATTTTGAAAAGACATTTGCATTTCATTTCGAAAAACTTCTGCGTAAGACTTCACATGTTTAAGAACAATTTTTTTTTACCTCGGTGTGAATCCACTAAATTAAATTGTACATAATTTTTGAATACAACATTTTGATGAATTTTGTACTTGGGTTTTGATGGTATTAGGCTAAGAACTTTGTATTGCGTGTAAATTTGAAGTCTGCGGCTCATTCTGCTTGCGAGCTAGATACATTTGACAGATGGATGGACCGATAAATGGATAACATCATCGAACAGATTTTTTGAATACAATACCCTAAAAATCAAAATGAAGAGCGCCAACTATGAATCTTTACTCTTTCAAATTGTATTATATATTTAGAAATACGGTCATATTTTTGGAGGCTGTACATAAATAAAATATGCAAACTTTATATAGATCTAAAGAGCACATGTTTCTATAATCAATTTTTTTTATTTATATAGTGCAACAATTTTCCTTGTTATTGTCCAATTTTCTTTGTATTTTTGATGGTGGGAATAAATGGATTTAAGTAATCCAATTAAGATTTTCTTTATCTACTTTCTTTACCTATACAAGGTACTTGAAATGTAGACATCACAATAATTGGTTTACGGATGTCAGTAATGGCTTAAAAGGACACAGATTAAAATTCTGCCCACATTAAAAACGTTTGATTTGACTGGAAATAAGAGGATTGTAAATTTGAATAAAACCGCACATGTAACTGAAAATCTGCATGATTCATCAATATAGATTGCGACTTTCTCCGCAGAGGCCGCTCATGGTTATTTTATAATAAAAATGTGTAATGAAATTTTATATGCAAAATAATGTTTTTGTATGAATTCATTTGTTATGGTTTTTTTTGACTTAATTTATAATTCGATGACTTTTAGTGAACGCTTCATATAAAAATAAGAATGCAAAATTCTTTAATGTTAAACCGAAAAATTGTGAAGTGTTTATTGAAAAAAATTAAAGTTTATTTTTAATTTATTAACCATTTTAGTGCCATGGTTTTTTACTCATATATACTTAAAAATACCAAAGAAATTTTGTTTTTGACGTCATTTATCCTTCTCTCGAAAAAAAAAAACTGTATCTCTTCCAAAAATTATCCAATTTTAATAATTTTTTCGGTGTTTTCTTAATAAAAACTTGTAAAAGGATAACAAAATACAGAGAAAATTATGGAAATATATATTGTGAACAAAAATTATAACAAAAACTGAAATCAAGGTCACATCATATTTTCGCAGTCTGGTACGTCCTCCGTATCAGCAAAATAATTGTTATCGTCACTATTATCAATATCAATCAAAATTTGCATTATACCAAAGTGAGCGCATCACAATGTCACTCTCACTTTCTTCACGACTTGAAAAATGATCATTTTCACTCGAATTATTTTCGTATTCCGACATTATTGGTTAAAAATGATCTTTTCCTGAATCCTTTTTATATTGTAATTACTAATAATATTATAATTTGAACTTTATGTAACACGTAGAAAGATAAAAAATTAGCGATGCATGTGAGCGACCTCCCCTACTGCGCGCTAAACAGCAACTGAGCGCGATGGCGGTTGTGGAAAATTTAGTTAGTACGCGCACGAGCGCGATGGCGCTCGTCGGCACTCTTACGGTTAATATACTTAAGAGGACATTTGAAATTTGACTGTTAAATATTTCGTTCTATAAATATCCTTTGATAAAAAAAAGGGAAAACGATGAAAAATTATCTTTTGCTAAATACACCTATACCTCACTGAGCATGAAAATGTGCTTGTCCTGCGTTGAGATTGAAATTATATTTGATTGAAGATGTGACTTCCACGTTGAGGTTCCGATGCATTTAGGGTTAATAGCAACAAAAAAAGCATAAACTAACTCGGATTGTGGCTAGAGGGTTTGATCCCAGAAAAATCTATGTTATTGATGCTCCTGCAGGTACAGTGAGAGAGCTGATGAAGTGTTAAGAAGACAGCATCTTAGCAACCTCCCGCACCTGACTTCAGGTATGAATCGAGGTTATTTTTTAAGGGATGGTCCCTTATGAAGCCTGATTGAATACTGTTGGACCTAGATACAATGCTGTGAAATTTGATATTGAATCACTTCACAAAGAAGTACTTGGGACATAAAACGCTTATATATGAGACAACGCTTATATATGGACACAGGTGTCCCAAGTTCTTTCCTTTATATCGTCACATTAAGCAAGAATATGAAGAAATAAGGTGAAACCTGGTCAGTCATCTGCTTCAGGTCAGAACAACTTTGCGGTAACTATATTTTCGCACTGCCGCTAAGGAGATCAGTGTTTGAATGTCCTACATGAGAGAGAAAATTGTTTCAAAGAGTTTTGTCCTAACCCTTTCTCTGCCAGTTTCATACGTGTACGGAATGCAGTAATTTTTTTTATGACTCGGTTTGTGGCTCTCTCTGCGCTTGGCGTATTGTTTAAGTTGGCGGCGATTGAGTTAATGTGTAATTTATTCAGTAATTATCATATGAGTAGGGTTCTGTTTATTTTAAACTTTTTCTTAGGATAAACAAGAAAAATTTTGGTTAATAATATTGGTTTTGTTTCATTCTTCATTGTTATTCTTTTGCTACAGTAGTAGTCTGTCTTTGTTACAGTGAAGTGTATTGGGAACATGGTGACAAAATTACGATCCTTGATATTAAAATTTACAAAAAGATCGATTTTTGAATTTTTAACTTATTTTAGATCAAACTACATTAAGGTTATGACTTCCTTGTCATATTCGATATTAATAAAATTACTTTATTGAATATTCAATGCTAAAGCAACAACTAGTTATAGAAAATAAATTCTCTAAAGAGTCACGCAAATGAAAATTTTATACAAACCTGAATTCGAATAGTCAAATAGAAGAAACGAAAGTGACTATAACTTTACTACTGCATGCATCCAGCTTGTATATCCTCCGATGTTGGACTTGTCAGTTTTTTCCAGTATATTTTTGGTATTTGTCACCGAATGGAAATATCGGGAAAAGTTTTTAATGATTTTTCAATTATCTCCCAACATGTTAACAAATAATGCATATTTTAATGTAAATTAATTACAATAGGACAAAGGAATAAATATTCATAAAGTACACAAATTTTGCGATGAGACATTTTAATTTCCAAAAATCTTTATAAACAACCTTTGTAGAAGCACTAATTCTTTCACAAAGGTTTCTCGACAGACAGTTTGTATTACTTCTTAAACATTATAGCATTGGATGTAAAGAGAAACATTAATATTTATCCTATGTCTTGCAGCAAATGCGACGTTCGGGCATATCGGAGGAGAATAAGCGCATACTAATGGACTTGGATGTAGTTCTCCGTTCGCACGACTGCGAGTACATCGTGCGATGTCTGGGCTGTTTTATCACCGAAGCTGACGTCTGGATTTGTATGGAGTTGATGGCCTCTTGTTTCGACAAGTTGCTGAAGAGGTTAGGCGCGCCAGTACCAGAGGAGATACTGGGGAAGGTCACTGTGGCGGTTAGTTGGCTTACATCAAGTGATGTGTTTTTCAAACATATAATACCTATGTTGTGAATAAGTGTCTTTCTATTATTTTGATTAAGTAATTAACTGTTAATATATAGAGACACTGCGTTGTTGCACGCATTGAATACGTAACACTAAATTTGAGGCTTGTTTATCATTAATACTGCTGACAGTTTTGTCTTAAATTTTACGAGATGTAGTATTGATTTACCGATAGGAAAGCATTTGAATATTATAAACCTTTAAATTTTCACTAATTGCATTAAAGTATTACTAATATACAGAGTGTAAAAATGAATACGATAAAGTTGCAGAAAGGGAAGGTTATTATAGGATACTGAAAAGAATAGTGGAAAGCCTTTTTTTTAATATTTGAAAAATTTTGCATAATGAAAAAGTTATGGCTGTTTGAAAAATGTTTAAAAATCGGTTGTCCACTTGAGGGTTAATCAATTGTCAGCTGATTTATGAAATAGACAAAGATATACATTCGTTTTCATCGAATGCAACGTACCTATTACCTGAATTTCGTAAACAACGTAATGGTTTTTAATGAAATGTAATTAATATACTTTTCTAAACCCTGAAATAGCATGACGCAAATTTCGTTTAAAATATTTCTGCGAGTAATAATTTTTCTTTTCACTCGTTTTTTGTTTTATAAAAATTTTTTTTAAATTTAATTGACGATGTTAAATCATTGTGTGATATTTTATAATATGAGAATGAAAGATATTTCCGATTCCCCTGCTCTCTTTAGGACATGTAAGACAATTGACTTTGTCATATTCAACTTACATCCTGTATATGGGGAATACTTGAAATGTCAGTGTTTTTTGTTTTTTTAACCAATTACAACTTAGGCATATAGTAATTTATAGAAAATATTTTTGAAATGAAATTTGTGGACACGCAGTAGGGTTGAATCGAAAATGACGCTGACATCACATATGTGACGGTTGTTAGAAACAATGTGACCAGCACGCTCCACAATGTGACCAGCTCTGCTTTAAGTTACATTGTGTATATTAACTGTTACCATCTATTTAATTTAAAGTAAATTTACAATGGAATAATTTGGGAGATCTAAGTTCACGAGATTTATTATATAATGAAACAATTTTACAGAAGTTTACTGTATGAATTACACTTTGACAGTGAATCGTTTTTTTATGTTTTTTTCGATTTAATAAATTTTTTTCTTTTCCCAATATTGCATTAAAATTTTTTGTATTTCAGTTTCATCTTATGCCTGTCTTTTGCTTAATTAAAAGTGGAAACTTTATTACAAAAGGTTAAGAAATTATCAAGCCTTTCGTCACGTCTATTTGTACTTCTTTATGTGAAGGTCTGTAACATACAGACGGATATATAATCGCACGCAGACGGCAGTCACGAGACTATTTAATTTCTTTATTCTTATGGGAACACTGGTTATAAAATCACTAGTCAAGATTGCCGTACAAATTAATCACGTCTTGTGATTAATTAATATAAGTATATGCAAAATTTGAATTCGATGACACTTTTTTTATTGATAGATATAAAAAATTTTATAATCACGTGATGTCTCCTACAGACAGTGAATGCGCTGTCGTATCTGAAAGAAGCGCACGGCGTGATCCACCGCGACGTAAAGCCCTCCAATATCCTGGTGGATGAGCGCGGTGCGGTCAAGCTCTGCGACTTTGGCATCAGTGGTCGTCTCGTCGACAGCAAAGCTAAGACTCGGGGCGCCGGATGTGCAGCTTACTTGGCAGTGAGTATGCATACAAGTAACTCATGTTTGGATTTAGATTTGAATAATTGGCTAAAGACAGACATGGAAAACTCAGCTTCGGAAAAAGCTTGGGAAAGGTGGGAAAATTATGTGAAAATTTCAGTTGCCTACTTTTTACTGGCCATACACTTGCGTACATTTACAGCACTTTAAATATAATTTTGGATTTCACATTTTGTGATCTAGACTGAGTTTAATAAAGATTTCAATAAAGGTATAGTGCATGCAACGTCCTTTATTGTTATGTTGTTATTCACATATTGAAAGGCAAAAAAGATAATTTTCCATAAAGAATAATATTTAAAAAAAAAAATAATATTTTCCCAATAGACATTATGGTATAAAAATTATGGTTTATGAAATAAAAAAAAATTTACTAATTTTTTTATTTCATAAACCATAATTTAAAGATTCAAGTTGATGAGGAGTGACAAAATTATAAATTGGCTGCTTTACAAAGGTTTAACCTTTAGACAAGGATGGCAATAGTGAGTTGTGATGTCATCTTGAATAACACTCATTTCACTCAATAAGAGTGAATGAGACAGGGAGTTTTCATCATTCTATCCTTACCATTTAGAAACCTGATGTTACAGAAATAGAATATGATTTTTAAAATAGCTGGTATTTTAGAATATAAGAAACCAAACAATTCAATGACTGACAATAGGGAAAAAACAAAAAATAAAATACAATTTGGGATTATAATAAGATACAAAAAAACTATTGTCATAATTGTTAATATATAATAATAACTTTGAGGAAACGATTACAAAAAATAATCAATACAAACTGAATTTTCTAATGTGTAGCCGTTGCCTAAATTAATTAAAAATAATATGTTGACTGACATTTACAATTGTTGTGTTGTTGTCAAAATGTCTTTCGCTGTTTTCGAGTTGGACTTTTTTTCGAGAACCATGTTGAGTTTGTTAGTTTCTAAGTGTAATATGGTACATCTATAGATGGACGACACAATGAGATACAATTTGCATTTTGTTTCATCTCGCTAATTCAAAGAGTGCCGTAGAAATTCCATTTACTAACTATGCTGAAAAGTTATCTATATAAGTAACTGTAATTAAATTGTAACTGTAATAAATTTTATCTATACAAATAATAAAATTGTAACAGTGAATTTTGTACCTACAAAATATTTAAAAAAAAACGATTGATTTAGTGTAAAGGATGATAGAAGAAGCCAGAAAATCTGTTTTTAGAATTTTTATCTCTCTGTCTGTGTATTAATTTATTCATCAATCACGTGAAACCTACTGCACGAATTTTAATAATATTTGCTATGGTAATCGTTTATAGTAACATATAGGATACTTTTTGTATGGATATTACAGATATTTTTCTAAAACAGCAAATTAGGAGTATTCAACTAACCTAATACTGTGCTGATTTTCGATTATCTGAATGATGTTGAAGGTCACTCAGCTAATCAAAACTCCAGATAATAGAATTAATGGAAAGAAAAAACTAGTAACAGGTACAGAATGTTGAATAAATATTTATTTCATAGGAACCAAACAAAAAATTGAACATTTAATTTTAAAACGAAATGTAAATCAGAATCACATTGTTGTCATTATTAAATATGTTCATTTACTTTCATAAGTCGTAAATCCATTCTTTAGCGTATTATCCGTTCTTTGAACTATTTATTACATAATTAACATTTGACGTAAAAAGATTCTTCGTTTAATTGTTTCTATGCCTCAAAGTCATGCCAATTATAATGAACTCCTGTTTTCCTCTCGAGCCAATTAAAAGCAGTTGCCAGGCAGTCGTCCTTCCAGGCAGTACTCCTTTTACTTGCAATAGCTATTCACCGATTACATCATTTGACATATCTGAAAACTTTGAACATTATAATCATGGTTATGTCACACGCCCACATTTCACAGGTCATTATAGATTTGTGAAACATGCACGTTAGTCGCATAGTATTTATGTTATTTGTAATGTCAGTCTTATTTCTTCCAAAATAGAATTGTCTGTATTATTCATTGAAATTCCCTCTTCGAGTATGAATTACTTTGTTCTAAGGTTTTTCTCTTAGTCAGTTTTTTATTTGTTATCTCTTAATTGGTGACCAGGTTAACTCTTTCGTAGATTGTAAAATGTTTACTTTGTCAATTTTTAAGTGATATTGTATGTAGCTAATCATAAACAAATAAAACAAATAAGGGGATTGGTTGCCTATATGCTCTTTATTTACCAACATTCACAGAGCAGTAAAAGTATATTTGGTTGGCATAATGAATGGCATTCTGAAAGTAGCTCTGTGTAATAGTATTTTTGTGCCAAAAATTACGTACGCATAATAATAACCAGAATTTGAAAATAAAGATGAAAAGGATTTCACCTCTGTGTAAATGAGACGTTACGAAACATTTTTCTTCCCGAGCTATTTCACACTTCCTCTTACCAGTTTACCATTCGACGAGTGCTGTATTTATCTTTTAAACATGTTTATTTTGGCATTAAACAAATTGACGTTTATCTTTAAGCTTTTACGCAAAGTTAAATTATCGTCGACATAAATAGCGTCGATCTTTATTTGAGTACCTACCAATGTAGTTTTTACGTCATGGCCATTATCATTGTCGCATTATGATATGTACATAACGTTCGTATTGCAGTTGAGTACGTCACTATTACGTAATAATAGTATGTAGTGACCTGCTTTTATTACTTGTTTATTAGAGTATTTCTGTTTGCGTTTGTTAATTTCATTTATTAAAAATATTAGCATAGAGTTGTGAGATAAGTATATATAGTATTGTTTATTTATTTGTTTAGAATGTAGGGACAAATGATACGAAAGGTTAATTTATTGCGGCAAGAGTAGAGAAGAGAGTATTCTGTTACAGTCAGAAAAAGAACCAATAAAAATAGTATTGATAAAACGTAACGTAAAAAATAAAGTTTAGAAGAACAATGAGGGGAGAGACTACTAAAAATTGGCTAAGATATTGGAATATATATTAAGTTCTTTTGTTGTTTACGTCTCTTCCAGTTGTCGATGTAACTTAATGGAAATTATTTGAATACGTAGTTTTAATAAAATTAGTATCTCAGTTGGCGCCCTCAAGTAAATGATGTTAGTCTTCGTGTTTTCAACAGGATACACTCTTGAAATGTGTTCAAAATTGTCTAGCGACTAAAACAAAAATCAACTTTTGTCAAATACCAGGAGTGTTACCGCTAATTGATAATGGAGATGTGTGCTATCCTGATTTTAATGAAGAATATTTGTATAAGTTGGAACGTCTTCAAAATTTATGCATCCGGTACATCTTTAGCCTCAGAAAATATGATCATATTTCTAAATACAGGTCACTTCTCAAATGGCTGAAGATCCATGATCGACGCCAACTTCACATACTTATACTTCTTTTTAATATATTAAAAAATCCTCAGGGTCCAAATTATCTTAGTTGGAAATTGAAAGATTTGTCTGCTCACGGCCTTGGGCTACGATCTAAAAGTTCACTCCCTACTTATTCCTAAACATACCTCTACCATTTACGAAAAATCCTTCACTGTCCAAGAAGCAAAAATTTCGACTTCAACTTACAGTCTACCGGCTAAATTTCAACACCAATTGTTAGGGTTGACTGGAAGAGATTGCTCATGTAGCAATCAGTCCACCATTTGTACTATGCATAAAAGGTGATAAATAAATAAATAAATATCTAGAATCTTTGCAGATTTTTCAGATCCATAGTAGAAAAATTAGAGTGAGGGCATGTTGCCATTTTGATTTCAACAATTCAGGTTACATAGTCTTATTGTGACATAATAGTGATGTGCTTAGCACCTAATAATGAAGTGATATACTAAGACCTGAATGCTGTCAGTTTATAATTATGACAAAAATTTTTACTGTCGATAATGATTCTAACTTAGGGACTTGATAAATGTTGCCCTTAGATGAGCTAATATACGCGTAATTAGTGATTTAGTGCAATAATTGAGTTTAAGAAATTGCTAACAAGCTAACAAGCTTTGATAGAAAACTGTATGATACTAAATTATAAATATATATGAGTGTTTTTAAATGTTGAACTATTGATTTGCGTGAAGAGTTTTTTGTAGGATATTTGGATAAGTTATGCAAGTATTGTATGGATCAAGTTGAAACGGATTTCGAAATCAAATGATCAGAAATTTAGCATGAAAAAGTAGCCACAAATTTAGTATGATAAGGCCTGCTTTATAACGATAAAAAAATGTTTTTTAATGTTCGTCAGGTAATATTAAATTCATGTAATTAAACAGGGGAAACGAACATCTCTCGGAGATCTTTTCTTTTCATATATTTGCTGTTGTTTCTAAAACTTTATTTCGTAACTGCACATATTTTCATGTTTTATTGCGGAAAGATGACATCATTTGTCTTCAATTATTGACGCAGGGTTTGTCACTACAATTTACACATTGTGATGAATGCATGATAATTCTTGGAAGTAAATATTTGAAGACAGCTCCAACTTAGGTAGGAATTGTTCATCTTATTGACACAATGCTAGATTTTGATTAGAGGCAATTCTTATGCTGAGAACTTGCATCGTTGAGATGTAGCTTTTGTGAAGAATCAGTTATTCGGAAATTAACCCCAATGACTCCACTACCCCCAATGACTTAGCAGACTAATCCATACTTTTAGCTTCAGCTTTAGGTGGAAAGATATAAAAAGTGGGAGTTTCCCGGTTTCAGGTGTAAGTATAATAGGCTTTAAGCAGATAATTGTAGGTAGTAACGTATTAAGTTACGTAAGTATACAAGTAAAACATTGCTTTTTTTAAGCTTTACCGTATTTAAGTAATGAACTTGTTTTGCTTATATTTTACAACTCAATATATTATTAGTGCATCTGTAATGGTATTTAAGATATTTCCCGATATTATCTGTGTTATGCGCTTTTAATACGGCTGATAAGATTAAATGCTGTGGTATTTTTTTGTGTTTATGTCCGTAGATAAATGTGAAGTGTTTGGAAGGATTTTGTCTGTTTTCCGCTTGCGCGGTTTTATGAGATAACATTATTTTCTTTATCGGTACATATCGAAGGTACTTTCCTTTATGTGAGATTAGCAGCGACGATGGAATGTTGAATCCACTTTATCTTGATGTCCTCACTGCATGCTGTTCTGTAGCTATGTGGCAAAAAAGCAACACATGTAATTTTATTACTTTCATCTGTCCGGTGTTATATCACAGTATCACTTTTAAAATACAATCGAAAAGTCTAGTAATATTTTGGTATGGCATATCTCCATTACGAGTTATCCATTTTTAAAATGTTTGGCAGCGCGTCTCTCCCCTCTTTTAGTTTTTAACTATGTATATCGCAAGTGTGAAAAAAATTAGAATAACTGCATTTAGTATGTAGTGTAAAATTATTCTCGTATAATAAAATAAGAGATTTCGTGACCTATGGAAGATATTTTATATGGTGAACTGTAATATTCCATTGGCAACAAATAAATCCATCATTTTAGTTCATTGGTGTTAGTTCGTGAGGAGCTAAACCGACTATTTCCACTTCTTTCCCAAAGCAAGAAGTTGTTTTCTGCAGTATGAGAGTATAAGTGACAAAGCTCCATCAGATAAAGCTAACATAACTTGCAATCTGTTTCAATATGGCTTTTTAGTTTTTCTCAATTTTATGTAGGAAGTCGCCTTGAATGAGAATTATTGATGGGATCAAAACTTTCTTTGAATTTTTGGAACCGATGAAATTTTGGGCTGCACACCTTCATATACTATTGCGCATTAATTGCATGTTCCTTGACTTGCTTTTTGGCCCTAAATAGGATTTGTGAAGTAAGAACCCTCTATAGGTATGTTGCTCTACGGGATCGGAACGTTCAGAATGCCCATTCTATAATTCAACTCAAAGATCGCTGTCGTTGTGGTCGTGATCAAAGTTGTCCGTCACTGCTTCGAGTCTACGCTGATTTACACATCGAAGTGTGTTCGTTCGTCTGTCAATTTAACATTGACACATTAATATATGAAGTTTATATAAGTAAATTATGATATACTATTTTAAACATGGCGACGTCTTTAATGATTAAACATGGTGACAGAAAGAAACATTTTATGCAGCTTTTAAAAGTAGGTACCTAATAGAGGTAACACCAGAAGATACAAAACGTGGAAAAAATCATAAAATTTTTATAAAAATTAAATTACGCTCACAATTATTGTGAGTTTGAATTATTATCTAATAATTAAAACAATAAAAGTACAATGTTATATTTTCTTTATTACTGTTCAATACTCACCATTTCTTCATAATTACGAATACACATTGTTCATAACCCATTCCACTTGGACTGCCAGTTTCAACGTCGATGATATGATTGCAGTCGTGGGTGCACGCATTACAGGCGGCTAGTGGAACGTAGTCTATGTGCTCTTTGTGAAATTTCCACATTTTCTCAGTTTGTTCTTTATTCGCCGCAACTCAATTGCTAACTGAAGAGAATGTTGGTCTTTTTATTTACACTACAGAACAGAATGTTGCTCTTTTTATTTACTTTACTGAACAGAATGTTCCTCTTTTTATTTACACTACTGAATAGAATGTTGCTCTTTTTATTTACCCTACAGAACAGAATGTTGCTCTTTTTATTTACTTTACTGAACAGAATGTTCCTCTTTTTATTTACACTACAGAACAGAATGTTGCTCTTTATATTTACCTTACTGAACAGAATGTTCTTCTTTTTATTTACACTACTGAACAGAATGTTGCTCTTTTTATTTACCCTACTGAATAGAACATTGCTCTTTTTATTTACCTTACAGAACAGAATGTTGCTCTTTTTATTTACCTTACTCAACAGAATGTTCCTCTTTTTATTTACACTACTGAATAGAATGTTGCTCTTTTTATTTACCCTACAGAACAGAATCTTGTTCTTTTTATTTACTTTACTGAACAGAATGTTCCTCTTTTTATTTATACTACTGAATAGAATGTTGCTCTTTTTATTTACCCTATAGAACAGAATCTTGTTCTTTTTATTTACTTTACTGAACAGAACGTTCCTCTTTTTATTTATACTACTGAATAGAATGTTGCTCTTTTTATTTAGCCTACAGAACAGAATGTTCCTTTTTTTTACCCTACTGAACAGAACGTTGCTCTTTTTGTTTACCCTATTCAGAAAATTTTTATAATATTACAAAAATCACTGAGAAAAAGTGGCAGTTTATTAATTGCCTACCTAATATTAATAGTTTATATTTGAACTATGTACTCTTAAATGTACGTACCTAAGAAGGAATGGAACACTCGTAGTATGAATTCTGCTTGTGTCTGATGGGTTTTTACTTCTTTAATTATGCTCTTTAAATTTTATTCTCGTGGGTCCTTATTATCTTTAAGATATCCCCAATTTGGTCTATACATGTCTTTTTTGGTCTTCTGTTTTCTTTTCTGACTTAATTCACAGAGTTACACCGTTCATGTGTGCGTAGTATTTTATTTGCACCGTCATAAATATAGCATTTTTATGTGAATTGTTTCTGCAGATATCCTGTGACGTTTTAATATTTTCTACTAGTACACCATTATATAAAGTTATTTTTGCATTGTCATTTTATGCGCTTTACCCAAGATATAACCTTAAAGGTACATGCAACAGGATAATATACATCTTAGGGGTAGTCACTAATATTTGTGTCGCATCTTTTTAAGTAAACGTATCTATGGCTACAATAAAAATATTACACAATATCAATTTACGACATTGCTGTCTTGAGATATACAGACTTGCGCATACCATCTTGTTTGTTTTAACTGGTAGGTGTTAAAGCAAACAGTATTAAGTTATTTACATTCAGTCCTAGAAAAGATAGCAGTCCTTAGTTTCAAATTCAATATCTTGAAATTCAACTCTTGAATTTTTTTCTGCTTGTTTTGAAGAAGCCTTTGTTGTATTGATATAATGTTTTAGGAAATCGCTGTCATATAATGCTTAGGTATGTGTGATAAGTACTTAAATTTGAAAATAATTCTATTACTAGACACAATAAAACGAACAGAAGTCCAAGCTTTATAAAAATTCTGAACTTAACCATTTGGGCCACCACAATTTCTATTACCTTTCAGACTCGATTTACTAGCGAAACCTGCCTTATTGATTATGAGAAACATGTCTTGTTGCACATGGTTTTAATGACCCAATCTGTATTTGGGGTTTGCTATTTTTATTTTAGTTTAGTAATTTGGGCATTTGGTTGTTACAAATTGCCTGTGTTATGCAAGATAATTCTTAAAAGATTTTAATAAGAAAAAGAAGAGAAACACTAAAAGAAAAAACATTTGTTGCTATTAATTTCCTAAAATGTTTGACTAAGCCAATTTTTTTAGGTCCAATGCTAAATCATAATTTGTAATGATAGCTCGTATAGGCTCCTGATGCAAGATGGCAGCAATAGGGGCTTATGAGCATTTTTTGTTTATTTTTAACTAGTTTATTTGTTGTGTCCAAGCATTATGTTAACAGTGGATTATTGCTTTGAATTGTGTCGTATTAAAAAAGGTAATTAAGTATTTCTTTCCCTATTCAAACTCTATTTCTTTAGATTTACACCAAAACTACACTTTTTCATATAATATTAGTGGACACAACAGAAGATAAACTAATTAAGAGTGCCTATTTTTGCAACAGACATTGATTATCATATCGGTTGTTGTGTGTAGACAAAGTGCTGCACGATTGGTACTATTTGTTTCTGAACATTCCTCAGTTAAATGGTTAAATGTATGTAGAGTAATGTACAGGAGAAAAGAAAATATTGGGTTTCTACTATTATAAAAATGTAATTGAATTGTGATTGGACATACATACGTCCATGCAGTAGAAAATCCTTAGTTTCTGATAGGCTTTTGGTACTTACAAGATGTTGTTTGCAGCCGGAGCGTATAGACCCGCCCGATCCCCTCAAGCCGGACTACGACATCCGTGCAGACGTCTGGTCGCTGGGCATCTCATTGGTGGAACTTGCCACAGGGATCTTCCCCTACAAGAACTGTCAGACTGACTTTGAGGTGTGCGCGAAGGTATGATGTTTAAAGTGGAACTCTATAATACAATATTTTTGGTTCCGAAGAATAGGATCCTTTGGTCTCATAACTATGTTGTTTCTTTCTGTACATTATTAGTTTCTGGGTGTAAATAAAATAAAATACAGGCATGAAATTTATAGGTTAAGTCTTTATTCTTACACATAACCAAAAAGTCATTTAATCAATTATAATTAACTAACCCATTGTGCAACAATGGGTTATTATATAACATTATATGACACCCACGTTATATTTAAAAAAATTAAGTTAGTTTTTAATCTAAGTTCTAACGTTTTTATACATTTTACTTTGTCCACATTTTACTTTGACGCCTATTGTGTTCATATGTGACTCATTTTGGAGTCACATTTTAAGTGTTTGTGTCAATTAGCTAAAATTCCTAGAAAAGTGTGCATATTTTTATGTCATACAGGATTTTGTATGATGTAAAATGGTGTAAAGTATTGTTCATGTTTAAAACTTTAGGTGGATTGTTCATTACTCATTAAGTAATTGAATAAAAATGAGATAAAAAGAAAGATTTTCGTATCAATAGTACTAATAGTAACTGTAAGATAGTCAGTTTGACAGTATCGTAGTTGACTGCCAGTATTAATATTATATTTATTTAAAAAATATTATTGTCTGCCGGTAGTTATTACTTAACCTCATATGGTGGTACAGAACTAGAGGCATTTAAATATATCATGTGGCTTTATTAAAGTGTAAAATGGCAAATGATTAGTTAATAGTTTAATAAGTTCTTTTACATAAACAAAGTTGAGTGAATTTCTAAACTGGGCACTCTTTATAATTATCGTTGGTTATGGTTGTGTAAATTAAAATACTAATAAGACATAAATAATAATTTTTTGAATTGGTATATTGAAATAAATTAATAAATTGTCGTTTTATGGACATAGGTTATAGAAGAGGACCCACCTACGTTGCCTGACAGTCCATCGTTCTCACCAGAGTTCAAGTCGTTTGTGCAACAATGGTACGTTTTAGAAAAAAATATTTTGTTATTCAGCAGTACATTTTATGGATTTTCTTCCCAATTTTGATTTATAATTCTTTAATGTATTTGTTTAATATTTTATTCTAAAAAGGCAGGTGTTTGCCAAATTAATTTTAAATCCACTGAATTTTAAGACACCATTGTCAGGTCTTTTAAAAAGTTGGGAAAGTTTAAATTTGGAATTTTTAATTTTTTAATTATGAATACCTAGCTTTAAATTTAGTACCAAACCAGTGTTCTATTTGAAACTTACTCTTTTTTAAAACTTTCTGTGAAATTAGAATAACCAGTGTTTTTTAAGCATTCATTTATATAATAATTTATCTAAGTTCACAATTTAGTTTATTTTTTTTCTATTTCAATTTTTTTTTTAAAACAAAGGTCTAGAATATTTTACTAATTACAATTTTAAAGCATTTCTGGCTTTAAAAGTAAGTAAAGTGCCATATTTTCTGACTGATAAGTGCCTATTCATATGGCCTTCTATTTATAATTTGATTTTCCAAATAGTTATTTTATCAACTTTATTTGCCTGAAATGAAAAAGCTTTCTTGTTTTACTTTTGGAACTTTGCATAAGTTATTTACCATGGTTGTCTTCTAATGATGAACTTGGCTGATCCACTGGTTATGGTTTGTTTACCAAAATAAATATATATTTGTTTTTATTGATAAATGTTTATCAAATTTTAACAAAAACTAAAGTCTGTAAAAAAGAAAATTGAAGAGTATTTGTTTAGTAATATTCTCCTTTATAGTTTTCTATCCTCTTTTATAGTCAGGGGATTTCTCAGTTATTTTGAAAATGCTGTTAGACTGAAAAAAGTTTTTTAAATTTTAACTTAGGAAAATTCATCATAGGATTCATCTGTTTTTAAAATTTTTTGATTGTTTTTTTTGTGTATGTATGTTTTTTTTTGATGTGCTGTATTCATGAAAAAAGGTAATTATTTAAAATTAAAATTAAAATTTTTCTGAAAGTGAAAAATATAATTTTTTTTCATTTACGTTTTCTGTGACATTAGAATTTGGAGTGTGATTATTGTGTCTGAAATTAATTATCCTATAAGTACATAAATACTTTATGGTGTGTAATTTGCCATAGGGCATACAACATTAAAATAAGTTATTTTTTAGATATGTCATACTTAATAGTGGACATATTTGAACAAGATGAATCTTTCATTAAAATTATTATGTGAATGCCTATTTTAACTTTCAGTAGTCTTGTTATTGTTATAATAGAAGTCAAAATTTTATGGTACTAAGCAAAGTTTGGATTATCTCTTAATAACATGATTGATTGACAGCTTAACGAAGAACTATCGTCAGCGGCCAAAGTACACTAAGCTCTTGGAGCATCCGTTCCTGGTGCGGTGGGCGCGGGCGGAGGTGCGCGTGGACCGCTGGTTCGCTGAAGTCACCCACGCCCGGTAGGTATGCATGCCCTCACTCACTCACTCACTTGCGTAATGACCGATGACGTTGTAGTTGCTGTACCAGTTGCTTCGAGTCGATGTGTTGAAAAATATTGAATATAATTAAATTTTTTTAACTTATAGAAATAAGACATTTAAAAAGTTATATATTTTTGTTAAAATGGAGACACTATTTCAATGAACATTTACACATTTTATGACATTCGTAATGTATAATAGTGACGCATTTTCTGTTTCTGCGTTTCATTGTTTCGATTTTACTATCGTATCTTGCAGATAGAAAGCAATCGGTACAAGTGGGTAACTGTACCTCCGAAACTTACTTTTTCTCGTTCGAGTATGAAGAGAGTTCGAATCTCGGGCCTCAATTTTTCACTGTTCTGGTTAAAGATATTGGTTGTGGGGTGAAGATTGTGTGTTGTTTATAATTCGGGTTGACATGAAACTTTTTACATTCGTTAAGAATGCAGCAGCTGGCAAACAGTTGCAGCGTGACGTTACCGCCGTCATTGAGTGGATCGCAGTAAATGGCCTGCTGTTTAACGCAAGTAAATATTCAATAGTGAATTACAGCCGAGCATATGCTCCTATTAAATTTTCCTGTAGTATTCAACAGCTTAACAATCTGATCGTGGTCGCACCAGATTGTGATTTGTTTATGATGTATATTATGGGAAAAGTGAGAAGTTCTGGTAAAATTAGGTTGTAGACACTCCAGAGTAGTGTCTACAACATATGTTGCAAATATATGGTGGCTTTGATAGAGCAAAACTGCATTGGATATGAAGAACTATGGCTTTTTCAACAAAGAGGCGCAACAAAATATTTTTATTCAGAAATAGAATAATATTTGTGATATACTGAAATATTCCTTTTAATCGGAAAAATATTTTTTGTAAAGTTTTCTATCTTCTTGAATTTAAGCAATTTTCGACATTGAACTATGTATTTTATAGCATTAGAAGGGGACAATTCCAGAGTATGTTGCAATGAAAGTATGTTATACGTTGAGCATTCATGTCTCTGAAAATGATAATGGTAGAGCAACAAACGGTATGTCATCAGATATATCATTATAATAAAACTATACATTGTAGGGTTCCGCATATCAAAAGGAAAAATGGAACCTTTATAAGTCCATTTACGTGTCGGAAAAGTCGTTTTTTCAGAAACGGTCTTAAATAGAAATTTGGTATAGTAAACAAGTATATTAAGTTGTATATGTCTCAATAGTTAACAGAAAAAATATTAATATGCTAATTTTAGGTCGTACAAGTCAAGTACTGGAAGAAAGTTTTCAAAATCACATGTATACTCTAGGATATTTACGAGAAGTTCAAAAAATTTGTAGAATTGAATGGAAGGAAGGTTAGAAATACGTGGTACTATTTTCCCTTTTTAAGAGAGAATACATTCTCTTAACCCTAATACATTTCCCAGATCTGTCGATTAATTAATTTATACCCTCAAAAAACACTTTTCTCTTTATCTTGAAAATAAGCTGAAATTGCAGGCTGGCCCTCTTCATTATCACTGATTTTTTTCCTTGAAACTCCTTTTCCATTTTTGGGGACAAAAAGTAGTCGCAGGGGGCCAAGTCTGGGCTTTAAGGTGGGTGTTGCTATACTTAAAAGCTGCATTTGTGAAAGACAGACAAGGCTGGCTCTTGTGTACACAGGTGTATTGTCGTACAAAAGCAGTACAGCTTTTGCTAATTACCCTCACATTTTTTCCTTCAATGCTTCTTTAAGCTGCTTCAGTTGGTCAGCTTAGCTTACTCTCTCATTATAGATGTACCCTTATCTTTGAAGTCAAGGAGCAGGATGCCCTCGTTTCCCATAAAACTGTCGCCCTGAATTTTCTGTTCTATTGCGACACCTTGGAACTTCTTAGGTGGAGGGCTACCTGTTTTATGCCACTGCATGGACGCCTGCTCGCTCTCAGGCTCATAATAACTCGAAGATCATTATCCGGAACAATTTGGCTCAAAATTTCATCCTTATCTTCTCTAAAGAGATCCAAAAAGATGGATGAATACTTGACACATTGTTTTTGTGACGGTGTGATCTTTCTCGGCATCCATCTTGTGCTCACTTTTAACGTGCCAAAATGGTCATGCAGAACATTCAAAATGTTTGTAGAAGATACTCCAACCATTTCTCCCAACTTTTATAACAATGTCCAAAGAGTTGGTCTCGATCGGTCATCCTGTGCTCGGGTTGTCTTCCATCGAATCTATGGTTTGTGTGAAGCGATTATATCATTTGTAAATCAGGATTTTACTATGGCAAGGATCTCTATAAACCGATGACCTCATTCAGTATAACTTGTGTTTTTTCTTGCTTTTTCAGGAACTTGATAGCTCGAAATTCGATTTTCTCCATAGTCAATGTCTTTTTCCAGAATAAGTTGCTTAACGATAATGGCACAGAGATTAATGATGTAATTAAGCTCAAACTTGATATAGATGTACTTGTAATGAGCCTCTCGTCAGTGACTATATGAGTGAGAAAACTCCATCTCTTGCAATCCCTTTCATGCTGCGAACTTTTTGGTTGAACCTCGTAAGTACTGGAAACAATTTTTCAAATGGTATATATACTGTGAGGTATAGTTTGAAAGGGCTATTTATTTTTGAGGGTCTTAATAACTTTTTAGTTTAGTATGTTATCATAACTTTTTAGTATGTAGTATATATTTAGAGATGTACTGAAATAATTCCAAATTATATGCTCTCTTCCCATTTCTATTCAGAGATATACTGAAATAATTCCAAAAAATATGCTCTCCCCCCATTTCTATTCAAAGATATACTGAAATCATTAAAAAAATATGCTCCCTCCCCATTTCTATTCAGGGATATACTGAAATAATTCTAAAAAATATGCCCCCTCTCTATTTCTGAAAATGTTGAATCGAAAATTATGAAAAAACTGAGTTTTTAGAAGCCTACACAGTGGTTGTGGGAAAACTATAATGATTATTTTAGATGTCATAGTTTTTGAGATATTCTCGGTAACATCTACGGTAACTCCTATTAATTATATTAGGTATTTTAAATGATTTCTTGTGTTAGGAATTAATTTTAGTGATAATTTGTAAAAGTAATTTCGCTTCAAACGACTTACAGAAACCTCGGTGTACGTGCCAGTCTTTGACTTAGCTGGTTTTTTAAGTTTTGAATACAGTACCATTGCAGAGTTTATTTAAAGACATGATTTTATATACTATGTTCTCCTGTAGCTGATATAAACTAATCAGCAAGAAACTAATATTGTCTACGTGAAGTTATTAAAACTGTGTTTCGTAACAAACAGGACAACGATTTGTAAGAAATTAAGAATATTGTTCTTAATTTGTTTAATTATATTGTAAAGGATACAGTAGTAATTCTACGTTGGAAGTCACGCCACTATTTCTACTGTGTTTCTTCCTATTTTTTGCCACTATATCATTGAATACACACACAACACATATGCGTTCAACAGGGGAAGTATGGGTAAATCAATTTCAAGGCATTTAATTATCCATTAGTCAACAATTGATGAAGTGACTGGTACTGTAGTTCTTACATTACTTGTTTGTTATAACAGCGATCAGTATCTATACGTGATATGGCTATTGTATATGTGTTAAATTATGTTTCTAAGCTGACATTGTTAGTTTCCAAGTCGTATAAATTTACAAAATGTCCGTTATGTTTAGTTATTCGTTTTGCTTTGTTTTGCCTCTACGATATGTTCATAAATTTCTCAGTCTATTTTTAACTTAATCTTAATGGGTCAGTTTAAGGGAAAAGTTGTTTTTCAAATTATTGTTTTGGGTGTTTAATTTTGCAATTTTTTTTGTAACTTATTTTTTAGGATACCTGAAAATGGATTTTTTTATTAAATTTTTTCTTTTTAGTCTAACTTTTTTTGAATTCTTCGCTGAAGCTTTGTTAAAATTTTCAGTGGGTCCAACGCTTTTAGCTTTATTGCATTCCATTAGTTTTTCTAATTATTATACATTTAATGAATTTTTTTTATGTGTGTCTTTTGAATTTTTTTTATCTGCGGGAATAAGTTTCTTGTGAATCTTATTCTAGTGCTTGAAAGGAAAAAATATATCATAACTTGGAAAATAAACAGGAAATCGCACACATTATCCAAAGTAAGAGTCGTTAACGGTCTCTAACGTAACACGTACAGAAATGATAATTTACATTGGTGGACGCCAATGTACTCAAGAAAAAAAATATAATTTGAATTTTTTATTGAAAATTTAAATAAATTGAGGTATTACCATATTCATCTTCACCTGGTGTATATTACTACCACTATTTCTTCATCGTAACAAGTAATTCTGAACCGTTTCCTTCCATACTCATTAAAGTTCAGTTAGCGAATTTGTCTTGATTGCGTCTTGTCGTTATTTTGGGTGCAGAAAAGCCTTTATATTAAGTTAGATAAGCAAAGTGAGTGGGACAATTGTTTTCTTGCGTTTTGGCAAGAATCAAAGGTAACTTTTTTGTATATACCAGGTGACTTCTTAACCCACTGTTCTTAACCACTGAAAGTTTGTTGTCGAAGAAATTTCATGCTGTTTATCTGTCTCACCATAACACTTTCATATGTAGTTAGATTCTGAAATTATCTAGTCAACATTTGGAATAAATATAAAGCAACATATTTTATGATTATTCGATTGTGTTTTGAAACATCTCGAATTCTGATGTCAGGAAATTACACATGATTCCACATGAAAAACCTGTAGTGTTGTCTGAAACCAACAAAAAACAAAGCAAACTTTAAAAAATTGGTAAACTTTAAATTCTAGGATATGTGAGAACATTTTCAATAATAAAATTCCTTAAAAAAGTAAAAATTAACAATTAGTTTTTTTCCCATACAAATTTAGCCAACCGTTTTCACCCCCTTAAGGGTTGAATATCGGAAAATTCTTAAATAATCGTTTCATTATTTGTATTGAAAAGCATTAATGCAAATTTTTAAGTAAAAATTATCATATTTTTTTTCTCATACAAATTTGGCCACCCCTCCCGCCCCTAGGAGTTGTATTTCGGAAAATTCTGAAACGCGCGTAACATTAATTTTAATAAAGAGCATGAACACCCAATTTTAAGTAAAAATTACCATAAAAATATTTTTCCCCAAACAAATTAGTTACGTCTTTTCACCTCCTTATTTTTGGAAAAATCCCTTCTTCAATGATGCCTCCATTACAAAATCAACACCCTCTCCAAGTTTCAAATTTGTATCATTAGCGGGTTGGGATAAAACTTTTATATATATAGATAGTTATAATATAATATTATAACATCAAACGCAACGCATTGCATCAAGAAAATAACACCATTCACAAAATTAATTAACTTAAAATTTTCATTAGGTTTATGAGACCTAGTTTAGAAATTAAAAATCTTTCTGATAAATTATATGGTGGTAACATTAATAGTGGAACACTATCTGATTTTTATTATGCCATCTTTATCATTATTCAATCCTGATAATGGCATTTAATGAGGAATATGACATGAGGTGTCATGATGGAGGTTGGTTGCTGATTATCAAGGTTATTTGACTTTTTTAACTGGCACTCAAAATGGGGTCCTGGTGTTTAGGTGTTTTTACTCATCATTATGAATATTTTTGAACGAAGTCTGGCAAATTAACTGTGGATTGAAACAAAATGGAATTTTTGGGACCGCTGGTTTCTGACCCATGGTATATGAAGCATAATATGAATTAATTACTGTGGATTAATTGATATAATTAATTTTTAAAGAATATCTAAACGAAATATTTAATTTGAGAATCTGAAGATACTGATCGCTGTTTTTAATGTGTGTGTATTTTGCTTTTAATTTACGACTGCTTGTATTTTTTTGTTTGCGTGTTTTTTTAACCGTATTGCTTTGTTTTTTCAGCGTGGGCACGTTGATGTGTTTGTGAATTTGTACTCGCTCCCAACAGTTGAATTAACGCTGTTTGAAATGTGAGCAACGAACACGTTTTTATATGTTGAAAGTTATTAATAAAAATTTTAATTTTGTGTGTAAATTAGGTTTTGTGTTCCATATAAAAATAGGCTTATATATTATTGTGTTATTAAGCAAAATGTAACTGATTTGCTTTATAGGACTTTATTTATTAAGCGGTGTGCATATTGTGCAATATAATTCAGATACTAATATAATTATAATATTAATATAATTTTCAGCGAGGGATAACTTTTTAAGCTCATTTTGTTTGTCTGTCCTCGGCTTTATTACTGATTATGGAAACGATTGAGAAAATATTTATGAGTTGTATATAAAATCAGATTACGCATTTAGAAAAATATCTTATGAGGAAATAAATTAGTCTATTAATTTTGTTTACAAAATTCCCATCATTGAATAAAAAAATTTTTTAGCAGTAATTCAAGTGTCATCTCAAATGATTTTTGATGTAGACTTTAAAAACTATCTTGTAATATTAACAAAAAATAATATGCTCCCATGAACTTTGAAATTAGGAGCCATTCAAATTGGCATAGGCAGCTAGGCTACCAAGTTCATTTTAACAATTTTTTTTAATAAAGGACATCTATATAATGTATCATAATTGACAACATCAATTATAAAGCAACTCTCAATATAAGTTTTCTGCTTACCCGATTCTCGTATAATTTCGCTGACGAAAAATCAAACATAATTCGTTAAAGCTGTTTTGAATCGAGCTTCTTAAAAAGTTATACTCTGAAAATAGTATATTTGATATCAGTAAAATAAAGTAATCAATTTTCCCAAAATAAAGTATATGTTTCTATAGAGACCATTCAAGATGCTATCAGTACTATCAGATATATTAATATATAATGTTGAAAATCATTGGTAAAACCAAAAGTTCATACCTACATGACAATTTTTATTAAATAAACAATTGTGGGAAAAGGTTTAAATTAAAAAAAAGGGAAAAATAGCACAGAGCAGAGAGAAGAGGCAAGAAGATCTGCCTAAAACAGAGACGGACAATAGTCATCGAATACGAAAAAAGGGTTTTTATTGAAAATAATTTATGAAAATTAAATGTTTCACAAATCATTGTCGAAAACAGTTTTCTATTCTAATAGTTAACTAATCAATAGAAAAAAGGATTACCAAAATCAGTTAAGAATCGCGATTTGTAGTGTTTTCTAATACGTAAATACGTACAGACCACCAGACGAGAGACACGTGTCATTTTCAAAGGCAAATTTGTAATTCTCTCTCCAGAAAGCTATACAAACGGTTGATTATTTGTAAAATTACCCGAGTTATAATTTTATCATTAAACTCTAGTCTGGCACCTTAGTTGTTTATAAAACACACATAGGGTTGTGCAATGAAAAATATTTGTTATTATAAAATAATTACAGGGCCTTTATTACAGGGATGTAATAAAGGTCCAGATCAAAAAAAGATTATTTTCGTTAAATTTTTTTCTCAACTAAATGAAATTATGAGATGTATTTCTTCTTACAAATACACCGTAGCGGTGGTTGTGTGGCAATTTGTAAATTGCCCACCTGAAGATGGTGTCAGACAACGAAACCTAGATTGTGGTAAAGAATTTAAATAAAGTTATATAGTTCTACATTACGTAGTTTCATTTAGCTGAGAAAAATTTAATTATAATGAATTCTACAAAAATAAAAAATGTTATAGATTATTTTCGCCTTATATTTTCAAGAGTGATCCAAAAAAAGTTTTTGCTTTACCAATTATAAAGTGTGTAATTAGGTCCGGGTACTAATTTGCAAATTTACGCATACATTTCAAAACCGATATCAATTTGCATAGTTTTGTATGATAGCCGATATCGGACTTTCGGGCCATTTTATCGGTTAATAGATTGTACAGGTCAATTTATAATAAAATTCAACTCTCCTCTTCAATGTAGTTGCATTACAAAAATTTAATGTAAATCGTACACAATTTTATACCCAAAGTTCTCCTATAGAAGAAATAAATTAAGTCGTAAGAAACAACCATCACCTATCCGATATTGTTCGCACTATGACAAAAAGAAAATTATTTGTAGGGAGTTAACGCTACCTGTTCCTAATTCAATAAACTTTACTAAAAAAAATAGTGGGGCAGTGACTGTTCTACGTTAAAAGTTACGGCACTGTTGTCACCGTGCTTTTTCAATTTTTATTGTGTTGTTTTATTCGTCTTTATCTTTGACTAATTCGGCAGTTAACCCTTTAAATTACTTCCAAGACATTGTTGTAGAAACGCACCAAGATTTGTATCTGCTGATGAGATAAAAGTAATCTTAATGTGGTAACGAATTGTAGTGTCTAAACAATGAATAAATGGGTTCTTTATTAAGTAACAATGTCATATAAGCCTCATGATACGTACTAGTTGATTGATTAACAATAAGATAGACAGGAATACAAAGCTGCCTAGTACGAGCAAATGTCGCATTTGCTTTTGCCGAACTGTTCAAAATCTACGAATACAATTGTGTTTTTGTCTATCGACAAAAGTGGAAGTGTTAATGATTTTCAAACAATATACAAAAAATGGATTTGTTTTAACTGAATTTTGTTAAGCAATGAAAAGATGTAATTAATTTGAAACACTTGTAAACAGAGTAACTCGCCTTATTCAATTAAAAACCGGATTTCAACCTTTTCACAACTGGGCTTTCACAAATTTAGTTATGTTAGCAGTGAAGGAAGTATGTTTATTCCAAGAAATTGAAACTCATTTGTTTATGGAAATCAATTATGTTGCATTAGAGTAGAAAAAAAAAATGAAATTAAAAAATGTATTTATGTATATTTACCCTAACTCTATGTTTGTAAAACGTATAAGGGTACTGCCAAAAGTCCATATAATGTTGGACCCAAGTGTTACACAAATTAGCGTGACACTTTTATATAAAGAAAGTGAAAAAAAATAACTTTTTATCAAAGGTTTTATGTAAATCGTTAATCAGACAAATGAGAAATCTTGCATTTTTATGAAAAAGTTAGTTATAGTTTGCAAATGTTGTTTCTGTGGAAATATTTGAACCAGCTAGTGTGTACCGGAATATCTTTCATATATAAACATAACATACTAATCCATGAAATTGGCAGGTTCGATAGGGTTGTGGAAAAAAGCCACTTAAAATTTGGAAAGAGCAAAAAAGACATTCATAGTGACAACACAGAATGAATGTCAATGTCAGATAACAGTTCACTTTTAATTTCTTTAACTAATTGATACAAATTTAAAAAGTGATGGATATTGATGATTTTGGTTATTATTGATAGAAAGTGATTATGTATTTTATTAGGTTTTTATTGTTATTTTTATTTCATATTAATAATTCTTGATACATTAAAAATATAAGTACCGGGTGACGGAGCATTGCTCAGTGTATTTCGAGTTTCCGATAGGAACGTGAAATTGCTTGTTTCATGGTTATCCCCTTTCGTTCCCGTTCCCGTATTTTCTTATATTTTATATTTTAAAAAAATATAAACTTTTTTTTAAACTACATTCAATTTCTGTAATGCCAGACCCATATTCGCTGATTTTCTTTAATGAACTTTATGTTTTAGGACCTTATTTATATATTCTACTACTTAAAATTATGGAGGATCTAAAAAAATGTTCATGAATAGGGGAGAGTTAAAATACGACGAAACTTGTTTAGTATAATGTTGCTTCCTTTAACATAGTTTTTTCTTTAGCTGCCGTTATGAAAATCCTGTCAGTAATATCATAATCACTTAGTGCTCTGTTCGTTAACAATAAGCTTGAAAAGTGAACAGTATGGGTCATCATTGTCTATTTGTTAACTGGTATTCACGTGACATTGATACATAAAAAAAGCACAGTAAAAGAAATTGGTTTTTTTTTATTGAAGAAAGAATAAGATTTTCTATGGCAAAAACATCTTAAAAAACTAATAAAACACCACAGAATCCATGACTTTTGTAATATTCCTCGTAATGAAATTCCCATCAGTTTTCTAGTCTTATGCTATTATGGCAATATAATATTTATTTACTAGCTTTATATCCTCCAAATTATGTTGTGCAATTTATTTATTAAGTGTTATAAAAAGGTCACATGTAACATTCGATCCGACAGCCTCAAAAGCCCACAAGCCGTCCGACGAAAACTCAGCAACGCAACGCAGCCCGCACCCACCACTGACCGACCGACCGATGAACAGCCGAGCGACGCCGACCTCAGTGCTAATCTCAGCTCCAACGTGATCAAAAGCATTTCTCCCGTCAAGCACAACGGCATTAGCTTCTGCATGCCGCCCAGCTCCGATGAGGACAATTCCATGCAGCAGTCACCCGATGGAGAGACACAAAACGGCGACTGCAACATAAATCTCGAGAAGAAGAACGATGTGGCAATGACGTCAATAGAGAATTTGGTAACGAGCTCCGCGAGGGATATGCCCGCTAGTCACTATTTGGATGCGAGTAATATAACGAGAAATGATATAAGTGTAACACCGCCTGCGACGTACGGGCGGTTAATTCTTTGGAACAACGTAACATCCAGAGCTCCCAGTAACACGACAAATGTAATGTCGGTCGAGAACGGAACGGGGTACGATTATAACAATTATAGGGGTAGGTCTTACAGCAATACGGTGGGGAGTGTGGGGGTGGAGGAAGCTGTTCCTCAGGGTTCGCTGCCTGGCGGGACAGTGCGCTCGTACTATGCAGGTGGCCCGCCTCAGTTCCGTATCGGGGGTGGAGTGGTAGCTGGGGGGCTCCATCATTACAGTCCAGGGGGCAGCTGTTCACAGCCGGCCAGTCTGGAGGCGTATGGGGAGAGGAGCAGTTTTTCGCCTAATCCAAGGAGAAGGTATGTTTTACTTTTATTTTATCCTTTGTGTAATTATATAATATATAATAGAAAACAAAGGTGAAGTTAGGAACGTTAATAGATAATAGAGTTGGCTAAGAATGAGCTATTGATAGTGTAGTTGGTTTTGAGACTAGTTCTGTAATAAATACTGGCAACATATGAGCCTTTGTATAGGGGTGGTTAATTATAGGTTTTAATAGGTTACCTTAGTCTAAAATAGGGTAACCTCTTAATACATCCCACAAGTACAAAGACCACTTTCACGTAACGTTGCCACTCGTGCCAAGTCAATAAAATAATTTGCAACTCTGAAATTATCTATTTTATTGTAATAAAATTTATTCGTAACATAATCGAAGCATTCTTACGTCACGTATGTACTTAAGAGTTTAAAAAATAATAAGCAAAATGAAAAAAATTTCCCATTTCCATAAGAAAAAAGGTTTATAAAGGAAAAGGCTTTATAAAATGCAAATTTTCTTATTATGATAAAAAAGTATAAACAGTATTTAAACGTAAACATAAATAAATAAATCACTTTATCCTAATAAAAATTTATGTTATGTGGCTTAACAAAAACTTAACAATTTGTGTTCGTCATAGACGAATGTATCACCATTCGATTCATGCTTTGTTCTCTTTATTATGATATAGAACTATCTATATATTCATCTCATTTCGAACTGAAATATAAATGTTTGAACAGCACGAGCACAAGCATATTGATAAAAGCAACATGTGCGCTAAAACGTTATTTCAGTTTTAGTTAAACCTTATATGACGATGGTATACATAAAACTTGAAACTGGTTAATTGTTCTTTAATGTTCTACAATCTAGCTTTATAATAAACTATTTTATGTTAGCTTTGTAATAATTTGATTAATAATTACTTCACTTTGGATAAAATAACTTAAAATTCTGAAAACTATCATTTTATTGTATTGAATTTTTATAGTTGAATAGGGGAGAAATTCCATTACAATATAGTCATAGCATTTGTATGGTACAAATGTTATGACTACGATGTAATTTATGTAGTTGTGAGTGTAAAAATTTAAAAAAAGTGTAAGACACAAAGCTTACAAAGGAAAAATTTTTACAATGTAATTATTACCATAAAAAATGATTACACATAAACGTAACTAAACAAATTATGTATCTAAATAAAAATTTACATTATTCTTAAGGTTTTGGTGAGCCATCGTAGTTCTGTCTGCGAAATATGTTATAGTAAGCAACAATTCGAAGAGGCCATAGTAACCAATGTAAATAGGATGCTAAGAAGTAATGCAAATAGTTTCGTAACAATACTGAGTCCTTTACGCAATTTGGGACGAGAGATCCTGAGTCCTTTATGCAATTCGAGAAAATAATGCCATAACATACTCGAAGCAGTCCAAAAAAATTCTAATCCCATAATTTGGAAAAACTGGAAAATTTACATTTTATTTATTTATGAATGTTGTACACCAAAGACATTATATTTCACTGTAAACTAGATAAGTCAAGGCTTTCAAAAGTATAAGCTAAACAAACATTTGGATATAAAACTTACTAAATAACTACACTAAACTTTAACTTTTACACTAAAATGAAAATTCAAAAATATCAAGTATTACTGACTCGTTATTTATTTTCTCTTATTTGCAATGAAATTGTTTATTCAAATAACATATTTGATATTTGTTGTTTATTCAAATGTTTGACACATTATTATGTAAAATTCAGTAATATGTAAAATAAGAGACAGTCGAAGTCAAAACGTGATGGCTGCTTTATAAATTAATTTTGCGAAGCACATTTTGTTTATTTACGTAAGTCATATACCAAAAATCATTACATACCTTGTACTTTAAATAAATCGTCCTTTCCAACAATGTAAGCTAAAGAAATAGTTGTGTAGAGAAGAGTTAAACATAATAAAAAATTAAAAACGTGTATAAAACTTGGAATAAACTTGGGCTGTATTTAATTTACGATACCGGTAAACATTTTGCACATGTCATAATTAAATTAAGAAAATATTGAACATTACTTACGCAAGTAACAAATTAATTACGTATTTGTAACGAAAGTGTTTATTCAAATACGTACAATTCACTAAATGTTACTACTATATTTCGTATATAAAATAGATACTGAATATATTTGGCGTTTATTTTGTAGAAATTCATTATTCACAATTAAATGAAACTACGTGATGTAGTATTATTTCTAGTTTCTTTATGTTCTTTACCACAACCTAGGTTTCGTTGTATTACAACATCTTCAGGTGTGCAATTAGCAAAGATCTTTGCTAATATCCCACCTGAAGATGTTGTAATACAACGAAACCTAGATTGTGGTAAAGAAATTAAAGAAAGTAGAAATAATACTAGATCACGTAGTTTCATTTAATTGTGAAAATAGATACTGTTAATTTTTACTGATGTTTTAAAAACGTCTGAATATTTTGTCCATTTTAGAATTAAAACATTGTTTATTACAAAAATATGAATAAATACATTATAGACATTACAACAATAATAACTACACATAAAATTAGAGATATGCACTTATAATTGTTTTTCAGAATTAAATAGAAAATAGCACTACTCCACTATGCTGTACTATTGCGTACGTGTCAGCTTGCTGCGCTGTTTACAGTTTTAACCTTAAAATAAGAAATGTTTGTGTCGCTGAGTATTCATTTTGAATTTTTAAAATAATTAAATTTAATTTTAAATTTAATTTAATTAATTTCATAAAAAATAATAATATTAATAATAATAAGAATATTATATTAAATGATAGTTCTTGTAATTCTAGATAGAAAGATCAAATTTTTTCCTATTCTGTATGAGAAAATGACAAAATTGTAGTAAGATAATTTGCATACAACCTGGCAGATGATTGGCTTCCAATTGAAAGCCAGCAGAAAACAAAATGGTGAAACACTCTTCTGTCAAATGAATTTTAAATTTAAACCTTTAAAATCTACCGTAATCTTAATAACCATAATAACCGTATTTATAATCTAATCATCATCATCATCATCATCATCATATATATTAATACGCTAAGGTTAAGATGTTACTCTCCCTTTTTAGAAAAAACCTCACAACTAATCCACATAAATTATATATCATTTTATAGATAATTGCTTGCTCTACCGGCATCCACAACTAAAAAATTTATTATCGCTATTGTTTTTGCAAATTAATTAATTATTAAAATTATATACACAAAACAGCAATGCTGCCATCTAACGGCTCAACGTCAATATGATTGACGGTCGGTAAAATTTTTGTTTAATTTCAAATCCACTCATGTATAAATAAAGTGGCGCTTTAGCTCAATGCTTTTGATACTTGCGCCTCTATATGTCAATTTTAGTAAAATATTTGTTTGATCTGTCATCTGAGCTTCATAATGGAATAAATAATGCGAAGACTTCGCACGGGTCACGCTAGTCTATACTTAATAACCGTATTTATAATCATGCTCCAGTCCTTTTTTTTAATTTTATTTTCATTAATCATTTGCGTGCTAAATAAAGTTATTCTTGTATTATGCTAAAGAAATATAATCATTCACAATTAGATTAAAAATTTATGAACGTTGAAATACCCTGGAATTCAACCAGGGATAGTCAATAATTTAAAATATACAGTCAAACAAGTGTAAAAGTGTACTGCCTTGCAGCGTGTTTAAAATATGTATTCTGTATTGCTAAACAATGCTAACACTTATTTAAAAATAAAATAACATGTCACAATGTTTTTGTTTTACGATTCTTACAATAAATAACTGGTACATGTTTAATTCATTTGTTGTCTCGTTTACGCCTTCTGTCTCGTTTAAGCGTCACACTTGAGTAACAATTGAATATCATCTACTTCGAATTGAGACTGAGTTATTGATGCTATTTCACTCCAATGCATTATAAAGATATGTGCTAAGTAGCATATATGGATATAGACTTCATATGTGTCGGAATAGGTTATATTTTTTAAAAATTTTGTATACCTCTGACCTTTGTGAGATTAGTTTGTTTACAAATATTCTCTTTTGAAATAGAATAGAGAATAAGTGTGTGTCTGAAACCTTCGTAGCACAGGTTCTACTTGTACTTGACTGGCTTTTTCTGTCTGCCACAACCTTTTATGTATAAATATGAGAGTTTAGTTTACTAGATGGTATTTCACCAGAAGTGATTTACCGGAAAATCTTAAAAATCATCTTTTATATCGGTATATTCTAAGTTTTCGCCACACCTGTTTGTTTTCGATATTTGGGCTGCTTGGTGTTTACTTGTTTAATGTGGTATGAAATGTCGCCTATAGGAATGTGGAGAAAAGTTCGTCGCCGCCGCCGGCGCCGCCCGCACCGCCAGCGCGCCGCTCGCTCGAGGGCCGGGAAAATGCAGCACGCGACAGGTGGCGTTCTCAGCAGGTAACTGTTTGTCGGCAAAGTAATCTTAATTGTATTGCAATATGTTGAGTGACAGGAACTTGTGTTGTGTTGGACAAACTAATCTAGTGTAACCACTCTACAAAATCTGGAATTATATGTATTCTAATAAATTAGCCCAATATCAATTTGAAATTGTTTTTAAAATTTATGTAAATTCGAAAAGAAGTTTATTAATGAAATTGATTATATTTTCGATGTATATGTATATGTATATATATATACGTATATGTATATGTATATATATATACGTATATATATGTATATATATATATATATATATATATATATATATATATATATATATATATATATATAAAACACACAATGTGGATTTGACCATTAGACATTAAATGAATCCTCGTTAACCACATGGCGTTCCTCAAGCGTACACTAAGAATCAGTTAACAAAATTCAGTAGTTCAGTCACACAGATAGTTTTAAGTGGTTTGTAATTTTAAACACGCCGTGCTGCTTTCTATCACTGCTCACAAAAACAACTGCGCACTGTCACCGTCCCTGTTGTCGCATAATATAAACATTATAAATGGTGTTTACGTTTTGCTTATATTAAAATACTAATCTAGTATTTTAATATAAGCAAAAACTTAATTAGTTTGAAGAAGTTTTTTTATTCCTGGCGTAATTGTTTATTTCATTATTTTAAAGTATTTAAGTTTAAAAAATATTCAATTCGTAATTTACAGACGCACGGCAATACTAGTCCCATTGTGCTCCAGAGGTTCTACCACCAGCAGAGTCAGCAAAGGAGGTCGCGGGCCGATCTCACAGACGTTGGCGCTAGAAACAGGAGGTAAAACACATCGGTCTAAATTATATTTTTTGGACGAAGATATTGAGACGTAGCCACTTGTTACTGAGGTATGACCACTTGTTACTGAAGTGAGGCCACTTGTTACTGAAGTGAGGCCACTTGATATAGAGGTATGGCCACTTGTTGTTGAGATATAGCAACTAAACGCAAGGAGCGTACAATGCTTTATTAACTTTAAAACTAAAGTGTAATACTGATAAATTTCTTATTCAAAATGTGATCTATCTATATCTTACTGAATAGTTCTTAAAAATGTGTGTTATCTAAATGTTATTAATTTGGTATTAATAAAATAATAACTAGAAGATCTTCAAAATATGTATTGATTACATTTTCAGAGTAGAAAAGTGGGTTACTATCAAGGACCGATATTAATTTTGGAAGTTTGTAGGAAGACTTGTAAACTTCAAGGTATGATTGAACAATAATCGAACATAGCTGACGAAACTTTGAAGTGCCACGAGCATGTTCATCAACTTAACATGTTGCTGCATTTTCGCATTTAAACTTAACGTGTTAGAGACAACTGTATGAAAATCATTGTAAAAAGGACCCCAACTGACATTTGACATTTAAATGTAACTACGTGATGTAGTATTATTTCTACTTTATTTAAATTCTGTATCACGTCTTAGGTTTCATTGTATTACAACATCTTCAGGTGGGCTGTTAGCATAGAACCTTTGCTAATTCAATTATATTGAAAAAAAAATTTTAGAAATATAAAAAAATGTTTTATAGTCATGTGATAATGTAAAGAGGCTACTGTCATGTGATAATGTTGAATTTGTGGTGTTGTTTCAGCCTCAGTAGAGAGCACAGTACGGGACGATCGCCCGAGCCACCTCCTAGGACCACGCGACACATGTCTGCTTTCGATGGTAAGTCGGTTAAAATGTCTATTCTGGATTTTCAAACCTCGTTATAAAATATGATTTGGTTAACTATGATAACTTATTTTTGCTAAAAATAATCTGTATTATGAAAGTTTTTTAAAATGAAGTAAGGAAATCCATTTATCTTAGAATATGATTTATTGAGTGAAGTTACATAAATCGCTTTATGCACTGTAACAAAAATGACAAAACAAATGCAAAGATAACAGATTGTAGCGTAAGATGTAAGGTTATAGTCCTTTTTGTGATATTTTGCATTTAAAGTTTACCTAATTATAAGTTGTACATGTAGGTATAAATTTGTCTAAATCAAGTCCACAACGAACTGAAAAATATTAACTAAGTATGCATTATCTACATAATCACTTGGAATTATTGGTTTCGGCCTTTTTTTGTCATATGTGATAAGTTTCCTGCCAATTTCTTTCTTGCTGGTGATTTTTTTAACAGTCTTGATGTTAAAAAATACCATACACAACATTTACGTGCTCTGGAAAGTATTAGTGTGCTTTAAGTAGAAGTGAATTTTTTGCTGTTTTTATTTTTGACGTAGAACAATACAAATAGAATAAACATAATCTAATATTATTCTATATGAAAAAGAGATTTTATTTCCATTAACGCCATCTGTTCCTAATTTGGTAAAGTTTATTAAAAGGAATGCATTAGTGGTGTAATTCTACGTAGAAAGTTACGACACATTTGCTACTGTGACCTTTTCCGTTTTTTTTAAATTGTAAATAATGTATTTAACATTTATGAAAACTATTCATGTATGATTTATTTAAAAGAAATAGATTTAAAAGTGACTGTCCTGACAAGACATCTTATCCTGATTTTTCGACTATTTTTTTTCTTATTTGTTTATTAAGAGTTTAGTGGCAGGAGAATTAAGTATGCAAGATTAGAAAAAAATCTTGTTACACTGAATTTTTTTACAAAATAAACTGCGATCCAAAACGAGTTTTAGTAATAGTTTTCTTCACTTAACTGTAACTCTCCAAAAGAAGTTTTCTTGAAATTAAATTAAAGAAAATAGTGAAGACATTACTTTTCCTGAAGTTCACTTGTTTTTCCTGTGTTTTATGGGCATAAAAATGTACATGTTCCGCATTGAGAATATTAACTGTCTTTTTATTTTGCTATAAAGACTGTATTCACAATATTGCAGTAATCCACAGTATATTTTGATACCACATCAATACACAGTATAGTTTGAAACACGGTGCTTTGATTAACTGAAAGAGATTGCTCTTGTAGTAAGAAGTACAGTAAATGTATTTGTATAAAGACGTTAAATAAAAAAACAAATTTTCAGAATCTTGTTTATTCTAAACATTGTTGATTACGCTCTTCACAATTTTTTCTTAATGTATATTTTATTTTCGTGCAAATATATAATATTTTTTTAAATTTACAGTTCAAAACGAGAGTTTACTACACCGAGACATAGACATACGAATACCGGCGAAGCATTACCCACCTGAGCGAGATCGACTCGCTGGCGACCTCCCCGCTAGTCCCCTTGCACGGCTCCACCCTGACCGCAGTCACAGTCTCACTCGAACTGACTCGGACCGAATACACGGTTTAATCCGAACTGACTCGGATCGAATTCATAATCTCGCCCGGACTGATTCGGATCGAGACGCGCTCGGTTCGGCCCGAGAACGCTTCGAAGCAACTCTGCTCCAACGGAACAGAGGTAGGAACAATCGACCGGAAGATAGCATTGACTGCGAGCGGCTCAGGTTGAACTCGGCGATGCGGCATAGTGATGAGATGTCCAATTCCGAGGTAGATTTTCTCGAGCATAAGTCGAGGGATAGGCATCGGAGGGACACAGAATACAGTGACGATCCGTTCCGGAACATGCGTGAGGAGCGAGCGATGCTGAACGTGCCTCATTTGATGCACAACAGAAAGGATAAGGACGATCAAGGTTTGTGGAGAGTTTTATTTATGGCTGTCTGTAAAGATTACCTACTTGTTTAGTCTATGTTAGCGCAACATATATTGATATAAACATATATTGTCTTTCGCTTGAGGTAGAGGGTGCGCGGCTGTGGTGAAGATGGGAGCTGGAAATATGGCTTGATTGTTAAGATATTGTTGAAAATTACATTCGGAAGTACTTTATTCACTAATTTCCCACTCTTATTTGACAAGGAGCTGTCATTGTGACATTTTGATTGACAGAATACAAGATAATATCTTTTTTAATATTCATGATACTGAAATTAAAAAAAAGTGTGAAACGCATCACAGACAATTGAAGTTATACATTTGTAAACCACATATAGAATAAAAATAGACCTGACAATATTTAAGAAAAGAAACATAAAAAAAAGATTTTCGAATGAAACAATGTTGAAATGTGTATAATTATGTCAACATTGCAAGAAAATTCGTAAACGTAGTATTGGGATTACGAAATTTACAGGAAAATACATTGATAGATGCGGTAACACTATTTACTTTCTGGCACTTCTTTCTCATTGAGGTTATTTGTCACAAATAGAAAAAAATAAAAGTTGTTGTTTTTCGAAAACAATTGTTTTTTGACGTGATTTGGCTATAATGAATTTTATAAATTTGTCTAAATTTTGCTTGTTAATATTGTGGACACGTTAATTATTTCTTTAAACGTTTTTCATAAATTTAAAACAAAAAAGTAATTATTTCTAAGCTTCCATATTCAACCACAATTGAGATGCAGTTAAGTGTTTGCAAACATCATGTATAATGAATGTTGTTATTACACTTTGATGTTATTATACTGCTAGGATAGGTGAATACAGGTTGCTACTGTTGCAGGACAAGCCATTTTATAATAATTTTTGCTGAAGTATTCTGAACTATATTGTAAAATTATTTTTTTGCTACAATTGTATAATTTGGCTTGTGCTATCTATATTTAATGTTTGTGTTGGTATTAAACAGAGGGTTCCATGAGACAATTTTTTTATATATTAACAAAATTATTATATAAAAATGCAATGCTATTAAATTTGCAAAACTTGTTTTTGTTATTATTTCTATATTTCTTTATCTATATGTCTAATAAGGGTTTAATTTGGCTTATTAGAGTCAAACAAACTTTATGATCCCAGACTTAATTATTTTTTTTGGAGATGCTCATAATTTCACAGTATTTCTGAAGCGAAAATGGGTTATGGTCGTTTTAGAACTGTGTTGGTCTTGTCAAAATTAGGATTTTTTTATTGTATTTGTGCGCTTTTAACTTTTGAGTTGATGAATATTCTTCATTTCAAATATTTCTAAGGGCGCTTTTTCAACTTGTCAAGGTTGGCAGTCGGGCGTATTTGGTTTTGTCCTTGGCAAAGCGGGAGAGTTCGACGGCACTCGTAATCCCTGTCCATTCTCAGGTGTTACGCAACCATGACTTTTTTCTACTCGGCTTTCCTTTTCTCAACAATTTTTCCCAACATTATTAGTTGCAAGAGTTCATATTTGTCTGAGTGAGGTTCTATCCAACCCGTCACAAAATTTCTTCATTGCGAACTTTGAGGTTCAAGATACTAGTAGACATCATGGATCTATAGGTTTACATTTTGAATGTTTTATATATGTTTTCTGAAATCACATCCATGTAGAAATATTGGCCAAATGTAGCACTGAAATAGACGAATTCAAAGTGTGATTTTAAGGCTACGATTGCGATCTCAATACGAGTTTTGACGTCTGTCTCTCTGTCACAGTTTTGAGTAAGCCAGGTTTCAAGATATTTATATTTACACACCTGTTCTAGTTTTTGGTTGGCCCGCTATAAATGTGCTTGGTTGGAGACTAGGATTGTTATAGATGACCATAAACTTTGATTTGTTAGCATTCATTCTGAGGTCAAATTTGATATTACATCATTAAACCGATCGATAGTCTTCTGTAACTCCGCTTCCGAAGTTGCTATGAGAACTGTATCCGCCAGTATATCTCAAGTTGTTAGTGAGGCTTCCATTGACTTTAATACCACAGTCTTGTTCTTTCAGAGCTTCCGTCATGATCGCTTCCGAGTATATGTTAAAAAGAATAGGTGATAAAATCCAACCCTCTCGCACTAACCTTTTAATGTCAATCTCTTCAGATGCTTTCCCTTCAATCCTAAAAGTTGTGCATTCATTTCAGTATAATACAGATGCCTTTCTCATCTAATCCGATATTGCCAAGGCGCTAAATTAGATGATTATGTTCAAATATTAATTACCTTTATTTTCTATACTGTAATGTATCTAATTGATACATATGGTGGGCTTATTGCTACGAGAGCAATCTCTTACAACCAACCAGAATACCAGTCTAGTCCCGACACGTGACGACACGTGACGACACGTGGTGTATTGGGTTGATCACACCCCAATACACCACGTGTCGTCACCGCACCCAATACACCACGGTGACCACGGTGACGACTTACATATAAGATTCTGGTGTGTTTCTCTGTTTGTAAATACTTGGTGCTTCCTGCTCAACTAACAAATGGATTCAGATGAAATTTGATATGAAGGCTACTGACGATTCAAGTAAGGTCACATGCTTTTTAGATTTTAGGTTTGTCCACCTGAAATCGTTTCATGAGCTTTAACATTGTGTGCGTGAAACGTAAGAATGTTCTATCTCTGATGTGATATTGTTAATATTATCTCTAAACAGCATTCTTTTAATTACACTTTTAATACAAAAGCATTCTTTTAATTTTCAGACTGGAACTGAAACAATTATAGTATATATGAATTTAACTAAATTAATTTTTTATTAGATTGAAAAATTTTTTATTTCACAAATTTTTTTAAACTAGCTAACTAGAAATAAAGTAAATTAAAAATAAATTAGTTGCAATTAAAGTTAGGTTTAATTTTTTTTATTTCGAAGTTTCATATTCGAAATATTTTGTTACATTTGGGCACACAAATATGAACGTGGAGCGGTTTTACTCCATTTAATTCCGTTCTTACCTAGAAACTGTATCTTGATGTTTCCTCTTTGTCTTTGCTGAAAGAAGAGTCTTCTCTTTGTTCGATTTCGGAGGGGTGTTCATTGTGTGATAATTGTTTATTGTGGATAATATCATATTCCTCAATCAATGTTTGCTTTATGTGGCTATCTTCAGATGGAATCATATATAGGGTTGAATGATTAGAAACAAGCAAGTTTCTCAAGTTTGAACCGCTGCATAGTGGGTTATTTTCATTAAACTTTTTAGGGTTCCATAGTTAAATGGCAAAAATGAAACCCTAATAATTTCATCTCGTCCGTTTGTATGTTTGTCCGTATGTCATAGCTACTTTAAATGAAATTTTGATGGTAGGTTTCTTCTATGAACTGCTATACAATGGAATAGTGGAATTGTGAAAAAATAATATTAGAGGAGATGGTTAGAGGTGGTCTTAAAAATGATAGAGAGTCCAAAATAACTTTTTGATTTAAGTCAATAATTGGTGAGATATGCACTTATAAAGTCTTAAAAAGTGTGCCCCTCTCTAATTTTTTACATAACGTGTTTAAAATTAAGGTAGAAAAAATTAAAATAAACTTTGAACAAAAATTGGTTTGAATAAGATATGTTGTATAGTTTTTGAGACCTGATCGAGGTCGCACGAGAGTATTGTTTGTGATGAGTGGAAATACATTTTTTCAAATGTTAGCGGTGTGTAAATTTATGAATTTTTTGTATTATAAAATTAGGTCCATAAATGTAATGTTTGTGTAATTGTAAATAATATGCAATTTCAAGCAAACCTGCTTCTATAGAAGAAGCAAGTTATTTTATAAAAGGCTTTTTTACTTTTATTGACAAAAACTATAAATGGAGCCCTATGTTTAATACGACATCTAGTTTTGTGGCGGGTACAAGCAGCGGTTTCCTTGTTCTATACAGCGGTGGCGGTATTTTTGTGCTAAGAGCCGGGTGCGCTTGCGTTTTATTCCAGCTTATATATGTAGAGGCAAGTTTTCTTTATGCGGGAGAATGGACTTTGCCGGTTTCTAATCATCTATGAGACTGATGGACCGAATTAAGCGGTCGTGGCTGTGGTCGTGTGGCGAGGAAAATGTGGCTGGTTGGTGGTGTGAATGGGGGGTATTTAAACATTATTATATTGCTGCCTGTACCTGCTTCGAAATATTTATCTGTATATTGTGTCGCGTGTCAGCGAGTAACAAGTTATTGAATTAATAAATTTTTTTAAATTTTATTTTCCTATATTTATTTCTTTTATAAAAGTTTTTTGCTATTTTAAAAAACTTCCACTACAGTCAAAACACTGAAAACAGTTTACCGTTTTCAATCTAATGGCGGTAATTTTTCCTAAATTACTGTCCTAAATTTAACAATAATTATTACAAAAAAGTGGTAATTGACCCATAAAAATTTGAATTTTTCATTATACATGAGAAAAAAAGTTGTAGTAATCATTTATTAATAAAAGGTGCACAAATGATCTGAAATATGCATATATAAAAAGATATTTAAGTAATTAAGACTTTTTTCAATACAAAAAGCTAAGTAAGGAAGTGGAATGGCTATTATATTGAACCAACCAGGGAAAGCGAAACAAGCAATGCGTTAAGAATAGGAAAAAATGTTAATAAAGTGTACAACGAGTTTGCTCGTATCTGTTTAAAGTAATAACAAAATGAGCTAATGAACGGAAAGTCCATAATAAATGCGAGGTATATCTTTTAATTTAGTCGCCAGGGTATTTTTTTAAATTATCCAAGTCCGTCATGGTTCTCAGTTACGTTTAGTCTTTGGCTTACTTGGAAACGTTGTTCTTTAACTTGTTACTCTATGATAACAGCAAGTAGTTTGGTACGTACGCAGTTTGTCGTATGCCTATATCATATAATTTGATGTATGTATGTATGTAATAATGTGATAATTACCTCATTAACATTGTAATTATTGTTCTGTTTCATTTCCGCTTCCCTAATCTGCCTGCGCTGACGCCTCTCTCCCTGTATCGCTCGTTCATCACTTCTTCATGTCGGTCACCAATACACATGCTACAAAAACACAACGCTGGATTGCCATGTGAAAAAATAATTGTACAAAAATATGCTGGCAACACCACTATACACTGGCACTGTTTGAATATTACATATTGGATCATCACTTGCAAAATTTTTAACCAAAAATGCCTATTTACAAACACAAAACATTTGTGGCGAAAAATATCTGTAAATAAAACGATGTGTATAAAATTCCTTAATGTAATACGACTTGGCAACATTTGTCGTCAATGGCGGATAATTGAATGACATCTGTCAAATACTCTATCTATGCGACAATGTTACCCCGCGCACTGGCAACATAAAAAAACACTCATACTCAAAATTGCATGTCCGTTCATCTGCAACCGAAATGCTTTCATGCTGGTACTGCTTGCAACATTCAATCATTCGTACATTGGCGACATCGCTCGATGCCGCTGTCACATGTCACACGCGTATAAATGTCACACACACACACTCGCTTTCTGTGACCGAATGGCGGCAACATTGTGTACAAAAGGTTGGCTGCATTCGATAGCGGGCATCGTCAAGCGACGTTTCACATCGTATGTTAAAACGCACTTAGGAGCGAACACAAACGGCGCCAGCCGATCTTCATCGCCCGGTAGACAGTTCATTAGCCACCATTTTGGAAGGAACCACCATAGACATAAGAAATCGACGGACGATCAGGCGACCGTAGACAACATAGAGGAGATTAAGCAGCGATTGACGCAGCACGGCGATGTCGGTCACCCCATCCTGGCAAGGTAACGTATGCTTTCAGCTTTGCGTGGATTTGGAGCTAAATTGCGGCAAATGTAAAAAAATGAATTGTAACCTTCAACGTAGTTAATATTATTATTTTGTAATCGGAAGAAAATTTTATCACATTTACTAGAGTATCACTTTATAGATGTTGATTGAATACACCTTCATAGTTTAGGTTTAGACGTTTTAGTTCGTGATAATTTTAGTTAGCACACAATAATTTAGTATAGATTTCCTTACCCAACTAGTTTGTTCGTTTAGTTCAGTTAACCATTTTAGTGCCATGGTTTTTTACTCATATATACTTAAAAATGCCAAAGAAATCTATTGTTTTTGATATCATTTACCCTTGTCTTGAAAAAAAACTGTATCTCTTCCAAAAATTATCCAATTTTAATTATTTTTTCAGTGTTTTCTTAATAAAAACTTGTACAAGGATAATAAAATACAAAGAAAATTATGGAAATATATATTGTGAACAAAAATTATAAAAACTGAAATCAAGGTCATATCGTATTTTCGCCGTCCGGTAAATCCTCCTTATCAACAAAATAATTGTTATCGTCACTATTATCACTATCACTCAAAATTTCCATTACGCCAAATTGTGAGCAGTTATTCCGACATTATGGGTTAAAAATTTTCTTTTCCTGGATCCTTTTTATATTGTAATTACTAATAATATTATAATTTGAACTTTATGTAACACGTAGAAACATAGAAAATTAGCGATGCGTGTAAGCGACCTCCTCTGCCATGTGCTAAACAGGAACTGATTTTGCAAGCGCTATCGTGCTCGTGGCAAATTTAGTAAGCATGCGCACGAGCGCGATGGCGCTCGTCGGCACTTAAATGATTAAACTAGGAATTTCTAATAAATCAAAAAACTATAATTAACTACGACTACTGAAATATCAATAATTGTCAAAAATTTTATACAAATAGGTACTAGACGTATATAACAGTAGAAAAATTATATTTCTTTAATAGTACAAATATATACATTAAGGCGGTTTTCCACTATAACGGTTTTTTGTGAATTTTTTACTGTGACTGATAAATATTTAACGAAATTTGTTTATTTAATAAGATATATTAATATAAAGAAGTGGACAAGCTTAAACATTTTATGTGTTGTCAGTGGGTACAGTTTCTTCAGTTTGGTTAATGAAAACAAAAAAAAAAGAGAATGTTTTCTTAAAAACTAGAAATTTAGTTACCATTAAACCTAGTCACTTCCTTGATTTAAAAAAAAAGTAGTTTTTTTTTGTCCAGTTACTCCAAAAAGGTTTTTTGAAGAATGACTTGATCAAGTGTTTTAAAACAATATGCAAACATCCTCATAACTTTGAAGCAAAGCAACAACATGGACACTATACGATCCTTTAGCCAACTTCAGTTGGGTCAAGAATAGTTTAATGAAGTATTACAAAAAAAGGTCCGAACAAAATAGTAGGCCATGGAATTGCCTAAAAATAGGCAATTTGGTTAAGCTCAGGCCGCTTTGCTTTTTTCTTCAATAGATGCTATAAGTTTGAAAAGAAAAAATAAAATCATTTTTATTTTTTAAATGTTTGTTTTTAATATGAAATTTTTTTGAGTTTTCCCGTACAGAATAATGTAACGAACCTTGCAGATCGTCAGTTGATCTCATTAATGAATTTGAAAAAGGGCTTTTAAAGTTTTATTTTTTTGGGAGCAGTAGCGTTTGATGCAATAAATATAATTTGGAAATTTGTTTTTTAAAATTTCGGACTTTGAAGGGGTTAATACGGTTTTTTCAGAAATTGGTTATATAGTGAAGAATCTCAGAAACGGTTGAGTTTTTTTACATTCACCGAAAACATTTTATGTTTAGATTAATGAAAGAAATCAGTCGTGTGAAAATATATCATAAGTAAAAATACAGCCTTTCCATAATACAAAATTCTCTTTAACCATTATAGTGATGATCCCCCCTGTATTTGATGATTTCTTACATTTCTACTTTTGTTTTCTCGTACTTGACGGAAACGCGTGTTACGTACAAATAACTTTGCTCATTTTGTTCTAAACGGCCAAGTTATCTTAATATAGCTTTTTTAATTTTGACAGTTACGCATTGCCGATATACATTCTCATTGCCACATCCGCTTCATGCCATATTTGTTTGTTTCTTAGCAATTTTTTGCTGCACCAATCAAGCACTGTCCTTGTTTGCGTCAGCCTCTTCTATACTTGTTAACGGACATTTTAGACAATCATCAAATTTTAACGTGGCGCACTGCACATTGATTATGTACACATAAATTGTATTGTAAGCTGCATATTTTTTTCAAATTACTTTGGATATCATTTTTGTTTCATTTTGTTAATTCTCTTTTTCAATTGTTCATGGAAAAATGCATAATTTCGAGAATAAATTTTAAAAAGGAACACGTTCTTAAATAATACGTACAGATAACAAGTTTTGCAATTTTTTTCCTTTACTGGTGCTATTTTTGGTACAATATCATGTACATGTCCGTTTGTCTGATTGTTATTGTCAATTTTCTTGGAAATTCTTGATGTAGAAACTTGAAATTTTATATAGTTAAACCCTATTAACTCGCATATTTTGGAGTAGCCAATACTTTAATACGTTGACTGCCAACTACAAGTTATCTCGTAGTTTGTGTTATTGTCTAGGACAACAATTACGACTTATCTCATAGTTGGCATTATTGCCTAGGACGCCAACTACGAGATAAGTCGTAGTTTGTTTACTTGCCATATTTGTGCTGCTATGATTAAATTCGTAATATCTCAGTGTAAATATGAATAGACCAGTCTCAAAAAATATTTAAAATATTTTTATAAAGAGTTGAATTTTCAGAATTTTAGGTGTATTTCAAAAAAAGTCTTCTTTAAAAAACTTTAGCAATTATCCTAGATCTACAGTTCATGAGAGATTTGCAATATTTTTATGCATTTTGAAAGACGTATTAGGCAATATATTTATATGAATAAAAATTATATTAAAATTTGTTAATAGCTTAATAGAAATACTTTGTATCTTTATTTGTGTTATCTGTTATACACGGTGTCTGCGAATAGACGTTGGACAAAGAAAGATGCTATTTGTTGGCTATAAAGGAATAAATTGTAGGTAAAATAAAACGTAAAACGCACCTTTTTCTAATTGAGTCCAAAAAAATAATACACATCCGGAGTGTGGTGTTTACCCGCAGTGGTAATGTCTTCTATATATATGTATATATATATATATATATATATATATATATATATATATATATATATGTATATACATATAACTATATACATATAAGTATGAACCCTTATAATGGGAGTTGTACTCTTTCAAACGTTTAAAAAAAGTAAGGCTTCTGAAAGTAAATGTAGATACCTTAAAGAAGTTACAGGATGAAAATTATTCTGTTGTGCTTTAGTTACTCTTACCAGTGATGTAGACGAATCGATTATTTGCTTAATTATTATTTGTTTTTGGTAAAAAATAGGAAGTTCTATAACACTATTACTAATAAACTTGGAATAAAAAGTTATACCTTGAATAAATAGAGAATAAATAAAAACGCTACTAATAAAGTCAGTATAAGACAAGCTCGTCATAACTCCCATCTGTCAAATACTATTCCGACCTCTGTCTGAGGTTAACTTTGGTATAACCTAAAAAAGTTGAGATTTCGGCAAGTTAATATAACATCATGTCAGTTTTTATAAATCGATTTATGTTTATAATTATTTTAAAGAAACCGGCTTTATGTAATACAATTGTACAATCGAAACTATCGAGGAAAAATATTAAATAATTAATTGCGTAATAAATAATTATTGATAACAATTTTTAAATTAAATAAAATTCAAGTAATATTTTCATTTAATGGTAGAATATTTATTGGGAATTGTGATATTTTTCCAAAATTTTATTGCTAAATTTTAAATTAAACATTATCTGTTCACGCTGTTCTAATTACGATTTCATACGTAGCTCATGCTCTTTTTCAGCATCTTATGAATGGGGAAAAACAGAGAAAAATTCAACAGGAACAGACACAGGCTAAGAAAAAATACAAATTTGAAGATGCTTTAAAGACATCATCTGATGTGACAGATTTGATTTGTATTCACAATCATGTTAATTTCATATTTTACTTGTTTGTCTATGAAACGCTACCACGTTGTATTTTTGAAATAACTTCGGAATAATTATTCTATTGTTTTACTGAGTATATTAATAGTAATTAATACTTTTGTTATACTATAACTCTAACTCTAGCTTATGAACGGGATAAGTATTTTCCGAATAAGAGCAGTGTAATTAAAGTTTTAGCACTTTTTATTAGTAACAGTGCTAAAGTTTTAAGAGATTTGGACAAAGAAAAAATGAAAGTAGCATTGAACTTCTGAGTTGTGTATAAAAAATTATAGGATTTTGTATCGTCTAGTTATATTTCACAGCCGTAAAAATATTGCGAATATTTCAAAAACTATCAGTTACAATCATATCCATAGTTTTTTAGTAAACTTTTAGTAAATCTTTAGTAACTTTGTTTTTTTCATAACTTTAACTTAAGCAGTTTCAGAGATGGAAGGGGAAGGACTTGTAATGTACTTTTTGTGGATATTTTCAACAATATTCTTAGAACTATTTTAAATAAAATTCTAAAATATAGTTTTGGATTTCTAATAATTTGCCTTTGATGGAGCAGCGTACTATGGCATATTAGGTTTGATTTCTGGTCACACGTCGAATAGGGTAGGTGCGATAATTGTAGTCGCGTAGCAAGAAATGCCACAGGCCAGTGATGGGCAGCGGCACCATTGGTGTGAGAAGCTACACACAGTGGTCTCCAACCTGTGCCCAGTGTGGAAGTTATGAAAATTAACTCCAATGATAAACGTATTGGGAAAGGCCTACATTAGCAGTCGACAGAGATAGAAATAGGCTATTGAAGCGATAAGTTGCTCTCGTATATCCCACTTGATAAAAGAAAATAATACTATATACACGGTAATTTTTTATTCGTTTTACACCTAGAACTAAAGTCTGCCATGAGTAGTATCCATTCGTAGTGTTAAAACAATTTTCTAAGATAATGTATGACATGATTTTTTTCATTGCTTTACATCATGTTTATCATGAATATAACCAATTAGCAGCCATAAAATAATTATCAAACACAATCTACGATGATGACATTTTAAAAGAAAAGGCCAAAATCGAAAATGAAAAAATAATCAAGCTGTATTTAAAATTGACGCACCAAATTTATAACAAAGCTTTCGACACAATCCCACGTACTAACAATTAACCAATCAGGTAATGATGACAATCGCGTGACTGTGACCCTCGCTCTTTATGTTTCACATTAACGTTTAAAACAAATATTTAGTTTATTTACGGATGCGCTCTGTGACTTTTCGGATGTGGTATTGATGTATGCGTATCGTGACAGATTTTCGACTTCGAAGAGAGTATTCATATTGCAATGACAAGACGTAATTATCAATACTCGAATATCGCATGTGTTGAAATAATGCTAAAACCCAAGATTTTGGCTGCATTTGACAAAGTGAAATGTGTGGGAATGACCCTAATACGTGTCAAAGAAAACATTCCGAGACGTGGCCGTTAATGTATGGAGTATAAAATACCAATAGGTGGGTGGTATATTTTTGTATATACGTCGTCAAAACATTGTAAATACCTAATTTGTTGTAAATAGTATTCATTCCAGTATTTGTGTATGTAATTCCATTATTTTAAATACGTCTGAATTACTTTGTGTTCAATTTATCGAAAAATTGATTATTAATTGCTCACTTCCCGCAATTAAAACAATTAAGAGTTGCAGGGAAAAGTGCGAACACTATTCTATCACAATACGAACTACTTAATTGCATTTTAATGGAAAACAACTTAGCTTTAGGACCCTAAAAATTTATGCGATTTTACGATCAGCTGATTTGTTAATAAATCAAAACAAACTCATTATTTAAACACTGATCGCTGCCTCGTACTGCCGTCCTCCACCACTGACCTCGCGCGGACTCAGTCACACGCACTGAGATCGTATGTACGGTGTGTTTAATTGTTTATTGATCATAATATTTTTTTCGTATATGGGTTGTGTATATGGGTTAAAATCACTATGTCAAATTTCAAGTTTTGTGTATATGGGTTAAAATCACTATCTCAAATTTCAAGTTTTGTGTATATGGGTTAAAATCACTATCTCAAATTTCAAGTTTTGTGTATATGGGTTAAAATCACTATCTCAAGTTTCAAGTTTTGTGTATATGGGTTAAAATCACTATCTCAAGTTTCAAGTTTTGTATATATGGGTTAACATCACTGTCTTAAATTTCAAGTTTTGTGTATATGGGTTAAAATCACTATCTCAAGTTTCAAGTTTTGTGTATATGGGTTAAAATCACTATCTCAAGTTTCAAGTTTTGTGTATATGGGTTAAAATCACTATCCCAAGTTTCAAGTTTTGTGTATATGGGTTAAAATTACTATCTCAAGTTTCAAGTTTTGTGTATGTGGGTTAAAATCACTATCTCAAGTTTCAAGTTTTGTGTATATGGGTTAAAATCACTATCTCAAATTTCAAGTTTTGTGTATATGGGTTAAAATTACTATCTCAAGTTTCAAGTTTCTATGTCTAACGTTGTCTAAGAGGAATGGTCGTGACAGGTGATAAGTGATCTTATAAGGGTTCTGTTTATTCTTTTGAGTTAATCCTGAAAAGGAAGTAATTGTATCAACATTTTTCAGTTCGATGTTGTAGTGATCGGCCAGTCATTTTCAAGCCCCTTACTGTATCCCTACTATAAGGAGATTATAATGTAATTTTCTTTAACCCCCTGAACGTTCCATATAATTTCATGCAAAATTTCCGTTTCCTTATTTCGTATTTGTAACACTTTAGAAATGCAACCCCTGTGATTAGTAGACTGGATAATTCAGTAAGCAGACATGAGTTTGTCGGAGAATAAACGAAATTGAAAGGAAAAAAGTACTTTTAAAACAATTAAAATTGTTAGTATCTTCCAAGTTAGAATGTGAGACTCACGTAATATTTGAGCGCGTATTGATTATAAGCTGCATCTACGTCCAAAATTTCAATAATTAGGAGATAAGAATTTTCTCAGCCAATTTCAGAATTTAAAAAATTGCTCATTCGTTAGGCATAGATAAGACAAGATAGCGACCACTGATGCGTGAATGCCAGTATTTCAACGTAACATACTTACATAAAATAAGTTTTTTGTTATGTCATCATGAAGAGAACATTTCATTCTATAATTTATAGGAGTATGCTGATTTAATAAAGGGTTATGGGCCCAGGAAAAATATTATTTATGCACAAATGGAACTTATGTCATTTCAAGGCATAAAATTATTATAACAATATTTAATAAACGTTTCGCTTTTATTGAGCTGTGTGTTTTAAATATTTACAAAAATAAATATTATTTATTGACAAAGATTCCTTATTGGCAAATGAATTACAATGACATAAAAGATAAGATCGTAGTTACGTAGATTTCGCGCAATCCAGTGCAACGTTTCAACTTTCAAGATGCTCCACTTTACCATTGTATGTTATTTTTATGCTGTCAAAGAACATTGAGTGACGTTTTCCATGAATCAAACGTATATCATTTGAATTTCGTTCTTAATTTCTAGAATTTTTTAAATATTTGCGAAAATAGTTTGCGGTTGTACAGATTTAGCGCCATCTAAAATAATTTGGTGTAACATTTAAATTTTTGAGTTATCCACTTTACGATTACATTTTTTTTATTTTTATACTGTCAGAAATCGCTGATCAACATTTTCAATGATTCATACACATTTCGTCTTTTGGTCTCGTTCACAGTTATTGCACCTATCATTATCATCCTTTATACACTCGTATGTAAAGCATAAATGACACTTATCAAGAGGCAATATAATGGAAACAATCAATTCTGGTAGTTTTAACTTGTATCAAAATAATTATTAATGTTCTCCACTGTACTAACTACTGTGTCAAAAGTGTTACAAAACTATGCCGACTATACTAAAAACTATGCCGAAAGTGTTACAATTAATTAACCACGTGCCCAGCCATGCCACCAAATACAAGAGTCATTGTATGAAAACCGATAGTCCTTTTCCGCCTTTCTGCTCCAACAATTAAAGTTGTTGCATTTTCAAGTCATTTTGTTTTATTATAACAGGATACAAATCAGAATTACAGAATATAATTAAATTATTTTATTACCTCTAGTACTGCGTATGCGGCGATTGTGAAGGCAGCGAAAAGACTTGAATCCACAGAAGCGAAATGTGGCACAGTGGTGCCTAATGTTTTGGGACAGTGGTGCTAGTGATCATCTGTTTTGTAACGGGCCTTCATTTTTGAGTTCCAATCATAAAACTTTGTAATCATATGTAGAATTTAAATGCACCCCCTATAAATAACGAAAATTATACCACGATAGGATTTTGTAATGTTTTTTTTTTAGTATATGCAAATTATGCACATTTTTTTTGCTTTGTTCCATGGTGGACCCAGTTTGAGCATTCATCTTTCAAATTGACAGAACTTACTATTGAGTAATTTTTACCGGTAACTCTGAAAGAAATAAGCAAAAAATCATTTAAGCGTGAACCATGTTCACACTGTGAGATGGCAAATTTTTAAAGAAGTGTTGTTATTAAAATACAGCGTTACTGATATTGAGTAGTGCTGAGGTTTCAGTACTGACTGAGTCGTTTAGATCTGAAGCTAAATATTAGTGAATGAACTGTCATTTAGAAATATCTATATTTTTTATTTAACATTGACAGCTCTATAACATTTTACAATAATTAGTTTAGGAGAAGCTATGAAACATATGCCACATTTAGCTCCGAATCTGATTCAAAGTTTATATCATTTATGTTTATCATTATTTATAAATACTATTTAAAAAAAATAAAGCCGATTTGACCATAGAGTTTGATTCATTAATTGGAATGAGACTGTTTTATTTTTTTAGCGGTATGATCACTTTAATATAAAACCTGCCTGTGCAGCACTCTTGCTATCATGTTTTTTCTGACAATTTATGGTTTAAACTCTATGATTTTGCTTTAGTGTATTGGGGCTTAATGACGGGTAATGATTATGCTTTTGGTGGGGCTATATTTATGGTACATACTGTTTTGCTTAAGGCCTGGAAAAATGGTGGAAAATTTGGTTTGGGGATAACTGTTATGTTGTTAATATTATTGTACAAAAATATATTACTGAAAATCATTTTAATAATTTTTTTCTTGCAGTCAAGAAATGGAAAGAAATATGTTTGTTTGTGGATTACAGATGCAGAGATGTTACAGTTTTGGGAAAACTATTTGCAATAAAAAAATAAGTTATTTTTTAATCATCATATGTGGTTTTGAACTTTTAAACTTTTTATTTTTAATGTTTGAAGTTTTGAGTACATAATTACTATTTTCTTGTATATTTATTTTTTTTAGGATTAAATGCCTGAAGTGTTGAAAAATGTATATAATTTCAGTATAAGTTATCCAATAGATTAATTTTAGTTTAGTGTTTCTCTTGTAATAATTCCATGATTTCCATAATTTAGCAGTTTAAGTTTATTAGGAATATTAACTAATTAAAAATCCAATCAATTATGAAGTTTCAGTTAAATTGTCTGGAGTGAAAGATATTTTTAAGGTCTGGATGAAAAGTGTCAAAAGGTTGGGCACAAATCTAAAGAATGGACAGTTCGTATTGAACACATGGTTGAACAATTTAAAATGAAACATTATCAGTATGTCTGATTTATGACAGCGTGTCAGTATATCTGGCATTGACAGTATGTCAAACAGTATGTATTGCCAGTATGTCTGACATTGACAGTATATCTGACAGTGTAGTTTTAAAAACTTTTCACCTCTTTAAATGAAAATTATTTTGATGTCTGGGATGATTACTTGTTTATTACTTTCACAATTCCTTTAATAAATTGCAATGAAATTAAAATTATGAGGGAACTGCTGAATGTCACTAAGGTTAATTTTTTAAAGAAAAGACCAGATGGAAAAAAGATGGCAATTAGTTTTAGATTGCCACATATATTAAGAAGTAGTCAGTAGGTTGTGGTATATGGCTACAGGCATTTCGAAATGATGTATTGGGTTTAGCCAAGCGTCTCACTGCAGAATGTCACTAAGGTCAGTTTTTAAAGAAAAGACCAAATGGAAAAAAGATGGCAATTAGTTTTAGATTGCCACATATATTAAGAAGTAGTCAGTAGGTTGTGGATGTTTAGCCAAACATCTCAGCTCGCAATCTGATCACGAATGTGTTAAAATAAGTTAAAATGGTTATGTCATTTGTACTAAACCATGGACAACCAAGAGTGATCTGGATGGATGCATTTAAGGAAATTTTATGAGTGAACTTGTGGAAGTATGTATCGTGGAATAAAATTTAATTGGAATTATTGATATAGTTTATTATCAGAGCACTATGGGACAAATTTTTATTACACAACAAATGTTACTTATGATGTTATTGCTTAAAAAAGCAGAGGAGTTTAAAAAAAATTGCCTCTTGTCGGCGGACCCAATTTTTTTTGTTTGCTATATTTGAAAATAAAAAAGTCAGATATTCATAAAATTTAAAATTGTTGCTTTTGTTAAGTGTAGCCATTTTTCTTTTTCGTTTTTAACATCATGGCGACTCATTTTAGTAAATACTTTAATTTTTTATACAAAGGAGACCGACAAAAGTTCATACAATCATATAGTGTCGCAAGAATAAAAATAACAAAAGGTTTATTTAAATTGTCATCAGACAAATGAAAAAGTGAGGTTATTTTTCGTAATTGTTTGTAAATGCTATTTGGAAATCCTTAAACCAGCAAGATGAAACAAAATGTAGATTGTGTTTTGTTTTATACTTTATACACAAATATAACATGCTAAGCCATGAAACTTGCAGGAACAACAGAATAGTTGAAAAAACCCCCACAAAACTTGAAAAGAGGGAAAAAAGGTGTAAATTTTCAGAACACAGAATGAATGTCAATGTCAGTTAAAAGTTTATTTTTAATTAAATTAGACAATGGGCACAAAATAAAAAAAGCAATCGGTAATTTTACAGAATTGCAACAAAAAAATTGATCATTTTTTAAATTGTTTCTAAAAATTATTACAACTTTATTAGGTTTTTATTGTTTTTTATTATTATTTTTTATTAATAATTTTTGATATATTAAATATATAGTGTATGCACATTTATTAACAAATTTTTTTTGTCTTTTATTATGGTTACAAGTTGTATTAATACTACTGAATTATTTGGTTCTTCATATTCTAAAAAAATACGAGTTTTTTAAAAATTTTATTCTATTTGTTAAACACCAGGCCCATTGTAGCCGCATTTCTTTCCATAATTTTAATACTTTTGGGAACAGTAAAAAGATTTTGTTTGAATAGTACAATATAACGTCTGACTCAGTCATGCTTCTAGATATAAACTGGGTATAGCCAAAAAAAATAAACTTTACATGATTAAGGCATGTCAGAGGATAGTACATTCCTAGGTGGCAATAGCTGTCTTTTCCAGCACAAGGTATCTTAAAAATAGCAATTTTCAGAATGAAAAACAGCAGCAATGCTTTACTTTATTTATAAAAAATATATTTTTGATCGGATTCTAGCTCGTCATCGAGGACACAGCATAGACCTAAAGTCTATAGAAGTGATTCGAAAGAATTTGCTTTTTTGGGTGCCATCTTGGAAACTGACTTGGAAAAAAATTGTCTTAATTGCTTTGTATCGGAGGGGAATTATTTAGAAGGGATGAAAATGATTTAGGAGCACAAAAAAAGATTTCACGTTATTAAGCAAGTCTCGGTATTTTGGTGTGTTGAGATATAAAATAATAAATTAATGGGTTTCTTATTTGGACAACAGAGAGAGTCTTCGGGAATATATAATTTTACACTGAATTTAAAAGAGGTAGATATGATAATAATATCAGAGACTTTATCATCAGAATAGCTAACGAAAAGGTTGGCGGGGAAAGAAGGTATCTGGGATTTTGCAAGAACCAATAAAGTAATAATTAATAAAGTTTCAGAGGATTAAAATGAAAGTTTTGTACAATTCTCTGAAGGCGATCTCCACCAAAATGTTTGCTTTTGTCGTGCTAACCTAAGTGTCACTTTTTTGTTAGTCGCATAAAGTATGACAATTGTTATAAAAACACTTATTACATTTTATATGATTAACAAGAACACCACATTTACAAATGAATCATAGGTATGGATATTATGTTAGCCTTTGTGAGATGAAAAATCCTTGTATTTTTCTATCAGGTTGACAAGAAGGTAATCTCGGTTTCCATAAATAAATAGTGTTGTTTGTTTGGAAAGACTTCTGTCGGTGTTATTATTTTCTCCTTTTGACGTTTGACAGCTGTCACTTTTAGGTTACTTTTTCAAGGAAATTTTGTTGCGTTTTACAGCACTTAGTTTAAGGTCAAATTTTATGGAGTACAAGAAAGATGACCAACTTTCTGATCTACGTACTTCTACTGAATTGGGGATGATCAAAACCAAGCCTTAATTCATATAACTTTATGTGAAATTGGAGAGAGGTTGAACGTATCAAACACTACAATCATTTAAAATGTCTTAATTAACAAAATGAATTAATATTTGCATTATAAATAAAAAGAATTGTGACTGTTGTTGAAAAATGAATCGTTTATAATCAATTGGAAACGATCATGATCCAAGTTTGATGAAGCAGTTCGTGAACATTGAGAACTGAATTGATTCAAAAGAGGATCATGCTGTTAATTTAGTGGTATTACAAAAGTTTGAGCTGCTTTCAAGGAACCAAATGGTCAATTCAGATATTAACTGTCAATAACTAACGAAACTCGAGGAAACGATCAAAGAAAAACACTACAATCGGCAAATCGCAAAGGAATTGTGTTCCACCAAGACAATGCAAGGCTTCGCATATCTTTGGTAACTTTATTGGACTTTGGTCTGGAGGTCTTTGTATAAAAAAATCTAGTATTATTTCACGTTACAAAACTGTCAACCCAATGGAACAAGACCAAATGCCTTCGTTAAATAGAAAGTTCATTGCTGAAGAATGATTCAAATTAGTTGTGAAAAAAGTGACGGTTTTTAAGCCCAAAATGAAGTGTAGTAGATGTTTGTCTTGGGTGATGAAGAAGATTAGCATATTGCTGTTGTTTTTTTGGTCTGTCTAGAATTGGTCTGACAACATAATTTGTATGATGGGGAAAATTGTTTTAGAAATGAATAAAAAACAAAAGTAAACTGAGTCTCATATCAACTATCATCCTTGACGTAACAAAGTTCACAAGCAGGGTCCATAGACCAACTAACCCAATCTCGACCTTTACAGAGTGGGACGTGGGAGTCCACAGCCTATACCGCGGCGCTCGGCCCTGAGCACCAGTCCCGCTGACAGCTGGAGCGTCCCAGCCTCACCCCTGCACCGCCGACCGCCTCGGCAGCATCACGCGTGCTACCCTCACAACCGCTAGCGGGACCCGCTGCTTCCTTTCCGCCACGCACTAGTCGTGTTCCATTTGATTTGGGCTATGCGAGTTGGGACAGACTGTAGCAGCTTTGTATTTTTTTTGTTATGATCGTAGAACGTGGATACTATCACAAATGGACTAGCAGTGATGTTCTTTAGTAAGAAACGAAGTATTTAAATTGTAGTGGAAGCGAGGTGTAAATCGTCTCTCCCTCTTTCTCTCAGTATATCTCTTTCTTCTTTTAATTCTATTTAAACAAGTTCGACTGTTATTGTATTTGCCTGACTTTATTTCATCTTGCATATCTTTGATTATCAATGGGCAGAATATGCTAATGCCACCATAAAGTTTTTTTTTAATTTTTGAAACTAGACGTTTTTTGATACGTAAAAGTTTCTAAACTTCGAGGTAAATATGAAGTCAAGTTTGAAAAAAATGAATTTGTATCCTGAAGATAACATTTTAATGCGAGTCGCCAGCAATTACACTGTCAAGGAACTAATACGATACAAATAAACCTATATTTATTCGCAATTTTTTATTAGTACCACGAAGACAAATTGCATTTTGTAGTTTGTTTTTTATCCCCTGTTAAATAAACATGCAAATATACAGTGTCTGGGACTACGTGTCGGACAAAGAAATACGTTATTCCTTGATTGAAAAATAGTTGTCGTTAAAATTAAATTTAAAAGATGACTTTTTTTTCAGATAATGGAAAATAATATTCATAATTATTTGTCTTTTTCGTGCACACGATACTTGTGCATATTGTTCAGCGCCACTCCGGGGAATAACCGGCGAATTACTGTGAAGACATTCCCACTGGGGATAAACACCACACTCCAGGCAAGTAATGGGTGTGTTAAGGAGAGTTATGTGTAATATTTTTTGCACTCAATTAGAAAAAAGGCGTGTTTTACGTGTTTTTATTTATTTCAATGACAATTTATTTCTTTATAGCCAACAAATAGCATTTTTCTTTGACCAACATCTATTCCCGGACACCATGTATATTGTTATGATTTCATCATCGAAGTGACTGAACAACGATCAATACCTGTAGATGCGTGGACCCAATTTTGTTAGGTTCATATGATTGATGTTATTTAGTAAGATTAATACATAACATTTAAGGCATCTTTTTAAAGATTAAATATACATATTTTTTATTTAGATTCAGTGAGATGTGATTTTGGATCTATTAAGGTACACTGGTACGTAAAGGAAAAAACCTTCCTAGTCACTCCAGTCTGCTGAAGTTAAGCATTATATTGACTGCTTTGATTCTCTGTCTGACTTCATTATTTTGGATTTTATCCTTCTAGGACATTCTTAACTCTTTCCATCGTCCTTCATCCATGTATTAGCACCAAGTTTTTTCTATCCAATTGGATCATTTATCCCAGGTAGACACTCTCTTCAACAGCACCAATGTTAACATTACTGACATTTACCAGTCTTGGTATGATTTAATTTTTTAGGCATAAAAAATTCTTCTGAATGGGCTTGGTATGTTGGTAAAGTTATGACATCTGTCATGCAAAATAAATTCTTTAGCCGATTGACATGTTAAGATCCGTATTGAAGATACATACTTATGTAAGGTCTTTTCGAATATACTGGATCTGTTCAGCAACAATTAAAGGATATGTTGTTACGTTAATGAATCTTGGTGACAAATATTTCAGTTCCAGAGTGGTCAGTTTTCCTTGAATCAAATATGTAATATTGCAAAAACAATTGGTATGTTTTAGAGTAAATTTTTGATTAATTCAGTTGTTTTTTTTTAAAAAGATTATAGTGTTAATTTTATTATGAAAAATTTTATAAAAAGAAAAATTATCGTACGCCAAAATTGATACGATAAAGCAAGAGAAAATATTTTTAGCCTCTACTTCTCAATACACTGATATGATAAATCGAAAAAATGGTAAAAAAACAGAATAATGGTAAAAAGCAGAGGACACACGGATAGCACACAACTAAAATTTTTTTCCGGCTTGCCCAGATATTTCATGGAGCGCGTTGTGTAATATTTATAGTCTTTTAAATATTGGTAGTTATCTTTAAAAGACTATAAATATTACACAACGCGCTCCATGAATTATCTGTTTTAATGTTTATTATTAAATTAAATGTTTTCTTGATCATAATTACATTTAATCCATCTTGCATCCGAGAGTCTGATATCAGACCCGAAACGTACGTGAAACTCGGATGGGAAGTTCTGTATAAATTCGCTAATTAATGTTCGTGCGTACAAAGAGTAAAAACATGAATTGCCAGTATAATAAATTTTTCTTTCCGTGAAATGATATTTGTATCATTATTCAAAGCCTAATAAGTGTTTTTTTTGTTCCTAATCAGTGTTTTGAGGCTAAGCGGCGTCAGGTGTTTGTGAATGTGTGCTTAATCCTTGCATTAACATTGAATTAACACATCTTAAGAACAGTTAATTCAACGTTAATTCATAATAATAGTCTCATTTTGTATTCAGGGACCCGTGGAAGCCAGCTCGCTATACCAATGTAATACTAGCACCTGTGAATATACCATTTATTTCAACATTTGAAAGTTCACCATTGAAACTATCTGTCAGAACATTCTGCTTTGTACACAGACTAAAATATTCTGAATTTGTACCCAAATTGTTATACCAAGACACTTAACATTGTTGCCAACATGCTACATCAAGTAATATAGGAATATATATTGAAATTTTCTATGGTTTATTACAATATATAGTTCCTAAAAAGTATAAGTTATATTATAACTTCGAAAGACGAGAGAGTTCTTGCTGATTTTTCTTTTTTAAAGTTAAGGAGACAAATAATGTTTTGTAGAGTGAAACAAAAACTCTAAATATTCAACTTACGTAATATGTGGTTTAAAGCATTATTTACGGGCAGTGGTTGTGTTTATATTATTTTGTAAATATTGCGAAGAAAAATAATTTATTTTTGTTGTCAAATAATGGCTTCAAACGGTAGATGGAGGAGCGTGTTTAGGCTGCAAACACGTAAAAACGAACGATTGTTTCCGAAAATAAAAATTTTTTGTAGCATACAAGTCTATTTTGTTTCGGTGTAAAATTTATTGTAAATTTCTCATAAGTTATTCCTGATTTGGTTGTTTTTGGATTAGGCATAATGGAAACAAATATAAAATATACTGACGAAAGAAGAAATGAGCAAAGGTGAACTTTCGCCAATAGATGGACATGATTGCTTTGTATGATTCCTGATGTTTGATAGTTCCTTACTACGAATGTGTAAAAATATCTTGCAGTGGCATAACTTTGTATTGATATTAGAATTTGTATGTATATATTGGAGTTGCGAATTCATAAATAGTTAAAGGCTTAAAAAAACAATTATATTTTTTTGTCATCAGAAGATGCTAGTTCCCAATAATCCGGGTTGCTGTCTGATATCGACGGAATACAGCACCGAAAGATATTTTGTAGTATGAACTACCGTCTACCGTTAGTATGAGCTACTACCGTCTCCGCTTTAATCAATAAAATTGAATTATGAAAATTTATATTTTTGATATGTTTTTTATTTTTAGTTTTTAAATTTTTGGGTTATGTATATCACTAAAGTAAACAGATGGGCTAACGGAAATTCTAGTTGATTTGGCATATTGTTTTGATTGTATTGTTTTGATCTGACCAAATCTCAGTTTAAATCTGTACCATCACCGAGGCCCTGATAATTTTTCATAGGGCTCCACGTACAGCTTTTGGATTTGTCAAGAAAATTACTGAAGGTTTAAAAAGAAAACATGGTAAAGGAATATTTTAGTTTCTGAATATAAATTGTTATATTGGGAATTGTTTCTTACAGAAAGGCGGAATATTCAAACTACACCAGAATCGTGGATTCTGTTTCTTTCTGCCTTCTGTTTTTCTTATTTATTTTCAGTAAATGGTTTTTCAAGTAAAATCACTGTATGTAGTAAATTTTTGGTGTTCAGACCTCTTCGATAACAATTCGTTTGCATTGGGACCTTTTGGGTACAAAACCATAAAAATGAGAGTAATCAGAGTATTTAACGCACTATTCGATGGAGCTTGAAAAGCTAAGTACAGCTATGTATATACATATATATATATATATATATACATATATATATATATATATATATATATATGTATATATATATATAAAAAATAATTTTCACACGTTTGTCGACATCAACAATATTATAATAATTTTAGGCAATTGGCGATCATTTAACGTTTAAAATGTTACCTGATAAATGCGTAAATAGAGAGACGAGATTGATGGAATATATTTCAGTGAATTATAAAGTCGTAATAAATAATTTCAGAATCAAATTGGTGAGCCGTATAGAGAAAGATTTATTGAAAATATTAAATTTTAATTTTACTTGACAATTGAAAAAAAATTTATATTTAGACTGATTAAACATTTTTTCTAAATAATAAACGGCTTTGTATTAATATGTTGTGACAACGAATGGGATATTATATTTTTATGCGTGATTATATAATTAACGCTCCTTCCGTTTTGAAACTTTTTTGAATTGGAAAATTGTCTTTTCTAACATTTAATTGGCAAGAGAAGTGAAAAGGGGACTAAGCGACTGTCACAGAAATTCAAATCAATATAGGAAAAAAGTTCATAAGGAGTAGTTTTGGCATTGTGACATACGAGTTAGAATTTATTATCAGATGTTAAGGGGAAATGCATGTCTGTTTATTGAACAGATAAAAATTTAAAACTGTTTTCATGTGCTTCAACATTATCTAAGAAGTAATTGAAAAAAATAAATTTTTAAACGAACGTACATATATCGATAGAATTATATATTTAATTCTTCGAGATCTGTGCTTTATGGGAACTTCTTGTCAATAATATTGTTACACCATTGTTTCACAACACAGTATATGTGGGTGTTGCGCTAAAGAGTAATCGCTATCGATGTATTGTTATAATGTTACTTAAAGCTGCTTTCTTATCGAGGTTTGCTTCGCATATTTGCTAAGTTGGTAATCATAGTTGGAGAAAAAAAGCACTGTGATGTACACTTAATGTAGATACCTATTTGAAGTGTTTAATTAAATGAAATAAAATCAACTGTAATATAGTACTTTGCAAAACTTGCGAGTGAATTGAATGCAGTGAATGGATAAATTCAATTTACTAGCAAGAATCATATTTTTGCACGATGGTAATACTAAAACTATCTTGCTATCTTAATGTTATTGTCATTTACTGTATTAAAGAGTCGTGTTTGTTATACTTTATATTTAATGTGTAATCAACTATTGAAAATTATTAAGACACGATTATAATATAATGTGTACCTAAAATAAAATGTGGAAGAAAGTAACCCCTTCTGCGTTTTTTGTTCTGCGAACAGCAAAAAAAGAAAGAGACAAAACTTATCTAATTACCATAGAGAATATAAAGGAGAGAATGAACGGCTTACCACACAGAGTATTTAAATCACAGCCATTGTTTTGAAAATATTTAAATAATTTTTCTTAACTTTCATCAATAAGGATTTCGATATGAAATAAAACTTCACCTAGCTAGCAATACTATTGACAATATGTCATAAACAATTGTCAAATGGTAATGCTGGGCAAATGTCAAAAGTACTGTAATAAGCTTTTTTCGTGGCTTTCTACTGAGAGTTTGTATTCTTTTTTTACTTAAAGACTTATCATTCGTTGCCAGTATTTCATATTTGTGATTTTATTATGGTTATATGTAGAAGTGTTAGAAAGCGCGTCGTGCCTAGATTTAGTTGTACGTTGTTTTGTGCTTTGTTCGTCGAAATATCGCCAGTTAAGGTTATATGTGTATTGGTTAAGTGCAGTGAAATTTTGCTTAATCAGGTTATAAAATTAGCTATAGTATTTTTTGTACAAGTATGAGCTCATTTGAACGAGTTGAAAATGAAATTTTTAAATCAATTTCTCTAAAAGGAACGGACAGATTAAAAATTTTGATTAATGTAATATTTTACTTAAGAATTTGTGGCACCATCAATTTTTGATTTAAAAATTTTCTGTCTATTGTTCAATTTCAGTCGTTCTTGTTTGTTGAAACATAAAAAAATCTAGTGTGGTTTTGAGAAGGATGTTTTTGTTCCATGGAGTATTTCTTTTTTAATTTATTCAAAAATTTAATTAATAGTTGCGTAAAGTTCTTTATTATTTCTTTTTTATTAAATATAGTTGCATTCTTACAATATTATTATTTTGTAGCTTATTAAATAATTTTATTTGACACTGAAGTGTTAAAAAAATTACATTTCAAGAAATTAAAATGAAATTTCACTGCATTTGCTAATATTTAAATATGTAATTGTTCCTTTGTTCCCTTACTTAATCATAGTAAGGTTTTTGAAACACGAGGAAGAGATAGCGGATAAGATCGAAACTAAAAAAAAATTAATATCGAGCAGCGGTACTGTGTGAAAAATGTTTGAAATTTTTTTTTAGGAAGCAATTTCAAAATTCGAAAAGTGCCTGTATGTATATCATTTTACAAATTCACAAAATAACCGGTTTTAGTTTTTAGCGATGTCTGTTTGTAAGCGTTTAATTTTAATATTAGATTTATATAAAATAATAATAATTAATTAAACGATTAATTAATTTAATAAATTATATGATAATTTGTATATTTGAAAGCATCCTAGTCTTTTTGTATTTTATGCATTACAAAATAATATTTATTTAAATAAAAAATCATCGTGTTGTATGTTAAAAGTTTTATGTGCTATATTATATTATAGTGTTGGTAAATTATAATAAATTTTATATGTATTTTTTTTTAGACAGTGCCTCTGTTGTGGCGAAGTTTTGTTTTTTCCACGTTGATATTTCCTTGGATGCAACTTTGTTTTATTTTTCCTGGTATGTTGTAATATTTTTTTGCTTATGAAAGTTTCGTGGGTAAACTTGTCTAATCTGTAAAAAAAAATTTTTTTATCCAAATGAATTTTTGAAAAATCACTAGGTTTTTTCATAACAGTTCACTTGAATAATTTTCATCTTGTTTTCGTAAGTCTATTTTATAGCTTGGACAATTATTACCGACCACAAAACCTAATACTGTTTTCCGTTTTTCTTTTAAATGATTTATGAAATTGAAGACGAGTCTATATTGCTATATATTAATATACATTTTGTGGCCATTTTGAAATTTGTAACTTTAATTAAATTTGCATAAAGAAAGTGCATTGAATATTTCATGTTTATGACTATTTAAACTGGCTTTGAGTATGTGTGTAACGGTATAATATCTTATTAGTCAATTAATTTATATAGTTTAAACTTTCTTGTTAACCTAAAAAGCTGTCCGCAAGCACAGGGAATGGTTGGGTTGATTTTTTGCCACAAAAATTTGCCAAAAAATATTTTAGGGTCATGGTAATTTAGATGATGTATTTATTGAATGTATTTAAGAATACTGACAAAAATAACAGTTTTAAATAATCGCCAGACATAAAGAAAACTTGCTTGTGAGTGCGAGTGAAAAATGATATGGATATTATAAAATCTAGCAAGTGAATATTGCTAGATTTATGATATAGTAAGTAAATAACGTATAAAGAAGGCAATGAAACAATAAAGCTTAAACAAATATTGTTTTTTACAAAAAAAACTGCATTATTGTAAGTAAATGCCATGGGTAAAACAGTGGGATACAGATGGCAGTGGAGGGCGCAGACAGTCTCATTCGTGTTGACGATGACAATTAATCAAATACATGAAGTATGGTGTGGAACGAGAGGCCCAAGTACCATATTTTTTAAACACACCTATGCATACAGTACTTTCTATGAGTCATGTAGTCTTTTTGTGTGCCGAACGTATTGTGGTAGGACTTTTATTAAGTAAATAAATAAAATGTAATGAAATGATACATTATATTTAAAAATAAAAAAAACAGTTATTAGTTTGTGGCTATACATATTGATAAAAGTGCAAGAATGAGTTATATGTGTGGCCTTATTCAGATTTTAGAATTCTATCATATGGTATATTTAAAGATACTATTCCAAAAACCCTAAGGGCTTTTTGCTGTGCATATTTCATAAAGGATGCTATGCCAAGAACCCTTAGTTTTTTAGACGTGAGAAGATTTTTGCTGTAAAATACATGATTGTTTAAAAGCTGATTTTGTATATATACATAACTAATTTCCGCACTTGTCCTTTATACCATTAAAAAGTTTCATCGAAATACTCAATCTTTTGTTTCAATCTGTTGTAAAATACCAAATAGATACCAAAGCTTGTTTACGTGGTCATTATATCGATGAAAAATCTGTGTAGATTTGTTTCAAAATTGTTTTAATTTATGATTCTAAATAGGGTTATAATAAAATTATGCAAATATTAAAAATGCAAAACGGAATAATAACAAAATATAATACTTAGAACGATGTATTCTTCCATGTAGACGATTCTATTTGTCAAATTGTCTTGTGCTGAGAAAAAATAATGTTTATGTTGTTGCTATGGCAACTCAGACATTTTACAGTGAGCCAATAGTAAGTCACTTTGATACAATAACTGAATTTCGGCTACAGTAATGATTGAAATTAATATAATTGTTATTTTTAATTTAAAATTGTTTATGTATCTAAGCATTATTGAATAAGTTATATTATATTTGTTTAGAAATTGAAAAGTTAAAATGCAACTTTAATTTTAAAGTGACAGTTCATTATTTACTATGGAATGTCTCGGTTGCTATGACAACTAAGCAAAACTTTACCTCTGTATAAAACATGTTTCCACGTAAAGTAAATCTATTTGTACGTTTAAACGGAATAGCAAAACGCGAATTGAATTTTATATAGCTTTTATAAAACAAGTGGTAAGCTTATTATTAAAATATCTATTTATGTAATAGTCTAATTAATAAACACAAATAAATTAATTTTAAATATAAGTTTGAAGCGTGCGTGCTTAAGTCTAAAATATTCAAAGAGTTGTATAAATTTGTTATAATATAAATTAGAATAAAATATCAGTTTTTTTTGTAACAAATAAAGTGTGTACTTATATACAATATATAAATATGTATAAATATATATTAAATTATATATTAAATAAGAAAACGAAATTGGAGTGTGTTTATTTCGCTCTTTTGCTTCGTGGGTTTCGAGATCTGTCATAACTGGGAATTTCGTTACGGAGTCCATATATAAAGTATACGAATTGAAAATATTATCAGGTGGGTACGCATTAACGACCAAAAATTTATAAATAACAATTACACAACTATAGAATTTCAAATAAAACATTTTTCTTTGTAAATTACTGTTCTGTTTTTTCTTAACTGTGTCTGATTATGTAGTTGATTCTAATATATGGCAATATACACATGTTCAATTCTTGTAGAGAATATTAATGTTGAAGTGGTAATAGGTGTACGTTTGTTTCAGAATACATTGAACTTGATGAAATTCCATTTTCAATACAATGCTTATTTTTTATTTTTCTGTCTTCGAATTCTAAAGCAGTCGGTGCCACATTAGTACAGTCAAAAGGTTCAAAAATGTAGATTTGTAATGATGGTGCCTTCCATTCCACTTTTTCAAGGGTCATCTCTTGAGAAATTTGTCAAGTTGACGCAGTCTGCGTGGTTATGATAAATACAATATCTATAGTATTATACCTTTTTATTCGCAGTCAGGAAAATAGCGATAGAATTCTTTTTCCAAGTTTAGCAAATGGAGTGAATGTTCTTTTGTATTTCTTCGTCAATCTCGGAACACTGTCCAAAAATAATTGGGTTCAGCTTATCAAACGTAGAAAATTTTTTCTTTCGAATTTGCTGATCTATAGGCAGATTTTAATGATAAACGCATGTTTTATCTTCAAATGCAAATATCTTGTTTGTGCCTTGTATCATATTTTTAGATCCTGGGAGCTGAAAACTCAATTTATTTAGTTGTGTAAAAAAATCCACTAAATAAGCAAAATGTATTTGATATTTGCACCGAGAGAACTGATCCAGCAATTCTTTTTTTTCCTTACTAGTTACGGATAATTTTATTTCCTTTTTGTTCATACAATCTCGTCAGCATATTTTCCTTGAAAAACCAGCGCACTTTGGCGTGAAAACATAGTGTTTCATGTTCAGAGTTTATATCGGAACATAATTTTTGGACGAGACAGGTATTAAATGCACTCCTTTTAATGAAGTTGACTACATTTTTAGCTGTTTATCATCATAATAGCAAAGCATTTACGGGAGCATTTTGGTTGCTTGTGCCATAATGTTATCGACAAGCCATGAATAAAATTAAACTCTAACAATATAATTTAAATATCTTTAATCTTCATGTACATTATTTGTTTTATACTCAAAACCAAACTCTTTCAAAATGTTCTCCATTGAGGTTTTACCATGCTGAAAATACTCAATACGTTCCTTCGACTTTCCCAAAATTTTTTTTTTGGGACTTTGGGCATTAAAATAAAACAAAACTATTTGTTTAATAATGCTTTCCGCAAAATTATTTATTTATCAACTTTTATTACTTATGGCGGATTTATTGTTACATGAGCAATATCTTGCAGTCGACCAAAACATCAGAAATTGAGAACTTAGTTTTCTGTAAGAGTAGTTTAAACAACTTGTCCTGCCAGTAAAAATAATGTAGAACCTAAATTTTCAACGTCACTGATCATAAGAATCATATGAACTTTCAATCGGTACTGATCTATGAAATCATGACTGTCATTTAGACTTCGTCCGTGGTTTAAACTGTGACTGATCTTACAGGCCTAAGAACGAATACTATGTTTTTATTTTACATTTTTCCTAACGGTTAAATGACAATTCATCTGTCAAAACGACATTGGACGTTACACATTGCCAAACTGATTATTGGCGTTCTTTATTTATTTATCAACTTTTACGCTTAGTACATATTGCGGACTTATTGCTATATGAGCAATCTCTTCCAGTCAACCATGACAATTGGTATTGAAATTTAGTTGGTAGACTGTAAGAGATTTTTAATGAAAATTATATATAGTACATTAGACAAAAAAATACAAAAATACAAAAGTATAAGTAATGCAAACTATTGACATGATTTGGGATGAGAAAGACAGGAAAGGACAAGGGCACAAAGGAAAAGGTTTCCGGAGAGGTAGGACTTTTTCACTCGATCTTTGAAAATATTTAGGGACGTGATTTTCCTGGTGTCAGGATCCAGGTGTGATGAAGAGGCTTATTAATTTCTTCACAGGGACAACTCGGTTCACCATTTGCACACTCTTTTTTGATATTATCTGCCGTTTTTAAACTTACACCACAAATTTTCACAGTAAGTTCTCGTGTGTTATTAAGATTAAGTTCTTTTAACTTCGATGGATCTTGTTTAATTTCGCTCAAAAATGTCAAAACGTTGTTGAAAACGATGTGCGTTTGTTGATTAATATTGACACCAATAGATTTAATACTGCGCTCAAAAAAAGTTTCCATTTAATTAAACAATGAAAATGTACAAAAATAATAAACAATTCCATCTAACGAATAGAGTCAAAAGATATCGGAGTCCAAAGTAATAGATAACATGAAACAGAAGTTATCAATAGTTCGTAGTCAATGTGCAAATCACTATACGAATCGGGTTTTATTGCCTCGCATGCAAGGGGACTGCGTCTGTAGTATAGTTCCTTGAATGCAGATATAAGTCCAATCGGGGTGTAACATGGGTCTCCCAGTTAATCCTGCTAAGCACCAGACTATTCTTATTGGGAGAAGGAAACTCCATTCTAGGATCAGTATCCTTGATATCCCCAACTGTTTGGATATCCACAATATCCAAACTTGATTCTAGCGGCAGATTAATTTCTTAATTGGCAGCTCCAGTTTAATGATGTCAGCCACCATCAAGTCTACAGCAGAATACATTCCCTATATGGACATTTCATTCCCTTTGAAACCAAAATTCATCTGTGTCAAACGCTGCTATTCCCTAAACTAGACTCCGGAGACTTGCATTATCCTGATCTTACAAAACAATTGTTGGACAAACTTCAGCACCTTCAACATTTATGGTTCACGGTTCATGCTGCGAAGCTATGGAACAAACTCAATTCCTACTGCAGACTTTCACCATCCATTTAACCATTCAAAAGTCATCTGAAAAAATCATACCGCGCCTAATATTACTTTTCATTTCTTTTCGTACCTCTCTTCCTTAATCCTTCTCCTTTCTTTTCCTCCATCAATCCTCATTGGAAACCCCTTTCGACGCATCAAATTAGATTATTTCTTGTTTTTTCTCATAAATTGGCTTATTATATTTTGTATTCACATTGTGTTATCTACCTACCCTATTAGTTCATAATTGCGCTGCAATTCTGGCTGACTGTAAGACATTGCTCTTGCCAGATGATTATTCATTAAAGATTCCTCTACCATCCACATATTTCACTTCTAAATTTCATACTTTAAAATACATACTCATATACGATTCTGTTGTATGGCGTAGTGTGCTGATGATCTGCTTTTATATACTTCTGATAAGTCAAAAACCATAAATGCTTTAAACACTGTCATTAATTTGATCAAATGGATTAGCTCTTAGGTTTTTGTCCTCATCCAATAGTGCTGTGGAGATCTTCACTAGGAGTATAATAACACCATTATATCTATTTTCTGTAACTCCTTTCAATACGTATCTTTAATAATAACAAATTCCTATGTATACTCCTAGATTTAACATTATTCTGGAATACGTACATTGAAATTGTCATTACTCAAATTATTGAAATTGATTATTTGAATAATCTCCCTACACTGACTGGTGTGTGGTGACCTCACGCCATACCACACTAAAATTTATCCATAGTGTTCTGATATACAATCATCTGGACTATGGTTTCTTTTTGCTTGGCTCCATATCCAAAACCATAAAATCCACTTTCGAACTTAAACACTGAGTATTGTAATAAGTGCAATGACGTTCAGTTCTATAAATGCCCTGGAATTCAAATGTATTGATCTTCCTATACACCTCTGTCGGCAATACATGGTCGATCGTTACTATGAGGTCAAGACTATGAGATATGTTCGGCTTAGGGACTCTAAATTTCTTACAGTCTCTCTAATTCTTTTCCAAAAAAATACAGTTTCCTGATTGGCTGCTTACTCCTTACGGGAAATAATCTCTTAGATTGCAAGGGTGGGGTACTTCCAGGTGTCGTACTTGGGGTACTTCCAGGTGTCATACCTACTATATTGATAAACCTTGGGTTTCGAAAAACATGAAATGTTGGTGTTGTCTTACATGCATTTGGCACATTGTTCTTTTCTAGCATATTGACTAAGCTGTAAATAAAAAACTCTAATCTGTATTGCAGGACGGAAAAGTCGATTTGAACCATTTTATATTTGTATGCTCTTTAAATGATTTTCCACGATTTATGTATACTTTATTAAAATAAAAGGTCCAATTTCCTATCAACGTTAGATTATTTTTAGCATTTGCCCATAAATGCCTCCTAAAATTAATAATTTTGATATCATTCTTTCTCATACATTTAGAAAGAATGCATATTCATGCATAATTCTGTATTCTTCTCAATTTTGTAATTACGTTTGCATTACAGGTAAATATTTTTTTTTTAATTTATCTGTTTCATTTTACTTTACTTCTTATTTATTTATTTTTTGTCCGTTTCTATAATTAATGTTTTTAATCAAGCAATAATAACAGATATCCAGGAAATTATCTAGTCTTGTTGCTTAGCTATATTGAAGATAACATGATATTGGCTAAGTTCTCTTGTCAAAAAAGAATAGACGACATTATAAAAAGTTAAACATATTGAATAATTTAAAGCACGTTCAAATACCAAAACTATTAACAATGACGTCATTCGTTTAATGCGGTAAATAGGTTTCCTTCTGAATTTTCGAACGACTTTCCATTTGTTTTGTGAATATTTCTGACACTTTATTTTGATATATAATAATATTAATATCAACGTTTTTGTGACTACGTATGAGAATGAAATCAATAATTTTTTAAAATAAATAATTTTACCAGTCCTGTTTACCTTTTCATTATTATTGGGATTTAAACGAATATGGGCCTCAACCTGTAAAGGATTTGTGCAAATAAACTTACAGTACGTTCACTAATAACACATGATACTATGCATCTTTCTAATAGAATTTACCAAGCTCTAAAGTCTGTAAAATAATAAGTAACCGGTCACAGAACACAGACGTAAAATCGGTAACATTACGAAAATTTTTCAAACGTCTATACGCTTAACGGTAGGTTTACGAACACGCCCTTTGACATATGCAAGTGTCAAAATCATAAATGTCAAATTTCAATCAGTTATAAAACTAACTTGTGAACAGCAAGTAGTGTCACGTCAGTAATATTGACTTAAGCTATTTATTTTAATAATTTTTACTTTTTTCAAGAAGTATTTTATAAATCAATGATGATATTATTAGGTGTATTCAATTAAGAAAATTAGGGCAAAATATTGTTATTTTTAAGACTGACATTTGTAAGCAGTTAACAGTGACTTAACAAAAACACCGGTGTCTATTATTTTGCTGACTGGGAACTGACTACAGTTATCGTTGATTTGGTGAGGATAGTAAATAATAACGTAATTTATTGATAAATTTATGTTTTATTAAAAATAACATATTTTAACAAAAATATTGAACAAGTGTCTTTTTTTATTTAACCGAAAGAAAAAAACTTATTTTGTTAAAATCAATATAAAAATTGTCATTTACTTTTTCGACTTACTTAATTTGAATTTTTTGTCACTAAAAATTTAATATATAAACGAGATATCTAACGCGAATAAATAAAAAAAAAATTAAAATGTAAATTTTACACTGAGAATATGCATTATTAAGGGAAGTTTATATAGTATATATTTGTATACTATGTGTTACATTCTGGAACAGCTCCAAAAATTTATTTCAAATTTGAACTGTAGTTGTTTGTGGTTAGATTATGTTTATAGTAATTTTATGAGGATATCATTTAGGTTTATATATATGAATAATTCTTTAATAAATTAAATTGTCTTATGGACATCAGACATAGGAATGTCTGATTTATTTTCAGTCTCAAAAAATATAAGCATAGTTCTAAGTAATGATCATGATTCAAATGGTCGAAATCTTTTTACTTTTTTATTTGATAGCCTGTATTTCTGGAGAACGATCCATATTTTTTTAATGTAGATTTGGGTGCCAGCCAGAGTAAAACCTTGATTTTATTCTCAAAAATTTCTTTCTCTATTCGCACAATTGGAATTCTATGCAGAATCCTTCATTGTTTATGCAAATACATTATAGAATGGAAACATCACAGCTATTCAATAATTCATTGAGAATATTTCAGTGACATTTTCTTAAAAAGTGGTTTATTCTGAAGATTTTATCAAAGTTTTGAAGATCTTAAATATTTATAAAATCCTATGATAAATCAGGTATCGTAATAAACTTGATGTAAAACAGCTGATAACATAAAATCTATATTATCAGTTATTTTACAGATTTAATTATAAAAAGATTTTCTACGGAAAAAACTTATACTCCTCTTGTTTTTCTTATATTCAGCAATATCAACATTTAGCAACATCAAACCGTTGCTATTGTAATGACTTTATAGATGATGTAAAAATATTTCAAATTTTGATTTATCTTACCAAGTTTTCTTATAACTTTTTTATTCGTATAATTACAATATTTTTTTTTATAGTTTTATGGTATGTTTGCTTAGGTACTTATTTATCTTCTATGGTCTGCACGAGATATCATACAACTATTGCCATCTTTGTGTTTTCCATTTTCTTTAATGTCTAGAATCTAATATCAATCACAATGGGTACATTGCCAACATAGTTAAATTTGTGTTATCTCTAAATGGTATGCTTACTTTTTTTGTTCCTTATGGACTTTATTCTGAACCTGTTAATTTTTTTCTTTTTTTTAGTTTTCAACCAGAGGTGTTCGTAATTATAAAAAGTTCAACACAGTACTTAAAAAAATAGTTGATTTTTGATCTATATCTAAATAAATCACTTAACTTGTAATGATTAATAATTGTTTTTCTGTTTGAAATTTCAATTAAAAAAGTACCATACGTTGCTAATAATGTGGGAAGTTGCAGTGTTAATACCTTTGGTTCTACTCGATAAAATAAAGCAATTTCTACTAAAAAATTGTTTGTGTAATTGAAAAAATATTCATACCTTCATTCATCACTGTATCATCATTTTCTTTGTAATAGATGCATCGAAGAGTACATACCAAGGTAATGAGGAAATAAGGACCATGATAATGAGAAATACAACTTTTGTAGTTCATATTTAAAAAAATAATGTGTTGGAATTTCAGATAATCAGAGATTTTCGATAATTCTTTCAATAACGATATGCCATTATAAATATTTAAATGAGTTAAAAACTATTTTAAGCTTTTATAATAATACATAGTGCTAGATCATATGCAAATTTTAGGTGGCTTAAGTATTTATTTTCAATTTTTATCCCATAAATTCTCCAGTCTAGTTGGTTAATAATAAATTCCAGAATCGCTATAGATATAATTAGGGATAATGAAAACCTTTGCGTATATCTCTTTTTATGGGGAACCATGGACCAGCTGTCTCTAGTTTTACTCTACTCTGACTATTTTTGTAAATGCTTTTGATCACTCATATGTATTGGCTATTGATATTCTGAATTTTTAGAGTTTCCCAAATACTTTCTTGTGATATAGTGTCAACAGCTTTTTGCCAGCCGATATAGGCGATGTAGAATACTCTTTATCTCTCTTTGAATTTCTCAATTAAAAGCTCCAATGTGTGTATATGATCGACCGTAGAATAGCCTTTCTTAAAGTCCGCTTGCTCTATCGACTGGTTAGCTTCCAATGTTGCTCTTATTCTTTAGTTTAAAGCTGTAGAGAAAAGTTTGTAGATATACGGTAGTAAGCTTATAGGCCTGTAGTTAGCGTTGTCATATGGGTCTCCTTTTTTATAAATCGGAATTATGTCGACTTCGAGATTCTGACCATTGGGTAGGTGTTTCACCGGTTTCTATTATGCACTTGGGTTAGGGGTACAGCCAAAGTTGGAAGCGCAACTTTTAAGATTTCAATCTTAATTTTATCTGAGCCGGGACTTTAATGTGTTTTTAGTTTAATGATGTCTGTACGACTTTGTCTATTTCGATTTGTGCAGCATCATTAACATCTTCCTGTGTCCTCTTTACGACAGAATTGTAATTCTTTTCATAGCTTTTTGCATTTATAATTTTTTATAGAAGTTTGTTGCTATCATGATATTTGTTGCTATCACTACGGTAATGTATAGTTTTTTCAGCCCGCTTGAGTCCGTCTGTCTATGTTTTATTGGTCCTTAGTTCTTTATGCCTCAGATGTCGTACAAGAGTGTTTGATCACTGAGTAGCATAGTCATTTTTAATATATCTGCTTATTAGATTGTATAGGACGGATATGTAATTTTTCATTGAGCAAGTTTTATTTTTACTTTTTTGTAGCTCTTGTCTTCACTCTATAAGTCTTACTGTGATCCGACAATATTTTGTGGTGTTTTGAGTGCTTTATTTGTGTGTTTCTTCGAGCTTTCTGCTTCACCATTACAACTCCACTGCACTTTGAAATTATGGTTCATTCACCACACAGCCCCTATGTAGCATCATGCGATTTATATTTAATCCCAAGAGTAAACGATAAACTGCGAAGAATACAAGTACCGAAGCCGAAGAAGCAGTGCCTACCTTAACAAGTCCATGTAATTAAGGAACTGACTGACAGCGCTTGCCTTAGTGGTTCCATAAAAAAAAAAGATGTACAGCATCATGGAGACTATTTTAAAAAACAATAAATAAATTACGAACTTTCTAGTTGGTTCCACTTTTGATATTTTAGAAACTCTCAGTGTTCTCGTAGTATAACATAAAAGGAACAAAATAAAAAAGAAATAAGTGTCATACATTGCTTCAAATCTTTTAAGCACTTTGAGATATGAAATTGTGAGGATGAGTATGGAATTCTGAGGATCACCCCGATATTGCTTGTATAAAATTGATTACACTATTGTTAAAGCGAAAGAATGTCACATTATGTCTTGTTGAAGATTCTCGTATTTTTTGTATCTGTGTACCATCAAGAATAAAATTACATTGAAATTTACGGTATTCAATCACTTTACTGCTATCATAATATAGTGTTTTTCATAATAAATGTATTTATTCAACTCCGTTCACTTAAATTATTATTATTCATTACATACACAGTTTAAAAAGATATTAAATATCTTATGTTTAACTAGACGCTATTAGCTACGTGCCGGTAAATATTATGCCAATTGTACAATCTGCTTTTGTGCTACACAATAGAAAAACACCAAAAGGCGCAGTTCGGGTTTGCGCTGTAGATTTTTCATGAAAAAGTCAGAAAACTATCATAACAAGTGTTTCGTATTAATATGATGATAGCAATCTCTCTGGAAAATGCATTCGCTTATACTTAGGTTTACTACTTTAGTACATAGAGTCTCAGTTGTATGTACGATCTCGTGCTCAATAACATCGTAGTCTGTTGTAGTACCCTCCATTGACATACGCGCATTGATGCCCGACGTTGACAATGTGACAATATTTTGTGATCGCAGTACATATTCGTTTGGCACTGTCATGTTGCCATCGATCTCTATATTACCACTGTTTTCTATATTGTCTTCAAACGATGATGCATGATTCATAGACATTTGGACTGTCGCTGGACACTACACACATAATCATTTTACGTAATTTTTTCATTTTTTTTGATGCTACCTTAGCTCTCGCCTTTGCTCGGCCCTGGATTTTTTAGGTTTCTTGGATTCTGTTTGACGTGAGATTTCCTCTGATTTGTTTTTCTGTAATTCCGAGTTAATTTACGGTTTATATGAGATAAAATCTTTAATTTTTTTGTAATTTTCTATTTTCAACTTATATTCTAGTAAATATTTTTATTGTCTCACTTTGTCTCCTATTAGTGCTTCTCAAGCTCTTCATAATGATACTCTAATGATGTTTTCACGCTACAATAATTTATGACTTTACACTAAGCTAATTCACAACAATCACGCGCATGCACCTACACTAGTCCGATGACGTGACATGCAAAACAAATAAATACTGCATGAAAAACACAGACAGACATGCTCCATCTGTCATTAGTCTCATAGTTGTTAGCGACTGAAATCTGACAGTATTTTGTAACACAATAAAGTTTGACCGGATTTCATTTACTTAACGAGCGAATAGATGTTTTTACATGAAAACAAACAAAACTTTACTCTTTATAAAATTATTCTGATAACTGAAAATAAATTTTATTGTAGTTTAGAAGTAAATCAATTATTATCATTGTAATAATTGCACAATATCATTGTTATTGTTATGTAAACAATCAAGATAACGTGACCACACATTCTTTTAACAAAAATAAATTATCATATATTATGTAACGCAATATTAATTACAAAATACTTTTAAATAATACGAAGATAACAATGTGCGTCTATTTCAGTCATGGCGTCGCAGTATATGAGCGCGGAGCATGTGTTGCAGGGTGGCTACCACCATCCCACGCTGCGGACGCTGCAGGAACGGGACACCAGCATACGGCCTGAAAACATTATGTACCCTGTATTTTTGCTGTGAGTTTTTTTTAGATTAATATAAAAATTTTAGGCGAAGTGTTAAGGTCATTTTAGCATTGAGTAATCAAATTTCGGACTTTTATATTTTTAAGATTCTTTAGTGAAACAAGGAAGAGATTTTAATATAATATTTAGCAAAATATTATAACAAAAAATTTTTCATTTACGTGGTAGCGGAATTTTTTTTATGCGTGCCATTTATTAGGGTATCATTGGGCAGATCTTTTAAAATAAAATAGAGATTTTATTTGCCATTTTTAGTTTATGAGCTCTGTTTGTGGAATATTAAGCTCTTCTAGAATAATATTCCCTCTGAATATTCCCTCTTCTTATTATTAGAATTAAATATAGGTAAGATGATATATATAGATAAGATAAGATTGCTCATGTATTCATAAGTGCACCAAATGTGGTTGACTTATTGCTACATGAGCTATCTTTTCCAGTCAACCGCAATAATGAAATCTGACAACTTATTAATGTGGTAAACTATGTAAAGTATATTGTCAGTGCTAGTGCAAACCAGCATATGAGCAGTTTTAACGCGTATTGGCAAAAGTAGCAAAATTGAGATTTTACACTTATAGGTTCTAAGCACTAATTTGCTTCTATCAAAACTCAAGCAGTTTAATTACATATTTGTAAAAGAAGTCATGAAAATATTGCAAATTAATTTAGATAGAGAAATCTATTAAAATGGCTGAAATACTAAATTTTGTCTTCTTTCTCAAAAATCTTTAAAATACACTTAAGTGGTATTTACAAACTGCTCATATGCGGGTTTACATTATTACTGATGATATATAAACCTATACTATAACAAAATTTATAAATTAAAATACAAGATCTTCAAAGAAAGAAAAAGTAGAAAAAATACTTCATAGAAAAAAATAAGTTAAATCAGGTGTCTTACTTTTAACCAGTTTTAACAAGGATAACAAAAATTATTGATTACAAATCTTGGCATGATGTGGTTGAGGAAAAGGGAACAAGATGGAATGAAGGAAAGATGGGACTAAGGAATTACGAGAGGAAGGACATTTTCAGGCTGCTTTTGGAAACATTTGTAGAGGCGAGTTTGGTATTAGGAATTAGGAATCAGTTGATTCAAGAGGCATCTAGAACATTAACGGAAAATGGGGTAATATTCATTTCACGATTGCCTATAATTTTTTTCTACTAGGATTTTACTATAATGGCTTTTAATTATCCCTTGAACAATAGGCTGAATCACTGACGTGGTGTTTGGTGGTGAAAATGCCAGTTTTATATTGGTCAAATCCTCAATTTTAGCATGTGCTGCACAATGTGAATAAAATGATCTTTTTCTTGTTACTTCTTAGCTCGAAGTACCATGTATGTAAAACTTTTTCAAAAAATTCTGACATAAGCAACGGGTAATTTTGACATTGCTGAAATATCTTCATTTTTTTCCTCGCTTATCACCAGTCATTTTCGTTTTTCTCCGTCATACTGGAGGGTACAAGCATAATAATTCTATCTTTTGATGCATTTTTGCATTTTTGTATGCATTTTTGCACCTATGCATTTTTACCTTTAAATTTTAATCTCCTCCAGGAGTTAACTTTAAAAAGAAATCTTTATTGTCGGCATTCATTCAGTCATTCAGCATGTCAGCGTACTGATAAAACTGTTTAGAACTGCTTAGTCAATACTGATAAATTGCTTAGTCAATACTGATAAAACTGTTTTTAGCCTTTTCAGCAATAAAATTGCTGCGTTAAATTTGCTGATAAAATTGCTCATTATGGGAAATGCTGGCAACTTTTCCAAAAACCTTACCGACTACCATATCATGACGTTAACAAGATCGGTATGTCTAGCTTTCAGAACATTCAAAGTCCTTTTTTCAAACAGTTGGTAAAATGTTTTGCTTTTTCTTGCAAAAGGCGACTACCCAAAGGAAGTTATGTGAAAGTTAACTGCACGCTCGAGAGATTAAAATTGTTTAGGACATCTTGTGTTAATAAGTGTGTATTGCAAAAAGACTGTGGATCCTATTTTTGCAAGTTTTGCAATTGACGTTTTTTATATGAGTCTTATCATAACCCAATAGATAAAAAGAAGACACACATCATATATCTTGCATCTGTTTATCTGCGTCAAAATTTGATTTTGGTCCTATCATTTTATTTAATTTAAGGCAATATAAAAATGTTGGAAATAAAAGATTTCTTTTTTATATTTTGTGTGAGTAGAAAAATAAATTAAAACGTTCTTCACAGGATGTTCCTAGAAAAAAATATGTATTGTAGAGTTCGCTATAGAATGACACTGTTATTGTACTGTAAGATCTGTCTAGAACAATTTTAATACCTCTAAGCAAATAACGTTAGCAATATAAGCAAATATGTTATAAGCTAGGGTGGACTATAGTAGCTTCATTAGTTAATGCTTGTTTCTTTATATTTTTTTTATTTCACCACTAGGGAGGACGATGACGCCGTTCAGCCTGTGAGCAGCATGCCCAATGTGTCACGCTATGGTTATAATCAGCTTGTGCCTTTTTTGGAGCGACTCACTGCAGCGGGGCTTAAATCCATACTTATTTTTGGAATTATCGATAAGTTGCCTAAGGTTTGATTTTTTTTAAGATGATATAAAAATTTAAGTCCATTTATTTATTGTCTCTTAGGGGGTTTATAAGTTACATGGTCAAGTTATGTTTAGAGGGAAGCAAGCACTGACATGATGAAAAGTGAATGATGAAGAGGACGTAGATCATGGGACATAGGATGTAGGGAAAAACATATTTATTCTTACATATTTAAGGGGGTTTATAAGTTACATGGTCATGTTATGTTTAGAGGGAAGCAAGCACTGACATGATGAAAAGGGAATGATGAAGAGGACGTAGGTCATGGGACATAGGACGTAGGGAAAAACATATTTATTCTAACATATTTAAGGGGGTTTATAAGTTACATGGTCATGTTATGTTTAGAGGGAAGCAAGCACTGACATGATGAAAAGTGAATGATGAAGAGGACGTAGGTCATGGGACATAGGACGTGGGGCAAAAACATATTTATTCTTACATATGTAAGGGGGTTTATAAGTTACATGGTCATGTTATGTTTAGAGGGAAGCAAGCACTGACATGATGAAAAGTGAATGATGAAGAGGACGTAGATCATGGGACATAGGATGTAGGGAAAAACATATTTATTCTTACATATTTAAGGGGGTTTATAAGTTACATGGTCATGTTATGTTTAGAGGGAAGCAAGCACTGACATGATGAAAAGGGAATGATGAAGAGGACGTAGGTCATGGGACATAGGACGTAGGGAAAAACATATTTATTCTAACATATTTAAGGGGGTTTATAAGTTACATGGTCATGTTATGTTTAGAGGGAAGCAAGCACTGACATGATGAAAAGTGAATGATGAAGAGGACGTAGGTCATGGGACATAGGACGTGGGGCAAAAACATATTTATTCTTACATATGTAAGGGGGTTTATAAGTTACATGGTCATGTTATGTTTAGAGGGAAGCAAGTACTGACATGATGAAAAGGGAATGATGAAGAGGACGTAGGTCATGGGACATAGGACGTAGGGAAAAACATATTTATTCTAACATATTTAAGGGGGTTTATAAGTTACATGGTCATGTTATGTTTAGAGGGAAGCAAGCACTGACATGATGAAAAGTGAATGATGAAGAGGACGTAGGTCATGGGACATAGGACGTGGGGCAAAAACATATTTATTCTTACATATGTAAGGGGGTTTATAAGTTACATGGTCATGTTATGTTTAGAGGGAAGCAAGTACTGACATGATGAAAAGTGAATGATGAAGAGGACGTAGGTCATGGGACATAGGACGTAGGGAAAAACATATTTATTCTTACATATTTAAGGGGGTTTATAAGTTACATGGTCATGTTATGTTTAGAGGGAAGCAAGTACTGACATGATGAAAAGGGAATGATGAAGAGGACGTAGGTCATGGGACATAGGACGTAGGGAAAAACATATTTATTCTTACATATTTAAGGGGGTTTATAAGTTACATGGTCATGTTATGTTTAGAGGGAAGCAAGCACTGACATGATGAAAAGTGAATGATGAAGAAGACGTAGGTCATGGGACATAGGACGTGGGGCAAAAACATATTTATTCTAACATATTTAAGGGGGTTTATAAGTTACATGGTCATGTTATGTTTAGAGGGAAGCAAGCACTGACATGATGAAAAGTGAATGATGAAGAGGACGTAGGTCATGGGACATAGGACGTGGGGCAAAAACATATTTATTCTTACATATGTAAGGGGGTTTATAAGTTACATGGTCATGTTATGTTTAGAGGGAAGCAAGTACTGACATGATGAAAAGGGAATGATGAAGAGGACGTAGGTCATGGGACATAGGACGTAGGGAAAAACATATTTATTCTTACATATTTAAAGGGGTTTATAAGTTACATGGTCATGTTATGTTTAGAGGGAAGCAAGCACTGACATGATGAAAAGTGAATGATGAAGAAGACGTAGGTCATGGGACATAGGACGTGGGGCAAAAACATATTTATTCTTACATATTTAAGGGGGTTTATAAGTTACATGGTCATGTTATGTTTAGAGGGAAGCAAGCACTGACATGATGAAAAGTGAATGATGAAGAGGACGTAGGTCATGGGACATAGGACATAGGGCAAAAACATATTTATTCTCGACATATCCCACTATGCATAGTATTCAATCTATTCAGTTATACAATAAAGCAATTCGTAATTCATAAACAATGTTAGTAAATATAGAGGAGTCATCATAAACATATTTTTCTTTGAATTTGCGTAAGGGTTTATGGAGTTTTGGGAAGTAAGCGTAATTAGCAAGTGAAATTAATTTAATACAGTATTACCAATCACACGAATTCGTGTGGTGCTTTAAAATAGATTGATTATGTAATATTGCGTGGTGATTTCAAGCAAATTTAAAGACTTATATTTCATCAACCACATGCTTTTGATTGTCTCTTGTCATTAGCCATTTAGGCAAGGTACAAATTTAAAATAAATGGAGTGACCTTGAGAAGTTGGCTATTTTTTGTTGCTTAGTGTACTTACCATCATCATGCTTCCCCATTCAGTTGAATTGTTTGTTATGAGTTTTGTTTAATTTCGGATTGTTTGTTATGAGTTTTGTTTAATTTCGGATTGTTTGTTATGAGTTATGTTTAATTTTAGATTGTTTGTTAGGTTTTTATTGTTGTTTATGCATGAAAAAATTACTAAGACCAAGTAATATTAAATCTATTTGTTTACAAAAAAAAGATACATATGGCGGACTAAGAAGTTGCCAGATTGTTTAATGATTCAGATCTTGATTTCTTTGGCCACCGGGATTAATTATTATCATTTAAATAAATTGCATTTTCGGAAAACTTAGTTTCCACAGTATTGAAAACTAGAGATCCAAAATTGTTCGTAGAATGCTTGATTTTTTTAGTAGTTTTGCTATTTTACTCCCATTTGAGAAAAGAAAATATGCAAGAAACGAATACATTGTTTATCCAGATATTTTAAAAATAATCATTGAAATTTTTTGAATTGGTAAGTATTAATGTGCTGATGAAATGTTATTTATTTTTATAAGTATTTATTATTATATAACATATCTATCAATATTTACGAGAAATTAAGAAAAGGAAAAAGCATAATGTTTATCAAGATACGGAGTCTACAGTAGTTCAGTCATAGAAAGCGATTAAAGAATGATAGAGGAATAGTAAATATTTTTTCAAAATTTGTACGAAGGAGTCCTAAAAGAAGGCCAAAAGAATTAAAAGGATTCAGTAGAAATTGTGCCGGAACTTAGAATTACACCAGTTTATAATGATTTTTCCTGGATTTTTGCAACATTTCTAAATCTTTATATGGTGTCCGGGAATAAATGTCAGACAAAGAAAGACTTTACTCGTTTTTTTTTTTAGAAAATTTAAAATAATATTCATAATTATTTGCCAATTTTTCATACACACGATACTTGCGCACGTCAATCAGCACTGTTTGGGTTAATGTAGTGGTTGCGTACGGCTAGTGTGAGTTTGTGTGCGTGCGTTAGCAGTATTAGGTATGTTAAAAAGAGTTATGTGTAATATTTTTTTTGCACTCAATTAGGAAAAGGACGCATTTTATTTCAACGATAATTTATTCCTTCGTAGCCAACGTCTTTGTCCAACATTTATTCCCAGGACACTGTGTATAATCAAATATATGTTCAATTCTTCATTTGACACCAACAAGTCGATTTTATTTTGTTTTTAATTTGTGTAATTGAAGCCATTTATTTTAAACTGTTTGTTTTTTTTAAGTGATTCGTTTACCAGGTATTGTTAATTTCTTAAAAAACTTTAAGCAGTGTCTTTTTTTGTACGCCATATGATAAATAAATAAATAACCGACATAAAGTAAGTATAAATTTTTTTCTTTTTTTTGAGTGGTGTATAATTAGATAAATCGTGTGAAATAAAATTAAGATTTGTGAGATGTTAAGCTAAGTGGAGTGACATGGCAAACTAGTGCAACGCAAACGTAAATAATCAGGTTAAAATGAAATAAACATATAGACAATTATATATTATAGGAAACAGAACGAAATAAGGAATCTAATGATAATGAAGTTTTCCTTTTTGTAACAAAGTATGAATTGTGATAATTTCTTACGAATCGGTTTGTTATTTTGTAGAGCAACCTACCATACAGAATCGTAAGAAATTCAACTAAACTTTTATTTGCTATACTGTATTTAAAGTTTAAGTATTATAGCCTAAATGCTTATCTTTCAAATAAAATTCAATGGGCCTTTATTCTTTATAGGCTCCTACAATTTTCAACCAATTTCCTTCAAACTTTTCACAGTTATTTTTAAGTCCTCAGTAACAAATTTTAAAGGGATTATGGTATCCACCCCACTTTCTTATTTCCGCAGAACTAAGTAACACTGGGTTAATTATCTGGCTAGTGGTATACATTTCTTAACCCAATGGTACATGTTCCTTATTGCTAAACATTTTATTGAAAACATTAATGATCTGCCACGGCTCGAGATCATACTTGTTTTTGGAGTTATCGGTAAGTGTGTAGACAAAGATAATGCCTAAAATATTTCTTTATACACTAAGTTAAGGATCTTTCTTCCAAGTGCCAAAACAATATTTTGGAACCTTGTGCCGAATATTCCCTTTCATTCCCTCTCTCTATGTATGAATATATTTCGATGGATGGTATTAAAATGCGCTACTTATATTTACTTTGTGCTCACCACATTTTGACTTATATCTACTTTCAAAAACTGTTTTGTTTCTATGAAACTTCCAATCCGAATTTAAAGTGTGAAGAGTATATATATATATATATATATATAATATAAAACCAAATATTGTATCACTTAAGGAGTCGTCACGAAATCTCCAGAATAATAAAACTTGAAATTGTATATTTTAGTACAGACAGAGAGTGCTCCCCACTATTTTCTAAGATGTTACATTACAACCTACATTGGTATGTAATTTTATGCATATTTAGCACATAATGTAATATAAATCGGTACTCGATCGGTATGTTTTATTGTTTAAGTCAAGATACATATTTCTGTAATTTTGTGTTTGAGAATGGATTTTTTAAAATTCAACTCCTAAAAGTGTGAAAATGGGGGTTGAAATTTGTATGGGAATTTCATAAAAAATTTGTTTTATGCTCTCGGATAGAAATATAGAAACGCCATTTCAGTGTTTTTGGAAAATTGAATATTTTGTTACCAATTTCAAAAATATTTATAATTGGTAACCATATTATAAATTTTCAAAAAACGAATTGTTGTATAATTATTATTATAAATTTTTAAAAATGAGAATAAAACAAAATGTAGTCATATTCTTTCTCTGTCACGGCAAAGCTAAAAGGGTAGTTGGTAAAACAATAATTGTAAAGGTGTCTGCACCTTACATATTTTTGAAGTGAAACTTCTTTACTGACGTCCAAGTTACTGCATCACGTTAAAATTGGTGATGGAACCAACCGAGCACCAACAGCAAATATCAAGAAATTTATTCAAATGCTTATCTCTCAAAACGTCACAAGCATTGTTTATGGGTAAACATTGGGTGCATGCGTAAAGGCTTGATTGACATCGTCACGTTAGCTGTAGTTAACACGTTTTTAGTAAATGTTTCGGCCATGTGTTTATGTAATATTATCATTTATTCAAAAGCTTTGAGTGAAAGTTTTATTAATTTAGTGAAAATGTAACGAGGTGACGTCAAAAAGTTCATGCAGTGGGATGGTCAAAAAAAATGTTCCGCTATTTTACCTTTTCAATAACCCTAATAGATTTCGCAGATCTGTCGATTAATTTATTTACACAGTCTCGTAATGATGAACCCGTTGTGGGCATTTTTGGTACCCAACTTGTGCCGATTTTTGAAATGATCAAGATGTCATGAAGAATGTTCAAAATGGTTGTAGAAGATACTCCAATCATTTCTTCTAACTGTTTCTTCTTTAATCGGGCATCTTCCAATACAAGTTCCGATTGGCCATGCTCAGTACAGGTCTCCTTCGATTGAATCTCTGCCTTATTTGAGAGATTATGCCACTTGTAAATCATGGTTTTACTAGGGCTAGTATTCCCTAAACTGATGACATCTAGTGCTTTTGCTTGCATTGTCTGACTTCTATATTCTCCATAGTTGATTTCTTCTAGAATTATTTGCTTGACTGATGATAGCGTAGAGGTTAATGACACAATTAAGCTGAAAATTAGTGGATATCATTGTAATGAGTTACTCATTGATAATTATGTGAGTAAGCAACTCCCACCCCTCGTTTTCTCATCCATTCTGCAAATTTTGACCCACTCCTGTATTTATTAACTAAATTAACTAATATAAATTATTAAATAACACAAGCCGTTAAACAAGTATCACTTCATTTTTTAACTTACGTTGGTGTGGTGCACACCTATAGAATAAAACGGCATGGTTTTACATTTATTGCCTGTCTGTTTGACTGCACACCACTTAACAGCTATTGGACTGATTTACGTTAGTTTCACTTTTATGTTTCAAGCTCACTCGTTCAAGGATGTCAGTATTGAGCATTTTTTAATCTTTGTCTGTCTGACCATCTTTCAGTATGGCTTGTTTGCTTGTTTATAGTCACATCACCTAAAAATTACTAAGCAAATTTAAATTAACTTTTCAATCTTATAATAGGCTAAGAAAAATATTTCTGTGTTTTTGATGCGTTATCTAAATGTTGAAGAATATAGAAAGCCGTGCTGGCTTTGCTAATAATAATCATGTAATAAATAATTACTACAAATATTACTGAAGCAAAATTATGGGGAAAAAGCTATTTAACTTATACAACTTTGAACAAATTGTAAAGCTTTGGTCGGACTAGATAAAGCGTGGTTGGTATCACATCATAGATTAGATAAAGAGAAACCCAACAAACCAAATGAATCGTGGACACGTTACATAACTTATGTAGTTCAAACATAAAAGATAAGACGCAAAGTGAGATTCAAAATTATCAGTCGACCACGAGGTTATTTTCAAGATTAGATTCGTTAACCTGAAATAACAATAAAATTTTATTTTGTGGGGTGGGCAGATACGCTCATGATAATAACCCGGAAGAATATTTTTATTTTTAGTTTCATTATTTTAACTCTATCTATAACCTGTAAGATTAGTGTTAAAAACACAGATTTTGGTTCCTATAGATGTTTTAGTTACTAGAAATAGAAACTTCTTAAAAAAAGAAATATAAATATCAAAGCCTTACTTAATTATATATTGTTTCTTAATAGCCGTTAATTGAATTAAAGCGTGATCAAATTACATTGGCTTTCTATTATTTTCTTTAACAATCATCATCATCATATATATTAATACGCTAAGGTTAAGATGTTACTCTCCCTTTTTAGAAAAAACCTCGCAACTAATCCACATAAATTATATATCATTTTATAGATAATTGCTTGCTCTGCTGGCATCCACAACTAAAAAATTTATTATTGCTATTGTTTTTGCAAATTAATTAATTATTAAAATTATATACACAAAACAGCAATGCTGCCATCTAACGGCTCAACGTCAATATGATTGACGGTCGGTAAAATTTTTGTTTAATTTCAAATCCACTCACGTATAAATAAAGTGGCGCTTTAGCTCAATGCTTTTGATACTTACGCCTCTATATGTCAATTTTAGTAAAATATTTGTTTAATCTGTCATCTGAGCTTCATAATGGAATAAATAATGCGAAGACTTCGCACGGGTCATGCTAGTATTACATATTCTTTAAAATGTAGTTAGACATTGATACATTAGTATAATCGTTTGAGTGTTTGTAATTCAAAGAATAAATTTTGACTATTGGTACTTTGACTCTGTATCATTTTGGGATATGTCAACAGAAGCGTCACTAAATTCAGAATTATCTTTATATAAATCCAGTAAATCTTGAAGATCTGGTTCATCTGGATCTCTGGGCAACTCTGAAATTAAAAAATCTAAAAACCTCATCATCATTTTGCTTAAAAAAATAAATTATCTAGCCATTTTGCTAGATAAAGAAAAAAATGAAATTAGTTTACGTGCCACTCTGTGTTTTTTCTAAGCTTATTATAAAAACAAAATTGAAGAATTTACGTTATTTATCCACCCCACGGTACGCCCAGTATGGATATACCTCCAACACCATTAGCCACTCCCCACTCTCTGTCTGCACAGAGAACACTGGGACAATTGACAATATATTATGTTGGCAACTTATAAACCTGCCCCTGTACACAAACTTTTCAACTTTTTGATGTAGTCAATAAAATTAATCGTTAACTATATAAGCACTGTCGGTATCTAATACTTGTCGCCAACGTGTAGGCAGAGCTAAAGTTCCATCCTTGTAGAAGTCTGAGGCCTTTGACTATAAACCGGTGAGGTTTGATTCTGATATGACTTTCGTCTTTAAATTTTCTATCACGTAAATTATTAGACAGAGAGCGAAACAGATGGTAATTAGATTGCGAAAGATCTGGAGAGTACGGTGGGTGAAGTAGCATACTCCATCCAAGTGAAAGCAGTTTTTCACACGTTACTTTTGCTACGTGGAGTCGAGCATTGTCATGTAAAAAAATAACTGCTTTCATTTGAAGGAAGTTTAGTGGTGACTTTGCTCAATTGTTTGTTGAAAGAGAGTTTGCAATTAATAACTCAATGAATGAATCCATATACATCCCATCATGCAATCAAAAGTATCTTTTGTCATTATTATATTTTGGTCTAGGTACACCTTTTTCTCCAGCTCCTAGCCACTGGCATTTACGGTAAAAATGAACATAAGCCCTCCTGTAAGTTCCTGTAACCTGTTCCTGTATCCTATAAGTTCCTGTAACCAGATACTTTAGCCTCTAGATAGTATAATGGGAACTCAGTAGTTCCAAGCACACATTAGCTCTCCTCTGAAATTGAAAGGGTATTAGGTCATGTGGTAGTCAAATGGAATATTTCCACTGCTTTTTCAAAACATGAAATTGTTTTTCCATTGCAGTATAAGAGCATGAAAACAGCTCTGCTAAACAATGCGAACTTAATCTGGTATCTGTTAATAGGGCTTTACAATTTTTCTAATCGGACAGGTCAAAGTTTCCTGCTTTGACTCTTTGGAACCAGTGATCATGTAGTGCATGTTCTTCATAAAGTCGGCATATTATATAAGGTTATAAAAATCCATACGTACTGTAATCCTTATGAGTATGAAGTATCTGTGTGGCATGGACATACTAGTGTATGACATTACGCAGATACCTGTTACAGAATAAGTGAACATGTATTTCTGTCTACTCTCGTTGACTCGTCTACTAAAAGAGAAGCTGTTCTATGTTTTACGCATGAGACGCATCATCGCAAGACTAGTTCCAAAAGAGCTTAAATTCTTGTAGAAAGAGCATTGAGAACAGGTCTCTGGATACACGATTTCTCAAGGCACATACTTCATAAAAGCATCGTAACTGGTGATGAAAGACGGCTTTAAGAATATTGAAATTGCTGCTCCAATATTGAATTGTCCTCAATTGAAACTGCCGTTCCGTGGAAGCTGTTTTGACTTAATTGAAGACATCAAATGGAATTTGCAGCGGGAATTGAAGGTCTACCATTTTCGGCCTATGAAAAGTGTATGGAAGAGTGGGTCTGGCGTTATCATAGTTGTATGGCAAACAACGGGGAGTACCTTAAAGGTGGTAAAATAAATTTTGATGAATAAATTTATATTTGTGTGTCTTTTTAACGATTCCTGGTAGTTTTTATACAGAATGGTTTATATGCCGTCAGTGGTTTGCTTATTCATATTTTCACCTTCTTTTTAATTAACTAGTACTTCAGACAGTCATAAACTTATATATAGTATGGACGAAAGTTTCTAAAAACCTATATATTGTTGTTTCGTATAGATGGACACTGCTGGAAATCCCAGTATGTAACAAGCAAAAGAATATTGAATAATTTATGTCAGGAGTATACATTGCATATTCCCAACTGATTATCTGACAAGCAAATATGCGTGCTGTTGTCTCATTTTTTGTCTCAAAGATGTGGTAAGTTTTGGTTCCGAACCTAACTTAGGTATAATATCTCTTGCAGGATGCTACAGGTTCTTATGCAGATTCTCCCGTCAACCCGGTGGTGCGAGCTCTTCCCAAATTGCGCTCTCACTTTCCTTCTCTGCTGATAGCGTGCGATGTCTGCCTCTGTCCATATACCAGCCATGGGCACTGCGGAGTGCTCACAGAGAATGGGTGCATTGATCAGGGGCCTTCGGTGGCCAGGATTGCTGAGGTTGCCCTCGTTTATGCTAAGGCTGGTGGGTTTCCTTTTCAAGGCGTTTAACATAGTTAAGATTGATTCTTTTGGAGAAGAAATGTGGAAAAGATGATATCAGGGTGTCTTAATTCTCACAATAGAATTCAACACCTCTGCATACTCAGCTAAATTAACGTCAGAATATTTTACTATGTTGCGTGTAGAAATTAAGGGTCATCCGTTCTACAATCAGAAATTTGTGCCATGCACTTTCTATTTATTCCCAAGAATAAAAGACAAACTGCAAGGAATATGATTTTCAGATGCTGAAGAAGTGATGACTGTCTTCGAAAAGACTGCGGAAGAGACGTCTAACGAAGAGTGGATCAACTAAATTACAAACTTGCTAGTTTGTTCCATTTTTAGGGTTCCAAACCTCAAAAGGAAATAAGGAACCCTTATAGGATCACTTCGTTTTCTGTCTCTTGGTCTGTCAAGACCCTTTTTCTCAAAAGCCCGTGGAAGTATCAAGTTGAAATTAATATCAAATATTTAGGTCTACGGTCACTTGGAGCTGAAAAAAAATCAAGGTTTTAAGTAAATTCGATCAAGAAGACTCCTAAAAATACAGCCATTTATGCTGCATATTTTTAAAACTAGCAAGTAAATCTAAACCTATAGAATACCAGTTCCTACCCGAATTTCCGTTGACCTAGAATCATGAAATTTGGCAAGAAGTAAGGTTTCACAGCATAAGTAAAGGATAAAATCCAAAAATCATTAATTTGTATTTATATTTTGAAATGCTTGTAAGTGCCTACATGTGTACGGAACCCTCATAGTGCAAGTTCTACTCATGCTTGACAGGTTTTATTGATATTCTAAAAACTTTTAATGTTACTTATTGTATTTTATTTATTTGTACGAAAATTTATCTTACTATATTTACGTCAAGGTACAGACATTATTTGAGTATGACAATATTATCTATAGCGGAATGCCATTAATTTACGGAACTTTGGGCTGCTTATTTTGCTTGACTCCAAATCTCGTGAATGCTATTCACTTCTGGCAGCACAGTCCATCTCCAAGTCAGCTTTGGACGGTCACACTTCCTCTTCCCTTGAGATTTACGATCTAGAGCTTGCTATGGAGATTCGGACAGGTTCTCTGCAGACCATATGGCCACTCCAATGGTTAATATGTAGTGTTTTGTTTACTTTATTGGAATTTCTGTGTGTCAATTTTGCTAGACGTCTTTTTAAGCTAGAACATTCAGGAATAAATGTAAATTTGGGGCTGCCATGTCTTACGTCTGTCAAACAGCACAGTTTTGAAGTTGGGTCAGGATGTCCAGAGTTTCACTTTCTGTGTCAATTTCTTTAATTCTAACATGGTGCCGAGTTATAATACAACATCATATGGTTTTGAATACTACATTTTTTGATTTGGGTATTGAAAATATTCAACTCGCAATCCAAAGGCGCATTCGGAAACAAAAAACAATTTTTATTATTGGTTTAGGTTGTGGATTCAAACTATGCAAGACATTTGTAGGTCAAATTGAAGGACTTTAGAATTACCATTATAATAACAAATGTAGATTGATATATTATAATTAATTCTACCTGGATCAACTTTGGAAATTCGCTGCTACCAATTGTTCCACCACGCAGATTGCCACGTGTCTGCTTGGTGTGATATTTTTCCATTTAATTTTTCATCATTAGTTATGCAATGCATTGTTTTTTCAATAATGTTATTATTATATTCTGAATGATTGTTAAAAAAAATTGTATATGTTGGTGAATATTTCTTTTTGTTACTAATTCATTTTAATTTGGCTGTTTATTTTAAAAATCACCATTTTTCGTCCTGGAATGTGAATTTCCTGGGAACAAACGTTTCACTTTAAAACTTCCTTGATTTTGTCAATATTTTCACTGACTGACAAATTATTGACAAGTTCAGCACAAAAGGGAATAAAAGCCGCACTCATTCAGTAGAAGAGTGAGTTATTTGTCAGTTCAGAGCTTGGATTTTTCCAAGTATCTTGAGAGTTTCCAGACATTGTTCTCTGAGATTCATTGTTTCTTTTGTATAGTTAATAGTGTTTTTAAGTATGTATATATGAATTGAATTTCGTTATTTAAAATAGTATTTGTTATTCATAGAACCCCATAAAGTGGCAACTCCACAAATGGAACTTATTATATTTAGCAAATTTGGTGTAAATATTTTTATTTAATGATAGAAATTGCAGTAATATTTCCTTTTAAAATTTCCAGTCTTCCTACTATTTTTAGACATTGAGTGCATTTAAATTTTCAGTCTTCCTACTATTTTTAGACATTGAGTGTATTTAAATTTTCAGTCTTCCTACTATTTTTAGACATTGAGTGTATTTAAATTTTCAGTCTTCCTACTATTTTTAGACATTGAGTGCATTTAAATTTTCAGTCTTCCTACTATTTTTGACATTGAGTGTATTTAAATTTTCAGTCTTCCTACACTTCTTAGACATTGAGTGCATTTAATTTTCCAGTCTTACTATTATTTTTAGACATTGAGTGTATTTAAATTTTCAGTCTTCCTACTATTTTTAGACATTGAGTGTATTTAAATTTTCAGTCTTCCTACTATTTTCAGACATTGAGTGTATTTAAATTTTCTGTCTTCCTACTATTTTTAGACATTGAGTGTATTTAAATTTTCTGTCTTCCTACTATTTTCAGACATTGAGTGTATTTAAATTTTCTGTCTTCCTACTATTTTTAGACATTGAGTGTATTTAAATTTTCAGTCTTCCTACTATTTTTAGACATTGAATGTATTTAAATTTTCAGTCTTCCTACTATTTTTAGACATTGTGTGTATTTAAATTTTCTGTCTTCCTACTATTTTTAGACATTGAGTGTATTTAAATTTTCAGTCTTCCTACTATTTTTAGACATTGAGTGTATTTAAATTTTCTGTCTTCCTACTATTTTTAGACATTGAATGTATTTAAATTTTCAGTCTTCCTACTATTTTCAGACATTGAGTGTATTTAAATTTTCTGTCTTCCTACTATTTTTAGACATTGAATGTATTTAAATTTTCAGTCTTCCTACTATTTTTAGACATTGAATGTATTTAAATTTTCAGTCTTCCTACTATTTTTAGACATTGAATGTATTTAAATTTTCAGTCTTCCTACTATTTTCAGACATTGAGTGTATTTCACTTTAGTCCATAGCATTCTTGACACGAATGCAGTCACCTGGTCTCCGTAAGATGCAACTTATGTCCTCATACTGTGGAAGACATTGCAAAAGTTAATTAGATTTTTGTGTCATAAAATATATCTTCGTTGTTTCCTTAAGATTTTACAATGGCATCGTCAAATGTATTTATCTTGAATTCCTATAGAAATTGCTTCCGATCGTCTGCTTTTCCAAATTAGTTTATAATTATATTTAATGTATTTTTCTTACTTACACTTGTATTACAATTTAATAGCAATAGGGCATTTGACAGTTTTTAAAAAGTGTCTAAAATTATTCGAAATATGCTTCATAAAACTACAGTTGTGATATTTTACCAGAGAAACATTTATTAACCTGAAAAAATCTACTTTTTGCAGCCACATAAAATTATTCGAAATATGCCACATAAACCTACAGTTGTGATATTTTACCAGAGAAACATTTATTAACCTGAAAAAATCTATTTTTTGCAGCCAAATAAAATTATTCGAAATATGCCTCATAAACCTACAGTTGTGATATTTTACCAGAGAAACATTTATTAACCTGAAAAAATCTATTTTTTGCAACCACATAAAATTATTCGAAATATGCCTCATAAACCTACAGTTGTGATATTTTACCAGAGAAACATTTATTAACCTGAAAAAATCTACTTTTTGCAGCCACGTAAAATTATTCGAAATATGCCTCATAAACCTACAGGTGTGATATTTTACCAGAGAAACATTTATTAACCTGAAAAAATCTATTTTTTGCAACCACATAAAATTATTCGAAATATGCCTCATAAACCTACAGTTGTGATATTTTACCAGAGAAACATTTATTAACCTGAAAAAATCTACTTTTTGCAGCCACGTAAAATTATTCGAAATATGCCTCATAAACCTACAGGTGTGATATTTTACCAGAGAAACATTTATTAACCTGAAAAAAATCTATTTTTTGCAGCCACGTAAAATTATTCGAAATATGCCTCATAAACCTTCAGTTGTGATATTTTACCAGAGAAACATTAATTAACCTGAAAAAATCTATTTTTTGAAGCCACGTAAAGTTTCGTGTTACAAAACTTAGTCATGTGATATGTAAATTCTATGACGCAACGATGCCTCCAACAATTAAATCGAAAAGGAGAGGTCCTAGCTCCTTCACACACTTTGTTATTTTATTGTGACATATAATGATTATTTATGGAAATTAACTTATTGGATTGCACTGTCTCGCTCATACAACTCCTGAAGTTGTGTATATATTGGTACATTATTATTTGTGTGGTGCATTTTGGTGACACTCATTCTCATTAGCGGATGACTCGTGTTTGGGAGTTTAACTGCGAACTTTAAACACAATATTACTTTTGATTTCTGTAATTATATAAAAATATTTATACCATAATTTTTGCAATTAAATGTTGTTAATCATCACTTTTAACTCTGACGGTAAAATATAAACCAGATATTTTTTTATACATGTCGCTAATCTGCTCACTAAAAACAGGGTGTTTTCATAAATACACTTTACACAACCGGTGGTTATATGGAATGATGAAGCTAGTTTATTTCAGATGCTAAATTTATTTCAGCGTACATATTATAGCTGTTTTCTATGTTTTTACCTTGATTATCAAATGGTGTTACAAGATACGATTGTAACACTATTGAGTGGTTCAAGATCCACTTTTATTATTTTAAAAATAATTTAAGAAATTTTTTTTATTTTAAGAAAAATCATATTTTTTTTTGACAAAAAGCGTTTTATTTCGCAAAAAATATCATTTTGCTTCTCAAATTAATTGATTATACACGCGCTTTTATACTGAAGTATTATACTCAATAACAAATATGGCTTACACTAAAATCTTTATTGAATAGACAGAGAAAACAGGTTCGATAATTATTTTTTGCTTTTCAATGCAGTATCTAGGAAAGCGTGTTTGTTTTTAGTTTTTTAAACTATTAATTTATTTTTATTCTTTTCAGTATTATATTAAAGGAGAGAATATTTTGTTAAAGTTTCTTTATATTATATTTACTCATAAAACTACCATTACGCATCCTTTCCGTATCTGCCAATTTAACAGTAATGCTAGACGTCTTTCCGGTAAGCTTGGAACTATCCAATTCTTCGATCTGAAGTTTGCATATTGAGTTTAATCTATTTAGAGCTATTTATGCTGTATACAATAGTTAGAAGTCCAAAAATAGGTTAGCATCTAACTTCTAGTTCTATTTCATTGAATCAGTCCAGTGGTACCATTTTATTGTGTTATGATCAGAATTGTACACAACTGCTGAGTTTTAATAATGATACAATAATTAGAAGCTTAAACACGGAATACATTGTTACGTTATCAATAACTTCCATTTCTTTGTCATTGAATCAGTCGAACGCTACAATTTTGTTGAGTTGTTATTTGAACTATACATAACTGCCAAATGTCATGATGATACAACAATTAGGCGTTAAAAAATGTATCCTATACATGGTTTGGATACATTGTTTCGTTATCAAGTTCAATGTCTAACGTCCTGTTCTTTGTCATTGAATCAGTCCAATGGTACAATTTTATTGTCATCAGAACTACACATAACTGCCAAATGTCATGTTGATATAACAATTGGAAGCCCAAACACCGTTAGGATACAATGTTTTGTTATCAAGTTCAGTGTTTAACGTCTTGTTCTGTTCCATTGGATCAGTCTGATGGTACTATTTTATTGTATTGTTATCAGAATTACACACAACTGCCAAGATTCATGACGATACAACAATTAAAACACAAGAAATTTAGTATTTCGATAGATTCGTAGATTCGATTATATAGTTTTATGTCAATATAATAAAAGATTGTTAAAAAATATGTGGCTAATTTGTTGAAAACGTTGGAATGATTGGTGAAAGTGCAATGTTTCCAGGAGCGCACATTGTGGCGCCCTCCGACATGATGGACAACAGGATCAAATCTATCAAGGACGCGCTAACAAGAGCAGGATTATTGAATCAGGTTTGGTTATTTTCATTTTATTTTTATTATAATATTTATTTCGAAATTTTTTGGCACTATTTTAAAAAAGGAGAACAGGTTAACAAAGGAGAACGTCCAGTTTGTATGGAGTATTTGGCTTAGTTTTGAACATGAATTGCTAATACATCACACTAGCTGTGCCTGTGACTTCATTCGCGTGAGCTTTAGGACATTGTTCACAAAACTTCTCTGTAAACAATGTTCAGAACCGTCAGGGACATAAACAAATAAATTGTTAGCGTTGCTGACACGGGAGAGTGCCTACATACAGCTGTCCATGCAAAAAGCAACTGATGCTTAGTTCTACGCTAGCTACGTGCAAGATTTGTCCGTTTTTGAAAACACAATGACATTAGTTACGAAATTAGTTGTGACATTTTTTGTTGAATAACATGCAATGAACAATTAAAAAATAACATATTGCGCTATATAATAGAAAACATTTAGCGTTATATATCATCGAGTAGAAATAAAAAATATATGAATTAATCAAAACAACTAAAGTGCTTTATTAAGAGTCGTATTTATGTTGTGTTGTTTATTTTAAATCCCTACTTGTCGTATTTATGTTGTGTTGTTTATTTTAAATATATGAATTAATCAAAACAACTAAAGTGCTTTATTAAGAGTTGTATTTATGTCGTGTTGTTTATTTTAAATCCCTACTTGCGCCATCTATTGTGGAAAAGCAAAATAATAGTACAAACCTTGTAACTTTATTTAAGTCTGAAAATATTTAGGGAGCATGGATATGATGTGAATTATATTGCATTATATTATGCAATTTGACACGGTGCAATGTAAAATATAAAAGATCCAAATCCATTTAGTGATAATTAACTTGATGCGATAGAGGAAAATTATGTATTTTAAAAACCTTGTGATGACATCTATTGGTGATTTTTTAAACTGAACTTAGTTAAATATTATTTAGCCGTTTTACTTTATTTTTTTAATTATGGGTTTATTTATTGCCACATTTTGTAATTTTTTATAGTATTGATATGTATAGATTAGCAAAAATATCTAGATTCGGAGTGATTCTTGCACAAACCAGTTTTTGTATTTTCGCTTGGGAATGAGAATGAGATTTTCCCAAAATAAAAAGTATCCTATATGTTGACCCAGATAACCAGTTATAATCATACCAAATTTCATCAAAATCTGTCCAGTGGTTTATACGTGATGCGGTAACAGAAAGAGAGACAGACATTTTTCCAAAATAAAAAGTATCCCATATGTTGACCCGGATAACCAGTTATAATCATACCAAATTTCATCAAAATCCGTCTAGTGGTTTTTGCGTGATGCTGTAACAGAAAGACAGATAGACAGACAGATAAAAATTTAAAAAATGGTAACTTTGGTCTTTGTATCGATAATAATGACTATTAGAATAAGATTTTCTTAAAAACATTCAATGTACAGACACAGCTCAGTTACAGTTTTATTATATTTATAGATTTTGGAGTATGCATATACAAACCAAAATATATAAGTTTGGCTCAGTGGAATAGCTCAAGTCTTCAGTGCAGACATAAATATGTATAATTTTGAGGTTATAATTATTTTAAAAATATTATTTGATATATGTGAATAAAATTGTCAACACTTGAATGGATTTTCAATGTTATTTTTTTAAATTCCTGTCAAAAAGGCCTCCTTTTATATTCATTTTATTCTAAAGGTTAATTGCTCAATCTCTACTGTTCTTGGCAAACGACCAATAACATGTGATGGGAGTGTGAAATTGTGAATTGCATTGTTTGACTTTTTTAGGTTATGATCATGATTTCAAGTGCTGATGATCCTAAATGTAGAGAAATCGAAAATGCTTAAAAGTTTTTTTTATATATATAGTCTATTTTAAATATTTTTATATTTTATTTGAGTATCCCCCTTGTATAGAAATATACAAGATTTCGTATTATTAATACTAAAAATTAATAAAATTGAATGAAGCGTATTTTATATCATACAAATATTTTATATCATACTAATGGATAAACACAGCAAGAAACAAAACCTTTATATCCCGCTTTATAAAAGTTATCAAATATTGAATATATTTGGCGTTAATTTTGTAAAAATCCATTGTTCACAATTAAATGAAACCACGTGATGTAGTATTATTTCTACTTTATTTAAATTATCTTTGCTAAGAGCCCACCTGAAGATGTTGTAATACAACGAAACCCAGGTTATGGTAAAGATGTTAAATAAATTAGAAATAATACTACATCGTGTAGTTCCATTTAATTGTGAAAAATTATCAAGGTATTGTTATACATGTATAGCTTCACTAGTTTCGTGAAAAAAGCTTTTGAAATGCAAAAATATTGCATGACAAAAGACAAATAGATTTTCTGTAAAGTAAATAGACAAATTATTATTTCTGGTAAAAAAATGAAAAAAGAATTTTTTAAATTGTATTTTAACAATTCTTTTTTTTCTAGTTTCTAGGGTTTTTTAAATTGTATTTAAAATTGTATTTTAACAATTCTTCGAACTTTTCAAATAGTTTTTCAAAAGCTATATTTTGTTTCTATTAGTTTCTGCAAGATAACTTTTATAGTTCCAAATATTTCTATAAAATATCAATATTGATACAGTAAAATATCCGTTATATTTATATTTGATGCCAATTGATATTAAATACTTTCATGAAAGTATTTAAATACTATCGATACTTGCGTCCGATACGGAATAATAAATAAAAGTATCACTAACACATGTCATAGAGAAAATTTTTTTTCTAGAGGCAATGGATCTGTTTTTGTCCATCATATTAAATATTTAGATGAGTTTTTTTCACTCTATGGAAATTCTTTATGCGCAAACAAATAATTTTAAAGAGAAGCGAGGAATATGTCCTTATATGCTTAGTCTTTGTTCATGACTAGGCCTAAAATGAGCATTTAGGCCTAAAATGAGCATTCACCTATAACTATATAACTGTGTGTAATGTTTGTTATAAATAATTTTATTACAATTTGTTTACGTTTAATATAATTCTAGCAGTTCATATGTAAAAATGGGCAAATGGAAATAATATCATTTTATAAATATAAATTGCTATAATTTTGTTTTATATCTATGTAAAATGTAATTATATTCTCATTCTGGAGAAAACGCAACAAATAATATTTTGAGTTTCGCTGTTAGTGTTAATTTCTGTTATTGTCATATGGAGCGGAGTTATAATACAAACATTGTAGCATTATGAACGTTATAAACAACGCATATTTTATTTGGTTATTAAAAATATTTAATTCGACAATGGAATTGAGCTTTTGAAAGCTTTATATTTGTTTAGATTTATATTTTTAACATGGTAATTTATTCTGTATTATGTTAACAGATTTATATCAGTATTGTATTTATATAGTTATTATGATATTACCATTGTTTTAATAAAAAAATTTTATGTAGTATTATATATTCAATATTATATATTCAATTTTTGAGTAGAATTGTCTATACAGGGGGTCCAGTGGCAGATTTCAATGTTTGAAAAATTGTAAAAAAATGAACGTGTACGCAGTGATAAACGGGGATTTTTAACGACAGAAACCATAATACGCTCGACATTTTCATCCGTGGCTACCAATGGTGTAGGTCCTGGCCTGGGCCTATTTAATGTTGATCCTGTAGCTCTGAACCTTGCTACCCATGACTGAATGAGGTTGATCGATGGTCCATCACGTAATCGACGAATACTGTAACGCTTATTAAATTGACGGCGTGCTACAGACAGCGAAAATCCACTCGAAATGTACGCCTCGACGGCAAAAACACGGTGCTCTCCACTCCACTGTTCCATGGCTACTAAAACATCCGCACCGCTTGCGCTTCTAACGATGCCCCCCACGCCCCTCTTATGAGTTGCGTTCAGAAACTACGTTTGTTCAAACTTTGAAATCTGCCACTGGACACCCTGTAGAATACACAACTCTGAATACAGATAGGGATGACATTTCAAGTTTTATTTTTATTCCTTGCTGCAAATGATATTCTAGTGTTGTTATGATTAGGGTTTATCAGTTAATGTTATGTCGAGTTGGAGAGTTCAAGTGTAATTTAGTACTAGATGCTGGTATTGCAAAAAGATAATAGTTGTGTTAAATTAAGAAGTAAATGAGTATGGAAATGAAGTCTAATAATATAGATGTCAAATGAAGTCTGTTAGCAATTGAAATAAAGACTGAGTAAGGGCTTGGTCTCTTCTGTGTTGCGAAAAGTGGAAAGTTATACATAAGGTAGTACTGGAAGTTCTTAGAACTGGCCATTTATAATAATGTTGATTAAGAAGTGAATTAACATTTTGGAAATTCAACTCTTTGGTAATTCATTGAGGTACTGGTACATGATTTTTTATGACTTTTGTTGTAGTTTTTCTTAATACAAAAGTTTGACCAACTTCGATTTACATTTTCTGATGAAGCTCCACCCTACGTTTTTTTTTGCAACTGATTTAATAAATTCATGGGTTATTGTATTAATCTCAGTGGTTATCTGCTTGAGGGAATTCTCTTGACAGTCACAACTGAAGGTAATGTCTGATACAAACCAAAAACTAAGAGACAGTTTGCGCGGTGGGTGTTTCCTTCTACAGATTTGCCTACAAAGATGAAGAAGTGAGGAAGTGTTGGAAAAAAGATGGTCATCTCGTTTTTTGGGTGGACGGATTATCATGCAATAATTGTTCTGAAAAATAAAATAATAGTTACTGTAATTTGGTATACTGGCAAGTATTTGCCTGTTATTTGGGGAAAAGTTTAAGTGCAACACCCTTGCAGTAGAATCATCCTTCATCTCGAAAAATGTGTAATCAAATATTTGACTAAATCGGTTCTAGAAATTTTAGTTATCGCCATACAGCTTGTAGACTAGAGTTCATACCATGACATTTCAATTTAATCCCAAGAATAAAAGAAAAATTGCGAAGAATACAATTACACGAAAGCTGAAGAACCAGTGACTGTTCTTCGAAGAGTGACTGCCTTCGAAAAGGCTGTCGTACCGAAGTCCAAGGAAGAGTGGGCGGACTGTGGCTTAATGAATATTACAATATTGGTACTGCCAATGCCATCTATCAGCGTTTTTAATAAACTTTATGCTCATCGATATATTATGATGCGGTACTGCTAACGTCATCTATTAACGTATTTAGGGAACTTTATACTCATAAAGTTCAGAGAGAAAAAAAAGCCAAAGGCACGCAGCACTCAATCATGGAATTAAATTTAGTACAAATTTGTTTCTAAAATTTATCCAATGTTAATAATTATTTTTCTTAATTTCATGTCACCTATTAATGCGCTTTATAAATGTGTTTTTATTTTTTTCGATGTTCAGGTATCTGTGTTGTCCTATTCATGTAAGTTTGCATCTTCAATGTATGGGCCATTTCGTGACACTATGAAAAGTTCGCCAATGGCCGGCGACAGGAAGTGCTACCAACTACCACCTGGCAGTGCCGGATTAGCTGCTAGGGCTGCGGTACGTAAATACCTGATACTGTGTGCCTATAATTGTGTACAAATTGTTTTTGCATTTGTTTTTTAATGTGGTTTATTTTTACATGTTTTTGTTTTGTGCTATATCAAAGTATGTTCTGAATCGGGGAAAAATAATAATTATCCTTTATTTTTATTAATTCTTAATTTTGTTATATTCATAACTTTTGTTAAATACTTAACTTTTATTAAATTGTTGACATTTGTTAAATTCTTAACTTTTGTTAAATTCTTAACTTTTGTTGAATTTTTTAAGTTTTGTTGAATTCATAACTTTTGTTAAATATTGTAACTCTTATTAAATTCTTAACTTTTAGTAAACTCTTAACTTTCGATAAATCTTTAACTTTTGTTTAATTTGTAATATATCTTATTTTTATGATTAACAATATGCTAAAAGTGCTTAACAATATGCTCAAACTAATCCGGCTGTATACGAATATAACAACTTTCTATTTTTTAGTGATTTTATTTGGAATGAAATTATATCAGAAATAAGTTTTTATTTTTTATAAGTTATAATTTTATAAAAATAGAAATGGTTTAGGGCTTGACGATGGTTGGGTTCAAATTACAGGTAGCAATTATTTTCCAACCAATAATAATTAGAATTGTATAATTAAAAGAAATTTAGCACCAATTAAGATATAAGCAGTAGTATCCTTGTGATTCATAAACTTTATTTTTAACTGCCCCACTACGCTCGTACAACATATTTGATATAATTTTAATTTAATAAAATATAGTACAGTGCTTACTTTGTTGTGGGAGTATAAATAATGTTAGGTTTTTCTATTATTATTAGTTGCTAACAAAATTTTTCAATTCACCAGCAAATACCGATCCGAATTCATCAAATACCGATTCCCAAAAACGTGTCATAAACTAAAAATTGAAGTAAGTTTTAACCCCTGGTAAAATTTACGCAAATAGACAAGTATATTTCATCAAAATGATCTAGTCTTGGTATTTTTTTATTGTATTTTATTTTGAAATAATATATAGGCTCGTGACGTAGCAGAGGGTGCAGATTTCCTGATGGTGAAACCCGGTCTGCCATACCTCGATATTGTACGACAGACCAAGGATCAGTTTCCAAACCATCCTCTCTTTATATACCAGGTTAGTACAGTATTCATAACCAGTGTTTTGAGAAATATTGTACAGAGCTTAAATCAAGATCTAAAATCCACAACAGTCTTCCACTGACTTGGTATAAGGAGTATGATAGGCTGTAATATAGTTCAGTTGTTTTGTTTTGTTACGTCTAAAGTCTTATAAACATAATGAGGGCATTAAAAATTATGTGGTTAATTTGAAGATGTTATATAAAGGTCAGTATACTGATATTGAAGGTATAATGACAATTACATCTCGTTTCCCATTATTCGGGTTCCTTGAATTGATGTTATCAAAACTTAGTGATTACCAAATTGTTAGGGCATTCATTTTGGTAATTATCTTTATCAGCTCTGTTCTCGTTAAGTCATGCTCAAGTAAGGGTCTTCTCATATTTAGCAATTGTATGTGTGATATCTTATTTATCCTCTTCAAAAACTATGAATTTAGATACATGTGAATTTTGCGTATTGGGAAAAGGAACAGACCGTCCGCTGTGGACCATTTGCCTGACGTGCGTGACCATAATTTTATCATATCAATAATTCTTAAACTTGAATGTTTCAATCTTGAATATAAAATCTGAAAGGTGTTCTAGCTTACAAAAAAGTCCATTAAAAAAAGATTTTATGAAATTAAATAATATACATTAATTATTTAGTTACTTATCCCTCAAATATTATATTTTTGTATTTTTTTTAATTGCATTGTCAACCAAATTATTTTCCTCAAAATTCTATTTGTGAAGCACGAGTGTCACTGTGTTCATGTATAATTTCCGAAAGGTTTTTGAAAATGTATCTTAAACGTTAGATTTTTTTCTGTTAAAAATTAAGAGTGTGTAGACGTGCTTCATGGAATTAAATCACCAATCCATCATAACACTGGAACTCTTTGAGATATTACAATGAAACAAGCAATGTTAGTCCTAGGGTGACTATCTATACAGACAGAGCATTTTTTTAAACTTTATATTGGCCTTAATAATAGAATATCTAAATGGAAAAAGTATTTAAAAGCTGAACATTTTAAAAACAAATTTTTTTCTCAAAAATATGTAAATATGAAAGGTGAAAATTTGTACATTATATATTTTGCAAAGAAAACCTGCTCATGGGCTATAGATTAAAAAATAGGTCATAGTATTTATGTAATACAAACATACAGACATACAGATACACAGAGACAAGAATTCCAAATATCATAATAAGCTATAGAATATTTGGATATTTGGAATTCTTGTCTCTGTGTATCTGTATGTCTGTATGTTTGTATTACATAAATACTATGACATATTTTTAAATAGAGGATTTTTTCCTCTTGTGTTTCTAGGAACCTCATTAATGACATGAGATATTGAGTGTTCTTGACATTTTCATTTTTCGTTCTGTACGGTTTGTTTCTCGTTGAAAAGTTACCAGAAAAATTTAAATAGAGTTTTTGTTTATGTATATATTCGTGTGTAAGAAGGAAATTGACATATCTTGATAGGATATCAAAAAGAAGAAATAACGGAAAATGTAATGCCTAATTTTTTTCTTATTTATTCTAAATTTATTAATTGCAAATTATCCATTTTAAAAGAAATTAAAACTGTACAACGCTGAGTGCAGTCTAGCCATGAGATCCTTTACTATCGCTTAACACACAACGGTCAAGAATCCGTCATAAAAGAATTTATTGTTTGATGATATCAGATATATAAAAACTAGTATGTTCTATAAAACGTAAAATGTGAGTAATTTTCAGAAAAATGTCTCTTTTTCGTTATTCACATTGAAATTCAATAACACTGTATTGTGTTAAATATTCTTAACTTTATAAGGCGTCTAGTATTAACCTATTTTCAAAACATACATATGATACCCTTCTTATAAAAATGCACTTTACCATAATGAGAACTAATAAAATTAAATTTTCATTTATAACGTTGGATTTTAAATTTTAATGTTAGGATTTAAAGAGTTAATTAATTAATTAAGGTTTTCTTTTGTATTGTTAGATGAAACAGTGAAGGTTAACTTTATAGTGTTTCATTGGTATATAACGCTATTATAAATCCACCTATCGGTCAGTTTATGCGAGTACTTCTACAATGTAGTCTGCAATATTCGTTTAAATAATTGTTGAAGTTTGGACTACAGGCTGCAGATGGCATTGTTCATCACATGAATTTAGAAACATAATTTTCCAATGAATATCCTGAATATATTATTTTTTATGCATTTATAATAAACAAGCTGTGCCCATGATTTCTTTCATGTAAATTTTTGGATTTGTTTAGAAAGATTATTTAAATAAATAAAAGTATGAACCATACTATAGATGGCACTATAAAGAATTAGTTTTGGTACCGCTCTGTAGATGGTACCCTATGGAATATAATAAAAAATGTAGATATAATTTAAAAGTATATATGAACAGAGTAAAGTAATTATATGGTTACAAACAGGAAGATTCCTAGATTTCACTGCATATTTGACCTGCATTACGTATATAGTATCTACGTGTATGCGTTGCGTAGCCCACATGTAACGTAGGTATTACAGCCTTAAAACTTAAGAGTGTGTAGACGTGCTTCATGGAATTAAATCACCAATCCATCATAACTATCAAAATCCCAAAATTTTGACAATTTGTATCGTGCACATGAATAACCTCACTTGATGCAAGAAAACGAAATAACCTATGAAAATGAATTTTCTGTCATATGTAGATAAAGTACACCGCCGTCATTGTTGACGAAATGCCCTGTCCTTTTCTTTCTGCTCGTAAAATTAAATAATGCTATTCTTTTCTTTTAACTCACTGAACTGAAAAGAAAGGCAGGGGTCATGCCAGTGACATACAGTATGTCGTTTTTTAAACCAAATGTTATGAGAAACTTTATTGTTATGTATTAGCTAACATATATATTAAATAAAGTAAATGATACAACTTCGGGCTAAATGATTGTATAATAACTTATTTTATGCGTATTCTGTCATGAGTAACTTACCTCTTTACTGATAATATAATATTATTCGACAGGTGTCTGGAGAATACGCAATGATATCGCAGTGTTCGAATGAGCAGACAATGCACTCTACCTTGCTGGAGTGCTTACTTTCCATGAGGCGGGCTGGTAATTTTTTATATATGTACATAAATATAAAAGGTCACTAAAGGTTTCCACACTTTTGACAGTTTGCTTGATTGTTTTGAGTGCTTACAGCAGGCTTTTTGGCATCTTTCCTTGCTTGGTCAATGGTGGTGTTATTATCAATGTATTATTTGTTTTCATTTGGAACATATAACATTAATGTACGTTTTTTAATGTTTTGTACTAAAATTGAACAAATGGAAGGCTTATGGAAGCGGTAAGGAGTCTATCTGCTTGTAGACACATTTTTTCAAAATCATTTGACATAAAAACTTAATATTTTGGTATACTTGAAGGCAAAAGTGGCCCAATCACAGATGTTGTGCACAAAAAGTTGAATATCCAATTTTTTGAGGAGTGAGAGAAATATAAAAATATAAGTTTAAAGATATATAATATTTTTTTGTTAAAAAAGGATTTCAAAAAGCCTTTTAATAATTTCGTTATTACCACAATTTTTTTTCGAAAACTAGCGGTAAATGTGGTCTTGAGATTCTTTGTGATTCTATATTGTCTAAGAATTATCCTCATAGTAATGTGTGAGATAATATTTTTTCGTTTGTATCTATTTCGAAACTACCACCCGAATTGTCTCAGCACCCCCTCACAGACCCGTAACGATTTGCCTCATTCCACATACGTATGCAGCAAGATTGAAAAGTCCCTAATAGTTTCCCGTATCTACTGTCATGCGCTTCTGTTTAACAGGATTAGAGACTGTCTACTCAGTGAGTCATATAGCATCTTCATTATTTTGAAAACACATGTTTACAAATGACGCTCTAAAAATGTACGTGATTCTACTCTATTTTAACGCATGCCCTATATTAAAACTTTACGTGCATCGTCATGCTGACTGCAAACGAACAGAACAAATTTATTAATGCTGTTCATTTGAAAGAAATTGTATGAAAGCGCTATAAATTGGTTTTCGATATTACCTTGCAATTTGTGTAGAAATTATCATCATCAATTGGAAGACGTCCATTGCTGAACATAGGACCCTCCATAGATTCCCAATTTAAATTAATTTTTATTAATTTTGCATTAAAACTAACTAACTCGTCACTTTAAAAGTACTCCATTTCCTCTTCTGTACTGTTGGTATCGTTCACATTTTTTGGAAGATTTTTTATAAATGTAAAGTGTTAGTTTTTAATACAAAATCTGCTGGCAGAAAGTGAACCGTTCTCTGTAGTCGATAATTTCAGTTAAGTCTCGGAAATGATGGTAGTGTAAATATTTTTATGAATTTATTTTTAAATTATAAATGTTATTTTCTAGGATTTACACGAGTTCTTATCGGAGATCTTTTTTTGAGAGTTTCTTTCGCCTTAAAATATTGAAAAGGATAAGTTATCAAATATGCTAAAAACCAAAATCGATATTAGGTGTTGGAATTAATTCGTAGCATTTTTTGAGAGACAAATAACGATTTATTTTAAGTAAATACTGCCCATCGCTTGCGACTACTTCTTCCCATCTTTCAGGTAGGAGACGGATACCCTGTCGAAAGAACGCTTCGTCCTTAGAGGTGATCCATGAATCGATCCAATTTTTACAATCTTCATAAGAAATTAAATTCTCCATTGACAAACCATGAGTCATTGATCGGAACAGGTGGTAGTCCGAAGGGGCAATATCTGGAGAATATGGTGGGTGGATTAGGACTTCCCATTTCAGTGTTTGTAGATATGTTTTCACTGGTTTTGCAATATGTTGTAATGATCCCCAGTGATGGTTTTGTTCAATTTTAACAGTTCATAATAAACCATACCTGTTGATCTCACAAAGGAGGAGCTTAGACCCATGAATATTACGTTTTGCCACTGATGATGATGGTTGCCGGGCTTAACCCATGATTTTGTATGCTTAGTTTTGTCATAATGTATCCACTTTTCATCACTGATAACAATCCGATGTAAAAACTTTTTCGTTTATGCCATTGAAGCAGTAATTCATAGGTTAAAAAACAGCTTCCAACGTCCCTCGGTTTTAATACATATGGGACCCAATTTCCTTCCTTTTGGATCATATCCAAAGTTAAGATGTTTTCCTACAGTTGATAAAACAACCCCCAACCCAATAGACAACTCTTTAATTGTTTGAGATGAGTTTTCTTCAAGTAATTCCTAAAACTTTTTGGCTGCAAACTTTTCTTCAAACTTTTTGGCTGCCCAGGACGTTCCATGTCTTCAAAGTCGAAATCACTACTTTTAAGTCTTATTCTTAAACATGCAAACCACTTCTGACACATTTGCTCAGCTAAAGCATGTTCACAATAAACTTCCTCCAAGAATCAATGACTTTCTACAGTACTTTTATTCATATTAAAATAATGTAGTAAAACTCGCCACAAAAACACTTTATTTGGCACAAATTTCGACATATTTAAATAATTACCACTAGCTATTAAAAATAAGATGTGTCTTAAAAATAACACGTAATAACAGCTAATTTACAATAAATTTGTTTCTGAAGGTAAAACAGAATACTGTAATACTCACGCCATCTTTCGTAAAATGCTACGAATTAATTCCAACACCTAGTGATTTTCTCCATTTCCTAAAAAATGGAAATATTGCGTTGACAATGACGTATATCATACCAACTTATTATATTAACAAAATTGGTAATTTTTACACGGGAGGCAAGAATTTTTGTAATATATTATCTAATTTTTATATTACGATACAAACATTTTCAGGTGCTGACTGCATCATTACCTACTTTGCACCACTTCTCCTGGAGAAATTACTTAAAATATAATGGGGCAGTCTATGGCTGATGTTATAGACGAACGCTATCGAGTATGCAGGACTGGAATATTTGGAGATTAAATCTTTTTGAGCTGTTTGTTTGACCCGCAAAGCAACCATTTTCATGAGTATTACGAGTTGATATCGCCAAATTTAGTTTTGAAGCGGTTGAAAATGACGTCTCTTCAAAATTAATTGCCATACAAATTTATATTAAAAACTCAAAAACACATTCCTAATTGATAGAAAATTTTTTTTTAATTATTTTTAAACATTTTTTTCATCCATAAATTGGTATTATGGATGTTTTTGAGTTTTGAAAAAAATAAATTTTTGCAAAAAATGTGTTTTTTTTTAATAGAAGGCCTAGTAGTGTTATTTTGACATATGTCAGTATAGAAACTGTGGTATTTTGTTGACAAAAAAAATCTCTCACATTTTGTGTTTTTTCAACCTATTCATAGCAGATTGTAGAAATCACTCAATATGTTAATATATTTTAAACGAAAGTATATAAGCTTGCATTAATTTAAAAAAAGTTGTTTTAAGGCATCAAATGTGAGTATTAAAAGCATTGATAGAGCAAGTCTTAAAAAATTATACGCATTGAATTGGTTAAAAAACATGTTACATTAATTAAATTTAAAATTCTCAGTCGGACCATTCTGATAAAAAGTAATAACCAATACCTGTAAATTTACTTAAAACTTTAATTGAAAACTGGAATTTTATTATGTCTTACAAAATTTTGTTTTTTTTGTATTTGTATTGGCACCATATCCAGTCCTCTTCAGTTCTCTAGTGTGTAAATTGTTCCTGAATGTTGCCAGAAACACCATGACAGATGTCACAATTAAAGATGTCCTCTCTAAATGTCAAAATATTGTTTTAGAAATCTATTGTTTTGAATATAGTTGTATTTATACAAAAATATATATAAATGAATTTGTTAAATGATTATACACAAATGTGAATTGAATGAAAAAGTATACAATATAATTATTTTATTTTCCATACATTGTGTGTTTAATTTAACTTTTTAATTAACTTCTTTGTATCTCTTCATGTGTCTGTCACAGCTTCTTACTTCTTCACAGTTTTAGACTTATAAATTTTGCAAATTAATACTTAGTAAAATACGTGTAGTGGTGAGAGTAGTCGAGTGGGGGGTGGGGGGGGGATCATTTAACAGATTTTTATATGGTAAGCAGTCAGACGGCTCCATATTGGGTCTGAGTACAAATTTATTCAGATGATCCCAGGGTTTGATATTGGACCCAATATGTATGCAAAATCTAGTGCTTACTTTGCACATTATAAGCTATTACCAACAGGCACGTCTAACAGCACAGGAACTCACTTGTGTGGGCTCAGAATCCCACAGTATTTTGATGTAAATTGAGTCTTCTCGCAGACAGCATAGGGTGCGAGAGGATTACGGACATGCATGGGTATCTCACTAGAAGTGGCCGTTTGCACTAATCGTGATAAATGTTAACGTTGACGACATTTAACTGTTGACCAAAACTGTTAATATTAACTGTTAATGTGTTTGGGTGCATACCATAGTTAATATTGACACTACGCTGAAAATGGCAACACAGCGGTGCATTGTTTACAAATTTTTAAGTGTTACGAGCTCAGGCATCCTCAAATGTTTATATTAACACAATGAATTGAACCTGATAAATACATGGGGTTTGAGTCATTCAATATGTAAATAATAAATATAGAAAACAACGCTACGCAGATTGTACTGAACTCGGTCAATTCATTTTAAATTTTTCTCCTAATATTATATCATATAAATCAAATTAAGATATTTTAAGCAAAGTTAGCATTGTAAACATAATGTTTAGAACTTCACATGATTGTAACATAAGAATAATTAGTAAATTGATTACTTTCGAAACTAATGTAATATATCCATTATTTCTCCAACAAATATTGTTATTTGACGTAAAATAATGCTTAGTATCACTTTCTCTTTTTTCACACACAAACACAAAAAATATCCAGTAAATTAACGTTGATTATTAATACTAAAATTTGGTGTCTTTTTGACTCTTTAAAAAATTTAGAAATGTGATTTGAAATAAAAATTCTCATATTCAAATCTATAAAAAATAACTACTAACAAAATATAAAATATTTGCAATAAAAGGTCAGACGTAATTCATTTCTTATTAATATTAAAATTATAAAAATATCCACTACATAAATGTTGATTATTAACACTAAAAAGTTACAGTGCATTTTCTTAAACACTTTCGTAAATAATTTTAAAATTTAATTTGAAATAAAAACGATTTTGAATATTAAATATGTAAAAAAAAAGTAACTAGTAGTATCGTGTAAAATATTTGCACTAAAGGTCACAAATACTTTTTTATTAATATTAAAATTGTATGGAAAACGCAAAATTAATAAACTACTGGATTAATCTCTAAACTTTTGTTTATTAACCTTCATTACGCAATAACCGTCGACGAAAGACTAACCGCTAGCATAAACCGTCAGTTCGATATATTCAATTGACGAGTGTCAACATTTAGCAGTACCTTTGATCAACGTCAACGCGCTAACAAAATAATGCTCCAATGTGCATTAATCAGGCATCGATTTCAACCGTTTATTAACTGCAAGTGTTGATCAACTGTTAAAACATATATCAACAGCGTTTAATGTTGACGTACGGTAACGTTGAGCGTGAACTGTTACTCGTTTTTCGACTCAGCTCTACCATGCAGTGACTTATTTTAATTTTGTCATTCCACTGTCGACATTTAGTCATATTAAGAATGTTTAAAATATTATAATCATGATTTTTCTGGGACACTTTGAGATATAGAAATGAAAGAAATTTTTTATTATAGCTATTGATGTCTTCTATAAGTCTGTTAGGAATAATTTATATAGGAACAGGTATTTCGAGAAAACAATTTTTAATTTTGAAGGCATTTTAGTTTATTTAAAATAAGAGTTCTCATTCACATTAAAAACCTGTCAAGCACGAGTGGAACTCACACTATGAGGAATTCATACACGTTTAGACACACACATTTAATAGTATATAATATTGCTATTAAACTATTAGCAAAATTTAAATTTTTATAAAGGAAACATATCTTTCACAGGCGCATATTTAAAAAAAATGTTTTTTTATGTGATATAAATGAAAGATTTTGAATTTTTCCCCTTACTCGTGCTGTAAAACCGTGCTTTTTCTTTTTTTTTACAGGAAGTATCCTATAGGTTTAATTTATTTGCGAGTGTCAAAATATGTGGCATAAATGACCGTATTTGTAGACTTCTTCTTGATCGCTTTAACTTAGAAGCTTGACTTTTTATAGCTCCACGGGTCCGACCTAAGTATTTGATATTAGTTTCAACTTGATACCTCCACGTGTTCCTCAGATAAAGGATCTTGACAGACCAACAGACGCACAATGAAGTGATCCTATAAGGATTCCCTTTTCCTTTTGAGGTATGGAAACCTAAAACCTAAAAATGCAATGAGTATGCAAAATTTTCAATAAAACATTTGAAATTGTCAATCATTATTCATAAATTATAACTACACTTTGTTTTAAGGAAAGGTATATCTCTATAAGGAAATATTTATTGTATAGTGAAAATAGTTCTCTGTCCCTAGTAGTCATGCTTAAAGTTTATGGGATACCTAATCAGTAATGTTTGCATCGTAGTTTTTATTGGTTTAAAATCTCCAATATCATTTAGCAGAAGAGTACAATAGAGCAATTAAAAATATACGAAAACATTTCAGCAATTTAATCACTGTATGGGACGTGATTATGGACATTCATAATTAGATTGTTCCATGTTTAGAGATTGCAAATAAATGTTAGTTTTAATAATTTAAGGCCATACAAAAGTAAAAGTTAAAAACCTTTTCAATGTTAATGAACTTTGATAAATTTTTAATTGTTTTGAAAGTTATTACACAAAATTGGGGTTATTTTATTTCTTTCTTTTTTAAAATAAATGTGGTCGATACACGTATAAAGTAGAGTTAAATAGTTTACTGTGTCTTTTAAGTTTTTTATGCAAATAAATCAAGATAATTTAAAACAAAACTTCTAATTAGATACTAACATTTGGAAGTTTAATTTTTTGCAAATAAAACTTTATAAATAAAACTTTTAGATAATTAAATATATTAAATCCCTTATTGAATAGAACGACCATAAACAATTTTTCCTTAATTTGTATAGGAGATTAAAAAAATTATTTCTCAATAATTTGATATGTATTAATTTAAATTGGAAATCCGAATAATTATGCAACATTTATGCACATTTATGAAATCAAGTTAATTATAATCTTTAACCATATTTTTTAGGGTCCATACTAGGGTTTCTGATTTCTCAACTTATTTTTTTTCTAAGGACTCCAAATTCTTGATTAGGAAATTCCTGGAAAATGTGAAATTTTCGAAAAATCCCTAAAACTTTGAAAAATTTTAAAATTGTAATTTAAATGCAAAAAATTATGCTTTTTAATAATCGTCAACATTTATTGTTTATTCAGTCTTGTTTCAATTAAAACAATAATTACTTATACATTTCTTAACGAAACTAAACTAAATTTAACTTTGAGTAGGTATCTTCCTGTAAAAAATTTGTCTTTTTATTAAACAATGGGCACATTAAATATTTATCTTGGCTTCCTTCTTGAGGTAAGTAAAAATATTAATCACACATTTTTTTATTTAAACAAATAGTAGGTACCTGAAATATCTTCATAAAAACAATCTTTAAATTAAAGTTCAAACACAATCTTACTTCTTGTAAGTAGATCTTTTAATCACATACATTATTTAAACAAAAAATTTAATTTTCAGTATCCAAATCAACTAAAGAAATAGGACCTAGTTTCACAATCCACTAATCTGAAAAACTTATAATTACATAGTTTTTTAATTATGTAAATAGAAAAGAGTAATAACTTCTAAGTAGACTAGCTTATCAGCCTTAAAAAGGTAGGTAGTTCTACCTACCTCTAGGTAACCGCTTCAAGCACTAACGTATTTGTCTGTTTTTAATGAAATATGCTTTAAAAGTACGAGAGGATTAATAACATCATCTGAATATCAGTTTATTATCTTCATTAAAAAGTTTCCAAATAACGAGAAAACCCGTTTATTTTCTGTCAGTGTTGGCTTTCCTAAAACTTAAAGCTTTATACCAATTTTCAAGGTTTCAAGATTGGCGTTCTTTTATCACTCGACTTTAAGGAGCTAATATTCTTTTGTTATTAAGTTTCTTGTTATGTGAGTTTTGACATTATTTTCACTCATTTTCATTTTTTATTTGTCTTTCAAGTAGGACAATTAAAGTCTCTTTTGACATGTCACTATATAACTTCTAATTATTATGAGCAAATATTCTTATTGTCTTTACGTATATCTACAATTAATCAGTCCCTCTTAATAAGGGTCAGAATGTGCATTTTACCTTATGATGGCCTCCATACATCTCTATCTTCAACATAATCCCTAATGCTATAATAAGCCTTCAAAATAAGCATGTGTTTAATATGCGTTTTAAATTTTGCTATGGGAAGGTTTATTATATCCTCAGGTATCCTGTTAAAAAAACGAACACCATTGCCCAGAAAAGACTGATTAGTAATTTGTAATCTAAATTTAATACTATGAATTTTATTTTTATTTCTTCTATTAAGAGTATGGATATCAGACCCTTTAATGAAGAAATTTAAGTTGTTTTTAACATACAATAACTTTTCATACATATATAATGACGGCAAGGTCAGAATATTTGCCTCTTTAAATAGATCTTGCAATAATTCACAGGATTTCATATTATATATGGCTCGGACTGCACTCTTTAGCAGAATAAAAATAGTTTTAATATCTGCAGCGCTGCCCCACAGCGTAATACAGTGCTGTGGAAATAAGCAAAATACGCTACCACTAGCGGATGTCTCAATTTGTATTCGAGCTTTTTGTCATATGAGATTCGATGATATTGTTAGTAGAAATTATAGTCTCTATAGCTTTCTATAAATGCTGCTCAAAAGTTGTAGATGTATTTGAAATGAGTCTTATCATCAACATGAATTATACCGTTAGGTCTGAATGGATGACTGAACAAATGACGGCGCTTACGCACGGTTTGCGCTCGGTACATGGGGTAAATGTGGGTTTTATACTGTAAATTATATTTAAACTATTTCTCAAGTTCTCAGCATGTTTTTTCTCATCTCAAAAATGGGCAGATTTCTTGAGTTTCCTCGCTTCGAAAAATCTTGACAAGAAATCCTAATCTGAACCTCAAGAGGAGAAACTTTTTTTTTTTTTTTTTCTCTCTATTATAATCTGCAATCAGCATTTGCTTTTAGTGGATGTTTTGTGGGCGATAGGTCAGGTAGAGTGTGCCCTCCAATGAGAGCATCTACTCGTAATCAGGAGATTAGGACATCCTTTCTTTTGAGGCGCTTCTGATAACTACAAGTAAGTAGTTCAGTTGCGAGTTTGTTTGGGTGGCGTTCCAGCCTTCAGCCAAGAGGAGAAACTAAAACTTTTATAAGATCACTCACACGTCTGTCTGTCCATCTATCATAGTGATTTCTCTCGGAAAGAGCAAGACGTAGAAATTTAAAATTTGACCCAGTAGTAAAACATATTAACCCACACACATTGCAATATCGTAAACTCAAAAATATTAATTTGAAATTTTAGGGACAGCAAATTAAGTACTCAAATTTTTTTTTACTTTGGTATAGTGTCCTAAAAATTTTTTTTTTCATAATGTTAAGTACTATATTTTATTAATAATTTTGCTTTATGTTATGCAACTGATTGAGTGTATAAATATGAATTTTTAAAAATTATTTTGATTACATACGGTTTGAATACTGTCTGTATAAATAAATTCAAGTCAGAAATATATTTTGTACTTTTTTGTAATAAATTTTGCTTAACTATAATATCTAAAAAATATTATGTTTCTTTCTTCCCTTATCCTGAAATCCTTGCGATGAATTAATTTTGTTTAAAATTTGTTAATTTAAAATCATGTTGTTGTAGCTATCTTATATATTTCATAAACATTTGGTTTAGAACTAAAATTTAGGAAACAATAAATTAGTATTTTGTTACGTTTATGTATATTATATAAAATTGTATAATATTTGAAATGATTCCAGAATTCATCCCATATTGGTCACTGATGATATACGAATCGTAATGTAAAATAATTAAAGTAATGATACCAATTTTTATTATTGTTTATAATGCTTCTGTCAATCAAAGTTACCATTACAGTGTTATCAACAATACATTTTATATAAACAATCATAATTTTTATTAATTGAATAATTTTTTATTAATTTTTATACATTTAACTTTTTAGAATTACTGTGTGGAATGAATTATTTAAAAGTACGGATGGATGTATGTGACGAAATTATAAAAGTTTTTTGTTTCACTATGGGATGTAAAAAATTATGATTTTTTGGAATTCGAAATAAGATTATATTCAAGGAGAATATTATAAAAATTTAACTAAATTGTGTCAAAAAGTTTATAAGTTACTAAATTTGTTTAGTGGTAAATTTTACTAAATTTATTTAATGAGGTAAATTTTTTATTGACCGCCAAGATTTAGCTACCAATGTTGTAATACATTCAATTTTATCCGGGGTTTGATAATTCATTTGCGTATTTACTAGTTATTATATGTATTTTGACTATATATTTTGTACTTTGATATATACTATATTGTGTATTTTCTATATATTACGTGTAAAAGATATTTTTCATCAATTTCAAAGTATCATCATTCGGAGACAGATTCAGTATGGTGAAAACACGAGGTAGTATTACGTAAAATAAAAAAAAGGTAAGAGCATGGGTTCCATGGTCTTCTCGGTGAAAGAAAAACTTGAGCGGTAGTTTCATATTGTATTATTACATGTGATTAAAAATTATTAAATGTAGTATAATAAGCTGTACACGCAATACGATAATGATCATATTTTTACGAGACCATTGTTGCAATATCATCTTACAGCCATACTGTTGAGAATATTAGCTTAAGTAATTATATTCTAATTACAATACACTATGATTTTATTTTTTTCAACTAGTTATTTAAATATTGCTGTTTGATAATTGTATATATTTTATTTTTGCATGACATTTCAAAAAATGTGGCAAATCATCGGTGTCTTTTAAGATGTTGTCAAATGAAAATTATAACGTTCTAAACTTGTCGCGTCATGCACGATAACGTTTATACTTTAAATATACTTCTTTAAATTAGTAGGCGGCATTAGGAGAGCATGATTTGTTTGAAATAGGTGAAACAGAACTGGCGGTAAAGAAACAAACTATAATTAAAAAAAGTGTGTGTTTTAGAATATGAAAAACCTTACAATTCACCGATTTTCTTTGAGGTGAGAACAAAAAAAAAGACAATGTGTGATCATAATACAAAACAAAATGAAGTTATATTCATATATTTTTATTATATTAAGTCCCGTTAAAAGAAAAATAATATCCAATATAAATATAAGGCGAATGCCATATAGGATAGTTTAAAAGAAAATTTGATGTTTTCTTTTTCTTGTGTACGTGTAACATTAGAATTTAGACTGAAGGATTTCTTTTTGTTTTATATTCGTCTAAAAAAAGACAAAAAAATTTAATTGCTAGTTTCAAACAAGTTCAGAGTCCAGAGCTTTAGTGTTGCGCTATGAATCACTTGGAACAACGAGAACATAATGTATTTTCGCACTTATCATAGTTATTATATATTTTCACACTTGTTTTAATACCACAAGAGTTAATGATGATTTTTGGGTACTTAGATATTTTGTACAGTAGTATCTCAATACTAACTGAAAGGCTGTCTGGACACTGGCACTGGGTTTTTGCTACTGTTCATAATTTAAATTTAAAAAAAAAATTCCAAAAAATATATTTCATTGTAATTAAACATGTATAAAAGATGAAAATGAAAGTGGTAGTTGCTTTAAAATTAGGCAGATCACCCCAAAGTTACAATTAAAAATATGTTGAAAATATATTTTAAGCACATTCAAATTTGTGTAGCATTTTTTTATTTTAGTACTAGCACAGGCACACGATTGCCATGGCAGCTTTCGATTAACACTGTGTCATAAAAGCAGGTATTATTTTTTATTTTTAGGTTGGTTTTCTGTAAATAATTTTAAGTAAGAACCTAAAATACATTTTCAGTACATTTTTGAATAGCAATTTTGTTGTCGTATTTAATACCACCTAAAACGTCAGTCATTTTTATATATTTTAACATGTTTATTTTAAATTTGATATTGACTAAGACATGTTTTTTGGAATAAATTTTTTTCAAAATTTGATTAATTCGTAATAACAAGAAACTGCAAATGCCCAAGCAGAATTGATTCCCTATTTAATCAGTATCCAGATATTATTGTGCATAATATCTAAAAATATAAAATTCAAAATCGGCTCTTGGGCTATAGTTTTGCATTGATTAGGGCTAGACCAAACATATAATTACCTAAATAATATGATTATATAATGGCACAAAACTCATACGTTGTGTTTTGTACATGTCTTAGTACGTTAGGAAACACTTTAGAAACATGCAATTATGTTTCACAGGTTAACGGAGTAGAATCCCATCTAAATTCATTACGTTCAGTACATTATAGTTAAATTTTTACATTACAGTATTAAGTTTATTTAACGATACGATTTCTATTAAAGAAGTGAATGTAGGAAAAGCCTGCTGCCCACCTTTGTCTCCGCAACGACTACAGAAAAAGTCTGAAAATATTCCTGAATGTAAATGATTTATTTACAACTAATTAGTTCACACGCATATGATGAATATGCGTGTAAGTTATATTTAAATTAATGATTATATCTTAATATTGTGTGATGTAAATTTTACTCACACGGCCTTACAATTAAATATAAACATTATCTATACATATAATGAAGCCACAACAGAGTGAATTTTGTATGTGGAAATTTTTTTAAAAAAGTGATTGATTTGGTGTACAGATTGACAATAGAAGCTAGGAAACCGGTTTATAGAATTTTTGTCTGTCTATCTGTCTGTTCATTTGGTCTTCAATAACGCAAAATCGACTGGAAGGATGGCAAGTTTGATATGGTAATCATTTATACTCTTGACCAACATATAGGATACTTTCATTTGGGTGTTACAGATTTAAAAAAATCTTGCCTTGGTGAATATTACTATATCGGTATTGTCATCTATTAGCATTTTTAGTAAACTTTATGCTCATAGATATATGGTACTGCCAGTGCCATCTATTAGCGTTTTTAGTAAGCTTTCTATTCATAGACACAGTAAAAAAAATTTTAAAAAAACAAAAGGAAATTATTAAAAAGAAGAGGAATGATAATGTTTATTATGCCTAATAACTTTTCTGATTTCGAATTTCTAGTGATCGAAGTCATAACGTCCAACGTCTTATCATTAGTAATATGATAAGACGTTAGACCTACTTATTCAAATTTTAATTATATTTTATTATTCAATTAATTCTCAATAATTGCCATGAATGTTAAAATGTTTTCAAACACTTTAATACAATTTTAACAATTTAGTGTCACTCAAAAATATTTCTGTGTTCAGATTTTATATCAGAAAACGAATCATAACAAAGAATTTATAATAATTAGTAATGTGTACTGTCGATTCGTTTTGATTCGATATTTATATTAGATATCGATTTATTTTGTTTATATTAATATTAAATATATCTTAATATATTATTTCAATATAGCTGTAATAGCTTAAACGTTAAATCAAAAATGTAACCGGTAAACTGTGGTTTTTTTTATTTAAATCGCTATTGGTTTATTAGTTATAAGTTTAAAAATGACCTTATGTTCATCTGGGCAATATAAACTATACCATAGTGAACATAACAATCGGAAAAACTGTTTTTGTATAAACAAAAAAACACAAGTAACAAAACCAACACAAACAACAAAAAACGATACTGTAATCTTTGTAATATTAGAAATTTAATAAAAAATGATACTGTAATATTTTTAAAATTGGAAACTTCACATCGACCGGGTAAGCTGTTTTTATGTAAACAAAAAAAAAAAAACAAGAGACGAAAATAACACAAACGATAAAAAAACGAAACTGTAGTCTTTGAAAAATTAAAAAGATTTAAAGATACATTTCTTTTTGAACTTTTTTTTGGGTTGTTTTAAATTTTATTTTCTTGTTAGTGACGTCGTCATTGCCTTGATTCACTGAAGACTCGCGTCTCAGTTCAAAGTTTCACAATGGCCGATAAAAATCTGCATCAACTCACAAACAACGCTTCTCAACGCTTACTTCAGCTTATTCAATCGATGCAAGTGAATCGGTCTCATAACCGAATATCGCACCGCTCGAGGCGAAATCGGCGACGTCACGCGGCTCGGCGCAGTCGTGCACCGCCTGCGAGTTACTTTCGTTTACGTCTCTTCAGCGTTTTGTTACGTAACTGTAATAGTTAAAAATAGTCTTTTATACGTCGCTCGTCTTACCGTTTAGTTAAAATGAAATAAACACCGTTTTTGATTAGTTAAGGTAGCTACAGGTGATTCGGGTTGTTTGTGACGTAGTTGACGATCGATAGCAATCGATAGCTTTGTTTTTTGTTGGAGTCGATTTTGTGAACATTTTCGTACCAAAAAAAGGGTTTTTGAAATATTTTCAAACTAGGATTTCGTGAAATGAGATAAAATTAGCTTATTTATAGCTCAAAGCTTCTGAGTTTTAGTACATAAATAAAAATTAATTTAATGATTGTAATTTGCAAAGAATTTATGCTAATTGTATGTTATTAGTTAAAACTTAGTTTGTATTCGATAGCTTCGTTTGTGGGTTTTTTTTTTGGAATATACTTTGTTAACATTTTCTTGCTAAAAAGAGATGTTTGGGATATTTTCAAACTAGAATTTTGTGAAATGAGCTAAAATTATTTATATCTCGAAGATTCAGAGTTATAGTACATAAACAAAAATTTATTTAATGATTATAATTTGCAAAGAATTTACGCTAATTGTATGTTATTAGTTGAAACTTAGTTGGGGATCGGTAGCTTCGTTAGTGGATTTGTTTTTTGTTGGAGTCTATTTTGTTAACATTTTCTTGCTAAAAAGAGATGTTTGGGATATTTTCAAACTAGAATTTTGTGAAATGAGCTAAAATTAGTTTATTTATATCTCGAAGATTCAGAGTTATAGTACATAAATAAAAATTAATTTAATGATTGTAATTTGCAAAGAATTTATGCTAATTGTGTTATTAGTTGAAACCTAGTTTAAAATCGATATCTTTTGTGGGTTTGTTTTTTGTTGGAGTCGATTTTGTGAACATTTTCGTACTAAAAAAAGGTGTTTGAAATATTTTCAAACCAGGATTTCGGGAAGTGAGCTAAAATTGGCTTCTTTATATCTCGAAGATTCAGAGTTATAGTACATAAACAAAAATTTATTTAATGATTATAATTTGCAACGAATTTAAGCTAATTGTATGTTATTAGTTGAAACTTAGTTGGGGATCGGTAGCTTCGCTTGTGGGTTTGTTTTTTGTTGGAGTCCATTTTGTGAATATTTTCTTGCTAAAAAGAGATGTTTGGGATATTTACAAAGTAGAATTTCGTAAAATGAGGTAACATTAGCTAACTTATAGCTCAAAGCTTCTAAGTTATAGTACCTAAATAAAAATCGATTTAATTATTATAATTTGCAAAGAATTCATGCTAATTGTATGTTATTATAAAACTGAGGATTTGTGAATATATTTTCGTATGGATAGATTTTCCGTAATAGAATTATGCAATAATTAGCTTTAGTCCGTGATTTCACCAACATGGCACTGATTTGGTGTCTATATTTACCACTAATTCAATTAGACTATTATAAAATTGATTACGAGTAACTAGCCATGTCCCGTGAACTCGCGTAGAATTGTTTTAATAGTGCTGCTCTCTCCCTCGCGGTGGCTAAACGCCTTCGCTTCGTTCGCTAAACGACAATAGTCTCTGGGGTCGGATGCATAGCGGCGGGATAGTATAATATTTGAGTGTAAAACGTGGGGCGCTTTTTTTAAAAATTAAATGTTAAGAATTTTCAGTCACCTAATATTAATTTGGGAAGCAAAATCGTTTGTTTTTGAGAAAAAGCCGGCACGTTTTTACACTCAAATACGAGTATTATACCCAATAACAAATATGGCTTACATTGAAGTTATTACTGAGTAGACAAGAAAACAGGTTCGATAATTATTTTTTTGGTTTTTAGTGCAGTATTTTGTAAAAGCGTTTTTTTTTAAACTATTAATCTATTTATACTTTTTTTAGTCTTATAATAAAGAAGAGAACATTTTTTTAACTTTATTTATATTATACTTAGAACTACTTTTACAAATGTTAACACTTTATTAAAAAAAACTTAAACAGAATTGAGGCGTCTGTTTTTGGTTCTGTGCCTGCGGGCGACTGAGAACTCATCCTCTCTATGTCTGCCAATGCATTAGTAATGCAAGGCGTTTTGGTGAAATTTGTTCTGTTATCGAATTCTGAGTCTAACTTCCGATTCTATTTCATTTGATCAGTTCGATGGTTAGAACCTCAAACACGGTTAGGATGCCTTTGTTCCATTATCGAATTCTGTGGCTATTAGAGGTGTACAATGTTTTATGGGAAGGGCTAGCTGCAAAGGGACAGACATATAAACAAATTATATATATATATATATATATATATATATATTCACAAACGCATAATCGTTGGCGCCCGCAACTGTCCGTTATAGCCCTAAAAATGGCAATGGAAATGTAATAGATTGAAAATGTGTCTCAATAATTGAATCGTAGGCACTCAAAAACAATTGACTCTCGACTTAAGTACCCGGACCTATCGAACTATGACCTTAATCCTGACCATGAAAATATAATTCTTGCTTACCTAAAAATACAATAGGACGTATCTATTAACCTTTTTAAATTATTTGTATTTTTATGTCATTATGTTCCCGATTCACAACAGCTAGAGCCCTCGGCATAATTTTTTATACACAAACAGCTAAAATTTTGAAGTTTTACTGTGCACGATAAATGTTTTTCAGTATTAGCATATTTTTCATCAGAATTTGTCAAATTACCTGGATTATCAAAACCACCTTTATTCCATTTACTGTATTCAGTTTTGAATAATAAACATGATCAATAAAACATATTATTTAAAATACATCTTCTGATTAGTCACCAATGTTAATCACAAAAATTATTGTGAAAATGCCGTACACTAGATTTATTACGACCGTATAGTTTCAGAATTAGCTTCAATCTACCATTACCAATTATACTATTTTTTGTCATTAAAAGATGAATTGAAAAATCCTACCTTAAACACATTATAAACAGAACAATATTCGATAGTCGCCATTGTTTGTTTACTTTCATGACGAAAATGCACGTCAAAAAATAAACTAATAAAATACTAATTTTATTGCACAAAGAAAACTGATGACACATTACTGTGCTATCTATATATTGTGTATTACACTGGCACAATATAATACGTGTGTTTAAAAACTACAAAACTATTAAAATTATTTATAAAGTTATTTTCGAATGAGAATGATAAACTGCCAGCAGAGAGATCATTACAATAACACAATGATTCATTGTTTGTATGCGAATGTTCTAAATACGAGATTGTTTCAGTCTGAATATAGCCGAAGGTAGTTTATCAAGCTTCAGCTTACGTTAAGATTATGAACTGGCGCTCTGAACTGAGGAAATCAATTTTAATTTCGTATGCACCATTTCCGATTCAAGAAGATTTTATAATTATAGATACAATTAGGAGTGAAGTTTGTACATATTATTTAAAATTTCACGTTCCAGTATGTTTGCATTGTATACGCGAATTGCAAATTGTATATCGAAATACGTAGTTCGCTTGATAATTAAATATTTTAAAATTTTCGTAAATATGTGATGCATATATGACATATGATCATGTTCATGTTAAAGTACGTGTTGTTGCTTATAAGGCACTGCGAGTCACTGATTGGACCAGTTAGATGGTACTATTGTATTATGTTGTAATCAGAACTACACCCAGCTGTCAAGTTTTATGATGATACAACATATAGAAGCCCAACGGTTAGGATGTGTTGTTCCGTTATCGAATTCTGCGTTTAACTTCCGGTTCTATTTCATTGAATCAGTCAGATGGTACTATTTTATTGTGTTGTCATGAGAACTACACATAACTGCCAAGTACAGTACATTGGAAGCTCAAATATTAATTAGAAGTTCATTAAATTTAGTTTCGTAAATTCTATTACATCATCATCATCATTATCATCATATATATTAATACGCTAAGGTTAAGATGTTACTCTCCCTTTTTAGAAAAAACCTCACAACTAATCCACATAAATTATATATCATTTTATAGATAATTGCTTGCTCTACCGGCATCCACAACTAAAAAATTTATTATTGCTATTGTTTTTGCAAATTAATTAATTATTAAAATTATATACACAAAACAGCAATGCTACCATCTAACGGCTCAACGTCAATATGATTGACGGTCGGTAAAATTTTTGTTTAATTTCAAATCCACCCACGTATAAATAAAGTGGCGCTTTAGCTCAATGCTTTTGGTACTTGCGCCTCTATATGTCAATTTTAGTAAAATATTTGTTTGATCTGTCATCTGAGCTTCATAATGGAATAAATAATGCGAAGACTTCGCACGGGTCACGCTAGTAGTTAATTAATTAGTTACAGGTCGATCTCGTGATAGCGTATTTGAGAAGAAAATAGGCAAATAACGTATTGCTAGTACTAAATACATCATTGTATGGTGTCATTATTAATTAACTAGCTTCTCCTCGTGGTTTTATTCAGGAATGAACCAAAAAAGTATTTCATGTTTCAATCATGAGTATGAACTATCTCTGCGTCAAATTTGATTTAAACCAGCGTGCACGAATAAGAAACATCCACATAGACAGTTTCCCTCCTTTTCTCGGAATGGATGAAAATTTCTCCATCTTTGTTACACTCGTTGCTTACTTATAATTACTATAAATACGCTTGAGAGCGAGAAGAAAAGTAAATCCAAGGTAGAAATAGGATAAAACGGAACACTGACTGCCGTAGGCAGCATATGATTTTCACGCGGCGGATCGCGAGTGTAATTCGGTCTGCGAGTTACGGTATAACTTGTCCTGCGAGTTACGGTATAACTCGGTCTGCGAGTTACGATATAACTTGGCCTACAGCTACGATATAACTCGGCCTGAGAGTTACGATATAAATCACCGATAGAGTTACACTTACGGTCCATGTTTTTAGGTTTCCCTACTATCTCCAAAGAAAAATCGGAACACTTATAAGACACTCATTCACGTGTCTGTCTGTCTGCCATAGCCGACTTTGTTAGAAACTATGTGACGTAGAAACTTGATCATTATCATAGCAATGCGTATTATTAACTCACATGTTTTTAAACTAGTTAACTTTTTAAAAATATTCACTAAGAGTTAAAGAGAGATTAAATAAAGTATTAAAGTAAGTTTGTTTTTTAAATTAATAAATCATTTTATTTGAAAAATCTTATTGTGGAAAATAGAAAAATGTTTTTTTCATAATTTTGAATTGCACATTTGAAAAAATGTGGCGAAAAGTAAGCAAAAAACAGATTATTCTCCATCTTGTCTCCGAAACTACTGAACCAAAAATTATGAACAAAATAGGAAAAATATGATTAGAAGATTTCGGGAAAACTATAGCTATTATCTATTTTTTTTAAATAAGCGCCATGTTTTTCCGCTTGGGATAAATATAGTAAAATAGGCAATATATTAAAGTTGTGAAAAATTAATATTTATAAATAATTTAATAGGGATATTATGTACCCTTAAATATTTTTAGGTTATTAAAAGTGTACGGAATTATTATATTGCGAATTCTAGTCGTAATTAAGAGGTTTTTTTTCAGTTAGTTTTGTTGCATATCTCGCTGTTGTGTACTTTATCACAGACTAGTTCTCAAGATTCGAGTTTTGACAACAGAAGTAATTATAATTTGAGTAATTTTATAAATAATCAATTTTAAGCTTTTCGAGAGAGGAAAAATATATCTAAATTTTCCTATCTATTTTATTTTGGGAAAATTCTTTCGAAAATTTATCCGTTGGTCTATATATATGTACGTATGAGGTTATGTAATAGGACGCAATTCGTGACCGGTTTTTAATATTTTTTTCTATCGTTTGGTTAATTATCAGAATTAAATCTTGTTTTCACAAGGATACGTCAAATAGTTTAATTTTCATAACAAATTTTCTATAAAAATCCTTGTTTCATGCTCGGCGACTGTTCTTGACCTCCGTTTTATGCTTGCCTTGTCCCCTCGACAGCGAGTTGAAGTACTTTGTATTTCTAGTTTCTCGTGACTTTCTTAAATTAAGTCCAACTTTACTTGTTTAATGGTTTTCATAAGCTCCATTTCTTTTTAAAGCTTCTGCAGTACTCATTCGTTTGTTACACGGTCACGCCAGGATATATTTAAAATACAGTGGTATATCCACGTCCCTAAGGTTGTCAGTCTCTTTGTAGTGTTTTGTTTAGAATCCAGGCTTTGCCGTACAGTAGCACTGTAAACACCTGGCAGCGTGCTATCTGTACTTTCAGACTCAGAATGAGATTTCCGTCCCGCAGTGGCTTATTATTTTGTACACACAGCGAGAAAATTGGTCGCAAAGGCAATGGTGAGGCATTGCACGCAGAATATGGAGAGAAAGTGTTTGTTACATGGAAAATGTCACCATATTTCACGATTTTTTTCAAGCCATCAGTGTGCATAAAGAAATTTCATTTCGGAAATACAAATGTTAAAGTTCAACTTTCACGCGGCTGGTGCTGGTGTAATATACGTTGCGTTATGTAATTAACTGTCTCGTATATAATTCGGTAATATAGTTGAAAGGCACGATTGATTTGAGTGCGAAGGCCAAACTGCCTTGTACAATAGCACTCAGACTCTGGTGCGGGCAGCGAAAGTGTTTATTGTGCGCAGCTGATTGATAAATGGCACTCATTAATGGTGTCGTTTTGTGTTTGTGAAATATTTCAACGTTTTGTCTGAAGGCTTTACATGCAACAGATAACGAGAGAGTATTTGTTGCACATGATTTTGACATAAGAACGTCTTCAAAATGGATGCACGGAGTGGGGAGACAATCGCTCCCAAGTAAGCGACAGTTTCTGTCATAGTAACTTAAAATTTGTAAATTTGAATAAAAATAGAAATAGCGACGCCTCATTTTAATCTTTTTTAAAAGAGGAAGGATGGAAGTTTGTGGTTGTACCGATTCAACTTTCGTGGCGGTTGGACGTCGTGCGCTGCTCACGCGCAAAATGAACTTATAATGTCGAATGATAGATTTGACATTTGCGAGATGTATTCAAATAATTTCAATCTATGTTTTCGTATCACTAGACTGTATTGAACGTAGCAAATGAATTAAATGATCCAAAGGAAAATTTTATTTGCTTACTACACGCTGTACACGATTGACGTTTTCATGAAAATACCTACGTCAGTGTTTGACATTGAATTTCCCTTTTTTCAAGATATCGCTGAGCTAACCCCAGAAAGATCGTCATGTCCGCAGGGCGTAGGTGGTTAAATATTGCTATTTCTTTATATCATGCAGCAACCTGTCTTGTGTCAGTCACTGTAAGAAAGCTGTCGCAGCGGTTAGTACTCTTAGTACTTAAAAATAGCTACAGGATGCGTCCACGAGAGGTATGATATTGTTTCGTGAAACTTTTAAGTGACTAAATATTTATTTTCAATTTAAGGTTCTAATTACAATTGGAGGGCGTTATATGAGGACGAGATTTAGCAACATCTGGGGATATGAAAATGATTCATCACGGGAAAGCGATAGCCAAGTGGAGAGGAATATTGAAGAGGTATTTGCGACATGGTATCAATGAATTGCTATCCGATAATGCTGTGAATAATGATCGGGTAAGAGGAGAATGACCTTTTGTAATAAAAAAAATATATTGTTCTTACAGTCCATCTAAAATTTCAAGAATGTTCGAAGTTGAATGTGTACATTATAGATAAAAAAGGATGTGTGTTCATGGCACACATTTCTTTTATGTATAATATGTATGTTTAAGATCTAAGAAAATTAATGCAAGGTTATGTTGATTATTTTATTTAAAAAGTGTATATATTTTATAAATTATATACACTTAAATTATATATATATTTTAAAAAGTGTATATATTTTATAATGTAAACTAATAGCCTGGCATATGACTGGGACGTAATATTACTTTTATTTGATACATGATTATTTTTCTAAGATTAACGAAATTTCCACTTTGAAGGTAGAAAAATGTCAAAGTTCGACTGGAGACCTTACCAATTTAATAATATATCTGTGTTGTATATAGTTTGATTATATATATATATATATATATATATATATATATATATATATATGTATATATATACACACTCTTTTGCATAAAAAACGGGCGTTTTTGATTTTGTCACATTATTAACAAAATATTATTTATTAAGAGGTTGTATTAATTGTAATTGTTACTGGCAGGTAAAGTGTATTCTGGCACATAAAAACGAACGTTCTAAATTTGAAATTTATTATTTTTTAATGAAAACTTCACTGACAAAAACGTATTTTTGGCGGTAAATGAAATCCAACTCTTATTAAGTTCTTTTTCATTCGTTACGTTTTTTATTTTAATTTCAGCTGTTTGCTGTATTAGTTCACTTCTGTTTGCTGTTCTCAGGATGGTTGAAAAAAAACGATAAGAGCTAGTAAAATCATTGCGCTGCTTGAAGAAGGCTGTAGCCAATATTATGTGTCTCAGCAGTATAATGTGGGTCGTTCCACCATCCAAAAGACCTGGCAACAATACCAAGAAACGGGCTCCGTCAGTAGAAGGCCCAGTTGAGCTACGGGACGACCGCTTCATAGTCAGTCAAGCGCTACGAAATCTTCAAGTTACATACGTGAATCTCAAAAAGCACTCGAAAACGTCAGAGGTACACGAGTAAGCCTATGGATAGTCAGAAGGAGACTTCAGGCCGTCAATATACGTAGCTATAGCCCAGCTCGGGGCCCTACATTGCTCCGTGAGGATCGAGTTGCCAGATTGAGATTCGCTCAAAATATTTCGTCATGGACTCAACAAGACTGGAATAGTGTTTTATTTTCCAATGAGGCTCGTATATAGATTAGTGGTGAGGATTGACGTCAGCGAGTCTTACGAAGACCTGGAGAATGCTTCGCAGAAGTGTGCTTTTAGAAAATTACCCTTTACGGTGGAGGTTCCGTAATGTTTTGGGCTGGTATTAACTCAGATGACTGTACCGAGTTAGTTTTTATTAAAAATGGGACACTTAATGCGCAAATGTACATAACAGAGGTTCTTATTCCTCATGCCCAACCCGCATTAACAGCAGTTGGAGGCGAGTCTATTTTTATAGACGACAACTCTCGCGCCCACCGCTCTAGAGACGTTGATGCGTATATGCAGGAGGCCGGAATTTGTCGGTTAGACTGGCCAGCTAGAATTCCCGACCTCAATCCGATAGAACAGATATGGGATAATCTCAAGCGTCAGGGTTGTAAGACCAGCTCCAGAAAACATTCAGACCCTTAAAAATGTGATCGTCGCTGAATGGGAACGTATTCCTCAGGAAATGATAAAAAACGTCGTCGAAAGCATGCCTAGCAGATTAAGTGCATTGATTTTAGCTAGAGGAGGCCATACTCGTTATCAAATTTTCAAATTTTATGTTAAATTAATAAAAAATATTCAAAAATAAAATTTAGCCATTTTTAATGTGCCAGTATAATAACGCTCGTCTGTGGACTTTACATCGTTTTTTTATTTATTCGCATTTTTAATGACTGAAGTAGGTAAAAACGATATCTTAATAATAAATAAAATTATTCTCCTCATATCGCCATAAAAAATGCATCAAATAATAATAAAATAACTCTGATATTGTTTATTCCTATAAGTGCCCTTTTTTTTTGCAAAAGAGTATATATATATATATATATATATATATATATATACACACTTGAAAGGTACAATCTATTTGAGAGGCAAGGACGCACTGCCTTGCACAATAGCGTTCAGATAACTGGCTAAATGTAGGGAAAGTATTTATTGTACGCAGATGATTGTTAGGTGGTACAGTTACTGTATTCGTCTTGCAGTTGCAATATGTTTCAACGTTTCATCTGAACACGTGTTTATCCGAAGGTCTGAAACCTCATTGTCTTGTTTTTTTTCTGTCTGCTTATTGCAGTGATGTGTTTTTGAAAGGATCGGGTCGAACATCGTAAGCGTAAGCGTCATCGTAAGCGCTAAGTTCATTTAAACAATAATAGCTAGCTAGCTTGCTATTTTGCTAGTTGGCTATTCTTATATACGCAGTCCATTATTCAGGCGTTATAGGGAAAACAATACTTTCCAAAATTTTATAATGTTTTACGAGTTTTTCATTTCATATTTTCATATTTATAATATATAATAAAAATTAAGAAATAACGCTGTACAGAAAGGACTTGCAATATTCAATTTTAATTTGTTAATATATAATTCGTTATTCAAGATTTGTATTTTAAATATTGTTACCTAGACACCTCGCCATATCGAGTTCTTTGTAAATAACGATTGAAAATTTAAAAAATAAATTTAAAAGAATTTATCGAACAAAATTAACGTACAATTTTCAGAACAATGTCTTAACAAGTTATTATCAATTATCTTATTAAATTAAATCATATACGAACTGTCTTCATTAGGCACTACGGGTATCCTCATAACAGCGCCAACAACACGACAACCCTCTTTATATTGCACGCGCGGTTTTATGCACCCTGATGCCAACCGAACCTGGCAGTGATTTCGAGAAATTTGACGTAATTTTCATCGAAATGCTAGAGGGATATTTTTAATTTACACATTATTATATATATATATATATATATTTTTTTTTTTTTTTTATAAATTAATGTGCATTTAAAAAAATAAAACTAAAAACGTATTGTCCGCAGCTTTGGCTACATGGATTTTTTTATTAAGACGACGGGATTTGTCTCTAATCCAGTTTATGAATAATATTAAGTTGTTGATAAACATGTACAAGATTACGCCATCTTCTGATGAGTTATAGTACTAAATCTCTGTTATTAAACAAAATACAGCGAGGTACAAACCAAAGGAATGATTTTATTTTTCGGGTTATAAGTAACCAATATGAAATTGAATTACGAACTATGTCTGTACCAAGGTTTATAAAAATCTGTTTCCTAATTTAAGCGTGACTGAGTTAAAAACAAACACACTTTTTGTAATATTAATATTCCACGTATGCGAAGCTGCGGATGATAGCTTGTGTGTTAGTATACCACAAGAAATATACGCATGTCAAAGGAGAATATTAGTGTTACCACACTACAAAAACATACGCATGTCAAAGGAGAATATTAGTGTTACCACACTACAAAAAACATACGCATGTCAAAGGAGAATATTAGTGTTACCACACTACAAAAAACATACGCATGTCAAAGTAGAATATTAGTGTTACCACACTACAAAAAACATACGCATGTCAAAGGAGAATATTAGTGTTAACACACTACAAAAAACATACGCATGTCAAAGGAGAATATTAGTGTTACCACACTACAAAAACATACGCATGTCAAAGGAGAATATTAGTGTTACCACACTATAAAAAACATACGCATGTCAAAGGAGAATATTAGTGTTACCACACTATAAAAAACATAGGCATGTCAAAGGAGAATATTAGTGTTACCACACTACAAAAAACATACGCATGTCAAAGGAGAATATTAGTGTTACCACACTACAAAAAACATACGCATATCAAAGGAGAATATTAGTGTTACCACACTATAAAAAACATACGCATGAAAGGTGTTAAATAGGTTTGTATTTGTCTCACAGGTAAATATTGAAAGAAAGTCAATAACTATTGCTTATGTTTTCATATTTTCAGCAGGAAATATAATAAAATTTTGAATCTGTTTTATTACAAATGATAAATATAAAAATAAATATAATCTACTTTATTACAAAGCAACTTCAGGAAATATAAAAAAATTATAAATTTTATTTCTGTTTTATTACAAAAGGTAAATATAAAAATAAATATAACCTATTTTATTACAAAGCAACTTCAGGAAATATATAAAAATTATAAATTTTATTTCTGTTTTATTACAAAAGGTAAATATAAAAATAAATATAATCTACTTTATTACAAAGCAACTTCAGGAAATATAAAAAAATTATAAATTTTATTTCTGTTTTATTACAAAAGGTAAATATAAAAATAAACATAATCTATTTTATTACAAAGCAACTTCTGGAAATATAAAAAAATTATAAATTTTATTTCTGTTTTATTACAAAAGGTAAATATAAAAATAAATATAATCTATTTTATTACAAACCAACTTCAGGAAATATAACAAAATTATAAATTTTATTTCTGTTTTATTACAAAAGGTAAATATAAAAATAAATATAACCTATTTTATTACAAAGCAACTTCAGGAAATATATAAAAATTATAAATTTTATTTCTGTTTTATTACAAAAGGTAAATATAAAAATAAATATAATCTACTTTATTACAAAGCAACTTCAGGAAATATAAAAAAATTATAAATTTTATTTCTGTTTTATTACAAAAGGTAAATATAAAAATAAATATAATCTATTTTATTACAAAGCAACTTCAGGAAATATAAAAAATAATAAATTTTATTTCTGTTTTATTACAAAAGGTAAATATAAAAATAAATATAATATATTTTATTACAAAGCAACTTCAGGAAATATAAAAAAATTATAAATTTTATTTCTGTTTTATTACAAAAGGTAAATATAAAAATAAATTGAATCTGTTTTGTTACAAAGCAACTTCAAATACTGAAATGCTTAAGTTTAGCATTTCAACCCGTGGGCTGTTCATTTTTCCGGCGCGCTTAACTACCCACGGAAGCGACAAAGGGTATTTGGGACCATGCAAAACCATGGAGGACCATGCAAGGCTCAAGTTCAACTATGAAATTTCAAAATTCGTGCGTGCATTCAATTGATGCAAATAGTTCTGGAATGTATGTATATAATATGCATATAATATATTGAGTAACTCATAAAATAAGTATATAGAGTATCTAAAAAAATTGAGTGTGCCGATGACCGCTCGGCACAATTGAAAACTATACAGTGCATATGCAACGGATCATATTTTATCTATTTTAAACTCACAATTTTTTCGAGGGCGCAAACAATACTACACTCTGCCGCTCGATTTTCCTCTCGTTCGGCCGTACTCGATCTACCACCGAGTATACCCGAAGCGCGTTGAACCGTTCGGTCATACTCGCCCTATCGTCGAGTATACCTAAAGTGCATCGCACTTGTGAAGTATTGCGGACTCGCAAAATTTTTGCCATAAAGACAGCGGGAAAAGGTGAATCAAAAAGAGTTTTCGCTTGGAAAATTCGAATGATTCTAGATCACTAGAGAAACTATAGCAATATTTTCTAAAATATTTAAGAAATTATAATATTGTTCCCATAATTTCTGAACTAAATAATTTAGATTTTCTGTTTATTGAGAAACAAATCAATTGTCATTTATAATACTAGTGGAATATTGGTTAAATATTCAAGTCGTAACAATATTAGCATTCTCTTTTAACGAGTGTTGGTATAAGTAGTTTTAGTGAGGTCATCGTCTGTATAGCCAAAATTTCGTCAGCGTTGCATCTTCGTCGATTCACGTAATCATTTATAATCCTATCACGTAAAGCGATTCCTCAGACATTCCGTAATGGTCTCGAATTAACAAAATAGCTGCATTTGTTTTCGTCTTTATTTGGCGTTGCTCAAAACTTATTTGCGACTTATAATGGCGATGGAACCAGTTACATCTATTTAGAAAATCCGGTTAATATATGTTTCAATTGAGTATTTTTAATAAGCATTTCTCGGAGAAATTTATTTTAAAAAACACTGGTGTGCTTATGATCAGCCGTTAGAAGTGAAAACTAAAATTAAAAATACAATAATATACGCATATTATATTAAACTATTCTCAAATAAAACATCAAACACTAAGTGTATACACTTGAAATATTACACTAATTATATACAATAATATACGCGTATATTATTAAATTATACTCAAATAAACTATTAAACGTTAACTGTATATACACTTGAAATATTGACTACACCATAATATACGCGTATTATATTCATTATGCTCAAATAAAATATTATTCAAAAATAAAACGTAATTTTTAAAATGATGCATTCCATGTCCTACAGTGAACTCGCTCGGCCGATGCCGAAGAAAGCCGAGTTTACCTTATTTAGCGTCACCGACCCGAACGTGACGGCTCAATTTCGTTCACCGTGGTGCACCTAAAGATGTTTCATTAAAAAAAACACATTAAAATTTGTGGATAATTCATGGAGTAATTAGCCGCATATCGGAAAGTCGCGGATTTTTACTCGGTTAATTATAAGATAAAGTTGGGTTCTATTGTTTTTACATAACTTGAAATTGTTGACATAATTAAATGATTTTAATTAAAAGGTCTAATCAGATATTAGGGCATGGAAATTTACTAAATTTTCAAAATGGACGATAGAAAACTATTTTCCGTCACGTTGCTCATCATTTTGAAGTTTATTATAGATCCGCACACAACGGAGATAAAACGAGAGATTTTGTAGAAAATTGTTTATAAAAATAAATAAAAAATTGTTAATTAAACGTAAAACTTTTTCATTTAATAATCGGAAATGAATTTTGCCAATGAAGCTTCTTTTCTGTGCTGTGATGTATGACAACCAAATAATGAAGAAAGGTTTTTTGGCCAAGTTCCATCATTAGGCTGTATTTAATTCCGTGTAAGCTACAAATGACAGAGCTGAATACTAACTTGCTCCGCAATAATAATAATTTGGAGAGGCCCGTAGTGATTGACTAAATCGAGAGAAAAATATGACGAGGTTTTGGCGAAGTCAAAAGAACTGGATTAACCAATGAGTGCGGTGGAGTGCGAGTGGAAGAACCAAGCCGTTGACTGTGACTAATGGAAAGTTTGTTGGCATTATAAGAATGTGTCTCATTTTCAGCGACATTTTAAGAAAATTCCGTATCTTGAATTTTTTCAGTTAAATACTTGGATTATAATATATACACTCGCCTTCAAAATAACACCTGATTTACTCCGATTAGTTAATTAGTCTCTGATGTTATCCCATCTCTAAACAAGTGTCTGATCCGTAAAACCGACAGTCGTGGTAACACTTTGTGCGTATACAGTTTGCAACGTCCTGAATGGTATTGGCATAAACATCCTTTATTTCCTTAAATATATTTAAAAGTATCCTTCAACACAAGACTAAGATGGTGGCGCCATGTCTATTTTTAGGCGAGTTATTGAAGTGTGAAAGTACTTCCACAAAAACAGTCTATGATTTGAGGGCGATTACTTCCCCACACCCGGGTATTGATTTTAAAAACGTTTTGGCGTAAAAATATTCATAAGCCACGGACAAAAACGTAGTTTACAGTAATTTCGCTCAATAATATTAACCAAACTACGTAAAATATGACCGTATGGTTAGGATATTAAGTATAATTTTGAAATATCACTTGTTTATTGAAAAATGTATCTAACGTAATTTGATATAAACATCATTGCAAAGCTTTTCCTTTTCATCATTTTCAAGTCTTTATTTTCAAAATCAGAATCACGATTTTCGAAAATTATTCCTCGAGCTGTTGACATAAATTTTACACAGGTTATGGACAGTAACTCTGGGGTTATCTCAGCTTTTAACTAATTGTGATATTTCATAAATTTCCTGAGTAATGATGATGATAGGCGGTAGGCGGGCAACAAAGGGCCGCATGAATATGCGGGAGGGGGAGCGCAAGTCGATCCCCGCGGGATTCGTACTAAAATAATTAATTGTGTCTAATAGAAGAGTATAAAATAGATGCATTAAAATGCTACACTTGCATTTCGGAACTGCAAAGTGTTGCTTGTATTTAAACACATCGGACAGGTCAATTTGTCGCTTGATTTTAAAACGTAATATAAATTACTAACAAAACGAGAATAATTTGGAAAAAAGCTATTATTTCGGGGGAGTTTTTTAATTATCTATTATATTTGTAAAACGCAACGTCTGTCTGTGTGTACGTTAGTTCGTTTACAACTCAACTCCTACTGAACGGATTATGATGCGGTTTGCAGTGTTAGGTAGTTCTTTTATTTTGAAGAATTAGTGTTTATGTCAGAAATGCAAGTTGTAATGTCAGAAAATTATGGCGGTATTTGGGAGTCAAGTCGAAGAAAGTTCCGTAGATTGGAGCCTTATTTGGTTTAGCATGGGTTAGCTTTGGTTTAGCATGAAAACTAAAAATGTTAAATGCAGATTTTTGACGTTTTGGAAATAAATAAATTAAAATAATAATTTTTTTTTATTTTTATTTATTTATTTTATAAAGGCATAAAAATGCTCTTATCAATATTTTTGAACATATCTCTTAAACTTTCGATAATATCTTTGTTTATAACAAAGATATTATCAAAAGTTCAATTTTTTGGAGCGTGTTATTTTAAAGTTTACTTTAATAATATACTGGTCAATGTTGCGAATTGCAACGAAAAATTATTTATTTATTTATCTACTTTAATGTATCTCATTGATATTTATGACGGACTTATTGCTATGAGAGCAATCTCTTACAGTCAACCAGAACACCAGTCCAGCCCCACTCGATGAGCGGCCGGGAATCAAACCCGGGTCACTCCGGTGCACCACGCAGTCAAAGGCCATCTGCCTTGTGATAAGCCCAACACGCCACGTTGACGACATTCAGATGATGAAGCCAATGTATATATTACAAATAAAAACTTAAAACGTTAAGCCAAATTTTAATTATATATATATATATATATATATATATATATATATATATATATATATATACATATATATATATATATATATACTAACAGACATCAATAAGATATAATGTACTGCACTATAATGCAACTAAAATACTAACATCCCAACTTTCATGCAAGTGGAAATGCGGGCAAAAAATTGAATCTCCATAAAATTTCACTTTTAAATTCGTGGTACTTATTTTGGGATACGAACTTTTAATATGCTGTACTTTAACTTCCGCTGTAATGAGCTTATAAAAGCTTTTAATAAGCGCAACGTACATTATTTGTAATCTCGAGGCTACAAAAAGGTGTTCGAACAAAGAGCGACTTAAAGCGAATGGTATGAACAAAAAGAAGAAATATTATTTAGACCTGGAATAGGCGAATAATTATTTGATTTATATATATATATACATATATATATATATATATATATATATATATAATGTTTTTATTGGATTGTGTTTCGAACTTGTTGAAATAAAGACGTAATTGCGTTTCTGTGGATAAAAGATTTATTTACTTGTAAAACGTTCCTTCTACAATTTGCTAGTAACATTATCTTATAAACTAAACATTTACTCACCTGTGGATAAAAGAAACAACATTTAAAGCCCTTATTTCGGGTTTATCATCTGAATTCGACAGGTAAGCTTTTTACAATAAAATACTGAATCAAAAACAAATCTAACCTCTCAAAATCGTTTGACGTTTTATACGAAAGCTAACAGCGACCTCTATGGAACTTGTCATAGATAACGCGGCAAAGTTTAAATGAAAGGATACCTATAGGTTTTCTTTACATATATATATATATATATATATATATATATATATATATATATATATATATATATATATATATGTACTAACAGACATCAATAAGATATATTGGGGCAAAAAATTGAATCTCCATAAAACTTCACTTTTAAATTCGTAGCACTTACTTTGGGATACGAACTTTTAATATGCTGTACTTTAACTTCCGCTGTAATGAGCTTATAAAAGCTTTTAATAAGCGCAACGTACATTATTTGTAATCTCGAGGCTACAAAAAGGTGTTCGAACAAAGAGCGACTTAAAGCAAGTGGTTTGAAGAAAAAGAAGAAATATTATTTAGACCTGGAATAGGCGAATAATTATTTGATTTATATATATATATATATATATATATATATATATATATATATATAATGTTTTTATTGGATTCTGTTTCGAACTTGTTGAAATAAAGACGTAATTGCGTTTCTGTGGATAAAAGATTTATTTACTTGTAAAACGTTCCTTCTACAATTTGCTAGTAACATTATCTTATAAACTAAACATTTACTCACCTGTGGATAGAAGAAACAACATTTAAAGCCCTTATTTCGGGTTTATCATCTGAATTCGACAGGTAAGCTTTTTACAATAAAATACTGAATCAAAAACAAATCTAACCTCTCAAAATCGTTTGACGTTTTATACGAAAGCTAACAGCGACCTCTATGGAACTTGTCATAGATAACGCGGCAAAGTTTAAATGAAAGGATACCTATAGGTTTTCTTTACATATATATATATATATATATATATATATATATATATATATATATATGTAATATCTTTATAAATTACATTACTAATGTTGTTTACTCTTCACAGGTTTGTGCACTCAATGTTCACATATTTTACAAAGACATTTTGTAACTATTATTTCTATTTTAATTAATAATATATAAAACATAATAATTAAAATATAAATAAAATTTTAGACTACACCTAGCGCTGTCTATTGATATACGTACGAGGTACATTATATGCTTATGTAATTACTACGCGTTGAGTAGTTGGTATGCACTTTGTTCTTGTTATACTAATGCAATGAAAATTAATCTTTACACGACTACGGCAGAGGAAGGGTTATGAACTTCACAGGCTACTTATGTATGTATGTGGGTAATTATGTATTTATGTATGTATGTATGTATATGTTTGCTCCCTCGTACAGGCTAAACTACTAAATTTATTTCAACAAATGAGGTGTCCTTAGATTTGTCTTGATCCAGAGAGTCGTGGTATCCTTTTACCTTTTACGTACTTATTTTTTATTACGATGGTATGCGACCACTGCTATACCTAAGTCATCACCGTACCTATATAAAATAGAATTATAATATATATATATATATATATATATATATATATATATATATATATATATATATATTATTGATTTTGCTTCGTAATTTTCAGTTAGTTTTTTTCGGTAGTCGGATTTATTTTTATTGAAAATATTAAATTCGCATATCTTCCAATTGAGTGACCAGATCGTAACGAACAGAAACTGCAATGTTACTTCAATAATTGCAAAGGTGGTCACACCTTCAATTGATCCCAAAACCACTTCATTTTTTCTGAGTAGTGAACGAAACTGAGCAGTGACGCTCGGGTCGGTGACGCTGTGAGCTCAGGGTCGGGTTGGTGAAGTTAAATCGGGTAAACTCGTCTCCCTTCGGCATTGGCCAAGTGAACTACTTTTTTAGGCGCAACAAGCGCACTATTTTAAAATATTAAGTGAACTAATTTTTAATGGACGCTATACCCACTTTCTTATTAATATTTTATTTGAGACGCGTAGTTTATTGTATTTTAAAATAATAACCTCGCATTGTTCCTGATTCGCCTACTTAATTTTTATCATATAACATCAATGTAATTATATATATATATATATATATATATATATATATATATATATATAATTACATTAATGTTATATAATGGATATTTTTATAGTGTGGCACATAAGCACACGCCAGAATTTTTTTTCGCAAAATTTTAAATGTTCAGAAACGCAAAATTTACAGTATCTACTATGTACTTGAGACGTATTACGAACCCTTTTACGGTCTTTATATAATCTCTGTTAACGATGTAATATTTAGAAAAATAATTTTGAATACGGAAAAAGTACTTATTATGTTAATTTGACAAATGAAATAAATATGAAAAACTATTATAACATTTATGGTATATTTTAATACGAGGATAATTTTTTGCTTAAGCACAGTATTTTTTTGTAATTTGGATTAATATAATTAATTGTTTATAACATAAAAAAATTATCTCAGCTAGGCTGAATTTTTAGTCAATATAATCTCAGAAATATTCCACATATTTTTCCATATTATTTTCGAGATCATCACGGATGATGGCGACTTTCGATAATTGCATCCGAAAAAAATTAAGAAAAAAAGAAAACGTATTTTGGAACTCGCTTTCTAATAATCAGCTTTCATTTGGCATCCTAGAATAAAATTCGTAGCTTTTTCTGAAGTCCCTCAAAACTGTCATCTGAAATGATAATGCATGTTTTAGGACACAATTTTTGCTTTGAGCCCTTATTTTTTAAAACCTGCCAAATTTTAGTTTTTTGCGTCAAATTTTGTCAAAGAAGAATGCTAGGACGGAAAATCTGATAAGGAGATGATACCTCAAGCGTTCCTTTGTCCCAGTATTAGTATGGACCATTAAAAACGTGAATATTGAAGTACTAAAATTAAAAATTGAAACATTAAAATCCACTACTTTAGCAGTAATTTGATTCCATTCTGATTTATCAAAATCAATATGTCTGTCTTTATTATTATGCAAAGCTTTCTTTATTCGCTCTCATCTGCGGAATCACAAGTTCGATTTCAAAAGTTTCTTTTATGTCAGGAAACCTGTACTTGAAGGTATTGTTAATCTACGTTTCACAGGGGTAGGACAGTAATAGAGAGAGAGGCGGAAAAGTTTTTATAAATAAAGCGTTTTGTGTAAAGTAATAACTAAAGCTTCGTTATATTTTTTTGTTGCATATAAGAGAAGATGACCAACTTTATGCGCCATAATTGTAGGTTAATTATAATTTTCATAATTATTACTAAAATTTGCTAAAAATGTGTAAATTTTTCAAAGACGAAAGAAATTATCCAAATTAGTCGAGGAGTGTTGGATAATTAAAAGGCGCGCCTCGCCTAGCTTCGGGAGTGTGGGCTGCGCAATAATCTTGAAAAAAAAAACAATTCGATAAAGATCAGGTCAGATATTTCAGTTTAGATCGTAAATATATTTTAAGAGGAATAGGTACCTGACCTGGTTCCAATGCTATCTCCCATTACACAGTCGCATCACGTATCTAGCTGACATCGGTGCATCTGTGAGTCTTAGTCACTATTGCTGAGGTAAAAAGAATATTGCAAAAGTTAATCGTAGATTCTAGGTCTGGATTCTTAGATTCTAGTTCTTTAGACCCAAGTTTCTTAGATTCTTGCACATACTAGATGACGTATCAGACGTCGACGCCTTTGCAAGTCGTTATCATCTTTCTAAAGTAAAAGAATATTGTAAAAGTTAAAAATATTTAAAAGAATAATCTTAGATCCTAGATCTAGATCCTTAGGTTCTAGACACTGTCATCATAGATCCTTCGATCTTCGGATCCTATAGGATACTAAATTCTAGACCATAGATTTAGGTCCTTAGATTCTAGATTCCAAGTTCTATATCTGAATCTATAGATTTTAAGATCTTTAAATCCTGGATATTTTAATGATTGCTGGATCTTGAACCTACTTGTATATTCTAGACAAGCTTTCCAAAGCCAGTCGCTTTCATTATTCCACATCGTAAACCAAGAGCGAGTCAGCAGCAACTCGAGACTCCGCAGCATCTCCTGAATACTAATTGTGACCTCCTCCATTAATTACTCCAAAACACGCCGGCTTGACTTCGTTAAAACGATCGATATAAATCTATCGAGCGCATAGATCAATCGTCGTCTTTACAGAAAACGCACACAGGTGCGCAGGCTCGGGCGCACACACGCGCACGCGCAACAGCCAGCCCCACCAAGCGACCGAAGGCCGCGGCCTACAGTCGACGACTGAACTCGAGCGAGTGCGCGCGCGTTGCCAACGAACAAATCGAACGGCGCTGTCAAAATTCGAATACGAATACATTTGTGTTTGGAACATAGTTTAAATGTGATTTAATTTTAATAAAGGCTGATCGAAAAATAAATAAGTTCTACCACTGTGCTTGTATCGTTTTAGTAAAAAAAAGTGTTTTTGCAACAGATATCAAGTGCTACGTATATCTATACACACATCATAGTGCAAGTATTTCCTAGTCTTCCACAAAGAGGTAAATTAAAGTGCTAGTTTGTGCTATGTTATGTACGCTAAGCTTGTTTTGTATTTTATTGCAATCAACTCAGCCTTCTCGCTCTTCGCCATTGTGTTTTGCGATTTTCAATGGTTCAAAATAGTATTCCCTTTTATAAATCAATGAAATAGATCGGCCGCGATAGGAAACGTCTCGGAAAGGCCATTGTTTCGTAGGAAATTGTGCGGCGGGCGTCTTTCGACATTCGGCCGGCGTCGGCGTGTAAATATTGGCTCGGCTCTATGTGCTGGTCGGCTATTTTTTTCTTTCTCTATAAAATACTGTTTTGACAGTTCATTGACTTTGATGTTTGGGATATATTTTGTAGATTGATTACGAGGTCTATGATTTTAGGCTTTTTTCTTTTGATAAATTGTTTATCAGTTGCATAGATTGCCATGTGTTTTGTAACTTGCGTATTTTTTGGGTTTCAAACAATTTGAAATAGTTTAAGATATGTATTTTAAAATTACATTCCTATTATTCTGAAAGAGAAATAAAAAAAATGTTATCAATTAATTTTTATTATCTTTTGATCTACTTAATGAATCATATGTTAGCAATAGACAATGTTGACAAACTCAACATTATTTCTTTTAAGTTAGTAATAGACAATATTAATTTTATTTAGAATGTATAAATATAAGTTAGAAGTATTTACAGTTGAATGTCGGTTATGAAAACCGATGAAAACTATACAAATAGTTTTAATCGTCTTTTTGAGAACTGCATAAAAGGTTTTTTTCTACTTTTGACAATACTTAGAACTCTTGTTGAATATTAAAATTGTAATTTCTGTTTGTAGTGATAAGTGTGAAAGTTTGGATAGATGCATGTTTTTCACTCTGTAACTCTGTAATTTCTGAATGGATCTATACGAAATTTGTCATCCTAGCCTAGCTTAATATATAGGTTACTTTAGTTCAGTTGCAGTTACTGTTAATTAGTGACTATCTGTTATGCATTTGTTTTTGGGCGATATCGTCCATATATTATAATGTTCATTAGATGTGTCTGATCTGGTAGGAAAATTACTATGATATATATGATATAGGTAGGAAAAATACTATGGTCTGGTAGGAAAATTAGGTACGCTTAATTTTAGCATGAAGTGATTCGTACCTGGTACCTTAAATTTCCTTTTAAAATTCGAGTACCATGTTACTACAGTACTCGAAGAAATTTTGAAAAATATTGGAACAGATATAAATTATAGACTGCACTGACACAGGCTACATTACTTTGGTTCACGCAAAATAAGTTGCGAGCAGAAGTTAGTTTTTTATATAAATGCTACGTATTGTAAAAGAATACAGTTTTAATAGATTTTAAAAAATACAAATAATTTGTTTGCCATAAAATAATTTTTAATTAAATTTAGTAAAGAAAAAAAAATTTCGTCTTTATATTAGTTTCATTACAATTTGGAAATGTTTACATACATTCAAATAATTTTTAGGAGATATATACGGGATGTAACAATAAACGTATTTATTATTTACATAGACATTTCTGTTTAGCAAACTGCTTTGGAATTGCAAATCTGACGCGATTTTTTTCAGAACCCGTTGAGAATAGTAATGTAGTTACTTGACATTACTTACTCAATTTAATGCACTGAATCACCTGTATGAATATGGATATGTTCTTTGTTACATTATATATATATATATATATATATATATATATATATATATATATAATATATATATATATATATATATACACGTACATAAGTATATAAAATAATATGCAAATCCTTTCCGTCTTTTCTGTTTTGATTACGCATTGCATTTTGATTAATATTATGCGCTCTTGTGATTATGTTAATTGCGAAGCGGATTTGTTTGAATAAGTTATTAATTTATAGTTTTTTATCAATTTTATTATCTAAAGTTTTCGTTTTAAACAAACATAATAATTAATTTCAAAAATATATATTTTTTGTTACGTATTAAATGTAAAGATCGTGCAAAAGATGGCGGTAATATTATTAAGTGAAACTTATGCGCTTACATAATTTGTTATTTTAATAGGAATATTTTTTTTTTTTTTTGGATGTACCGATTTGTAATTGTAAAATCGATATTTATTATATCGATGCATCGCTAGTGCTGTAAAATAAATGTATACTTTGAAACCGCGTAATCTTTTGTATCTCTAGCCACATTTGCTGAGAATAATATCGTAGTTAGTTACTGATAAATTATTGGTTGTGTTTTATGTATCTTTATATCCATTATGTTAAAGGTAGAGCCAGACAGGCTTACGGAATTATCGATAGTTTTAATTTAATACAATATAAAATGTGACTAAAATTGATAATACTAAATAAAAAATAGTAAACTTAGGATATACTAAATTATATAATATAATTCTACAAGCTATATATAGTCTTTAAGTTTGTTTAATGCTTAACTCAGACCGATAGACAGTAAGCGGTGATATCATATATAATACTTAAAATACTTTAACTCAAGAAATTAGAATATATGATGCTTAACACTTTAACGCAATTGTCTCTCAAAAAACGGTCCAAAAATCATGGTGTCTGTGGCCGACATCTGCCGTTCGGAATATTACGAGTTAAAACACGTTAACGGAGAAAAGGATAAAACATACAACTTAACACGCGCTAAAGAAGACGCAAGATAGTAACAATTTTATATTTGTAGTTTTACTGCAAACACCATATTTAACATAAAATTCTTTTCGCTGATACAAATCGGCAAATGGCATAAATTGTAAAAGTTACTACTTGATATTTGTAATTTTACTGCAAACACCATACTTAACATAAAAATATTTGCCTTGATACAAATCGGCAAAGAGCATAAATTGCAACATTACTAGTGGATTTACTGCAAACACCACACTTAACATAAAAATACTTTGGGCTGATACAAATCGGCAAAGGGCATAAATTGTAACAGTTACTATTTGATACTTGTAGCTTTAATGCAAACACCACACTTAACATAAAAATACTTTGGGCTGATACAAATCGGCAAAGGGCATAAATTGTAACAGTTACTATTTGATGCTCGTAGCTTTATTGCAAACACCACACTTAACATAAAAATACTTTGGGCTGATACAAATCGGCAAAGGGCATAAATTGTAACAGTTACTATTTGATGCTTGTAGCTTTAATGCAAACACCACACTTAACATACACATACTTTGGGCTGATACAAATCGGCAAAGGGCATAAATTGTAACAGTTATTATTTGATGCTTGTAGCTTTAATGCAAACACCACACTTAACATACACATACTTTGGGCTGATACAAATCGGCAAAGGGCATAAATTGTAACAGTTATTATTTGATGCTTGTAGCTTTAATGCAAACACCACACTTAACATACACATACTTTGGGCTGATACAAATCGGCAAAGGGCATAAAATGTAACAGTTACTATTTGATGCTCGTAGCTTTATTGCAAACACCACACTTAACATAAAAATACTTTGGGCTGATACAAATCGGCAAAGGGCATAAATTGTAATGGTTACTATTTGATGCTGGTAGCTTTACAGCAAACATCATGCTTAACGTACATAATTGCATATTGTGCAAAAAAATATTGACAGCGTTGGCCGTCGAAAGATAAAAGATATATAGCTGGTACCATAAACAAGATACTATCAATAGACTACTGTGAGAAAGAAAATATTATGTAAATTCTGTTTTCAATAGCTCCAAACAAAACCAATGATATATTGAGAAACAATTGAAGATGATATTTTAACATTTGGGTGTTGGGTTCTATTAGTTATGGATCGGATCTTAATAATTACTATCGTATATAGAGGTACATAGCTTTACACTGCTGAAAAAATTCGAGTTTTTTGGTTCACGCAACAAAAATATATGGTCCTTTAAAGCGTTTTTTTTATTTGTTTTTAATCATTGATCATAAAAACCCAAAGGATACTTCCGGTCCACCTTGAAAGTGGGCACAAGTAAAGAGAGAAAAATCCAAAAATTAGACATTTTGAATTCTATGTGGAATATTATATATTTTTTGAAATATGCGCATATGAAACTATATTAGGCAATATATTTAAGTTCTGAAAAATTAACTTTTTGTAAATTGTTTAAAAGAGATATTATGTACAATTAAATTTTCCTAAACGCCTCAATGTGTACGGAATCCTCATTGTGCGAATTCTATATATGTTTAACATGTTTTCTTTTTCTTGAGCACCACTTTCTTGTTTGTTCGATTAAAACAGTAAACCGAAACGTTATTGTCATAATTCTGTCCCACTGTATTCAAATCAAGCGAGTTGTGGTCTTGTTTTATTTAATCAGCAGCTATTCCACATTCAGCTGATTGTAGCGTAATTGAAAGCCAGACATCTGTGTAGACGGCATTACATACGGCCACTTACTAAGGAATCGATATGTCTATATATATATATATATATATATATATATATATATACAAATCAGTTTTTCTCAGAAACACCTTGAGAGATCAAGTTGAAATTGCCATATATTGAGGATTTCATACTTAATTGCTATAAACATTTCAAGATTTTTGATTCAGTAAAAAAAGATATGGCCTTTTAAAGTGTATTTTTTTATTCATACAATAGTCTTACTGACTGATCATCAAAATCTGTAGGATACTTTCAGTCGGTCTACAATCTTGAAAGAATCTTCGACTTAATGGGAGGTCTCAGAGCATAATTAAACGGTAAAATCAATGATTTCTCATTTTATATGGAATTATAAATATAAATTTTATATTAAATTATAAATTTTTATAATTAGGTTGTGGTTACGCCTGTAAAAGATACTGTAGGCAATATATTTACGTCGTTAAAATAAAATCTAAAAGATGACTTTTTCAAGATTTTTGATTCAGTAAAAAACACGACCTTTTTATAATCGAGTGGAATAAAAAAAGTAATACACATAAGTCTTTTTAACACACCAAGTACTTGCCCGGATTGCGGTGTTTACTCACAGTGGCGATTTCTTCACAGCCCAGTTATTCCCCCGAATGGCCCTGAACAATGTGCACAAGTATCGTGTGTACGAAAAAGACGACAAATAATTATGAATATTATTTTCAATTTTCCGAAAAAAGAAAGCTTTTAAATTTTATTTTCAACCAAGAAATAACGCTTTCCTCGTCCGACACTTATTCCCGGACACCATGTATAATCAGTGTAATATTTCAAGTGGTGCACTTATATTTCAAGCGTATACAGTCGGGGTTTAATATTTTATACGCGTATGTTTTTGTATTTTCTATTTTAGTTTTCATTTCTATCGCGCGGTCATAAACACACAACAGTATTTTTTTAAAAGAAATAACGACTTTCCTTGAGAGTTTAAATTATTAGTACGATTGCTAAGATGAATTCGTCGCGAGACAATTGTCGTGCAGAGATTTTTTACGACTTTCGCTATGATCTAAACAAGTGACAGTTTCAGATAAACATTGAATAAAACTGTTCCACTGTTTACAAATATTTTAACGAATTTTGGCGCTAACAAATATAATGTTATACGCGAACGTAATGATTCGGTTTCGAAAGGCAAATTATTTTCCTCTCTCGTTTATGCAAATTACACGAATCGGAAAGTTGTGAGCCTTGAACATTTGCAAAGTTTCCGATTTGCATATGATTATCTGTATAAAGTGTGTTGTAACTATGTAGTCGGTGTTGACTAGAAGTTTAGCCGCACCATCGTGAATACCAGTAAATTTGTTTAAACCGTTGATGATTAAAAAGAAAAGACAAATGTTAATTTTGACTGCCTCTAGGAATCTTTTTTTTTTTGAAGAATTAAGTTTTATCCGATTTAACTTGACCTAAGTTTTACCCGACACAATCAACATTAGGAATAGAATTCGTAGCGCTACCGAAAGTGGAAAATTATAACAAAATTGAAAAAAAAACTTTCAATCATGAGTAGAAGTCTTATTACATAGTTTCGGACATAGTTTCGTACTTAGAAACATTTAAGGGTACATAGTATTTCTATTAAACTATTTACAAAATATGAATTTACCACAACGTAAATATATTACATACTATTTCTTTCACAGGCTATTTCTTTAACACGGTGCATATTTTTGAAAAAATATGACTCTGGAATTATCGATTTATTGATCTTTAACACGGTGCATATTTTTGGAAAAATGAGTAGAAATATCGATTTATCGATATTTAACACGGTGCATATTTTTGAAAAAATATAGCTCTAGAATTATCGATTTATCGATCTTTAACACGCTGCATATTTTTGAAAAAATATGACTCCTGAATTATCGATTTATTGATCTTTAACAGGGTGCATATTTTTGGAAAAATGACTAGAAATATCGATTTATCGATATTTAACACGGTGCATATATTTGAAAAAATATAGCTCTAGAATTATCGATTTATCGATCTTTAACACGCTGCATATTTTTGAAAAAATATGACTCCTGAATTATCGATTTATTGATCTTTAACACGGTGCATATTTTTGGAAAAATGACTCTAGAAATATCGATTTATCGATCTTTAACACGGTGCATATTTTGGAAAAATGACTCTAGAAATATCGATTTATCGATCTTTAACACGGTGTATATTTTTGAAAAAATATAGCTCTAGAATTATCGATTTATCGATATTTAACACGGTGCATATTTTTGAAAAAATATGACTCTAGAATTATCGATTTATCGATCTTCAACACCGTGCATATTTTTGAAAAAATATGACACCAGAATTATCGATTTATCGATCTTTAACACGGTGCATATTTTTGAAAAACTATGACTCTAAAATTATCGATTTATTTTCCCTACAACCACTGTGTAGGCTTCTGGACAGAATAATTTTGGAAATGAGTGGGTTGGTGGTACATATTTTTGAGTACATTGTTTAGTTGATTTCGAAAGATAAAATAACTAAAATGAAAAAAAATTGAGGCTCTTATTCTCATCGAGTTCACAAGCAAGCAGTGCGACCGGCGTTGATGTCCGGAGATGTCGGAATACTGACCGATGAGAAAGGTGTACAAACAAAAGATGCACGTCACGGAAATGAAAATGCTGCGTTGGACTGGAGAGTTACGAGATTGGACAGATTAAAAAATGAATAGATTAGAGGAACGTTTAAAGTCGAAAACATTGAGGAAAAACTGAGAGACAATCGCTTGGGTTGATACGGGCACGTTATGAGGCGCAAAGAAGACCATATGACGAAAGCAGTGATAAAAATGGAAGAAGGAAAGAGAGGCCGAGGCCGACTCGCTGCCGCCCAGAAGAGATTATAGATAAAGATCTTAAAATTATGGACTTGAATTCGAAGACAACACAAGATAGATTATTGTGTAAAAATTTACGAGGGGTCTGATACCATATTAGATATGAGACCATGGCCAGGATTATTTTCATATCTTTCAAACGATACCCAACACTGCACAAGGAATTTAAAAAAATCGACTTTTTCAAAATTTTCTTATGAATATTTATGAATGTTAGCTATTGAGATAAGTGAGAATTCATATTTTGGATTACTATAACAAATTACAAGTTACCACTACAAGAGGTTTTGAAAAAAAACCTGGACATATAGATAGACATGTGAGTGACCTTAAAAGAGACGAACCCTTTTCTTTTCAACGTACGGATCCCTAGAAAAGTATTTTTTTTTATTATTTAAGAACCTACATTTTATTATTGAACAATTACACTAATTTTCCCTACAACACATTGACAAATAAGCAGTTTTAAAATTGTCTTAAAATTTTATTAACCTGTTTTATTTACACGATTAAATCTTTAGGAAAAATCAAAGAATAAAACACATTATTCGGTTTAAGCCTCAACTAATGTTTGAGTTTGTATTATTGTACAGTTCAGATATTAACAACTTGATTAATTACTAGTTAAACTCTACGAGAGTTCTATACATACTCAGGCTGCTATAAAAAGCGTAAACATTTGATAATGCGTAATATTTCTTCACAATTAAATGAAACTACGTGATGTAGTATTATTTCTACTTTCTTTAATTTCTTTACCACGACCTAGGTTTCGTTGTATTACAACATCTTCAGGTGGGATATTAGAAAAGATCTTAGTAAGAATCTTTTATTAGCAAGAATCTTTACTAATAGCCCACCTGAAGATGTTGTAATAGTAAAGTAGAAATAATACTACATCACGTAGTTTAATTTAATTGTGAATAATGAATTTCTACAAAAGTAACGCCAAATATATTTAATAATGTTTCTTTTAAACTTATTGTAAATAACGAAGATCTTTTACAAGCTTAATAAGAATCTGATTGCCTATATCGTTGGATAAACGGAAGTGTATGTACGTAGATTTGGGTTTTAACCAAAACTATATGTAGCCTAAAAGGTTTGACGGATTTTCCTGTGTAAGCTGTCTTTGACCTCGCCTAGACTTAGTGAGTAATACTGAATATATGACGTTATTGAGAATGTAACACTTTGAGCTTTTAATGTATTTCTATCTATACATCTAGCACTTATATATATATATATATATATATATATATATATATATATATATATATATATATATATATATATATCCTAATAACATAGATATTATTTATTTCTCGAATGAAAAGTGATTGAACTAATAAGTTTGAAATAAAAAAAAGTAATTTAAAAACGTCGAAATAAAGGTCTATGCAAATCTTCAGCTTTCCTACTTACATTCAGAGGTTTAATCCTATTTGACTGGAGTTAACTTAGTCGATGTCAATCTAGTCGAGGTTTGGAGAAGGTGATCTAAATCATCTCATCTTTGCATGTCCATTAAATAATAGATTTCCTATGTTTATTTACAAATTATTAAAATATAAAATTCAATTTCTCATCAACATAAGATCACTTTTATTTATTGCCAACAAACCCATTTTAGGATTAATCATACAGTTCATAACAAAGAACGACATCAAAATATAGTATCTTTCATATTTATATTCTTGTTTATTTTTGTTTTTATGTTTGTTTGTATATTTGTATATATTTGTATATTTTGTAATTTCAATTTTTTATTTCATTTTATTTAACTGTAGTTAACTTCTTACTTTAAAATAGCTTAATTGTCTGTACGAAGTCATCATACGGATTCTTTCAGCATCTGGGGGAAAGACGTTTAATGTAGCCTAAAAATGGATTTTCCACTTTGTTTATCAATCTTAAAATGGAACATTTTAAGATGGTGCGTGGTAATGGGTAGGATCGTGCGAATCTGGTCGTTAGTCCATAATAAATTCTAAAACATCTTGGAAGAAAGAAAGAAAAGAAGGGAAAAGTTTTTGTTTTTGGGGTTGTTTGTGTTTCTTTTTACTTTTTCCCTAGATATTGCCAACAATATCCTCAGAAAAGAAGAAAGAAAGGGGAAAGTTTTTATCGTTTTTGTATTTGCTTGTTTTAGTTTTTTTTTATTTTTTTCAGAATATTGTCGACAACATCTTGGGAAAAAGATAAATAGGAAGCGGAAAGGTATGATGGTTTTTAAGCTTCTTCGTTTGTGTTTTCTTTTTGCTTTTTTCTAGAATATCGTCAACAACATCTCGGGAAAAAGAAAGAAAGGGGAAATTTTTCCATTTTTTCATAGAATATTAACAACAATATCCTGAGATAAAGAGAAAAGAAAGAGGAAAATTTTGTTTCTTTGTGTTTTAGGGATTCACCCAAAAAGATTTAGATTAATCACCTTTTTTCGACACCAACCATTAAACTGGCTTCGAGACCACATCGTTTTCCTCTACTTTTTTGTATTTAACTTCACAAATAGACGAACAAATAAAACGTCATCCGTCCTGCGCCGATTTGTCGGAATCGACGCGTATTCATAATATTCGTAGAAACACGTTTGACTAGCGAGCTGAACTACCGGTTGTTCTTGCTAATCCTCGGCTATGATCTCATAACAGCGCTCGGGTCAAAGCGATGGCGCGCGGGACGTGTTACGATATCGCGTAGGCGGTTTGAGAGCGCTTGTCACGTGGCCTCAGATAAATAATCTTGACGAAAACATACTGTGCATTAGCTTTTTCTGGAAAATGGATAATGTGAACTTTTAAAATGTGATGCATGAAGTTTTGGGAACTTTGCGGCGAGGGTTTAGAGAAAAACAGCTTATCTCAAATCTAGTCCAAATATGATAATGTGGCCAATGGACATGTTGAGTCACAACGCCTCAACATGCACATATGTGTAGTGTATCCAAGTGTCTATTCAAGTATATATAAGTAGTGTATCCAAGTGTCTATTCAAGTATATCCAAGTATATATAAGTATCCAAGTATGTGTATCCAAGTGAAATATGTTGTTCTATTATTGTTGTGCACTCTAGAGGCGAGAAGTCTGCCTAAAACTAATTGTTTTGATTTTATTCTGCAAGTAATCTACGTCAAATATTTAAATATCTGTATATATAACAAAATCCTTAACTTGGCGTGACTGTACATTTAAAAAAATGTTTACTTATGAACGAATAAGTGAAAACTTCTAAACCAATTAAATGCCCTAAGAAAAATATAGAGGTCTACTTAAAGTAGCATTTAGTATTTATTTCATTGCAATAAGTTGATTCAATCAGAAGATACGCTAAATTAATATTTTTTTAAATTTTACATTGCATTCTAGTCTAGTTACTCAATGTGTAGTAATTACACAAATGTATAGTGTACCTATGTACATCAATAGATGGCGCTACGTGTATTTTAAATCGCGCAATGCAGTTTTCCACTTAAATATACATTGGCGAAATAGAGGTGGTTACCGGCGAAGTAAGGCGTGGTGCGTGTGGGATAGGGGCATGCGTAAGTAAGTCTAATGCGGGCAGACGCGTGAGGGCAGAATTCTTGTTGGTAGTCTTCCGCACATATTTTTTTCCGATATTATGTGTATTCGATGTAAGCTTACTTTGTTTCTTCAATTTGTTTAAAAGTTCAGTTCGACTATTTTCAGTAATTTTTATGCACACATTCCTGATGATTCTACTACTAGCATAGTTTACAGGGAAGTTTTGTTGTAGTGAACCTGGCTACTGAAAGAAAACTACTTTAATGAATTATTTTATTATGTTTTTACTTTGGTCCCAGGCTGAGAAAAACCTCTTGTCCAAAGTTACGAGCACAGCTGGTGTTATCATAGAAAGGAAATGCTATTATGGATATACTCCCAGATGTCGCTAAGTTTGTGCGTATGCTGTGCAGATCAACATCTAATCATTTACGGTTTAATTTTAATTATAGCAAACATTGACTACTATAGTAGTGACTAGATATTACAGAAGATGGTAGTAACAGAGAAAAAAAAAACTTGGCGGTTAATTAGTAACAGTAGTGGTAAGCAATGATTGGAACATTGTGTGACCTTATTTGGATCATCTATACCTTAGCAAAAAATTCATTTTGAATTTGTCCTTCTGTTAAAGAGAAAATAGCACACACGCAGTCAATCATACACTCATGTAAACACAGAGATGAACAACATTTTTTTATTTAGTATATTTTTTTGTGCGACTGTGACACGCAGTCCCTGTTTGTACAATTTTCAAGACCATACAACTCAACCAACTTTGTCTAGCAAAGATGTGAGACGTCAAAATGGTGTATGCAAAGCAATGTACATATTTTCCAATTTAAAAAAAAAACTGAAAAATTAAAATCTTGCCATGTGGTAGTGCGAGTTATGTTCATACTTAACACGTTTTTCCCATTATGGTATGACCTAAGTGGCTAAAAGAATATTTGACATAATTCTTTTTGTAGGGGAATCTGCTTTCGTAACATAAAATGCGAAATTGGAAAGAGGATATTTGACCCAATACTTTTGTGGCATACTCTTATTTTGATGCTCAAAATGCAAAGTGATAAGGAGGATATATGACACAATACTTTTGTGGCATACACTTCTTTTGATGTACAAAATGCAGTGATAAGGAGGATATATGACGCAATACTTTTGTGGTATACTCTTCTTTTGATGCACAATATGCAAAGTGATAAGGAGGATATATGACACAATACTTTTGTGGCATACACTTCTTTTGATGCACAAAATGCAAAGTGATAAGGAGGATATATGACACAATACTTTTGTGGCATACACTTCTTTTGATGCACAAAATGCAAAGTGATAAGGAGGATACATGACACAATACTTTTGTGGCATACTCTTCTTTTGATGCACAAAATGCAAAGTGATAAGGAGGATATATGACACAATACTTTTGTGGCATACACTTCTTTTGATGCACAAAATGCAAAGTAATAAGGAGGATACATGACACAATACTTTTGTGGCATACTCTTCTTTTGATGCACAAAATGCAAAGTGATAAGGAGGATATATGACACAATACTTTTGTGGCATACTCTTCTTTTGATGCACAAAATGCAAAGTGATAAGGAGGATATATGACACAATACTTTTGTGGCATACACTTCTTTTGATGCATAAAATGCAAAGTAATAAGGAGAATATATGACACAATACTTTTGTGGCATACTCTTCTTTTGTAGCATAAAATACGAAGTAGAAAGGAGGATATTTGACACAGTTCTTTTGTGGCATAATCTGCTTTTGTAACATAAAATATGAAACGGTGAATGTACAATATTGTATCAAATATCCTCCATTTCATACAATACCGTATATTTGACCCAAGTAGCAACCAGGAAATTTGATGGTATACTATATGTATGTCCTTAGTGGAAATTACGATATTTGACACAACACTTTCGTAGCATATGGAGAATATTTGATTTTATAAGTGATATGGAGAATATTTGACACAACGCATTTGTAGAAAATTTCATATCAATTTTTTATTAATTAGTTGCGGCTTCAGAATTTATTTTTAATCAATATTCATTGCAAAGTTCGATGAATTTTCGAAAAAATTGCATTCATGGTGTTGATTCCAACGGCTTTATATATTTATCGTATTTTTGGCGTGGAAACTATTTAATTTTAGTCCGTAATTTTTTTTTATATTTACTTACCAGCGAGCTACTGTTTAGAAATTCAATTGTTTAACCTACAAGTCTGAGTTGTGTCAGAGCTCACACATGTAGAAGTTTTCCTTAATGAGATCGCAGCTTATAAGGATGTCGCGACTTTCTTGTACACTTTAAAGCTTGTTTTCGCAAGCACTTGCCTTAGCAGGCGATGATGAAATTCTAACGTCGAATCTTTGTATGCAATGTCATTTGACCTGAATTTATTTACACGTTTGTCAACACAGATGTTTTGTGAATTAATTTAGAAAAAATTTGCATAGATTTGATGGGTGAAAAATAGGAATTAAATGACTGTACGTTTATGTTTAATCTTATATGTCTCACTGAAAACAAATATGACGTAATCTTTATATCTACTGACAAGGGATGAAAATTACCCAAGACATTTCAATTAAATGTAGAAAAAATAATTTCAAAAGTCTGTAAGTTTATATTTTACAGCATAAAGATATATAAGTTCATATTTTACGGCATAAAGATACATAGGTTCATATTGTAAAGTATAAAGATACATAAGTTCATATTTTACAGCATAAATATACGTAAGTTCATATTTTACAGCACAAAGATACATAAGTTCATATTTTACAGTATAATAATAAATAGGTTTGTACTATATAGCATTAAAATACATAAATTCATATTTTACAGCACAAAGATACATAAGTTCATATTTTACAGTATAATAATAAATAGGTTTGTACTATATAGCATTAAAATACATAAATTCATATTTTACAGCATAAAGATACATAAGTTCGTACTGTACAACATGAAGACACATAAGTTCATATGTTACAACATAAAGCACATTAAACACGTGTATCATGTAGACTAAATACAACGATATAGCAGTTGTTGGTGTAATTATTTAAAAACCTGGTAAGAGTAAAACACGTACTACGAGGATTCCAGACATATCTAGGTACTTATAAACTTTTAAGGGTATATAGTACTCCCCTTAAACTATTGATAAATATAATTCTTCACATCGTAAATATATTGTCTGTTATGCCTTTCACAGGCTTATAAACATGATGCGTATTTAAAAAAATAATTAAATATGAGACAATCAATTACTGTAATTTTCTGGTTAGATTTTACCAACCCTGTATTTTCACGATTTTTAGTCCAGTAGTTTGGAAAATAAGGAGGAATGCTCTAATTTTCCATACTTTTCAGAATATCTTTTGAACTGTGCAATTTAAAATTATGAGAATCTTCATATCTATATATTCTTCATTACAGACCTTTCAAATAATATCTTAGATGATAAATAAAATTAAAGAAAAACATTAGTTATTTCGTCTACCCTCTTTATTTTGTATATATATATATATATATATATATATATATATATATATATATATACATATATATATATATATATTTTTTTTTTTAATATTTTCTCACAGACAAAGTAACGTAGACAGTTGAATTTTGATATTTACGTGAAGTACAAAATGGTTAATGTATTGTTTCAAGGATAATTTTTAAGGAAAAAAATTGGTACCCATTTTTTTGGGTTTAATCCCATTTTATGAAAAAATTTCTTAATTAATTTAAGACAACAAATCTTATCGATTGGTACCTCATATAACTTATGATTTTGGATCAAAATATCATAAATTCGATCCAGATTCAGAACATATTCGATATTTCAGAGAGGTAAAAATATCGTCTATTAAAATTAATAAATTTCTATTCCAAAACCACTAGTAAAACGAATCACAAATCGAATCTTCTGACAGATCAAGTAACGTAGACAGTCGAACTTTGATATTTACGTAAAGTACAAAACTGTTAATGTATTGTTTCAGGGATAATTTTTAAGGAAAAAATGGGTACCATTTTTTTGAGTTTAGTCCCGTTTTATGGAGGACTTTCTTAAATGAAATCTCCAAAAGAGTGGGCTCCCGCTTCTATGTTTTTTAAAGCAATGCAGATGCATTTCTGTCCAACTAATTTCAATTATGGAGGGCTTTTTTCGGATCGAATCGACTGTGACAGATAGACAGATACGTGAGTGATTTTATAAAGTTTTCGGTTTACAGTTTAAGGCCCGAAATCTTCAACATAATACCAAACATAAATAAAAAGATTATGATATTTGTGAATAAGACGCGTAAATAATTTTTCAGAGCAAAGGATAAGACTATAGACAACCAAGTTGATAATTCGATATCAAGACAAATGGGACTGAAAAGATATTTTGGCATATAAGAAAGAAAGAAAAAAATTACGACGATCTTGGAGAATTTGGAACTTACAGAGGAAATTGTAACTGTATTCGTTATTTGGAAATAACGAGAACGTCTTATTTGGAAGGCTGAAACGAATTTGACAGAAAAGGCTCTTAGGCTGAAATATAGATTATAGTCGATATTAGAAGATAAATTTTATACAAAAAACTGTGTTCTGAGTTAGGCGAGTTCAAGCTGCGTAAATGCCGCGCGAGCTGGCGACTCCAGAGACGCATTAGACTGCGACCGCTAGGCGCGTCGTCGTGACGGGTCTGACAGCGAATAACGGAACTACGAGAGCGCAGCACCGAGCTTCCAGTTCACATTCGCTTGAGCGAAGTCCTTGTGGACAGCGCATCGAAGTTCTAAACTTCGATGCGCTGTCCACAAGGACTTAAGGCTTAACCATTAAGGGTGCATTTTTATTAATAATTTTTTAATAAACAACTAGACGCTACAGACAAATACGCGTCAAGTTTGTTTGTTTTATATTTCTGGAGGTTTTGTGGTGTTTGTCAGTGAGCAGCTTTTGTATGTATAGATTGCCCGCTTCAAAAGATGTTTTGCTCTAACGCATGAAAAGAAAATTCTGAAAATAAATAAGAACCGAAAGGTGCTGTGAGATACCGGGTTCGAACGATGTTCTTTTTGCTATATATCATGTACTATATAAGAGGCCTAATGAAATAAATCAGTAACATTTGAGGGTACTCTCTTTGTTTTAGAGGTTCTAATTTTTTTTTAAATTTCTTTATAATTTATTTTTTAATTGATTAAATTACCTTCAAAATTAATTTTATAATTATATTCAATTTTTTTTGAAAATTATCATCTTTATTTCAATTATTTTATTTTAATTTAAGGAATTAATTTTTACTAAATTTAAATTTAATAAAAATAAAGATTAATTTATTTTTTTTATAAAATGAAATATATGATGAAATAAATCTATATAACATTTCATTAATAATTAAAATGAACGAATAAACTGAAAATTTATTGTAATTTTTTAATTTTAAATATTTAATAAATGATAAAGTGGTAGCAAAAAAATGCAAATAAATACGTACCGAATTGGAAACGGTCTGGCAGATGATTGGTTTACAATAGAAAGCCGGTAGTAAAGAGGCATTGACATACGCTTTTGCTTATACTGTAGCAAAACTGACGTTTTATACTGTATCAAAAGTAGCGATCGAAATCTTACACTTTTTAGGACTGGCTCTCCATTCGCCAAGTGTTGCTATAATGAACTTTGTTCCAAAAATGGCAGATAAAACATTGAAAGTAACAATGTTTTTTTATAGTCTGTGCGGATTATGTTTTCATTAGGGTAAAGAAAATAAAATAATGTAATAAGCGATAACAAAAGATCTCAAAGTATTGTTTGTTCAATGCACGGTAATATCCTGATCTAGTATTTTTCTGTATCTCTTATGTTGAAGAAAATGTTTTATTCAAATATAGATATTAAGTTGTGTTATTCAGTTTTGTCTTTATAAAAAAATTACCTAGTGCATATTGGAATACACATGGAATAGTTCTCTAAAGTTGTCTATGTTTTTTAAAATTGTTGATGTAATTTCGCCGAAATAATTTCAATTGAAATTTCTAGTCAAAATTTTGATTAAAATTCTTTTAGCAAAAAGCAGTTTTAAGTTTATAAGGCATACACGCAAACGAAACACAGATATTTGTACCATAAGATTAATAAGCTATTATACGTTTAAATGTTTTCAATAAATATAATTTATGACTAATTTTTGTTTCGCAGCTAATTAATACGTTAATTTTTTCCAGCAATCTCCAAATTGCTATAAAAAATTCTTGAAATCTCTAGTAGATTAAATTATATGATTCACTGTTGAGATATTAGCTGAGTTTCGACGAGTAAAGAGTAAAAAACATGGCAATTTCACGAAGAGATTTAAAGAAGAGACACCTGCACAACGATGAGTGGAGGTGTACTCTCCCATCATACAGGCAAGATAGAGATATATAGAGATACATAGAAGGAAATTTTGGCCTATACGATAATCGAAATCCAGAGCGACTTCCTATTTCACCTAGTTTCTTTTATAGATTTTCCAAATCCATGGCTGGAAAATCATCCATTGTACATTCCCTGATAGCTAAATACTTCTTAAATTGGATTGGAAAATGAAAAAGGGTATATGGAATCTTAATTTAATTTTTAATGGTCTGCCCAACTTAAAGGGATGGACGAAAAAGTTTCCGCTTTCCATGTACATTTATTATTTTTTATATACTTTTCTACCCTTTAATTGAAATTCTCATCTGAAGCATATTTGTAAATATCATGCCTCACAAGGGCTAAAACAGTAGAAACACTGAGTTACCGACATATGGTCTTTGTTTCACCACGAAATCTTAAAAAAAAACAGTGTTCATCTTGGTCAGCAAATAAATATTTAGAAATTTGTACACATGCAATATTTTTTTAAGAATATTCGATTTCAAATAAAAGTTAAAATAACTATGTTTAAATTTGATTATTCGTTATTGCATTTCGCTCATTCGAAATTCGTTTATTTGTTTTGATATTGAAATCCGACAAAATTCGAATAAAACATTTCAGTCAACCTTTTTATTTGAGTAACACTTGAGCAAAAGTTGTTATTTGAATGCGATGAGTGCAATACATCTTTCACATTTTATTTAAGGTAGTCTTTAAAATCTGAAAGACCATGCATATCGAAAAACTCATCTTTGAATTAGTCTCAAGATAAAATCTTTCATATTTGACCAGCCTCCACAATGTTTGCTTGTTGACGGTACCTTTTGCGTGTAAAACAATTGCCAAGCCAGTCATCGCTTCGTAATTGTTCTGTTAGCCTCTGTGAATCCTTGGCACGGCTTTAGTGTGTTATGGCTGGATATTGCATCGTTGACACTATTTCTGTGACAGAAAAGTAATTTAGTGAAAGAAATGTGGTATAAAGCCATATCCAAGCCATATCCATCATGTTATTAGCTAAAATGTTATTAGAAAAATGTTCGGGGACAAAAAAACGTGTATTGATTTAAAATGTTACCTAAAAAAAGTAGTAAATTTCTGTTGCAAAATGAAACTAATAAATCAGAACACTTTTTGAATCAACACCGTTTTTTTCCCGTCGTTCCTTCTGTCATGGCTATTTTCTCACAGACCAAGTTAATAGTCGTAGATCATTAAATTTTGATATTTACGTAAAGTATAAAATTGTAAATATAATTAAATGAAACTACGTGATGTAGTATTATTTTTACTTTCTTTAATTTCTTTACCACGACCTAGGTTTCATTGTATTAAACCATCTTCAGGTGGGCTGTTAGCAAAGATCTTTGCTAATAGCCAACCTGCAGATGTTGTAATACAACGAATCCTAGGTCGTGGTAAAGAAATTAAAGAAAGTAGAAATAATACTACATCACGTAGTTTCATTTAATTGTGAAAAATGAATTTCTACAAAATTAACGCCAAATATATTCAATATACTATTTCAGGGATAATTTTTAAGGAAAAAAATCGGTCACCATTTTTTGGGTTTAATCCCATTTTATTGAGACCTTTTTTAATCTTCCAAAGAGTGGGCTCCCGCTACTTTGCTGTTTAAAGCAATACAGATGAATTTCTGTCCAATTAATTTCAATTATGGAGTGATTTTAGTTTGGCCTTAGTCGCCTTTTAATTTTGTTTCTTTCCGCTATTTTTCAGAGATTTCTGAACTATAATAAAAAATTGTCGATCATCTCGAGTATAAAAAGGGTATATAAAACTATTGCGTTTGAAAATTGTCACCCGGTACAACTTTTTACTCGAAAACTTTATTTTTCTTTTGCTTAGACCTCAATATATACACGACGACGTATAAATAACTAGTGTAACCTTTTCCGATGCGGTGCTATGACCAATTTTTGGTCACGTAGACTGAATTTCGAGGTTCTTTTTTGACCTCCCTTCCCGCTCGTTAACGTAAGCGCACTACGACGTAAACACACTGACAGACAACACAAAGTGGTCTATTTTTACTATACATACACCACTTTGCCCTACAACCCTTGAGTTACGAGATATAAAGATATAGAAGGGGACAACAAAATCGTTTCATCCCTAACTCTGGTGCTTCCTTAGTTTGAAAGCTTTTTTAAAAAAAGTTTTCGCGTTAATATATATTTTTCTAATGGAATTCCCTAAAACCTCAAGAATTTGAAAATATTCAATATCGCCGGTTGCTTTATTTGCGAAATGAACGCAACATTGTGGTGAGACCTTCTTAGATCGTATTCCAATTGTTTTAGTATATTTTTATCCAGCGGGGAATTTTCGCATAAAAGTCTGACTCACAGTTGAAGTTCAACGAATTTTTATTAGTAAGATCTTTATTTATAAACAGGTTAAAGGTAAATCAGTAAAGATTAATTTCGTATTTGTTACGTCTTTCGCTTTGATACTTGTTCGCTGCAAAAATATATTTGTTTAATGTCTCAGTCCAGTTTATATTTTTTAGGGCTTTACCAAAATAATCCAGTTTTGTCTATTTCATTCTTTATGAAATAATTTCGGTTATGCTGTCAAATTTTCTGTTCTTTTTTTTCTTTCTTGAAGGTGTGGACCTAGGTCAGCCTATATATTTTTGCATCAATATATTCGTAAGATGAAACCCTAAAACCGCTAGTTTGTTTCGCATTTATCGTTGTTTTAGTGTTCTGCACATCTAAAAGGGAAAATGGTATCCTTGAAAGATCACTCACGTGTTTGTCTATATGTCTCCCACAGCCACTGTTCACAGAAATAGCGCCCTAAAATATTTATATGGAAATTAGTAGAGGAATGCAAATTAAGTTTTTGATTTTTTTTAATTCTCTATATAGTATCAACGATACCCTTGAAAAGGACTAATAATAAGAATATCAAAGACATATTTTTTCCGAATTTTAGGTGGTACATCCTTATAAATATACCGCAAATTATGCAAAAGCTATATGTTCTCTCGTCCTTCTGAAACTATTCAAGATAAAAAAATAAGCCCTCGTAGTACGAGTTCCACTCGCGCTTGACAGGTTTTTTAACTTTACCTTGCGTTCGATGGTTTGGCAGACGCCTACGATTGTTGCGTCACGTGTCGAAACTAGAGAGATGCCGGCGTGCGTGTGGGCCGCGCCTCACAGACGGGTCGCTGGTTACGTAAATACCGGTTGGTTCTTTCGTCATACAGGCAGGTCGGTTCCGCTCTCTCTGCAGCGTACGGCTTCGCCAGCCAGCTGACTTGGTTCTCTATAAAGATGACTTACTACTGTCAAGTACTGATTCCTTTCAAATGTTAATGATGACATACGAGCTGTTCTTGTATATATAATTAAATCACATATAAGATTAACGGAATAAACAGTAGGAATGCCGTAGTTTCCTTGGAATGAAAGGATATTAATAAGCTGTTTTGACAGAATATAAGTTTTTACGTTTGTCATCATAATTTTGTGGTTGCGATTGGAACTCTGGAATTTTTTGTAATTCTTTTTCCGGTTACCTCATTTTAATATTAACGTTTTTCGGGATTGGAGCTATATTTAAAAAGACGTAGATAAAGTTTCGCAGACCAATGATGGTCAGCAACACCATTTGTTTTAATAAGAGTACAAAAGAAACAAATGTAACAATCGTAAGAGAAAGCAAACTCCAAATTCATTCCTCTGGAGGTACAATATTGGATGATCTTGGATGATTGGGATGTGACTAATTTAATACCATTTTCTGTTGATAGACATCATCATGCACTTAAAACCTAGTTCGTAAGAAAGTTTCACGACGTGTGATTTGTGAACCCTATTTCATCACAATTGTTTAACAAGTTCATGAGTTAGTGAAACAATTATATGTGTTACTTGAGAAAAGGTAGCCCGGAATAAATTCAGTTCAAAAGACGAATACTCATTCGGCGGAGCAGACGACGTCAATGATACTATAATATATTCCGAATCACCACTCACAGTGGATCATTGAAATGAAGAACATCATCAACAGCCTGTCTCCATCCACTACTGGATATAAGCTTCTCCAATCTGGATCACATTGGAACTACTATCTATAACCACCACGCTAAAGCGATGGGTTGGCGATCGTAGTGTATAGATTCTCTCCCCAAATGGTGCTGCAGCCCATCATCGGTCTGCGAAGCTTCAGCTACCTCTTTTTGAATATTGTAACTTTTCTTAGGTCGCCAGATGGCGCAGTCGCTATTTTATATAAGATTTCTCTCAAATTTGCTTAAAAATTTATTATTATGCCGACGTAGTTACAGGTAACAACTGGCCATTGATGCGAATTTTGCATGTTGAAAAAACCTGTTGAGTACTAGTAGAACTCGTACTACGAAGGTTCCATACACATTTAAGTACTTATAAATATTTAAAGGTGCGTGGAATTATATTATTAATATTTTTCAAATATTAATAAAATTTTTTCAAATAAAATTTTTTCAAATATTAATATTCCTCAACGTAAATGTCTGTTGTCTAAAATAACATTCACAGGCATAAAACATGATGCGTGTCTAAAAAATCTGAGGTCTGGGATGATCAATATAGTTTTCCTGTAATCGTCTAGTCAGACCTTAACAACCTTTTTTATGATTTTTGGTTCAATAGTTTCGGAAATAACTAGAGGGGAAGTTAATTATCTATCTTTGCATATTTTTTAAAATCGATTTAAATAAATATGCAATTTAAAATTATGAAAAATTATTTTTATATTCCTCATAACCAATTCTTTCAACTGATGCTCCACATCATGAGAAAAACTAAAGAGAATGTTTCAGTAATTTATTTATCATAATATAATTTAAAAATGATAGCTAGGGCAAAATATCTAGGTTAATAAGATTTATTACTATTCTAAATTTTAAGTTTTTACATAGCATGGTTTTTGAAAAAATCGGTTGTGACAGATGGACTGACAGAGACGCGAGTGATCCTATGAGGGTTCTGATTGTAGGTTTGAGATACGGAACCATAACAATTATTATAATGGTTTTTGGAACGAAGTTCTTTATCGCGCGTTGCGAAAGGGGGCTAGACTGAAAAAATTAAGACCAAAAGTTGTAACGACACTTTTTGCTATAGTTGCTAGCGGGCGCGCTGCAAGCCGTGCGGCGTGCGCGTGTTTCTCTGTCTGTCTCTCTCTCTCTTATAGAAAGTGAGCCAGTTATTTTCGTTTCGTCTTTCTATTTCGCATTGAACAGTGTGGTGTGGCGACGATTATGTTCGTTGAGTGTATACAGGTTTTTTGTACATAATAAATAATAACAAATAATAACAATAATTGTTATTATAACTTAAAAGAAATAAAATGTTATTATAATTCCTTCACTAATTAATCGAAAGGAACTTCGTTCCATCCGGGTGTCCCTTGACACCTCTCAAGTTTTTTTATTAAAAAATGTTAGAAAATTATTTTCAGTATTATAATTTATTTATCAAGCTATTACAATATTTACATAACATAGTTTATACACGTCCGTAATTATCTACACAACGGGTACGTAAATAACATCACACAATAAAGCAAATAATTTCGATATTTCAATGGTTATTTATATCTGGTAAATTAATATACAAAGGGATTAGATAAAGTTTGAGATTTTGTTATATTGTACTGTTATTAAATAAAAAACGGCCAAGTGCGCAAACGGCAAGTCAGATTCGTGCACGAAGGGTTCGGTAGCATCAAATAATTTTAAACTTATAAGTTTGTATTTCTCAAAGACACTATGGAAAATAAAGTTATTTCTGCGGTCGGTCCGAAAATATACCATATCTTGAAAACTACACAACATATCTTATTTAAACCAATTTTCATTGAAAGTTTATTCTGATTTACTACTATCGAATATATTTGGCGTTAATTTTGTAGAAATTCATTATTCACAATTAAATGAAACTACGTGATGTAGTATTATATCTACTTTCTTTAATTTCTTTACCACGACCTAGGTTTCGTTGTATTACAACATTTTCAGGTGGGCTATTAGCAAAGATATCTTTGCTAATACAATCTTTGATAATTAGAATCTTTGCTAATAACTCACCTGAAGATGTTGTAATACAACGAAACCTAGGTCGTGGTAAAGAATTTAAAGAAAGTAGAAATAATACTACATCACGTAGTTTTATTATTTCTGACCTTAATTTTTTTCAGAATTTTACAGACGCTAGTTGAAAAGTTAGTTGTGGGATATACTTTTTAAGACTTTAGAAGCGCAAATCTCACCAACTATCGACTTAGATAAAAAAAATTTATTTCGGAACTTTACATCATTTTTAGGATATATCTAATGATACCCCGCAAGCCTATGCGCACTGGATTTTTTTCATCCTTCAGTTACATGTATGGAGTGCCATCCTTAATATTATTTTTACATAATTCCATTATTTCATTGTAAAACGGTTCACAGAAGACACCTACCATATAAATTTCATCCATATAGTATAAATAGTCCTCACGAACAGACAGACAGGCGGAAGAGATGAAATTATAACGGTTCCGTTTTTACCATTGGGTTAAAGGACCCTAAAAAACCTGAAACTGGTTCGACAATTAATAACACATTCATTTAAAGGAAATGCTAATGACTACGAGGACCACTTCCTTTGGAGAAGACGGTTGCCGCTTGATTATATAAATATATAAACACATGTACATAATATTTTAAAAATTTCGTTACATACTGATATAAAATATATGTTACTATACATACACATACATTTTATTGCTTTTCAAGCTTTGATGGCTTCCCAAGATGAAGTCATTCGGTTCATTGCACCACGCTCCTTAGCTTAGTGCTGTGCTTTTCAAACTGCACGCCGCCCTTGAACGCTGTGTCGAGTTCATTTTTGTTGCTATTGATTTTTAGGTAATTTTAGTTATATGGAAATTGTTGAATTAGTAAATTGATACCTGTATATTTATATAAAAATGTTTGGATTTATTATGTTAATGCTACGTTTCTGAAAGCAACTTTAAAATTTTATCACAGCGAATTCAAATAAAACATGTCTTAGAAATTATTCGATGGGAATGAAAGGTTAATTTAAACCTCAAGCATCATTCCCGGGAAAGTTTTATTTAAATTTGTTAAGCAATTTTTGTGTGGTAAAACAGATAAAATGAAACAAAAACTGTATTGGCCTATAACCGATCTTAGACTCTAAATTCTCCAAAGATATTCATTGTACGTGTTCATTCCTACCCCAATGATTTTATAAAGTAATATAAGTTATTATGAACACGTCTCCAGGAATTAAATTCTACAGGATGGCGTAAAAGTAATGTGGTAATGTGAACGTGCCTTAATTTTTGTAGATGGCGCCAAATTGTTTTCAAATTAATATAAATAATTTTTTTCAATTAATGTCATAAATTTTACACTTTTAAATAAATTTTTAATATAAACAGAGCCCTTTTTTAATTTGTAACAAAATGGCAGCCAATTCAAATTATGACATTACTTTTGCGCCACTAGTATTTCTTTTCCTTCAAATCCGTTAATTGAAATTATTGATAAAAAATGTTGGAAACCGTTGGCATGATATATTGTCGAACAGTCATAGAATATTGTTGTTTAATTAGAATCCTATTTGGCTAACGCTCGTTATCGATAATAATTAATAGCCATTTAGAAAATTTAAGTAACGCATTTTTCGTTAATACAAGACGTGGTTAGAATATAAGCTTGCTGGAGACACAAGTAACATTTTGTCCGGACAATGCGTTTATTTAACTTCAATATGTAAACGCTAAAGATTTGTTTAAAATATAAGTTTATAAAATTTTTTTAAATATAAATTTATAAAAATATATATGTCTGTATTTAAATACAGACAAGTGAGTGTCGAAACACGGATAAATACGGTCGTTGACTGATTCTAAATTTTTATATTTATCTTACAATATTGTGAAATATAAGTTAATTAAAAACCAGTCTTGAAAAAAATTGATTGAAAAATAAGCCAGTTGTAGGCTTTTAAATTTGAAGATATGGATAGAGTTGGGTATATCCCTGTCTCTTTGCCTCTCGTAGAATATAATGCAATATTAAAAATGACCTCACATTTGAGTATCGCCGTCCTTCTATAAAGGTTAAATTTAAACTTTTATAACTCGGAAAAAGAATCTAAATTTTTAAGATTATTAAAAAAAATTTTCACTCAATGGACCTTGAAATTATGATTAATGAAATAAAAAAAAATTAGTCAAATACCCAATTAGGATTAATAAAATAAGGTATGTCATTAAACACATATTTTGAAAAATTTTATCAGAAGCAATGTTATGTTAAAAATTCTGTTTACATTGAAATTTAATTATGATGATATTTCTCTGTACAAAATTTGTTAGATAAGATACCTTGGATAGTGTTGATTTAATTTAAATTATTGAAAACTTTGTATATAAAAAGTGAATGAATGTGAATGTTCACGCGGTTGCAATAAAAGGTTCAAGGAAACCCGCGAATGGGCCTGTCGGTAAGCTGGAACCGGGCGCTTCTTTTAATGAAGCTTTTAAATAAATACTAGCTTACTAAGCTTTTAAATAAACATCTGAGACACGTGGCCAGAAATATCGCTACTTCGCCGGGTAGAGACATGTCCTATAGTGTCTCTGGAAAATCTTTACCGTAACCGCGCCGCCCTTATAAACATTTCTCGAGGACAATTTTCCCAGTTTGAGTAATTTTTTTTCACGGGGCTATTCACGGGATTTTTGTTTGTTTTAACAGTTCTTTTATTATTGTAATATTTACGACCAACGCGCTGATGAAATCAATACTACAATAACAATACTGTAATTAAATTAATGACTATGTTAAACATATGTAAAAAGAAAAAGATGTTAGGTGTCTTGGGGCACCCGACGTAAGCGAAGCTTCGCATCGCACGTAAAATTAAATTTTTAATTATTAATTACAATAAATAATATAATATCGATACAGTAATAAATAATAGATATTTTTACAAATAATTTTCAAATTATTTATCATATAATAATAAAACCCTAAACAAAAAAACAAAAATACATATACTGGTTAAGTATACCAACTAACTGTTCTCGTGAGAGAATGATTTCTTTTTACCTTGTTAGAACAATGACACAGACATATACATACATACATACATCTGTATATATATATATATATATATATATATATCTATATATATATAATTTTTTTTATATACGTTTTGTCTTTCTTTTACTCTATCTCTTTAACTCAAATGGGCAACAATACGAACTGCTCAGACAATGAACAGCGTTTCATCGTCGTGTTCGTGACGTTTCACTTTTTCTCAGTTAGTCAATAAACTTTGCCTCAACAAAAAATACAGATCACACAGATTCATACTTCAGTGGGACACCGCATATTTGATGTAAATTATATCTGTGTAGTAAAAGAGTTAACGAGTGGAAAGAACTAAAAAAAGTTAACTCAATATAATTAGATAAAGTCAATATTATTTATGAATTATTACTTAAAATTTTAATATCTATATATTAGTCTAATTTATTGCTTATTAACAGTTTCTTATGGTCCAGTCTAAATAAAAAAGTAGCATATTACTTTAATTTATAATATATTAAGTAAAATGTTTTCGTGAATAGGATAAAATATAGAATAAGAGATGAAGGAATATTAAGTTTGTTCCACAGTTTGGCAGAACGTACAGTGGAGGAGCATTAATCAAAACTAGGACAAGATAAAATATAATGCAATCTAAAGTATACTTTGTGTAAATGTTTAAAGATTTTTATCCTATGGTCTCGAAAAATATAAAACTTTACAATTTTTCTATACATTTTGTTTACATTATTATTAAAAGTAATATTGAATATATTTGGCGTTAATTTTGTAGAAATTCATTATTCACAATTAAATGAAACTACGTGATGTAGTATTATTTCTACTTTCTTTATGTTCTTTACCACGACCTAGGTTTCGTTGTATTACAACATCTTTGCTAATAGCCCACCTGAAGATGTTGTAATACAATGAAACCTAGGTCGTGGTAAAGAACTTAAAGAAAGTAGAAATAATACTAATCACGTAGTTTCATTTAATTGTGATTAAAAGTAATACTAAAAAGAATAATATTTACATAGTAATGGAGAAATAACATTCACTTCCTCATCTTGTTTTTATAATATTGAAACACTATTCTGTGTCATATTTGTTACGATATGTGTTGTAATATTATTTTTATAATTTTATGTAATTGGTATAAATTTATATATTGATATTCTGAACGAAAAGATATAATAGAAAAAAAAGTAATATAAAAATTTGCAAAAAGTTCTTCTGATGCAAAATGGTACTAATAGTTTATTTTTGACATAAAGCAAAATGTTTCAAATTATTATATCACATAAGAATGGAGCCATAGTGAAATGATAAAAACTAAATTGATAGGTAATTACGATGCGGTACTCCATCTTCGCTGACTACTTAATCATTATGATGTTATAGCGTGTAATTATAGCTATTTGTAAATACATTGATAGATGCTACAAAAAGCTATTTACAATTCAATTTTTTAAAAGCTAGCAATTAGTAAACCGTTTTACGTAATTACCGTGCGTTCAATTTTAAGCTCTTGATTCGAGCTTTTTAAAGTCTTACTTGCACATTAAGTACTTTCTTATGCTTTTTTCGTAGGCAATAGTTGTACAGAGGTAGAACAAGTTGTTTAATAATTGTGCTATGCTGTATAACACATTATACTATTTTTTTAAGACTTTTAGCTTGCTCATTTTAACGGTGAGCGAGTTTAGGAAATGAGATTATTAATGAGATTATTTAGGAAAAAAAATTGTAGAAAGCGGTGTAGGCAATGTAGACATAAGAAATGGAGGTGGAATGCCATACGAAATAGACTTATAAAATGCACATGGGCTTTGTAAAAGAGGGTGATTCTGAAAAGAAAAAAAAATGTAAAGTTATTTATAAAAAGTATATATTGAAGAAAACACTGTCCAACAAAACGATGCGTTAAATATCGTATAAAATATACACTCATACCTTTCAAAAAGGATACTGATTTTATTGAAAACGCGTTTCCAATGTTTTCCTACGTATACTTAAATATATTCAGTTTTAAAACTAAAGTTCTATCAATTTAATGATAAAAACTTCATTGCAGAGGTAAAAATTACTACCCGCTGCAATCATAAAATAATACATATATTTCCTGAGCCGCAATCGCAAAGCATAAATCAAACGTAATTGAAATTATACTCTACCTTACAAAATATTTATAGAGCAACATCAGAGATATGAATCTGAATGATAAAATATGGATTACTCAGCGTGTTATTTGCCCAAGAAACTCGGCTCAACCCCGCATTTATCTCCGGGCGCCCGCACTTCGCCGCTGGAGAGATACCGGAGGCTGGAGGCAATCATCTCGCGCGTCCCTCCATTTTCTGTTATTATTTACAAAATTACTGCGTACTGGGATGATGGGCCAATCGTGTTGGCGCCTACGGGCCGTTTAGAGAAATATACGATCTATGCTCTGTGGTCTACGCTCTAGCCATAAGTCGGAATTGAGGCGGGAATATTTGACGTTTCGGTTTGACAGATTGGATTTAGCGCAATTTAGTTTTAAGTTTTATTTTATTTTTAATAGAACCTTATTATTGAGCTTTATTATAATAAATGTGCCCTAGATTACCATTATTTATTTTAATGTATACTTATACTATGAACAATTGAATACGGCAAATAATGTTAGCGATGGGGAAGACTCTAAAAGACATTACACTTTACTTTGTTACAACATTTACAAATTAAAGTGGAATCGTTATAAAGGAAACCAAAAAAATAATATAAACACTAAACTACTATATATAAAAAAAATTTAATTAGAAATCTTTACACTATGCCAAACAGAATGGAATTAAGGAAGAACTAAAGATTGTGAAAGAAGGACCATTTTCATATAACCTTTGAAAACATTTATACTGGGTTTTCTCCGGTCTAAGGGCTTTTCGTAAAAGGTGGCGTGTTTGTAAAAAGGGGAACTGATCTGGTTTTCAGAGCGTAATATTATTGACAATAAATTCTACAATAGTATGTTGTTATACAATATATAGATATTGCTATACAATCCCGATCAAGCACCATGTGATTTCTATTTATTCCCAAGAATAAAAGGTAAACTGCTAGGAATACGACTTTTTGGATATCGAGGATGTGGTGGCTGCCTTCGAAAAGGTGGTCAAAGAGAGGTTCAAGGAAGTGTGGGTCGAATGTTTCCCTCAATGGTTCCATCGAATGAAACGATGCATATAGTTCCGTGAATGCAATGATGTACAGAGTATGCATTTTTAGACTTATCGACTCAGTCATTAAACCTGCAAATGCATTTTGAAAAACAGTAAATAAATTACAAAATTGCTAGTTGGTCCCATTTTTGATATTCTGAAAACTTTCAATGTCATCTATTGTATAAGCAGTTTAATTAGTTTTGTTAAAACTTCAAGACGGCGGCGCGATTATAAATCTGCCCTCTACCCGATCTTGAGGACCGGCAAAAAGCTTGTAAAAAAACTTAGTGTCTGTTAATATAATGCACTTACTCAACCGTTTTTGCAACACGTATATGTATCTCAAACCCACAGATATGTGAATGTAAGATTATCGAGGATAAGTGCTAATGATTAAATAATCTGGCTGCCCAAAAAAGCGTGGGTCTATAATGAGAGCAGGTCTGGATGCATTATGGCTAATGAGCTCCGGACTTCAAAACGCGCCGGCGCCGCGCCGGATGCTCGCACGCAACGCGCGAATTAGACATAATACGAAGGCATGCACTGCGGGAGGCAGTACAGGGAGAAACAAAAGACATGAAACTGAATAAATGTAACATCACTATAGGCGATATCTTGACAAAAATATAGTCAAGTGCAAATAGGACTGACATTCCGAATGTTACATATTGTTAGTATCGTCATCTTATTTCGGAAAGCTTAGCAGATTCTTGGCGGGCAGATCTAGCTATTTCTTGGCGGGCAGATCTAGCTATTTCTAAAAAGAAGAATCTTGGCACATGAACAGACAGACAACAAAGTGATCTCAAAACTGTTCCGTTTTCTTCTATTTTGAGGTAGAGAATGCTAAAACCAGTTCAGTATGAGTTGGATTTGTTGGTATACCGAGTGGCTGAGTGTTCTGTTTTTATTTCTATCAAATTAAAAATTCCAGCTTGTGGTATAATTTTGTTGTCCATTTGTTCGTTAAGACCCTTTTTCTCAGGAACGGATTGATGGATCAAGTTGAAATTAATATCAGATACTAAGATCTAAGGCCCTATAGTTCGGTTAGATGTGTAAGATTCTAACTCAATGCGATAAAAATTTTCAAAAACATATTTTCATGTTTATTTATTAACTCAACCACCAAGCTTATATGGTACTTTCAGTTAACTTAGACTCTTGAAATTTCGCGTGAAGAAATGTCTCATAACACGAGTAAAGGAAGGTAATTAATTTCTAATTCTATATGGAAATAACACGTGATAAACTAAATTTTGTGGTTTTCATTTTTGTTATGTTTACAGTGCTTTCTTAATAAGCTTTCGATAATTTGAAATAACGTTACGAGTCTCTGATGGCGCGAGGCCTATTCAAAAGCGATTGTTTTTTGTCTTACATAGTACGACCCTTTATGGTATCAATTTAAAATATTACGAAAAAAAACCTTCTAACCTCGTAGTGATATTTAAATTAAAAAAATATAATTTTACATGTTATATTGAAGCGATTTTGCGAGTAAATATTGTAAGTAAGGAGTTCATCTAGCAAAGTGGTTCCGACGCTCACTTAGCCGGTTTTTAGGGCTCCGTATCTCAAAATGAGAAATGGAACCCTTGTAAAATCGCTTAAGTGTCTATCCGTCCGTCACCCATTCCACACAGCTCTTTTTCTTTGAAACTGCTTTATGTGGAAACTTGAAATTTGGCATAGAAACAAAGGATATTAAAGGATATTATCTCAATAGCTAAAATTCACAAATATTGATTTGTAAATTTTAGGTGTGTTGGAGGAAGGGGGGCGAAATGAATTCATTGCTCGATTTTTTTAAAAGTCCTCGTATAGTGTGAGGTATCGTTTGAAAAGGCTAGTTATATGGGTCCCAAAATATTTTTAAGATATAGGGAACTGAATTTGGAATATCAGTTTTTTTTTGGGAATAAGTAAAAATAACGGGTCAGTCCAATAAATAATGCCTTAAATTATTGAAGAATTATTAGACTTTAATAATACAAATAAAACAAACACTAGGAACATTCTCAAAATTTCTATAAAGTAAGAAATTCCGAAAGTGTTATTTTACTTAGGGTGCGGGTAATTTGGAAATTATATAATATTTCAAATTTTATTCCAAACTATATAATATTCCAAATTTTATTCCAAATTATATAATATTCCAAATTTTATTCCAAATTATATAATATTCCAAATTTTATTCGCCTTTTCTTCTTTGACAATTGCTTACACTTTTCTTAGAAACTAATAAATCTTTTATCTTTGTTACAGTTTTAAAGTCTTTTTAGTAACAAATTTTTATGTAATCTAATATTTAAATATTTTTAATTCAAATTATGTTCGCTTTCGGTATTTCAAATTAACAACATAACATCCTAATTTAAAATTCCATGTCACATTTTTAATTATAGAAGCGTTTACATTAATTTAGATATCCGAGTATTTCGAATTGCAATATTTGCTGCGTTTCCTCTATATTTTCAACACAACTGTACCGACCTAATAAAATTGTTGCACAGTGGTTTGGGTTCCCGGATTTTATTGCGCGCCTCTCGCTTACAACACGCGAATCGATTTCGAAAAAGAAAACAAAGGCCCCGTTGTTATTATAATGCCCTTGTTTTGCCGCTACGCCTTTTTTGCTTTTTGGACCCGCAGATTATTTTGGTTATTTTTAGCTCGCCATCAACATTTATTATGTTTTGTGTATGTGTATCGAGTTTTTATACACGTGACTGCATGTCCCCGGTTAACTTGAGCAAAAAAAGTGTGGTTCCTTTTGTTTTAATCGTTTTTTTTAAATAAAATAATTATTTATGGTTATTAACGTTTTTCTCTCAAAGGGATTGGTTATTTACACTGTGTTTTAGTAGAGTTTACAATTGTAATAATCTCATAACAAAAATATTTATAACAAATAATTTCACATCTGTCATATAAATCAAAATTTTTTTTTGACGTGAATTTGTTTCCATTGTGTGGAGCAATTCAGAAAACCTGACGATATCAAAATCGGGATATAGAGTTTCGTATTGCAGTTACGTAACTGTCATCTAAATTCAAAATTTAATCACATCACACGATAGTTAAAGGATCAAAGAATTCGTTACCTTGAGTGGGGATTGTGACGCGTCGCGCAAGGCAGAGGGGGACGCGCCGCCATTTTGAGGTCGTTTCGCCCCATCATATAATATCCGTTTAATATAAATTTTGACTCGGAGAAGCTACAATGTCGTTTTAGTTTCAATCGACAGCTCTCGTCAAGATTGATCGATTGTGTTTATAAAACATTAGTGTCGAATGGTTATGGTGACTATGTATGATGTTAAAGTTTAACTTAAACGTCATCATTAAGAAAACTTAATAAAATGTCGACCAATACTCGTGGAAAAGTCAAATCAAAATACAGAAATCGCATACGGTTAGAAAGAGCTTCTCAAGAGCAATCTAGTGACATCCGCAAACATCATATGATAGAGTAAAGCGGTGCCTGGAACGTAAAAAGTATTACCTGTTAACGTATACTGTTATTTTTAACTGATGAAATTGAGGAGCCAAACAAATCTGCATTCGAAGGAAGTTCATTCCTGGTACGGCTTAGTCTATTATATGTCAATCGGAAAAGTTTTTTTGTGCTAAATCCTGAAAAATAAATAAATTTTCCTTTTTATAAAGTTCCCATGATAATTTTTTTTTATATTTGTATCTCATACTATTTTCTGAAAATTGTAATGTCAAAGATAGATTTTTATGTAGTGATCTAATTCATATATATTGAATGCAATGATCTGGTCACGTAAATGATCTGATTGTTGAAATGAAGTGCTGTAAAATTCTAAACTGTTTTAATCATCGTTTAATAGAAAATTGAGATTTTTCTATTTGATGATGTTACGTTGTAAAAATATTTAAATAGTTTTAGAATTATATTAAATTAGAGTTATATTAAGTAACATATATTAGAAATTTATATATATTAGAATTATATTAAGTACCATAAATTATATTAGAATTATATTAAGCAACCAGAATTTTTCGTCAGAAAAATTGGCAACTATGTTGTTAGAAAAATTAACATTGTCTGTGCGTCTTTAGAATTTATCTCGAATCTCAAAACCATTCTTGTGTCACGAAATGTACACGTTACTCGCTTAAATATTAAATAAATAATTAATTAAATCAATTAGTATTATTTCAACTGTTGGGCATTAATAACAATTTGAAAAATACGATAATTTACTATTTTGACGCTTAGAAACGGCATTTTAATGGAAAAACAAATATTTTTTGTTATAACCTAAGAAACTTCAGACTTTTCTGAGAAAATGTTACCCATATATAGGGTAATGAGCTATGCTTGCGTAAAATCCAAAAATGTTTGATTAAGTACTTTCTGAGTTATTTTTATAAAAAAACACACTTTCGCATTTGTAGTGTTAATAAGGATTGTAAATACGCAGTATCGCATGCATACACAATATTGGACGTATTGGACACAGTATTGGACTCAGTATTGTAAGCGTACGCAGTATCTGAAGTATATGCAGTATTGTAAGCATACGCAGTATTGTATGCGTAGAGGGCTATGGGTGCATACGCATTGTTGTACGTATACGCATTATTGTACGATACCTGTATTGTATTGTTGTATTACCCACGATGAAAGGAAATGAATTTCCATATTTAAATATTGGGAAAATTTTCTCGATTATGACAGTATTTTAATATAATATTAAAAACTTATTTCTAATTAAAATTTGCATGTTTGCAGGGAAAAAGTGCTGGTGATATTATGATGAGTGTTGATTATATGGCTAAACAAGCGCTTTAGTAACATTCGTAATTGAACTTTATAAGAATAAATTTAGCAAGCAAATGTTCGCAATATTGGGAGGCATAAATTAGACGGAGCGCCATTCGAACCAGTCACCACCAAAACGCGAACCCACGTACGCTACATACCCACGTAACGCCCTATCGAAATGTCGAAATATTAGCGATACATTCTACAAAATCTTTGCAAATGTTTCACATCATATCCGTTTAAGGATGTGGCTTTAGAAAGGATGTGGGCGCGGCGGATGTGTTGAGAATTATTTTGAAGAAACTTGGATTTTTTTTGTAAGAAACGGGATATTAGAGACGAATGCAAGAGATTATCAGTAGTGTTGTGCTTAGTTACATCGATACTTAGTTTTTTTGCTCGATATTCCGCGTTTGTGGATAAGGTTTGTCTATAATTATGTGTAACTCAGAAGATCGACCTTTATAGGTAAGTCAGGGCTAATATCTGCTGTCTCTCTTATCGCGTGTGGATCGTATGTCCGTTAACGTGTCCATTAAAGTATTAAACCCTTTATATTCAATTTTTTCGGATTATTGTAGATTGTCTGCGCTTGCGCCTAATACGGAATTATAGAATTAATTTAAACTATTCAATCTTCTAAAATATTATCTTTGCTGTATATCAGTATATTACGGTTCTTTTTTTAAAGATTTTAACTACAAGTATAAAATATTGAAAAAATAATATTATATTCCATAATATATCGCTGTTTTACTTAACTTTTTTCGGTAAATTTGATTAATTTAATGGCATTAAATTATCAAGCATAAAAAATCATTAAATATCATTAATTATCAGCTACTAAGCTCGCGTGAATCTTTTCGTTTTTCCAGTTGTTAACGGAAGTTTTCAGTTATTTATAATGGCTTGCTGATAATTTTTATATTTTTATTCAATTTTATTTTATATTAACGTAATATAAACGTATTTATATAATTGATTATGTGCATCGAACTGAGTAGAAAGTGTCAAGGAATTAAGTAAGGTTTTCTGAAAAAATCACAGCCAAAGTTGCGATTTCGATAAACAAATATTATTTTTTTATCAGAAATACACTCAAAATGTATTCAGTTTGATGCACGAAATCACTTGCGTGAATAATAGACGCAATATGGATATATATATATATATATATATATATATATACATAAATATATATATATATATATATATATATATATATATATATATATATATATATATATTTATATATATAAATTTGTAACAAAAATGTGTGTTTATTCACAGGTGATTTTGAACAATTGAGGAGATGCGGAGGAACTATATGTAAATTTTCAACAATTTCTGAAAAAAAATCCTCAAATTTCTATTTTCAGCGAAAATTTTTTTTCACAGAAATTAGCTTCAAATATACAAATAGTTTGAAATATAGAATCCCCTCACCTACATGAATAATAAACATGTTTTTTCTTGTATTCTTTGGAGCAATTCTGCACCTTAACAAATTTGCTCTATTAAACATTCAACCAGATCTTCGATTTTTCTGTTTCTAGTGAGAGAGAAAGATCAGAAGCCCTTGGCAAGGCGAAAGAGGTGACGTAATCCTTGAGACTCGTAATCCTTGTTCCTACTCGGATGTTACGTAACCGTCACTACCTAGAAGGTACCGGCTTTCCTTCTCACAGCAACGTTTTCCATCAGTAACACAAGATTGGCAATATTTGGTCTTGTCCTTGGCAAGACGAAATAGTTCGGCGGGACTCGTAATCCCTGTTCATTTTCTGATGTTGGGTAACTATCACCACCTGGAAGTTACTGACTTCCTTCTCATAGCAACTTTTCTCATCATTATTAGTTCCAAGAACTCGTAACTGCATGCCTGGGCACATGCTGCAGATATGCTATTTTACGTTGTTTGATGGTTTCGCAAAAGCTTGTGTTTATGACCAATTCGTCGCAGAAATTCATTGGCGACTTTTCGAGTCCAAGATGAATTACGCGTCAGTAGGCCTACATTTTGAATGTTTCTGCATGTTTCCTGAGATCTTCCTTAATAGTCCAAGCCTCTAATCCGTATAGAAGTATTGGGCAGATGTTTCATTGGAGAAGACGTGTTAAGGCTACGATTTTAGAGTACATTTTTCAAAAGGCAGTACCGGCAATTTCAATGCGAGTTTTGGTCTCCCTCTCATTGTCCCAGTTTTGAGTAGGGCAGGTGCCGAGGTGCTTATATTTATTCACCTATTCCAGTTTTTTACCCGCCACAAAGTTTAATATGGTGGTAGATATTTAATAAATTTAGAGGCAAATCTCAAACTCGATCATATAAACTTCTCGCATAACTCTGTTAACTGGCTGTTTTTCATGGTTAACTTTCTGAAGAAGAACTAGATCCATTTTTGCCTAGTGATGTTTTTGATGAGATATTATTTATTTTTAAACGTACGTGTTACGAATAAGTTTTCATACAAGAAAATATTTAGTTACAATGTCAGTGTTTCTCAATTTAAAACAAACAAACTATTGATGGTGTGTTGTACGTGTCGAAGGTTAACAATGCGCGGTATCCATTACGCTAAAGTCAGTAATTAATCATTCATATTCACAAGAATAAAACTATGCATAGTCGGTTTGTAGGAAGGTTAAATGTCATAAAATATAATACATACATCTTCTATTTAGTTTTTGTGTTTAAAAGAAAAGTGCAGAGAATTTAGCTGGATTGTTTCGTTTTGATCCTTTTGAATATTATTCTTTTGTCTAGTGAACTTTCGGCCTTCAAACCGTTAAACGTGCTGTAGGTATTGTGTGCAAGTACATTACAATTGAAAATTCAATAATTCTCATGCTGAATACCGTTTTTGTTGTTCTACGTTGAAGATGACAGTCGTAGCTTATCAAAGTCTCATGAAAATCAGTCTAATAAATTACTCGTATATAAATATACTAAAAACCGACCAATTAAAGGTTTGGCTAGCGCATCGAGAGTTCCGTACCTCGGTTGAAGTGAAGTTATTTTATTTATCGTAAGTCATCATTAGTAGTCGAGTAGTGTGCTTCTAATAGGATGTTTCTGAATGTCGATAAGTCGATAAGTCGACTTTATTATCTCTTTCAATAATTTAAAAAATAAATCTTTATTTAAGTACGTGTTGGGCGGCTCGACCCTACAACGTAATTCTGTTGTTAAAGATTTCGGAGTTATCTTTAATGAAAAACTGACATTCCGTTCTCGTTATGATCATATTGTTCATAAATATACCCAACTTCTAGGATTCATCTCTCGTTCCACAGAGGAATTTGCAAAACCATCACACTTTTACATATTTATATTGTTCACTAATCAGAAGTATCCTCGAATATTAGTCAGTTATTTGGTCTCCATATTACAAATCGCACGGCGATAGAAATGAAATATTACAAAAGAGGTTCTGGAATATTCGTTGCTACAGACTTCATCTTGGACGAGTCATCACCAGCTATACGGAGAATGAACGCCTATCTATTATATATATACAAAATCATACATTCGCATGTCGATTGTCCATATCTCCTCACTCTACTCAAGTTCAACACTCGACTCAGATCCCGTGTACCATTACAGAGGTTATTTGTACTACAAGTTTATAACAATAATACCTCTTTTTATAACACCATAATTCGAATGTGACGAGTTCATAACGATATTGTTTCTCAACTTCCTTCCTTGAACATGTTTTGAACCGAAATTATTAACATTTAAAAAGGAAATACAAAATATATTTTTTATGAATTAAAACCAGCTACGATAGAATTAAGTATGTAGAAAATAATATAATTCTGAGTTAATACTAACATTAGTGATTGATAAATACATTTTGTAATATATTTAATAACATAATTAACCCTTGAAAATGTATACATACCTAAATACTAACTACGTAATTAGAGTTATAGTCTAGTTTATGCTCTGTTCTTTTTATTATACATCTACGTGACTGTATCTTGTTTTGTTAGCCTTTCAATAAATAAACAATATAGACTTTGTAGCGTAATATATATTTATTAATACCTAATGTAATTAATTAGGGAGGACATATATATTATTATGAATATCTCAAAAAAATATAACATCTAGAATCGTAGTTATAGCTTTAGTAAAACTTTGTGTTGATTTCTAAACACACTGGTTTTTTCACAATTTTCGATTTAGTCGTTTTGAAAATAGGGAGGGTGACATGTTTTGTAACACAGTTTTAAAAAAAAATTTCTAAATTATGAAAAAAACATTGTAATCCTTATTTTTGGAGAAATCTTCAATTTTCTTAGTCGCGTGTTTAATCATATATAAAATATTTTAATTCTAATGTGGCTATGATTTATTAAAATATCAATTTTCTTCTGATAGAAATTGTTACTGTATTTTTATTATTTGGTGTTACTAACATATTTAAGCACATTGGTAATTATGTAAACGATATATAGATAAACGAAATCAAGCACGGAATCTTTACGCAGTAACGTAAGCACAGGATAAAAAATTCAGCTTTCAGCGATGGAGAATTAGTTTTTAAAATAGCTTTAGTTGGCTAAAGCTCGAAACAAAAACTTGAAACTTTAAAAGCTCAAATATTACGTATATTAAACAAGTCAAGAACGTCATAAATCTACATAATTATTCGACATTAGTTGACTCAACGTTTGTCGGCATAACATGTCGGCATAACATTTCAACGGTAGGAAGTTGTCTAGATTAGTGGCCACACCTACGCGCATCTCCATAATGGAATCGCCTACGACTTTTGCTAAAGGACTTTTGATCTCCAGTTAAGGACATGCGATATGTTTACAGAGATCGATTTAAAATATTTTCCTGTTAAAATTAATGGGGATTGATGGACTGTTTTAATTTTGTGTGCCTAGAAGAGTAGGCGTAGATCCCGCTAATACCAGCGTTTATTTAAGATTTTGTTTCGTATTTACGTACTATAACGTTGTTTTCAAATAAACCAAAATCTGTCGATTGAATTTTGAAGTAATTTTTGTATTGTATGCATTATTTAATAAGGCTTTCGTTTTCTTATTAATTTTAAATGAATCTGCTTATTTATTTAGTAATAACATTGTGAGGACGAGTAAGGTTCATTCAACCTAACCTATTTCCTGAAGATGTCGTTGGGCATTTTATTGAAATTTTCAGTAACAATATCTGTTTCATCAATTAGGAAGTTGTTTCACAAAAAAAACTAACAAAAAATTAAAATAAATATCGGCCAAGTGCAAGTGGAACTCGCGCTCGAACGGTATCGTAGCACGAAAAAATGTTAAACTCATAAGTTTGTTTTTCTCAAAGTCACTGTGAAAAACAAAGTTATTGCTTGCGGTTAATCAAACCAATTTTCATTGAAAGTTTATCTCAGGTTCTACTGCCTTAATATCGAAATGTGTCAGCTTTTGTTTTGATAATTCTTGTGTATTTTGTTTTCGTATTTAATATGTACAATTTTTGTTTTATTTTGTTAAACCATTAATTGCTTATAATTACGGATAGGTTACCTGTAAAGTTTCAATAAATGTATGTATATAAATAAATAATTATATAAATAAATTAAATTATTTATTATCTGTTATTATTATATAAATATTAAATAGACACGAACCTCTTATTTAAAAAGAAATAAAAGTGTGTAAAGGTCCAAAGGGCGGTTTAGCAAATGTGATAATTAATAAATAAACATTTTAATTATTTATATATATTTATTTACGTTTATGTATGTATATATGTATATGAATATGTACTTTATTTACTTTCAGTTAATTGTATTATCTATTGCGGTCTATTACAGTACTATTTATAGTTTTAATAATCTTCTCGTCGCAATATATTCGCAAAATGTAACAATTGTGGAAATTAAAGTTTGTAAATAAGTAAATAAAAATGCATCGTAATAAAAATTCTTTTTCATGCAATTTTACTATCTACATATATATATATATATATATATATATATATATATATATATATATATATATATATATATAATAAAACCGTAACAAAGTTAATTCTGTATATGGAAAATATTAAAAAAGAGTGAATGATTTAGCGTATATAATGAAAAGAAGCCAGAAAACCTGTTTTTAGAATTTTTGACTGTCTATCTGTTAATTTGCTCTTTAATCATTCGAAATCTACTGCACGGATTTTGATGACATAATATGCTAATAAGTTATACCCTGGAGCAATATATAGGAAAGTTTTTATCTGGATATCACAGTGGTGTTATGGTATTGGTACTGCCAACACCATCTATTAGCATTTTAGTAAACTTTATGCTCATAAATATTCTAAAAATAAATAAAAAATATAAAAAAGACGATAACAGCGATGATGATACTAATAATAACAGTAATGTAATGCTAGTTTCGATAGGTCTTTAGGCGATAGGTCTTTAGGCTAGTTTCGATACTGCAAACAGTAATGCTAGTTTCGATAGGTCAATTGGATCAGCCGTGGTGTAATAGATAAAAATAATATTCATAATATTTGTCATCTTTGTCGTACACATGATACTTGCGCACATTATTCAGCGCCCGCTCAGAGGAATAACCCGCGAACAGATGCGAAGACATCTAGCTGCCCGGGTAATTGTTTTAAGTTTTATTTCAACGATAATTTATTCCTTTATAGTCAACGAATAATGACTTTGTTTGTCCGACGTCTATTCCTGGACACCATCGCTACAAATTTTCGGAAAATTTTAAGTGACCAGAAGGTTACGCTGTTTTTTTCATCATTTTGATTTAGTAGATTCTTAGTGGAGGTTGTTGTGAACTAGGAGAATATTTTCATCTCTGTATCTAACTTGTGTAAAATTCTGAAAAATCACAACATATGACAGTGAGCCAAAAACATTTCGAGTACTATATTCCTTGAGTAATATTTTTGAGTGTTAATCTTTGAGATTTATATCTGTTAATAGGCATTATTTATGTTCAAGTTTCTACATGGAACGGATTCTGGAAAAAAACCGGCTGTGACAGACAGAGATGTATAAAATACATACGTACTTAGAATTTAATTATTCTATCTTTTTATTTGTTTTTTTTTTATTATACACTCTTAAAAACTACGAAAAATACGAAATTAAGAATTTATTTGTTTTTTTTTTATATTATACACTCTTAAAAACTACGAAAAATACGAAATTAGGAATTTATTTGTTTTTTTTTATATTATACACTCTTAAAAACTACGAAAAATACGAAATTAAGAATTTATTTGTTTTTTTTTGTTATACACTCTTAAAAACTACGAAAAATACGAAATTAAGAATTTATTTGTTTTTTTTTGTTATACACTCTTAAAAACTACGAAAAATACGAAATTAAGAATTTATTTGTTTTTTTTATATTATACACTGTTAAAAACTACGAAAAATACGAAATTAAGAATATATTTGTTTTTTTTATTATACACCCTTAAAAACTACGAAAAATACGAAATTAAGAATTTATTTGTTTTTTTTATATTATACACTCTTAAAAACTACGAAAAATACGAAATTAAGAATTTATTTGTTTTTTTTATATTATACACTCTTAAAAACTATGAAAAATACGAAATTAAGAATTTATTTGTTTTTTTTTATATTATACACTCTTAAAAACTACGAAAAATACGAAATTAAGAATTTATTTGTTTTTTTTATATTATACACTCTTAAAAACTATGAAAAATACGAAATTAAGAATTTATTTGTTTTTTTTTGTTATACACTCTTAAAAACTACGAAAAATACGAAATTAAGAATTTATTTGTTTTTTTTTGTTATACACTCTTAAAAACTACGAAAAATACGAAATTAAGAATTTATTTGTTTTTTTTATATTATACACTCTTAAAAACTACGAAAAATACGAAATTAAGAATATATTTGTTTTTTTTATTATACACCCTTAAAAACTACGAAAAATACGAAATTAAGAATTTATTTGTTTTTTTTATATTATACACTCTTAAAAACTACGAAAAATACGAAATTAAGAATTTATTTGTTTTTTTTATATTATACACTCTTAAAAACTACGAAAAATACGAAATTAAGAATTTATTTGTTTTTTTTATATTGTACACTTAAAAACTACGAAAAATACGAAATTAAGAATTTATTTGTTTTTTTTATATTATACACTCTTAAAAACTACGAAAAATACGAAATTAAGAATTTATTTGTTTTTTTTTATTATACACTCTTAAAAACTACGAAAAATACGAAATTAAGAATTTATTTCTTTTTTTTATATTATACACTCTTAAAAACTCTGAAAAATACGAAATTAAGAATTTGTTTTTTTAATATTATACACTGTTAAAAACTACGAAAAATACGAAATTAAGAATTTATTTGTTTTTTTTTATATTATACACTCTTAAAAACTACGAAAAATACGAAATTAAGAATTTATTTGTTTTTTTTTATATTATACACTCTTAAAAACTACGAAAAATACGAAATTAAGAATTTATTTGTTTTTTTTTATATTATACACTCTTAAAAACTCTGAAAAATACAAAAATAAGAATTTATTTGTTTTTTTTATTATACACTCTTAAAAACTACGAAAAATACGAAATTAAGAATTTATTTGCTTTTTTTTTATATTATACACTGTTAAAAACTACGAAAAATACGAAATTAAGAATTTATTTGTTTTTTTTTATATTATACACTCTTAAAAACTACGAAAAATACGAAATTAAGAATTTATTTGTTTTTTTTTATATTATACACTCTTAAAAACTACGAAAAATACGAAATTAAGAATTTATTTGTTTTTTTTTATATTATACACTCTTAAAAACTACGAAAAATACGAAATTAAGAATTTATTTGTTTTTTTTTATATTATACACTCTTAAAAACTACGAAAAATACGAAATTAAGAATTTATTTGTTTTTTTTTATATTATACACTCTTAAAAACTCTGAAAAATACAAAAATAAGAATTTATTTGTTTTTTTTATTATACACTCTTAAAAACTACGAAAAATACGAAATTAAGAATTTATTTGCTTTTTTTTTTATATTATACACTCTTAAAAACTACGAAAAATACGAAATTAAGAATTTATTTGTTTTTTTTATATTATACACTCTTAAAAACTCTGAAAAATACAAAATTAAGAATTTATTTGTTTTTTTTGTTATACACTCTTAAAAACTATGAAAAATACCAAATTACGAATGTATCTACTCATTTATGTTTTTAATATTATGAATATGCCATAGATTTTGTGTCCAAAGTCTTACACATCGAAGACTTTAAACGAAAAGAACGTATACAACGTAACTAATTACTGATCGATATCGACGAGGCGAGGATCTCGGCAAGGTCGATGCCGAACGTCGATACCATCGCAAAAACTTTGCATATAAGTACAAAAACGTACGCATCGCGACGAAGTAGTGATGTAAACAATGCATCGATATGTGGCACAAGGTTCCCACACCTATTACCGGTCGTTTAAGTTAATTTAACGCCATTTAAATGATGGTCTTAACTGTTATGAGATACGACTCGGGCTATAAGCGTAAATTTAGTGTTAACTGAATGTGTATGTATGTATGTATATATATATATATATATATATATATATATATATATATATATATATATATATATAAATATACACACACAAGAAGAAGGGTTTCACACCCATTTAGGCACTTATCAACATTTAAGGGTACATAATATTTCTGATTAAAATATTCACAAATATTTAATTTTTCAGAATATGAATATATTAACTAAAATGTATTTCACGTGCGTAAAAACCAACTAATTATAAAAATGTATAATTCGATATAGAATTAGAAACCATTGATTTTTGGATACTTCCCTTTACTTGTGCAATAAGATCTCCCATTATGTGGATTTTTAGGGTTGTAGATCGACTGGAAGTACCCATACGTTTTGGTGATCAGTAAGTGAGACTGTTGTTTGAATAAAGAAATATACTTTAAAGGCCATGTCTTTTTGTTGCGTGAACAAAAAAACTTCATATTTATTTCATTATAGCTATGTAAGGCTATAAGTACATGATATTAATTTCAACTTGATGTCTCAAGCCGTTTCTAAGGAAAAGGTGTTTTGTGAAATATATTTAATAAAATGACCATAAAACAAAAACTTAAATTTTTTTCTTTTTTTTGACAACAATCAAAATTTGTTTTCGTTCAAAAACAAGAATTAATCTAGTAATAACCTAATTATTTTGATTTCATGTTATAAAGAACGCAAGATAGTTTTATCTATTCAGTTATTAAATTTCGGCTTGCTCAGTTAAAATTTGAGATCGTGTATTAAAGCAAATCAATTTTGGCATGTTCTATGCAAATGGACCTGGAGCATTTTTTTGCACACACGTGTAGTCTTATGATCTTTGTTACGAATATAAAAGTAAACCTTCTCCGGCTATTAGGAATCTTTTGAACTGCTTAACTCTCATTACAGCCCAAATGCTTGGTCTTCGCAATCACTTTAAGTAGCAAAAGCTTTGATTGCCCTATTTCTTCATTTCATACTCATTGTTGTTATATAAAAATACTAATCATGTAGTTACTGAAATAATTGTAAATAAATAAAACCAGTAATACGCACAAAAACACAAAGAAAGCCAAATTAATACAAGGAATATTATTCATAATTTTGCGACGCAGTGAGCCTGGTGGGGTCTGTAATACCCACCGTTCACGCAGACACATTCTATTCGCCGTGGTCGCGCGACGCATTTACGCCCATATGCATCACACATGGACAAGACTGGCAGCTGGACTTATTGATAGTTAAAAACGTATTTCTATTTCTCATTAACTGTCAGTCGAGTCGGAACAGGAGTCTACTTTACCGTCCGTGCCCTCTTGCATGGTCAAATCGCTAAGGTATCCATATCAAATAGGTTTTTAACTGTCACTAAGTCCCACTGAGAGTCCTGAACGTGTGTGGTGCATACGGACGTAAGAATGATGGAGATCGCCGGCGTATATATCTAACTTCATTAATAATAATTTGAAATCGCTCATGTCCCTTTTACATTAGTTATAAAGTTTTGAAAACGGTTTGGGCTTCTGAAACCTCACCAAGCTCACAAATATTCTGGGATGAGCTACGTACGGTCCATGCTCTTCTCCTAAACGTATTGAAATAATTCATCTAGGAGCTAAATTCGATTGGCGTCTGACTTTCCCTAGTCATTAGGCGGATGTAGCAAAAGTCATTCAGAAGCTTTGCATGTTTGTTGCGTAACGCCAGAGATTTCCCATGCATTTCCTTAATTAAGATCATAGATATGACTTTAGTGTGAAGCAGGTTAGAATCTAGATCTTAGAATTACCAGCTCTATTACTTGGAGCCCACTGGAAACGAAATACAACCTGATGATGGAACGAATCCAAAAAACCTTTGATCTTTATACAGTACTTGTACCTATCAGACCACTATATTATATTATTTCTATTCCAAATAATTTTCTCTTGAACATATTGCGAACATATTGCATTACAGAAGAGAAGTTTTACTGATGAATTTTGGTGTCTGATTGTTAAATGAAAAGATTTTTTACCCTAATTTATTGGAAAAACTCTGGCTTTTCCTATCTGATTCTTGCTGGCATCTAGAACCGAGTTTTATGGAAAATCTCTACTTCTCACGGTATTCAATTGCTCATCTGCTTGATCGCTGGTGCACCAGAGTCTGATATGTTTGTAATTAGTGAGAATATACTTATTGAAATGTATAATCATTATGTGACGTAATGTTATTAAAATTAATTAGTTGTCTAACTGTAATGTTTTCATGACCGTATGCAAAATAATACATTAATAAATAAAATACTTTTTGAACAAGTTTACATGGAAACTAAAAGCTTCAAATGGAAATTGGTTTGCTTAACTTGGTAAAACCACATAAGAAACCGCCCGGCGATGTCCCGATACGACCTTCAGCTGAATAAAGTCAACCAGCTGGAAACGATCACAGACAAATTTGGAGCAGATGTTACAGTCCGTGACTCAGTTGTGACTCACCTTGCACACAAACTTATTCACAATGGAAGTCATCGCTAATTACTTTCATTTTTAAATCGTATTTAATTAGCACACGCTGTGTTTAAATTAGAAGAATGTGCTTCCGCACCTTGAATTGTAATTAATTTATTTATATTTATATTAACATAGTTAAATGTCCGTTTGTATGTAGGCGAAATTTTATTTCGCTTTGTTTTAAAATAATAGTATCTCGTACGTAACTGTAACTTTTTGATTAGCTGTAATTAGAATATATGATGTTATTAAATAATGAATATATATATGAGAGTATTTATATACGTACAATATTGAAAAAACACATGGGGACCCGTTATTATTTCACGAAACAAATTAATGAATGGAATATACCTGAAATAATGTTAAATGAACGCGCTTAATAAATATATTTGGCGTTAATTTTGTGGAAATTCATTATCCACAATTAAATGAAACTACGTCATGTAGTATTATTTCTACTTTCTTTAAGTTCTTTACCACGATCTAGGTTTCGTTGTATTTCAACATCTTCAGGTGGACTATTAACAACGATTATAATTTTAGCAAAGATTCAGATGGGCTATTAGCAATCATTGCTACATCACATAATTTTATTTAATTGTGAACAAGCTTAGCTAAAGCGTAAATTTCGGTATTTGTTTTGAATTTTTTTGCATCTGTACAAAAATTATGACTGAAGATAATATTTTATGTTTACTATTTTATAAACAACGTTTCAGAATAAACAATCTGTCAAGCAAGAGTGGAACTCGCACTACGAGAATTATTTGAAAATAAATGCTTTGTTTTTGTTATTTATTTTTCTATATAAAAATAATAGCATACTTAGTATTCACTGTTGTACTGTACAATGATCCCACAATTAAATAAATAAAATAATAACCAAACTAAAACATAATTTAAACAATACACAGTACACACACATTGAACTTTCCACGTAGTCAGTTTAACTTTACTTTTATAGATATATACAGTACTAACGTTGCACAACACACCCTTGTAGCTACATATATACTGCTAGTACAGCATGTCGGTGACGCGAACTCACAAGATTTTACCCATTCAAAAAGCATCCAACGCGCACATCACACAGTCGGGTATATACAATGTGTTGGTGTACGCGAATCCATAATATTTACCCCTGCCAAAAATCGCTCAACGTGCCTAAAGAAGTTTTCACTTTAAAACATCTGGTTTAGTACAAAATTATAATATGGTTATGAAATTAACGTCATTAAAAGAAAAAAGCTTGAACGTTATGTAAAAATGAATACCTCCGTTTTGTTTAAAAAAATACGTCGTAATATTTTGTATCGGTGATGAACAAAAATTATGTTAGAACTATATCAAATTTATCATAGTTTTAATTATTTTTATACCGCACTAGAAATTGTGATGTGCCCTGCTATATCAAAGGCTGCTTTTATACGAGGGACTTTGTTGTGCAAAGCCACGGTCTTCACTGGTAAAAAATCGTTCAGTCCACTTTTATTTTGTACGTGAAATTTAGTAGTAATATATATATTCCAGGAAATGGTGTATTTACAGACAGATAGACCCAGCTTTGATTTTATAGTATATATTGGAAAGTTGTTTATTAAACATAATCTTCTATGACATCACTATTAAATATAGTGTAAATAAATAAATTTTGTGCTCACATTACTTTAAATTAAAAAAAATATATTTATTCTGTCAAAGTATATGTGGCTTCAAATAATAAAGGCACAGAACCCTTGCGATACGAAACCGATTTGTGGGTTTTATTTTACGTTAAAATAGCGCCTTAAAGCTCGAAAATAACTAAAATACCAGAGTTATTTATAAAAGGCCTAATTGAAATCATAGACAACTGTTTAAATTGCTGAGTTTGTTTATGGTAACGGTGTAGTGACGTCGGCGGCGCCGGCCGACGCGACGGCAGTACGAGGACACGGCAACTGTCTCTATTGTTTATGGTAAACACGGCCGCTATTGAACATGATAATGTATGCGAAGAATTTATTGCCACAAGGGCAATCTCTTTAATCAGTTTGACGTGTGTCGAGCGAGCAGGGTCATGGAAGATTGTTATGAAAATTAACAAAAAGTATAATGGACAGACTAAAATACCGATCTAGTCTATGTATTGGTATGTATAAAAATGCGTAGTCAGATTAGATGATGATATATATATATATATATATATATATATATATATATATATATATATAAAACATTGTTGCAAAAAAAAAACAATATGTTGTTTGTTTTTTTAATTAAAATAGGATTTCGTTTTCTCTTGTTTATTCTATTTATAATAACTTCTGTATATTCGTTTCTTTTGTAAAATTATGAAATAATGTTGTTGAAAAAAGGAAAGGATTTTATAATTTTTGTTTCAGGATAATATACATTTTTTTAAGTTTTTCTTCTGGGCTTGTATAATCTAACGAGTGTTCGTGTGGGTATTATACACTTGCAAGGCTTAATGAAAAGAAATCATAAATTTAAAGTTTGGAAAACTTCGGTTCATTCATTTTATTAATGTTAATTTGATTTTCGTGCTTTTATATTCAATATTAAAAATAACGCTTTCGCAATTATCGCAGAGAGAGAGAGAAAGAGATGAGAAAAGAAATAGGGGGAGAGGAAAAGCGAGATGGAACGAGGCGGAAGGAGGGAGGAGAGAGTGAAATAGAGACATTTTACTATTCACAATAGATCTGCCGGGAAAAATATGGATAGTTAGCAAGCTTAATTTATTTTAAATACATAGTTATGAAATTTTAATATGTTATCCTTATTCTGAATTCTGAAGTTTAGAAGATGAATTCTGAAGTTTAGAGATGTGTAACTCATGAGTGAGATATAAAAGATATAGCCCACATGTTATGATCATATCATCACTCGCTCACTTGAAATCAAAATGTACCAGTACATCACTAGCTCGGGAGGGATCGGCGTCTTTTCTGTTTCACCAAATCGATCAATTCACTCACTTGTCGCATCGTGAAGATAGATATAAAACTATATATTTTGACGCTAAATGAAAGAGAAAGAAAACGATCGAACTGTTCAGTCAAATAGCAACTGAATCTATGTAGACGATGTAGCTACTCGCGATCGAATGTGAACGCTGTGATAAAGTATACTTTAGTTCGTTAGAGATAAAGTATGCTTTAGTTCGCTCAAAATATTTGCGTAAACAAACATTTTTTTTGTTTCATTTCAAAATATTAATTTAAAATTATATAAATACGCCAATCTATTCCAATCTATTTAATTATCATTAAAGTTATTTTATGTATAATTTGAATCTAGGTTAACAGTCATAAATCCTAAAAACTGCAAAGTATTAAGCAAAATCAAGTGGATATTCTTGTAGAATTTATTTTTATTTTCAAACAACAGTGCATAATGTTCAGTCATTACTTTGTATCACCACGTTGTATGACCATTGTTCAACGTATGCGCAATAAATAATTTTGTTAATAACTCGAGTACTGATATACCGAGCTACTGAGCTAGAGATATAAATGAGTGCTATATATCTTACCAATCAAATGATATATATCGTTCTTTTTTTTTCGCTGAAACATTTTGCGTACCTCTAGTCTAGAATATATATATATATATAAGTTTGGAATATTTAATAGTAATTTAGGGTAAGAAGGAGGTTTTTAAATATATTTAGTTTTTAGTTAAAGTGTAGTTTTAGTTTTTAGTTAAAGTAACTTCAAAAATATATCGTAATTTTATAAACACAATGAAAAAAAAACACAAAAAAATTAGTTTAGTTATGTGGAAAACTGTAATTAAGTTTATGAGGGTTTAATGAAAGCTAGCCTAATATAAAAATATTCAAAATTAATATATTTTATGTTAGAAAAATAAAGGATACAATCCTTTATCTACCCCTTGTCCAGTTTTTCTAGTTTTGGCACGGAACACGAAAAAACCTTTTGATGCAGAACCAACGCGACGTGTTTGCGTCAAAATATGGACGACACGTACATAAACTATTTGCCGCACCCTTTTTCAAACAATAATCGCCTATTCATTTTGTTCCAGGTAACCACATCTCGCTGTACCACCGCGTATACCGTCACGTACCATTTTAGTATGCTGCCGTCGGTTTGCTGATTCACGCACTGACAGTGGTCATCGTTATTGTGACGTGGTCGGTTGATCGCGACGACTCAAGGTTATATTTATCTTCTATGAATTTCTGGGAGCGATTGGCGGCAGTTTTTTTGTGTCATTTTGTATATTATATATTTGCAGTGCCATTTTCAAATTTTTTTCCTTTGTATAAAAAAGTCTTGAAAATGAAACTGACATAATTTTTAATCAGATTTTGATCCCGATGATTGCAGCCAGAACTTGAAATTTGGTCTGAACTAATTGTATATCATTCTTCAGACATCAAACAATTACAAGTCAAAATTGTCATGGAACGACCCAAAATTGTCAAAAATGTTTCTGAAACTCATAGCAATCAAAACGGCAGATGTTATATTTCAGAAATGAAACATTGTTTTTTCATCTCACGAAGACGATATCCACTAAGACGTTTGCGCAAGTTGCGATTTTCATATGTGTGATCTTCTTCGATCAAGTGAAATATGGCATTATAAATATATTTCACATATTTTATACGATCGCCAAGAATACCAGACATGTGTTACACACATAATCATTATAAGCGTCTTTGTGATGTGTTTGTCTTTTCCATGGACTCTAATGAGTTTTGTTACAATTTATTTAAAAACGTACTAATCGTGTTGAATAATGAAATCTTTGCAAATTTATCGGACATTTTTGACGCGATTGTGCTGAAAACTCTTAAATCATATTGGGTAGCGAACTTATGGCATCATTAAATTAAATACACCATTCAACCAATCAGCCTGATACCAATCAACCTCCATAGCAACTCGACCGCTGGAATTTGGTTGCTAACACTAAATTTGTGCGCCCTACAATTTCTCTTCGAGGCCTGCTCAAACACCGTGAAGTTACGCTATTCTTGCTTAATGATAGTTATTAAGGTAGCTTTTTTTGTTTCTTTTAATGCCTAAGTAATGGGAGCATCGATTTTCCATTGTATATATATATATATATATATATATATATATATATACCTTACTATAATGTACAGTATATAAGTAGTCAGTAAAAGTTTGCAGATACCTTTTACTTTGTATCGTCAGAGACGTTAATCAAGTCATTAAATCCAAAACGTTTCTGATAGAAAAAGATCTTTCTGTGGTGCTTATGAAATATGGCTATATGGTAAATGCCATGTTTCTTTGTATTTTTCTCTATAACTGTCATAAAATATACTTCATAAGAGCTACGTCTTGCTCAAATTCTAAAGTCAATATAAGTGAGAAGTTAAAACGACCAAATTTAAAGTAAATGGTTAGAAAGAGAAAAAAGGTTTTTTTACTTTTTAGGCGAATAGGTTCTAGTATAATCGATGGAATTATTTTATCTATAAGTATAATTTCCATTTAATGTCTTAAGGGGTAACATACCGAAAAATCTATTCGTCGTGTGCATCTTCGTGCAAAAGAAACCTTCATATGTGTGATGTCTTAAAGACTGATAACATGAAAATAATGATTAAATATGTAAAAAATATATTTATTCCTTTTTGACATCTTCAGGGCTGAAATTAAAAAAAAAACAAAAAATTTTTTTTATGAGCGTCTGCGTTATTAAAGCCTACAAATTTCTTGTTCCTCAAACCAGTAGCTAAGTATGAACTTCGAAATGTCAATTAGTTAAATTTTTTTTTGGAAATAATATATTTTAAAATATGCCATACAGAGTTAAAAGTTATTGCCATACACCATATTTTTATCATGTTATGTTACCGGGAAAAAGAAAGTTTTAGTTAATTAACTAAAATTTTCTTTTTCTCGGGTAGATTTTATTTATTTTTTTTTAACATACGTTTTTTGATACGTTACAGGTTACCATGAAGTATACAAATAATAAAGCATAAACATTGATACAATTTGATACAATAAAACTTGAACACATTCTCATTGAATACAAAACTTACATCCAGGTCAAAAACGGAGGTATGGCGAGCAGTTTTTCCTCGCGAGCTATTATATGTTTATTTGGAGTAATGTAGATGGTAATGGAGTAGAGTAGAATGTAATGGATGTAGAATGTAATGGAGTAGAGTATGATATCTGAAATAATAATATGTAACAGAATTTTTTCCGCATAATAGTTTGAAACTGAACTGGAATAATATTAAATGCCTTCTGAAATTGGAGTGGACGGAAATTTACAATGCCAAGGATAAAAGGAGCAGGAAAAAAAAGTAACCATATTGTCTTCTATATAAATTCTTATGTATCATATAATACACATGCTGGCAGTGTTCATGTGTTTTCCTTAATTTAACCTATAAAATAATATTATTTTATCAAAAATAATTAAAAACATGTGGCATTAATTATACAAATAATTTACAGAAATAAAAAAGTAATAATGAATTTCATTTTAGTCAACTGAATAAGGCGAGATAGATTATACTCGTAAAAATCTGTCCAAAAAATCGTTAACCGTCTAAATAAAATCCAACCATTCATAAATTACGAAGCTAGAGACATTGTCAGAAAAAAATCTTACACCTCAATCGACGGTTTAAAATGAATAATTAATAATGAAAATATGTAAAAACGCCATGTATCTTTCTAAAAGTTTACATAATAAATGTTGTATATCACATTATATTTGACAGATTCATTGTCGATACGCAACTAATATAATGACAAAAAACGTAAGATTTTAACGAACTAATTCTAAAAATATGTATGAACAAATATATCTCAAAGCTAACAGGTACAATGACGTAGCCTCTTATCATCACGGCCACTTGACGACACTTAAATCCTATATGAAACAGGTTTACTCAAGGACTTTTCTTCTATCCACATAGATTGTCACAATAATAATTCCGACTTTTTTTATTTATTATGAATCAAGTTTTAAGCAAAACGTTCAAAGTTTAAAAATAAAGAAATCTAAACAAAAAGCCACCGGATAGCACCGCAAACTGTCAGTCTACAAGGAGACCGCCATTTTGTTCATTCCTTTTTTCTTTGTCTGTAATGGCGGTGCTGGCGGCTGCGTATTTTTGCCTACATTTTTTCATCGGGGCTGCATTCCAGCCAGGTTTATGCTTGTCAGCTTTGTTTTCTCATTATGGCCGCCTTTGTAGGCTGCGCTTTATTTAGCGTTCGTTTGATTATTGTGCACCAGTCGCCGGAATATATGGTAAATGCGATGCAATTATTTTTTAACGTTAGTTTCAAGGGAGATGCAGTGAGAAATCGCAATTTATTTATTTAATTAAGATGATATTTATCATAATTTTATTATAAATGTCATAAAAATACCGATAAACTTATTTTGTATATTTTATTGGCGCTTTGGTAAAATTATAGCGCTCTAGAAAGTAAATAATTATTATTCTTAGTAAGACGTATTTCAAAAAAGACTATGTATATCGGTGCTAACATATTTATCACCGTTATTGATACAAAGTGAACATGCAATAATGAACAAATCATTTATAGTTGTAAAAGAAAATTGATACATAAAGTTTAAAAAAAATATTATCCGTCTTGGATTTTTTGCGAATTTTTCAAAAATTCTATTTTTAAATTTGTCTTTTTAATTTCATGGACTCATTTTCAATGTACATTAAGTATGCAAGGTTGCTTAGTATGTTTTCGATCATAGACAATCTGAGTCACGTTTTTGACAGAAAAAGATCTTTCTGTGGTGCTTATGAAATATGGCTATGTGGTAAATGCCATGTTTATGCATAACAGTCATAAAATATACATCATAAGAGCTACGTCTTGCTCAAATTCTAAAATCAATATAAGTGAGAAGTTAATACGACCAAATTGAAAGTAAATGGTTCGAAAGAGAAAAAATATTTTTTTATGGACGCCACATGTTGAATGTAAAATTTAACCAGCTTCGCAAATGGTGTGTGTAATTACGTATATCAATATCAACGTAATAAAATACACTGTAATTATTTTTATTTATTGGCAAAATCTTAAATGTGTAATAACATCTTAATTACATATAGCAATATTGTTACAAAGACCTGTTACGTACGTACACATCACACAGAAAAGAGGTTGTGTTATCAACTTAAGCTTCTTAAATATCCTGTTTTGAATACATATAATTAAATGTATTATTATACATTAACAATTCATAATATAGCCCTTGTCAATTCCTCGGTAAATTGCTATATATAGAGAAACAGTCATTAAATCTTTAATGATTCTATTGATCTAACAACTTTTAAAAGCATGCCGCGCGGGCGTCGTAAAGTCATAGACACGACAGGAATGGCAGACAGGAAATGTAAACTAAAGCTCTATAAGGTCTAATCGAGTTGACTCCCCTCATTTGGCTACGGCTAGCTATAGACAAGTGGTGAATAATGGTAATTTATACCAATTAGACGACTGATTGCTTTATGGCTCAGCAGATGTTTTCAAATGTACGACGAACTGCAAATTATTTTATACTTTTTAGTAAATTAACTTTAGAATTCAACTGTAGATCCTACAATCTTTATCAAGTATGTTTATTGCTTGGAATTTTATAAAATGCAAGTAGGCATGCATGTCAGATGAGCACAGAAACATAAGTGTTGGCGAAGAATGATGGTTTCAAATTATTAGAAACGAGAGTAGTTTTAACCATTAATTTTAAAATACTTACATTATACATTATTAATTTTAAAATACAGCATTCTCTTGTGACTGCGATTTTAATTTCGAAATGCTAGCTTGACTTACATAGTTGTCTATGGGCTCTTTACTGTGCTCATAAACATTCAAAGGCTTGAAATTCTTTCTAATGATTTGTCTATTAAAAGGCCTTATCTCTGATAGTAGTTGTATGTGTCCCTTAAAATTATTGTGCCAATTAACCAAAATAATTTTTTTTTGCAAAATTGTAATCAAAACCTAGTATTTTCAAAATATAATCAAATAACAATAAGATTTATGTTATTAAACAAATTTTGAGTGCGGGATTTTGAGAAACATTTTGAATGGGTATAATAATGAATAATTCATGACGTCGGAATTTATTTCATTTCTATGAACAATTTAATTTGATACCATCGCAATGCAACAATTTGTTACCAGATTTCAATAATTGTTGTCCTTATATCATCCGCATAGCTAACTGCTTTAACAGGCTAAACTTGTTCTTAGAAAATAATAATTTCTTAGAAAAAGATAATAAATTTCTGAATGAAATAAAACGACTTGCAATAGGACTGTTGTTCGCATCTCTTCTCAGTGATATGCCGTTTTAAAGGAAAATATGCTATGAGACATTTTTTTTTAATATTTCGAAAATTGTCAATAATACGGGAGTAAGTTAGAATTTTGCCTTTAGATTCCGTGAACGTTATATTTATCACTTTAAACTTGGCTACGCGTATAAATTCCTATGTCTCCGTCATTTTGTTACATGATAAGCTCTATAAAATCACTGAATTTTTTTCGTTGCATGACTCTGGCTATGAAATCGATAAATATCTTAAATCATTTCACCTGGTTTACTAATCAAACTTCCAGGATTTGATAGAGCTTTCTTATAGATTGTTGGTAAAATAGCTGCGTAGCCATTGGGGTAAAGATTGCAGTATCTGAAATTGCAACTCGGAACTTGGTGGTATACTAATTTACCATGGTACTATTTTCTAGCATCAGTATATATAACTCCTCCTATCCTCTTTCCTCCTATCCTCTTTCGTAATACCCATTTGGAATAAGATAATTTTAATATTTCTGTTATAGTCTAGTATATGTTTGTTATGAAACTTATATTTTGTCATGTTGTAGTTTACACACTACTATAAACTTTGTAATAACTTGTATGGTATATTTCATGTTTGTTTGCTAGTTATATGCGTTTAAAAATGCCTTTTTCCTAATTTTTAGCAACGCTTATTCTACATTTAGTAAACTTTACAAGACAAATAAAATTACTTAATTTTATTGTGGACACCAGCCCAGTAACATAAAATCCAAAACGAAGCCGCTGCCACAAGCTAGCCATTGAAAATCGTGTGCGAATTCCGAGAGTTAAACACATACGTTATAATAAAAGTCGAGAGTTGACGTGACAGCACAGCTGGATGGCAGTTATAATTGAGCTGTCACATCGTAAAAAGGCGCACGACCGCGCTCTACGCCCATAGACACTCGCCGCGACCACAGAGTTTATGTCATCGCACTCATGACGTCGCCGTCTATGGACGTTCTCACGACTGATGCACGCTTCGAAACGTCAGTTTTCGCAATCGTTTTGTTGTTCATTAATAAAATTACGGATGGATTAGACTAGGCGGATACTGTGTGCGATTCTTGCATGTGATTCTTTAGATTCTCTCTGTAAAGAATGAGCTATAATTAAGAAAGTGACTATAATTAAACATTTCTGGATCATTTTATCATATCATTTATTTACTTGGTTCCATTTGGATGTAAACTTCATTTTTTTTTCTGTAACGTGGAATATTTTAATCAATAAACTTAATTAATTTATCTTTGACCCTAATAAAAAAGAGTTTTTCTAGCCACATAGCACTCGTCGTATAGATATAATATAAGCTTTAGTAAGTAAATATGTATCATCATGTGTAAATGTGGTGGTATGTACTTTTATTTGTATAAACTATTAAAACTCATGCGTTTGAAGTGAAACTTCTTGTTTGTGTACAATTTGCTCATAGCTAATATCATTAAATATATATATATATATATATATATATATATATATATATATATATATATATATATATATATATATATATATATATATATATATATATAATTATTATTTATAATATTTCACTTTCGCGTAGTTGTAATTACATATGAAGGCAATTTATAATAAATATACAAAAATAAATTTCATTTCAGGATTTCTTTAAGCTTTAAAAATAGTTAACAGCGCCACCTGTGGTCTGTAGTTGAAATTTCAAAATTCACTATAACTAATATGTCAGGTTGCATTTTATAAATAATACAGCGCAACCTGTCATCTGTAGTTGAAATTTCAAAATTCATTGTAACTAATAAACATTTTATAAATAATACATAACTCGATTGCTGTGGATAGCGTTACGGTAGTGTCGTGAAGAGTTTTTACTAGACAATGGAGACATGTGCTATTTTCATCTTTCAGACTTATTGGTTATTTGTGGTTAACAAACTTTAACGCCTTTAATATTTATGAATTCGTTATGTTTTGTTGCATCACTAAATTTAAATGCGATTCTAATTTAGGTCGCTACTAACGCCCATATGCACCACACACGGTCAAGACTATTAGTCGGACTTATTAACAGTTAAAACGTATTTCTATTTCCCATTAACAGTCAGTCGAGTCGGAACAAGAGTACTTTACCGACCGTGTCCTATTGCACAGTCCAATTGCTAAAGTATACAAAATAGACTTTTAGCTATCAGTTAATCCGACTGAGAATCCTGACCGTGTGTCGTGCATATGGGTGTAAGATGGAGGGAAATTCGTAACCCACGTAATTTTCACATTATTTTGCTGCTTCATTTATTTATTTATCTACTTTAATGTAAATTTGACGAACTTATTGTTACGAGAACAATCTCTTACAGCCAACCATAACACCAGTCCAGCATAGTTCGACGAACGGCCGGGCATCGTTAAATTCTTACAGTCTCACTAAATTTTGTTGCCAGATTTATAGGCTTTTCCTTCCATTGCATGTTCAGAAAATCTTTTTAAACTCCTTATCGCTGTACATTATATGAGCATTCGTTTATTCTTTCTATGAGCATTCGTTCATTGTTCATGCTGAATTGAAAAGTCGACTGAACAAATCATACCTAATATAATTTTATTTTTAATATAGAAATATTCTTTTTCCTTTCATATTCCTCTTTAATCTTTCTTCTCTCCTCATCCACCCCTCGATTCTGCTCCAAAGCAACTTTCGAAGAAAGTATCAAAATAACATTATTTTTCTTCTCAAAATGTCTATAATATTTTGTTATAATACAATTTTGAAATAAACTTATCTTATAACATTGAAAATAGATTGTAATTTTGCTTAATAGGGTATTTGACTATTTTTTTGTTACTAAAATAGAATAAGTAATAACATTAAAAACGGTTAAAATAAATAAATCTTTCCTAGGCCTTTTTATTACAAAGTTATAACGACTTAAAAACTGACGAATTACGATTCGCGCGAAAACGCCACAAGTAAAAGACACAACTGGCTTATGACGTCACTGGCCAGTTATTTATCATTCATTATAAGGGAGTTTATTAAATATCTTTAGTATCTCGTTAAATATTGTGTTTAAGTTATATATTGCTTATTATAATTTTCTCATTTTTTTATGTGGAAACTAAATTCATAATAACTTATTCATTTTAAAGAAAAAAAAATTGAGACTTTTCTCTATTTAGAAGTTTCAAATAATTGTATGTTATATGCATTATTTTTTTCATCCCAATGTTTTTTTAAACCTACTCTACAGTTTTAAAATATTTTTACAAAAAATATCGACATCAGTCAAATACCCCATTGGAAGAGATTGCCTCTTTAGTAATAAGTTCGTCAGATGTACATATTGATCGAAGTAAATAAATATATACATATAACAACTGTAAAGGAGTGAATTCTATGCATAGAAACATTTTAGAAAGAATGATTAATTTGGCGTATAGGGTGGTAATAGAAACTAGAAAACCTGCTTTAGAATAATTGTCCCTCTGTTTGTTTGTTCTTTAATCACACAGTATCTACAAAATTAATTTGAATTAAATTTTGTGTGGTAATAGTTTATATCTTCGAGCGAAATATAAGATAATGTTTATCTGGATATTAAATATTAAAAACAAAACTTGACTTGGTCAATATTAAGATATTGGTACTGCTAACGCCATCTATTATTGTGTTTAGTAAACTTATACTCATATATATATATATATATATATATATATATATATATATATATATTACGATATGGTGCAGCTAACGCCATCTATTAGGGGTATCTGTAAGATTTGTGCTCATAGAAAGTGAAGTCTATGTGTTGATTTGCCAAAAAAATCTTTGTTGCATCCATGTATTGTGAATATTTTTGCGTATGACAGTTATTCTAAACAATAATCACGCGAGCACAACTAAATAAATAAGTCGGTAAATCGCCATAGAATTACCTCTTAATGTCTTATCTATTAATAAAAAAGGATATTCTCTTTAAAAAGAATTGTAATATATTCACAACGGTATTGGAGAATAGAGATAGCAATCACAGCGCGCCAAAGTTGATATCAAATTTTAATTAATCAAAAACTTTGACGCAAAACTAAATAGCGGAAATAGTGCTAGAATACCCAGAATTAATTAACCAAACGGCCAAAGCTATAAGGATGTAACTGTATAGTTAATTAGATGCTGGCAATTTCAATCACAATACAATTTAAAAATAAAATTCGAACAGAAGCTGATGTCTATTAACATGACGTGGGACCAATGACAGGAAGTGCACAACGGGGCAATTGTTGCTGTCAGATTTAAACTGTTGTCAAACGCTTTGTTAATTTCGTCACAACAGTCTTTTGTGAAAACGTTGATTCGTAGTACGCTCATGTGTTCACTGTTTTGCTATTCATAATGTAACTTCGATATTGCTTTATGCTTAGAAATATTTTTAGTCTGATTATTAGGTTTGTTGTTCTAGCATTACACCAAACTGATATTGATACAATTTTCAATGAAGACTTTTATATTTATTGCAATAAACACATTTTTTAAATTAAATGTGCAATATTATTTTAATAATTCATATTAATTTATATGAAATAGGTCAGGAAGCTTAGGGGTCCCATAAATTCCTTTGTATTATTTTTGAATACTTATGAATTATATTAATAATAGTTATAAAATGGTTAGAATTTGATTACAGGTAATAATTTTATTGATCCATTGAAGTTAATTTTCGGGATTTTTACCCAGTTTTTTACAATTTCTTCTTTGGAAATGGGAGGAGGCGAAGGGGACATACATTACAAACGCATTTGTAAACGGAGCTAAGAAATTAAAAGTATTATTTTTAATTTGAACCTAATCTTATTTTTATAAGACTTAACGACATCTCACACAATGAGGTACGTTTTATTCATTCCCACTTCTTAATTTTAACCTCAAATTAATTTTTTTGGTACATATTGTTGGGCTCGTTATTTAAAGCAAATATTTGAAAATTTTCACATAGGTAGATCTAGCAGAAACTATAAATGTGTGACAGACGAATGGACGCCCTCACGGACATTATGAAATTATAATGGTTTCGGGTTTAACTGTGGAAACCTAAAAAGTAAAACATAGATTTCATTTTTAATGTAAGATAACGCAAGTGTATTGAGTTTTAGTTGACCAAACGATTTAAATATATCAAGAATATTAACTTTGTTTTCTTGATTTTGCCATTCACCAATAGATGGCCTTACGTGTCTTTTAAATCGCGCTATACTTTTTATCTCTGTTTATAAATATATTAATTTTCTATTTACTTAATGTCTTTCAAAGATGCAATAATATATAATTGACAGATCAGTACTGTAGGACTTACACCTAGGATACAACCATCCAGCCCATAACCCAACAAGGGCTTGAGCGTGTTCTTAGGTGTACCCCATTGGTATACCCATGTACATGTTTTTATTTACTCAAAAATAAAGTTTAAGTCAAATTTTATGATTTTGTACTTTTTAAACAAAAAATAGAATAAGAACAGATAATATTATAACATAAATGTATTCATATACAAGTTCATACAAATATTACTCACTCGTTCATGTAATACATACACAAATACCTACTTCTAAATAATTTTATACATATAGATAGTATAGAATAGATCCATCTATTTTCACGTACATATATATATATTCCGCTCTTCCATTTCTTCCTTATTCCTTTATAAGTTTGTTTTTAGATTAAAATTCCTGGTGATATCTAAATTGGATCGATTATATTGGTATCATTTTTGATACCAGAGATTCGGTACAACCCTCATTAATCCTTCAGACCTGGTGTACATAATTACAATGCTTCACCTAACTTCTTTATTCTTACAAATTTGAATTAAAGTTGCAATTGATTCTACATGTTTTTTCTAATTTGGTTTGTATAATTATCATAGTGAATTTTATGAAACTTTGAGCAGAGTGCTTGTGGGCCATCTAATAGGCTGCGAGTAAAACAGCTCTGACATTTTAACGAACAGGTAGACAGACGTATATGGTGAAATTATAAGTTTCCCTAGTTTGGCTACGAAACCCTGAAAATGGGCAATGTCTGAATTACTCCTGAGTCATCTTGAGTCACGATTACTGGTAATAATGCTTGTGAAAGTAAATGGCATCAAATCATGTAGCATGGGCGAAGTTGCATGCAGAGCTTAGCAGCTCTAATGTATTCCACTCGCCTTGAAGCGAAGCAGCAAGTGGGTGCCTACTTGTCATATTTGAATCTAATAGCGCCGCCCAAGTACACAGCGCAGTGTTACACGGAGGCGTTTCTACTTGGAATATGTCGTGTGTGCGGGCGTGAATTGACTGCCAAATGAGATTCACGAGAACAAGCGTCTGTGATAAAGAGGGTTGCTTAAAATAATGGATATTTGATGTTACGCCTTCTAAAATTACCCAACATATACATAGGGACACAGGAAAAGTACAGATAGGGACGCAGGAAAAGTATCCGTACGTTTCAGTATCGAGTACATTTTTTCGATATCGATACTTTTGTATTCCACACCTCTTAATCGATACTTTTACTCATATGAGTACTTTTTAATAAGTAGTTATCGAATCTTTCTCGAAATATATCTTTTATTGTACTATATAAGACGTACAACATTACTGATATCGACATATTACATTCGACACTAAAATGTAATATATCTTTTAGTCGAAATTCTAAATAAAATTGTTCCAAATTCTTTTTCACAAAAGAACATAAAAAACGAGGTTTTGAAAAAAATTGTTTATAAAATTTAAATATTTGAAAAATCCTTGGCAAACTCAGTGGATTTCTATTTTGATAGTTAATCGATAGAAAATATAATCATTAAAATCGATCAAGAATTGCGACCTGTAGCGTGTCTCCTTACGTACGCACGTAGAGACCAACAGAGACGCTTGTACTTTTCAAGGAGCAAATTTAGATCCTAATAAATACTTAATAAAAAATAAAAGCCTTATTTTAGAGAAAGCTCCCTCTTTTCAAATATTAAAAGTTGCTTACTTGTAAAACTATCCCGAGTTACAATTGGTAGTCAAAACTAAAGGCTGGCGAGGTAGTCGGTAACAATGCATCCACGGTGTGTGCAAAATATACGATCAATAAAATGTAGCATTTAATAACTATTTGTAAGTAATAATATTACAGAATATTGTCATCACTGTATATTTATTTGAGTTAATGAACGCGTATCGTTTAGTTGTAAAAATTATGTTACAGTAATGATCACGTTAAACATTATTACAGCACGTGCGGCTTATTTTATCGCATCTAATGTTCTTAATTACGTCTTATGAAGCAAAATGGAACTATCGTTCATGTTTCACTTCTGACGTATAGTGTACGAAGCATTGTTATCTTTTTTATGTCATCATCCAGTCTTATGGTAATTTCTTTTAGTCAGGAAAAAACGTGTTAACAATATTTCGGATATGTGTAATTATTAAACTTTTATTAACATTTTTTCGAAACTATTCTGAATGCATTATTATGGAAAGCAAGTTCTGTTTCCAGAGTTCGCGCAAATCCTAGTTTCTGACAGAGACGAATTTGATTCAAACAATAATTTCCCGGAACCCGCGTATGTTAATTTATCTTTGATTTACGTATGATACTTTAAATTGTTATTAACAAAGTTTTCATCAAGATAGGCTCAGTAGATATTGAATTCATACAAACGATATGCAAGAAAACCCCTTCTGGAGGGAAAAATGACAAAGTGTGTCTAGTTTTCATGACCACAGTAATGAAGCGAATTAGTGAACTCTTCTCAATAAAATGACCCTTAATTCTTATAGTTTTCTTTAAGTGTCTAAAAAATAAGAAGTAAACGTGAATAATTAACGTGACAAACCCATACAGAGTTTCATCAGTCCTCGAGTTCTTAACCATGCCATAAACAGGCAGCCAAAATTTTTAAACAACCTAATCTGACAACCCTGCGCGAGAGTCCAAATGAAAACATCTTTCTTAATAGAAGCCAATAAAAAAGACGATTTTTCTGTTATTTTTTGGTACTATTTAAAAAATCCGCAAAGTAATATGTTTAACTGTAAATGTTAACCTAAATATTATAATTAGTTATTTGCTGTAAATAACAAATGTTCATTAAAAACATATTTAAGTTACGCGCGTATCTCTTTGTGTTGAAAAGAAATAGAATGAAGCAAAACGTCAAATATCGCATTTCCGTTGTAAATTTAGTATGATATTATAAATCGTTAAGGATACAACACAGATAGAATGTTTTATAATGTACTTCGCGATGATTTTCAAACTTTTTCCGCTTGTTTAGCATTTCGTCGATTTTGAATTCAAAACTAAATTCCGTAAAGTAACTCAACGATTCCATAACTAAATAATGTCCTACATCGTTGAATTTAGTCATCAAAAACTATTGGACCGATTTAAACCAAATTCTCAAGACGATGTTTTTTGGTGTTTAGGTTAATGTAATATATACATAAGCTACTTTTTATCATTATGGACTATTCCCTAAGGGACTTGAAATTGAAATATTGGTACTTAAACAGTGTAAAGTAGGTGCTAGGGATTCTTTGATTCAAATATCCCTACAAAATACTTAAAGAAGTCATGCAAAACTCCATACTACTCCATAGTGTTGGTCTCTTGTTTTTCCAGAATGAAATGACAAAAAAAAACGATTAAGTACAAAAAATTAAAAGATAAGGGCTTTAAAATTTTTATTTGAATTGTCAATCAAACAATTGAGAAATATTGTAATTTTTATGGAAATTCAAGTAATTTTTCCTGTAAATATTATTTCTATGGGATTGTTTGAACAAGCATAATAAAATATAATGAAGATTGTCATCCATATTAATCATCCAATTTTGACTGATGTCTTTTAAATAAATCTTTAATAGTTAATTTATTTTAAGTAGTAGTCAATTGATTGGTTTTCCGTTGACTCCACAGTTTTGTTTACTATTCTAGCTTTATCGAAGTTAACCTAAAGTTTTGTTACTAACATAAAATACGTTTGGACAAAGAATATGTAAAATTTTATAAAAAACCGTATGTAAATAATTTTAGCTGTTGAAGTATGGTAATTTGAGAATTTGCCAACAGGTCAGCAGTTCGTTTGAAATGTCGTGTGTCATATTTTAACGATACGAACGCCGGAGAACAGAGAATTATTCTCGTTATTAATATTAGCGCCATGACACTTTAGCATTCGCTGTTGCACTCCATTGAATAATGTATTTCTCTCCACAATGCGAATGCAAATATGCTGGCTATTTAAAATGCCGTCCTTCTATACGCCTCGCTTGCATTTCAACTCGCGCTTGTGTAGAATATATTATGTAGATAAATGTTACTTGTAATTCCAATAAATCTATTCCGTTACGTGTGGGCAGTACTGGCCGCCTTGCCACGCTGTACGCGGTGAGAGGAGAAAATCGACATTTGCTCTATGGTCAATCTTCATATCAAAATGGCCTGTCACTTTCGTATTTCTTGCGAGATTGTCGAATTGGAATATAATTGATTTTTAGCGATATTTTCTTTGGCTCAATCGAGGTCATTCTGCATAAAGATAGTTAACATATTTATTTTGTAAATTTTTGTCGTGCCACAAAAAATTGTGCATAAAAACTTGAAATACCAGTTGGATACCGCTTGTTGATAGTGAACAATTTTATTTACATAGTGTCTATGATCGTTAAAGGCGGCAGTTTTTCTATGGCTTTATTGTTGACTCGAAATTGATTTTTTCTTGCAAAATTTCAGACATTAATTTCGACTATAGCTTATTTGTATAATTAATCTATACTTATGTTATTTAGTAACATTTAAATACAAATAAACATTTATTGACTGTATGACAAATATAAAATGGAAGTAATAATACATTTTTACTATATTTTGTTAAATGTGTCTTAGTGTGAGCATTTCGATAAATGTATTAAATCTATTTTAAATACGCACTACTTTCGGTAGTTGGTATTTCAAGATTAGAATTAGATTGCATTTGTGATCCAAGATTAGCACTAAATAAATAAAATAATGTAACTCCTTGGAACTTAAAGTGAACCTTGGAATCGTTACGATGCAGATATTTTTTTTAGTCTAAAAATAAATTTAATAAATTTTTTAACAATATTAATAAATTAATAAATTAATTTTTTAACAATATTATTATCACGCAATTTTCTTTACCCCTTCATGTTGTGTTCTTGTGTTTAATATTATAAACTATTTATAATAGTGTAAATTAATTTAATAGTATTATTAATATTCGTATTTCTATGAAATTATAACAAATGATACTTTCTAAGCCATAGCTTTCAACAAACATATTTTAAGCCGATTTTGATGAAATTTAACTACATATACTTGTAATATGTAGTTGAATTAAGTAAATAAACAAAATAATATTATTTTGCAATAAGATGTATATATATATATATATATATATATATATATATATATATATATATATATATATATATATATACACATAAATAAATGTTTAAACTGTAAGACTTTACAATGTACCTAAGTCTTACAAACTGTCTGTACTATTATTATAGTAAGTGGAATCATATTTACTAGCTTTATTTTTAAATCATAATACATTTTTGGGAGCATTATTTTTTTGCTTGATTCTCTATAAGATTAGCACCTACGCAAGATTGGTTTGACAAATTTTTAATCGATTCCAAATTTTTTCCTTTACACGATTCTTTTTAAGTTAAAGTTTTAATCATGAACTACAAAGTAACATGCTACTCCTACTTTTGTCGGATAACATACGTCACATATTTTCGTAACGCTACCTGTTTTTGTAACAAAACTAAGACTCCAATAAAACTTGTTAAGTAATTCCGAACGTTATTATCTAAACAATAAACTATATATACCTAAACAAAATACTATATATAAACTAAACAAAAAACGTCCCCTCTCTCGTCACCCCCGCTATATTCCCTGTTCAATCCCCACTCTTATCGCGTTATACGGTAAAGCTATTAGCGATTAGCGATTTTTAAAAAATACGTTTTAAATGGCTATATCTCTTTGTTGCGTGAATAAAAAAACCTTAAATGTTTAAAGTAATCTATAACCTTAAATTTTTATAGGCCTCATACTTATACTATATTAATAGATATCTCAACTTGACATCTCAAGTCGTGTCTGAGAAAAAGAGCTATGACAGCCGGACTGACGGACCAACAAGTGATCCTATAAGATTTTTTTTGAGGGACGGAACGGTGCACCGCGGGGACTCGGGTTCGATTCCCGGCCGGTCGTCGAATGGGGCTGGACTGGTGTTATGGTTGGTTTTAAGAGATTTAGCAATAAGTCCTCCACATTTGTCAAATAGATACATGAAAGTAGATAAAATAAATAAACAAAAAAGACAAAAAATGATGATTGTTACTGACGAATTGAGAGAAGTTAAATAAAAATGAGGATACACCCTATATATTAAGTAAATGTGTCAATGATTAGGGTAGAATTTCCAGAATTACTGTCATAGGCGTAGCAATAATTTTATCCTGGGTTTCAACTCTAGATTTATCTTGTTATTTATACGTAAAATATTAATATTTTAGGGCGGACCAAGAGGGTACTAGGATGGGCCAGACTCATCTGCCCCCGCCCCTGGCTAAGCCTCTCATTACTGTGACGATTCTGTTAAAAGGTTAGCTGGCATTAATATGCCTACAAGCATAATTGCTTAGATGTTGGAATGAAAATATTATTTCTATAAGTATCATAGAATGCTTATTATTGGAAATAATATGCTACAAATGGAGGATGAATAATATTCACAATTATTCTGATCAAACCCAAATTACTGCGACGATCCTAATGAAAGATATGCATTGCATATCATATTTAAGAGTCATGGTATTATTGCTTTAAATATCATAAGATCATTATTATTATGATCAGTGTAAGACAAATGAATGCTGGATAATAGCCATGAATGTTCCGATCAAAGACCGGTTATGAAGGACAGTTCTGGATAAAAAGATTATATTTTAAGCGTCCGGAATACATAAAATACTATATATAACCTCTACAGCGGTCTTTGTAAATAAGATAGAATTATTTATGGCAATGTGAAGCATCTTTTTATGCTTAATTCAAGGTGATATTTTTAGCAGTCGGGTGCGAAGTAACATTCAATAGAGCGAGTGTGTTTGAATGCATAAGAAACCGTAAGCGTCAGACGCCTCCTATTAATTTCTAATTAGCATACGGCATTGCGAGTAAACATTTTTTGAGATGGTTGTAGAATGCAGGTACAAACGTTCCTTTGGAGTAAAACATGAGTTTTAATTTTTAAACTTTATATTTACGTCAAGCTACTTTATCTCCACAAACTGTTAGCAATGTTGTACTTGGTTTTGAATAATAGAACAGCAGGCTTTTCTTTTTAAGTTCAGAATGATGAGATTAAATTAATTTAACAATTGTTACATCGACGGAAACAAAAGAAAAATATTAACAATACTCTATAGACAAATATTTTCTTTTTAGCATTATTAACACACTGTGTCTACGACTTCATTTGCGACTAATTAGGGAGAAAAAAAACGATTTTTTCCTGGGTATATACTATTACCACATCAAATTTCATCAAAATCCGTCCAGTAGATTTTGTGTAATATCCGCTCAAATTAATATGCAGATAGACAGACAAAAATTCCAAAAAAGTTTTGCTGGCTACTATTATCATTCTATATTTTAAATCAATTATTTTTTTTTTAATATTTTCAATGTACAGAATACATAGTTTTTATTATATGTATAGATTTACGAAAACGTGTTAAGCTGACACAATATCAAATTAGTTTTGAAAAGGGATGAAACAAATTTCTAAATCTAAAAACGATTTTCTTAATCTAAAAAAATGTTCCACTGTATGAGAGTCTAAATATATAAATTAAAAAATTTCTTTAGCTGTTTGTCCATATATAAAGGTCAATAATATTGGCCTTTGAGGGCAACTATGAGCTCGTTTTGCTATGTTTAAAGCGAATTCAACATTGATGATACATGTTGGAATCTTCGGAAAAGTATACTCATTCTTTGGAATCTTCGGAAAAGTATCCTCCTTCTGCTGATTAAAGCACAAAGGACCTATCATTTGGAATCTTCGGAAAAGTATCCTCCTTCTGCTGATTAAAGCACAAAGGACCTATCATTTATAAAAGGAATTTTCTTTAATAAATCACTGGTTGAGGAGCAGACGATAACAAGGAAGTTGTGATTGGATTTAAAGAACATGAGGGATTTGGTCTGATGGGTCTGTTAGATGGGCGACAGTCCGCGTGGTCTGCTGCCGTTCCACCATGGTATGTTACTAAATAATTGGAGCATTTAATATTGTTGTAAGGTCGATAGACGTTGCTTGATGTCGAGTTGTTGGAATATGGAAACAAACAAGTTTGGAATTCAGTGGAGGATATTTCCAGTAGTTTTCTCCAGCGTCACATCCCTCAGGGCGTCTAGATTCTTCTTTTTGATTTCTTGAAATGTCCACATCTTAGGGACTTACAGAAATATGGGGAATATAAGAACTCGAAAGGTACGGATCTTGGTAGTTTTGGTGATGTTTCCTTTACTCCATATCATTTTGGTGATGTTTCGTTTACTCCATATATGGGGAACATAAGAACTCGAACGGTACGAATCTTGGTAGTTTTGGTGATGTTTCGTTTACTCCATATCATTTTGGTGATGTTTCGTTTACTCCATATATGGGGAACATAAGAACTCGAACGGTACGGATCTTGGTAGTTTTGGTGATGTTTCGTTTACTCCATATCATTTTGGTGATGTTTCGTTTACTCCATATCATTTTGGTAATGTTTCGTTTACTCCATATATGGGGAACATAAGAACTCGAACGGTACGGATCTTGGTAGTTTTGGTGATGTTTCGTTTACTCCATATCATTTTTAACTTATTCCACACGCAGTTTCACTCCATTTACGCATCGGCCGTTTTTCGAGACCAAAGCTCCGAGATATATATATAGGATTGGACCACTTTGCAGTTTCCTATCTGAGTACGACACTAGGTTTCGACTCCAATAAATACTATAATGTAATGCTCTTAATTAATAATATATTAAATGAAATCGGTCAAAACTGGGAACTAGCTGCTAATTAAAGTTAGAGTTTTTATGACTTTATATAGGTGTTTTTAAATCATATAGCGAGCCGAATTCTATAGGTTCCTGAGTACAATGTAAAAATATTATAATCAATATTTTTTTGCGTATCGCCCTATTTTCGAGTTATAATATTTCAATATTAATTAACGGGTTAAATGTCCATGCACTGTACGCACACCGGGTACCTCGGGCTGCTATCAACGCGACGACGCGGCGATTAACAAATAAACACCTTAGTTGGAAGTTGAATACGAAGCGATACTAAGCATTATTTGCCAAAAATATGATTCAAGATAGATTTTCTGCTTATTATGGCTATAAACTTGTATGGCTGATTAAGTATGATTGAGAAAATATTGCAAATGAGAAATACTTTTTATATGAAAAATACATTTTGTTTACGTAACAAAAGTTTAAACAAAAAATTGCAGATTATTTTCCTATTGTATTTCCAAGAGAAATCGGAAAAAAAAATTCTGCACCATTTAACAAATATCTTCATCGATTAGTTCTATTAAGTGCAAAGGGTTTTTAATTAGTACTCATCTAATCATCCAATAACACAAATACCTTTTAATAGAGATATATGTTTTTATCATGCATTCAATTTAAAAATAACAACCAATGAAACAAATAGAATTTGTAAAATTAACAAATTACATTTTTACAAGGTCTAAATAATGTAATAAATTCTCACATTGCTTCTCATGTTGTATTGAACTTCCGTTCCTCTGTGGCAAACTGTTTTATGATTTATGTTCAAGTGTCAAAGGTGAAAATTTAACAAAACAACTCGCAAACAATTCGTATGTTTGTGAACTTCCAAACGCAATGAACCTGATGCCAATCTCGTCGCATAATTAAGTATTTCAATCGCGAGCCGTGTGGGCAAACACTGTCATGGGTCAAAGTCAGTTTCTCGCTTGTCGCACGTTCCAGTTCTCTGATCCATAGAGGCTGTCCATTCTGCCGACTGGCGCTTATGTGTCGAAATCAAGATGCCCGTTTGCTGATTAGATTTGATAACTTGTAATAATAATGTTAGGTAGCTAGTTAAAGAGAGTAAAAACTGATTTCATAAATGTTTTAATTGCGTACATAAAAACAAACAAGATTGTTGTCGAAATTTTGATTAGTTTCGTTTCTCGTCGGAAATTAAAAGAAAAAAAACAAAAGATATGGCGCGATTAGTTAACTAGCGGGATTAGTGCGTTATACCATTGTGTAGACAAATATAGACATCAAATCATAAGTGAAGTCCTTACTAAGAGGTATTGAGACGCAATTTATTACTTCATTAACATTTACTTTATTACAACATAGACATCTGTCGAATTTTTAGGTCTCCAAACGCTTGGACAAACCGTTTTATGTTAATCTTGTAACAGCTTGATGAATAATGAAAATATGACAACAAAAGACGTAGACATGCTTTTTATTTATTTTAATACAAGTTGTTCACATCTGTAAAAGGAAGTGAAAAGGGGAAGAGAGAGGGGAGAGGAGATAGATACCAACTGTTAAAAACTAAAACTACAAAAAGCGTTTTCTTCGTTTCTATATATATAATGGCCGATTATTAGTTTTGTATTTTTGCTTTTACTTGTTAATGTTTCTTATTCGTTTTAAAGCCATTTCTATTTTGTCTATGTAAATTTGTTCAACGCTTTGCCGGCCTGTCAATTGGGTGTGCGGGTTTTGAGAAATAAATTTACGCATCACATTAAGTTTCGATTAGATTGAATTAAACTGTTAATTTACTTATCAATTACTATTAAATTCGGCCTCGAATGAAAATAGATTCGAAAGAAATGATTCTGAAAATATAATAAGTGTTTACTTACTACTATTAAAACTACTCAATAAACAATATATTGCGAGTTAGGTAAAGATAAAAAAGGCTACATATACAAAATGTGTAATTACTGATATAAAACTTTTTACAGAATTGTTTATGTGCATCAAACTTTTTATACATTTCTAGTAGAGCTCGCGACTTCGTCCGATGTCAAAAATTTAAAAAACAAATTGTGAATCTAAACCATTCTCGAATCAATTTAATCACACTAAATTTCATAAAAATCAGTCGTATATATATATATATATATATATATATATATATATATATATATATATATATATATATATATATTAAAATATGAAAGTAATATTTTTACACAAATATTTTAAATTCTAGGTTTTAATAAATTATTTACAAATTTTTTGGCAGTATTTATTTGTTTATGAGCAATAGCACAGTGAAAAAAAGTAATTTATATACTGATGAAAATGATTACACGAAATTATACTTATATTTATTTGAAACGAATTAAACAAAACAAAAATTATTCATTTATTCATAACTTTATCGATTAATTAGTGTATGTGTTCGTATTAGTCGCCGTTTTGCATAGCTGTTTTGTTTACAGTTGAAGCATAAAGAATAGAAGGTAAATTAGTCTTTGGCCGTTACGATAAACGTCAAACGGATAAGGAGCAAAGCACACGTCAGTGCTGAGTTGTATTATGGGATCGTTGTCGACGATTATTGATAAAATGATTTTATTAACGGCATTCGGTATATAAGCGCGATGCTGCCATCCACGTCGCGTGTTCTTCCACATCGACTGTGAAAAAAGAAACTCTTTAGTTTTATTCACTGTATAAATACAACGCCCACATCGCTCGTGGTCCGATACCGGTTGGTAATAATCATATTTATTTGTTACACTAAGTGGCTACTGTGTCTTTTCCGTTTTATTTTACATTACGTTTATTGTGGCTGTAGTGTTGCGTAAAATATTATGTGGTTTAATAGACAGTCTGGCGTTATGTTAAATTGTTGTCTGCTTATTTTGTTATTCGTATCGGTTTGGTAGTTTGCGTATCGGTTTGATAGTTTGCGTATCGGTTTGGTAGTTTTACAAATTAAAATTAAATTGAACAGAGCAAGTACTTGTTTTTTGGATGTATGTTATAACAATGGAAGTTTTTTCCGTTTATAAATAAACGAACAATGTGGTAAATGACGCCACATTATATTAAACATTTAAAAGTAATTTAATTAATCTTACTGAACAAAAAGTTTATACACTTAAACCTTCAAATGTCAAGGTTGATGAAAAGAAAACTGTTTGAATAATATTTTTTAAACATACAGCTTAAATGTAGAATGAGTACTGTAACAATTTTTTGAAAGAAACCTTATACTAAAATTTCTTTTAGGTAATTACAAAGGTTGCTCACTGTTGATATAACAAAAAATCGACGTAACATAACTTTTGTGTAAAATTTATGTTTTTGTCAAATCATTTGTTACAATTTTTTCGTTTTGATTTCCATTTTCTTGTTACCAGACACATCATATATTAATAAGAATCCAAGTTGTCAACTAATGAAACCAAAGAAATTGTAATAACAGTGAAAACAGTGTCCGAAGATATTTTGACAGTTGGCAGCTGAGCCATGTCTAAATATCATTGAGGCTAGGAGCAGTTACATTATTGAAGCAATATAAAAAATATAAAAAAATCTTTTTTTTATTTTGACATTATGTGATTCATGTTAGGTGAAGACTAAAATGTCCTGTAAATTTAGATAACTGTCAGATAATTGGAAAGATTCTAGGATTATTTACCAGGAGAATTATGCAATAGCTTTAGGGTATTTGCATCACTTAGTTGCATTTTGTTTTATTATATATGTGTGCATATCTTTGGCCATGTAGTCATGCGCACATACTTTTATGAATTTTAAAAAGCAATGGCTTTATTCGTGAGCCGAAATCCTTAATGTAATTCAACCTTTTATTGCGAGCGTAATTTAGGTTTATACATATTGTTTCTTAAAAAGTTTTTAATTTATTTATAAAGTATGAAAAATGCAAGGCGTATTTTTTATATTGTATAAAAATTTTTAAATTAACTTTCTTCGAATATCACTAAGGCAATCCTATATCTTTATAATATGTCCGAGTTGAAAAGTAAAACGGTCCTTAGTAATTTATATTCAATGGAAAGTGTTTCAGTTCTGTTAAATATTCGGCAGTTATCAACGCTCACTAACTAATAATGTTCCTTAATACTTCAATTTAAATATTAAATGCACACATGCTTATCACGGCAAAAATTTAAAAGTTAGGGAATAGTTTTTGTAAACTTGATAATAGTCAAATTTACTTAAAATATTATATATAATTCTTCATTTTGAACACCAAATTATATATCGGAATAATTAGGTAGTCAAAGGTGTGTGTCTGTTATAAAACATTTTTCCATTTCAAGCTGTGATATACGGAATCATAGTAATATTTTATCTTAATCTACTATCATAAATTTGATTTGTTATGAGCCAAGGCGAGTTAATAAAAAAGTAAATGTGAGTCACTGTCATAACCATAAAAAGTCCAATAAACTCTAGAAATCAGGGGTTCACAAACCAAAACATTGAGTCATCAAATCTATACTTATTATAAAATTGTAATAGTGTGAATTCTGTACAATAAAAATATTTTTAAAAAAGTGATTGATTTGACGTGTAGAATGATTATGGAAATCAGAAATTTTTCTTTTTAATTCTTGTCCTTCTATTTGTGTGCTAATTTGAGCGGGTATCTTGCAAAATCTACTGGACGGGTTTTGATGAAATTTGGTATGGTAATAATATATATCCAGGAGCAACATATAAGAGGAAAAAAATGTTTTTTTCCTAAATACACACGAAAAGTCGTAGACACAGCTAGGAGTAAATAAAATGTTTTAAACAGTAGTATCACATGTCATCATTTATTATTTGTTTTGTTTCAGTAATAAATTGCGAAGAAAAATGTCGTCTAGTCACCTAACTCTCTATATTACAATATTGCACACAATCTTCATTCTATTTAACACAAACTGCTCAGCCCAGCTTCATAACATTAACCTGGGCTCTCCAAAACAGCAGCAAAGACTTGGTGACTGTCAGGCATGCAGTTTGCTTGCGGATTCTTTCAAAAAAGGTCTCGAACGAACAGCTCGTGGTAAGTTTGAAGGCGGCGATGCGGCTTGGGAAGAGGAAAAGTTAAAAAAATACAGCAGAAGCGAAATCAGATTGGTAGACCTTCAAGAAGGCCTTTGTGACGAAGTCGATGATAAGTATAAAGATCAATGTCACTTGTTAGCCGAAAATTCTGAAGAATATATCGAAGCATGGTGGTTTAACGAGGAAAAACAGAATGAAAATGAATTTTTTACGTATCTCTGCATCGATAAATTAAAACACTGCTGTCCGAAGCATCATTATGGAAAAGACTGTTTGCCATGCTCGACTAGTGCGGATAATATTTGCAGTGGAAATGGCAAATGTAAAGGGGATGGGACAAGAAAAGGTAGTGGAAAGTGCGCTTGTGAAGTTCCTTATATAGGCGATAATTGTGATAAATGTGCACACGGTTATTTTGAATCGTACAAAGATGAATCCAAATTTTTATGTTCACCTTGTCATAAGGCTTGTCTGGATGGATGCAGTCAAGGTGGCCCCAAAGGCTGTTCCGCTTGCAACAAAGGGTGGGTTTTCGATATGGAGCGTGGTTGCATTGACATCGATGAATGTTTAACAAGTGGAACCTGTAGGGCCGATCAGTTTTGTGTAAATGATGACGGATCACATGCATGTTTAGACTGCGATAAATCTTGTTTGGGATGTTACGGGGATGGCCCTGATATGTGTAATAAATGCGCCAAAGGATATTCATTAAATGAAAATGTATGTTTGAAGGATAATGCTGATGAACATCAGATAGATAGGTTAACACATTCAAGGTACATTACTTATGTCGGTTTGATTATTGCGACGTGTATCTTGTTGCAGAAATCGAAAAGATTAGCCGGGTTTGTTGGAATGTTAGTGTTGGCATACATAACATCTGCCGAGTATTACTGTATGATTAATGGTCATAAACACGGGCTTATAGATTTAGATAGTTTGGATTTGACGAAGTTGATTTCAGTGTAGGTTTCAGTTTAAGTAAAGCTATGGGGATCATGGATATTGTGAGTTCAGCTTCTTTTTGTTTAAGGTAACTTTGAAATATATAAGTCACAAAATATGTAAATTCAAAAGCTATTAATACCTTTTTTAATAGAGTATTAATAAAAATGTGTCTAGTCATTTATTTTTCTGTTTGTGTTTTTTAAACCTAGAAATGAAAAAAATACGTAATAAACATAATTTTATAAATATGTAATTGTTTAGAAAGAGGTTTCGTCTGTCTAAAGTATTGTGAAAGACTTAGTTTTATTATACAAATTTTTTGTCTGTAATGCCAATAACACAGACGCATGTTGTATTGCTGATAGAGCAATATATTTTTTTATAATATGTAGCAGATTTTAGTCACATCATTGTAGGTTTTTTCCTATGTCATATTCAATGTTGGTGTCAGTTGCGTAATTTGTTATTTTATAATCCAATTTTGAAAGGTATTATCGGCCATTCATTCCGCGACTGTGCTGCTGTCCGTCCCCATGTGAGAATAGTATTTGTGTCGCTAAGCTTGCTTATTGGTCAAGATTCAACATCGAGTGTACTTGTGGATAATGTGGCTTTATGTGGCAATTTTCTTCCAAGATTGTTTTCAATATGGAAGCGTAATATGGACATCAGCATTTTATTCTTTGTATGGGTAATTTTTCTTAAAAGAATTCATCTAGGCAAACAGTTGTAATCCGTTTTGTGCGTGTAATCCATTTAGATAAAAGTAGGATATTATATTTTTTTTAAGACTAACCATCCAAAGGTTTTTGAATTTAAAACATATAGATTTTTAGTGGCAGATGTAAAGTGTTCAATTTGCCACCATAAGATTGACTTTTCGCAGGCCATAAATTATTCTTGTTTTAGTTTTATGATAATTGTTTTGCTGTTGTTCGTTTGTTAATAAGCATGGAATTTCAAAGATTTGATTGTGGCCAGTTTCTGAGGATGTTAAATAACCTTTTCGAAGTTATTGATTCAATGAAGTTATTCGTTCGATAAACTACAAATTGGTTTAATTGCGTTTCTGAGTACAATTTAATTTCGTTGATATCTATTGGTTTTGTAAAGCATTTCCCCGACGCACCACTAGATGGCTATTTCTTTGAAATAAAGTTTTAGTTTTTTTTTTTTTTACAAAATACGACATTAATAAAATATATTAGAAATGAAATATTACTTTGGATGCATTAACATTAGTTATTAAATACAAATATGTTTAAAAATCGTATCATTTTCTAAAAACGTAGGCTGTGTACACATTGTCCTCTGCTGATTTTAATAGGTTAAATTTGAGGTTTATCTCAGAATAGCAAAACAAATGGTTAAGAACCTAGCATATGCTTTTGCCTGCTGTTTAAGAAAGGAAAGGTGAAGAACAAGTGAAATTTACCATTATATAATCCATATACATTTTAAGATATCGCAAAAAACTGTTAACAATGACATAAAAGAAATAAAGTTAATGTCAGTGTCACAAATGACAGCTATATAATCTACTGTCAAATAAACCTTCGAAACTGGCCTTTAAAATTTTATGGATACAATATGTTTTTGAATTTGTTTTCTTTACCGGATTAGGCAGATGATTTTGTCTTGCTCATTTTTTGATACAAAAAGAAGTATCAATCTTTGATTTAAATTTTTATAAACTTACTATGTCCATGGTCACCTTCACAGTGAAAAAATTTATTAGTTTTAGTCTGAACATCGACAGTGCAATAATCTCAAGTTTACTTTTTTTTTTACGTTTTTGTTTTTTTTTTTTTTGAATACTTCAAAACACAACTTGCTCTTACAGAAATAAAAAAGAATATATACAGTCAGTCTTTACAAGAGTATCAAAATTATTTATCTATTGTCAGGTATTACTTTCTGTTGGGAATAATGCATTAAAGAGACTGGTCGGAATAATAATCAGGTAGGTTCATATCTAGATTTTGTTGGAAAATAGTCTTTTAAGGAATATAGGTGCCTTTATAGGAACAATTAGAATGGTAAAGTAGTGGTAGGTATAAAAGTGCTTCGGCAACCTCTGAGAGCTGTCTCCACCCATTGGACGTATAGGTTTTTCAAGAGTTTGACTAAAAAGTTGGGTGCAATATTCCTAAACTTATGTAGTAAATGGCTAGCTAAATAGTTTTCAATGAACTCTACCCTACCAATATGTAAAAGCATAAGATGGTTCTCTGCATCTGATTTCGTATTGAAGGAGAGTGGAACTGATCTGACAAATCCTGGAGGCTTCTTGCCTTAGTATACGCGGTGGACGCTGAAGTAGGTAGGATATTGGCTTTATAAGGAAGTCAACATTACTTGTTGTTCTGTTAGACAAATATCTTATGAGGATTTGATTCAAAAGACACAGTGTTTGGCAATGATTTAATTTCAATATATCTTCTTGATCTAATCCAACTAATTCATATTATGTTTTAAAACATTTTTAAAGTCATTGAATATTCTATATATTCAATGAATGATTATAGAAAAAAATAGTTATTCAGTTATTTCTATGGAGAGCAAGATAATTATTTATTTAGGTCTATTGTTTAGAATTACATTTCTAAATAGGTTTACTCTAGCATGTATGTACTATTTATGAAACATGATGTAAGAAAATATATTTCAAATAAGAGGATGTTTGCCATTTTGATTACTTTAGTATTTTGTGCCAAAATGAGTTAGAATTTTGTCTGAAACATTATGGTTTTATTTATTGTTAAGTTTTATTTTTGTCTATTTTGTGCAATATTTTATGTCGCGTGAATAGGTCTTTTGTTATTTATATTGAGTAAAGGGTTTTCAAAATACCGTGCATTTGTTTATTTTATCTTATATTCGATGCAGTAATATGTGTATGCTGGCCACTGTTGAAGTGTCTATGACTGTTTAGTAGCCAGCGCTTCCTTCACTAATATATCCCTGAAGCCTGAATTTTGAAAAGATTGCCTACAAAATTCCTGCAATTCATAATTGCAGGAATTTTGTAGGCAATTTTAAGGCATATTATTCAGATAATTTTTATCGTAATCACATTTATATTATATATAAACTTTGAGGTACTTTTAATCAATAATGGAACAAATTTGACAATTTTGCGAATTCCAATAGTTTTCTTTAGCAAAAAATGTCTTTCTATCTGAAAGGGTTAAAAAAATTTGCTAGCTATAAGAGTCGAAGACTTTGATCAAGTTGCTTGTCAAAAAGTCAGACTGATTTTTTGACAAGCAACTGATCCTATGAGTTCCGTTTTTTTTCTTAACTTCAGTGAATCCAAATTGATTTTTGTGTTTGATATGATAGAAGAGAATCTCTAAAGAAGATTTATAGTTTTATGCATCTGCTTGTCTGCAGAATTTATATATATAAATATCAAAATTTATTAAAAGTTGTGTATCTACGTCATTCATAATTTCAAATATTTAAATGAAGCACATCAGATTTTAGAAAATGGAAAGAAACCATCAGACGTGGTGAAAAAAAGGGTAGGAAAAATGTTGAAATTTACTAACAAAATTCACAACTAATGAACAGAAATATGTCTTTTCCAATGAAATCCTCGTCTAATTTGACCTACTCAGAGTTTAGGACCATAGACAAAAATTGCGGAAACATATGAGTAAATTGTGAATTATGAAAGCCATTCAATAAAAGGTAAAAGCTAGTCAATAAATGAAGAAATAAAAGTATATATTTATTTATTTGTTACGTAGAATAAACTCGCGGTTCCGCTCGCGTGAAGTAAGGTAAAAATGGCGATGTCATTTTTAAAAAATTATTCAAAGATCAAGGTGAGTGTTTATAAGATTAAAACGATGTTATCCATCTACCTACTCCATAAATATAGTTATATACTTACTTCATACTCTTATCTATAGTGAGACGATTTTTTAATTACTAAAAAAAAATTAATTTTATTCTGAAGAACAAAAATTATCCCACGTTGTGAAACGAGGATGGAAACAGTGTTGCCAATTTAGCGACTTTGTCGTTAGAAATGACGACTTTTGCCTATGTCTTAGCGACAAAAAAAAAGTTTTGACGACAAAAATAATTTAGCGACTTATCCAACGACTTCTGGAGTGGAGTGATTACCACGCAAAATTTTTTTTAAAGATAATTATTAAAATATTGCAAAAGAAAACAATTTTTTAAGCCAAAAAAATGTATAAAATGTAAATATTTTTCGATTTATATACAAATTACTTTTTTGATATTCAATTTAAAAAAAAAAGAATTATTAATTAAGTAGCAATTATAGAAGTGGAGCCATTACGAATTCTGAAAGAGTATTTAAGAAGCAATTAATTGGCATATAATTTTATTTAAAGAAAATATTCGCCGTTCGCTTAAAATTAATAATTAAAATAATTTTTATAGTCCGTTTTTTATTTCGCATAAAAACTATTTTTAAATATATATGTATATGTATATATATATATGTATATAAAGAATAGTATATATATATATATGTATATAAAGAATCTGTTATAAATAGAATCCGTCTTAGCGACTTGGATTTATTGGAGTTGGCAATACTGGATAGAAATAACATGTATGCAAAATTTCACAGAGATCTACCAAGTTGTTGAGGCGCGGAAGCATGAAGAATAAACAAAGAAACTTACTTACGTATTCATAATAATAAATAGGAAATTAATTTCGTTTGTTCTCTGGGACGCATCTCGCAAATATCACGTAGTTTTATAACCTTAAAATATCTACACTAATGTTTAAACAAAGAAACTTTACAGAATAAAAAAGTTAGGTTAGTTATAAGCGAATAAACAAAAATACAGATATTGAGATCTATTAACTTTATTTTGGAATAAATGTAAGTACTATTTTCATCTCCGTGACACAGGTTTTGTGCATGCAAAATTAAAGGAGATTGGTTGAGTATTTCAGCAATGAAATTAATTAATATTATTCTTAATCACGATTAGTATACAATTCTGTAGAAGTATTCATGTAAAAATTAATTTGTTTCAGTAAAAATATATATTTACATGTAAATTACATTTGAATAATGAGAACAAATGTCAACAACATATCTCCATCAAAATGTTAACATAATGCTTAAAAAAATGTTTCAAATAAAATCTAAAGAATCTACCTATCACATAAATATTTATTTGCAGGGTCAGACTGGGCCGGAAGGATCCGGGTGACTCTCCATAATCCTGGGATAAGGGTAGTTGGGATAATGTCGGATAATAACACAGAACAACTGTTCTGTGGATAATAATAATTATTAGATAAATACAGTTCTTAAAAAGTACTTAAAAAACCTCGTCAAATGCCCTCGAAATCGGTTAATTCATTTAGAAAATATTTCCATAAAAAGTTTTCAAAATAACTTTCAGATATCTCGATAAAGCAATACTTTTGACTGGACATTATGTCTTGTACAAAAAAAACAGCACCGAATGCCCCAATTCAGTTAATCTCTCGGTAAATATTGTTTTTCAAAAACATGAGAATGCTCCGTTATTAATTAGCCCTATCCTTGAGCTCGAACAACCTCAATTGATACGACCAGAAATATTTTTGAGCGCCTTGAGCTCGAAAATAGCGGGAAGTTTCAGAGATGGCCTCAGGGCCGACCATTTTTTTAAATTTGTCCGTTTCATTTCTCTCTAAATATGTAAGAACCACATGTAAGTACATCTAAGTCGTCAGCCAGGGGGTAAATAGGGTCGAGGGCCCGCGCAGGCTAGGACCCGGCTGACAAACGCCACCTCGACTATACGGCCAGTCTGACACTGCTTATTTCAATATTTTTACGAACGGGTCTCATTTAAATACCGTACGCCCATAAAATTTTGACTTGCATTCTTTTTCGCAAAATAATCGAATCTATATCGATTGTGATTTAAAGTCAGATGTCAAGTTTCAACGTAATATTGCAATAAATATTATGGGTCCAACTATATTTATAATATGATAATAGTTAATGATCTGAAAAAGTTCGATAAGACTGGGTTATGCATAATTTAGGAAAAGGTTCCTTGCTCAAACTTGCTGTAAAATGTGGACCATTAATATGTATAGATATTATTCGCTGGAACTTTCCCGCTGTCTAATTAAATGTCGTTTAGCAAAGTGTAACTTAAAACATAAAAGTTAAATTAATTCTTCATATTTCAAAGTTAGGAAAACTCTACATGAGTTTTCCTAACTTTGAAATAACGAAGAACAGAATAAATATTATACCTAATCAATTTCACTACCGTTTGGGTTTATGTGTGGTTTATTAGATCGCGCAAAAAAATATTGAAATTTGTAAATATAAACAAGATTCTTATGCAAAATCTTAAATAAAATCCTTATATTTTGCAGGCGTTTTCAAAATATATTTTTTTTGTTTGACAGCAACTAACATAATCGTAATTAATCTGCAAAATTGTAATATGAATTAGTCAAGATTTTAATTAATTTTAAACCAAACACGGTTTCCGTAAAATCAATATTGGGCATTAGGGCAGAAAAAAACTGAGTGCAATTGGGGCATTTCGTTATTATTTGGTTTTAGACAATGGTGTTGCAAAAAGGTGATTGGAAAACCCTATTAGGGACGAATAATGGAAGTCTTTTAAATAAAATTTCTCATTTTAGCCATCGGCATACAAATTACTAAAGGAAAATCCTGAATTACTAAAGGAAAACGATTTTCTTCTGGATATTTTATATCCAGTAGAAAATCGCTTGAGAGCAGCAAGGCATGTATGGCAAATAAAGACTCTTTCCTTTCACGTATGTGATGCATTGGATTTTTCCTTACATAATTATATCATAGTTCAGATGATAAACTGCTAAATGCAGAATTTGCAGCCGTAGCATCGCGCCGGGGCCGGACCGCGGGCGCTCCGTCGCGCGCCGCCGCATCGGGCACAAGGCCGCACCTGAGCCAACAAAGTGCGACCCACATAGAGGTAGCACTCTCGGACGACAATTGCACTGGTTGTGATGTAGTTGAGATTGATAGAAACTAAAATAAACTGAATTAAACGGAAAGCCAACTATTACAGTTCCGAGTTTAAGGAAAATATAAATACTTTTACTAATAAAAAGGCTTAAACTTAAGTTATATCAGTCTTATTCTGAGAATATATATACCGTTCATAAAGTTGTTATTACGAAGGTATTAATTATTTCCACTAAATTCAGTAAAACAATAGAATAACTATTCCGAAGTTATATAAAATATCCAACGCGTTTCATAGAAAAACATGTACAATTTGGGGTTGTGCCCACGATTGTGAACACCTGTCACATTAGATAGTGTTTTTAGAACAGCATAAATTTTATGCTGTTTTTTAATTGTGTCCATTCTTATTGATTTTTTTCTTTTTTTCAGTTATGAAAGAGAATGAGACGAATTTTATTTAATTTTAAAATTGTCAACAATTAGTATTGCTCTTTCTGCAGCTCCACGCAACAAATTAAATAACTTTTCTCCTCGACAGTTTCCTTTGCACTAATTAAATTATTTGTAGCTGTTATCTTTAAAATAATTATAAACACAATCGAATTGTAAAAACTGATGCCGTGTTGATTACCTGCCGAAATGTCAACTTTTTTAAGGTTATTCTAAATTTAAACTTAGGTTGAGGTCGGAATAGCGTTTGACAGATGAAGTTTTAACAAGCTTGTGAGAAACCGAAAAGGAATACAGCTTTAACGATAAAAACCAGCTTGACGTGTAGCAAAATACTTAAAGTAATATTTTTAATTTTAGAAGCATTTATTTAACCCTTAATTCAGTCTTCATACTGTCTGAACTGTATAATAACTAAGCAACTGCTGTTTTAAAGTCAACAGACGGAACGGAACAAGCTTGACAAATCATGCTTATAATAAAATTATGGATAAACGTCATGTCAACACTGCGAATTGTCACCTGATTTTGGTAGTGACATTTAATTTTGAAAAAGGAATTGTCAACTGATTTTGTTAGTGATATTTAATTTTAAAAAAGGAATCTTCAAGTGATCTTGTTAGTCATTTTTAATTTTAAAAAATGAATCGTCAAGTAATCTTGTTAATGATATTTAATTTTGAAAAAGGAATTGTCAACTGATTTTGTTAGTGATATTTAATTTTAAAAAAGGAATCTTCAAGTGATCTTGTTAGTCATTTTTAATTTTAAAAAATGAATCGTCAAGTAATCTTGTTAATGATATTTAATTTTGAAAAAGGAATTGTCAACTGATTTTGTTAGTGACATTTAATTTTAAAAAAGGAATCATCGAGTAATCTTGTTAATGATATTTCATTTTGAAAAAGGAATTGTCAACTGATTTTGTTAGTGATATTTAATTCTGATAGTTGTTAAAGTTTGTGAAACGTGCTTACGCTAAGTTGGTTGCAACGGTATAAGCGAACGACGTGTTTTCTCAAATTACAACCACTTAAACTGTCGTCAATGAGACAAAATTTGCGTAGTATATTGCCACCATTCAGGAGGAGTTTTTGGAGTATTGTATTAAGAACGGGATTCCGAGGTGGATTCAATACGACAACTATTGCAAAGTACTCATAAGAATAAAAATATTACCAAGTAGCAAGCATTTTCAACATACCAGCCCATTAAAAATTATGAGTTTTACTAGAGACATACAAGAGTGTTAGAAGACAACGGTATTGCAAAAAGATGAATGGAAAACCCTATTAAGGACGAGTAATGAAAGTCTTTTAAAAAAAATTTCTAATAATAAAATTTAGCATACAAATTTCTAAAGGAAAATCTTGAATTACTAAAGGAAAATGATTTTCGAACGAGACCTTAAAAGAACGGTTTGTACATTATTATACAGCTCAAACTGTTTAAAAACTGGATTAAGGGTTAAACAAACGCTTTAGGATTTTAAACAGTATATAAAAATACTACTATATGTATTTTAGTATTTTGATATACTTCAAGTTGGTTTTTTCATTAAATTTGTATAAAGATCGTATTTAGCATGTGATTACTAACTTATTACAGTTTAAAGCACTTATTAATAAATACTTTTTACAGTATTAATCAATTGTTTTTTTCTCTTCAGTGATTTATGTGACTTCCATTCTAAAACTTATTCTTAAAGCATAATTGTACAGTTTATAAAGTCATTGATCTTATGATTTATGTCTAGAAGTATAAATGACAGCTATAACAAGAATAAATGACAGCTATAGTACAGTTTTAGTTTGTATCGATGCGCTCCGCTCTCGGTATCGTATAGAGTATAAGTATCGAGTACAAAAGTATCGGCATGGAAATAAATGTACTCGATACTGAAAGGTATCGTTACTTTTACCGTGTTCCTAGATAAGTACGTAAATTTGATATCAAGTTAACACAGTTTGTGTCGATAGTTTTACTAATAATATTTCCAATAATAAAATTATCTCCCCCGAAGTGAAACTTCTTTTGTATCGATAGATGTAAGGTAGAGGGGCTTTTGCCCGCGGTTTCGCCCACGTGAATATGACGGCCCAATATGCAATAGGCTTGAACTCCTGTGAGCAATGGATTTAATAAACCGGTGGCGCCGTGTATTCAAATGTCGTACTACATTTATTGTAATAAATATGCTACGTTTGTATTATCATACATAAAACGTTGATGATAATCGTAAAAAATTATGTTATTTCTCGAATTTAAAAGTATATAGTAACTCGAACTATGCCCATACCAATTGAATTGAATCGTCGATTAATTTACACCGGATCTGATATTTTGTAATATACTCGTTTGCAAAGGTTACTCTTGATTATGGTTTTTAATTTATTTACTATTTAAAAATTATATTTCTTTAACGTCCGCTGCGTAGGAAGCTGATAGCGCGAGTGTGCCGCGCGGCTACCTTTCTCATAGACCTAAACCCGCCCACTCACACCTCCTGCTTCTCACCCATGTCACATCTATGCACTGAGCACCGACGCGCTTAGTCGTTGTGATGAATCAGAAAAGATGATTTTCATTATAGCTCCTAAACCATGAGACCAAATAGTATATTGTGAAAGGGAAATTTTATTTACACGAAATTTTCCAGATGATGAAATGACAAATGTGTAATTATATATAAATGGTACAGTTAAAGATCGCCTTATAACTGTTAATTTATTTTTAACATAAAAAATGTTATGGCGGCTTTAATATTAAAACAAGATATATGGTGTGCCTGACTTTTTTTAGATCTACTAATAACTGATATTTTTATAGTACTTGTTTTTTGGTATTTTACTATTTGGCCAGCGCACGCCGTAATAAAATAGTCAAGGTGCGCTTTTTCTTTCGACTTGATTGACAATTCTGCAACTGAAAATTTATTTTATCAAAACAAAATATAACCCATGCTAGTTAAGGGTAGTGTAGGTTTCTATTAGCGAAAGAATTTTAAGAATCGGTAGAAGAGCCACGTTGGTCAAGTTGAATATTGGACGTCCTAGAAACCGCTAAAAAAAAGAAGTGGGTAGGTCAAGTCATGTGCCGAAGAGACCAAAAAAATAAAGTCGAGATATTTGGTACATGAAATATATCAAAAGACCTTTTATGTTTGTGCTGAGCACCAACGGACTCGAAGAGAACATCTTAAAATAGAAGTATTACGCCACCAAATTGAAAAAGTGACCGATGAAAAAGTTTATTCACCATGTGGCCATATTATCGTATTCTGTATCTTCAAATTCTTGGTCAAGTTCTGACATAGCCCCACTTGGTTTTTCTTCTAGTTTCGTTTACAACAAATCTGTTCTAAATTTGAATCCAATGAAACTTTAATATTTCGAAAGACATTATATTACCTTAACAAGTTTATTGACGTTTACACGATGAAATTTGAAGCCGGACGTGGATCGACAGTTCTATCTAGTATCAAATATTCTCTAAAGATAAATGTTAATAAAGGTTATATTTTTACTCCATGTTTTGATTGTATATTCTCTAAAAATAAGTATTCATAAGGATTATATTTTTGGTCCTTGTTTTCATTTCATATTGTTTAAAGATAAATGTTAATAAAGATTCTATTTTTGACCCTTGTTTTCGTTGCTTATTCTCTAAAGATAAATGTTAATAAAGGATCTATTTTGCCCCTTGTTTTCATTACATATTTTCTAAAGATAAATGTTAATAAAGGATCTATTTTGCCCCTTGTTTTCATTACATATTTTCTAAAGATAAATGTTAATAAAGGATCTATTTTGCCTCTTGTTTTCATTACATATTGTTTAAAGATAAATGTTAATAAAGGATCTATTTTGCTCCTTGTTTTCATTACATATTTTCTAAAGATAAATGTTAATAAAGGATCTATTTTGCCCCTTGTTTTCATTACATATTTTCTAAATATAAATGTTAATAAAGGATCTATTTTGCCCCTTGTTTTCATTACATATTTTCTAAAGATAAATGTTAATAAAGGATCTATTTTGCCCCTTGTTTTCATTACATATTTTCTAAAGATAAATGTTAATAAAGGATCTATTTTGCCCCTTGTTTTCATTACATATTTTCTAAAGATAAATGTTAATAAAGGATCTATTTTGCCCCTTGTTTTCATTACATATTTTCTAAAGATAAATGATAATAAAGGATCTATTTTGCCCCTTGTTTTCATTACATATTTTCTAAAGATAAATTTTAATAAAGGATCTCTTTTGCCCCTTGTTTTCATTACATATTTTCTAAAGATAAATGTTAATAAAGATTCTACTTTTGCTCCTTGTTTTCATTACATATTTTCTAAATGCAAATTTTAATAAAGATTCTCTTTTTGTCCCTCGCTTTCATTGCATATTCTCTTAAGATAATGTCTTCTACTTTCATTAAGTTTAACAAATCTGCTCTACATTTGAAATCCAATGAAACTTTAATTTTTCGGAAGACACAACAGAGAACCCACTAGTACACCTAAGAGTATTTATATGTTTATTCAATATTTGGGGTACAGAAATATACAGAAAAGGATAATATTTTCACCCGCCAGACCAAAACAAAGATGCCTAAACACGGACGTTGCTCTACCATAACATCACCCACTGACATACATCGCGCACGTGCGCAAACAAAGAAAAAACGACGCAAAACACCTGCCAGCCAGCCCATTGTTGCAGCGGGCGGTGACGCCGCACCCGCCAGTGCTCGCCAGGCGCATCGTGACAAAATAAAACGAACAGGTTCAAATGCAGTCGCCGAATTCAAAATGCCAGGACTTTGTTTCCATGCCGTGCCTTTAACAAGTTTATCGATGTTTACACGATGACATTTGAAACCGGACGTGGATCGACAGTTCTATCTAGTATCAAATATTCTCTAAAGATAAATGGTAATAAGGGTTATATTTTTGCTCCATGTTTTGATGGCATATTCTCTGAAAATAAGTATTCATAAGGGTTCTATTTTTGACCCTTATTTTCCTTGCTTATTCTCTAAAGATATATGTTAATAAAGTGTCTATTTTGCCCCTTGTTTTCATTATATATTTTATAAAGATAAATTTTAATAAAGATTCTACTTTTGCTCCTTGTTTTCGTTAGATATTTTCTAAAGACAAATTTTGATAAAGATTCTATTTTTACCCCTCGCTTTCATTGCATATTCTCTTAAGATAATGTCAATCAAAATTTTTTTTGTCCTTTTGATAAAAATGAATCTTTGGTAAACCCATTACTTTTTCTAAAAAGCCTCCTATATCCAAAAAGCTATATTCAATTTTGATTACTTGTAAATTCATCTGAGTTATAACTACTTGTATCGCTAAACCTCGAGGCTGGTGTGGCCGTGCTATTCTATAATAAAGTACGCACGTATGTAAATGTACTTTTGTACTACGGTGGAAAACAAATGCAGAGAGCAGTCCCAAAGTGCTCATGACTTGAACTTAATCCAGTTTTCATGTCTCAAAGTTCGAGTTTATGTTCGATTCTTGAACATGTCTTTCCATTGAAATGCAACTGTTTGGCAGTCACTCTAAAAATGCTGCGTCGACTGAGATGGATAGGATAAGATAAAAAATTTGGTTAAAATGTTTATTGGTTTAAAAAAATCTCGTGCCTAAGATTTGGTACTTGATAAAAACAATTGTTTCAGTTTTTCTATTGAAATTTAAACAGAAACAAATCGTAAAAGTTTAGAAAAGCTTAAATTATATTTTGTCACATTGTGACATAGCATCTATATATTTTCAATGGATTTTGCAGCTTAAAGTTTTTGTATATCGACATACATTTTTTTAGAATGTGCGGGATTTTATATATACTGATCAGGTATATAAATATGTTTTGTGCCTTTTTGTGTGACTGTGGTATAGAATGGAATATATTTGGCTATGTATATAGTTTTGTATGTATGCATGATTACTAGTATATACATATATATTTGTCTATAGAACGGCAGCTTCGAATTGGCTACACCAACTTTGTAAAAGAATATTCAAGTAATAAGGCATCAAAAATGATTTGGAAAAACAAAACTTTTCCTCGAGTGAGTTATCAAAATAATGGGTTACAAAAAAGGTTCCACAAAGATGAAGCAGATTTTTTTTATTTAAAAAAAATACGGTTTCTACATGGGGGAATACATTTTATACGAAACCTAACTCGTCACTAAAACATATGTATGGGAGAGGGGAAATACAAAGTTGTATAAAGAAACTCACAATATCACCATTTAAACAATATAGTATCCAGTTGAGTAAGAGAGATGCCAGTATAATAATTTGTGCTACTTGTACTATCAATTGTCATTTGTTTTAATTCCATATTTTTTTCAATACGTTATCGCAACAAATCTTAAAAATAAATCGAATACTTAATATAAGTATTTTTTATCTACAGGATCTCGTGAATAAAAGCCGTCTCGCTCTTTCCGAATTCGAAATGCTTACGTAGGAGTGAGACGAGAAATATAAGTGTGATTTGCTAAAATTATCACGATTTTTCATAAAAAATTGCAATTTGAATATATTTGGCGTTAATTTTATAGAAATTCATTATTCAAAATTAAATGAAACTACGTGATATAGTATTATTTCTACTTTCTTTAAGTTCTTTACCACGACGTAGGTTTCGTTGTTTTACAAATTCTTCAAAGATTTTTTGCTAATAGCCCACCTGAAGATGTTGTAATACAACGAAACCTAGGTCGTGGTAAAGAACTTAAAGAAAGTAGAAGTAATACTACATCACGTAGTTTCATTTAATTGTGAATAATTGCATTTTGTTTTGTCTAAAACGTTATATAAAATTCTATTCTTTATGGCTGCATACATTCTATTTCATTTAGTAATGTAACTTGCTAGCGGAATATCTCTATCGATTTTCTTCAATAAATATAAAATTCCTATTTTTACAAAAATATTATAAGCAGACGTGTAAGCACATAATTTCATCGGTGAAATATCTATTCATATATCCTGTTTAATCGATGAACAGATTTAAATATTGTAATTAGTGGACATTTTAAAGGAATTAATTTAAACAGATTTACAAAATGTCCCCATATCGGATTGTATGAGTTTATTTAAATTTTGTTTGATAAAATAAGATTTTGTGACTATCGTTGATACAAATATGTAGACATCTCCCATCTACCTATTAGTCTGTTAAACTTCACCATCTGTTATACCAATGAGTCACATGTGATTATAAATAGAGTTAATTTTTAAATAAGTTTAATTGTGCTATTTCTGATAATATGGATACTATTTATATTTTCAGACAAATATTGTCTTTTTGCTATTAAACTCTCTGAAAAGATTTTTCAAAAGAATCTTTATGGTCGATAAATTTAGATGAAATATATATTTTTAAAGGCATTTGTAAAGTTCTAATATTTAGATACGAGATGTTTCCATGTTATATCGAGTTAACAATTTTTTAATTAATTCGTGACTAAAGCATTGTTTAAAAACCCCATTACAACTTATTTTAACGAAACTGGAAAAGCAATGGTATTGTAATCCAATGTAATCATCAAATGGATGAAGATATAGAAACACATACAAGTGTATTCAATTTGGCAATAGGATCCACATTAGGAGAACATCAATTATAATTATAAATTATAAATTTTGTCATAAAATAGGACTATTGGTACTATGTACTTGTATTATTGGTACTGTGTACTTGTAAATGAAATCTCTGAAGCTATACTTTCAGTTAGCTAAATAGCTTAAACAATGTTTATTCTATGTTATAGCAAGTCTACTCGGCGCATTGTGGAGTCCCGAGTGAAAACTAGCATGTGAAAGATACATTTTCAAATTTATAATGTGACTGATCTTGAATATATAATGAGGACTGAACAATAAGTATCTAACCTATATTCTAATTATACGTTTGTTATCTCATTGGTCCAATCGCTTTAACAATTTTTTTCTCTGTTTTCAGAATCACGCTGTATTCTACTCCAGATAGGTAAGATTTTATAAAAATTATTAGTTTATTGTTTCGTTTGTAGACTACGTAATATATATTCGGAAATACCCTATTGAAAAAAGTGTGGAGACATTGAAAAAAGGTATTTATTTGGAAGAAGTGGGTGAATAAAAAATAAGTGGAAAATCCATAAAGATATGGGTAAATCAAATTGAAGAACTTTCCAGAGACAATAATAGAGCATGTATGGCTACAGAATATAATATATAATAGAATAGTTGTGAATAAGAACAATTAAAGTGAATGAAGAAGAATGTGAAAAAATAGAAGGGATTTATTTTTCATCATAGAGCCTAAAGAGAGAGGGACAGCAAAATGGAAAAAAATGAGTGATCTTCACTCACATATGTTTACTGATGAAGTGAAACTTCTTTATCGGTTCATGCTAGTTAATAATTTATAACAATCATTATTTATCTAGAAGCATGCTCTTTTTTTTCTTGTTGTAGTTTTGATTAAAACTATGTTTTCACTAATTTATAGTAATAAACTTAGTAAATTTTCTCTCGAAACTATCGAATAAATGATAACATCACACTCAGTTATAATTTTCGCGTTATAATGTACATGAAACTAAATAAACGAATAAAGTCGCGAAAACATCGACAAATTACCTGTGTGGGATGACAGGCAGTAGTCAGAGCCTCACACTTAACTGTTGCTAAATTGAACTTTCTTGGTTTGCATTGGATTGACTTGGATTCGACATTCCCGTTATCTCTTTCACTGTTGACTATGAAGTCTGGAGAGAGCTCGCTGGATCGATTACCAATGAATATTCCTCGTCGTTGTAAAAAAATTCTTTATTAACTAAATTACTGTTTACAAAGTTGGTTATCACTTAAATCATGCAACGTGTACTCAAGTGAGCTAACTAAACTGGAGCGAACTCGAACTTGAACTGTCTTAAACTGTGTATAAAACTTTTATAGTGCCTCTTATGTGCCGCCACGTAATCCCTTTGTGCGGCCGCCGGTTGTCACGCCAGGGGTTATGCAACCACGGACGTCCCATCGGCGAATTGGTTACTGCGGTTTTCCGGAACATAACATTTGAATTCAGTTTTTAACATTCTCGTTTGCCTTGTTGTTATTGGTCAACCGGTTCCGCGGACAGTTGGGTGTGATCTGCATTTGTTTTATTAAGAATTACATAATTTTAACTTGACATATTCATGTATATGTCACTGAAGGAGTTTCATTTTAAAAACAATCTTCTATTTATAATAACTTTTTTTACGAACAGTTTAATTTCTCACGAACGTATATAGGAAATAAAATTGCGCAAGTAACATTATGCGTCCAATTATTTATATACATATAAATATAAAGTTATAACTAACAAGTTAACTCAACAGTTAAATTAACCAGTAAAAGCTGACGCAATAAGCGTACCGCTCGGCGACTGGTTGAATATGAGTTGAACCGCGGTTAGCCGACCAAAAAGAAAAAAAAACAAAGTCAGTGATGTGTAGTTCCTTAATTCAATTAGCGTTGCTTACTGACCGACTGCCCGTGTGTGTATGTTAGGCTGCGTATACACCTGTGACGATGTGGTCAGATTGTTTGCTTTAAAATTCTTAGTGTAAAATTATATGGTTTTTGTTTGTACAATCTCAAAAACTATAGGATAAGTCTTTGTTAAACTCCTGTGACGATGTGGTCAGATTGTTTGCTTTAAAATTCTTAGCATAAAATTATATGGTTTTTGTTTGTACAATCTCAGAAACTATAGGATCAGTTTTGTACAACTCCTGTGACGGCGTGATCAGATTATTTGCTTTAAAATTCTTAGCGTAAAATTATATGGTTTTTGTTTGTACAATCTCAGGAACTATAGGATCAGTCTGCATAAAACTCCTGTGACGATGTGGTCAGATTGTTTGCTTTAAAATTCTTATCGTAAAATTATATGGTTTTTGTTTGTACAATCTCAGGAACTATAGGATCAGTCTGCATAAAACTCCTGTGATGCTGTGGTCAGATTGTTTGTTTTAAAATTCTTAGCGTAAAATTATATGGTTTTTGTTTGTGCAATCTCAGAAACTATAGGATCAGTTTTGTAAAACTCCTGTGCGGTGTGTTACATTGTTTGCTTTAACATTCTTAGCGTAAAATTATATGGTTTTTGTTTGTACAATCTCAGAAACTATGGGATCAGTCTGCATAAAACTGCTGTGACGATGTGGTAAGATTGTTTGCATTAAAATTCTTAGCTTAAAATTATATGCTTTTTGTTTGTGCAATCTCAGAAACTATAGGATCAGTTTTGTAAAACTCCTGTGCGGTGTGTTACATTGTTTGCTTTAACATTCTTAGCGTAAAATTATATGGTTTTTGTTTGTACAATCTCAGAAACTATGGGATCAGTCTGCATAAAACTGCTGTGACGATGTGGTAAGATTGTTTGCATTAAAATTCTTAGCTTAAAATTATATGGTTTTTGTTTGTGCAATCTCAGAAACTATAGGATCAGTTTTGTAAAACTCCTGTGCGGTGTGTTATTTGTTTGCTTTAAAATTCTTAGCGTAAAATTATATGGTTTTTGTTTGTACAATCTCAGAAACTATAGGATCAGTCTGCATAAAACTGCTGTGACGATGTGGTCAGATTGTTTGCATTAAAATTCTTAGCTTAAAATTATATGGATTTTGTTTGTACAATCTTAGAAACTATAGGATCAGTCTGCGTAGAACTTTCAAAAAATTTATTTTTGGAATTTTGTACCTCAAAATGGAAAAAACCTGTCAAGCACAGTGAGTGGAACTCGTACTACGAGGGTTCCGTACACATTTAGGTATTTCTAGACATTTAATGGTACATAATATTCTTGTTAACCTATTTACATTTTTAATTTTTCGAACGAAAATATATTGCCTATTATATGTTTCACAGGCGCATATTAAAAAAAAAAAATTTTGTGATATAACTACCAATTAACGATTTTTTCCTTTATTTGTGCTGTGAAACCTAGTTTTTTGCCAAATTTCATGATTGTAAGTACTCTATAGGTTTTAATTTATTTGCGAGTGTCAAAATATTCAGCATAAAAAGCCGGGTTTTTCTTGATTGATTTCACTTAGAAATGTATTTTTTTACAAGCCAAGGGAGTGTCGATTTAAGTATTCGATATTAATATCAACTTGATACCTCCACGCGTTCCTGAGAAAAAGGGTCTTGACAGACTGATAAACGAACAACGAAGTGATCCTGTTAGGGTGTCTTTTTTTCCTTTTGACGCACGAAACTCTAAAATGGAACCTTCACGGGTTCACTTTGTTTTCTATCTGTCTGTCTGTATGTCCGACAAAATCTTTTTCTCAAGCTCTGTTAGACGTAGAAACTGAAAAATAAATAGTTATGATAACTGTGAAGTGTATATGGCGAAAATAATATTTTGATCTCTGTTTTGCGTTATACGAACACGAAGGAATAAACATTATTAAAACTCAAAGAATAAATTGGATTGGCCATTTAATTGTAATGATGAAGGATTAGCATATAACCAAAATAATTCTAGTCAAACCAAATGATAATGTATCAAGTACTCCAAACATAGCTGAACTGAACGTTTTGAAAAATCTTTATCAATGCCCTAAAAATGAGGATGTGACAGGCACTAACCAAAAATATATGAGACTGGAATAGGATTTTGGAGAAGAACAAGCCTTGCTGCAGGCCACCAAGTTACTGATGATAATAAATATTTTGACAAAGTTTAAATATGTGTACATGGATATATGATCCATGTAAATCCTGATCCTTTTTAAGTCATGAGCCAGTCTTGCCTTTAAGTACTTTAAGATCTTGAAAAAAAATTAATGTCAAAATATAAATGGTTACGCAATCTTTAAAATTTTGAGGAATAGATATTTGAGTTTTATTTTGAATTAAAACGTTGACTTAATAATGCGTTTCAGTTTTATGTGGACAACTCACAAAAAACTCATTGTTTAAAATAATATCAAATACTAAGGTCTACTACCGCGCAGTGTTGTAAGCCTATATGGTACTTCTTCTGATCTGAACCTTTAAATTTAGTACGAAGGTCTTATAGCACAAGTAATGGGACAAATCCGCAAATACGGTATGGAATCCTCAGGGTGCGAGTCCTACTCGCGCTCATCCGTCTTTTTTCATTTTATGAGTTACAGGTATATATATATATATTAGAGGAAAGCGTCTGATCAGTGTTGTGGTGAACATATATGATGCATAAAGCATTTAATGTTCTTTGATAATTTAAATAAATGTTGATGTGCTTGTTTGTGCGTGTGTGTGTGTTTGTGCATTGATCTCGTGATTTAGCGTCTACAGATCAAACCGGACATAATTTTATATTTGGAAGTATTTACCTTCAGACTTTTATCTCTTACAAAAAAACTCCCACCAATTTTTAGGTTATTTTTAATCAGAAAACGAATCAGAAGTTGACTCTAAGTGATATTATAAATGTGATTTATTTTTTTATTTATTTGTCACTTAATAACTTTGCAAATAAGCGATCAGTAACTATTAACTTATAGATGGTGTGTTTGTAAATCTTTTGTTTCCTTGTCCCTTCAGCCCTAAACCTGTCATTTCTCGAATTATTTGTGGTTTTCTTGCAATTCACATCACAGGGTACTTTTTGGCAGATATGTAAAAATTGTGTTATCAATGGGTAACAGTTTTAAATTCTTTAAATATAAAATTCTTCATCCTTAAAATATAGGTAAAATTATTAAACCAAAAAGGGAGAGAGGAAATATCTGAATAGTTTTAAACACACATTGAAGATGTATCAGCAATGCACTGCGAAAATATAATTTATAATTTTGCTATGCAACTGTTTGCGTAGTTCACGTAGTCCATGCAACTGTTCACGCAGTCCATGCAACTGTTCACGCAACTCTTGAGGCTATTCACGCAGTCAGCTAACGCGGTGAAGCCTTGCAGATAGTTTATAAACATGCTGTAAGAATAAAATAAACGAGATAATTAAATAAAACGATTGTATTTTCCTAAACTTTTGCTCCAACCGGCGAAATATAATTCTAAACGTTTCATTTTATTTGCTGCTGTAAAAGTCAAAGTTATAAGTATATATTACGTCAGCTTATCTAAAAATATGGTAAAAATAAAAAGAATATCTTAATTTAATAACTTATTTTGTTTTTTTTTAATTACAGTTTCTATGTGAAATTCAAAACTAAATGGTCATATTTGCAAAAGTATGAAGGCTTTTATATAGCGCTGTGTGCCTGCATCCTAAGGGTATAGCGCTCGCGATGTATCATATGTAACCACCCTAATGTTATATAGATCTTGGCGCGCTACAAGCTTTGATTTGGGCGGAAGGTTTGGGACAATCTAAACAGAACAACTAACTAGAACTAAAGTCTTATTTGAGAGTAATAAAATGAGTCCCAACACGAGAGTTCTGCTGTAATTAATTTAGGCGTTCCCTTAACCTTCATCTCCATCACTATATCAACCATAATATTGTCATTGAAATATAAATACGTGCAAAATTTCAAGTCAGTCAGTAAATATGAAGTCGGTGAAAATTCTATTACAGGATTTGATAGTTAGATAGCTGATATATTAAATGAAATCGTTTAAACGATAATAAGATCTGGTATAATGGTCTGGTAACACTGATCGTTGCGGGGCTCATCTGGGTGACGCAACATAGCGGAAATTCATAAGCAGGGGTAAGCGGTTGTATTTTTGAGAATGAGCGAATGAGCGTGATGGTTACTAAATGTATTTATACTCAACCAGTTTTTTTAATGTCCTGGTATTTTTCTCCGGTAATAATATCTGTATTTCAAAAGTACCCTTGACCAGGATAAAAGCAGGTTACATCTTAGCTGGAACTTGAAGTTCAGGCACGGTGACAACCTCCACAATTTTTATACACCTAGTGTGAAGTCTGCGCACTCTGTTTTTATTGTGTGAACGCACCTATCAGGTATCAAGCCTTTTAGCGAAGATATGATTGGTATAAAGTTAATCTGAATTTTAGTCTGAACTTCAAGCATCGTCGCAATGAAATCGGTCTCATTTTTGTATGAACAATTTCTGTATGAATTTCTGCATTTTTGTATGAGTATTTTGTATGAACAATTTCTTCATTTTTGTACGAGTATTTTGTATGAACAATTTCTGCATTTTTGTACGAGTATTTTGTATGAACAATTTCTGCATTTTTGTATGAGTACAATTTCATAAATTTATTTTGGCTTCTCATTCCACATTTAGAATTTCCTGAAAATATTCAACTTAAATTTCCCCTTCTAAATGATTTTATCCAAGTCATTAATCAGTCATTGAACCATTTAGTTAACATAGTATACTCGATATGGGGCTGGATAAATTTAATTTATAGCAGTAATCATAATTTCTTCTTCTCAGTCGTAAACTCTTGACAGAGTGGTCGTGGTTACTCCGATGACTTAGGTACTAGGTTGCGGGTGCTTGTACATGTCTATTCTTCATTCAGTCTTCCTGGTCTGAACTGCCTCTCCATTTCTGCCGGTTCGCTGCGCCGCGAGAGCACTCAGTCACAGTAGTTTGCGTTACTAATTTAATTTGATCCATCCATCGAGTATGTGATCGGCTTTTAGATCTCTTGACCTCTATGTGGCCCTGTAACACCAGTCTTTTGATCGAATGTTTGTTCCTGGATATGTGGCTAAAAATTTTAGTATTCGCAGTTGCACAGTCGATGAAAGTCGTTTCTTGACCTTGAGTTCCTTCAGGATAGAGTTGTTAGGGCGGAAAGCGGTCCAAGAGATCTTCAACATACACCTATAACACCACATCTTCAAGGCCATCCTATAAACAGGCAGGGACAAAGTTACAGCTCCATAGAGAAGGATTGGAAGACAAGACATTTCATGAGTCGAAGCTTAGTATTTTTAGTTATCCTCCTATCCTTCAAAATCTTATTGACCTTTTCAACCGCAGATCGTGTAATGGCGCATCTTCTCTTGATTTCTTGCTCGCAGCTGCCTGTGTTAGATATATTGGATCCAAGGTATATGTAACTCTGAACAACTTCACAGCAATCTTAATTAACCGACTTTAAATAAAAGGGAGGTTTTCAATTCGATGGGTTTGCATTTTTTCCATTAATGTACAGCTGTAACTCGGACACGCCTTGACCAATATTCATAATTCTGTTTTTGTTTGAAAGGCTTCTGTTGTAAGGTCTCATGTAAATATATTTAGGACATGCAGAAAGCTAAATAAATGGGACAAACAAATGGACCACGCATGAATTTTAGATTCGTATATTTTATAAATGTTTATGTGGTGCTCATAAGTACACATTAAGTTCTAAGATAGCTGAATAAGACATTCGTCTTCTTTATTTGTCTAAAAATTAAATATTAAAAAAAACATTAAATATTGCATTGATTTACCGCAAGTACCAATAGAAACCCCAATCGACTGGTAATTTCCATTTGCGTCATTTCCGCTTCTCGGGTAGTTAAGTTTTTTTTTTATTGTTTCAAAACGAGTAAAGTTGGGTTATTTTAAATAATTTAATTTGAATGAGTTTGAGTACTTTATTCATTAAAAACGATTTCGGGATTTTTTTCTCGTTTTAAAGTTTTTTGTTTTAAAATGGAAGGGGGTCGTCGGTATTGCAAACGATTTTGAGAATTAATATTTCGCAAATGGGGCTAAAAATGTAAAAAAAATTGTAAACAAAACCTAAACTTTATTTTAAGAGATTTCATTTACAGGTACGCAACATTTTTATTAACTACTTTGGTAAAAAAAAATTTCTGCTGCTTATTAATAGAAATCTTTATCTGGAGCAAATATCTGCAAAATTTCATTTATTTAGGTCTGATACTGTAGAAATTTGTTGATATATATATATATATATATATATATATATATATATATATATATATATATGTGTGTGTGTGTGTGTGTGTGTATGTGTGTGTGCTTGTGTGTATGTGTGTGTGCTTGTGTGTGTGTGTGTGTGTGTGTATGTCACATTATCATTGCGGGATAAAGTCACAGAGCGCATTTAGAAGAACGCCATATGAATCCAAATATATCAAATATGGCTCCTTAATGTTGTAGTTAGATCGTTGTTATAACAAAACATGTAACCTAAAAGTCATAAAACAGTGTAAAATATAAAAGTATAGTTTCTAAGTTCCATCAAAAGAGAGCCTTCTACTAAATGCGCCAAACGATTTTAATTTAGTCTGAGCAAAGCTCCAGATTGGTAAACAATAATATTTTCCAACTTTCAGTACATCACGAATTTTATAATAAATCTGTTTGATTTAAAAGTTTTTTTACTTTTATTTTATTTTTTAATTTTTTAATTTATTTTATCCACCCGATCCACTGTAACGGTACGGGAGATCCACCTTTGGCTTCTTTTATATATTTATATATTAGGCGTTTTGATTACGTTATTTAAAAAAAGAAATCAATAATTTGGATTGATAAATGGCAGACAGAAACTCCTCATTTGTGGTCTATTTTATCAATCTGAAATCAGAAGATCGTCATGTCTTATGATTTAGGCAGGCCGTACCACTGCAGCATAATCAACCTCGAACCTGGAGTTCCTCAAGTTTATGTTTTAGGAGGTAGTAACCTTACAGCGTCAGGATTTAAGGATCAAAGGTTGTATCGTCATAGAGACTTTTATAATCATATTGTTGCATTGTTATAAGTATGTGAAGCTTCATGAGAATCGGTTAAGTAGAAATAGCTTAACAATTGATCGCAAGATTTAAATCAACAACGTACGGAATGTGAAGCCTAACAAAACGGTTTCATAAAAATATTTACTTTGTAAGTAATTTTTTTGGCGTAGGACCATTGCAGAGCAATAAAAATTGTTATTAAAAGATTTTATAGTATCTATTAATGAAACAAATTGAGTCATTAGTAACTAACACCATCTATCCAATATCATGCACATTTCATTATATTAAAAAAAGAAAATTTCCAAAATATTAACGCCATCTGTTACTAATTTGATAAACTTTGTTTTATAGGATGCAGGAGCTACGTAATTTTGATATGTATTTGCAGCACAGTTTCTACGGTGCCCTTTCGTCTATGTTTTCATCTTAAAACGTTGTGACCAATTGATATTTTTAAATTTTTTTTGGAGTTAAATTATATTATTTAAAAGGCAGGAAATATAACGCAATAATTCAAGAGACAGGTAATAATATTTAAGAGGAAACCATTTGAGAGTAAGGCGTTGGTGCTTCCTTCCAATAACAAAGGAAACTGTTAGAAGTTTCAATCGATTGTAAAACAATAACAGTTCTTTAGTAGGAATCGACATCTGCGGTCGATGTTGCGCGTGCTTATCTCCGTCTCTACATCTAACGTCGGATGCCGATACAATCACTTAATGCTATTCCACAATAAATCTAACGGGTATCGCGAGATCGGAGAATGTTTTCGATTGAGTAACGAGGTGAAGTCGCTTGTTGTGATTGATATTGGCGGAAGTCAAGTGGTGTTACGCGGGTCAGTGAATGCGAGGTCGCAGAAAGCGATGGAATTGTAGGAGAGGTCAAAATATAGTCGACGTAGAACGATTCCAGAGTATCAAAATGAAACTGTGCTTATTTGGCCAACAATGAAGAATATTTAACAATATTTTAATTGCGAAAGTAAGTTTGTTTGTTACCTGATAATTCAGTAATTATTTTATAAATTACTACCAAAGAAAAGCTCAAATTCGCACTGGCCATGGACAAATATGCAACTCATCAAAATTATTATTTTATGTGTACGCCTCACGTACTAGCATAAGTTAGAAATAATGTATCCAAATATTTGACATGATGAACACAAATAATCCCATTGCCTAAAAAAGAAAGGCGAATCTTTTGTCTATACCAAAACGTCAAGATAGAGACGTGATTAGTGACAATTCTATATCAAATGTTTGTTATCAATTGTATAAGACGTGTATGAAAATATCGAGTATTTATTTCTAACAAATAGAAAAATTATGCACTATTAAATGAAACTACGGGATGTAGTATTATTTCTGCTTTCTTTAAGTTCTTTACTACGACCTAGGTTCCGTTGTATTACAACATCTTCAGGTGGGCTGTTAGTAAAGATCTTTGCTAATAGTTCACCTGAAGATGTTGTAATACAATGACACCTAGGTCGTAGTAAAGAAATTAAAGAAAGTAGAAATAATACTACATCCCGTAGTTTCATTTAATTGTGACAATTGAATTTCTATATTAAACTGTGCTCTTTTTAAATTTAACTCTTATTAAATTTGACTCTTATTAGATTTGACTCTTATTAAATTTGACTCTCATTAAACTTGACTCTTATTAAATTTGGTTCCTATTAAATATATCTCATATTAGATTTGACTCTTATTAAACTGTGCTCTTTTTAAATTTAACTCTTATTAAATTTGACTCTTATTAGATTTGACTCTTATTAAATTTGACTCTCATTAAACTTGACTCTTATTAAATTTGGCTCCTATTAAATATATCTCTTATTAGATTTGACTCTTATTAAACTGTGCTCTTTTTTAAATTTAACTCTTATTAAATTTGACTCTTATTAGATTTGACTCTTATTAAATTTGACTCTCATTAAACTTGACTCTTATTAAATTTGGCTCCTATTAAATATATCTCTAATTAGATTTGACTCTTATTAAACTGTGCTCTTTTTAAATTTAACTCTTATTAAATTTGACTCTTATTAGATTTGACTCTTATTAAATTTGACTCTCATTAAACTTGATTATTTTTAAATTTGGCTCCTATTAAATATATCTCTTATTAGATTTGACTTTTATTAAACTGTGCTCTTTTTTAAATTTAACTCTTATTAAATTTGACTCTTATTAGATTTGACTCTTATTAAATTTGACTCTTATTAGATTTGACTCTTATTAAATTTGACTCTTATTAAACTTGATTATTTTTAAATTTGGCTCCTATTAAATATATCTCTAATTAGATTTGACTCTTATTAAACTGTGCTCTTTTTAAATTTAACTCTTATTAAATTTGACTCTTATTAGATTTGACTCTTATTAAATTTGACTCTCATTAAACTTGATTATTTTTAAATTTGGCTCCTATTAAATATATCTCTAATTAGATTTGACTCTTATTAAACTGTGCTCTTTTTAAATTTAACTCTTATTAAATTTGACTCTTATTAGATTTGACTCTTATTAAATTTGACTCTCATTAAACTTGATTATTTTTAAATTTGGCTCCTATTAAATATATCTCTTATTAGATTTGACTTTTATTAAACTGTGCTCTTTTTTAAATTTAACTCTTATTAAATTTGACTCTTATTAGATTTGACTCTTATTAAATTTGACTCTCATTAAACTTGACTCTTATTAAATTTGGCTCCTATTAAATATATCTCTAATTAGATTTGACTCTTATTAAACTGTGCTCTTTTTAAATTTAACTCTTATTAAATTTGACTCTTATTAGATTTGACTCTTATTAAATTTGACTCTCATTAAACTTGATTATTTTTAAATTTGGCTCCTATTAAATATATCTCTTATTAGATTTGACTTTTATTAAACTGTGCTCTTTTTTAAATTTAACTCTTATTAAATTTGACTCTTATTAGATTTGACTCTTATTAAATTTGACTCTCATTAAACTTGACTCTTATTCAATTTGGCTCCTATTAAATATATCTCTTATTAAATTGTATTCTTATTGATTTGGATCCTTATTAAATTTGACTCTTGTCGAATTTGATTCTTATCAAATTGAACTCTTATTTGCCTTTGAAGACCATATATTGGGATAAATAATTATGCAGTGAAAAGTAAGTTTATATAGTAATTCACGATAATTATTTTTTTTCAACTTTTAGGTAAAATTAATATGTACCAAAGTAAAGAAAATATTTTTTTTTTAAATACTTAACAGTTGGTAGTTTTTTTAGTTACCATCATTTTAATTCATTCGCCAAAATTCAGTTGCTAGCTGAACAAAAGGCTGAATGTCGTTCTTTTTTATAACCTACCAGAAAACATTCTATTAGTTTATATCCTAGCAGAACTGACGCCTTTAGTAACGTCAATGTAATATTTAGAAATAGACAAGCCGACAAAATCCGGGATGTCATTTATTATAATATTCGAGACAAAGGTGTTCTATTTCGCTAGGTCTATAATATAATATTGTTTTCTGATAACCGTTCTTGATATAATATTGATACGAGTGGGACGAAACAAATCGTACACTTCGTTTTTACATTCCGACCGAATGGAATAATTTTTTGTCACCCGTTTCTACATTCATATTAATCATACAAAAGAAGCTATACGTCGACCGGGGCATGGACAATTTAGACGCGTTGACAAGTGTGGGGCGGTAGCGCAGCCCATAGACTACTTATTGTTGACAGGACGACTCTGATGGCGGTGGCAAACAAAAGTGCGTAGGTTTATGGTAATGTTCTCTATTATTAAATAAATTAGACCAGGTTAGTGTTATGGAAAAAAAAGTAGTGAATAAAAAAAGTTGCTAGGAAATAACTCGGTTGTAAGAGAGGAACGAGAAAGTGGATTTTTAATAGATAGGCGCGTGTATGTCAAAGGCTTTAAGTGTTATTGGGGAATAAATTTCCCTTAGCAAAAGTCGTAATTGTATTGGTTCTTGATATTAAAAGAAAAAATTACCTGTTTTTTTTTGTTGTGTATTTATGCACAAAGTGTCATTTTATATTTGTATTTATTCCTAAAATAATAACAAAGATAGGAAGTAATTTTATGCAGTATCACTGTCGTTATTTAGATTATGTATTGACAAGCTTTTTGCTCGCGACTTAGCTTGTGTGAATTTCTTTTCGAAGTGAAACTTCTTAGACGACGATTGTATAATCGATAAGTGGACAAGAATAGAGAGTAAAATTTTAAGGTCGCGTCACGTTTGGATACATTTCGTTACATGAGAGAGAAGAAAGGTATGATGTAGAACCCATAAAAGTTTCATATAAATATTTTGAATGTTAATGAAAGAGATATATTCGGGTTAATATGCTTTATTACAATGGAAAATTTCATATTTCTGCGTTAAGCGGTTTCCCAGAAAAGCAACTGTGATAGACAGACAGGTTGAGCGATCTTGATAATGTTCCGTTTTTCCTTTTGAGATATGAATTTTTTTTAATTTAAGTGAGGGTGAAAACTTTTTTCTTGCACTGCAACGAGTAAAATAACACAGGACAGATTTTTCAAAATGAAATTCAGTTTCTTTTTACCAGTTTTCGTTGCTAAGTCGCATTTTTGAAATATTTTTTTAGCTGCATATTTGAGCACTGCCCTTTCAGCTCTCAAATCATCTTTATGCAATCTTTTCCTCTTTCCAATTCTTCAACCGTGGGCTCGACAAATCTAGAATTGTTTCGGAAAATGTTTCGGTTAATTTACATCAATAATCTTGAGGAAGATGGCAATTTAGGTACCGTGTCTTATCCGTTATCAATTGAAATTATTCGGTTAATGTACATCAATAATCTTGAGGAAAATGGCAATTTAGGTACCGTATCTTATCCGTTATCAATTGAAATTATTCGGTTAATGTACATCAATAATCTTGAGGGAAATGGCAATTTAGGTACCATATCTTATAAGTATCATGATATACGCTTGCACAGTTTTTAGAACTCTGTAGTCAACCCCTTGTTATTTCATCATATACGTGTGCGCCTCTATCTGCCATACCCTCATAGATCCTGCAATTTTATACCTATGTATATACAATTTTACAAGTATATTCTCCAGATAAAGATCTTAATTAATATGTACTTCATCGTTTTCATACCAACTTTTTTACCTAAAGTAGGTTCCGTTCACGACTTCCAGTTTTTTACTCCCATTTACGAGCATTAAAATTATTTACAATGTGCTCCCCTCATTTTATTTCCAAACAAGACTATATGCTATATAAAACTTAGAAAAAACTCGAAAATGAGTTTTGGTGTATATTATAAAATAAAATTATTTTGAGTAATCCAACTTCATTAGATTTGGAACTATTAAAAAAGATATTAGTATGCGGAAATAACAAAGATCGACATTACTAGACGACTGAGCTTGCTGGTGTAATGTATTAACTGAAGTTACACACGCCAATTGTCATTGTTTCCATTGTTTTTGGAAGTAATGTTTCGCAATGTGTCCACTTGAAAAAATTTAACGTAAAAAGTTTTCAAATATTGAATATAATTGGCGTACATTTTGTGGAAATTCATTATCATTTAATTTTTATTCACAACTAAATGAAACTAAGTGATGTAGTATTATTTTTATTTTATTTAAATTCTTAACCACGGACCTAGGTTTCGTTATATGACAACATTTTCAGGTGGGCAATTTAAACAGATCAAATTGGTAAAGATTAATCTTTATAAATTCGTTATATGACAACCTGAAGGCGTTGTCATATAACGAACCTAGGTCGTGGTTAAGAATTTAAATAAAATAGAAATAATATTACATCACGTTGTTTCATTTAGTTGTGAATAAAAATTATGTAAAACGTTTTATTTATGACAAGACAATATTGTGGAATTTACAAATTTAATGTGAACAACGTGTGAATATAAATTTAGAGTGATCACCTTCAGGTGACCGCTCTAAATTTATATGTACACCTAGTTTTGTTCTATGGAAGCTATAATCTCATTTTACTTGAGTGGATTCAAGAATTAATATGAAACACGTGTGAATGCAAGTTTGGGTTCTTCCCCCAGAAGACTTGGGCAGTGGAAGGATCAATGACTTTACAATATAGTTAGTAGACTTTTCAAGGTTCATCAGTATTTAGAATGCGCCATAAATTGCTTATTGTCGTATTATTAAGAGTATTAATAATATTTTAATTGTATTTAAAGTATCACCGCTCGATATTCGGCTTAATCCTTGAACAATTTCTGCAGGTACGCATTTATTAACTTAACAAGCTGTCGGACGTTGCATTATTTAAACAAAATGTACCTGTAATGTGAGCTTCTGTTAAATTCTGCTTCTTCCAAACACTAAGAGCATTTTAATATTTACTTAACTTTAAACAGTCGATATTGCGTTTCAATCAACAATATCGATTTTTCATATCGACGTAACACTTCCCAACTCATTTGATGATTTGGGGCGGCGGGTTCCACCCCACCAACTCGTGCTGCCGCAATTTGCGGGGCTCATTTTACTCGCTTACGGTACGAAGAGAATATATCTATCATCGATATATCAATATATCTATATTTTTATTAATCTAAGGGCAGGACTGCATTATCTTTTCTTTCACAAACGTTTAATGTCATATTATTCGTATTTAAGCGGTTCTTGGAAAATTTAACATAGCGCACGAGAATACAAGTTCGAGCGATCCCATACATATTTAATGTTAAGTGAATTTATTTTGTTATGCAAGTGTTTTTTATATAATAGAGTAAGGGATGGTGAACACACATTCGGCTGCTAGCTTTCATCATATTAATTACACGTTTAATTATTCTCTAGACGACATATAATTTATTATAACCGTATTAAAAAAAATATTACTGTAAAATCAATAACAAACAATTTGAAAATTTGCCATTAGCTACACCATTCATTACGCTATTCGCTACAAAGTTCATTACGCTATTCACAAGATCATTCGCTGTAAAGTTCATTACGTTATTTGCAAAGCCATTCGTTACAAAGTTCATTACGCTATTCGCAAGTTCGTTTGCTACAAAGTTCATTACGTTATTCGCAAGGTTATTCGCTACAAATTTCATTACGCTAGTGTATTTAAGATAAATTGATATGAATTATCAAAATATGTTTAATTAAAAAGAAATACAGAAGACGAACCGTAAACGCATGTTCAACTGTTAGGAACTTAGAATCCTTTTTCAGCTACCATGGATCTTTATAGGCACGTATAAGTACGACATAAGATTTAAGAAAAAATGTTTTAATAAAGAGCAAAATAAGGTTTTAAAATACAGAACGCAGGTGCAGAAGCTATATCATCATTGCTTGTTGCGTCCAAAATATTGGACGGTATATCTGAAGTGGATAAACCAGAGCCGTTGCATTCCTAGGACTTATGTAACGAGCAGAGGTATCTCGTGGGCACGTAGAGCCCATACATAACTGTATTGCCCATTAACGAGTAGCGGCGTCCCGCTCGCCCGTGCAGCCGTCTCGCTCTATTATGTCTAGTGCAGCATCCCCGGCTCATTGGTTTCGTTATATTCCCTTTTGTGGATGCGCTGTGCTCGTATTTATAGGTGGAGAGGATTAGTTTTTGGAAATGTTTGATTTATTATTGTGCCATTATTGTTAGTCGCTTTGGTAATTGTTTCGATAGAGAATAGTGAAGTTCGCGGCAATTTATATAGACTTTGATGTGTTTGTAAAAAAATGCACGTGTCTATAACTAAATAAATTTAAAAAATGTACTTAATTTTTATTCACAACTAAATTAAATTACGTGGTGTAGTATCATATCTACTTTATTTAAATTCTTAACCACAACCTAAGTAGCGTTGTATGACAACATCTTTAGGTGGGCAATTTTATGAGATTAACTCGTAGAAATTTCGTTGTATAACGACATTGTCAGGTAGACACTTTGAAGAAATTACTCTTCAAGTTGAAGATGTTGTCATACAATGAAACCGAGGTCGTGGTTAATAATTTAAAGGGTTTTTCTTCTAGAGTTTACTCCTTAAGAATAGTTATTAATTTAAAGGGTTTTTCTTCTAGACTTTACTCCATAAGAATCGATTTTCATATATAGCGTTCAGTATGAAGTTTTATGCGGAGTGAAATCAGAAGTTCGGAGCGTACAAAGTTCAGAGCTTTAAAAAAGTGTAACTGTTTGATGATCTTTCCGCGCAACATTTCTGTGCACTGTTCGAGTGAGATATCAATATGTTTATTTGGCATTTTCTTATGGTGTAATCGCAATGACGGAGTGTGACACACATAGTTTACTATCGTTTGTTTATGTCTAGATGTAATCATTAAGTGTCATTTTATGTGAATATTTGGAGTCTTCTATCCTACAAAATTAAAAAGTCTCCTTTAATTTTAACTTCTTAGTCTGACGTTACTAAATGTTTTTAATTTTGTAGTATAAATTTGATCTTATTCATTTGTGTTTTACTTAAAAATAATTATATTTTCTGCATTTTTTTATTAAAGAATTTTTCATTTACATTAAATGATATTAATATTTATATTTATATAAAGTGTTACCTAATTTATACATTCCTGGATAATCGTACTTAAGAAGTAAACTCCAGTCGAGCGTCGGAGCTGACACGCACATTTTTTTCCTTTGAGGTATTGGAGCCGAAAAATACCAGTTTAGTGAGTACTTCAACGCAAATTTATTTCAGCCACCTTACTATAGTAAATGGTGTGAGCAACCGACTATAATTTTATTTATTTCTGCAAAAGATATACTAGGCGATATGTTTAAACACTGGAAAATTTGTTATTTTTAATATCTTAATGGAAACACTTACGTACCCATTAATGTTTTATTTTTTATAAGCACCTGAATATATATAGAAACTACGACACGAGGACGAGAATCGAGAGTAAAATTTTAAAGTCACGTCACGTTTAGGCACATTTCGTTACATGACAGAGAAGAAAGATATGACGTAGAGAGAAATAGAAAGAGAGCTATATATTCTGACGATATGGAAGTCGAAAGAGAGCGATGTATACACAAAGATACAAAGCGATTTAATAAGATAGTGGCGCCCGTGCGCGCGTTGTAGATGTACGCCTCGGACTCTACATATGAACAGCCGAGGTACCACGCATACGTTGTGTTAATAATATTTATCATTGTGTTTTGTAGTTATTTATGTTTGTGTCCTATGATTGTTTGATTATATCCGTGAAAAGTTATTTTAATTGATAATTGTCTATGTAAATTTATATGTGGATTTCATTAAATGTTTAAGTCGTTTTGTAATGACATTTTATAATTTTTAATATAGTATTAAAATCTTCATATACGAATTTAGTTCAATATGTGAACTTACACTTAACATATTCTCTCCCTTACCATATACTTACAAATCGAGATTTAGATCAGCAAAAAGTTTCACTTCTGTCATGTACACCGCGTTCCATATGATTTTTTTCTTATTAAATGAATGTCAATACTTTAGCCATTTCAAACTAATGAAAAATGGCCAACGTGAAATGGGCGAAAACGGCAGTGTGATATATGAATAATTTTAAAATTCATGACATTTTATGAGTTTTATTAATATAATAAATACGATAATAAAACCATAATATAAGTTTTTGTAATTACCGTGCGTTGAAATCAGAAAGACTTCATGCTTAGTAAAATTTATCTAATACGGATATCTGTTCAATACTGTAATACGTCTACGTTAAAGATATCGTTCAATATAATAGTATGTATTTTTATTTACGACGATTTTGGAGAGGGCCGAATCCGAATCCTCTCATCATTCTGAAGGTAAAATGTTTTTGGTGAATCTGAAAAACGCAACTGAAAATGACATTACTTTCAAAGTTCGAAATGGAAAAAAATTAAATTTCTCATCATAATATAACTTCATTATATTTATTGCATCCAATTATGCTACAGACAGAAAAGTAAAAATTTTGAAAAATACAGAAAAGCTTTTTTCGTATTAAATATAGTATTGTTAGCAATAAGTACATTTTTTTCATAATTTTCATTATAGATGTGATTCAAAATATTATTCTGAAACTAAAAGAAATAAAGTAAATTGAATCAAAATTATCAAAATATCTAATTTTTTCTTTCTTTTTATTATTCAAAATAATGGTGTAATAATAATGCAATTCCCGTCGTTGGTCAATATATACTATCATCATCATCATCATCATCATATATATTAATACGCTAAGGTTAAGATGTTACACTCCCTTTTTAGAAAAAACCTCACAACTAATCGACATAAATTATATATCATTTTATAGATAATTGCTTGCTCTACCGGCATCCACAACTAAACAATTTATTATTGCTATTGTTTTTGCAAATTAATTAATTATTAAAATTATATACACAAAACGGCAATGCTGCCATCTAACGGCTCAACGTCAATATGATTGACGGTCGGTAAAATTTTTGTTTAATTTCAAATCCACTCACGTATAAATAAAGTGGCGCTTTAGCTCAATGCTTTTGATACTTGCGCCTCTATATGTCAATTTTAGTAAAATATTTGTTTGATCTGTCATCTGAGCTTCATAATGGAATAAATAATGCGAAGACTTCGCACGGGTCACGCTAGTAGTATTTTATTTTCTTCGTCAATATTTTTTATTTACTAAAATAATCACTAGATAAAAAGTTTTAAAAAGAGGTAACAGAAGCAAAATATTCAGATGCTAATAAAAATGTATGAGAATTAGAATATAAATATATGTCATTTCATTAATTTTACAAATTGCGAGCAGTTACAGAGATTGTATGAATCGAAAAGTCTTTAAATATCAAAGAATAAACAAAGCAAAGGTCTAAAAATACGGGACTAACAGTGAATGTACTCGCTTTTACGCATTGTCACAGTGACGGAGTACTCGAATACCGTTAATGCCGTAATCTCCGATCGGATTTAATGGCAGATGCTGATATCTGGGTTCGTGGTTATTAATTATGACGTTCATCTGTAATACTAATGATGTAACGTTTGCCCGTTGTGACATAGATAATTTTGAATGTAAGGAATGTATGGGTTGAAAGCTGTGTTTTTGAAATAAAATTCCTAACAAATTTAATTATATGTATATTTGTTGGTTTAAAATATGGATGTTGCGATTATTATCAATAATGATGCAAGCTTTGCTCAAAAGGTCTTGCAAAAATATGAAGGTTACTTATAATTAAATAAAAAAGGAGTATTTTTTCAAGATATTAGCTCAACAGTCATCGCTTTATTCTATAAAAATGGCGAACAGTGCAAACTGTGGTCTTCGAATGTTGGTTTTTTTATTATTTTAAGGCAGTGCATCAGCCAAGTTAGGAAAATTAAAAAAGACGTACGCTGACTATGCTTATATTTGCACGAAGCATTTCAATCAATATATATTTGAGCGACAAGCTCCCCCCCCCCCCCAATTTACTAAAAGCGTTGACATGCCACCAAAAACATAATTATGCCTAAGGAGCCAAGTTCGGCACAAAGAACAAGTGGGTTTGCCGATAAAAGAATTGAGATCTGTATGGTCATCGAGTACTATTAAATCTGCTTCAAAGTTACTCACAGAAATATACAACATTGTTTAATGCAACAGGCATAATAAGCAATTACAACAAATAAAGTTAATCTTAAATTAAATTGGAACATTCATCTACAATAGAAACGATAATCCAACCGCAAGAAATCGTTTGTAATGCACTACAGACCGCTTGACTATAAAATAATTTCAAACGTTCGATAGCACAATAAAGATAAGAACAATAAACGAAACGTCAAAGTGACAGGTCGCGCCACACGCTCCAGTGAGGCCAATATGGCGGACGCCGGCAAAATGGCGACGAGAATCTGAAGTCAATGCTGCGTGTCGCTAGTGTTGTAAAGTCAAATTAAATTATCGAAATGAGATTTTAAAGTATATATGTCTTAAGTTTATATTGAGTTTGAGAAACGTAGTGTTAATGTTTGTATTGCCAGTGAAATTTGGGTTAATTTATAAAATATGTTTTCTATTTTACATAGATATTACGAAAATAAAATTTCAAGAGAGGTTTCGTGAAAAGAATACTTTATTAATTACTTAGTCAATAAAAAAATATTTGATATGTTAAGTCAAAAGATGTCAAAATAATTAGAGAGAACAGGCTTCTCTCTTCTTCTCTATTTAAAGATATATTTTATATAAAGATATATTACACGAAAGTTAGTCCTGGATAATAGAAAAAATAATCATAAATTGCAGAATATTTATATAAAGATTATACATGATTATACAGAATATTTATATAAAGATTATACATGTTTCATTTAAAAATCGATCAAAAGTATATTGGAACACGCTCAAAGGTTTCATGCTTTTTTACATACTTTAAAATTGTTAATACAAGTTACAAGAGTTCATATTAATTAACAATATAATCTAATGATATTATCAACACTATTTAATTTTATTCAATCTATGGTTAAAAACTATGGTTAGGCGAGCACAAATTGGATTTTAAAACTTAATATTACACATAATGAGCACAAACATTCAAAAGGTAAACATAACATTAGTCTTATTTTGAAAGATCTATTCAATGACACACAATTCGATTACCGTAACGAATAAAAATTTCCCCCTATATATATATATATATATATATATATATATATATATATATATATATATATATATGTATCTCATACGCTCTTACATAAGCACAGCAAGCAACCGTAGCGTACCATGGTAAAGAACTAATTGTATACCAAACATCCACGATAAACAGGAATGTCATGTCATTACGGAATGTCATGTCACTACGGAATGTCATGGCACTACGGAAACTTACTTTATTTTGTTGTATTAAATCGATATATCTAAATAAAAAAATATTCCTGCTATGAACCTTAGGGGTAGCTAGACATTGAAGGTTGAAGCGATGCCATTGACGCTGGATCACTATTTAAGTTCGGGTCGGTGACGCTGAATCGGATAAACTCGGCAACATTCGACATCAGCCAAACGAGTTCACCTTTCAGGAGTACGAGTAAGTTTTTAATAACGGTAAAAGAGAATTTATTGAATAAACGAATATACAAATCTAAAGCAAAAAATGATTATAAAAAGAATATTCATAACATTTATTTCATGACACTGCATTACGTTGGGGTAATTTATATTAAATAAAAACATTATTTTTGACAAAAAATGATTATAAAAACAATATTCAAAACATTTATTTCATGACACTGCATTATGTTGTGGTAATTTATATTAAATAAAAACATTATTTTTGACAAAAAATAATTATAAAAACAATATTCATAACATTTATTTCATGACACTGCATTATGTTGTGGTAATTTATATTAAATAAAAACATTATTTTTGACAAAAAATAATTATAAAAACTATATTCATAACATTTATTTCATGACACTGCATTATGTTGGGGTAATTTATATTAAATAAAAACATTATTTTTGACAAAAAATAATTATAAAAACAATATTCATAACATTTATTTCATGACACTGCATTATGTTGGGGTAATTCATATTAAATAAAAACATTATTTTTGACAAAAAATAATTATAAAAACAATATTCATAACATTTATTTCATCACACTGCATTACGTTGGGGAAATTTATATTAAATAAAAACATTATTTTTGACAAAAAATAATTATAAAAACAATATTCATAACATTTATTTCATGACACTGCATTATGTTGTGGTAATTTATATTAAATAAAAACATTATTTTTGACAAAAAATAATTATAAAAACTATATTCATAACATTTATTTCATGACACTGCATTATGTTGGGGTAATTTATATTAAATAAAAACATTATTTTTGACAAAAAATAATTATAAAAACAATATTCATAACATTTATTTCATGACACTGCATTATGTTTTGGTAATTTATATTAAATAAAAACATTATTTTTGACAAAAAATAATTATAAAAACAATATTCATAACATTTATTTCATGACACTGCATTACGTTGGGGTAATTTATATTAAATAAAAACATTATTTTTGACAAAACATAATTATAAAAACAATATTCATAACATTTATTTCATGACACTGCATTATGTTGGGGTAATTTATATTAAATAAAAACATTATTTTTGACAAAAAATAATTATAAAAACAATATTCTTAACATTTATTTCATGACACTGCATTATGTTGGGGTAATTTATATTAAATAAAAACATTATTTTTGACAAAAAACAATTATAAAAACAATATGCACAACATTTATCTCCATGACACTGCGCTATTTATTTACCGCGTGAATTTATTCATCCATTTGGCGATTTTTTTTTCTCCATCACTCAACTCACGCTCGCAATTTAATCTATATTCTATTGTGTAAGTTATAACAAACAAAAACATTATTTTTGACAAAAAACCATTATAAAAACAATATGCACAACATTTATCTCCATGACATTGAAGCCACCTTGCGCCGCGCTCTTTATTTACCGCGCAAATTTATTTATCCATTTGGCGATTTTTTTCTCTATCACTCAAGTCATGCTCGAAATTTAATCTATATTCTATTGTGTAAGTTATAACAAACAAAAACATTATTTTTGACAAAAAACCATTATAAAAACAATATGCACAACATTTATCTCCATGACATTGAAGCCACCTTGCGCCGCGCTCTTTATTTACCGCGCAAATTTATTTATCCATTTGGCGATTTTTTTTCTCTATCACTCAATACACACTCGCAATTTAATCTATATTCTATTGTGTAAGTTATAACAAACAAAAACATTATTTTTGACAAAAACAATTATAAAAACAATATGCACAACATTTATCTCCATGACATTGAAGCCACCTTGCGCCGCGCTCTTTATTTACCGCGCAACTTTATTTATCCATTTGGCAATTTTTTTTCTATCACTCAATTCACACTCGCAATTGAATCTATATTCTGTGGTGTAAGTTATAACAAACAAAAACATTATTTTTAACATTTATTAGACGAATCTACAATATAGATGAACAGAAACAACGGATGGAAATTTCCCATTCATCTAGGAATAAGAAGTAGGCAAAGCTCTATGAAAATCATAATTACAACTTTGAATCAGCAAATTATTACTACAATTAGTATGCTCCCGCAATTCAGGTATATTAAGTAATTATACCGTGTACTTAATACATAGGTTCCATATTGCCTCTACTCTGGTATTTCCTGGTAACTTAGTTAAAGTGGACTCACTTAAGTTTAACAATTGTCGTGATCTAACTTGATGTTTGTCCGATACGTAGTTCTCTGTAGTCGCGAGATACTGGGAATTATTTGTAGCGTTTCTTTTTACGTAATAGATGACGGGTTATATTCTTATCCAGTGGTTTGCTGTTCAATTTGTCGCTGCGACCAGTTGGGTGCGAATTTTTTAAACTTTTAACAAAACTTATATTTTTGTCAATCTTCAGTGCTATTTGCTTTTAAAAATGAGTTTTTTTTTCTATTTTTTCTTATATTCTGGTAATATTTATTGACAATTAAATGAAAATACGTGATGTAGTATTATTTCTACTTTCTTTAAGTTCTTTACTACGACCTAGGTTTCGTTGTATTACAACATATCCAGGGGGGCTATTAGCAAAGATCTTTGCTAATAGCCCACCTGAAGGTATAACTAAAGAAGTAAAGAACTTGAAGAAAGTAGAAATAATACTACATCACGTAGTTTTATTTAATTGTCAATAATGAATTTCTACAAAATTTACGCCAAATATATTCAATATTTATTGAGATTATGAAAAAAGATAAATATGATTTTGTTAAGATTGTCTTTTTTTCGATATTTTATCGGTTAAAGTTAAAAACAAGAAAACAAATAGGCCGTAAATAACAATAAATATAAATTTGAAAAAGGTATATTTATGAACGCCAGAGGTCAGTATGGAAAAGTATTTATTTTTCAGTAAATATGATCGCAGAGTAGATTAAATTTATCAAATTTAACATAATGTCCATTCTAATTGAAAGTAATTTTACTTATTATGTTCAAATGAGGAAGAGGTTTTTGATCCAATTTGAATGAATTTTTAAGTAGGCATACCCAGGCATGGCTTCCATATGAACGTAAACTTTAATCTTAAAAGGATTCTTTGAAAGTTAAAGTTTATTTCAACTTAAGTTACCTAAAACATCGGTCCTTTCTTGTATAAAAAAACAAGGTAGTTCCAGCCAAAAACAGAAAAAAACTATTTATAGTTTTTACATAAAGTTTAGAATGTTGTCCTAGTTTTTATATAACATTTTTCACATTTATTAAAAAAATGTGGTGAGTTTAAACGAGTCATTTTTTCAGCCTAAAACGTATTTAATTCAATTTATTTACGGCGCCAAGAAGCATCAGAATCGGTTTTAATTTTTTTTAGATTTTTTGGTTATTTTTAAATTTAAAAATGGAGCTGTCAATTTAAATTATTTCCAAAAAAAATATGTATGGGTCAAACAATCTATTGCTTCAGTGAGGTCGAAAAACTCATGGCGATTGAAGTTTGGTGACTCTGTCGAGGACAAAATCTGGCAAATCAATATATTTAAAGGATTCGGAAGAAAATATAAAAAAAATTTAAACTAAAATGCTATAGTTAATTTTAATTTCGGTCAGCAATTTGTAATTAATTTTTTTGTCACCCAAAGAATTTTTTTATTTACGCAAAGCAACGTTCTATAAAATTTTTTTTGAGTTTTACTACAGTTCTACATAAATTTTCTAAGAATATACGACATATAAGCTCGTTCTTTCCCATCCCTTTCATACTCGTTCGTTTCCTTCTCATCCCTATGTACGCCATTTTCTCAGTGAATGGATCATTTTCCGGTTTTCCTTAATGGATAGGTCTATTTACGAGAAAGATTCATGGATGTTTAATTTATGAATATTTCAAAATTACCCAACCTGTGACGATGAAAGTCGACGAAGCCAGAGAAAAACATTCGCTGCAGAGGTATCTTAGCGAGCGCTCCTCACATCGATAGAGATATACGGAAACGAGGTATGATAATACTGATATTCTCAAAAGTACTGTCATAGCACCCGCGGCTGAGTATGTGTACATTTTACATAAAATCTAGATTCTTTGCTAATATCCCACCTGAAGATGTTGTAATATAACGAAACCTAGGTCGTGGTAAAGAAATTAAAGAAGTAGTTTCATTTAATTGTAAATAATGAATTTCTACAAAATTAACGCCAAATATATTCAATATATAAAATCTAGAATAAACGTTTCACTGTTTAAAAAAACATCATTTTTCGACTCAGTTTTCAGAGACTATTGTGCAATATTGTCTTAATCCTTATCAAATTTAAGTTTAAAGTGATTTTCCTCAGCTTATACAAATTAATTTTTTTTTATACACCGTGATTTTCTAACCAATACTTTAAAAATTATAACGGTATAAATAAAATTATACGCGAATTTTCACGCACTGTAATGTATGGAAAGTATTTTCCTACACTCGGGAAACCGGGGTGAGTCATTATATAATTTATATAATACTATACTTCATTCCATTTCAAAAGAGAATGTTTGTAAACAAAGGAAAATTACAGTTCGGGTGTTGTCAATCTTTTTCTTGTATTCACGTTAGTAATATAATATGGATTTATTCAGTATTTATGTGATAAAATCATTCACAATTATATAAACAATTGTGAACCTTAAAATACCTGGGAATAAAACCAGGGTTAGTCAATAATTGAAAATATACTGGCAAATAAGTGTAAAAGCTTAGCTACTATAAAAACACTGTCGTACTGTGTTTGTGTTATTGTATAAAATAATATGTGGAAACACTTACTTTGAAATAAAATACTATGTCACAATGTTTTTTTATATTTTTTACTGTAAATAACTGATATAAGTTTAATTCATTTGTTATCTGTCTCGTTTAAGCGTCACACTTGAGTCTTCTTCTTCTTGGTTAGCACTACATCCCGTTACAGGTCAAGGCTGTCTCGACAGGCTTTCTCCAGCGGTTCCGGTTAGCTGCAACCAGCGTTGAATTTTTAAAAGTTTAAAATCATTCTCCACACAATCGATCCATCTTGTGCGAGGTCTGCTTCTTTTTTTGGTGCCCTCCATATTAGCAAAGGTCAGTTTCTTGACAGGGTTGTTGTCTTCTAATCTAAAAATGTACCCAATCCACCTGACACTTTACTGACTCGGACACTATTTGGTTATCTAAATTTTCTATAAATTTCATGATTAAACAAAATTCTTCATTTGTTATTTTCCCCATTTGTCACACTTGAGTAACAATTGAATATACTTCAAATTGAAACTGACTTATTGAAGCTATTTCACTCTAATGCATTATAAAGTAAATGAAGTGTCACGAATAGCATATATGGGTATAGACTTCATAGGTACGTCTCAAAATAGTGAATATTTTTCCAAAAAGTTTTATACCTCTGAACTTTGCGTAATCGACAGCTAGAGTTGTCCATTTTTGTACTTTCGCAATTCATATTAGTAAAATCACGGTGTGATATTCATATTTAAAACATTATTTAGCGTGAACATTTATTAAATTAATGTAGTAATTATAGTACATGGTTTAATAATTTTATGGATGAAATAAAATGAGTTTCGTTAATAGTTGTCAGGGTTGCCCATTTTTGTGCTTTTGCAAATCATATTAGTAAAATCACGGTGTGATATTCATATTTATAACATTATTTAGTGTGAACATTTATTAAATTAATGTAGTAATTATAGTACATGGTTTAATAATTTTATGAATGAAATAAAATGAGTTTCGTTAATAGTTGTCAGGGTTGCCCATTTTTGTGCTTTTTGCAATTCATATTAGTAAAATCACGGTGTGATATTCATATTTATAACAATATTTAGTGTGAACATTTATTAAATTAATGTAGTAATTATAGTACATGGTTTAATAATTATATGAATGAAATAAAATTAGTTTTGTTAATAGTTGTCAATTGATTGAATATATATATATATATATATATATATATATATATATATATATATATATATATATATGTGTGTGTGTGCCAACCATATTCATCAACCATTAACTGTCAAATTGGTTTGTTTACAAACATTCTCTTTTGAAATGGAATATATTGTAGTAGCATAGATTTTCTAATATTCGTGGCAGACAGTTTAATGTTATGAGGTAAGGAACAAATTCAATTGTTCAGTACGCAAGACCTCTCCTTGAATAAACAGTACAGCACGCCACTGATCAATAAAGTACTGTTTGTATTTTCCACAAACGGCAGCTCCTTTTCTTATCCGACAACTATTTTTTTCGCTTCCTGATAATATATCATATAATTTATTGACTTTTTTATTATCTGCTCAGCTGAATTAAACTAAACGTGTTTTCATAGACCACATCCGGAAAGATTTAAACATTAACTCTGATAACGTAGGATTAGATCGAATATTTTAAATACCGTTTTGAAAGCTCTTAGACCGAAATAACTATTCTAAATTTTGATTAAGCCCAACATTTATTTTATTGATTTTTGCACATTAAACTGTTCGTAGCTTTTACGATTAATCAAAAATATTAACTAATTATTAATTCATATTTGATTTAATAATAATTTTTTATGTACTGGTATTAAATTTCGTATTAATCCATTTTTCTTTATCTGCGAAAGGCCTACTAATTACTTAAACTTTTCACTGATTTTCATTCTTAAGTAAATAACATTATATGTAGAATTTTCAGCAAAACACACGCTCTAAATTAAACTCTAAAACCTAAAACTAAAATCCATCTTTGTTAAACGCATTTACTACCCTTGTATAAATATGGAGATGTGCACTGATTTAACCCCTCTGAAGGTCGGTTAAACAAAGTAGAACATTTTCAAAATTTACGTATTCTTTATATATTTGACCTCAGAGAACATGACTATACTTCTATGTTATTACATTTCAGCAAAACACACGCTTTAAGGATATTCAATATATATTTAAATTGAAACTAAAATCCATCTTTGTCAAACGAATTTTCCTACCCTCGTATAAATATGGAGATGTGCACTATTTTAACTCCTCTGAAGGTCAGTTAAATAAAGTGGAACGTTTTCAAAATTTACATATTCTTTATATATTTGCCTCAGAGAACATGACTGTATTTCTGTGTTTTTACATATTCTATAACTCTTCAATGTATTATGAAAAATCCCTGTAGCCAATATTATATTCATTCACTCCTGTGTTTAATTATTATATAATTTTTAAATGTATTATGGAAAATATCTACAGTGAATATCATATTTTTTCCTTATTTCTTATTCCTAAACCTAAACATGATGACATTTTCTACGAGTATTTCTTTTTGGTTCACGCTGTCATTGCTTATATTTTTCACTGTATACGCTATCACGTATATATTGTTCACGTTATCACTGTATGCGTACTTCACTATATTCGCTATCACTATTTACGTTCTTCAGCGTACATGCTGCCACAATACATATTCTTCACTGTACATACTGCCACTATCCATATTGTTCACTGTACATGCTGCCACCGTACATATTCTTCACTGTACATACTGCCACTATCCATATTGTTCACTGTACATGCTGCCACCGTACATATTCTTCACTGTACATACTGCCACTATCCATATTGTTCACTGTACATGCTGCCACCGTACATATTCTTCACTGTACATACTGCCACTATCCATATTGTTCACTGTACATGCTGCCACCGTACATATTCTTCACTGTACATACTGCCACTATCCATATTGTTCACTGTACATGCTGCCACCGTACATATTCTTCACTGTACATACTGCCACTATCCATATTGTTCACTGTACATGCTGCCACCGTACATATTCTTCACGCTATCACTGTACATGTCTTTCGCTGTACGTGCTACTACTGTTATTTTTTCACTATACGTACTGTCACTGCATATGCTGCCACTGTGAATATTCTTCACGTTACCACTGTACTGCCCCTCACTGTACGTGCTACTACTGTTATTTTTTCACTATATGTACTGTCACTGCATATGCTGCCACTGTGCATATTCTTCACGTTACTCCTGTACATGTCCTTCCCTGAACGTGCTACTACTGTTATGTTCTTTAGTATATATGCTGTACATATCCATATTCTTCACTGTACACGCTGCCACTGCGCATATTCTTCACGTTACCACTGTACATGTCCTTCACTGTACGTGCTACTACTGTTACATTTTTCACTATACGTACTATCATTGTACATATCCTTCACTGTACTTGCTACCAAATTTTGAAATAAACTTAATTTTAATATTCGAAACGCATCGCAGGATTGCGTCTGTAAGTCGTCTGCATATTTCATTTACACGTATATGTATGTGCAAGCAAGTGGCTTAGCATGTATAGAATAGCTATTATAAGCTTGTATATATATATATATATATATATATATATAATATATATATATATATATATATATATATATATATATATATATATATATATAATATGGAATAGCTAATATAATCTTAGTTTGTTTCAATTTTTTAATTTTTTTCCCCAAAAATAGAAAAAAAAGAAATAAAATCAAACAAATAAATTCGATATTTTGATTCTAATTAAAAAACAGAAAGGTCCGTTATATGTGATCTTAAGAAATTGGCTGTTTTTCTCTAATTTTCTGTTTTAGCTACCATTTCAGTGATAATGCCCGAAAGTATTTTTACAGTATTAAGTTTCTTCGATCCATATTCTTAGGGATTTAGAGTTTTTTTGAAAATTTTTTTGACTAAGTTTCTACTCCAAAGGTAAATGAAGATTTATTGAACGTAAGATTTCTATGATTGGGATTTTTGAATTTACACAAGTTGGTTTCTTTCTTCTTCTTCCAGAAGTTGGTTTCTTTTAAATAAATTAATTGAAGTGATATTTTTTTGCAATGGTTGATTAAACGCTGATAATTTTGTTGTGAGTATTAGATACGTTGTTACTTTGCATTTTTCTTTCTAAAGTCGCACACAATTTTTAATTTATGTTTGGGAAACTTTCAGCCACGCATTAAGTGTAATATAAACCCAACAGAAAATATAGACGAAAATCAATTTGTAAACGGCCTATCTCAGAAATTTTCAATAAAAATACCACTTTTCAAGGCGCATTACTCTACACATATCGTTTTCCAGGTCGTCTCTTAGGTTCTTTTCATATTTACTTCCATTATCCAAGAAATTTCTCATTATCCAAGAGATTTTGAGGAAATTTTAATTAAGTTTATCACATAAACAAGTGTGTTACTTTGCCATTACACATGTAAAGAAGTGTGATAGCAAATTAACCGCTCTGGCTATTGAGCTATAAATTTTATCTTTGATTTAAATCTATCCAGAGGTCACCAAACTTTTGAAAGAGCTACATAACGAACTGGATGACATCGTACCGGTCAAGCGACTTCCGACAGAGATCGATAGATAGTGGCAACAAAGCGAGCTGACGGTCGCGGAGGATAGATCGAAACACTTGTTCTGACTCAACGCCGGTACGGAATCAAAGGAACTCTTTGATGTGTAGCACAAGCAAGTATTAACAGAGAGTGCACCGTGGGCCAAATGGTAGAAGTGAAACTTCTATAATAGTTCCATTTTGTTTCATTAAATGTAATTAATAACATTAGATTTAATAAAACACACCGTCCACGCAGTGATAATGATTACAGTTTTATTTAACCGTCATTGTAGTGTCACAATGTTTACAGCCATATTGTCAAGCTTATTAACTTAAATATTTATTAACTTAACATTAAAATCACTATAGAATAGAATCTTAATTAATTACGGATAGTTATTTATTCACAGTTATTCGGTAATTATAATTTTTTTTATTTCTGTATTATTTGAAGTCAATTCTTTCACTAATTGCTGTAATTTAAAATGTTTAAACCCGAAATGATAACATCCAATGGAAATTGTCGAAAATAAAACTGATGTTACAGAAATAGGATATCACTTTAAAAAGCTGGAATTTTTTAGAATTAAAATACCAAATATTTCAGTGACTGGCAATCAGGAAAGGGCAAAATATAATATATAGTTTGTAATTATAATGCAGAAGAAAGAAAGATATCTCCGTAAGAGGGCGTATTTCCGGTCATAGGATCTCCTATTCCCGGAAATCGTGATTGGAGATGAGTAATGTTAGAATATTTTTGAGATAAGCCCAAGACCATCCATACCTACCGCTGAAAATATCGACCTAAAGAGATCCGGATTATATCTAGAATGTAGACAAAAATAATTTTTGATTTTCGTGTTAGTAAAGATTTTGTCATGTAAATTCTTAGACTAGACGAAACAATATCAAAGGAAATTTTAGAATAAAAATTAATATATTCCAATTGTAAATACTCGTAAGACACTGAAAAAAGTCACTGTAGATCGAATTTAACTTAGAAATCATTACTACTAGAATTAATTATTTAGATTGGATTAATGAACACATCATAATTACATTAAAAATGAAACTTTCAAGTTACTGGAAAGACAACGCGTACTTTGTTTTAAAACAAAATATAAAGTGAATTGCAAGTGACATTCGCCTCTAGGAAAGATGGCGGCGTTCTCTCCCGCGCATTGCTTCTTTCTTCTTTTTAATCCAAGCGGCCTTGCACTTTGCATGTAAGCGGCCAGTGCGTTATTATTTGTTCGCAAACAATGTTGCTAAGTCTGGCATTGATATAGTTTCACTGATTAAATAATGTCTAGATCTGGATTGTTGACTTGCTTTTAAGAGGTGGAATGTTGTTGGCATTGAGTTTGGCGAATGACTTTTAAGTATCGTTGTATTATGTATCGGGATATGAACACATACGCGTGTCTTTATGTTTCGATTGGGCGATTTATATAATACTAAGCGTTGGAGGTTGAAAGCGTATATATTGATGATTAAGATTAGCAGTTAAGTCAATCGGTGCGGTTTAAAATGAGCCAAACAAATTTTATTGTTTAGTTTCCCGTCAATATTTTTGAAGACATAATTTTAGTTTTGAATTCTTTTGGTTCCCTTTTTATAAGAAGATCTTCTGAATGGTTGAATTTAAATATTCTTTACAAATTGCGTTAGAAAATTTTATTAGCAGGTTTTATTTTTTTCAGCAGGTCAATCGGGCTATAGTTATTATGTAAAAATGTTTTAGTTACAAGAACATAGATAATTCTATTTGTTGTTTCCGCATTCGAGCTGACAAAATTCACAGTTATTTTGAAAAAAATGAATCACTCAATATTTAAATAATGACGCCAAGGAATATAAAATGGGTAATTTCAAAGAATATGGCACCACACTTTTTATAAGGTGATATTTGAGTAGGTGCCACCAAGATCAGCATTCTTAGATATGTAAATGATATTACTATTTTTACATCATCAGAGAAAGAGCTAGTCGGAATATTTAAACGGGTAGAACAAGAATGTAAACTGGATTCAATATTTACAAAACCAAAGTCATAATCATAGACATAACTGGCTAAATTTCTCGAGCAGGAAAACTTTCAAACTTGGAATTTGTAAGCGAGCGAGAGCTGCTGACAGACTAGAATGAATGCGAAAAGAAAATTCGGAGATGATGGCCAAAATTAACAAAGTTACCAAGGAGAGTCGTGTTCGAAGTTGGGTCTTCTCAATGTCCTTATGCGACTTAGAATCTTGGACAATATACCTGAGAGCTTAAGAAACTATTAAGTTGATCAAGAATCACATTGGTGTTAAAATTAGACTATCGACCAAATGGTCGATAGTCTAATTTTAATACTACCAACAGTTGGTAGCAAATGCTACCGACCAGTATTCACTTACTTCGGTTACATAGTCCGCCGACAACCAAATAGCCTTGGCTTTGTAGTGTGTGAGACTGAAAGAAAATGTGGTTCCTCATGGATCTCTTGGATCGCCTATCCGCAGGTTATACTAAGTTAAGACCCTTACTGGCCTTTCAATGACTACTGCCATATGTAACGTCAAAGACAGCTCCTTGTGGAGATATCTAGTGGCCGATGTCATTAGCACCTTTTAAGATAGACAAAATTCAGACACACACACACACAGGCACACACACTAGTAAAACTCCAGTTCAATGACAGCCATTTCCAAATCAAAAACCTGTTTCAATAAATTTGAGTGTATACTCCATTTTTAGATAAAGCGAGGTGTATATTATGTATATAAAATACACTATTAATAGCAAATGACATCCTCTGTCAATTATAGAGGTTTACATCATTGCCATTAGAATCTGAGATTCGTCAGAATGAACAGTTAATCAGTAATATTATAATAATATTCAAGCACGCTCACAACTGACGTTAATATTAATTAAACAATTTAAATTGTAAATTATTTTGAATTAAACTACATTCATCTTAATTAGTAAAGCTATGAAATGTTGCAAAATCCAAGTTGTTTACACTTTATTTACGTTCATTGTAAAATAAATACTAGAATGCATACATGATAATACTTGTTACAAAAAGTGTAATATGACAAGACACTGAAATTAAATATATTTCAGATGAGATATACAATATAAAGCGTGTTCTAATTGAAAAGGAGTAGCTGAAAACCATCCACGTTACATGCGTCTTTCAAGAAAAGTTCTCATAAGTGGTTTCATTGATTGTAGATAAACCTATATTAAAATTAGCATCATATTTTACACACGTTGGGAACAATTATTGTTATGAAACAAACGTTGTGGTAAAAAAAAATGTTTTTATTATGTTCTAAAAATAGGCTTTGCTGTTTTTTGTTTTTTTTTCCTATTTAAAAATGTTTGGAAACGGTTTAAATCTGGTCTATCTTCTTGCGTATCGTAATGGGAGAAGTAGTGTAAGAATAATAAACTCGAGTTCATCCTTCACTGAAACGAGTCTCAATGAAAATTTTGGAAAATGTTTGATATTTTGATGGTTTCTCCATTCTTGCTCCAACATATGAAACCCTATTGGTGTTACTATATAAATATTTGTCTCTTTATCCGTGACAGAGCAGTTTGGATAATTAAAGGGCTATTTCTTTTAAACATTCTCCGGAAAAATGTTTCAAATAGTGGCAAGTATTTAGAAGGGCGAGGAAAACATAGTTTTCTTATTTAGTTTTCGTTAATGTAAAATCACAACGCTTATGTTGAAACAAATTTAAAAAAGTGGCATCCGTTAATCAATTATGGAATCGGAAAAATTGTTTATATACATGTCAGAAAAATGTTTTAATTTTTTCTAATCTTATTGAAGTGAGAACTTCTTTAGGCACACCATGCGCACTTTTTCTGAGCAATAAACGAAACTGAGCCATCACGCTCGGATCGGTGACGCTGAATCGGGTAAATTCGGCTCCTTTCAGCATCGGCCAAGCGAGTTCCCTGTTCGGATAAACTCGGCTCCGTCCGGCATCGGCCGAGCGAGTTCACTGTCTAACACGGAGTGCATCCTTTCAAGAATTACGTTTTATTTTTAACGAATATTTTATTTGAAATTAATTTAATATAATACTCGTATGCTATTGTATATAACCAGTGTAATAAATAATTCAAGTGTATACAATTGGGGTTTAATATTTTATTTGAGAATAATTTAATATAATACACGTATGTTATTGTATGTAACCAGTGTAATAAATAATTCAACTGTATACAGTTGGGGTTTAATATTTTATTTGAGAGTAATTTGATATAATACTCGTATGCTATTGTATATAACCAGTGTAATAAATAATTCAAGTGTATACAATTGGGGTTTAATATTTTATTTGAGAATAATTTAATATAATACGCGTATGTTATTGTGTATAACCAGTGTAATCAATAATTCAACTGTATACAGTTGGGGTTTAATATTTTATTTGAGAGTAATTTGATATAATACTCGTATGCTATTGTATATAACCAGTGTAATAAATAATTCAAGTGTATACAGTTGGGGTTTAATATTTTATTTGAGAGTAATTTGATATAATACTCGTATGCTATTGTATATAACCAGTGTAATGAATAATTCAAGTGTATACAATTGGGGTTTAATATTTTATTTGAGAATAATTTAATATAATACGCGTACGTTATTGTATATAACCAGTGTAATTAATAATTCAACTGTATACAGGTGGGGTTTAATATTTTATTTGAGAGTAATTTGATATAATACTCGTATGCCATTGTATATAATCAGTGTAATAAATAATTCAAGTGTATACAGTTGGGGTTTAATATATTATTTGAGAGTAATTTAGTATAATACTCGTATGTTATTGTATATAACCAGTGTAATAAATAATTCAAGTGTATACAGTTGGGGTTTAATATTTTATTTGTGAGTAGTTTAATATAATACGCATATGTTATTGTATTTTTTATTTTAGTTTTCAATCCTATCTTATGGTTATAAGCACACATCAGTATTTTTTCAAAAGATATTATAAGATTATTTATTTTTAACTATCTTTTCTGGAGATTTCGTTTGTGTGGGATGTAAAAAATAGCCAAAATCATTACACTACGAAAATGTTTTTACAATTCTCGTTTCCCATCTTTAGTACATTTTCGTGAACTGCATTTTTCACATCATGTCTTTCTTTCTGATATTATTATAACATCACTAGGTTGCTGTATGGGCTAATTCTTGAACAAATAATCTAAAATTAACCACGTAAGAAGATGTTCTCCCGCAAGTCTGTCACGACTAGCTTTAACGTCTGTCCCTGAGACTTGATAATTGTTACCGCAAAGTCTTGAGGGCAATTTTTTGACCTCAAAGCGGAATTAGACAGTACCAAAGGTTAAATATCCCATTTTAATTTTTAGTTCATAACTTATTTGTTCCTGGATACTTTATTTTATAAAATAATAAATCAAAGTGGGATTTTGAATATATTTGGCGTTAATTTTGTAGAAATACATTATTCACAATTAAATGAAACTTTGTGATGTAGTATTATTTCTACTTTATTTAATTTCTTTACCACGACCTAGGTTTCGTTGTATTACAACATCTTCAGGTGGGCTGTTAGCAAAGATCTTTGCTAATAGCCCACCTGAAGATGTTGTAATACAACGAAACCTAGGTCGTGGTAAAGAACTTAAATAAAGTGCAAATAATACTACATCACATAGTTTCATTAATTGTGAAATCAAAATGGATTTATGGAGAGGGTGGATTAATTCTAAATAAAGCATCTGTAGGATTTTTTTTTATTTACGCTTTTGAAAAAAATATCTCGCCTTTCTACCCCTGGAATATGTATATGTATATATATATATATATATATATATATATATATATATATATATATCTCACAAACAACAATAATATGAACAGAATGAATAAATCTGTAAAAATATTTTTTACTTTTGAAAAACTGTATCGTATAAGGTACATATGTTTAAAAGAAATATTTTACCAAAATTGCACGTGTTTAGGGCCAGTTGGTTGTGTTGGAATATCAGTCAGTTAATTTTTTTATACGCTTCTATTACTTATTTTTCTAGTTCTATAGCTCAAATATCTATAGCTCTTCTATGGCTTTTTTCCTGCTCTTTTTAGTTAATTGGTTTTCTTTTCTAATTTTTAATTTTCCTATAAGCAATAGCTGTTTACAACGAACAGAGGTATAAGATAATAATTGGTTACTCTGTTACTAAATTCTCTTTAACCAGTTTACTCTTTAAAATATAATTTAAAATTTTAATTTTCATAAATTATAATTTTTTATCGGGCTTGCAAAAGAGAAAAATGTTTTTGTTCACCTTTTTCATTTCTCTACAATAATATGAAAATATTTTAAAATTTGTGCGCCGGTCGACGTATTGATTCTGAGAAAATTACATTTTTTTCTTATTACTTATGCAACACTAAAGGTCAGGAAAAAATTCTAAGATAATAATTTCAGAAATGCCAAGTTACTGGCATATTTCACGATTAAATTTATTGCGACCGTTGCGAGTAACTTTTAGAATTGACTCTGGTTCCAATTAAGGGCGCATGTGAGTTTAATATCCTTACATCATGTTTTTCATTACGCCCCGCAATAAAATAAACCAGATACTTCATATTTATCTGATAAATATGCAAAATAGAAAATATAATCATAAACTGCGATTGAACGTCCGTCGTGCGCCGCGTGTGGCCATTTTGAAACGGGCGCGTGGCTCAAAATGGCGGCAAGAACGCGCCAAACCGCCTGACAGCTAATAAAAATGGAGTCCATCTAGTTTTTTCCGCCGCCTGCAGGCCCGTCAGGATACTTAATGTTGCATTTATGGCTTTCCGCGTTAACGTTTTTGTGAGAAGCAATTAAATATACGATATTCAGTAAATTAGTTGCGACGATAAATAAGTTTATGTGGTTTGTTTGCCATGATGGTGTTTGTGAACTGTGTTGGAATTTGTTGAATTCGGAATTCTGTGAAATCGAGTACGTGAGTTGGATGAATGATAAATTAGGTGTTTTTTCATGTTTGTTAATGATATTAGGTAGTTTTTTTTACATTTTGTCTCTTGTTGAGGTTCTAATACTTACAAAATTGTACGTATGCGACACGTCACCGAAAAAAATGTTTTCAGCAATATCTGGAGTGTAAAGAAGCTTGTTGACGCTCTGGGAGGAATATTTGTTTTTTAATCGGGATAAAATATGACACAAAAATGGTTTATATCGAAGTTAATTTCTCAGATGTATGAAATTGGTCCAATTATTTCAATATTTAATGGTTTACACTATAAAAATGGGTGAAAATTCATTTTACAATAAAATAATCTTTTATTCTAAAAAAAATTTTGATCATAAGTTATGACATCTCCATATAAGGTCATTATATTTTAATAAGTATATGTTTAAAAAAATGTACAATTGTATCAACATTTTAGTTCACTCATTAACAAAATTCTCGCTGTCTAATTAAAATATATTATTTTTCCTAGGGAGTAACGCCATCAAAACTAGATATGTTTATTAAATGTTTTCCATAAAACCTCATAAACAAAATTTAACGTTTATTAATGTTTTCCAGAAGAGGGTGCGAAGAGTTAAGTTTCATTTCGAAGTCATAGTGCTGTAATGGTTTCAAGAAATAATGAATTAATTTTCTTGGAAATCAAATAATGCTGAATTGGATATCTTGAATGCTAAATATTGGTCTTACTTATGCTGTTTTCCTCATTATATTTTCCTTGACAAAATAAACGGTATATAGGCAATACAAATTCTACGAAATTCATCGTTTCAACTGGCGTTTTCCATTGGTTTCATTTAAATTTTTTAATTATAATTTGTGTTTGTGGTTTACATTACATTATATTAGGTGAGGACATATATGTAGTCACCGAAGAGTAGAATGGCATTCGTGTATCAAATGTAAAGTTAACGTTATATAAAATACTTTTCACTTTTTATTACTGTCTCATAATTATCTCAAATGCTTTATTGGATTACATGAAAACAAACTGTTTTTATTTTTTGTGTGCCATCAGAACAAAGACAAATTGATAATATAGTTAGAATCTACAATTTTCTTTAATATTCAACGCACGGTAATTACGTGATTACGATATATCTGGCCGTAAATCCACGGGTTTAATCCAGATGGAACCGGATGTCGGTATTACTTACATATAGAAACATGTCGCTTGTTAAAATTTGATTGCAGCACTTGATGAATAGCAAAAAAATTGTAAGCGTTTTATTCAAGGCCGTTTCTGTTTTTTTTTCTTGCCTCTTGAATAACGATGCATTGTTACATGTACACACTAGCAAATTCGATACAAAAACTTCACGACTATTTCTATAACAGCTAATTAAAATTCAATCTAGTTTTGCCGCAAAGAAATTTTTGAAGTCATTGTGGGTAGAAAAAAATGGATAGGTACCTATATTTCGTTTAGGGCACCTGATATTTTATGCGATGAGTCAAACATGTGGGTTATGAATGACTAGCGTATATAAATTCATATTAAATTGAAGTTTTAGAAAGCTGAAACACGTGTAGATCTTAAATGTACAGTTAATGTCGTTAATAGGATGTTGCTTTGCCTTTATTGTAACGTCTTACACGCTGCACTATACGATATGTTTTGTCATGGCATGACGCAGCTTTACCATTTATCTTCTAAAATGAATTAATATTATACTAAAAAAAATCTATTAATACATGTAATTAACTCAAAAAATGCAAATTCATGAAAAGATGCTGTATACATTTGGTTTTTACAGTCATTATATTATTTTTTATCATGAAAGACTTTATACCGAATAATAAGATTTATTTTATGTTAATAAAAAAGAAAGGTGCGTGTACTTATGTACGCGCGTGAGAAGTTATACTTCTTTGGCATCATTAAATAATACATACGGATAGATAACCTCAATTATATTGGAGCACTTGAAAAAGTCTATAAACACAATTTTTTCACTAATATTTACTATAATCAAAATATTTAATTTAAATCACTACTGAATATAATTTATCAGCACATATATAAATCGCACTTATATGAAATTAAAACACGTGTGTGAATGTAGACACTAGAAACATGTGGATAAATACTATGAATATGAAAACAGTGTACAGAAGCGACGATGGTGCCAATAACTTTTGTTTCGAGACTGCAACCGCTGCAACTTCATACTGTAACTTTTGTGTGACGAATCTTAAAATTTCACTCTCATCATTTTTTCATAACGCGCCTAAAGAAGTATAACTTCAAAAAAATTTCCTTTTTATTACATTATTACCCCACGGCGTCGTCCGCGTGAATTTTTAGTTAAAGTACTAAAATTTGTTTTTGATCCGGCATTACCGTTTGACCTGTGTAATATTTATACATATTATAAAACCGTTGAATTGACACATGTCTGTCTATTACATTGTCTGTCTATTACATGTCTGTCTATTATATTGTATTGTCTGTCTATTAACGTTATTTACGAAAAAAAAATGTTTAGGGGGACATAGTAAAAGTAATAGAACACAAAAATGGAGATTTTGAAATGTTTTTTGGTTTATTTATTTGTTTACGCATCACGCAATAATTATTGAATGCATTATAATTGGTTGGTAATGCAGTACTTGAGGTTGGTATATAGGTTTTGTTCCCTTGCAATAACCCTACTAAAAAGACACGATAATTTCAAATTTCAATACAAAACGCACTTAACAGAAAAAAGTGTATTTTATAATAATTACAGATTGCGTTACGTGTGTTTTAATATTCTATTCTACAATTAATAATATTTTCCAAATGTCCACGTGAGTGAAGCCACGGGCACAGCTGGTAGTTAATGTATACCTTGCGCCATCTATTGACTTGTTGTAATACAATACTTTTGCTTTTGCGTGAAAATACTAAATTTCATATTACAGAAATTATGCTGTTTCTCGGATAAGAAAGAATTTATATTTTAAATCGATTCTAGATTTATATCTCAAATGAAGTCATGGACTACATCCATATCAATTTATATAAAATCATAAGGGTAGTAAGACATTTGATAACTTGTAAGAATATCGACCCATAAAAATATCGAGATTTTTATTTGGATAGTGTTATCTGTACGGTACATTTTTTCGATACTACTCGTGAGTACAGTATCCATTACATTTGATTTGATACCAGTTCCTTTGACGTATCCTTTATTCGCTTAGAATTGTGGTACTTAGGCATAGATTGAAAAAAGTAATAACTTCAGTAATCTTAACAATGAAATGAATGGGTTTTTATGAAGGCAGTACATAAAATATGCCAAGACTACACAGTATGACTCATTATCGTACCTATCGAATCTGTCTAGATTATATCGTAAAAATGTATAAAGAAATCTATATATAAGTTATAGCTTATATAAAGCTTATATATATTGCTTTTCTTTGGTTGCTCAGGCTTTTAAGAACTCGTCATTTTATCAGTGTATCGACATTATGACATCGTTCAAGGTAAAGTTAGTTGCTCATCGAACCAGGGTTGCCAAAGGATATTTTTTTAATGTTTCATGACTGATTAGTTTTGGTGAAAGGTTGTTTTGATAAAAAAATATGAATGGATTGAGAGAGGGATTAAGAGGAATTGAGAGAGAGACGAAGGTAGAAAGAGCTTCCTTGTACAAATAAAAATGATGATACCGGTCGGGTACGAATTTCCGGTGAAGACAGCTTCAAAATCAATGCAGCAGAACTTAACTTATAAATTAACTAGCCGACAGACAGACAGGCTTTGCATTTTATAATATATAAGGGTATATTAGGTGGAAAGGAAGAAAATTAGAACAAAAGAGGAAAGGGCACAGTAGCAGTTGTGAATATACTTGCATCGTCAGGGATGCATTAACCAGAAAATTGTGAGGAAATTTCATTGAACACTATTTTGCTTTAAACATTTTTTAAAAAATTTTTCATCTTGTATCTCTAATTTAATCTCTGTGTATCTCTAATTGAATCATTTAATTTATTTAATATCTCTATTAGCGTGACGCTCAGAATGACTATCTAGGGGTGTTATTAAATTTTGTGTTCCATCGAGCTTATTTCTTAAGTAAATTATAAGCTTACAGGAACACATTGTATATACTGAAATGCGTCATTTACCGGTACGGTACTCCAAATATTTTTTATAGAACCATTGTTTTTTACACGAACTAAGCCAAGAAGGTTTATGTTTTCGATGCTTTGAAAATGTACTCGAGGTTGATAAATAGGAATATAAATGTCCAAACTGTTGGAATTAAGAAAGCTTACAGTTTATTATTTTCAACAATTTTTACAAATCAGATAAGCCCAAACTCGACGAGTTTACCATTGGTCGTTGAGGAGTTCTCATAACCACCTCCATACTGCATAGTTAGATCCTACTGATTACAATACGTTATGTATTGCAAAGGACTCATTGCCAGTTGAGTTAACAGTAGGCCATTGAAAAGTTCCTCTGATCACTTCCCTTCTCCATCATCATATCAGGTCGATGTTGGTCAGCCAATATTATTGTATTGTCGTTAGAATTGCATAAATTTGCAAAGCATCAAATTGTTTTAACAATTTTAAGTGGGTGAAAAGCGACCTGATACGTTTTTTGAAACACATAATTAACGCACAAATTAAGTTAATAAAATGTTAAAAATTAAAACGAAGACTACAGAAATTAAAAGCGTTATTAAATTAGGAACACATAATTATTTCTTGAAACTTTAAGGCCCATGTTTCGTCTCACCAGTTACCAACCCTAGAGTTAATGTCTATCTATTTATTGTACATCTACCTATCTACAAAAAGGAGTGATTAAGACTAGTTTTTGTGTTTATCTCTGAACATGTTAGCGCCGCGAGGTGGTCAACCTCCGTTTCCGCCAACACGACGCCCACATGGTCGCCGACTGCCATTTCCACATCCGTCGTCGCAATCAGCCGGTCGTGGGACGGTGAAAATGATTGCTCTCAATAAAATCAATAAATTAATTGGATATAATATTATTCTGTGTATATATTCACTGTAATATGTTCATAATGAACATGAGGTTAATAAACGCTTTTAGTGTAGGCGAAGGAAGGCAGTTGAGTGAAAACAAATTTTCACAGAGAAAGAAAAAGCTTATTAAAAACGGATCATACTGGCGTGATGGGATTCCGTTCTCGTCATCCATAATACAACAAAATATTTAATATTTCTAAAAAAAATATTCAGGTCAAACCAGACACATTGGGTTAACAACCCAAAAAAAATTGGCTATGGAGAAAATCGAATTTCGACTTGTCATAAAATTCCTGACAAATCAAAGTTCAAACTATTGCAATTGGCCAAAAAAGTGATAGCGACAATTTTCTGAGACACAGAGGGTATTCTGCTTATTTACTTCAAAGACTATTTCTGTAACGGGAGAATACTACGCTGGTCTAATGGAGCAGTTTAAAAAAGCAATAAAGGAGAAAAGACGGGAGAAATGAGTGAAAGGTGTGCTGCTTTTGCGCGATAATGCACTTGTAGTTACACAAAAACCATGTAGCGGTAGAATCGGGATCTGAAAAATGTATTAGGGTTAAGGGAAAAAATATTGAAAAGGAAAAAGAGAACCATGTTTATTTGATCTTCCTTCCACCCCGTTCTGCGAACTTTTATATAATATAATTTTTTTACAAACACAAATCTAATTGTCATTAAAAAAACGGACAAAACAACGGAAAAACCTCCATCCTTGTTAAAATTAAAAGCTCTTTACATATTAGCAGCTTTCGTTAGCTTGTGAAAGATATATTTTATTTATTTATCAACTTAAATTTAATCTACATATTGCGGATTTACTATAAGAGAAATCTCTTCCGGTTTTCCGGTCAGTCTTTTTTCTTTTCGCCATCCGAATTCCTTATTAAATAATAATAGAATAAGGAATTCGGATGGCGAAAAGAAAAGGACGAGAGGGCGGAAAGACTAGGGTTTAGAAGAGGCGGGACTTTCCGCATGTTCCTTGAAAACGTTTGTTAACGTTATTTTCTTGGTGTCAGGATCCAGATGTTTCTAAAGTTTCGCTGTTTGGATAGTAAAGGATTTTTCGTAAGAGGTAGAGGTACGTTTGGGAATATATGAAGTCAGTCGATCGCGGATTTTCGATCATTTGAGAGGTCTTATTATATTTTTGTTCTAATTCATTTAAGGTTGTGTAAAGCGTTGTTGACAAACTATAAATATTTAACTTATTTTAAAATTTTAAAAATAATTTACCGTTTAGTTTTGGTAAAAATCGCTCTCGAAAAGTATAAAATTAACATTACAGGAAAAGTAGTTATTTAAACACACTTTTAAATTTATTTAAAAAACGCGTCAGGTGATATATAAAATTAACCTAAACGTTAATTTTTTTTTTGGTAAAAATTGCTCTCGAAAAATATACAATTAAAATTTCATAGTTATTTCGCCAAACTTCATTTTGTCTAAAAAAAAGCGTTGAGCGATTTGTCTAAAAAACTAAGTCAATATAAAATAATGTTATCTTAGCAGTTGAGGAAACAAAAAATAATTATTTTCAATAAACAATTTTATAATAATTTTTGAATCTTAATGACAGAAAGATCTAAAATTTAAAAATAATGATTTTTTAAATTAATATTATTATTGATATATCGTCGAATAGATTTTAACTATTACACATGTGATTGTAACTGCAAGTAGTGACATAAACAAAACAAAAAAAACAACATAAGTAGTCAAACCGAACACGGTTTCTTAGAATAACATTCAATTATCTATTAACGACCGATCGCAAAATGGCGCCAACGCTGGCGTGAAGATGCGCACGCTATTTCCGGGACATCCGGCGCGTAGCGTTGTAGACGCGTTCCGATAACCCGTTCATTTATTTAGCTATTTCGTTTTACGTTTATTTTCAAATCAACTTCTGCTATAATTTGTGTTGCTCCTAATAGTGTTTTATTATTAATTGGTAATTTAATATCTGCTTGACGTTGGTAGATATTTTGTTTTTTGAGATTGTGGTTTTAGAAGGCAATGGCTTTTTATGATTGCTGTAGTTTGCTCATTTGTTTGCAAAAAATCAAGAATACAGCAGATAAATTTGAATATATAGTTTATTTTTACGTATGTATAAATAGGCAGGTAAATATGTTCTATCTATTTTTTATTTTTTGCAGAATTGTATGCTAAATAGCTCAAGAGATGTTATTGAAAATGCCCGTAAAATCGTGTACCCTTCTTTATCTTCAAAACGGTTAAACTTAAAATTATGAATGATAGCAGATTTACTACAAATTTGTCTGAATTTTACCCGAAAAGGATTATTCTAAAGTTTACTGCTCTTGAGATGTTTGCAATTTTTTCACGTCTGTGGAAGATATTTACATGTTAATTTACATTTTTTACATCTTGTAATAATTTTATTTTTTGTATATGGAGACAGTACTAACGTGAATACAGGAAAAAGGTTGACGATATTCGAATTTTCATTTTCTTTTATTTACAAACATTATCTCTTGAAATGGATTAGAGTGTAATAATATATCTGTTTTAGAAAACGATTTTTCATAACAAAAAATGTGCTTGTCAGCTCCGACGCGCCACTGGAGTTTACTCCTTAATTACGATTGTCTTGGAATGTACAAAATAGGTAACACTGTACATAAATTTAACTAATTCTATCAATATAACTTTTAGCGTTAAGGCATCGTTCATAAGAAACGCATTCGCATGACTGTTTTTTCTTTGACTTACGTTGCAAAAGTGCTCTCCATGTAAATTTTTTAAATGGGATAATATGCAACCTATTTCCATCCTGAAAGTCCTTTCTAAATATAGATGAAAGAATTTTTGAAGTCCGATGAACTGTTTCGGAAATTACCTGCTACATCCAAAATTGCACTCTTCTTTCTACTTTCTTTCTTCTTTCTACTTCTTTCACTTTTTTATAATATATGAAAAAAAAAAATTAACGGTATAATATATAACCTATATCCATCCTGAAGATCCTTTCTAAATATTGATGAAAGAATTTTTGAAACTGGATGAGTAGTTTCGGACATTACTTGCTACACCCAAACTTACAAACTGTTACACTTTTTTTTAACGCTCTGGACTTCTAATCTTACTCCGCATAAAACTTCATACCGAGCGCTATATATGAAAATCGATTCTTAAGAAGTAAACTCCGGTAATGCGCTTAGTAACATATTTCTTAATAAGCTCTTTTTATAGTAGGTAATAAACTGATGAAATACAAATTGGTATTAACTTTTATTAGACGGAGGTCTGATGCGGGAAAATCCATTAGAAACGCAAAGCTTGTCCTACGCACAGCCATCTTCATAAGCCGCTGGTAAAGTGAGTTCGTTGACGCGGTGGGCGTCATGACGCGTGTAGATTTTAATCGTGGCAATAAGGACTTGCGTCGTGATCGTTTTGTTAATGGCCTTCGTTATGACGAATCATGGGTTTGATTTTAATTGTTTTTTTTTGCGAACGTTTGTGATTTGGGTTGTTTTGGGTGGGAAGAATGTTTTTTTTGTGTTTAATCGGAGTTTTGTTGTTTGACGTTACTTGGTTTTTGCTATAAATATGTATGGAATATTGGCTAAGTTCACTGTAATATATATTCTCTATATTTCTGTATTATTAAAGATAATCTTTGCACAAACAATTTAAATCATAAGTAATTAGAAAATTCCAGTTCTGCCGTTGAACACTAATTGTTATTTTTTTTAATATCATTCTTTTTACGTCATGTTTTTTTTTTAAAGTTTGTCAGTATTTACAAAAATTCACGACAGTTTTATTTGGCTTTCCTTTCATATATACCGATAAATTACATTTTACAAAGGTAAAGGGTTTTTGATTAAAAAAAAAAATAATGATATTAATAATACAAAAATGAAACAGTTATTTTGAGAATATCCAGAATGATTAGTTGAGTGGTTGTATCTAAAAATTGTGTATAAACACCGTAAGGAAGTTTTGTGTATCTTTGAGGTTTTTATTTTAATTTCTTGTAATTTTTTATTTTGCTTCAAGATTAAGATATTTTTGAATCTTGAAGCAAAATAAAAAAAATTAAAGAAAAAAATTCAGTGTTGATTTTAGATATATTTTACATTTAATTCTTTGTCGTGGAGGAAATAAATATATAAAATCTTTCTTAACACGCTTCATATAAGATTCACTTGTATGTTTGTATGAATATAGCGGAATTTTTCAATTAAAGTTTCACCCACTTCCGGAGATTTGAATTATTTAAAATTTTACGCACAAATCAAGAACTAATAACAATATAATAATTTCATTGTTTTAAGATTAAAAAAACAAAATTATAGTTTAAAAAAAACTAAAAAAACACGATTATGATAATGAAATAAAAATCATTTTTAAAAGTAAAGAATAGGAATAAAGAGATTTACAAAAAAAATAACTTTAATATAAAAGAAAGCGTGCGGTGCTCTCGACTTACACTTTCATAATGAATCCACATTTACAAATAGCTAGCGATAAAGTAAATTGACGACAACTGCCCCACTCTTTTTTTACGTTAAAGTAATTTTTTTTTTCAATTACTTTATTATTATTTTTTATATTTAAATTTTATTTTTTAAAATTTTTGATCCATATTGCCACAAAAGTATGTTCTTTTGTTTTTTAAAACTATAATTCTATTTAGCAAATAGTTTAGTCAAATAGTTTTAATTCGTTCTAATATTATACGAAAAAATATGTATAAAGTAATAATTCGTGAAGCAAAGAGGAAGTGGGGCGACTTTTTTAGATTTAAAATTTAGGTTTTAATGAAATATGATTCATTAAGGATAATTTATAAAATAATAAAATAAACAAACATTTATTTACATTCGAAAACCGATTTAACGTTATAAAATAACTAATATAATAACAAATCGTTTAAGAACAATTATGTTAACGTATCCCTATAAGTTTATAAAAAAAAATATATATTTATTTATATATCGAAAAATTACCGTTTTAGCTATTCGTGGTAATAAGAAATTAATTGCTTAATAACATTTGAAGTTAGAAATACAATTTAAATAGAAAAGCACACAAGAACTACAAAATGTATCGACGACATTTCGACAAATTTACTTTCATTCGTCGTAAACAAATAACAGTCTGATGTGACCGCGATCATATGCTTGAGCCGTTAAATACCGCGTCAAACTGGAGATTTTCCATGTTGTTTCTAGAAAGTGGTATAACAAAAAGATGATGTTTGTGTCAGTGCAGGAAATTGTCAGGTGCGAAGAATGAAAATTTACACATGGTTTTCCTCTCAATAACTAGAAGATAAACTTCAGAAGAAAATGTCATAATAATGTTTACATTTGTATTCAGTTCAATGTAGTATTCCGTAAATGTAATAGCAAATACAAAGAGGTATTTTTATGGAAATAAATGTTCATGATTATAAACGAATTCGTTTTATGTGTATTATTTCGTATGAATAAAATACTCGCAAAGGTAAAATTTATAATAACCGGTAAAAACAGACTATTTACAATACCATTAACTCTTTTAATGCGGTGCATATATATATATATATATATATATATTAACGAGTATCACGGAATTATATATATATATATATATATATATATATATATATATATATATATATATATATATATAACGAGTATCACCGAATAGGCGCACTTTAGCAAAAGTTTATTTTTTACCGTTTCCCCTTTTCTTTAAATCAAAAATACTGCCAAAAATGTATTTAACCGTTATACAAAATATCTTACGTTTAATTTAGCAAAAAAAAACTATCTAAGAAGTGCTTTTGCTACTAACAAACGAGATTCTGCGTTTCAAACGTTCTTTAGCAAATTTATTTTTGTCTTTTTACGTCTTCTTTTTTTTGTTCATATATCTGTGTTTTTTGCTTGTATATTAAGTGTTTAGTTTAAAAAAAACCTCTGAGAAACTAAAATTAATTATTTATTGAAAAACATTATTTTGGATGAAAAACAATTTTGTTTCGTCGATTTTTTTCTAAATAAACAAAAAAGCGGCTTATAAAACTATCCAAAACCAAGTTTAATATAAGTTTTTTTTTTATTAAATAAAACAAAATGGTGAAAAATTCATTTCTGTTCATAGATTTAGTATACTCTCTATATATAGGCAAGTTTGATGAAAGAGGAAACGGATTACCGTTCTGCAAGAAGGAAAGAAAGACCGCAAGAAAGAGGAAACGGATTACAGGGTAATCTGTTTCCTCTTTCTTGCAGTCTGCCTTTACTGACATTTATGGTTCATTTACAATTATAACCAAATTACCTTAAATTCATTGCAAACTGAATTATTTACTTAATGGTAAGATGTGCAGTACCTAATCATACCTCTTCTCATAATAAAAACCACCACGATTACACTCTTCATCGGCATATATGTAAAAAATCACTTGTTTCTTTAAATGTGATGATAAAAAGAATGAGATTTTTCAGAAATTCATAAAGCGACCAGCTACACATTCATTGATGTACTTATTTTACAATTTACTTGAAGAATATCTGAAATATCAAAGACGTGAAAATAATTGTTAAAAACCATAATTGCCATGAATATTTATAAACATATTTAAAGTTTTAAGAACACTGATGAACTTGAATTTTAGTCCCGCATTGTTTTATTTATTTCCCATCTACGAATTTATGCGAAATATATGCTTTTGTTAAATGCATTTGTTCTTCCATGGTTTGATTCCCGCACGCGAATGATTACATTAGCGGGCTGCCATTGCTGCTGCGTACTATTAATTTTTCCTCGTTCTTAAACTTCCATAGACTTAATAAATGTTTAAACCTGAGGCTGTGAGATAGTGTTGCCTCCTAAAGATGTAATACTTAATAATGCTTAATTAAGCCATGATAAATTACAAACCATTTGTCATCGACAAAAATTATGAGTCAATAGGGATTTCTAAATATCGACATTGTGTATCGATATTTTTTTTAATTTAATTTTTGTATATGATACACTTTCAGACGACTATATGTTGAAATAAAAGATGTAAATTGGAAAAAACTCAGAAAAGCAGAATGATATTATAAAGAAAAAACATGTGTCGATAGTAATAACGTCTAACAAGAAACTTTTGAAAGTAGTATACATTTTAACATAACTAGCAGCAATTTCAAAAAAAAATTGAGAATAATTTCACAACAATAATAATAATAGTATTTGATTAATATTAAATATATTTCGCGTTAATTTTGTAGAAAATCATTATTCACAATTAAATGAAACTACGTAATTTAGTATTATGTTTAATATCTATAAGTTCTTTATCACGACCTAGGCGAGCTATTAGCAAAAAGCTTTGCTAATACGAAACCTAGGTCGTGGTAAAGAACTTAAATAAATTAGAAATAATACTACATCACGTAGTTTCATTGAATTGTAAAAATTTGTTTAAGTCTTAAAATGACCATCGATCGCACTGTAAATATACTCGTACCATGCTATGAAAAATCAAAGTAAAATTAAAAAAGTAACATAAAATATGAATGTATGTTTATATGAAAATAAATTCGTAATTTACATCACATCGATTTTTACAATAAACGGTGATCGATCGATAACGTGGATTATTAAAAATATTCTAACCACTATGATGAACGTAAGACCGTAGACTAATCGACAAAAAATGTACTTAATCCATTATGAATGTTTTAAAAGACAAATACAAAAATATACCTATGTGTTTAAAAGACAAATTATACCTATGTGGAAACATTGTAGTATCGAAACTTATTTTAGAATTTAATTTTGAGTATGATTTATAAATAGTTATTGATCTATCATATTGATAATAATTTTGAACTTAGTAAGGAATTTTATATTTCTAAATTTCATATATTAACAAAATTTTAGATTTTAAATTCTAAATATTAAAATTTTACTAAGGTCGCAACGCTCATCTTTATACGTAATGTCTGTCTGTGCTTCTTATTTAAACGTCAAGGTTGATAGTCCTGTTCGCTTTCTTTTTAATAACGAGAATTTTGTTTCTGGCATCGTGTAGTGGTGGCCAGTGTACTTAGATATGTTTTATTTTCATTAAAAAGTGTTAATAGTTTATAATATCACCATGATAAAGAACGTTTAGCTATCTTTTTGTCTATTTTGGGATTAATTTAATGTGCTATGAGATACGTGTTACCGAAAGTTATGGTTAATAAAATATGCTTGATAAATACTTAATCATTTTACTAGGATTTACGCGACATGATATTTATTGATAAGAAACAAATTTTGGCAAAATCAAAATCGGAAATTATTCTCAATTTTTGCTTTTATTAATCAATCGCAGTCTACTATGATACAAGTGTTTTATACCAATTGCTGCTAGTTATGTTAAAATGTATACCAATTCCATTGCGGCTAGTTATGTTAAAATGTAATTATTGTGGCAATGAATTCGGATGGCAATAAAATTCCTGGATTTGTGGCAATAAAATCTAATTAATTATGGATTGATTAGATAAGGAAGGGATAAGTAAATAAAATGTTCAATGTACTTACTATAAAATTTGTTTATTAGCTATTATGTAACATATTTTGTCCATATACGTAAGTCCACAAAATTTATTACCAAGACAATATTCTAGCTTAGAAACATATGAACAGTTATGTAAATCACTCATATTAATTACGTCTTAGCGTTTTGTAATTTAAATAATTTTAGATCTACTATCGATATTTCATGATTCCTTTATCTCGTCTCTTCAAAAAGCGGACGTATTAAAATACAAGTCCACCAAAAATAGACTCGTCCGAAAATGACATCAGCGCCATCTTGGCGACCCGCACCGAATGACCGCATCACTCGGTCACCTTCGTGCCTCGGCGACTGCCTTCTCACTCGCACCTACATAGACGCGCGCAAAGCCAAAGAGTGCAGTCATATTTCTACCGATTAGGACTCGGATGTAATTTTGTGGATTCCATTTTTTGAATATTTTATGAAAGTTATTCAAATGTCAGGCGCATTATTTTTTCTTCTTAAGGATAAGGATTTTATATACAGAGTCGGATTACGTGGCCAGTGTGCTTGTATATGTTTCTCTTTTTGTATTTTTGTATTGGTAAATGTCCATGGCCATGTCTGGTAGTTTTATTCGGCTTCACTGCCCACGTTTTTATTGCAGTGTGTACATTTTTAACGAATGCGATTTATTATTTAAATCCAACTTTAAAAAAATTTGTCCAACTCGTATTGTGTAGGTTTTTAACCCAACATCATTGAGGTGGAAAATCTTTACAGTGACGTTGAGGTGGGTCAATATGACACTCAATATAATGTTTGAATTTATTGGGTAATTTTTTTGTTAACAGACTATTGGTAGCATTGATTTAAATAATATAGATAGGCCCTGAACGTACATAACTTGTTACAACATGGTATCGATCTGTATGTATGCATGTATGCACTCACACTAAACATAGGCACACGTATAAATCTATTCGTCTCTCTCGCTCTCACGACATGTCATATTGTTTATATCAGTCAATGTCAACGCCGTTTTGTAAACATTAAAAACACGAAATTAATTCTAAATAATTAGGTAATATTTACTTAATATGTTGAACATACACGCACAATGTTTCCTCTTTGATCTTATTTGGGTTATGACTAGTATATTGCACTTCCGGAATGAACATGAAATCATTATTGGCTCCTACGAATTATATTTTTTTGAAAAAAAAAAATCTTTATTGACATACGACCGCTTGCAACGGCTGCCGTAAGCAACTGATGCTAATATGTGTTCATGCACACGATCTAGTGTGGTTTTTTGTCACTGTATGAATGGGCATGTTCTGTCCAGATTATTTATATTTTCGATTGATATGTTTGAAAATAATAATACTTATATATTTGTATTCTAAATATTAAAAATTAGATGAGGAAATGTTAATACTATAATATCAAAATAATTTGTGGACTATGACGATGTGCAGGAAAATTAAGTTCGTCTGTCTAATATTTAAATAAACGTAAAAAGTAAAGTTTTTGACTAAAAGAATCTATGGACTTCTTTCAATAATTGTTAATTAAAAAATTTTTCTCCAATCATATGAAGTCATAGACAATTAAGCTCATCGTTCTAATATGCACAATGACTCCAAAAATGTTTTCTTTGGAGTCATTGTGCATAGAGTTTTTTTTGGAGTCATAGGTAAAATGAATTTCGTATACTTTTGAGAGGATGGACTTTCAATTCAGAATCGGTCTTGTTTGTTGTTTTTAATTTTAACAGATTTTACGTTGCACGTTATTATTTGTTGTTTTTTGATAAGTAATTATGAGAACAACATACGAAAAAAAACAATAAAAACATAAAACTCTTTCGTCTAACGAAGGCGATGGCCAATAAAATGTTTGCACATGTAGTGTATTTGTAAGTAGGATATTTTTATCGATCTCATTACATATGCCAAGTATATTTATATGACTTATTATGTTTAATGTTATCGATAAGAGACACACTTGCAGATGACATATTCAAACTCTTTAAGTAGGCTTCTTGACTTCGTGAGATCTGCAATGTATTCAATAATTTGTAGAGAACAACATTCGTAGATTTCGTTGCTTCTGATTAATTTACAGAAAATACAATTATTACAAAACTTAATTACAAAACTTAATACAGAACCCAAACATGTATATATAACAAATAAAAATTGTGAACCATCACGGAATGCCTGGCAGATGTGAAATATCTAAATTTTTTATAGGTTTCCATTGAAATATTTTTATTACAGCGAATTGAATACGAAAAAATATTCAGATAGGTGTTAATAATAAAATAATCATTTTATTTTATTTATAAGAAATAATTTATCACAGAAATATTTCTTAACAATCTATTGAAAATATATTTTTAATTTTATAATACTGTTAGCCGATAAGCCGCGGAGCTGGCCGAATTAAGGCGGAAAGAGCCAGCAGGACGCGAAGTTGGCCGAATTAAGTCGGAAAGAGCCGACAAGACGCGAAGCTGACCGGGTAAAGTAGAAAAGAGTCGACAAAATGCGAAGTTGGCTGAATTAAGTTGGAAAGAGCCGACACGACGCCAAACTGGTCGAACTAAGCCGAGAAGTTGCGAAGCTGGCCGAATTAAGTCGAAAGGAGCAGACAAAGTGCGAAGTTGGCCGAATTAAGTCGGAAAGAGTGGACAAGATGCGAAGCTGGCCGTATTAAGTCGGATAGAACCGAAAAAAACGCAAAGTCGGTCGAATGGCACGTCACAATACGCCATCAAAACGTTTTAACTCCCATCCAAACGCGCCATTAGATGTTTCCTATCAATAATTTGCAAGTTTCTGGAATATTTCATAGTCTTATTTTTATTCATGTTTTTATAGTTCGCTGACGCTAAATTCTAATCGTACAGCATAAAAATATAAATAGCTAAATTGTAAAGATCCTGGACATAAACGGATTATATTATTATTGTCACGAACTGTGTAATACATTTACTGTACATTTTTAGTGTGAATCAAGTTAGAAGTTGTGGTCATGATTTGGAGGAGTCCACGGAAGACCAAATACAGTCTGATGAACATTCCTCGTGTCTCAAAAACATTCCTCAACATTTTAATGTGCTTTGTTATTCGGTCGCTTACTGAAAAAAGCGAAAATTAGAAATATGAGCATTAAAATTGTGCTCCTTTTTCATTTTCATATTTTCTGCCCCCACTGGAATCATTAAGCTTAAAGGCAGATATGATCAAATGATTTCTTATCAACTTTTTTTTGTATATTTACAACATTTGCAGTTTCTTAATGCATCTATATGAGCATCTACACGAGCGGCCGGAAGTAACTTGTTTTGCTTTTTATGAGGTAATTTAAAAATTTTACGCAATCTACCTAACGATGAAATCATTTGTTTTTTCCTTAATAATTAGAGAAAAAATCAATTATTCTCAAACGCAGCAGGATAAATATCTGCTACATGCATTTAGGAAATTGTAGTTTTTTAAAGCAGCACTATATGAGTGGTCGGAAGTAACTTTTTTGCTTTTAATGAGGTAATTTTAAATTTTTATGTAATGTACCTGACGATGGAGTCACTCACTTTATTATGATATAATGATTATAGAAAAAACAATTATTCTCAAACATAGCAGGATAAATTATCAGTCACTTGCATTTCCTTATCTTAGACCTCAGACGATTGATTAAAAAAAAAACAGTTAGACGCCATGTTGTTGTTTAAGGCATTTGTTTTTAGCATCATTTTTAGCATCATACACATTAAATATCGCAGAAGCAAATGAGGGACAGAAATGGCTCTAATAATTTATTTTACTTCGTTCTTTACTTTTAATATCCTCTGCCAAACGGTGGAATCACTTACAAATTACTGTCATCAACTCCTTAACAAGCATATGTGTACAACTGTTACGTGTCTGTAATTTTATGTGAATAAATAAACAAATGTTTACGAGAAAATCCCAAATTATGTGAATATATTTACAATGAATGAAAGTATATTTTGAGTCCTTTATTGCTTTGCTAAAAATTTGTTGCTAAGTTATCGATCTGGTCTAGTACCGTCTTTTTATTGTTTTGTATTGGTAACTTGTCGAAGAACTGTAAAAAAAAGTTATCTGAACTGGTCAGAAAAAAAAACAACAATGATGGAGTACTTAAACAAATATAATTTGGTTTAAATTCATGTTAAACAACTGACTGTTGTTCGCGACTTAACCCCGTCACATTCAAAATATGGCTGAAGGCATATTATTAGGCTATTCGCCTAAAACTCCGACTCTACAATTGCCACATTACATGTAAACATTACTGCTTTGCATATCAGGTTTCTAACAAAAAGAAAACACCTTCTAAATTTCGTGTTAACAGACTAGGAGAAAGTTATTAAATCCAAGGAAAATGTATTATTTCCTTCTTCGTCTTCAAGGATATTTTCCAGAATGCCACACTCCATCGTCTTCTTAGCGGATAGTGTTATAAAAAGAATGCCTCTTTTCAATTTCATGTTGGCATGGCTCTCTGTTGAGCATGGAGGTTAATGGATCAGAGTGTTAGTTAATCCTCTCAGAAATTTATGAGCATAAATTGTCACTTAAAAAATTAATCTTCCGAAAAAAAGTTAACTTCTGCTCTTGAAAGCTTTACATTCTAATGTACTACGCCTTACTAAGCTCTTGAAAGCTTTACATTCTAATGTTTTAGTATCCTTACTGGATATTAATATTTAGACGAACACCTCCATATTTTGTGGATTGGAAACCAAAATTCTTTGTGGATCAGAAATGAGGGTAGAATCTGTTCTGACTAACGTTGAGAAAATAGAGAACGGGAATAGAAAAATACGATATACGGACATTTAAGGTCACTTTTGGATATAATTCAATCTAGATTTGTTAGGTACAATGAGCGAACTAGAAGATCTAGTTCTTTCGAAAACTAGATCTTCTAGTTCGCTCGTCGTACCTAAAAAAACGTCCGCTTTCTTCTCATACTTTCCAGGCTTGAGACTGAAAGTGTTAACTCTTAAGAGAATGGCGTATTTAAAATGTGGACGGCTCACAAAAACCAAAGCCACTTGGATATGTGAACGTTACGACTTTTATCTATAATTAGTTTATTTCTCTTTAAAATTGTCTAGACAATTTATTAATCTACACAAATATAACGAAAAATAAACATACATTTAAATTAAAAAAATACTTAAATCATTTAAAACTAATAAATTATATAAGCAATCGCAAAGCGGAAACAAACTTGATTTTCTGAAGGTTTTACTACAAAAACAATAAAAAAAATAAATACACAATTTTCTCATTTACGAATAATTTTTAAAAATAAATAAATTACAGTGCAATAACAACATAAATATCAATTATAAAGCTATAGAAATAATTATAAAGTAAATAATCAAATCATGAATAAAGCTGATATCCCTAGTCAAATAATTAAAATATCATATATTAACTAATTAAACCTATTAAACTAAATAAAATATTTAATCCGTATTACCTATTATTGAAGTAAAACTTCTTTACGCACGTTTGACTTGGGGAGTAAGTTGGTGAATGCGTGACGGTGATCGGGCGAGGCGAACGGAAGTTGAGAGGGAGATATAAGTTAGTGAAGACAGAAAGAGAGAGAGAGTTATGTTTCGTATATCTAAGACACAGTGCAAGCCTATTGTCCGTGTCACACTGTAGGAGCAAGAGAGAGCAGTGCACGCGCACATTTTCTTTCTCTCTTCCTCTCGTAGCCAGTGCATGAAATATATATATGTATATATATATATATATATATATATATATATATATATATATATGCGAGTTTGCTAGCGTTACGCGAACGGTGATTTTTTGAGTATTTTGTAATTTCATTTCATTCTTGAACAATTTTATAAATTGTTATTTTATTCAATACATTAAATATTCTACGTTTAAAGTGAATAAAATTGTAAATTCATTTTAAAGTTCATATTTTGTGAATTTGAAGTTTTACATCAGTCGTGTGGTCTAAAGCACACTCGCTTTTTTATGGAATATAGCAAAAAACTCACAACTACGAAGTATTTAAATCATAGTCAAGCACACTATTTTTAAATTGCGAAAATGCTACTAAAATTCTAATTTCATGATTTTACTTTGCTATAAACTGTCTACGAATTTAAAAACAAAGACAACTCTGACTGGTATAGACCGGTTATTTATGACCATAGACAGTCTTTGTATCTATGCCTACGTTCTATTGATTTGAATCTTATAAGATTTGACGGATCGATTCGTTCGAAGTAAGATCGAAATGTCAGAGACATGTGACCTTAAGGTCAAATTATTTAATTCATTTAGTATCTCACTCTCTCTTGAGACTATCGTTATTTGCCATCTCGTTCTAATACGTGAACTGATCTGTGAAGTTAACCTCGCATGTTAGTAATATATTGCAAATGTTGTTCGAACTACGAATGTTTTTTACAATTTATTTAATAACCATATATATATATATATATATTTATATATATATATATATACACACACACGTATCTACGTGTCATAATATGTGTATACCTATTTTAATATGTCATCATCAAGTTGCCTCATTTTTAATATATCCTACCTAGGATAAATTATAATTTCAGGAAATCCTATTCCTCAGTCAGTTAGGATATGGACCTGTTGAAAAGCCGAACGTAATGTTTGAGAGTAAACGATGCTGGTAATTGTATATGGAACCGGAATGGAACCCTTACTAGATAGCACATTTCTCAACTCCAAGTAACTCAATGAGCCAATTATTACGTTTCTTCTTGAAAGATCCGATATGAATACAACTGGGAGCTGGAGATAGAAATCAATGTTGGTGAGCCTCTACACAGAGGCAAAGCAGAAAAACGTCAAGTCAAGAGGACAGTTAGCGAGGTAGAAAAAATTGGAGAGGATAAAGTTTGAGACTAATAACAAATGTAGAAATGTAGGCCGGCAATCAATTTGTTTACAGGATAGCGTCTCGAAAATGGCATGTAAGAGGATGATGCAAAAAGTCCAGGATCGAAAACCAAACATGGTGCTATTGTCAAGATTATTGTATCATAAAGATATAAGTAGCTGTAGTTATCAACAGTAAAGGAATACAAGCCAAGGAAATATCACAAAATACGATGTTTTATATATATATATATATATATATATATATATATATATATATATATATATATATATTCGTGATTCACGCAAATCGTGAATATATATCAGACAAAGAAGTGTATATGAGCAAACAGACCTTTCACAACAAAGGTTACGTTTACACTTTTTTATGTAAACCTAATATTTGCAGCTTTGTAAGTCAAGCAATCAATTTGAATTGCTGTTAGACGCCAGCAAAACTGTGTCAACCGGAGCGAGCAGCCTCGAGCGAGAAGCGTAGCAACAAGTAGCGGGCGTACAGTTATAACTTCCATCTCATTCGTGCTTTATCGCGATATGAGCTAATGGCGACAAAATGGCTTCTTAGCCGTTCTCGAAGAATTTAAAGCACTCGACGGAAGAAAGAGGTATTTAAAGTTACATAAGCTGAAATGTGTCTGCAGTTGAAGTTAATGACTTGGGTTAGTGACTTTAACCTTTCGTCTGTAATTACGGTAAAATCGTCTTGCAACTCTTGGCAGTGAGCTGCAGTTGGCAAATGGTCTTTGGCCAGAGAACATTAATACTGACCAATGGCAAACTTTTCTCATTAGTGAAAAATTTATGTTCACGTTAGTCGCTTCAATATATAACATTTCTTCCAATATTTAACGTGTAATATGTCTTATTTTTGATTTCAGAAATTTTGACCTTAATAACCTGAGTTTATTTTGTGACTAAATTGGGCGAATTTGTAGAACAAGAAGTTTCCTTGCCCTTTTTGTAGCTGGATAATGTCATAATTATTTACTGTACCCACCTTTCTTGTCTTGTTTAAACATTTCATATAAAGTCTAGGCACTATCTGAGTCTATTTTCTGAAATTCTTCTCAGTCTTCTTTTTTTAACTATTATGATTTAAGTTATACAAGAAACTAAATGATGACAAAGAAATTATTTACAATAATATGGATTTAAAAATTATTTGAAAAAACACTTATATCATTCTATTTCCTTAAAAGTTGGGTAATGTCTTATGAAAAAAAAAGTGTTACTTAATGTGGACACAGGAAGTATAAATGTCTTATATTTCCTGTGTCTACACCATTATTCATTATTTTTAATTTCGTTCTTTTCCTTAAAAAAAACTGGCGAGGATTTGTATCTTTCTAAAAAGTTATGAAGATTGAATTATGATAGACGACGAAATTTATTTACAAGAAGTATGCATTTCCAAGAAATATATTTTACCTCGCCATGTTTTTATTCAAAGGGCAGTTTTCTCGCAATGTTTGTCAGCATTTTTTTGTACTTATATTTTTGTGCATTGCAGTCTCAAGGAGGATGCTGTGTCCATTATATCTTAAATGCAGCCGCAATTATAGTGGAACCACATTTGTGAAAGAAAATGCCAGAATAATGATATTCATAATACATTTCTCAGATTTCTTCAATCTGGTGATATCATTTAACATCATTTTTAATTAGTTTCATAATTTTTACAAGATTATGAAATATGTACCTGAACAAGAGGACTGATTTGCATATAAAATGCAATTCAGAAATTTCAAGATTTTTCTTAACATTTTAGTTGCCATCTTTATAACGTGTTTGACGATGATCGTATTCTAGGTTAGTCAGTCATGCATTCAGGAGCAATCAACGTTACCTTACATAGAAGTGACGTCTGTGATTAGAATTGTACTTTATAGAACCATAACATCCATAGAAATAGAACTCCGAGGTCGAGAAATTACTAGAAAACAAGCGGTGTATACTTATAGACTGTATTAAAAAAGGAAACTTGGCTTAATTTATGGAATATATGTTTATCTAATTTAATGTTATATGGCAGAAAACACATTTGTGAAAGAAAATTCTGTGCTTGTTTGGATGTTTATAATCAATAACCTTATTTACTATTTAGTCTATTCAAATAAATGTTTTATTTATATATAGCAGAGTATCTTACGGGTAAAGCAATGTACGCTGGAGGTTTGGATGTCTTGTGTCTTTTATTATTGAAATGGGTTTTATACTTAATTTATTTTATTCGTTTTTATTACCTTTGCATGGCTATGGAGATGTGTGGTACACCATCTTACAACCAATTACTTAATAAACTAGAAAAACTTCAAAATGTTACATATTTGAACTCAAAAAATATAATTAAATAATTGAATTTAGATCACGACTCAAATTGTTGGTGATTCGTGATCGGAGCAATCTTCATATTCAGTCATTATTTTGTAATGTTTTAAGCAAACCATACACACCTACTTACTTCGACGCCATATTCATACAGCTTTTGCTCAAGGCGTTGGTTTAAGCTTTGAAAAACTACGCGTGTTTCTCGTCCTTAAACATTTTTCGAGCTTTTGTGGGCATTCGTTTGTGCCATGAAAAATATTTTCAATAAAAAATATTTCGATTATTGCAATCTGAAGAGTTCGTAAAAAAACAATTATTTGGGATGCAATTACCAGAGTTGGCAGTATTATTTAAAAATTATTACGAGACACGCTAATATTAATGCCAGGATAGTTAATGAACAGTGTACTTACGTAATAAAACGATTAAACATATTACGGCTAATTTCATCGTGGTAATAATATTTACAACGTACAACCGGATGCGACGCTATGAGTTAACAAGCAAATATATACTGTCAACATTGGAGACGCCATCTTGGAGCGCGGACCAATATTGACACGCGCAACATGGCTGAATCACTAGGTACTTCCGGTAGTAATCCTCTTTATGGACCATGACGTCAGATCACAAAACTTCAATTTGATACATTAAATGTTAATGTTTTATAAATACACGTAATATGTCTTTTTACAGTTATAAACTGCAATAATATTAATTTATGATTTATAAAGTTTTTGCTTGTGATTGTATTCTCTCGATGTACACACACATACACACACACACACACATATATATATATATATATATATATATACACCATTAGTTGCGTCATGTACTAAATTACCGTTTACCTACACTCGTAGTTTTTTTAAAACATTCGTGGCTATTAACTATAGGTTATGTACGATTGTCTATGGGTAAACCGTATTTTCGTTGAAACAAGGAAACATTTATTATTTACACAGATGCCGCGCCATCTTATCGCTGCACAAATTTGAGACAGTTAAACTTCCGGTTAGTATTGTAGTTATACTTGTCAGTATTTTCTTGTCATTTTCTCATTTTTCTTGTCATTTCAAATGTAGTAATGTATACATTTTCTTGTATGAATTAGTAAATCCTTTTATAATAAATTAGCCTAGACAAATACCATTTTTTTATTAGATTTCAGTGCAAAAAATAATGCATTCATGTCATAACTTGCATATAAAATATGATGGAAGGTATTATGGGCGAATATGGTATTTTTCGAAGCGTTTTTATTATTTTCGTAGTTTTATTTAAAGATAAGTTTATTTGAAGGTTTTTTTACCTTTCACACAAAAAAAGGTTATCCAATTGACGTGATTCAGCTTATAGCGTCCAGATAGACAATGGGTATCATATTTTCAGAAACAAACAATAAATAATATAATTATAACTTAACTTTTACATGGGAGATTATAGAATATTTTATTTGCAAAAATGGTATTCCCCGAAGCGTTTTCCCTTAACTTTATGAAAAGGAAAGTTTTCATTGGTTACTTTTTAGGTTTTGACACAGAGACAGCTTACTCGATAGACATAATACGATAGTTGACTCATTCTAAATTTTGATATTTTTCTTACAATATTGTGAAATATAAGTTAATTAAAAACCAGTCTTGAAAAAAATTCAAAAATTCTATGAAAAATAAGCCAGTTGTAGGCTTCTAAATTTAAAGATACGGGTAGGGTTGGGTATATCCCTGTCTCTTTTCCTCTTGTAGAATATAATGTGCAATATTAAAAATGACCTCACAACACAGTATTCCCGTCCTCGTCTAAAAATGAAATTTAAACTTTTATAACTCTGTCAATTTTTAAGATTATTAAAAAAAATGTTCACTCTTCATCGGCTTGTATCTCGAAAATATGATTAATGAAATAAAAAAAATTCAGTCAAATGCCCAATTCGTCATCCTATAGTTTATAGCAGGTATGCAGTTTGACATAGTGTATTTACAATATTTTTAAAACAAATGAGTAATAAACAGTTAAAGGTTTAAGTGAAGCCAGTCGAATTGCGCCGGGTCCATTTTTAAAGTAAACGTTCCATCACAGCTTCATTAAATGAATGTATTAAAATAATGCGAGATTATCGTTTATGTGATAAAATAGTAGGAGTTAAACAAAGTGAACCGTTATGACTACCTCACCCCTATGTTATATCGTGTTACTTTATGAATAACGTAAACGTTATAAAGTTATTAGCCTTTAAGCACACGATCGCATGTTGTATCATCACTGAAACATTTATTTTGACAGATACGTACCGTCCACTTAGCCGCCATTTTGACGAGTACGTCAAAATGGCGGCTAAATGGACGTTACGGCTGACTTTAGAGGTTATTTAAATTCTTCTTTCAATAATTTAGTAAATTTAGCCTTTTAGTAGAATTAATTGGGGTTACTGAAAAATAAAACGACTAATTTTTATAATTACATTATAAAAATCATGATATTTATTAAATTAGATACCAACAAATGTCGTTATAAATTTCATCTCATAAAAATGATATTGCATTTGCAGAAACGACAATGAGTCTGTATTCGAGAATCGAAGAATGCCTCATATACGTTACCAAATAATAATTTCGTCAAATACTTTCGATTATATAAAGAAATAAGAAAATTTGTAATTGACAATTTGAGATCGATATTGAAAGTGCCACATCGAATAAACAGTACTTGATACCACAATAAAACAAAATAACTGTAAAAACCCGTTTCCTACGCGTTTTACTCCTTTTTATTCTTCTTCTTCTTATTTTCCCCTTTCTCCTTTTTCCGTCTTCTCCTCCACTGTTCTTATCATCATTATTAATCACAATTAAATGAAACTACGTGATGTAGTATTATTTCTACTATCTTTAATTTCTTTACCACGACCTAGGTTTCGTTGTATTACAACATCTTCAGGTGGGATATTAGCAAAGATATGATAAGGTGGGATATTAGAAAGATGAATCTTTGCTAATATCCCACCTGAAGATGTTGTAATACAATGAAACCTAGGTCGTGGTAAAGAAATTAAAGAAAGTAGAAATAATACTACATCACGTAGTTTCATTTAATTGTGAATAATGAATTTCCAAAAAATTAACGCCAAATATATTCAATATCATTATTAATTTAAAAATGATTACCTAATATTTTATGCATGTACATTTTTTTGTTACCATTTCTTACAAAAAATTGTATAACATTTTCAATTATATTTTGTTTATATGACGAAGAAATAAATAATCTTAATCAGACACACGTTGTTAAATTATAAAAGAACTAGATCGAAAATATTAAATTGTTGTTCGTTACAGATCTCCAGGTGGACAGCGCGTCATGTTTGAGAGGCGGCGAGCGCACTGACGATCTACATACATCTGGATCCAGCTGAATGATACTCGACGCGCCTAAAAATTACAAGTATTCCAGGTGAGCTGCTATTTCCGGTTATTTATCATCACGTAGTAATAACGAACTAAGTCTATAAAGAATGTGATAACACTACTCAACATTTTTCGGCAGTTGCCTGCCTGCATGTTGGACCTTTTCCCGTGTAATTGTAATTGGTTAATAAAGCGAGTTTATATACAAATATATGTCTTATTTATTTATATAATATTTTATATAATCACAACTTTTTTTACAATACATATATAAAGCTCCAGAAATTTTCGAATATGCGCGATACTTGATAGTTACAGAGATAAAACATAATTTTTAAAAAGTTGGTATTTTTTAGAATATAAAAAAACAAACAACGTAGGGAACAATAAAAACAATCAGGGACGAGGAAAAACTAGAATTACAATTTGTAACCATAATACGAAACAAAAAGAAGCTATCTTCATGAATGCGCATATATTATATTTTTAAAATAAAAAGAATTGTTAATTGAAAATAAAAAAAAAAAAATTTAACAGAATACATAATAACTTTTTAGAAACGATTACAAAAAATAATCAATGCCTCTTGCTTTCTTTAACGTGTAGCCATTGCCTAAATTAATTAAAAATAAATTGTTAACAACATTGACAATGGTTCTATTGTTGTCAAAATTAATGGCTTTTTCCGTCTTTTCGAAATTTACGTAACGTTTTTCGCCGATCCTGTCGAGCCTGTGAGCACCATGGATTAATATGGTACATCTGTGAATAGAGGATTCAACAAGACACAATATAGAGGATTCAACAAACAAAGTGCAGTTGTTTTATCTCGCTAGTTCAAGAAATTCCGTAGAAATAACATTTACAAACTATTATGATAAACAAACTAACTTTTCATAAAAATACAAGATTTTTCCTTTGTCTGATTGATGATTTTGATTAAATTTTTAAGCAGCTTATTTTTTTTATTTTTTCTATATAACAGTACCATTTTTTTTCCTTGTAACACCTGGGCCCAAAGCTTTATGGGCTTTTGGCAGTCTCCTTTAAACTTTACCTTTGTTTCTCTTAAATGATACCCAGATTTCTGTTATTGGTATGTTAAATACAATACATGTACCAATAAGTGACATAAAATTTCTAGATCGTCATAACATGACCTGCGGGTTTTGACGATTTGTTAGTGGGTATGTAGATACTTAATGAAAATGACACGTTAAAAATATTTAAAAAGGTGTACGACAAAAAGTGTTGACGACAATAAATGAAAATCTGATTGTCGATGTGGAATTTGAAAATTCCACATCGACAATAAGTTTTTCATTTTCGACATCGTTAAATAAAATGAAAGTATTATTGTTTGTCAACTTGGTAATCGTCATAATCGATGTGAAAATGATCTAATAATGTGTTGTAAAATAATTAATAATCTTATATTGAATGTTAAAATGATCTAATAATGAATTAAGAAAGCTTTCACAATCATCTCAATCGATGTAAGAGCGTTTCAATAATGAATTGAAAAAAGATTGTCAGGTAGAGTGTAACCGAATTTTTCAACTTTTATGTGAAAATGATCTAATAATGTGCTGTAAAAGAATTAATAATTATTATAATGAATGTTAAAATGATCTAATAATGAATTAAGAAAGATTTGATAATCATCTCAATTGATGTAAAGGCGTTTCAATAATGAGTTAAAAAAGGATTGTCAGGTAGGGTGTAACCGAATTTGTCAACTTTTATCTGAAAATGATCTAATAATGTGTTGTAAAATAATTAATAATCTTATATTGAATGTTAAAATGATCTAATAATGAATTAAGAAAGCTTTCACAATCATCTCAATCGATGTAAGAGCGTTTCAATAATGAATTGAAAAAAGATTGTCAGGTAGAGTGTAACCGAATTTTTCAACTTTTATGTGAAAATGATCTAATAATGTTTGTAAAATAATTAATAATCATTATATTGAATGTTAAAATAATCTGATAATGAGTTAAGAAAGATTTGATAATCATCTCAATTGATGTAAAGGCGTTTCAATAATGAGTTGAAAAAGGATTGTCAGGTAGGGTGTAACCGAATTTTTTAACTCTTAGTCATCAATTAATTATGAAAAGAGTACTAGATGTAGATTTGCCATAACAATAGTATGACAAATATACATTTGTAAATATATATGTAATATATATATATATATATATATATATATATATATATATATATATATATTAAACCTTTATTCATTGACCTTAATGTACAGTTTTAACCTATACTCTACACAAAATAAACAGTAATATTTCAGATCCTATCAGATAAAATGTTCGTCAGCATCTAGTTTATTGGTCAGGTTGTCCCTTGACATAGGCCTTCCCCGTCGTCTTCCATTCATCTTTATTCCGACCTAACCTTCTCCATCCTTTTGGTAGATCATCCTCCCATCTTTTGATTTGACGTTCTTTTTGTCTTTTTCCATTTCTAGGATACCATTCCATTGCCTGTTTCATCCATGTTTCTTTGTTCTTTCTCATGATGTGGCCAGCCCAGTTCCATTTGAGTTTTTTTTTTTTGTAAAACTTCGCGCACCTTTGTTCTTTTCTTTATTTTTGAAGTCATCCATCTGTCCTGTGTAGCCTCATGTTTAGCATACTTCGCCCCATGTTGCGTTGGCAAACTGCAAGTTTTTGGTTGTTTTTGTTCGTAGCAGGCTAAGATGGACATCCGTACTTAAGACATGGGAGAATGCATGTGTTGTACAGTTTGTTTTTAACTGACATTGGTATTGTTTCGTTTTTAAATATCTCTTTCGGTGACCAATATCGTTTCCAAGTGTTGCTTATTCTTCAGTCTATTTCTTTTGAGTATTGCTCCCTAATTAATGATATATTTGTAAATATGGTGTATATTAAATTTCAGACGAATGTTTCGTATTAGATAAAATAATGGTCGATAAAAGAATGAAATAGCGGTTGTTATCGGTTTAATTATGTGAAATTTTCTTACGTAAATTTAATTTGAAACGGAGTTTACGTTTTGGAGTTTTGTAAAGTAATAATTGACGTTTTTGTTTTGTTTTGCTACAAACATGGATTTTCAAAGACTTTAAAAATTCTATGTTTCTTGAAACTTGACATTTTTGGATGAATGAAGAAGAGGAAACTGTATGAAATATGAATTTCTTGGACAATTTGCTTCCTTTTTTAAATATTGAATATATTTGGCGTCAATTTTGTAGAAATTCATTATTCACAATTAAATGATACTACGTGATGTAGTATTACTTCTACTATCTTTAAGTTCTTTACCACGACCTAGGTTTCGTTGTGTTACAACATCTTCAGGTGGGCTATTAACAAAGATTTAAACTTTATTACAACATCTTCAGGTGAGCTATTAGCACCTGAAGATGTTGTAATACAACGAAACCTAGGTAAAGAAAAAAAAGTAGAAATAATACTACGTCACATAGTTTCATCCTTTTTTTAAATTTAAACTTCTCCATTATGAATGTTTATTTACAAAATAATTTAATTACACAAACATTCAATGTAAATTATGTGGAAAATAATCATTAATATTAATATAGTGACGTAAATTTTACTCACTAGTCTTATAATTAAACTCGAAGGATATTTACTATAAGTATATAAAATTAATGTTACTGCAGTATGCTACTTAATAAACAATTTTAATATATATATATATATATATATATATATATATATATATATATATATATTGGATAGCGCCATATTTTGCCTGTAGTTGAAAATTAATAAATAGTATGTAATCTGTCAACACATTTTCGTCAAGAATTATGTCAAGAATTATGGTACAAAATTGTTTATTTTCATTTTCGATTTTGTTGTGATCAAAACAAACACACAACAGTAAACAGTACTTTTCATACGTTATAATGTCATCGTATATTATATTCTAATATTTCAATAATTTAATTTAGCTAAGTGGTACTTTTATGCAATAGATATTTTATTTCACAATTTTATTCAAATACGTCCAGCAGTACTCGAGATATTCGTTAGTGACAGAAAGACAGGTGGACATCAAAATAATCACGTCAGCATCTCTTTCGCCTCATTGGTGACGGGATCTTTCACACCAAAGTTTCCGAAATATCTTTCGACACTCGCTTGGAACATGCAGTTGCAAGACTGATTGTCTAAATAATGACAGAGCAGAGAGAACCGACGTCCACCTACGTAGTTGCAAAACACTTGCCTTTGCTCGCACTGTTTTGACGTGTTGTTGCGCAACACTTAAATGCCAGCGTGCACTTTGCAACATGCCAGACTTAATGTATGCATACCACGAACGACCACAATGGTTTCAGCTCCCTTTTTCAACCTGTCAATTTAAAATAAACAAATCGTGAGTGCTTAGTGCTGATTCAATTAATGCATATTCATTACCAGAGGTCTAAAAGACCTGATGTAGTTTTAGAAAGTTGTTTAAGCTGGTTCTACCTGCCCTGTTGACAGCGGTTGGTTACTGTGGAAGTTTAGGCTGTAAATTGCTATATTTCATTATAAAGGGGTGCAAGTCAATACGGAAACTGTGTCGTATCGAAAGTAATCGTGTCTTAATGAAACTTAGTTTATTTTATTCTACTCAATCAATATATTGAAATAAAAAAAAAACATTCTTAGTGTAAACCTTTGGGATAACTATATGTTGGTGACTGGATTTGGGCAATGTCGGATATTTTATGTAATGTAAATATTGTTTGATATTACAAATAGTTTATTTATTAAAATCTCTAACTATTATATATTATTGAAAACGCGACCAAACTGAATAATAACTATAAGATTTTCCAAATATTGAACAACTCATCCGTCTCTGATACGTTCACTCAATTCGGGTTAAACCGTTGTCAAGATTATTATGATCGATGTGAGGAATGCTAATATGAGAAATATAAGCAAATATATACAATATGTATCATAATTATGTTTTATTTATAAGTTAAATAAACTATAATACTTATTACAGACACATGTATACACAACACAAATGATATACATATTTTTGGGGTTTGTTTTGAAGAATTTCTTGATATGTGCCTATTCTTTATACCGTACTGTAAGTATGGTATATTATAGTATATAGTCGTATATTAACGACTATACTTTTTAATAATGACATTAAAATAATATATCGAACAAAATTCAAATAAGGCAACAATTACAAAAAAAAATATTGTGCGCGTCAGTTCCGCCCCGCGACTGGAGTTTACTCTTTAAGTATGATTCTTTGGAATGTATAAAATAGGTAACACTGCATATAAATATAAATATTAATATCATTAAATGAAAATTATTTCATAAAAAAATCTGACAATATAATTATTTTTAACACAAAATTATTTTTAAGTAAAACACAAATGAACAAGATCAAATGTATATGACAAAATTAAAAAAAAAGTTTAGTAACGTCAGACTAAGAAGTTAAAATTGAAAGAGACTTTCTAATTTTGTAGAATAGAAGACACCAAATATTCACTCATAATGACATTTAATGATTACATCTTGATATAAGCGAACGACAGTAAACTATGTGTGTCACACTCTATCGTTGCGATTACGCCATAAGAAAATGCTAATATGTGTGTCACACTCCATCACTGCGATTACGCCATAAGAAATTGCCAAATAAACATACTGATACACTTGTTTACACTTTTTTTAACGCTCTGATCTTCGTACGATCAGATCCTAACGCATACACTTTTTTTAATGCTCTGAATTTCTGATTTTGCTCCTCATAAGTTCTATATCAGTTTCTATTTGAAATATAAAAAGGTATACGTTTGTGTATGCTTTGTTTCAGTTAATAAAAAGTCAGTTTAGTTAGATTTGGCTTTATGACACTTTTAATAATATTTTGTAATAAAACCCAGTGCTAATATTGAAAACGTGAAGCTAAGGGGACACCTATAATCTGAATAGAGCTTAACCTTACTTGGGTCAGCAATGATTTTTATTTAATAATTGAGAAGGAAACTGTGAACGTACAAACATATACGCAGACACTGAAGTCATATGCATGGATAATGTAGTTTTAAAAAAAAATTAAGTATTTCTGGGTATGAAGGTAATAATTCGATGAATTGAATCGATATCGCACATCACTTGAGCTATTTTTCAAACTTTTTTCTTAATGTCACCTATATAATTTTTCATGATGTGTAACTCGATATTAGTGACGTCGCATTTTAACTATTCGACTCGGCAGGTCAGAACAAATTTCAAGGAGTGATATGAAGTAAGCCGCCCGGCTTACGATCCACTCATAAATTCTAGTTGTGTGTTCTTTATATTTATTTGCGACTATTATTGCTTTTTATTGTTTGTTATTGTCCTTTTTCTTGAATGTTTACTTTCAACACTAACTTGCACAACACATCGACATTAAGCTGTAAGAATGACAAGGAAAAAAAATTATGTGCAAGCAGTAGGTGTAAGAACCTTGAACTTATCTTGAAAATACATTTTGCATTCATCTTAAAAATAATAACGTATACAAAAGTAGAAAAGACTCCCAAAGAAGGCCAGCAAGTGATATTTATTCATTGTCAAGTTTTACCAATCGTGGCATTGTTTATATATAGATGCACCTACATTTCTGTAATTAATTTTACTTTTAGGCTAAACTTTTGATAACTCCTGAATATTAAATAAATACTTTTAAAAAGTTAGCAGTCTTAATTTTATTGAACATTTAGAATGGAAAAACATCACTTGACGAAGTATGACCAAAGGCGATCTGGAAATATTAAACAAGGTTTACACAATATTATTACGTAAAATGTATCTAGTTATTAACAATTGTTAATATACGATAGCAAGTTACTATAGTGCGAAAGAGAAAACAATGTAACAATGTAATAGCAAGTTAGCACAGTGCAAAAGAAGGAGCATTTTGATATCATTTAATGAAGTTATAGCCAAAGGCGAACTGAAAATGTTAAACAAAGTTTACACAATATTATAACGTAAAATGAATCCAGTTATTAATAATTGTTAATATACGATAGCCAGTTAACATAGTGAGAAGGTATAACATATTAGTATCATTTGACAAAGTATGGCCGAAGGCGAACTGAAAATATTAAGCGAAGTTTACACAATATTGTAACGTAAAATGAATCCAGTTATTAATAATTGTTAATATTTAATAGCAAGTTAATATAGTGTGAAAGAGAGAACAATATAACAATTTAATATCAAGTTAGCATTGTGCAAAAAGAAGGATCATATTGGTATCATTTGACAAAATATGGCCGAAGGCGAACTGAAAATATTAAACGAAGTTTACACAATATTGTAACGTAAAATGAATCCAGTTATTAATAATTGTTAACATATGATAGCAAGTTAATATAGTGTGAAAGAGAGAACAATATAACAATTTAATATCAAGTTAGCATAGTGCAAAAAGAAGGATCATATTGGTATCATTTGACAAAATATGGCCGAAGGCGAACTGAAAATATTAAACGAAGTTTACACAATATTGTAAAGTAAAATGAATCCAGTTATTAATAATTGTTAACATATGATAGCAAGTTAATATAGTGTGAAAGAGAGAACAATATAACAATTTAATATCAAGTTAGCATAGTGCAAAAAGAAGGATCATATTGGTATCATTTAATGAAGTATAGCTGAAGGCGATCTGGAAATATTAAACGAAGTTTACACAATATTGTAAAGTAAAATGAATCCAGTTATTAATAATTGTTAATATATGACAGCAAGTTAATATAGTGTGAAAGAGAGATCAATATAACAATTTAATAGCAAGTTAGCATAGTGCAAAAAGAAGGATCATATTGGTATCATTTAATGAAGTATAGCTGAAGGCGATCTGGAAATATTAAACGAAATTTACACAATATTGTAAAGTAAAATGAATCCAGTTATTAATAATTGTTAATATATGATAGCAAGTTAACATAGTGCGAAAAAGGAACAGATTGCTATCACTTGACGAAGTATGGTTAAAGACGAATAACTGAAATGTTAAATGAAGTTTACACAATATTGTGACGTAAAATGAATCCAGTTATTAAAGTTAACACGTTGTTTTAAAACTTTTGTTTTCCGATACTTATGATCAGGTTCCTAGTTTGTCTGAATGTGTTTTCCATGACTAGGATTACTAATATATTAATAAAAACCATATCCTATGAGATATAAGCCACCTTCTGTAAATACTTGTACCCACGTATGAATAAGTATTTAGTGATAATACAGGTTGCTGGCATTTTTTCAGCGACACATCCGCTATTTGCGTGACATCTGTATATTGTGACTTTGTTTAACTGTTTAACCTGCAGAATACTTGAAACGAAGATGGTCATCTGATATCTATAAATTTTCATACCAGATAAAATATGAAAAGAGTTTAATATATTTTTAAATTATAAACTGTTATTGCCTTGTTTGCTTCGTTTATATTTTATAATGAAAATGGATGAAAGTAATGCACTTCTGTTCGTGCTGGAATTGATGATCGTCGCGCGTTTTGTTTTTAATTATTAAATAATGATAATTACAAAAAATTAAAAGTTCATGTTCATATATTTGAAACTTCTTCACACTCTGTGCTGTCACGTGAGGCGAAGAAGTCATAGTTTATTTGATCTGATAACGGCGCGCATGAATACTCTGCAGCGGTTTCGTATACAAAATCCGCATCTACATTGCTTTGATGCGGTGCGGTCGTCTCAGGAGTGAGATTGTGAAGTTCCTTATCGGTTTACGATGATCTTTAATAAGTATGATGTTAGTTTAAATTGTTATTATATATATATATATATATATATATATATATATATATATATTAGACTAACAAGCTCAGTCGTCTTGTAATGTTGACATGTTGATGGCTCCAAATAAAAATGTTGATATATTTTTAAATAACTCTAGTAATATTTTAATAAATTCATTTCAACGTACTAATCAAAGCCTATTTTCTGAAATTTTTCCAAATTTTTAAATCCTTTTCTTGAGAAATGTGAGGAGTATATACTCATTGCAAAGGACATAAATAAGGAGGCTACATACTATTTGAGAACTTTTCAGAAACATATACTTGCAAAATTTCATAACACCGTAGAAACTACGAGGATATGACAGACGGACGAACACACCTACGGGCCTGACTAGTACTTATTTTGTTTGAACTACGGCATTCTAATGGTTATTTTAATTTTTTTATCATGTTGCTGCGGGCCGTGTAAATGTTTTGTTACGGTTTTTTTTATCATATTTTTTTAAATAGTGATGATATAAACGTATTATTAACGATTATAATTTTATGATAATTACATTACAATAAAAACGAGGCAATTGCTTTCTAGTTTTCGACTTTGACGTCGGTTTTAGTGTTATTCATATTATTGTCGTCGGTTATCGATGAATAATAGCTACATCAAATAATGTGGTTACGTCACTAGTGCTCATGTGGCTTCGACATTATACGCAACACGTTAGTGAAACTTTCATTTAAAACCAAAATCATTTCTCAATTTATCGACCGCAGAAAATAATTTATCTTCTTAACATATTCTCATAGATTATTGCAGTTTTGAGTAATATTTCATTATTTTAATATTCGCATGGGTAATTTTACGTTCCAGAAATATTTAATTTTCTTAATATTCGCATGGTTAATAGCAGCTTTTGGAAATATTCAATAATTTTAATATTTGCATAAATAATTACACTTTTAAGAAACATTTCATCTTCTTAATATTTTCGCATAAATCATTTCTATTTCCAGAAATATTTCATTTTCTTAATCTTCGTATGGTTAATTGCAGTTTTAAGAAATATTTCATTATTTTAATATTTGTATAGACGAATGCAGTTTTAAAAAATATTTCATCTTACTATATTCGCATAGATCATTTTAGTTCATAGAAAAATTTCATTTTCATAATATTCGCATAGGTAATGTCAGTTTACAGAAATATTTCATTTTCTTAATATTCGCATGGTTAACTGCAGTTTTCAGAAATTTTTCATTATTTTAATATTCGCGTAGATAATTACAATTTACAGAAATATTTCATCTTCTTATTATTCGCATAAGTAATTTCAGTTTTCAGAAATATTTAATTTTTTTTTAATATTCGCATAGTTAATTGCAGTTTTCAAATATATTCCATCATTTTAATATTCGCATAAATAATTGCAGTTTTAAGAAATATTTCATCTTCTCAATATTCCTATAGACGATTGCAACTTTCAGAACTATTTCATCTTCCTAATATTCGCATAAGTAGTTTCAGTTTCCAGAAATATTTTATTTTATATCGTATGGTTAATTGCAGTTTTCAAATATATTCCATCATTTTAATATTCGCATAGATAATTGCAGTTTTAATAGATAATTATAGATTTTTTTTATCTATTAATAACCTATTAAGTATAAGAAAAACACCCACTACGTAAGTTGCGTATACATTTGGACGTATATAACAGTTTGAACGTGCGTTTTTATTAGAATATTCAGAAATATTTATTCATATAATATTATAATATTTAATCATATTAGAATATTCAGAAGTATTAATTCGCGTAAAGGGCTGTTTTGTCCTTATTATTCATTAATTACTTTTCACAGAATACTTGCAAAAGTTCTGGTGAATTACAGCTAAATATTGTCATTTTTGAGATAAGCTCTTAAAATACTGGTCTAAAATTGACCAACATAGTTTCTTATGACGCAATATTTAATTAAAAAAAATAAAAAACCAAAATTACATTAGCTTTTTTTAGTAATATCTCAAAAGACATGGTAGGAAAAAAATTTGTAGATCTCTAGTTTTGATTATGAGGCCTTTCCTTGAAATTGAATTCTAGATCATTTTAAACACGATATTTCGTTTTGGGCTAAAGAACTACGTATTATGTCGAAATTTTAAGTAATTAATTCATTTTTGCGAGATAGAGGTCACTTATAAATGGAAAGACGGATAGCGCCACCACAATGGATTTCCGTAAGGACTCTTCCAATAAAGAACTTTAAAAGGTCACTATTGAAATCAAATATCTTAAATTTACCGCTGGTAATCAAAGTCAGTCATCGAATTCATAACAATTTAACTTGTTATAACCGTAATACTTTACGAATTCTAATTTTGTCATAGCTATTAACGGCTACCCACGCCTTATAATGTATGCATTAATATGCCATACTAGCATACAGTGTACAATTTATTTATTGATACGCCTATACTACAGAAGAACGCGGCCCAGTAACATACAGCGTGAGCTGTTTGGAGCGACGTAAGCCAGCATTACGTGGGCGACTGTTATCCAATAAGTGAATGTACCGACGTGTTAGGGCTATGTGCACACTGCATATCGATTTAAATATTATTGAGCACCCCTTTATGTGGAAGCATGCCACATACAGTGCTGGAGTGCAAACAACCTGAAAAAACTAGATTTGCTGATTTTAGGAATCTGTACCTCAAAAGCAAACGTTACTTGTTTGTATATTTGTGTGCAATAGCCATTTTTCTCAGAAAGAAAAATTGGCATAATTATAAGACATAATATGTCCCCCAACAGATTTGATAAGAGTACGGTAGAATAGGCATATATATATATATATATATATATATATATATATATATATATATATATATATATGTCATATAGATGTAACCCATATGTATAAGGTGATATAGATATGCTTACGATAATATATTCAATTGTTTTTTTTTATGTAAAAACGAAGAACAAATGTGATTCTACTTCACGGTATAGAAGCAAGTCGTTCATACTCTCCTTCTCTGTTAGCAAACGTTAGAGAGAAACTATAAGCAAAACCAAGAATGCAAATCAATATTAGGTGCTGGCTCCATGAGTGATACGTATCTAGTACTAGAACAGATCTCAGTATAGTTAGAAAAAGATCCAAATAAGTGATAACAACTTAACCTCAGTTAAGTGGCCATCTTATCTGCACGTATCTGATAAGATAGCTAATAGCAAGGTAATATACATATGTTTATGATGATATATACAATTGTTTTTTTTGTTTACGATGATATAAACAATTTAAAAATGGTAAAAAATGTGATTCCGTTTCACAATTTAAAAACAAGCCTTCTTTGTTGGCATACGTTAGAGAGACTATAAGCGAAACCAAGAATCCAAAGCAATGTTAGGTACTGGCTTCATGAATTATATGTGTCTAGTACTAGACCAGATCTCAGTATATTTAGAAAAAGATCCAAGTTTGTGATAACAACTTAACCTTAGTGAAGTGGCCATGTTACCTGCACGAATCCGATAAGATGGCCAATGGCAAGGATTTACTATTTAATTTGTATTTCATAAATACCTAATTAATTTTATAGTTATGAAAGGCCTCATTTCCCAAGATGATTGAATGCAAGTTTAATATAAAATTAAAGCGTTATTATATAATAGTACAATATATAAGGCGTATGTAAAAAATAATTAAAACATAAATTTAATTGACGAATGGATATTTATTTAGACTTTTTGATCAACATTAGAGCCATCAGCTATATTTATAGTGCGGTGGGTGCCCGGCTTTACCCGGGCAGCCTGCGTCGGCTATCGAAAGTGAACGCAAACCGGATCGGTCGATATGGTGCGCAAGGACATGTCGCAACAGACGGCCAGCCGCATTCAGAACGCCAATTGACATTTAGCACATTAAAATCAGTCACGCGAAACACTTAATGGCTGCTATAAATATTTGTTTTGGCGTGGTACAGCATCTTCTCCGGCATTAGACAATGGTGGTCAGTTCGAGAATAAGATACAACAAAACGTGTTTAACTCTAAGTTCCTCCTATCTTTTCGAAATTGATAATTACAGAGCAATAAAAAGTAGTCGCACTTAGTCGTGTTCTGGTACTGGCATCGCGGATATTTTTAATAGACAATTATCTCTCTCTCTCTCTCTCTCTCTCTATATATATATATATATATATATATATATATATATATATATATATATATAAATATATTTGTATGAAGATTTTATTAGACGTGTACATCAATTTGTAATGACATTTTATTAATTTTTCTGAATTTATAGTGTTCAATTTTTCTTCTACGAATTTAATACAATTCATGAACTTGCACGTGCTCAAATATTTTTCAACACTTTGTTAATAAATTAGAGAGGGATATATCCTTTTATTGTACGTCATTTTGAGGCTTAACCTTTTGCGAATGGAGCTTAAATACGCAAAAATCGTGAATGGAATCTGAAGGAATTTTGTAGTTACCCCAATCGTTTTATTCGAACATATTGAATACAGCCTGCGTAACCCAATCGATTGTAATTCGCTCTACTGGACATTTGGGATGTCTACGAACTACTTTATTATAATAAAATAATGAATTAAAGAATAAAAGCGAAGTCATTTTTCCAATTGTGGTTGCAAGTATTCGGTAGGAGATATTTTAAGAATTTGGAGTCGCGGAACCTCTCCTGTTTCATTTTTGTTTCATTTACGCTCCATAATAATCATAAGAATTTTCACATAGTATTAACGAGAAAACTCTTTAAAATCAACCTGGTGTGCGGAGATAATCGCGCCCAAATTAGCAACTTACTGTCAAAATAATTTCAAATTTCAATAACACGGCTAAAAATAGACATAGCTTCGTCATCTTGGTCTCGTTTTAATGGAGAAAGATAAAAGTTTGCGTCTAAATTATAAGTTTGCAGCAGTACTGCTCCGATATTCCTGGCAGTTGGTAAAAATAGAAGCTGAAATATCAATTTAAAAGACCTTTCTAATGATGTTTTCATGGAATGAGATAAGCTAAATTTCTTCTATCCTGACTTTTTTACAACCTTAAAAATAGAGGAAACTTTTTTTGTTACGTATTGAGATCCACATTTGAACTCTGTACTTTTAAATGTCATGCTCATTAGTTTAGAAATACGAAATAACGAAGTTACGAAGGTGTGACAGACGGAGGTAAAAATAAAACATTAGACACATTATAAGTTTCAACTTTTTGTTTTTCCACTCTTTAATATATTAAGAAATTAACGAAAATTTTATAATTATATTATCCTATATAAAAATAATGAGAGTCGTAAGAAACTAGCTCCATCTATCGGATATTGTTCGCATTATGCTTTATTGGAAGAAGAGAAATTATTCGTAGTGAATTAACGCCATCTCTTATCAATTTGTTAAACTTTATTACATTTGTTTCGATTTGTCCAAAAATAATTATATCTTGAAAAAGTGAAAGTAGCGATATCGTACTCTGTTGAAGGTTGCAACACAGGTGCTACTCTACCTTTCGATGTTTATGTCGGAGTTTTTATTTGTTTCTGAGTACTGATACACAAAATGTCAGAATATCCTTATCAAAATTAAATGTATCATTAATTATTTCGATTAATAAAAATATTCGTCGTCACCGTGGTGTGTTGGGGGGATCGCAAAGCCGTTGAGTGCGCGGCGCACCGCGAGGACCCGGGTTCGATTTCCGGCCGCTCATCAAGCGGGACAGGAGAAGTTCAACCTTTCTAGGCTCTGGCAACCATTTTCCATATGAGATCTTCTTCATCTCATGTGGATACGATAACAACAATAAAAATATTCGTATTTGATCATTTTTAATTTTCACATTTGTCTCCTTGTTGAGGATTATTCTAGAAAATGTCTGAACGATTTGATTTAATTTTCCGTCCACTGTAAGGCATATTTATTCCTAAAAGCCTATAGATTATGAAAATATAGCCTATATATTATGAAAATAAATTCATATATATTTTTAAAGTCGTGACGACATTACGCAAACGAGCGACTGCCAAAGGCATTAATACTAGCCCTGCTATGACGAAACGATGCAGATTTGGTTACAGTTATGCAGTTTTGTGCATTCATAATTACTTAATCGATTGCTGTACGTAAATTAATGCACCACAATTCCGTCTGCGTATCCGGGTCGATTGTAATTCGCTCTTCCGGGCATTTTAAATATCTATGAATGCATTTTAATAATATAATGAATTAAAGGACATAAGCGAATAGGTTTTTGCAATAATGATTGTAAAGTATTGGTAATAGATATTTCAAGATATTTGGAGTCGTAGGCCTCATCCCTGAGTTTTGCATCATTGGATCTTACACAAAAAGGTTATAAATTTTAAGATCATCTCATAGATTTATATCGATTCGTTTCCGTCTCTATTTTTAGTTCATTTACGCTTCATGATTAGAACTGACTCAATTTTAATACACGATAGAGATTTGGTAGGAAATTATCTTTAAAATTAATCGGGCGTGGAGAGATAATCGTGCTCAAATGAGCAACAGTTTCTTTCGAAATAATTTAAAACTTCAATAACACGGCTAAAAATAGACAAAGCTTCGCTGTCTTGGGCTCGTTTTAAAGAAGGAGGATGGAATTTTCTGTCAGTACCTTGCTATTCATGGCAACTTGATGTCGCAAACTGTGTTCGTATATGGCGAGCGAGATATTGGTTGAAAATGAATTAAATTATATATATATATATATATATATATATATATATATATATATATATATATATATATATATATTATACGATGTCCGGGAATAGATGTCGTACAAAGGAAGATGCCATTCGTTGGTTATAAAGGAATGAATCGTCGTTGAAATACGTTCTAAGGACGATCTTTTTCTAATTGAGTGGAAAAAAATTACACGTAACTCTTTTTAATACACCCAATACATGCCCGGTGTGCGGTGTTTACCCGTAGTGGCGTTGTCTTCGCAGTTGTTCGTGGGTTATTCCCCCGAGTGGTGCTGAACAATGTGCGCAAGTATAGTGTGTACGAAAAAGATGACAAATAATTATGAAAAGAAGTCAACTTTCAAATTTTGTTTTAATGTCAATCAACTATTTTTCAGTCAAGGAATAACGTCTTTCTTTGTCTGACACTTATTTCCGGACGCCGTATACATATATATATATATATATATATATATATATATATATATATATATATATATATACATATACTTTTTTGAGTTGTCGTCTCAGTCCAAAGAAGCATTTATTTGCCATTTTAATACTGTTATATTAATTTCTTCTCTCTCTCTCTCTCTCTCTCTCTCTCTCTATATATATATATATATATATATATATATGTGTGTAAACAAAATCACTTATTTCAGCAATTTCTATAATGTTATAAAAATATTCCAAATCGAGTAGCATAAAAAGGCGCGGCATTTCTTCTTTCTGTTCAGTTAGAGAATGAATTTCGTCAAGAAAGGAACACACAGAATATAGCGATTTCACGAAGAGAACTTAGAGTAAGTGAAGCAACACTGTCTATAATACCAGTACAACCATGGGTTATGGTGTACTTCTCCTGTGACATCCAAGCGTTCTTTCCAAATATTCAAAGAAGGAACTTTTGAATTCTTTGATAATCTTAATCGAAAATGATATACAAAATTATATTTGGAAAAATTTAAAAGATTTATTGGAAGAAGCTAGATCTCATGTTAATTTGCAGTAGGAAAATGACTTCATACTTTCCGAAAAAATGGAAATATTCTGTTCGGTTACCACATGAGCTAACACTAATGAACTGATATAGCGTGTTTACTAGGCGTCAACCGAATAAATATAGCAAACAACTTAATTATGATGATAACACAGCGTATGTGTATAGAAATGGTTCTTAAATCAAGTTATTGCGTGCTGGCTTCATACGATTTTTTTTATTCACATTATATAATTGCTGACAGCCGCTTTCTGATATGAATTTATATATTTTTAATATTTCCGTATTTAAATTATAAAACCTACCATGAATGAGTAGCGTCATTACATATAATATAGTTTGTGAAGTATTAACAACGTGAAAACTTTCCGGAAAATCGTTGGAGCAGTTTCTTAGTATATCGAGTTTTAAAATTTTATTTTTAGCCATAGTAATCCAAATCTATACATTTTGAGAGTAAAAATAAAGTAACAAATGTTAGTAGCACTCTAAATCTTGAGGTTAGAAAGAAGTGACAAAAAGTGAATGAAGATATCTAAAAGAAAACTGTCAGATACTAAATTTAATTCAGCTCAGTCCATTGGTTTAGTCACTAAAGTATCAAACAGACACTCATATATATTTTAAGATTCTGCTAATGAAATGTAATTAACATCCATCAAAAATGCGAATTTTCTGATAATTATAATGAGTCACTCTTTACACATTATTCTGTGCGTTATTAACTGTACAAAAGATTGGATGCTGCGCCCTTTTTATACTAGTAGATTCGAAACATTGTTATAATATTCTAGAAATCGCCGGAAAAAGTGACGGTATATACATATGTGTAAGAAAGAAAATTAGAAAATTTTCCCCGACTCCTATGTATTGATCTGAATACCATTATTATAAATATATAAAACAATGCTAACACGCAGACACTTGTAAAATCACCACCGGTTCTCCGAATTGTTAAATAAAAAAAACTAGCCCCAATGACCTTTGTACTAACCTTCGCAAACTGTTTAATTGTTAAGACTAGATAAAATGATACGAAACTCAAATAATTGCATTCTACAAATTTATAAATACTACGGTCGAATCAATTACAGTTCGCGTAACAGCGCCGACTCTGACTGCAAGGTATTCGTGTTCAAAGACGCTAATTCGTTTTCAGTCGAATCCTTAAATTAAAATATTAAACTTTGATACAACGTATCATTTAACACCGAACGCTTAGAATTAAAGTAGCGCTGATCGCCCACATAACGAAACGAACAAACACATTCGGTGTCGCAAAAGTGAGTCTAAAAACCTTCGCGCCCACTCGCTAACAATCGGCCGCAAGGTCTGTCCGTTTGTTTGTTAGTCTGCGTTCGCGATACGATTCGATCACCCATCGGAACGTGACCTCCGTTCACTGTGCCACTCCACCGTATGACATTACGTTTAAATAATCACTTAGTCGAAGATAACATCAGTGACATACGAGGTAATGACGAATTCAATTACTCGACTACTGAAAAGGAAGTTGAATTAAAGTATACTCGACAAAAAAATACTTTTTGCCTATTTGTGTTGTTTGTTTTGTACTTGCGGCTGATGGAATGAATAGTGAATTTGTAAAAAATTAGGAAAATAAGAAAAAAACTATGAATAATTATATAATATATTTGATATTAACTTTGTAGAAATTTATTATTCACAATTAAATGAAACTACGTGATGTAGTATTATTTCTACTTTCTTTAATTTCTTTAACCACGACCTAGGTTTCGTTGTATTACAACGTTTTCAGGTGGACAATTAGCAAAGATTCTTTGCTAATTAAGTATCACTATCTTTGTCCACTTGAGTTACAGAATCGCAGGATTTTACTGTTACTTTTCTGTGGTCCCGGTCTTGGGTACATCCCAAGGTGCTGATGAAGGGCATAACGGATAACTTTCGTGTCTGGTTTGACTTAGAGAGAAAATGGCCTCTTGGTCTTTTTTCCGCTATTTTGCCCAATATTATTATAAAGCTGTAATAGAAGATAGTTCGAATGGAGGATTCAAACCCTCTCAAAATAATCTTTTTGATTAAACGCAGTGACAAAGAAGAACTGAAAGACCTAAGATGAGAAGGGAAGATACGGTGGAGAAGAATTTTGGGGTGCTGAAGGTCCGTAACTTGAGATCGGTTGTCACACAGAGAGTTGTATGGAAGTCGCTTCAAAGGAAAGTCTTGGCCCTATCTGGGCTGTCGAACTACTGATGATGATAATGAATAGAAGATACACTAGAAAATATTCTGGTAACACTCTAGGCTCTATCTTATTGATATTATTTTACGACATTCTAGGCTATCTTATTGATTTATTACTGAATTTGAAAACTTTCCGATTGGTTAGATGATTTAAATTCAGTAACATTTACTGCATTGGATTCAAGATGACACCCAAATTCTTAAATTTAACATATCCTATGACAATTCAGGGAAAGTTTTTCAAACAAATAGCGTTTAATCGCAGGCCAAGCTCGTGCCAGTATTATTCTGTGTTAGTAATTTATATTTGATACTACATTTAGGAGGATTAAACAATTATTTTGGTAATATGACTCCACAAAAGGACTTAAAAATAGATGTTAACAAAAACAAATGCAGATATTTACACACACTGCAGATACATAGGCATTTTTTTTAATTAAACTACTTAAAACTTAAAATGATTTTACGGATTAATAAATGTAAAACTTGGTTCTATAAGTTTTCCCTCTTTACCGGTTTTCCTATGGAATACTTAAATTAAAAACCATAACAAATATTTAATTCACACCCACGATATCTTCTGATTTGGTTTGAAAGTAATTAACGCTGAAATTAAAATTTTGTTAATTAAGAAAGCTCCAAAAAAATCTTGATTAACATGATTTAAGAGCACTCTTTCAAATTGTCCTATTTTATCGAAGCCTAACTCTTAAATATATCTGCATTCATAATACGAGAAGATAATATTGAAGAAAATAAGCGCACTTAAATTAAAACGAGTTTTTCACAGTTTTCCTTTATATAATTGAAAATATACTTATACTTAGCCCTGTTTTGAATAGTGAAAAGTATAAATATACAAAAGCATAATTTATAAAAGGAAAAAATCAATGACACAATTTTTTTCTATACGAAATATATTTTTGCGACGAATTTTTATAATTTTGTCGATTTAACTCGTATCTATTGTCACTAAATACTTGGTATATAAATAAGAACACAAATTATGATATATTAAACAAAAAAACAAAATAAAAAAACGCGAAAATGTGAAAAAGTGAAACTAGAATTCAGGAATAAAACCAGTTAGAAGTTTCAATGAAACGCAATTTAGTAACATTTCAAACCTAAATTTAAAATAACTGACTAACTTTTTTTGACCATAACCTATTCAGAAATAATTGGCAAAAAATATTTAGTTTTTTGCATTACTTCCGGAGATACTTTTCCCTTTATAACTAAATAGGTACCATCCATGACTAATACTAATAGCCTGTAATTCTAGCTCCAAACCAATTAATTTTTGTTTAGTTTTTGCAGAATATGGCTTTTAACTATTCAGTGGTACAAATAAAAAAAACAGATTTTCGAGGTCGGAAAATCCGTCTATTCATTGTTAACGTTTTGTATGCTAAGCACAAATAAATAAAAAGAAATCCATGCTCGATCGGATGGTCCCTTCACCTAGTAAATTACAAGCCTTGTAAAATTACAAGGCTTTGAAAGAGCACATACATTTGGAAGAAAATACAGCAGTATTTTCTTCCTTACTTTCATCAACCTCCTCTTTGATACGGACTCAATATTTCAATATTTTCATCACATGGAAAAAATGCAAATTACTTAGAAATATAAAGAAAATTTAATATTTGCCAGTCAGTTGTAAATAGTACAACGTAGTTTTTATATAATTTTTTTTTCTTTTAACTGCATTACTATGTGGTCTTTGTAAAAAATGAAAATATTGTTTTAGGAATATTCCTTGGTTACATTTTTAACTGAATCAATCTTAAATGGCCTTTATTAAACATGTTTTTTATGAATATTTCTTGGTTTAAAAAGAGAAAAACAGTCGAAAATTCACTTTCACTAAAATGTGCTTATGCGTTCGCATTGTTAGCGTTAATAATTTATATTAAATAAACGAAATAATTTACATATAAGCATATAAAGTCTCAATGAAAAGTTCACTTTCGTTACAATGCACTTGTACATCACGGTACCCGTAGCTTAATACACCTGTTCACATTATTAGCGTTAATAATTTATATTAAATAAGCCTAATTATTTACATATAAGCATATAAAGTCACAAGGAAAAGTTCACTTTCGTTAAAATGCCCTTGTTCATCACGATGCCCATAGCTTAATTCACATTGTTAACAATAATAATTTATATTAAGTAAGCGAAATAATTTATATATAAGCATATAAAGTCACAATGAATAGTTCACTTTCATTAAAATGTCCTTGTACATCACGGTACCCGTAGATTAATACACCTGTTCACATTGTTAACGATAATAATTTCTATTAAATAAGCGAAATAATCTACCTATAAGCATATAAAGTCACAACAAATAGTTCACTTTCGTTAAAATGCCCTTGTACATCACGGTACCCGTAGCTTAATACAACACATTGTTAGCGTTAATCATTTATATTAAATAAGCGAAATAATCTACCTATAAGCATATAAAGTCACAACGAATAGTTCACTTTCGTTAAAATGCCCTTGTAGATCACGGTACCCGTAGCTTAATACAACACATTGTTAGCGTTAATCATTTATATTAAATAAGCGAAATAATCTACCTATAAGCATATAAAGTCACAACGAATAGTTCACTTTCGTTAAAATGCCCTTGTAGATCACGGTACCCGTAGCTTAATACAACACATTGTTAGCGTTAATCATTTATATTAAATAAACGAAATAATGTACCTATAAGCATATAAAGTCACAACGAATAGTTCACTTTCGTTAAAATGCCCTTGTAGATCACGGTACCCGTAGCTTAATACAACACATTGTTAGCGTTAATCATTTATATTAAATAAGCGAAATAATCTACCTATAAGCATATAAAGTCACAACGAATAGTTCACTTTCGTTAAAATGCCCTTGTAGATCACGGTACCCGTAGCTTAATACAACACATTGTTAGCGTTAATCATTTATATTAAATAAGCGAAATAATCTACCTATAAGCATATAAAGTCACAACGAATAGTTCACTTTCGTTAAAATGCCCTTGTAGATCACGGTACCCGTAGCTTAATACAACACATTGTTAGCGTTAATCATTTATATTAAATAAGCGAAATAATCTACCTATAAGCATATAAAGTCACAACGAATAGTTCACTTTCGTTAAAATGCCCTTGTAGATCACGGTACCCGTAGCTTAATACAACACATTGTTAGCGTTAATCATTTATATTAAATAAACGAAATAATGTACCTATAAGCATATAAAGTCACAACGAATAGTTCACTTTCGTTAAAATGCCCTTGTACATCACGGTACCCGTAGATTAATACACCTGTTCACATTGTCAACGATAATAATTTCTATTAAATGAGCGAAATAATCTACCTATAAGCATATAAAGTCATATAAGTCACATAAGCAATTAAGACGAGTTTTGTTGACATTACTTTCGCTAAATACATTAACTATATTCGTCAATACCGGCTAATCACTTTTTCTCAATTCGTCCTTGACATTTTGTTTCGAGAATGGATATGTTGTCTCTAAGTTCAAACCTGCTGGTATTAGGCACTCGTTTAACAAAACAACTTCAAAGGTTACATTAATTTATCGGTGTGTGAACAAAAAGGAATTAACAGACCAGTGGTCGTGTCGCCTGTCAATGATTTATTGCGGCAAAATCTCTGTTACTGGGTAGTGTCAAAATTGTATTTTAGATTTAGAATAATCAGAAAATAGTTACTGGTCTAGCGGAGGCAGATGTTCAGCCATCTTTAAATTGTTTCTAACATTGACTCATTAAGTTTGAGTACAGCCTAAACTCTTCTTTGTCGAAGCATTTTTTGCTTTTAAGCCATCATTGACTCCATGCGTTTGACGGATTTTATCATTTTTAGACTCGGAAAAGTATACTGTTATGAATTGTTTGCTTTATGAAATCATATGTGTAATGAATATTTCTTTAAACAATTTATAGGGTCATTTGAGTAACGGATATTTCTTTAAACAATTAGATGAATTGATTAAATAACTAATTAAAGCTATACTTAGAAAACTTTAATACAAGAGTTACAACGTGTCACAAAGAATGAAGTCTCTAAATTTTAATCAGAACTTTAACCGAAAAACAATTTATTTATCTAGAGCAAATGCTGGACTTTTATATTCTTTGGCTTTGAACCTGTCGGTATTTTTAAAGGAAGTGCGGGGTATTTTATCATCAAGCGGAAATATTGGGACAATTACCAATCATTCGAGGCCAAACTTTTGTCGATAGAATCTCGCCAAACGTTTAGGAGTTTTTAGGAATTGTCTCGTTTACACTTAATTTTACATTTTAGGGTAAATAATGACCTTTTTTTTTAAAAAAATATCTAAATTAAAGCATATTTTTGAGTGAAATAAGAAATATTACAAAATTTATTTTTATTTCAAAAATATTAAGCTAATACCTGATATGATCTTACAGCTCGTTTTCAGGGCAAAAGTGAAACCCTTATAGCTTCGTCATTTCCATCTGTCTGTACGTCCGTATATTACAGAATTATAGCTCTTTCAATTTATAAGCGATTGTGATTACAACAAGGCATGATTAAATTTTACAACAAGGCATGATTAAATTTACGTTAGCAATGAAAACATATTGCACACCATCCGGTACGTGCTGTACTATCGACTAGAACGCCAGCCTAGCGTTCTGACGATAGAAGTAATTAGAACTAAGGTAACTTTAGAACTAATCCACTTTAATATAGGTTTTAAGATAAAGGAGATATTTCTCTACGAATGACAGATTTTTTAAATATTGAAAATAATGTTACGATCTAAATTTGCCTTTGGAAAATGACATATGTCACCGTTCGTTGAACTATACGTAGATATATATATACGTAGATATATATATATATATATATATATATATATATATATATATATAAATATATATATATATATATATATATATATATATATATATATATATATATATATATATATATAAGGGCACACTACAGATTGCGATTTTTAACTCATTTTGATATTTTTTCAGCGCCGCGTGGTTAACTATCAGAATAAAATACTAAATTTGTTAAATAGTTTAATATTTTAAGCAGCCTTCAATTTCAGAAAATCCCTTTTTTCGTACTCAGCTGCTTTTCTTGGCACCCGTTTTGGGCAGATCTTCTTGGCTCTTATCTCTGCTTCACTGTTTTTAATTTAAATTTTTTTTATTATTTTTAACTTGTTTTTATCTTTTTTTATTTGTTGACGACGAAGTTTTTGAGTGACTTATCTGATTAGTTATAATTATAATTATTGCATTATTTTGACATATAAATAGGAAAGGAAAACTGTATATGTATGTAAATATATATGAATATACATATATATATATATATATATATATATATATATACACACACACACAAATCAAAAGAAATTACCATTTGAATTCGAAGTTAAGCCAGTAAGCTTACATTAAGAAACACCTTCACTTGTCTTACATCAATTAATTAATCAACTACTAATATACTAATCAATACACTTCCACGATGATAAATAATGTCTAAATTTACAAATTTGTTAATAGAAACACTATATATACATATATATATATATATATATATATATATATATATATATATATATATATATATATATATAAATGTTTAAGCTTTTATATGTTAAATATGTAAGTGAACGGAATCCTCGTAGAGCGAGTACTATTAGTATTTAAGAGGTTTATTCAATTTCTAACACTAATTTCATTTCAAAATTCAAATAATCTTAAATTAGGAGCTCATACTGTATCTAATTTAAGATTAGGAACAGTATCCATCATTACTAATTTAAGATTAGGAACAGCAGATTCCGAAATTCATTATAATAGTGAAATTTTATGTTGAATATATTTGGCGTTAATTTTGTAGAAATTCATTATTCACAATTAAATGAAACTACGTGATGTAGTATTATTTCTACTTTCTTTAATTTCTTTACCACGACCTAGGTTTCGGTGTATTACAACATCTTCAGGTGGGATATTAGCAAAGATTCATCTTTCTAATATCCCACCTTATCATATCTTTGCTATTATCCCACCTGCAGATGTTGTAATACAACGAAACCTAGGTCGTGGTAAAGAACTTAAAGAAAGTTGAAATAATACTACATCACGTAGTTTCATTTAATTGTGAAATTTTATGTGTTTACCTTACATTTTTTCACACTGTAAACTCATTTTTTATTACATTTTCTTACACTTGAAATACTTAAATAAGCAATAAAGTTGCAGCAATGTATCCATCGAGATGTTTTAAACATTTGAATCATAACCATTGCCTTGGACTTCACGAATCTAAGACTTAACGAGTGCAAGACTCAACACACTGAGCTAACTCCAACGTCACATCGCTAATATAAACCGCTTTCCCTGGTTTCATATTTTTGCATTATTTTCGTGCAATGCGCCTACAACAATAAACATCTTATTATGTTTTCAACTTTTTGTTTCCTAGAATTATATTTATCATTTTAAAGTAAAGCGGTCGATATGGGAGTCAGATTAGATACGCTAATGACCTTTTGTTAGTTTTTGGTGTATGTGGCGGAAAAATCGTTCAAAAAGCGTGGATTCGTGTTATATAACGAAGGAGTTTTCCGAGGTGTTTCTTGGAGTAATTTTCAATTACAGTCTGATGATTAAATGTATCCAAAAAGGCTTTTCGTATTTATCTGTATTTAAGACGGTATATTTATTTCCTTTCTTTAGCTCCTGCCAATTTTCTTATCCTATGTTTTCATTAATTACAGCCCAGAAATTTATCGATTGTAGGTATTTTCTGATCTTTGTCGTTGAAAGAACCCCGTCCTTCGTATTTGTTGCTTTCCCACCTTCGCATGGTTATCATATCTTTGCAATACTGGCATCTGGAATCGAATTATATGGGGATTTCTCCACTTTTCTACGGAATATAACTGCTTTGCTGATCGCGATTTCAATAGAATGTAATTATTTTATGATGAAGGAAAACACATCTTCGCTACCGGTATAAAGTTTATTAATTTTTGTGTGTAAAATTGAAAAATTAGTTCTATAATTATTACTGAAACTATAGGCACATAACTGGCGTCCGTAATTATATGTTAATAAATATATAAGAAAATAAATAAGTCGTATGTATTATTCAAAATTTAAAAGCAAAAATCTCTTTTGTTCGTCCGCCTAAAGATTCGAAGCTGAATCCCATTCACAAAGTCGTTGCTATGTTTGGTTGTCACATTTCTTTTCGACCTGAATGTTTCAGCCTTCTGTGGCACCGATGCATAATGGAAAAGTCTGCTGACAAACCCGTGTAAGACATTATAATCATATGCAACGTTACAATAACGTCCGCGTGTCGTGAAAGTGAGAGCGTTCATAAATTCAGCGAGTGGGTGAGACACTAAACAATGGTCGTCAAATACGGTTACAATACCGTCGCGGTTGCGACTGACGACAAGACGGCTACGCTTCGAGGCGGTCGCCTCGAAGAAGAATAACTACATTATACAGACCACATGTGTACAATGTACGCTTGTTAAAAAAAAGTTAACTTGACACGATAAAAAGCGGTAACAACGCAAGCATCTTTTTGCTCAGTTATTGCTAAAGAGATTGGCCATATTGCTATGGGACTTGGTACAGACTGGTCCGCAAACAGGTGTCTTTTTAAACTAGGAATGTGTAGTAAACAAGACCGAGTTTGATGCGAACTTGTTTGTTTTTTGTCTTCTGTTCCAAGAGTGAGAAAAGGAACTCATATGGAGAAAGATACGCGTGACAAAATCATTCTGTCTGTCACGCGTATTTTTCTCGATTATTATTTGATGTGGAAACTTGAAATTTGGTATAGTTCAGCAAGTATTTTTTAAGAAATAATTGAAGATATTTAGGCATATGTTGTATTATGTTATTTTATGAATAAAATAAACTTTAGCTTTAAGCAGACGTTCGCTTGTTGCACCATCAATGAAACCTTTATTTTGACAGGTACGTACTTTAAAATGGCGCCTTATTTCACTTTACGTAAAGGTAGTAAAGTAGAGGGCTAACATTTATATATAACATGTGTTATATAACATGTGTTATATTATAAATACATTAAAAGATTCATTGTTTATGATCACACTGTCAATGTCAAACACATAATTAGTCTGTGGTCAAACAATCGCACAGAGTAGAGATTGTCGTCAAAGAATTTTAAAATGTCAGATTGACTCGAGCTGTGAATTTTGTGTGACTTCAAATGTTTCTTTTCCAATAGTCTGTGGAGTGTGTGTCAATAATATATGGAGTATATGGGAGGTGAAAAAGCGTTTATTTTATATTTTATGTAATAGATATCTGTGTAACTAACATCAAATTTTAAATTCCATAGGTTTGCAGGGAATTTAGGCAAACAACACGATGAGGTAATTGTACACACTATCTGCTGACGTAATCAAATAAAACCCAAAAAAAATGTTAACAATAATTATAGATGTAAATATTCTTTGAGAAAATAACCTCAATAACCTTCAAATTTAAGAATTTATTAAATTAGGGTTGAATGTCGACCACTGAGCGATAACTGGTATTTATAAATAAATAAAACGATTTTCATTTAAAAATAATTATGAAAATCGCCTTTTTCCAAAATGTCGCTTTCATTAATTGCTTGTAAAGAAACACTTGCTTACAATTATTTTGTTTGTTAAAAGTTTCTTTTAATACCTATTATTTGTGGAATTAGTGCGTACTCCGAATGTAACAGTATATATTCGGAGACTACTTTAGCAAGTTGTTTTTAGCATTCCGTATGAAACTTGCGGAAAGAAAGTGTGTAGCCGGAAGGTAATGGAGTGATTGCTTTATTTTAGTATGTTGTTTTTTCTTTTTCCATAATAAAATTGGCAAAGGGGAGTTCGTAGACTGCATGTAACAGAATTATTGGTTTACATTAGCAAGTTGTTTTTTTAGTATTCCGTAGCAAAATTGAAAAAAAAGAGTTTGCACACCGAATGCAACAAAAAGGTTGGTTGATTGGGATTTTCCAAGTTTGTATACTGTCGACATCCTTAAGTTTGTATACTGGGGTTTGTATACTGCGCCTAACAGAATATTCGGCGTACTTTAGCAAGTTGTTTTTAGCATTCCGTACCAACTTTTGAAAAAGGAAGTATACTTCCTAACAAAATGGACGGTATACTTCAGCAAGTAGTTTTTTAAATTATTGGTATCATTATTGAAAAAAATCAGTTTATACTCCGAATGCAACAGAATGGTTGGTGTACTTTCTCTTTTTTTTTCTTTTGAGTGCCAAAATTAAAAAAAAAAACAGTTTGTTCACCTAAAATAAATAGTCTGCTTCGACAATTTGGTTTTTAGTATTTCTTACCAAAATTGGAAAAAAGGAATCGTTTAGAGAGTAATATTTGTACAATTAAAATACTTTCAAAATTAACAATAATTTTGTTAAGGTTACGTATTAAAACAAAGAACCCTTTTAAGTGCAATACATCCATCCGTTCGTCTGTTTGTCGCAATCTCACACTTCCTACAGTTTTAGACTTGTTCACATGATATTTCTCAAATAGATGCTTAATGTGGAAAATATTTGAATACAAGTCAATGTACTTCTCGTTATATGAGAATAGGAGGAAATTTTATTTCGCGAAACTCTTTGATTGGGATATTATTAGATGAGATTTTTAAAATTATATTGAGGTTCCGTTTATCATTATGACTATTATATTTATAATGACATCATAACCCATAACGACTGCAGACCTCAAGAAGTTTACTCTCACTCATTATTAACAATCAGTTACCTCTCCTCATATGAGAAGTGAATGCAATTTTATTTCGCGAATCTCTTTGTGTGGGACATTATTAGATAAGTTTTTTAAAATTATATTGAGGTTCCGTTTATCATTATGACTATTATATTAATAATGATATCATAATCCGTAACGATTACGCGTCTCATGACGTTTGCTGATTAGTGATTAGCAATCACACTCTAATGCGATCATGATCAGGTGGTTGAGCAATTGTACATTGTGAGAAAGTGGGGAATTTCGAAATAATTCGGTTCTAGATGCTGGTATAGCAAAAAGATTATGATTACGAGATTTCAGGGAATTGTTAGATGTGAAGAGCGAGTAGCTGTTCAACAAATTAGAGCACAAAATCATTTTGTTTAAAATAAAAAAATAAATAAAAAACAAGTTTGTTATGTGAAATGTCTCTTCTGATTCGCAAAAAGTGGGAAGTTGTGACATTTTTTTTTCTAGTTCGCAAAGAATGGGAAGTTGGAATACCGGCAAAAGTGGAAATCGGCAGGAAATAGGAAAACATACGAAACCGTACGGTCTCGTCTGCAGATATTGAAGAAATATCTTCAGGAAACGTTCAGTAATTACACTGTAGTATATCGCAATAGCATCTTTGACTGTAGTTACAGGTTTTAAGGTTTCCGTACGTCAAAAGGAAAAAGGACCCTTGCAGGATCACTTCGTTATCCGTTTGTCTGTCTGTATTTTTTTAAGATTCTGTTTCTTAAGAACGCGTGTAGGTATCAAGTTGAAATTAATATCAAAAACTTAGGTCTCCAGTACAGAAAAAAATAAACTTAATGCCGTAGATTTTGACACTCATAAATAAATCAAAACCTTTAGGATACTTCCCATTGATCTAGAATCATGAAATTTAGCTATAAGCAAGGTCTCATAGCACAAGTGAAAGAAAAAAATCGATAACACAAAGAAACATAAAAATGAAACGAAAAAATCTTTTTTAAATTTGCGCCTTTGAAAAATATAACAGGTGATATATTTTCGTTATAAAAATTAAAATTTAGTAAATAGTTTAATAGGAATATTATGTACCATTAAATGTTTACAAATGCCTAAATATGTAAGGAACCCTATTACAGCGAGTTCAACTCGTGTTTGGCAGGTTTTTTATTTTTTTCTTAAAATACAAACAGAATCGGTATAAGCTGATGACTAATTACATAAATTTATTATGCCAATGATCTGCACAGTTCAATCGTTGCACGTATTGGAGCATTTTATGACGCGTGACACAGGTGAGTCACACTTGGTGACGGAGTTGTGGACCCGCTTGTGTCATTATTTGTTCAACTGCGCTTTATTTTAGAGACGCAGGTGTCACTGACTCATATGCACCTGTCTGTACACAATCACGTCTTTGGAGCGCTTGCTATTTTCCGTGTGTCTATATATAGGTTGTGTCACTTGTCAAAATGACTTGTTTAATAAAACAAGTCGTTCATTAATAATAATCTCATTGATTACTAAATTTTTCCCAAGTCTTTTCTCGCCCAAGTTTTTTATTAACTCGAATTTACCGTTGAAGATATAGAAGATGATAGACTTTTGTTATTAGAGTTGATAATTTTGCTTAACAATTAAAATAATTATGACTCTGCATCTTTGTTGAATCAGATGCTCGTACAGATTCGAACTCCTCAACTACAGTACCTCGTACAGATTCGAACTCCTCAACTACAGTACCTCGTACAGATTCGAACTCCTCTACTACAGTACCTCGTACATATTCGAACTCCTCAACTACAGTACCTCGTACAGATTCGAACTCCTCAACTACAGTACCTCGTACAGATTCGAACTCCTCAACTACAGTACCTCGTACAGATTCAAACTCCTCAACTACAGTACCTCGTACAGATTCAAACTCCTCAACTCGTAATTGTCTTTTACTTAATGTCGATAATGCACGAACAAACGCCAGTATCAGAGCACCGCTATGCGGTTGTGCGACTTTTATAATAAAGGAATGTCATCTTTCGAAATCATTGCTAATCCACGCCCTTCTATCTCTCCTCCGCCTCCCTCCACCTAGTTTAGATCAGATGTGAAGAGTTAACCATGTGAAACTCACCAATTTACAGAGAATAAACGAATGATTTTACTTTTCGTTTTAATTTGTTTACTCCTTGTCCAAATGATTTAACTAGGGCGCCTTAAATACATAATTTGTACTAATAACTTTTGGCGTGAAACATCTAATGGCGCGTTTTAATGGGAGTAAGTCGTTCTGATGGCACGTCACGACATACTATTCGGCCAACTTCGCATCTCATCGGCTCTTTTAAACTTAATTCGGCCAAATTCGCATCTGGTCGGCTCTTTTAGACTTAATTCGGCCAACTTCGCATCTCGTCGGCTATTTTAGATTTAATTCGGCCAGCTTCGCATCTTATCGACTTTTTCCAACATAACAGTTCCCTCTCTATTACACACACGCTACTTTATATTTGTGTTAGTGTATCAGCATTGTTCCTTATTTACTAACGCTTACAACTTTGCTCGTTTATATCGGTGTATACAAATTCCGTTATTAAACGTACAATGTCTTATAAACATTTCACTACAAAATATAAAAAACTTAGACGTTTCACAACTGCCAGGCGTCCCACACGGCTAACATTTTTGGAGTTTACTCCGTAAGAATCGATTTTCATATATAACGCCCGGTATGAAGTTTTGTGAAGAGTAAAATCAGAAGGTCAAAGCGTACGAAATTCAGAGCATTAGGTTCTGATTGTAAGAAGTTCAGAGCATTAAGAAAAGTGTAAACGTTAGGTGGACTCTCCGCGCAACGTTTCTGTGCATCTTTAGAGTGAAATATCGATATGTTTATTTGGCATTTTCTAATGACGTAATCGCAATAACGGAGTGTGACACACATAGTTTACTATTATTCGCTTATATCAAGATGTAATCATTAAATGTCATTATGTGTGAATATTAAATGTCATTATGTGTGAATATTTGGTGTCTTCTATTCTACAAAATAAAAAAATCTCTTTTAATTTTAACTTCTTAGTCTGACGTTACTAAATGTTTTTAATTTTGTTGTATAAATTTGATCTTGTTCATTTGTGTTTTACTTGAATATAATTATATTGTCTGCATTGTTTTTATTAAATAATTGTCCATTTACAGTCCATTTACTCCAGTCGCGTGCCGGAGCTGACACGCACAATTTTTTTTTAAATTGTTTACTTAATTATATGTGATTTTCGTATGGATTTTAGAACTTCTTCGAACAAAATACTGTCTCATTTTGTTGAACACAGTCTCATTTATCGAATAACTTATAAATGTTTTCATTTTTTGTTGATAGTTGTGGACATGTAAGGACGTGCACTTATGTCTTTTATAGAGGTTATAGCATATTTCTCACAGTTTGTGTTTTTTTCCCTTCACATAAAATGAAAATAAAATAAATTGAAAAGAGTTTCCGTGTAAACAATGTGTTCAGTGTTCGCTTTGTGCCGGATAAGTTATGTAGACATTTTAAAAAGTACCATTTATCAGAATAAAAGTAAGTAAATTGTAAGTTTGTAGTTTGATTGCAATAGAATGTTATATTATATAATATAAATTAACCCATTATAATATTAACAAATAAAATGGCAAGCTAATAAAATATAACATAAAATATAACAGATAACAAGTAATTATTACACAATTAAGTGAAACTACGTGATGTAGTATTATTTCCACTTTCTGTAAGTTCTTTACCACGACCTAGGTTTCGTTGTATTACAACATCTTCAGGTGGGATACTAGCAAAGAATAATTAATAAAAATAGTAATTAATATATAAAAAAGAAGTAAATAATAAAAATAGTAATTAATATATAAAAAAGAAGTAATTAATAAAAATAGTAATTAATATATAAAAAAGAAGTAATTCATAAAAATAGGAATTAATATATAAAAAAGAAGTAATTAATAAAAATAGGAATTAATATATAAAAAAGAAGTAACTAATAAAAATAGTAAGTAATATATAAAAAAGAAGTAATTAATAAAAATAGTAATTAATATATAAAAAAGAAGTAATTAATAAAAATAGTAATTAATATATAAAAAAGAAGTAACTAATAAAAATAGTAATTAATATATAAAAAAGAAGTAATTAATAAAAATAGTAATTAATATATAAAAAAGAAGTAATTAATAAAAATAGTAATTAATATATAAAAAAGAAGTAATTAATAAAAATAGGAATTAATATATAAAAAAGAAGTAATTAATAAAAATAGGAATTAATATATAAAAAAGAAGTAATTAATAAAAATAGTAATTAATATATAAAAAAGAAGTAATTAATAAAAATAGGAATTAATATATAAAAAAGAAGTAATTAATAAAAATAGGAATTAATATATAAAAAAGAAGTAATTAATAAAAATGGGAATTAATATATAAAAAAGAAGTAATTAATAAAAATAGGAATTAATATATAAAAAAGAAGTAATTAATAAAAATATCTTGGAGAGAATAAATCAGAGAAATCTAGGTGGAAGATGGTGGGGGCTATGAAATGAATTTATGACATTTTCCGGATATCCAGGTCCAACTTATTTCGAAGTTTGGCTGTATCCACCACGAAGAAATATTCATAGAAGGAAGTATCACGTTTGGGGATGATTAAGTAAAGAGATTTTCAGTGCAAAGTCCAAGATAATACGCACCTGAGGCTGAGAATCTAGACCTAAGATAATATGGGCTACGAGTATACTTCAAAACACTAAGAGAAGGCAGAAAATGCACAGATTGGGTCATCAGCAAACCTCTAATCAATTAAGCTGCGCCATGTAATCAGAAACATTGTCACGTTTCCTGAAGCTGAAAATATAGCGAATACACAAATTTTTAATCTGTCATTTGAATCATCTCCATAGTTAAGCAATGGTAACAACAATGTTTGGCATAAATGAATTTTAGTTATTAACTTTCCATGTTACCTGTCGTAAACTCATTCATAATAAAAATTATATTCTATCAGTTCCCATGTAGCCATTTGCCTCAAATTAATTTGTCGCTTCTTCATTTTGAATGGAGTAAAATTTTATAAATTTATCTTTCTGGAGAAAGTAAAATTGTCCAATTGGCATAATGAAGCTGAATAATACAGAGCAACTAATTTAATTGTCAATTATTTCAATTTAAACGCCAAAGAAGCTTTTCCCTTCAGCTCTCCATTCTTATCTTAACCGCATTACCATCTGCCGATCGATAATTTCATCATAACGCGCGACGCATATTCCCAGGCACACAGCACTCGCATTATTAATGTCATATTTAAAACAATAACGAAGGCGGAATAGAAAAGCGCGCGAACAAAGCGCGGCGAGAGCGTGCGAAGTGAAGAAAGTGTCGGCCATGTTGCGTTCGCCATATTGAATCCGCCATATTGCTTTCGCCATATTGCGCCGGCGCCTTCTCACAAGACTATCGTTATGTCGTCTGATTCCGTAGTATACAGTCCGTGATAGGGTGACCGCCCTGTGGTCTTTATTCGATACACACTATGTTATCCATTGTTGTTTGAGTTACATTTATATATATGTACATATTAAACAATTGTATAACTTATAAAAATAATGAATATATTTGGCGTTAATTTTGTAGAAATTAATTATTCACAATTAAATGAAATTACGTAGTAGAAATAATACTACATTTATTTCTACTTTCTTTAATTTTTTTAACCACGATCTAGGTTTCGTTGTATTACAACATCTTCAGGTGGGATATTAGCAAAGATACCCTTGATAAAATATCTTTGCTGATATCCCACCTGAAGATGTTGTAATACAACGAAACCTAGGTCGTGGTTAAAGAAATTAAAGAAAGTAGAAATAATACTACATCACGTAGTTTCATTTAATTGTTATAAAAATAATAGAATTGCTGGACTTGTAGTTACAAGACACAAGATTACATGTTAATACCTAGCCTCGAGCACTGATTCTAGAGAAATTTAAATCAGGATATATATTTCTTTTCTAATTTTGACATCCGCCACAAAGTTTTTCTTTCCAAAATTTCCTTCCTAAGAATGTGAAAAGGCGCAAATGTGATTTTTAGAAATTTAACCCATTCTGGCTATATTATATACAAATATCTCGATTGCCTATTTCATTTACGAAACGAAATTCCGAAAAAATCCCAGAAATATTATATAATTTTTTTTATTATAAAACTGTTTTTTAAACCCTTTGCGTAGACTATTAATCTACGGACTGATTTTCAAGACTCGAATCAACTTTTGTCAAATTCAATATATTAGACGACATTGCATTATATTAGTGTACACTGTTTGTACACACTAATACATTGCCTGCTTAGTGAATACTAATACACTTATGTTATTTTAAAATTTATTCTGTCTGCTTAGTAAACACTAATACACTTATGTCATTTAAACATTAAACACTAATATACTTATGTTCTTTTAAAACTTATTCTGTCTGCTTAGTGAACACTAATACACTTATGTCATTTAAACATTAAACACTAATACACTTATGTCATTTAAACATTAAACACTAATACACTTATGTTCTTTTAAAACTTATTCTGCCTGCTTAGTGAACAATAATACATTTATGTCATTTAAACATTAAACACTAATACACTTGTGTTCTTTTAAATTTGTTTCTGCCTGCTTACTATATTTAAACATTAAACACTAATACACTTATGTACTTTCAAAATTTATTCTGCCTGCTTAGTGAACACTAATACACTTATGTCATTTAAACAGTAAACACTAATACACTTATGTCATTTAAACATTAAACACTAATACACTTATGTTCTTTTAAAATTTATTCTGTCTGCTTAGTGAACACTAATATACTTGTGTCATTTAAACATTAAACACTAATACACTTATGTCATTTAAACATTAAACACTAATACACTTATGCTCTTTTAAAATTTATTCTGTCTGCTTAGTGAACACTAATACACTTATGTCATTTAAACATTAAACACTAATACACTTATGCTCTTTTAAAATTTATTCTGTCTGCTTAGTGAACACTAATACACTTATGTCATTTAAACATTAAACACTAATACACTTATGTTCTTTTAAAACTTATTCTGTCTGCTCAGAGGCAAAAATAAAAAGGCTATGAGTATTAAATCTTAGGCTTTTCGTAGTAATTTGAAGGAAATACATTTTGTCTACAGATCAACATTTTCTTTTTTGTAACTTCTCAACATTTTGATATTGTGGCAAAATTATATACACCAAATTTAATTTCAACGATCCTATATTATATTGAAAATATTATTAATGTTATTTGTTTATTGTAAATGGTCGTAACATATAAAGAAAGCAGTGACTTTTTTTTGTGGACTGCCAAGCAGTTTTAGATTGCGTTAGATATCATGGAATATAATTTTAGATACAGAATATAATTTTTTACATAGCTTGATAATGCCAGTTAATACAGCGAGAGACCGCGTGCGAAAGAGAGAGTAGTTTTATATGATACACGTATCACATCACATCATAACACACAATCAAACAGAGATGAAAACAGACATACAATAAGTTCTCGACGTCGTCTCTATACATATTTCCTTTTATTTTTAGAGCCCAAAATTAAAATATACTCAATATTAATAAACTTCTATATTCTTAATTTTTTTAACCTAAGTTACATAATATTAAAAACTAAAATCCGTTTTGTAGTTTTTTGTATGATGTACTTGCAACAAATGGAGAAAAAAAGAGACATACAAACATTTCTCGATATATATTCAAAATTATGCGTATCTAATTTTACTTTCAGGATTATAAGCTGTTGAATATTGAAATAATAATTGAAATCCTGCACGATGCGCCTACAAACTAAGAGAATTACAGACAGAAATAATTTTAAAAGACTCGATTCCTTTGATACATCTCATGTATTTTCGCTTAGCCAATTAATTTTAATTTTTCTCTTTTATATATATATATATATATATATATATATATATATATATATTACAACTTATTGTGTTAAATTATATCTCATTAATTTTTACAAAAGAACGGTTTTAACGACATCTCTGCGACGCATAAAACTTTAAGAAAGAATTTTATGTCATCCCAATGCTGCCCACGCAAGGGCTGGTTGCTTCAGATCACAAAACTAAATAACCTTAATAAAATTTGTACAATAAATGGGCCATAACAGAATTGGGTGTTTGTAAATAAATAAGACCAACTGTCAGCTATAAATGTGTTGCTGCACTTAAAAGAGACGCCAGCCAACGAGGAGTTGAGATTGTTATCGCTGATACTGGCTTCGGGCAATCAGACGGGAGTTGTACCTTTATTAAACGATCAATTCACGTCAGGTACGATCCTTATCAGGATAATCACATACGTTAACGTTAAATAAATCGTAATCGAAGTATTCAAGAATAAAATTTATTTTGAACCATGTACTTATTTGTACAGGGAAAGAGAGGCATTATTCGACAAGAGTACACGAAAATAATCAAACTGTGCATAGTAGCAAAAGTGCTGTAACTTTCACGTAAGACAACGCCGCTACTGCATCCCCTTGATATTTTTTTGCAAATATACAATTGCTTTAACTAGTAATAGAATATATATTTTTAATATATTTCATTAATAATACAAATATAATGTATTTTATTAATTAGTAATAGACGATGTTGGTTTTCAAATATTTTTTTTTATTTTTAGAGGTTCGTATTTTAAAAAAAACGAACTATAATAAGATCACCTGCATGTTTGGTATGTCTGTCTGTCGTAGCCGGTTATCTTAAAAATCTGGAATTTGGCATAAAGATAAGATGTATTAACCAGCATTTATCTATCCTAATAGTTAACATTTAAGAATATGTTACTGGACACTTTTGAGGGGGCAAATGGATTAGTCAAAAGAATTTTCACTAATATTAAAAATAAATTTTATTCAGCACTATATGTGAGATATTGCTAAAAATATAGATATATATTTTTAGCAATATCTATATAGGTCTGGAGATATTGCTAAAAATAAATATTTTATTCAGAACGGTATGTAAGATAGTACTAGAGATATTGTTAAAAATATGTTTTATTCAGAACTACATATGAGATAGGTCTGAACATATTGCTAAAATATGTTTTATTCACATCTGTATGTGAGATAGACCTGGAGTTATTGCTAAACATATATTTTATTCAAAATTGCATGTAAGTTAGTTCAGGAGATATTGTTAAAAATATATTTTATTTAGAACTTGATGTAAGATAGTACTGGAGATATTGTTAAAAATATTTTTATTGAGAACTATATGTGAGATAGGTCTGGAGATATTGCTAAAAATATGTCTTTCATTCAGAACTGTATGTGAGATAGTTCTGGAGATATTGCTAAAATAATTTTATTCAGAACTGTATATTAGATAGTATTGGAGATATTGTTAAAAATGTTTTATTCAGAAGTATATGTGAGATATGTCTGGAGATATTGCTAAAAATATATCTTTCATTCAGAACTGTATGTGAGATAGATCTGGAGATATTGCTAAAATATATTTTATTCAAAAATGTTTTTATGATAGCTCTGGAGATATTGCTAAAAATGCCCTCCCAGAGGTTTACCAACAATATTCCAGGGAAATACAGCGATTATCTAAATGTAGTAATTGTTGAGAAATAGATGATATTTAACCGCTTGTAAACGATACGCTAGGCGTTATATTTTTATGACAAAACTTGTATTAATATATTATATTAGAAATAATTTATTAGAAATACTAGTACTTAGTATTTCTAATAAATTATTTCTAATATATCTTTTAATGTCTATATACGCCTAGATGTATTCAGAGTACTCGTAGTGAGAGTTTTATTTGTTTTTAAAACGTTTTATGCACAGATTTGAATTTTAGCCGAGAGTTCAGTTAGAGTAGCGCAAGTGGTAATTTGTAATATGACTTATTTTGGTTTGAAGAATTAAATAGTTTCCAATGAACCTTCTTCAAAACAATGAGTATGTTTTTTAGTAATAATATGACTAGATCCATTTTCACGAATCTTCACGATACGGTATGCTGTCATGGCTGTGAGGTTTTATTTCGAGTAAATTACAAAATGCTAGTACTTAGTATTTCTAATAAATTATTTCTAATATAATCTTTTAATGTCTATATACGCCGAAATGTATTCAGAGTACTCGTAGTGAGAGTTTTATTTGTTTTTAAAACGTTTTATGCACAGATTTGAATTTTAGCCGAGAGTTCAGTTAGAGTAGCGCAAGTGGTAATTTGTAATATGACTTATTTTGGTTTGAAGAATTAAATAGTTTCCAATGAACCTTCTTCAAAACAATGAGTATGTTTTTTAGTAATAATATGACTAGATCCATTTTCACGAATCTTCACGATACGGTATGCTGTCATGGCTGTGAGGTTTTATTTCGAGTAAATTACATTTCCACGATGGTTTGGCATTGAACTCCTATTTTATAAAGTTATATGACAATTAAGTGAGAAGAAAAAATTGTGCTTTTATAGAATATTAGCAGGAAATTTGATTTTAGGAAATAACTAAAAGTATAAATGCTTCAAAATACCGTTTGTTTTCACGGATTTCTAAAAATAATATTTTACTTAATAATTACAAATTTTAAGGAAGATTTTTACCAAAATTATTAACTAAATTTAAACTAAGAATCAAACCTTAAAATTTCTTTGGCCTTGTTGGTAGACAAATTCAAATAATCGACCAAACGCATAAAGTAAGATTCAGTATTTGTAAATTGGTGATGCTAATTAACCGTTACTTTTTATGAAATATTTTATACAAAATAAATGTTAGTTCAAATAAATTTTTTGACATGAAGCGAAACAAGGCCAAGGAACATTTTTGGAAACTTGACAGCGATAAATACGTATGCTTAACCAAAAATCCGTCAGTGTATTTTACTCAAAGACGATTATCACGCTATAAAACAAGTAGCGATATAAATGCAAGTTCGCACCCTGTTTTGGATCAAAACAAAAGATAACTCTTGAGCTTAGAGATCTTCAAATGTAGAGCTACATTTTTATCAAAAGGTTTGTGATCCCTAAAATTTTGCTTATACTGCACACCATGGCTGAGTCAAAGATTTTATTTTGGTCGTAAAAGTTTACGGTCTGCACCTTAAAGTCGTTGCACATATAAAAGCAATCAAAATGCAATACAATAAATTAGTAACTTCTTCGAAATAAATGAGATAGGAACTTAACCAATTATGACTTCATCTTCGCGTACTCTTATCTGATCTTTCGAAATGAAATCCGAGCCGCTGTACCATCTCGTTACCAATCTCCTCTGTACCAATTTAAAGCTGATACTTTATCCGCTGTACCATCTCGTTACGTAAATTTAAAGCTGATACTTTATTTTTGATATATTGCACGGACCAGGTCATGTTTTAATGCAAATAAGAGATGTCAGATTAAATCGAAATGATAAGTCCTCCATGTCAAGGCTTCAAGTTTCTACGGTTTAATTTGCAAGTGGACACTTGCAAGATGGAAATCTTAATTAATATGCAAAAAATATTAATTTTTCCGTACCAGTTCCCGTTTCCGAGTTTAGTACCCCTGAAGGAAAAACGAAACCTATAGAAGATCACTCGTCTGTCCGTTTTTCATAGCTGATTTTCACAGAAACCACTTGATTTAGAAACTTGAAATTTGGCAAAATAGTAAAACATATTTACACCAAAATATGTGAATAGCTAGTCCTTAAAAATATTTATATGAAAATTTTCAGGAGGGGGGAAATTAAGTATTCAAAATTAGTTTTTAATCACATATGGGGGGGGGGGGTATTACTTATAGGTTAGGTAGGGCTAGTTATAAAAATATCTTTTTCATTATTTTAAGTAGTACATCTCCTGAGATATACTGAAGAACATACAAAAAACACCTGCGTGTTCTCACGCCTGCGTGATAGAAGTGGAAATTTCTAATTTCAAAACATATATATATATATATATATATATATGTATATATATATATATATATATGTATATATATAATATATATATAATTACATTGATGTTATATGATGGATATTATTTCGGCGAATCAATAACAATTTTAAAATAAAACGTAATTCTTGAAACGATGCACTCCGTGTTAGAGACTTGGCCGATGCCGAAGGGAGCCGAGTATACCCGAACAGTGAATTTGCTCGGCCGATGCTGATAGATGCCGAGTTTACCCGAACAATGAACTCTTTTGGCCGAAGCTGAAGGGAGCCGATTTTACTCGAATAGTGAACTCACTTAGCCGATGTCGAAGGGAACCGAGTAAACTCGATTCAGCCTCACTGACCCTAGCGTGACTGCCGCTTCCTATTTCCGAAACTATTGACCTCAAAATTTATAAATATATGCACAGATTGTCGGAAAACTATAGTGTTGTTTCTATATGTCATAGTTTTTGACGTTTTCCTGGTGAAAATATATGTCACCCTATTTAATCGTGGATAACAGCTGGTACTTTTACATACTAACTGTTGTTAGCGACTTCATTCGCGTGGCCTTCAATTTAATGTAATTATATATTCAGTTTGACTATATGCATATGAAGTAATCCTTTATGATGACTATTACAAATTCTGTTGGGAAAAGCAGAAGAAAATTCATGTAATATCGCGTTATCTACTACATTATGTGCACCGGTAATTGGAATTCCACAATCAACACAACTTGCTATGTCACATACTGAAATGTCGCTGTTAGTATTTGATTCAAATTAATTCTGTGAAGCGACGTAGTCATACACTATTCCCGCCATTCTCCCCGGGTTATCTCAGGGCCCCTCCTGGGACACGTAAAAACTCCCTCATACAAAACAACCTTCGAAAGTTCCCTAATAGTGCTCCGTATCTACTTCCACCCAACTGGGTTAAAGAATGTCCCTTCGCAATGATTAATTTAATATATCCAGTTTTTCGAGAACGCACTGTGCGAACGCTCTAAATGACTCAAAGATCCGTTCATTCTCACCCAAGTCACGGTGACTAAAGATACCACGTTCCAAAGCTCCGTGCGTACGCAGCCATACACCGAAAACACACAACTGCCACTAAACTAGCTCCGAACTCGCGCGCCATCTATTGTAAAATGCTTGTACTAATTCAGAAGCCTTTGGACAATAACTTGTGGACAATAATTCATAAAATTTTCACTGCAATCGTTAACGGGACAAACAAAGAAAAATATTTTTATATTTGAGAAGAAGAAAAAAGAAGACTTTGAAATATTTATTGCACTAGAAAATCCATATTAGTGATAATTTCAAATAAATAAAGCAATTTCCTTTTATGTGAGGTATAGAAACTTTTATGAGTGAGTTCCATGCGCTACTCTAAAATAGAAGTGAATTTTCTTTTAGGCATTCCGTCGAGGCGGTGCTATTAGACAGGATTTTGAAAACAAAGTGAAGGTTTCATTCGCTATTTTCCATTTTTGAGTCCTGTTTGCGAAATATTAGGCTCCGAATTTATATGTAGTATATTCCCACTTTCCTAACCATAACAATGATTAGGAATTGATTGAATTTATGAAATTCAAATTCAATCCATTCCTGTGGAGTTCGCTGTGGCCTCTCAAAATATTTATTATTTTAATTACTCACATTTTGACTAATTACAGTGGTTATCATAGAGCATATTGTTAATAATCATAGAGTATATATATTTATACACTTGAGGACTGGAGAGACAACATAATGGAAATCATGCTTTATTTGCAGCAGTATGCACGCGAAGTGTTGGTTGCTGAGCGCGTGCGCGCTGTGGGCGGTGTGCGCGCCCGTGGCCGCGCAGTCCAACTACGCCTCGCAGGCTAATGACATCGAATACCAGGGTACGGGACTACCAGAACAGACTTTGCTGGATGGCAAGGTGCGTATATTATTTCAGATATGCCTCGTCTAGTCATATTACTTCTGCTATAGTGCTTATAGAGAAGGGTGGGAATATCGTATGTTTAGCCAACGTAGTGATTTCATACAAGATGAAATGAGATTTTTAGAAACCATTTTGATAAAGGTGGAGTGATTAAAGATATTATAGGTTCTTTGAACGCTTCAAGCCTTCTATAACTGGAACAATTACTCATCTGAACGCAATAATTGTTACTTGGTTTCTATGTTATAAGTTAGTTGTACTAATTTTTAGCTAATTTTATTGTTAAAAATATTTAAGTAAAAGAGACAGGGCTGAAAAAAAATGTTTTTCTCTATTCAGTTGATGCATAAACACTGGATAATTATGTAATTAAAACCGAGTAATTACGTAATTAAAACTGTTAAAAGAGGATAGTTGCGTAATTAAAACCAGATAATTACGTAATCAAAAGGGGAGAATTACGTAATTAAACCCGCATAATTACGTAATTAAAACTGGATAATTATATTATTAAAACCGGGTATTTACGATATAAACTTGAACTAAAATAAAAATTGATTTTTAAGATTTCTTTAATTAAATTTCAAAAACGTAACTATTATAATTTCAATATGTCCGTCTGTTCGTATGTTACAGCATTACATCACTTTCACTTCAAGACCGATTATTGTGAAATTTAAACGGAAAACGTAGTTGATTAACGCGAGCACAGAAAATAACAAAGTTACTGATTCCATACATCGAACTAGGAGTTGATAATTTTTCCTCATGGATCCTATGATTTGGGAATCATTGAATATGTGATAATCTTTTCTAACAATGAGTCTCTAAAGTGGTATGTAACCGCACCAGCACGCCCCTCCGCTGCCAGTTTTCCAAACATGTATGTCAAAATTTAAAAAAAATTATATTGACGATATTCATTCGAAATTGTTATAAGAGACATATTTTTGAACTTGTCTTTCAAAGTCCTTTTACTCTCGCATGAGAGATTTTTTTTGGATTCTTTATGAGACGCTAACAAACAATTAAAATTTCAAAATTAAATGTTTAATTCGAACATAAACGAATAAGCCAAAGCCAAGTTTATACAAAGTTGTTTGGCGAGTTTTTAAATGTTTTTTTTTCTGGAATATCGTTATTTTTCTTTTGAAATCTTCTCATCATGGCCTCTTATTTCATCCATCTTGAGGGCCTATTCGAATATTTATTATCAGTAAGTATTGCGACGCAAAATTATTTTGGTCAATTGACAATAATAAATAAAGAGAAATAGGCAAACAATCAAAGTATTGCATGCAATAGGCTCCATAGAAGCTTTATTATGGATGACTACTGTTTTGTTTTGAACAATTGAATGATTCGAACAATGATTGTTTTTGTTTCACTACAATTTATTTTTAGCACATTTTAACTGTCACCTTGCCTTGCTCTTCCGGAAGAGAACCCCCGCCTCCTTTGTAGCATAGACAATTGAATAGACAATTGATACATTTCTTACATAGACAATTGATACTTTTTTTAATAAATGATTCGTACGTAACATCCACTTTCTTAAGTCTTAAAACATAATTAAGAAGAGAAAATGATATTACAAATACATTAACGATGAAACAAAGGAATATTACCAACTTTATGGAAGTATCTATACGTGATTGCTTAATCAGGTTGTTAAACTCTTAAATTATATTGATTTAAGAATTTATTTTACGAAGTTGATGTGTATATTGATAATTTGAAATTTAAGGACTGCCAAAGAGTAAATTAAATCTCTAATTAACTGGCTTTTACCAGCTGCTTCTCTCACGTGGTTACAGTAAAAAACTTATAAGTAAAAATTGAAATATGCAGCGCCATCTAGGAAGGAAATTAAACACTAAGATTTTTTTTCGTGATTTTATAACAAAAATGACAATGGAAACAAACATATTTTCCTCTAAATTAAGAATTAAAAAGAGTGGTCCTATTTATCCATTACATTGCATATATGGCCCAATCAAAATCATGTCGATCCGTTGTGACATTGCTTCCTTATTCCGTTTGTTTACTTTTTCACTTGCAAATAAAAATTTTTCCGGAGAAATGAGATTTCTCAGGATGAAAAGTAAGAAATTATGCTGTCAGTTTATGTTTAGATATGGTTAATTTAACTAGAGTTAGCAGTCTAGGTAGCGAATAGTTTTCGTTGGTGAATTCAACAAGTTGTAGTAGAAGTATTGTATTCAACAGATTTAACGCAGAAGTAATGTTTTAGCATCACATTTTATTGTTGTGATAGTTAAATTATACAATATATACCGCAATACTTACTGCAGTTGGTTTAATTGACAACTCTTTGATAAGTTCCAACTCCAAGGACCATAAAAGTTTTGACATTACTTCACCGTTCACGTTTCTATACAATGTTACTAGTATGCTAATATCCGCACATCTAATACAATTTCATCATTATCAATATTGCAAGTGTGCAAATAATTTTTGATAATTTTTTTTGTCAGGTATGACTAAAAATACATCCTAGTGATTTAATTACTTTACCATCAACAATTTGGAATAGATAGCACTTGCCAACATTTAAACATGAATTACATAACATTGGATAACGAGTGTTTCTTGAATATGATATTTAGAAGCTCTTTTATGAAATCGAAAGGAGAAAATGCTCCGTGCTCTTAATTGAAGGAGAATAATATTCATAAAAAATTTCTAATTTTAATTTGTAAAATTTGCTACAAAATGTTGTCAGATATTTAGGGAATATCTCACATTAACTGTAAGAAAAAACAAATATAATTTCCATAAGATCAATGATAGAGGGAAGTTCATTATTACTAAGTCTATGTCATTTCGCGGTCTATCTCTGTGTGAAAATTCACGTCGATCCGTTGGTCTTTTGCGATATGAAAGAAGGATAAAAACACACTTTAGCGTTTATAGTATTAGTTAGGATAAGATTTCTTATGTTAAAAAGGAACCTACTCTATTTCCCGGTCCGCCAACTATCTCTGCAAAAATTGATTCATTACACCGTGCAACCTGAAAGAAGAACAAATAAACAAAGTTTAGCATTTATAGTATTAGTTAGGATAAGATTTCCTGGGTTCAAAAGTAACGTACTCTATTTCCCGATCCGACAACTATCTCTGCAAAAATTGATTCATTACACCATGCGACCTGAAACAAGAACAAATAAACAAAGTTTAGCATTTATAGTATTAGTTAGGATAAGATTTCTTGTGTTAAAAAGTAACCTACTCTATTTCCCGATCCGCCAACTATCTCTGCAAAAATTGATTCATTACACCATGCGACCTGAAACAAGAACAAATAAACAAAGTTTAGCATTTATAGTATTAGTTAGGATAAGATTTCTTGTGTTAAAAAGTAACCTACTCTATTTCCCGATCCGCCAACTATCTCTGCAAAAATTGATTCATTACACCATGCGACCTGAAAGAAGAACAAATAAACACACTTTAGCATTTATAGTATTAGTTAGGATAAGATTTCCTGGGTTCAAAAGTAACCTACTCTATTTCCCGATCCGCCAACTATCTCTGCAAAAATTTATTCATTACACCATGCGACCTGAAAGAAGAATAAATAAACACACTTTAGCATTTATAGTATTAGTTAGGATAAGATTTCCTGCGTTCAAAAGTAACCTACTCTATTTCCCGATCCGCCAACTATCTCTGCAAAAATTGATTCATTACACCATGCGACCTGAAAGAAGAACAAATAAACACACTTTAGCATTTATAGTATTAGTTAGGATAAGATTTCTTGCGTTCAAAAGTAACCTACTCTATTTCCCGATCCGCCAACTATCTCTGCAAAAATTGATTCATTACACCATGCGACCTGAAAGAAGAACAAATAAACACACTTTAGCATTTATAGTATTAGTTAGGATAAGATTTCCTGGGTTCAAAAGTAACCTACTCTATTTCCCGATCCGCCAACTATCTCTGCAAAAATTGATTCATTACACCATGCGACCTGAAATAAGAGCAAATAAACACACTTTAGCATTTATAGTATTAGTTAGGATAAGATTTCCTGCGTTCAAAAGTAACCTACTCTATTTCCCGATCCGCCAACTATCTCTGCAAAAATTTATTCATTACACCATGCGACCTGAAAGAAGAATAAATAAACACACTTTAGCATTTATAGTATTAGTTAGGATAAGATTTCCTGCGTTCAAAAGTAACCTACTCTATTTCCCGATCCGCCAACTATCTCTGCAAAAATTGATTCATTACACCATGCGACCTGAAAGAAGAACAAATAAACACACTTTAGCATTTATAGTATTAGTTAGGATAAGATTTCCTGCGTTCAAAAGTAACCTACTCTATTTCCCGATCCGCCAACTATCTCTGCAAAAATTTATTCATTACACCATGCGACCTGAAAGAAGAACAAATAAACACACTTTAGCATTTATAGTATTAGTTAGGATAAGATTTCCTGCGTTCAAAAGTAACCTACTCTATTTCCCGATCCGCCAACTATCTCTGCAAAAATTGATTCATTACACCATGCGACCTGAAAGAAGAACAAATAAACACACTTTAGCATTTATAGTATTAGTTAGTATAAGATTTCCTGGGTTCAAAAGTAACCTACTCTATTTCCCGATCCGCCAACTATCTCTGCAAAAATTGATTCATTACACCATGCGACCTGAAAGAAGAACAAATAAACACACTTTAGCATTTATAGTATTAGTTAGGATTGAGATAACAAGTGATAACTTCTATTTAATACAATTTATCATGTACTTTTTTTCTGAACACTTAAAGACCATTATTTGTTGTATGGACAATTGATTATTTTCTTTATAAATCATTCACGTATAACAAATATGATGGTAACTTTCTCGAAAATAACTAGTCAATTTACATCGTTTATGCTTTGCTATACATTTAGCCTTTTATAAGGTTTCGTGCTTCAAAAAGAAAAAAATGGAATGTGTATAAGCTTCTACGTCGAGCGGTTTATAATAAAAACGTATGTAACATAAGTTCTTATAATAACAATTATCCAGAAGTTTTAAAATAAAACCATCAATTTATCCAGAAGTTTTAATAAAAAAAAATAAAAAATGTCAACACACAAAGCTATATAACGGTTTCATTAATTCTGATAGAATACAATTGATTAAAATCGCTTATTCTATACAACAGAGCAAAATTACCAAAATGTATATTTACAAACACAATGCCAAAATGGCACAAACACTTGAGAATGGGAGTGTTAAAAACTAACGACAACAAACTGTCATAATAGCCTCTATTAAACTACTTTTAATATCAGGGTAAAACACGGTCATCTTAAAAAAATCATTAAAACCGTACAAATATACCAAATATAAGAAAGACGATGGTGAAAAAATGACAAATAATACGCTATCTTGATTCCATAATGATCTCATTGTCTATGGCGCGTGGAATGACAGCAGAAAGCGCGCGAAAGTGTTCCGCGTCTTAATTTTCTACGGCGTCCGTTGTCTGCGTTTTTGTCGCAATAATGAATGACGCTCGGAGATTTTTCCCACGAAATATGCCCGCTACCGTTACTGAGATCGTTTAAGTTTATCGTTTGGTGTTTTGAATGTGTTCTCTTGTGAAAATTTGTGACGTTTTGCGTAGAAAGATGCATTTGTTCCACCTGACGATTGAAGGTCGACTGTGTGGAATTGATTGGGAAGAAATTCCGTTATCTTTATTAAATCTGAAGTTAGATAAAATTAGATAAATATTCAATATATTATAGTACTTTATAGAATAATAATATTTTGACTTACACTTAATCGTAACTTAGCGCCTATCACAATGTACACGAGAGTAGTATTTCGTATTTAACTAATATCATTCTTATTTATTTTTCTTGTTGAGTTTTATTTTAGATACACAACTTTAATACTGATAAAATCTAAGTCATCAACTGTAAACTATAAACGTAGATACATTTTTTTGTTGAAAGAAACCATTTATTTTTAACCTGTTTTTGAAGTGAAACTTCTTTAGACGGACTGAGAATAAAATGTCAAGGTCACAACTTTCTTCCTGCAACGTTTTGTAACGTTTTTGCAGAATTTTTGCAACGTTTAGTTGTAACGTCTGAATGTGACGAATATATTGTAAGAAGAACGGAAAATAGATAGATGAACACAACATAATAAGATAAGAAAAGTCCGTATGCACGACAACAAACAAAAATGGCGCTCACTACGGCTATCAGCTGTTTTGTATGTTATATATGTCAAAAGTAAACTGTCAAAATTGTGTCGATTTATTTATCTATTTATGATTGATTTATTATTAATTTCGCGTGTAATCCACCCATTAAAAGAGTAGCAATATATGTACATAATTTATTTATAAATCTGCAATGAACCCGCACATATAGTCGTGAATATAATTTAAACCAAAAGCATTACATTCCGACTTTCTTTAACTGTATTTAGCCGTGTTCTGGTACTGGCATCACGGCTTTTTCCTTAATTGACAATGGTCTATGTGCATTTATATAAATGTTTTACAAGATGTTTACGTCGATTTACAATGACATTTTATTAATTTTTGTGAATGTATAGTATTAAAATCTTCTTGTATAATCTATGGACTTAGTATTCTTTAGTCTTTTAATATTTTCTATACATTTAGTATTCTTTTAATATTTAACTCAACTTGTTTATCCTCTCCTTACCGACGTTTGCAAATTTGAAGTGTACGCATGCGCATGTCCTGTGTATAATTTAACAGTAAGTAATATTTATTTCTCTCCTTCTCTCTCTCTCTCTCTTTCTTTCTGTTGTTTTACCCCTTTCTATATATTTACAAATTAAGGTTTATATTGCTAAAGAAGTTTCACTTCTGTACTATTGTTGCAAGTGAATTTTTTTATGAACATACATTCTTATTAATATCTATTTGAGATTTTCTGATAATGGTTATAAATGTATTTTGCTGTGTTAACAGGATTTGTCTCTTTTTTGTTGTAATAAACACTTTCAACATAGTGAATGCTTTAGCATTAATTCCAGGAAAAAGCATTTTTTTACACACTTGACGAAAAAACCATGCATTCTAATAAGAAAGAGGACTAACGGCGAGCTCAGGTCATCTAATTGCTTGTCATTCAGAGTTTTGAGTCGAATGCTGTTCTCCATTCACATGATCTCCTGTAAGTTTCCCTGTGTTCTGTGTTCATATGATCTCCCGTAAGCTTTTCCGTATCTTTACGTTTTGCGATTTAGATCGATCTGGTTCAGGGCAAATTAAGGACTATTCTCCTTACTTTCATCACATTTAATTGTACAAAAAAATGGTATATAGCAGAAAGGTATTTGAAAGGCTCACCAACAATTATGGAAAGAAGCAAGCACAATTTCTCAGATTTTTTAGATAGATAGACAGGGCCTGTTTTATATGCTTCGCAGTTAAGTTTAGGAAAAATAATATCATCCACACTCTCTGTAACTCTCGTATCAAAAGGATTAAAGCTGATTTACACATGGTTTAGTTAAGTAGCGAGTTAACTTATTAATATGACCAGTTAAGTCCTTATCATCGTTCGGGCAGTAATTTACCAGTTCAGTAATAAGTTGATGATTTAGTAGAACTCTCAGACCATACGCACCTATTACGAAATAGAATTAAGGCTGATTTACACATGGTTTAGTTAAGTAGCGAGTCAACTTGTGAATATGACGAGTTAAGTCCTTATCATCGTTTGGACAGTAATTTACCAGTTCAGTAATAAATTGACGATTTAGTAGAACTCTCAGACCATACGCACCTATTACGAAATAGGATTAAGGCTGATTTACACATGGTTTAGTTAAGCAGCGAGTTAACTTGTTAATATGACGAGTTAAGTCCTTGTCATCGTTTGGACAGTAATTTACCCGTTCAGTAATAAGTTGACCATTTAGTAGAACTCTCAGACCATACGCACCTATTAGAAAATAGGATTAAGGCTGATTTACACATGGTTTAGTTAAGTAGCGAGTTAACTTGTGAATATGACGAGTTAAGTCCTTGTAATAGTTTGGACAGTAATTTACCAGTTCAGTAATAAGTTGACGATTTAGTAGAACTCTCAGACCATACGCAACTATTACAAAATAGGATTAAGGCTGATTTACACATGGTTTAGTTAAGTAGCGAGTTAACATGTGAATATAACGACTTAAGTCCTTGTCATCGTTTGGACAGTAATTTACCAGTTCAGTAATAAGTTGACGATTTAGCAGAACTCCCAGACCACGTGCACCTATTACGAAATAGAATTAAGGCTGATTTACACATGGTTCAGTTAAGTAGCGAGTTAACTTGTTAATATGACGAGTTAAGTCCTTATCATCGTTTGGGCGGTAATTTACCAATTCAGTAATAAGTTGACGATTTAGTAGAACTCTCAGATAAACGCACCTATTACGAAATAGAGTTAAGACTGATTTACACATGATTTAGTTAAGTAGCGAGTTAACTTCTGAATATGACGAGTTAAGTCCTTATCGTTTGGGCAGTAATTTATCAGTTCAGTAATAAGTTGATGATTTAGTAGAACTCTCAGACCATACGCACCTATTACGAAATAGGATTAAGGCTGATTTACACATGGTTTAGTTAAGTAGCGAGTTAACTTGTGAATATAACGACTTAAGTCCTTGTCATCGTTTCGACAGTAATTTACCAATTCAGTAATAACTTGAAGATAAAATAGAATCTCGATCTATTTTTTCAACTAGTTAAGTATAGTGCACCTCGTCTGCGCATCTCCCGCATCCCAATAACTTAACTGACATCGCGTGTGGATGGATGAATTTAGTGCAATGCATGCAGTGCATTCTTTGACACGACGGTGATGCGTTTTATTTATTAGTTTCGTTTCTTGATCATTATTGCACATCTTGATTTTTCTTACATGAACACATACTATTTCTCTAATAATTTCAAATAGTTTATAACCAATTTCACCTTAGATTTTTTATTACAAACTTGATTTCTGTTCTCGTAAATAACGATCAAAAAAGGAGAATTGAAGCTAAATTAGCTTTTATGTTTGTAACTCACCAAATTTGAAACTAAATTCTCTACTTAAGTAAACCATGTATAAATCAGCTTTTAGTGACGTGACGATATCGGCGTATCCACTTATCGATTAAAGAGTCTAATTTAATATTGCGTTTCATTCAGAGCGATCTTCAGCTTCACAGTGATTTATGTCTCGTTTTACGCTGATCCTAAAGGGTATTATGCACCGTTCGTATCGTTAGTTAATCTATACGCAATCCAAAACTATTACTTGGTCCAACTGTCTGCGTATATGGAATTGTGTGTCCTTCGTATTGAACGTAGGTTCCGAATAGTGACAGTGAATGTTGTGTAGGCATTTGTCAATTCCTCGGTCACGTTCAACGATAATAGATCGTGCTGTTGCTACAATAGCATACGGCTTGCTATGATGCCATTCACTTTATTTATTGTATTCGGATTTTTTAAGCAACACGTAATTTGATAATAGACTTAAAGTAAACGTAATTAGTTATGTAATTCGGAGTTCTGCTCATGATTTAATGCACTTTTCAAATTGATTGGTGTGCGCAGAGACTTTTTGTATGGATAAAAAATAGTTTTGCGTTAGTACAATAAGTGGAATGATTCGCCTGTCCGTATATTTATCTATTTGTTTTTTGTTTTTGTTTGCGTTTCGAGTAAAATCCATTAAACTTTAGATACGTTTTTGTTGTTCTATTACTAGGAATTTAGGAATGACACTGACGTATCTAAAATATATTACAGAAATAGTAAACTGTATTAATATTACAAAGCGGTAAAGTTTGTTTATTTTTAATATGTAACTTTTGGAACTAATAAACCGATGCCAAAAATTATTTTACTAATAGAAAGCTACATTAGCATTACCTGACGTAGGCGACATTTTATTTTGATGAAAATAATTTTTCAGTTCGAAATCTCAACATTTGTAAATAAAGCGGAGGAAAATGCGCTTCTCCACTAATTTATCGGCGTGCCTTGGCCGAATGGTTGGATATATGTAAAAAATTGCACGTGCAGTAGTTTAATTTCTACCACGTGTATGGTACACGTGATAGAAGTGAATAATATACAACCTATGTCCATCCTGAAGGTCCTTTCTAAATATAGGTGAATGAATTTTTGAAATCGGGTGAGTAGTTTCGGAGATTACCTCCTATGTCCAAACTTACAAACTGTTACACTTTTTTTAACGCTCTAAACTTCTGATTTTACTCCGTGTAAAACTTCATACCTATATATGAACGCTATATATGAAAATCGATTCTTAAGGAGTAAACTCCAAAAAGTAATACTGAAGAAAATTGTCTTTATTGAAATAACGAGCAAATTCAGTTCTTTTAGTTAATTAGGTGTGACGTTTCATTTTGTCCGCCTAAAATATAGTCTTCGTTATTTGCATTCGGTTTTCGGTTCAGTCAGCGACTGAAGAAATGAAATCATTTAACAATGCTGTTCACAGTTAATCAAATTGTTGTCATTTGAAAAATCAATGTTGAGACAAATTATATAAAATGGTTTTTAAATGGTTTTTTTTGCTGATTGTATATTTTTAATTTTTTTAATTTTATATTTTTTTAACCCGTTATTTTTATCTTCCTTATGAATTGACTGAATAAAATTAATTTGAAACTTAGCTTATATAAAACAATATACATCATAAAAGCTTGTTTCGACTTAAACGAAAAAAATATTTTGGGTATTTTCTTTTTTATCCTAATGAGTTACTATGGTTAGGAACTATGGTTAGAAAAGCTGGTTTAATTTATAGTAAAGGCGATTACTTTTAAAATTTTGTTCTGAGATTACTTTTAAAAAATCATAAAAAATTAATAGTTAAAATATTAAAGATATAGCCGACATTTTATTAAAACTTGACTTATTTATTAACGAAAATGTGTACTTAATGGATACTTAAAATATTTAGTATAAAAAAGAAAAATATAAAAGATTCAAAAAATCTTATTATCAGAACAAATATCATAATGCTATTAAGTTGAACAAACTATAACAATTTATTTTCAAATGCCGTAAAAGCTTGGATTTTTTGGTAAACCAACACACTCGATATGACACCAAATTTGATAAATTTGGCAACGAAGTCACTATTATATTGCTCGAGAGTGACTGCACAGCTCCATGTAGCATATCTAGCATGAGCATAGCTTTAGCATGAGCTAGTTCTAGCATGAGCAGCACAGCTTAATGGATAAATATCCTATGAGGCTAGGTCGTCAATTTAATTTTCGACGTCAGAATATGCTATCAGTGTAATTGTTTTCTTTATAATTTAAGCATTCTGCTTTATTCTGTATGCTTGTTTTTTAGCAACTTTAGTCTTAATTTTCTTAACAAATTCCTGGTTATTGTTATGGCTTTGGTTTTTTTTACATTTTTTATAGGCCATACTCGGTGCTAATGCTTGAAACTGTATTCAGTCCTATCTGTAACTCCTGTTCTGATTACGGTGCCAATATTGTGTTGTCGATATAAACAAATATTTATGAAGAATGATCTTCAATGCTCTCGTTATTAATTATCTACTCTATGCATCAATATTATTTCTATGCTCTAATTTTCCAGTGCGTTTCCAACCAACTCCGTGGAGTACAAGTTGAAAATCAATGGATTCAGTACGCAATCTTGTCCCACACCTCGTTGTGTAACAATATCTTGCGCGCTGTTGTCTCTGATTTTTAGATTAATATCTTGCGTGTTATTATCTCCAATTTTTAAATCAATACCTTCTGTCCTCAAATTTCCAATTTAGACCAATATCTTGCGTGTTATTATCTCCAATTTTTAGATCAATACCTTGTGTCCTATTACCTCCGATTTTTAGATTAATATTTTGCGTGCTATTGTCTCCAATTTTTAGATCAATACCGAGTGTCCTATCACCTCCGATTTTTAGATTAATATCTTGCGTGCTTATTATCTCCAATTTTTAAATCAATACCTTATATGCTGTAATCTCCGATTTAGACCAATATCTTGCGTGCTATTATCTCCAATTTTTAGATCAATACCTTGTGTCCTATTACCTCCAATTTTTAGATTAATATTTTGCGTGCTATTGTCTCCAATTTTTAGATCAATACCGAGTGTCCTATCACCTCCGATTTTTAGATTAATATCTTGCGTGCTTATTATCTCCAATTTTTAAATCAATACCTTATATGCTGTAATCTCCGATTTAGACCAATATCTTGCGTGCTATTATCTCCAATTTTTAGATCAATACCTTGTGTCCTATTACCTCCGATTTTTAGATTAATATCTTGCATGCTTATTACCTCCAATTTTTAAGTCAATACCTTGTGTGCTGTAATCTCCGATTTAGACTAATATCTTGCGTGCTATTATCTTCAATTTTTAGATCAATAACTTGTATCCTATTACCTCTGATTTTTAGATTAATATCTTGCGTGTTATTATCTCCAATTTTTAAATCAATACCTTGTACGCTGTAATCTCCGATTTCGACCATTATTTTGCGTGCTATTATCTCCAATTTTTAGATCAATACCTTGTGTCCTATTACCTCCAATTTTTAGATCAATACCGTGTGTCCTATCACTTCCGATTTTTAGATTAATATCTTGCGTGCTATTAATTTGGATTTTTCGATCAAAATCTTGCGTGCTATTGTCTCCTATTTTTAGGTTGCACATTAAAAAGAGTTGGCATAGTTTTTGTGCATTATTTAGTTAAATCGAAAATAATAGACGGTAAATTAATAAATACATTTGTTTGTTTGCAGGTAACGAAGCTGGACGACCTCAGTCCAGTGATATTCCTCAACAGAACGAAGGCGGCACTCAACTGCGCTGCTGGCTCCATGCAGGTTAGAAAATGTCTTCTTTTTCATTTTGAAATAGACCTTCCATCTGTGATATCCACTGGAATTTACGTTGAGAACATAATATCACAAATGGTCGGAATTCACTATTTTTATAACTTGAAAAATAATATTTATGGAAATAATTTTAATACTTATGTAACTTATTATATATGTATACTGTTGGTGCATCTGCTAGTGATCAGTGTAATTTGTAACTTTTTAGGTCATATTCTATTATAATATATATATATATATATATATATATATATATATATATATATATATATATATATATATTTTGTAAAAAGCTATGGGTACGATTCAATAAGGAGCACTGTAGTCAAGTTATTACTTAATTCTTTATTTATAGACCAAATTGACTCGCATCCATAATATATGTCAGTTTAGTACCTGAAAGAAAATCACAAAATCTGGAACTGGTAGTCGGCACTGTGTTTCAAAGAGCAGAACAACATCTGCGGGGTCAGCTAGTTTATTATAAATAACCTTCATATTTAACTACAAGACCGTATGAGTTAAGTCTACGTCATATAATGTTAATAAGTATCTTTATTTTATATAGAGTATGCAATATATGTACATGTAATTAAATTAGATTAACATATAAACAGTTCAATAATCTCTACTAATATAATAAATGGGAAACGTTGTATGTTTGTATTTGTTTTATACTTAAACAATTCAATAAATTTTAGTAAAGTTTTGCATGTAGCTAGTATATATCCTAAATTAAAAGATGAGCTGTATATAATCGCACAGTTATTTACAATAGTAAACGCGTACAATAGTAAACACGTATTTACAATAGTGAATACAAATACAAACAAAATATTCAATTTAAATGCTATTGATTTAAACCCTTTAATTTAACTACCACTTTTAACTTAACTTTTAAAAGTAGTGGAACACGTTACATTTAACATGCTAAATTGAGTCAATTGTTTCATTCTGGTTCATACTCAAAACTCAACATTTTACAACTCGCGCGACGCGCCGCACCTCATCACAACAATTATTAAAGATTAGATCAGACAAATTATGTTTAAAAATTATATTTAGCTCGTAACTAAATAAATAGTCTGATTTAATTTTATAACTATTTTTTTGCAAAAAATTACTTTTCTGTAATGCGGACGAAGCCTCAGGGAAAAGCTAGTGAAAATTAAGAAGTTTCACTTCAGTTGCGTCGCTTTCCGCGCACAATTTTGTTTTCATTTCTTCGATACTGGTCGTTACCAGAATATCAAGATATTCTATAACAGACATCGTCAAGGACCAATTGTAAGCTTAAGTGAGCTTAAAATTAAGTCGGACCAGAAATGCATTCACCTTTCGCTATTAAACCATGACAAGCTTCTTACGGTTTACAAAAAAAGCTTTGTATTTATAGCTCGAGGAGATTCTATATTGACGGAGAGGGTAGGGTATATTTGGGAGGTGGGGCAAAATTAATGCCAAATATATTCAATAATTCAAGGCTGAAAACGCTTTAGAACCTTATTTCAGAGGCTGTATTGCAATCGGTTTATATTGTTAAGTTCAAAACGCGTTAAACATTGAATAACTACTACTTTTAAAAAATCAGGACATTTGGCGTCACCTGTAAGACGAGTAATGACAAGCCCAAGTTCCTCACAAAATTGGAATATCTCGCAATACTATTTCTGTATTTCGGAAGGGGAAAAAAGTGATAAATCCTTGTAAGGTCACTCGTGTATCGATTATTTATCAGTCGCAATAATTTTTGACCGAAACCACAAGAAGAATTTCATAACAATTCATATATTCATATCAATAGGAAACGGATAGGTAGTCTTTTGAAAATAAAAGTCTCAAAAATATTTTATTTAACAATTTTAAATAGCATATCTCCCGAGATATGCTACGAAACATGGACAAAAAATACACCCCCTCACTGTCAAGTATTTCTGAAACTGCAGAACCCAAAACTCTGAAAATAACAGTCTTTTTTGGAAATTACCTATAGTAAAAACATGTTTATCAATTTAGCTTATTTAGACTTAAGGGACTTTCACAATTTACCAAGTCATCTGTCTTATACCTGTGGATATTCCACACATACTAGATATGTTTACATCCTGAAAAATAATATTGATATTTCTAAATAGTTTAATAGGATATTTTATCGACATAGGTTTAAAACAGCAGGATATAAGCGTTCTTGTTTCAGAACGGAACCTTCAAAAATTAAGCCATTTCTAAATAGGCAAGGTCTTCTGGATGACCGAGTAAAAATTATTTTACAACTGAGAGCTTATACAATGAAGAAAATATTCCTAAAAACTATACCTTGTTTCACAACGGAACCTTCAAAAATTATGCGATTTTTAAATTGGCAAGGTCTTCTGGATGACCGAGTCCAAATTATTTTACAACTGAGAGCTTACGCAATGAAGAAAATATTCCTAAAAACTATATTACATTTTGAGATAAGAAGGGAAATACCTACTCACAATGTAGCTCAAGTTTGGACCTTGGATATTTCATCTTGGCTCCAACTTCCGGCCTGTCTCTCTGGTAAAGTTTATTGTCATTTTCAGGTGGAGCTGAAGTTCAACGAAAAGTTCTACGGCATCGCGTACGCAGACTTCGACCGGCACTCTGCGTGCCAACTTGTCGGCAAAGGCGCCCTCTCCTACAAGTTGGAGTTGCCTCTTAAAGGATGCGGCACAAAACAGGTGCGTACGAGATATTTATTATGATAAATTTCAGAATAAATTTTAATTAGCGAGGAGAACTCTATTGAAAGGAAATTAATTTTATAAATGATCCAACAAGGATGAACGCGCAATTAACGTAGATGAACTGAGGTCATTAAGGAATTGACGAATATATTTTAATTTGTTATTACATCAAATATTCACAATTAAATGAAACTACGTGATGTAGTACTATTTCTACCTTCTTTAAGTTCTTTACAACGACCTAGGTTTCGTTGTGTTACAACATCTTCAGATAGGCTATTAGCAAAGATAGATCTTTGCTAATTGCTATTACAACATCTTCGCTAATTACAACATCTTCAGGTGGGCAATTAGCGAAGATAGATCTTTGCTAATATCCCACCTGAAGATGTTGTAATACAACGAAACCTAGGTCGTGGTAAAGAACTTAAAGAAAGTAAAAATAATACTATATCATGTAGTTTCATTTAATTGTGAATAATGACTTTCTACAAAATTAACACCAAATATATTCAACATCGAATATTACTACCCCCATTGGTAATTTTTTTTTATTACTCGATGTTTTTTATATTTTTTGGACATGTTAAAAAGAACTTCTGCACTTGAAAAATTCTTACTTATCTAAATGATGGAGAAGAAAAATCATTGTAAAGAAAAATCACCCATTTGTGCTTGGCATCCTATGATTATAGAATGGTTAACTACAAAAAATATTTACTATAAAGTATAATCTGGTAACCTCCTGGGTTCTGTAACTGTTATAGATAGTTTTAAGAAATGGTTTAGCAAGTTTGGGTACTTAAAACTGGACTATATATATAGCTCTGCGCATCGTCCCCACTTCTACCTTCTGTTACTTCCGTCCCACATTTTAGTGACGCTTTATGAACTAATATGAAATAATTTACTTCGGAAAAAATCAGAAGGTTACCTTAGAAACCGTTCCGTAATTTTCAACGTAGAAATACGCCGTAGAATGCGACATAAAATATATGTGTACACACTTTTGACATTTTTTGGATTCCCGTGACCCTTAGCCTGAGGCACTGACGAACATTTTCGGATTTTTCTTGTATTTTTCTAGCTTTTTCTTCAATTCTTAGAGGTTTTTATAGTTATTACCTTTGAATTTTCACGGAAATTTGTAATTGAAGTGCTTTGTAGTTAAATGCTCTACCGAAACTTTCCTTTTTGTATTTGAACGTAATGCAGGAAATATAGGGTAGATGCATTAGTTTCTTACGACTCGGTTTGACTTGTTAATGAACAGTAAACAGATAATCTAAATAGCTAACAGATGAAATGAAATTTAACTTAACTTTCTAATCCAACTTTATTATTAGTTTCTCAAGATCCAATTAATTAAATTGCCACATATTTTCTTTAATCGTACTCTGAAAGTAACCTCCGTCTAGGGGCAGGAAGCGTAGTTTTACGTCAAGATGTTTTTGTAGATAAACTTTAAATAACTAGTTTCAAATTATGCCCTATCCCCACTGCCGTCATGTTATTTTCGCTACATATTTATGTGACTCTTTCAATCTGCCAAATAATATACTACAGCGTGATCAGATGTTCAAAAAAGTACTGGTCATCATACACGTCTTTATTCAGTTGTTTTTGCAAAGATTTTCTAGCCTTAACTCTAAATTTTTTCAGGGTTTCATATCTTAAAAGATAAAAATGGAAACCTTGTACGATTTTTTGCGTGTCCGTCTGTCTGTTTGCTTATCACAGCCGCTTTTCTCAGATACAGTTTGACTTAGAGACTTGAAATTTGGTCCAGTGGTGGAGCATATTAATCTACATATATCTCAGAAATAATTATGTTGAAATTTTAGAGAGGGCAAAGAGAAGATTTTTTTATGTTTCTTTTGTCGGTTGCATAAATTGTAGATTATTTTAGGACAACAAATTGTAGATTATTTTAGGACAACAAATTGTAGATTATTTTAGGACAACAAATTGTAGATTATTTTAGGACAACAAATTGTAGATTATTTTTTTATAAAACTATATGCAAAGCACCCTTTTATAAAGATTATTATGTCGTTTGTGTCAATTAAGAGATTAGTTTATAGATTATTCTGTTTTATAAAATCACATGGAAAGATATATCTAAAGATATTGCTGAAAACGTCCACGAAAATTATGGCCGTTTTCCTCAGAACTCTATACAGCAGGAAATTCGTAATAATGTCTGAAAAATAACATTTTATCTACATCTAAACTTTTAAGTTCCTCGCAATATTTCCAGTAATTAATTCACTTGTATTCAGCCATTGTTGGTCGGAAACGTACAAAAAGTGCGCCAGTCAAAAAATAACAACTAAATGCGACCTCGACATTGGCTCGTTGGGAAGGTCGCACATTTTTTAAGTTCCCTTCTCCAAATCTCACCAGCGCTCCATTCGCTTTTGCTTGACTCGGAGTAAGTAATCGATTCATTGTTTACAGGATCCACTGCGCGTATTCACGAACAACATCGTCGTGCGCTTCCACCCGGGCCTGGAGATGGACGGTGATGAAGTGATCACCATCGTCTGTCGCTATCCCCCGCCCATCACACCTTTGGCCCCCCTGTTGCCTGAACGCATGTTAGTACTCCCTGGTTACTTTATAATCAGCAGTATTATTAGATTAATTATGTATCCAGTAATTTATTTATTTACTAAGTTTAATTTATATTACTGGCACATATTGTAGATTCATTACTATAAGATCAAACTCCAATAGCTAAAAAAACTAGTAGAAGAGTAAACAGTATTGTAGCAGACTGCATTCAACTGTGCGAAATCAGTAACAGTAAATATATGAATATACATATATGTGTGACATGGAGTGGAGAAAGACATGAGAGGAACAGAAAAGCAAGACACGAGAGGAACAGCAAAGGTAAGCCTAAGGAGAGATATGGCTTGAAGATATGACTCTCGAACTTGCATGTTGAAACAGCAGTATGTCAGGTTGGTATAGCTATTCTACAGTTTTCCAGCATATACATATATAGAAAATAATATTCTTTAAGAATGAGGATAGCAAGGAATTTTATAGAATGTAAACCGAGGCTACACGACAATAAACCTGGAGTTAAGGTATAATGGACTAAAAACGGTTATCTTGAAGAAGTAATAAATCTAAATTTAAGGTATAATGGTCTACTGACGATTATTCTGAAGAAGGTAGAATGGTAAAGCTATTGTTAGTGGACAGAATAGCGGAAAAGAAACAAAGAGATCGGTTTCTGGTTAGATGGTCGAACCAGATTCGAAAGCTAACCGATATTCCAGACTGGGATTAGCGGAAAGAAATAATGAAACTCTGGGAGTCAGCAACTCAAGGTCGTCACGACTCTCAGTCTTGAGAAGAAAATTTAGTGAAAAGTATAACTAGAAGCATCATTGAATTAAACAGAAGCGAAAGAATGTGATAATTACGCCAGCCTTGTACATTCATCCATTTAACCCGAGGCTAAAACTTGGAAATATGATCAACTTTATCTGGGACCCTAAAATATCGGATGCATCAGTTTTGAAACTGTATAAGCAATCTGGAAATCTATGAGATCCAGATAACACACGTGCCCATAGCCAAGCAAAGGAAGCAGAAGCGTTTAGCGAAGGTGGCCTTTGGTTTTAATTGGTAGATATTTTTTGAAGACCTACCCTTTTGACTTTAACTTTCTCATAAACTTAAAAGAGAGATTCTGTCTGAAGTAAATGGTCACGTTTGCAATTTCTAACATTGGAACCATCGAGTTAAGTCAAACTTTGTAAGTAACTTATATTAATAACTGATATTCAATGAATCTTAGTAGTTCTGTGTAAAAGAATGAAAGTTATAAGTATCACTCAAAGAATGTTAGTGAGAATTACAAAAATGGCTAATTTTTGATTCCATATCAACTTTATACAGTGTTAGATGCACATTGTAACCAGTTCCGACAGGTTGAAAAGTTATATTTGTGTATTTCTATCTTATGATTTAAAAAAATATTATAGTTGAAGGTAATCTAAGTATTTGTTTGTTTAAATTAAGGACATTTGCAATATTTCCATTAAGGTTATCAAGATAAAGTCGGTAAAGAATTAAACTAATTTTGGCAATTTTTTTAAAAAACCCTGTGTAGAGAATTCATTTCAGCACTATTGTACAGACTTAGCTATAAAACAATTCTTTTGACTTGTAACTTGAACAATTATTTTAACTCCTGACCGAACTCCTTTAGAATTAGATTATACAATATTTTTATTCCTAATGCGTTTTTGTTCGGGTTCTCTGGGAATAAACTCCTAAAAATTGAGGATAAATTCCTCTATAAAAGTAAAAAAAAATATGTAAATTCAGACTATGTTTCATTTTAAGTCAGACTAGCAGGTTCTCGCCATTTCGTTTGCCTGAACCTTTGGAAAATATCAATAACTGTAAGATTAATATGCATAACAACATGCTAAAAGTAAACTTTTTCAAGTGTTTGTATTGAAAATTCAAATTACCTTTTTTAGTTGGTATATTGAGATAAAACAAAGTCTATATTTGAAACGAGCCCAAAATTGAAGAGACAAAGTAAGCTTAAATCGTATATAAACTCAAAAAAAAAATTATATACGGAAGACGACTATCAATGATGTCTGCTCTCATGCGTCTACCCGCTTTCGGGTCTTTTTGTGTTTTTAATTTATCAAGGATCTATCCCTCTCGCTTCGCTCCACAATTCACATCTGGTTAAGTCAGTTTCATTTCGCCAATGTATCTCCAGGAGGAAAACTTCATTGCACGATTTAAAATACACGTAGCGCCATCTCATGGGGTACACTGTACATTATACCATACATTATAATTATACTATTAGCTATTCTTTGTTGTTGTTGTCTTATTGAATTAGAAATTAAATTCTGAAAATATTAAATTAGCATGTCTTCTGATTTATTGGCCGATTGCTATAATACAGAAACTGAATTATGCTTCCATTTGATTCTTTTTTTGCTTTAAAAGGTCCATTTCAATTGGATCAGTAGTTTTACGTGATGCATTTTAAAACAAACACACAAGCAGACAAACGACTTCTATCATTTGTCGTTTATCCCCTAATTGTTTTTGTACAAATATTTTCAATGTACAGAAATTAAACATTTATAGGTTAATTATATGTTTAGATTAGTTTTTTTTCTCAGAAATTAATTAACTCCAGGAAGAATAAAGTACTAATTATGGTGGTTATTAACAAGATATATATGACACATTTACCACCCTTGTTTCGTTCCCTGACAGTCTGAACCCGCCTCCACAAGCGCGAGCACCGCCGTTGCAAGGGCTCCATATCCTGCTCATCATCTGCGCTGTGCTCTTCCTCACGCTTGTGCTGCTGGGTCTGGCAGCCAGCTACCTCTGCTTGCGTCGCCGCTCGCTGCCGGTCCTCGCGCGCGTCCACTCGGGCTCGGAGATCACCAAGCTCTCGGGCAGCAGTGCAGGTGCGTGATATATTTATTGAAAATAATAGAAAAGAGATAACAGTACGTCTTTCGTGTACCACAGGAGTAAAGCACATAGAACTTTTATAATTTTATTCGGGGTATTAAACATAATTATAAACATTGTAATAAAACTGGCTACCCACCTCAATTTTGCAGGGGTGGGAAAAAACTTTTTCTAAATGACTGCTTACTTGTTTACACACCTCGTAGAAAAATATTCAGTTTTTTTTGCACATACGTATTGTTGTTATGGTGTTATAATGGCCAATGCATAAAAATATGCAAGTATAGTTTTGTTTATTTAAATACAGCATCATTCGTCGGAAAACTATGGTATGCAAGGAAAATTGCATCTATATACATTGGGGAAAACCACTATAAAATTTTATTTGATAAGGTTTTAGACAGTTTTGTCCAAGAAACTCTAGAAAATTAATTTGAAAAATTATGTTTTTTTGATAGTAAAATATTTATTATAAATTTTATATAATATATTTCAAAGCAATCATTTTCAGGATTTTTTCTATGGTTATTGTTGGGAAATTATATCAATAAAAATATGCCGTCGGCCTCTCCAGCTTTTGAAACAGTTAAAATTAAAATCATAAAAAACAGAGTTACTACAAATTTGAATAAAATTTGCTGGAAAACTATAGGGATGGTTCCAGGTCTTATTATTTTTGAGAATTTCAAGATATTTCTTTTTCCATATAAACTATATATTAAGTAAAATATTTACATGATGAAAATTAATATTTTTAAATAGTCTAATAGAAGTACTATCTACACATAAATATTTAAACTTTTACAAGCCTATCCATATGACAGCAAGTAAATCTAGTCATGATCTGAGTACAAAGATCATCTTTGTTTTTATCATTTAAAATCATGTAGTATTATAATTGGCATGAATGTTTCTTACACCTATGTTCTGTCCTTGGTAAACATAATAGATTAAAAGATTCACCAATTATTCTTAATACCATATCACACATAGCTGACCAATCTATATTTCTGTCTGTACAGTATTCTCGGATGTGAAGATACCGCGTGCACACGCACCTTACGCAGCAGGCGGACGACGCTCGTCGGCTTCCTCAGACACACTGCCCTCCGATTATCCATCTGAGACACCCTCTGAAGCCGGCTCACCAATCAGTCATGACAATCGAGCCTACCAACGTGACAACTTGTACCAGACCGATGGTGAGCCTGCCCTAAAATATCTATTTTTTCTAAGAAATTTTGGATAAAGCTTTTTAATATGCTTTGACTTGAGTGTTGGTTTCAGCAATTATGTCTTGTGTAATTTCAATTCTATGGAAAGTGTTACCATCAGTTGTATAGTGACGTTCTTTTTGATTGGAGTTTTATTTTGATTTTTGCAATGTGTGTAAATGTATTTTCTCTCATGTTGAATAGTATTTCCTTGGTTAGTACACAAAATTATGGCAAATGGCAGCTAGATATTTCAGCTCAGTCATCTTACAGCAGTCTTATTTTATTGTTTTATCTACAAAGTCATAATTTTATTTTTAGTACATTCTTAATATAAGTAAATAAAGTATTGTTGCATGAGTGATTTACAGCAAACATTTGTAAGCAGATTGATATGATCGAGTAGGAAAATCAATAATGTTATCTTTTGGAAAACAGACAGTCTTAAATTTAAAATTTATTGGTTTATATTAAAGCATAGGTTTATGTTAAAACATAATTTGGAATATTGGAAGTAAGAAAGTCAGGAAAGCATTGCAAAATGAAAATGGTCTCCATTTAGTTGATAAGTCATATAAAATAGCAAATATATATACAAATAATACTTACAAATACTGTCTGGTTAAAATTGCCTAACACTGAAAGAATAAAATGGGTTTTAAAATTAAAAATGTTGTTAAAATTCTAATGACAGTTAAAAATATAAAAAAACATAACAAGCATAACACACAAGCTTAACAACATAACAAACATAACACCCAGAATTAAATTTGATGTTCCAAAAATAAGCAAAGATAAAATAAACAAAAAAAAATTTGAAATTTTTTTTCAACTTTTATATTTAAACTATAGTTTAGTGGTTAAGGTTTTTAAACTATATAAATAAAATATTTGATATTTTCAACAAAATCCATAACACTGAAATGCAATTGGTATAATGCTAATAAGTGCAAATAATATTTGGAATTGTTTCTGCCTTCAAGTTTTTATATCAGTTTGTTGCGTTCATTCTTAATTTAAGCTGTCAAATTTAAGCTGTCAAATTTTTGTATTGATGGATAGAAAAAATAAATGTGCAATATACCTATTTTAGCAACTATGCAAATTAATATAAAAGCAAATATCTAAAAAATCGATAACCATAATATCCAATGTCCGCTATTCTAAATTTCAATAATATGATTAATAATGATGTAACAACTAAAAAAAATATTATTTTATAATTAGGGTGGCTAAAATTGGAGTTTTTAAAAATTATAATTAAAATAAATGATAACGTTAATAACAAGGAAGCTTATATAATAATTGTTACCTAGACATAACAATTATTTCAAAGTGGATTATTTAATCAATTGAACAATACCCTAATACATGATAACACAATACACTATACACACTCCACTAAAAAGTTTCTAACATGAATCGCATTTACATTTGAACATAAATATTTCTAGACACTACTCACATTCCATCTACAAACTCCCTTACATGAGTCACACGATACCAATGGTCACATAACATACTAACTGACATAACTAACATGCTAACCTAGGTTATGGTGAGCGTTCGAGCGCAGAGACACTGCGCACTAACGCTGCTACAGCTGCATCTGCAGGCGCCGCACTGCAGACGGCGACGCCACCACCCGCATTCGATGTGCAGGTGCGTGTGCGCCGACCACCCCCTGCACCGCCCAGCCCACAACCGAGCACTGCTACCCTCGCCACCACCACCGACAATGACATTGCTAGTGTCAGGTAAATATCTCTTTATCAACTTAATTAATTCTTTATTATGGTTATATTTCTTTACACATTTAGGCATTTATAAACTTAATGTTATATAATGTTCCTATTAAGCAATTTATAAAATTTTAATTTTTTAGTATGAAAACATATCGCCTACTATATCTTTCATAAGTGCATATTTAAAAAAAAAGGCTGTGGGACCTTGCTTCTTGCCATTTTTCACAATTCTAGGTCAACGGAAGTGCCCTATAGGTTTTGTTTTATTTGAGAGTGTCAAAATACATGGCATAAATGTCGTATTTTTAGGATTCTTCTTGATAGCGTTGACTTAGAAATCTGGTTTTTTACAGCTCCAAGGGACCGTAGTATGTGTTTGATATTCATTTCAACTCGATACCTCCATGCGTTCTTGAGAAAAAGGGTTTGTCTGACTGACAGACGGACAACAAAGTGATCTTTTAATAGTTTCTTTTTTCCTTTTGAATTGTAGAACACTAAAAACTAGCACATTAAATTTTAAATTTTGCATTAAATGTGATATGCAAGTGACATAGTAACAGCCTTATATTTGTATACATTTTTATTTTTTCTAATTGAAAGAATTATTCAATGTCTGTTATAGGAATATAACCACCATCGAACCAATCCGAGAAGAGTCTGTTCGCACGATGTCGCCCATACCAGTGCCTACACCGACCCTGGCCTTGCCACAGCGCCAGGAACGCGCTCCACCCCGCCCGCCTATCTACTCGCAGGTCAGGAGAGATCCCAGAGTATGTAACAGGACTAATACCTCATTTCTACTTTATTTAACTCTAATGTCTTCCATATCTTCACTGTCTTGTGTGCTGTTAGGATTTCTATTGTGTCAAAGTGTTAGAACTAATCTCTAGCTCATTGATGAATATCTATTAAATTTTTGTAATTCCACAGTTGAAATGGGGCTTTTACCGTACCATCTTTGCAGCATTTTTGTAAACACGCTTTATCTTTTTTTGCTTAACTACGATAATATAACATTCCTAGAAACTTAGAGTCAAATTTAAATTTAGTTGATGTATATTTTCAGTTTATTCAGTTAGCTCTATTCCGGTAGGACACCTATTGATCTCCAAGAAATTACTATATTTGGAGAATAATAAGGCGCGTTTGTAAAACCAAATTAAATAAATTATTAATTTTCTGATTAAAGTGAGCGTCTGTTGTAATGATTGATGAAAAGCTGAGTAATTTGAAAGCTCTTCGCTGTATAATGCTAACGTAATGCCATTAATCGGTTAATTTATTTAATGCTACCTGTGATAAATTCCAACTACAAACCATAGATGGCGCTAATTTTGTAATGTAAAGAAAACAAAAACATTTTAAAATAAAATTATATTTGTAGATAACCTTTATACTTGGTTATTAATAATCTTATGTCGTGGTTCGCGATTATGAACGTTTACATCACATAATAATAATAAATTATCTTACAAGAAGATTACAACGAATATGCATGTTATTATGTTCATTAAAAATGCAACGGTCACTATAAATAAGTCCCACTTCAAACTTATCGATTTTCTACGTCAATTAAGATAATATATTTTTGGAAATTTATTATCTTAGCTACATTACAATCTGAATTACTTTCCACTTTCTTTGTAAAGAAACTACGTATGCAAGTATGTAAATATAATATAAACCATATTGTGGAGTTCTGGATGATCTACGATTAGTACCCTGTTACTTTAATTCAATCTATTTATTTAACGATTGAATTAAACGAACTGATAAATACTTTAAGAATTGATACCAGTGTTTATTTGCAATTCATTTGAATGGCACTTCATTTAAATATGGCAATTGAATTACTTATGCTAAGAATATCGGTTAGCCGTATTTACATACATTAAGTAAAAAATTTTGAAGCCAACATTCCAACCTTTGACACAATGTAAATTCTAAATCACTTTCTCATTCTATCTCGGTGAGAATTTTTTAAACCGATTAAACACCATTCACATATTTCATTTATTTCTAAACTGTTTTAACCAACCAACAATTAGTATAAAAATTTACACATAACACTACTTATGTTTGAAATATTTTAATAATTATAATGGAATTGGATTTAACGGTGGATAACAGAAAATCCTAATTTGATAAATCGTTTCGGTCTCTATAGTTTTCATTTAAAAGAATTATGTTTTTTTGGAAAATTATGCGGTTAGAATTATAAGGAAATAAAAGTATCATTTAACAAAAATAACTTCCTAAAAAGTTTCTCTGTAGTTTTTTTGAAAATCCAATAATGAAGTATGTAAAATTTTAATTAATAAGTTATTTCAAAATCTTAAAATAGTATATTACGTGGTTGTCAAATAAACTGTCGTTACTTTCTTCGACAGAACCTAGCTACTGTCAATTTTCATTATGGTCTCATTTCTCAACATACAAACTTATGTTATTGTGGCAAGAGGAAGAGGGGAAGATTTTCTATCAATAAAATTTTCCTATGTTTATTAAACCACTACCCCTTTCTAGAGTTCCACAGCCAAATTAGGAACCCTTGTAGATTTGACGTGTCAAATGTCACAGCCGTTTTACTGAGACTATTAGTGCTTTGAATAGGTACATATTTATAACATGTTATACGTATTAATAATGACTGCAACGTTATAAAATAAAATCTTTAAAAAAAAATATTTACTGTATCTCCCATATATATAAAGTAGGAGTGAACTTTTTTTATTTGCGTACTCCATTTTGTAGGATATTGTTAAATAATTCATTCAAAAATATTAGGGGTATATCATAAACACTTTTCCGATACAGGTATTCGTTTACAAGATATTATGCTTTAAAATAGTTATTTCTGTTAGAATTACTTGTCCCCCGCCCCCTACCAGCTAAACCGCTATTTTTAAATAACTGAAAATGATTCACAATATTAGTATATTAACGATATTAAAAGGAAAATTATCACAGCTAAATATTCTCTACCAAATACCTGTAACAGTCAAATACCTTAGGACATGTAGTCGGGTCTACGAAAGGTCATTAAAGTAGCTTAATTCAACTGCGTTAAACAATAAAAAACATCTAGCTATATAGCATATAGCTGACAACGGAACACTACACAATGTAAGGTTTGACACGCACTTGGTCGGTTTTCATTTCTCTAGAATAATAATATAATTTTCACTTCTTCGTATCCATTGTGTTTGTATATATTGTCAATTTAAATCAATTAACCTTATTTGTCAAAAGCCATTTGTCCGATAACAAGTGCCTTAAAAGTTTTAAACTTTATGCTTTTATTGTTAACATAACTACTTTATTTTTTAAGCTATTTTACTTATGTTTCATACATATAATTATTTAAACATATAAAGACTGTTATGGAAAAAAACAAATATAATTTTACTGCGTAAAATGGACAAGCAATTCCCATAACAAACTATTTTAAACTTATTAGTAACTAGATGGAGCCACAATCAACAGTTTATTCAGCTAGTACATATGTAGATTGTATGAAAAATTAACTTTCTTTTTCACTGGATGGCATTTATTTATAAAAAAAATAGCCAGTTATGAGAGACATTCACACACTGGGTTTATGTTGAGTATTGTTCAAATGTTAGCAATTTGAATTTTTTTTAAGTCACAATCTTTTATAAGCCTATAAATGATATACTTCATGACATAATTGGAACATATTTTTCTGGTTTTAAAACCTGTATCGGCTATGAATTTTAATTAAAATATTTCAATGAAGGTTCATTTTTCTGCATTATTTTAAAACCTGCAGATCTTTCGTCTTACGAAGGCTAACAAAATATTCGCTTATCTTATACATGTGTATGATTTTTGGTCGATTACGTAAAATAATACGATCATATCTATAATAATTCATTTGAACGACTAAAAAACCATATTTTCCAAGATTTTGAATGTTCGTTCAAAAATATATCATGAACATTTTTCGTCTCGTCACAATCTTTAATTCTTTTTTAAAGAAATTTATATTTTTCCATCAGCTCTTCTTGTGGCGGATGATTATGAAAACTTCTAGTGGAATAATGCCCTTCCATTTTATATCAGGAAAATGATGGTGAAAATTAGGTCTATAATTTTGCTTTGGATGACAACAAAAAAACCTATCTAAAAACTCTTATCCATTTTACGCACTAAAACTGTTTGTCCATATTGTTTGTACTAAATTAACCTCCACCCTCAAAGTTGACTCAACACATAATTCTATTAAACCTCTAACCACTATAAGTGTGTCTAACCCACTAATACTTAACACAACCGGGACAGGAGTGGCAAGACGATGAAGAAGAGGACGAAGTTATACCAGTACCACCGCGCCGTCCCCGGTCCATACTCTCGCTCAACACCGAGATGACTGACACACACTCGGTCACTGAACTTTTGGACCACACGCACGCCAAGATGTTTGCACTTAAGGTAACAAATAATGAGGGTTTCTTCGATAGTGGAGCAACAGTGGAAGCTGCATAGATTAAACAATACATAATGATGCTGTTCATTTTCACGATTCTGTTAATATTCCCAGTAGAAACGTTATAGATTAAATAATAAATATACTCTTAAATTTCACAGTGGAAGCTGTATAGATTAAAAAATCCCTAAAAATACTGTAAATTTTTGTAATGGAAATTTTATACATTACGAAATACATAAAGATACTGATAATTTTCACAGTGAAAGCTGTATAGATTTAATGATACTGTTCATTTTCCTAATAAACGCTGTATAGATTTAATGATATTGTTAATTTTCACAGTGAATGCCTTATAGATTAAATAAACCATAAAAATACTGCCAAATTTCACAGTGGAAGCTCTATAGATTTAATGTTATTATTAATTTTTACAGTGTAAGTTGTGTATGTTAAACAATATTAAAAGATACTGTAAATTGTCACAGTGGAACTGCAGATTAAACGGTATCTAAAGATATTACAAATTTTGCAATGGAGCAATACAGCAATTTTTCAATAATTTTATCGTCAATATAATTTTATGTTCTATAACTAAACATTTTTAAATTGGAATATGTTATGATGACATTCCACTTCTTCATAATGTACATTCATTTTTGGATGAATAAGATTATCTATTTGCTCATGTTTTCATTCGAATAAAGTTGGTATGTGACCATGAAATTTATCTGGCTTGAGTACAAGGAAAAACAAAATTAAATATTTTAAAAAACCTTTAAATACAAGTTTAACTTGTACTATAAATAAATACATGGTTAGGGTACATGAGATCCCCATTAAACTATCTATACATACTATTTTTCATTATGTATCCACATAGTGTATAGTCTACTTGTATTAAACAGGTTTGTCTCTGTAGTCTCCCAAATTTATTTTGCATAAAAGATCTTCTCTATAATTGATTTCCTTTTTTGTATATAACCTGTTTTGTATATAAATCTTTCTTGTAAATAATAACTATTTATGTACTGTCTATTTAGTACTGTCTTTGTACTAATGGCTTTCTTTTATATTATTATATTTATAATTTTTATAAAGTTCCATAACCCCATATATAAATGAAAACTTATCCTTTTAAAAAATATATTTTCATTTGTAAAATATGCTGCTAAATATTTTCAAAATCAGAAGTTTGAAAAGCCTAATCAAGATATCAATGTATTGTTACATTTCAATGGCTTCTTTGGATTTGCAGAAGCCAGCTCCGCCGCCACCTCCACCAATGCTGGTCCAGCAGGAGGAGATGCAGATGGAGAGCCTGGAGACAATGGAAGCACCTCCAGAAACGCCTATCATGCCTGCTAGGTATGATTCTGGTGGCTTTTTTTTCGTATGTTATAAGTTGTAGTCGTCTTTAATATTATTAATATGCTTGGAGTTCAAGTGACCTACGATCACCAAAAATATGAAAGGGGTGTATAGGCCAAGCTTTAAGTCTACCAATAGGCTGATATTCTTTTTACTTTAATTATCAGACTTTGACAATTGTGTCCTTTGCACAACTTTCAATCTATATTAATGGCAAAACTAAACAAATATTGACTGGTGTTTAAAATTCTGACGTATATATATATATATAAAAGCACATCCAAAAACACGGCAACTATTCTATCTTTGTGATTTCTGTATGAAGTTCACTATCCTCCTCATGTCGGTGCCTATTGATTGAACATTGAGACCTTTCCAGTATAATCTTGTTGTACATTATATTTTGCTATCTGTGTTGAGCTGTTGTGGCATACAGCATCTTGTGATTCTGATGTTCATTTGCTTGGGGACTGGGTCTGACGTTATTTTGGATTTCAACTCTGGGTCCTCTAGGTTTTTGGATTACAATTTGGGTACAAAAAATAAAATGAAAATTACAGGAAACCGGAGCTATCATCCCATGTGGTAGATGATGTATTCCTACGTACTATAACATCCAAGCGTACGATCGAGGAGACAGAGCGGCATCGGCGCCGTGTAACTCGACACGAGCCCCAGCCACCCGCCTGGGACGTCACCATCCGCCAGCACCGCCCTGGTGCCCAGCCTGCCTGGGAAGACTTCTCTGATGTGAGCAGTGCTTCGGGAGTTACACTCACACCTAAAATGGGACGCGCCGCATCAGCTGGGCCTGCCCAGCCATTCATCAGTAGGTTGACTCAAATAATTTGATACTGTTTGAAAATGGAGTTAAAATTCATATAATTAGCACTTTAGGAAATTTATAAAACTTTCTTCTTTATTTTAATATAATTAATATGATCATGATATTTGAAATTATAATTATGATTTAAAATAACATTTTATGACATATCGAATGATAATTCTGAAGAACATTGACATATCAGAAATCAACGCAGTATTTGTATATAATTTAATTTCAAATTTATGTAGACGTAACTTTACAGTACTTATTATTACAACAGTAATCCTTTCGAGTAACTTGCGGCATTAATTTAAACAATTAATTTCCCAGGCGAGACTGGCCCTCACCTCTTCTCGCCGGCATTGATAAAGCAGGTACCCGGTGCTCCCCTGCCTGAGTTGCCTCCTGCACGCAACCCGCTCTACCGTGATGAGCTAGATGCTGATGTACCACCACCCGCACCGCCGCATCCTGTACCGCACAACTGGGATACCCTGACTAGGGTACTTCGTACCGAGGCCATGGAAGAGGTTACCTTGACAATATTTAATTTTTAAACTTAGTTCAGAAAATTATTTAATAGCTGTAATAAAATTAAAAGATAATTGAAGGGTGACCAAACTTCATTTACCTGCTACAACAATTGAAAGGTGACCAAACTTCATTTACCTGGTACAACAATTGAAAGGTGGCCAAATTTCACTAAACAATTGAAAGGTGACCAAACTTCATTTACCTGCTACAACAATTGAAAGGTGACCAAACTTCACTAAACAATTGAAAGGTAACCAAACTTCATTTACCTGCTATAACAATTGAAAGGTGACCAAACTTCATTTACCTGCTATAACAATTGAAAGGTGACCAAACTTCATTTACCTGCTACAACAATTGAAAGGTGACCAAACTTCATTTACCTGCTATAACAATTGAAAGGTGACCAAACTTCATTTACCTGCTTCAACAATTGAAAGGTGACCAAACTTCATTTACCTGCTATAACAATTGAAAGGTGACCAAACTTCATTTACCTGCTACAACAATTGAAAGGTGACCAAACTTCATTTACCTGCTATAACAATTGAAAGGTGACCAAACTTCATTTACCTGCTACAACAATTGAAAGGTGACCAAACTTCATTTACCTGCTATAACAATTGAAAGGTGACCAAACTTCATTTACCTGCTTCAACAATTGAAAGGTGACCAAACTTCATTTACCTGCTATAACAATTGAAAGGTGACCAAACTTCATTTACCTGCTACAACAATTGAAAGGTGACCAAACTTCATTTACCTGCTATAACAATTGAAAGGTGACCAAACTTCATTTACCTGCTTCAACAATTGAAAGGTGGCCAAACTTCACTAAACAATTGAAAGGTAACCAAACTTCATTTACCTGCTATAACAATTGAAAGGTGACCAAACTTCATTTACCTGCTATAACAATTGAAAGGTGACCAAACTTCATTTACCTGCTATAACAATTGAAAGGTGACCAAACTTCATTTACCTGCTACAACAATTGAAAGGTGGCCAAACTTCACTAAACAATTGAAAGGTGACCAAACTTCATTTACCTGCTACAACAATTGAAAGGTGACCAAACTTTATAAAACAATTGAAAGGTGACCAAACTTCATTTACCTGCTGGTTATGTTTCTTTGCCTGACTATGTTTCTTTTATCTTAAAATTCATTTGATATGTCATTAATTTAAATTCAAATTCTGAAAAATTAGTCTGAACGTAGTTGTATAGCAAATTATAATTTTTAATATTGTTTCTGGTTCTCTTAAAATGCTAGATCACAATATAACGTTTAATGTTTCTTTTTCATACGTATTCAGATTTAAAATAACTAATACATATTCAGTTGTTACAATACCAGATATAATTTATTAGTAGAATGTCAAATAATTTAAACTGAAACGTTATTAGTCAAGCGCATATGTACACTTGTCTGAATTTCTGACAATTAGCGTATTTACATACAATGAATTGTTTATGATAATGGTGTAAAAATTAGTAAGAAAACATTAAGTTTTGGAAAAAATTATTACACAGATATTTGATGCATGCTATCAAACAAAAGAATTATTTTTTATGACACGATAAATATTAAAAAGTTATTTTCATTTTACCTTTTAATATTTATCTATAATTTTAGCTAAAGCTGATGGATGATTTTTACTAATAAATGAATTTTATTTAAATAATAAAAACAATTATACAATATTAAACCAAATTCAAGCAAGTATTTATCATCAAAATGATTTCATAATTATTGAGGTATCGAGAAATATCCAATTTCTTCCAAAATCTTTTTGATAAAATTGCTTACGCTTCAAGACCTCAAACCGCAACAAAATTGGGTATTTGACTAAATTTTTTTATTTCATTAATCATAATTTCAAGGTACGTGCTGATGAAGAGGGAGAAAATTTTTTAAAATTCTTAAAAATGGACCGAGTTATAAAAGTTTAAATTTAATCTTTAGACAAGGACGGGAATACTGTGTTGTGAGGTCATTTTTAATATTGCACATTATATTCTACAAGAGGAAAAGAGACAGGGATATACCCAACTCTATCCGTATCTTCAATTTAGAAGCCTATAACTGGCTTATTTTTCAAACAATTTTTTAATTTTTTTCAAGACTGGTTTTTAATTAACTTATATTTCACAATATTGTACGAAAAATATCAAAATTTAGAATGAGTCAACTACCGTATTAACACTTATGTAACAACATAAATTCCACAACGTGCTTCACATCCTTCAGGTGCTGAGCGAGCATGAATCCTCATACCGCTTGACGCATTCTGAGCGTGTCCGTTGGCGTGAAATCATCGGTACAAGCAGCTCCCTGCGCGAGCAGCTGACACGAGCTGTCGCACACGAGGAATTTGCAAGCATAGCACGTGACGAGCGCTATAATCATCTCTTTGAGCCGGTCAAGTGGGAAGTCATACTGCGCATAATCGCACCACCGCCACTCGGCGAGAAACCTAGGGTAAGTTTGCTTTTCATAATTTCCGATCCAATTGATTGCTATACATTGAAGTATTTTTATTGCAGAGGTTTTAATCCAATTCGATATATTAATTCTAAACAATTTGACGTTTTAATTGTAAGGATTTTGATCCAATTAAAAACTTAAACTTTACCACCAATTTTGATCCACTTAAATGTGATCTATTTATTCGCAGAGGTTCTATTTCATTTGAACACTTTTATTTCGTTTTCTTAATTTTCTCATTTTGATTGTCACTTTTCTTATCCACTTGCAGTGACCCAGTTAAGTGCTTTAATTATGTAAGTTTTAATTCACTTAAATACTTTGTCGGCACAGGTTTTGATTCACCAGAATGTTTTGCTAAATTTTAGTCGAAATTGATTGCATTGATTTCGGAGGTTTTTCTTTTCATATGATTATTAATTGGATGTAACTTTCAATAAATTATGCTTAGATCAAAAAATAAAAGACGTGTTGTATATAAACTAACAGTATAGGATATGAAAAAAAAATTATTGGAAAATACCAGGAACTAAAGAGCTAAAATGAAAGGTGATAGTAATGTCTAATGAAATCTGAAAATATAAAGATTCAAAAGTAATAAGACTATGGTATATTTACTCTGCATAGAAGGTTTTCAGGAAAAGCCGACCTTCAATATTGTAAAAATTGTGATAAAAAATTGGCAATAAAATACAAACACCTAATTTTTTATAAAAATGACAGTAAAATATATATTATAGAAAGGTAGTAAAAGGGGACTCGGATTCACATATGGATATGTTTGTTGATGACGCAAAATATATTTAATTGGTATTCGTATTCAAACTATATAAACAGGGTGGCCGCTACCGCAAGAAATGGGATAGCGAGACACGCTCACGACGCAGTTCCCTGCCGACGCTCTACGAGGGCGACAGCGACGCGCCAACCAGCCGTGCGACCAGCCGTGCTTCCAGCCGCGCTGATTCCGCTCGCGGCAGGCGCTCCAGCTACAGGAGTGACCACAATGATATGAGGTATGTGGGCCATGCGGCCATTTAATGCTCTTATTCTTGACTATACCGCTTCAAGAATGACTGAGCAGCAGGTATAGCAAGATTTGTGACTGTTGGTTTCATATCTCTTAATAACAGTGATGTATTTAACATTCACTCTCTGGTATTTTACTTTATGCAAGGACAGAAATTAATTAGATTTAGCTCTGGTTGGCTGTTGTAAAGATTGCTCCTATAACAGTAAGTCCGCCATATATATCAATTATATATATTAAAGTATGTAAATAAATTAATACATTAATCAATAATCTGCAAATGATTCTATTAAGAATCGATACCGTTCAGTACTGAATACTTTTTTTTCCATACTGATACTTTTGTACTCAATACTTCTTAATCGAATTTTATCCATATATGTATTTTAACAGATATCATACTGGGTTTCTTTCAAAATTCTATCCATAATATAATTTTTGTATTGTAATAGCTTTTTTATTGCAACTGAATGAAATTATGGTAATACAATACTATCAAAATATTTTCATATTGGCAACACTTTATACTGTTTATAATTTGTGATCGACATCCTTCTTAGATTCCTTTGTAAGCAAGACAACCTGAAGCAATTCAGATAACCTGGTGCTGAAATATGTTTTAGTGCCTCAACCCGAGCGAAACTATTGGACAAAATATTATTATACAGGGAACGAGTGGAAAGTTTAGAGTTTTAACCATGTTCATTTTTTTTTATAAATGTTTCACTGATCTATTTCATGTTTTCGTATTGTCACAATGGTTTTTAGTTTCATTTAGATAAAAACATTGTTTAATAAAATTCTTGTTTTATTCTTTTACAGCTAGTTTTTGTATTGTAGTATGTTTAAATGTATCACACAGACAGTAACAAATATGTATGGATATGAATTATAGAGTAACTTCTAAAAAATATACACAATGTAATATTTAGAAAAAGTTTTGATACTTTGGAGTGTTGGTACTTAATCTTCTGTTAATATTTTTGTCAATATGATACTTTTTGTACTATTCTTGAGTATAGTATCGATACTTTTAAATTGATACCATGTCTGTATTGCAATTTAGAGTAAGAAACCTAGAGTAAGTTCACCTTTCATAATTCGGATCCAATTGATTGTTATATATTGAAATATTTTGATTACAGAGCTTTAATCCAATTGGGTACTTTCATTCTAAAGAATTTAATATTTTAAATGTAACGATTTTGATCCACTTAACTTAAACTTTACCACCTATATCCACTTAAATGTAATTTATTTATTCACACACATAGCAGAGGTTCTACTTCATTTGAACACTTTTATTTGGTTTTGTTTACTTTCTTATTTTGTTTGTCATGTTTCTTGCCACTTGGAGGGACCCATTTAAGTGCTTTAATTACGGAGGTTTTAATTCAGTTAGTTACTTTGTCTGCGCAGGTTTTGATTCGCCAGAATGCTTTAATAAATTTTAGTCGAAATAGATTACATAGATTTCAGAGGTTCTTCTTTTCACGTGATTATTAATTGGATGTGACTTTTAATAAATTATGCTTAGATTAAAAAACAAAAGACGTGTTGTGTATAAACTAATAGTACAAGATATTGAAGTCGTTTGAACGTTGCATGACAATGGCAAAATTGTTTGTTTTAATTTAAAATACAATTATGAATAAAGAAAAAATTATAAATATTAGTCACATTATTCCAGATAGAATAGGTATTTCAATGCCAAATGCATTTTTCAAACAGGCTTAGTACCAAAATTGATTTTTATAAAAAAAACAACAAATTGACAATATTAATTTTAAATTATTGTGATTATAATTATGTGTGTATTACAAAAATGAGTACATTTAAAATTTCTCACCTCAAAGTGATCTTTAGGAAAAATAAATCTTCACATGTTTTTTAGTCATTATCTATTGAAAATAATATGTAAACTGTATGATACGAGTCTTGCTTATTAACGGCAGCTGTACCAAAATGATAATTTTTTTTTACAATATAGTTGAAGAATACAATTTGGTGACATGACAAATCTAAATATATTACATTCACGTTAGCAAATTAAATGAATGTAGAAAAGATTATTTTGGTCCTCCTTTTTTATTTCTAAACAGGTAAAATGAAAGTAAAGTAATTCACAGATATGTCATCGCAATTATGTTATAAAACCACTCAAAATCAAATTTCAATATGGATTCTTTATTCTTTTCTTTGTACATATGTAGATATGAATTCTTGACAGATGCGCCTGATAATTCAAATAGGATTGCAATGAATTATAGTCTGCTTTTTATTTTATTTCACCTTTTGGTTTTTTGAGGCTCAACATTTTTCCTAATAAATTGAACTCATTTTTTGAGAGAAATTTGACTATTTACAGAACCAACATATTTGACACAATGTCTAAGTTTATTGGTGGCCACAATAGTGGCTAGTATTGTCCTAGTTTTAAGCATTTATCGAGCATAACTTCATCTTAGTGAACTCATATGGCGACACAATGTTTGAAAGGATATTTAGATTATTATACATAATTTTAATTTTACTACAAATTAATATACTTCTCAGAATATTTTTTAAGCAATTTTCTAACGAAACAAAATAATATGATAATCTTACAATAACAGTTTTTTTCCAAGACTATTTTCTTTTCGAATTAGTAAATTAATTAAAGATAAATACAATAAGTGTCATTTAAAAATTAGAATTATCGCTTTGGGATAAAAACAATATCTGACTGCAGTTTTATTATATATTTACATATTCTGCATATTCATTATTATTATCATGACGATTTGGAACACGCTATATACTTTGTCCAAGTTAGTTTCTTAAAATGAATTAATAAATTACAGATCCATGTCGGAGATGATGGTGGAGTACTCGCGCCTGCAGGACGGGTTGGACAGCCAGTCGTCAGTGAGTGGGGGTGCCACGCTCGCACGCTACGCTGACTCGGACAGCGATGGGGAGCATGACTATCCCATGCCAGGGTACGTATTAATAGATAATATTATAATTTTAAAACTCAACAGTGTCCTTTGCGGAGCTTCATAACCTGTTCTCAATGGTTTTGTTTTATTCTGTGCTCTCGTTTATGAATACGTATGACTAACTTCATTATTTAATCAAAATAGTGATTCTGAATCACTATTTTGATTCTATTTTGCTACCCTATATGAACTATTTTCCCTGGGACATAAATAACATATTTTTAATTTCTCTATTTTTTTGTAATAAATAAAAGTTCTTATTAATTATTCATTAATATAATGCAGTATCTCGGGCACTCTTACACTATTTACAAATGAAATAAATCTCTGGTCATTTACATTTCTATAACAAAACTGGATTTACACTCAATGTGAATTTTGAGTGTGACATGATACCGATATTGTAAACATTAAGTGCAAACACAAGCACACACAAGTTTGAAGACTGTATCAACTTTACTGTATATGAAACTTTGTTTTGAATTTTGAGAAAAATAATCGAGAAAGTTCCAAGAATCATTATTTATATGACTACTAAACTAATATCAGTTCCAAGAATCATTATTTCTATGACTACTGAACTAACATCAGTTCCAAGAATTATTATTTCTATGACTACTGCACTAATATCAGTTGCAAGAATCATTATTTCTATGACTACTGAACTAATATCAGTTTCAAAAATTATTATTTCTATGACTACTGAACTAATATCAGTTTCAAAAATCACTATTTTTATTACTACTGTAAAACAAATAAGGCACTGTAATAAATAAAACAACACTGAGTAATCGGCGAGTAAAGAATAAATGAAAAATGGAGTATCTCAAAGTGAATTTAGAGGGCTCTTGCTTCATGATTGTCGTTTAGGGTGAAAAACCAGCGAAGCATCACCCAATATATACACAATGATGGGTGAAGATGTGCCCTATTACGACACAACCAAGTACTGGTTCCAAAGATTCAAAGAAAGGAATTTTGATCTGTCCGATAAACTTCAACTAAAGCGGCCTCCTACAAATAATTAAAAGCTTTACTGAAACAGATTCTAGATTAAGTTCACGATGTTTGACAGAGCTACTTTCATGCTCTCATACCGCAGTGGACAAACAACTTTATGCTTTGAGAAAGAAGTGGAAATATTCCGTTTCGCTACCACATGAGCTAACACCATTTCAACTTCAGAGAAGAGCTAATGTATGCTTGGAGCTACTGAGTTCCCATCGTATCAACTAGAGGCTAAAGCATCTGGTTACAGAAGATGAAAAGTGGGTGGCTTATGTTAATTTTTAGTGTAAGCACCAGTGGCTAGGAACTGGAGAAGAAGGTATACCTAGACCAAAATATAATATTGGACAAAAGATACTTTTAAGTTCATGGTGGGGTATAAATTGTGTTATTCATTGGGAACTCTACCAAGATAACAATACAATTACAGCTAAGATTATTGTGAACAATTGAGCAAAGTCACCGTTAAACTTCCTTCAAATCAAAGCAAAATTTATTTTTTGCATAACAATGCTCAATTCCACGTAGCAAAAGTAAAACGTGAAAATCTACTTTCAATTGGTTGGAGTGTTCTACTTCAACCAACATACTCTCCAGATCGTTCGTCATCAGTTACCATCTGTTTCCCTCTCTGTCTAATAATTTAAGTAATCAAAAATTTAAAGACGAAGTCATATCAAAATCGAACTTCACCAGTTTTTCAGTCAAAGGCTCAAAGATTCCTACAAGGAAGGAACTTTAGCTATGCCTACACGTTGGCAACAAGTTTTAGGTACCGATGGTGCTTATATAATTAACGATTTATTTTATTGACTACATATAAAAAGTTGACAAGTTTTTGTACAGACACGGCAGGTTTATAAGTTGCCAACCCAATAATAATAAAAAATAATAAAAATTTGTAACACCTATATATGGTGTAGTGTGTTATATAGCATTTTAATAATACATGGAAACAATACAGCGTTTAGTTCTTCAAAAATCGAATCACATATTCCCTCCTGACATAATTTCGTTAACGTTACTTTTTTCTGTCGATAAAATACTGCATGGATTTTTTTGGTACGGTCCCTATATATCCTACAAAATTATGAAAACCTGAAAAGTAATAAAGTTAATCAGAAGTTTGAATTGTTACAAAAATGTTATGTTTTAAGGATATTTATTATTTTTATTAACAACCTCCTTATTTAGGTAAATGTGGCATTTTTTATCCCAAAATATGTCTTTTTTTTAAAAATTTGTACTTTTAAAAGAAAATTATCCTTGTTGGTATAAAGGCGACGAATATTCTTATAATTAGGAAATACAAATCAAATGTATATAAACTGCACACGTGAAACATATGAGTACGTTGTTTGTCAAATAGAATTCATTGCTACTCTTCGTAAATAAAATTTAATATTCCATTTCATAAATTAATTTAGAGTATGAATATAGAATATGTATACAGCATATATATTATGAAATTTATGTGAAAAAACAGTCAAGTTCATTTTGTAAAGACGTAAACACATTCCGTTTCTTATATTTTGACATCAAAGAAATTGAAATAAACATAGTTCACTAACTCCATTCCCACACAAATTACAGATCTTCCAGCCACCAGTCTCTCCAGCGATCCATCAGCCAACCGTCTCTGGCACGTTCAGCCTCCGAATTCACGGAGCGCTGGGGCGTGGCCAGTCAGCACCATGACGATGGAGAGGATTCGGACGCAACTCCCACACCACAGAGGAGGCATGCGCCAGGTAACATCTTCGTTACTCTATGACTGTATATCCTGTACTACGCCAGTTCTGTCCATATCAAAAAATCTAGAAAAAGTTTGATATGTTGGAGGCGTCTTACTTTTCTTTTTAAAGTACTTTTATACTGATAGACGGAATGATATTACGCACAATGGTTCTCTGACATATAACGTTACCCTAATGCCATCTATTGTTCAATTTATTAATATAACTAGTACTCGCGCTATTCAAACGTATATACTTTTGTCAAAATGAGATGAGCATATAGGTAATTATATCTCATATGAAAGAAAATTAAATAGCAAATCTAACGGTGATGCATTCGCCTATATCCTACAGTTACTTTTGCCGCCATGGTTGTTACTCTACGAAATGGCTATCGTTAAGTTTATCGTTTGCTAAAAATGTAACGATAATATAAATTTTTATTAGGATATGTGGTTTTTTATTTACATTTATTCTTAATAATTTTTTAAACTTTTTATGGTAAAAACATGATTTGCATTTTATAAGACTTTTCCATTATAAGCCTTTTTTCTCATGGAAATGTAATTTTTTTTTTACCTTGTTCATAATTTGTTATACTCCTAATTACATACGTAATGTATAAACCTTACTATGTATTAAATACATTTCTCCTTTATACACAAAAAAATTTCATTACAGTAATGTCAACTTTTTGTTATTTTTATGTTATGTTTTATGTTATTTTACAAGGTGTGAGTCCCAAAGTCACATAAAGGTAGCTTACGCACTCGAGGAGTTCACTGTATTTATATAGTTGTTAAAGTTCTTCATTATTTTTATAACTAAAAAAAAATACATTTCCTTATTAATTTCCTGTAATAATACATTTTAAATTGTTATACTTAACCTTCATATTTCATCACAAGACTGTACGAGTAAAGTTTACGTCAGTTAAATTTATATTAATTATTATTTTGCGAAGAGTTTATAGTTTACTACATAAATTATAAAGAAATTATTCATTGTGAAAAAGGTTCAAATTGGAAAACATAGGTTTTTGCATTTTGGAATAACTTTAGTTGATTGCTTAATTGCGAATGATTAATTGCGTCATCTACGAAGTTGCTAAAAATTACAATGTTTCACGTTATACAATTATGCTTCATTACCAAAAGATGTCACTAATAGCTAATTTATTTCAATAGATTTTTTACACATTGCTTTGGGTCACTTGAAAATGGATATTGCTTCAAGGGGTTTATCCATAAGTTTCTATGATTATTCAAAAAGTTTCACATCAATTAAACTGAAATTCGAGACATTAATTAAAAATTATAAAAAATTAAAATTTAAAAAGGCCACTGTGTTTTTAATGTTTCACAAAAAAAAACATTCAAAAATAAGAGGACATGTAGATAATCAACTCCATGTCTGTTCGTCTGTCTATTACAGCTTATTTCCTCATGTTTAAAGCAACATACAGATCTTTCTTTATGACATAATACACAATATGTAAAACAGTCCCAAACGTAGATATTAAAATTTTAATCAATTTTGTCAATTTTGGCAGTAAATTTGAGAGATTAAATTACAATTTTTTTCTATTTGCCAAATTAAAAGTCAAAAAAAAAAAATCTAAGAATATAAATTTTTGTTATCGCACAAATTATCTTAACAATATTTTTAATTTTCCCACCATATTATGTTTTATAACGACACTAAGAAAAATCAGGAAGTGTCGTAACGGATCATATATGGTCAGTCGATTAATTTTTCATGTATGCACAGTTATAGATACTTATTGTACGAGGTCAACTGATTATTTTGGCATCCCGAAATCAAATGGCAACACTGGACCCTTATAATTTTGTTACATCCATCTTTCGGCCTGTACATTCAAATTTCACAGCGACATAGATCTCTTAGTTTGAGAACGATTATGATAAATTTGTAAAAAAATTTGAATAAAAATTATAAAATAATAACTATGATTCAGTTCATCATTCTTAATTCGGTCAGTGGTAGTTTTGACATGTGCACCTTTATTAATTGAGAAAAACTCGGCTGCACTAATAAAAAATCTAAACAAGTGAAACCACCAACTACAGCTGGCATAACAGATACCATATAGAACCATATGAATAAGACCTGATGAATAAGACCTGATATTTAGAGACCGTATAAGAACTGATAGGATCAGATCCTGAGAGTTTTTAATAAAGCTACTATTTTCTCGTTTTCTTTACATCAGTATTTCCTTTATATATATTTCACAATACTGATCTTGTAAAATCGCAAACTTATCGTATAGAAAACATCTATATTGTAAGTTTGCAACTTAGAATGTATACTCGTAATGAGTTTATTACACTAAACCAAGCCATGTAGTATGCAGTCATCACTAGACCTTACTGAATAATTGTATATTTATTTGTAAATATTTTAATTTCGCTCTGTATAGTGAACACAATTAAATGAAACTACGTTATTAGCAAAAGCCTTCTGCTAATATCCCACCTGAAGATGTTGTAATACAACGAAACCTAGGTTGTGGTAAAGAAATTAAAGAAAGTAGAAATAATGCTACATCACGTAGTTTCATTTAATTGTGAATAATGAATTTCTACAAAATTAACGCCAAATATATTCAATATTCTCTATAGTGAAGTTTAAAAACACATTCTACAAACTATTAAAGATGCCTATAAAACAATCTCTTGTTATTAATTTTTTTTTGTTTCATAATTTCAGTTGCTCAAACCTTGAGCACGTTCACATCATCTGAAGTTCGCACTTTCCAGGCCTCCAGGGATTGGCATCATTAGGCAGATCAGCAGCCATAAACCGAATACAATTTTCCATAATGCAGAAAAGAAAACATAACCTCTTACATTGCTGATAAATTCTTCTAAGAATATTTTACTGTCTCGAAACAATATGTTTAATGTCATATGAAGCAAAGTAAATTGCAAAAAATATATTTCAAAGCAAATAAAATTTATTAGCTGTGTACAGACACTAATCTGTCAAGAGTATATCAAATCCTTGTGCAATAATTGACTATAAGCAATTTAAAAAAAAATTATTAGTCACCCTTCAAACAAAATAATAATAGCGACATTGATTGCAAACTGTATTTATGGAAATGAAAATTGATAAAAACAGCAAAAGTAAATGGAATATTTTGTAAAAACCATCAATTCAGTTGCTTTTATAAAAACAAAAAAAAACCCACTATTATGACTATTTTCAAAAACTCTCTATATAGAGTTTTGTTTCTGTCAAACGCCACAATGGTAACACAGAAGTGACAAATGTCAAAATTTAAGATAAAACAAAAGTGGCAATCTCAAGCACTGCCAATATAAATATTTCTATTATTTTATTTTAATATTAATGTAATAATAATGCTATCATTTCATTCATGAGTTTACAAGGAAAAACTAGTGTATATAACTTACGATAGCACTTAGAAACATTCTAGTCTCGTGCACACAATATTTTTTTTAAATTATTAATTTTTATTTTGTTCTAATGGCACCACAATAAAAATGAAAATAAATCAAACAAAACATTTTTATCACGCTTATTCATCCAAAATGGTCTTTCCTTGTAAACCAGTGAAAGATTATAAAATCAGCCATGTATGTACGTAATTAAAATATTAATTATCTATAAGTTTATTCAAGTTTACAATATTATAATTATAACAATTAAGATTCAGTGCAGGATATTTTGTTTTTCTGTGTAGAACTTTAAATAAAATATAAAAAAGGCATTTTCGTTCTAAATTTTGTATAATTTAGGAAAAATATTGAATCGATTATATATCAAAGATGTTAAAATAGTTTATATCTTCCATAAACATCAAATACATCAAATGGTAAACAATACAATGATCAAATGGTAAACAAAATGGCGAAATTTATGCCAGTAAAGGAAGTTCTACACAAAATTTATTTATATTTTAGTAGTCGATGCATTGATCTTCGCTAATTTAGGATATGAACTCATTTTGTTTAAAGTTATAAATAAATTTATTAATAAAACGTTAAATGAAAGGTCAGTGTTCGACTGAAGGTCACAAATTAGGCAAATATGCAATTTTAGTCTTTATTAATATCACAGCACTGAATCTTTATGATTTTATGCCGTCCATTCATTTTTTTATACCTATTGTCATTTTAATTATGTAGTTAAATTTATTACAATTAAGTTTAATAAATATTTTTCTTTTTTAGATTTTCTAAGCAGAAAGTCGGTAATCTCATATTAATATAATAATAATGATTATATTTTCCAATATTAATATTTATATAATTGTATTATAATCTACTAACATGTGCCAAACAATGTATTAAACATGATAGAATGTAAGGAAATTTATAATAATAATAATAAGAATTAAAATATATTCTTTATAAGAAAATATGTTTATTATTATTTTTGTCAAAATGTTTATCCCTGCCATTTTATGTTGTTTGTACAATAATTTTAATTTGAGTTAATTTGTTTGTTACCAGAGTAAAAAATACAATGACCATTATTGACAAATTTTTATGGTGGTAATACTAAACGATTTACATCGTCATGGTAACCGATCAGTATTCTATATTGTCCTATAGTGACATTTTGAACAAAATTTTTTTTAATACATTGCAAGCGGCATAACAAACTAATTGTATAATGTACATATTTTAAATATTCGTGTGGTGAGAATGACTACACATTTTGTATAATAACTTGTGTCCTAGCAGAAAAGGCAACATTCATAAGACAACTTTGCATTTGGCCATTATGAAACGTTGCCTAGTTTGCTATGAAGTTATTTTGTCAAAATGGCGAGACATTCCTGGGAGTGGTGCTAAGACGTTACTCACATTTACTAATAAAATAACATTTATCACGATAACAATGTCTATGAAATAATCTAAAGTAATAAATTGGAATATATTTTGCAATAAATAGTTGTTTTATTTTAGTTACTTCTTTAATTAGTTGTAATAGAATGAATAAAAATAAGCACTGAGACAAAAAAATAAATAAAAAAAATTTATTTATTTTTTTGAAATTCTATAAAAATTTTATTCATTTCATATTTAACCATTTTAGTGCCATGGTTTTTTACTCATATATACTTAAAAAATGCCAAAGAAATCTTTTGTTTTTGATGTCATTTACCTTTGTCTGGAAAAAAAACTGTATCTCTTCCAAAAATTATCCAATTTTAATAATTGTTTCGGTATTTTCTTAATAAAACCTTGTACAAAATTATGAAACTATATATACTGTGCACAAAAATTATGACAAAAACTGAAATCAAGGTCACATCGTATTTTCACAGTCCAGTACATCCTCCGTATCAGCAAAATAATTGTTATTGTCACTATTATCACTATAAAAATTGTGAGCGCACCACAATGTCACTCCCACTATCACTTTCTTCACAATTTGAAAAACGATAATTTTCAGCCGAATTATTTTCGTATTCCGACATTATGGGTTAGAAATTTGAAAGGGTACGGGGGTCATCTCAAAAGTGTCCAACCTGGTGTTATATGACATTTGTTGTTTGAAAAAAATTAATATGGTTGAAAGTACCAAACTTATAAAGCTTAAGTTTGAAGTTTGAAAATGCCGTAAAGTATTTGTTTGAACCGTCAAAAGTGAATGCTCTTTGAATTTGTAAACATAGGAAAAATTGGTCATCGTTATAGCGACACCTTTCAAATTAAACTATTGTACGACACAATACTTTCATTTGAAAGGTGTTCACTCCAACCAATATCAAAGCTGAATTAGATTCTACTCCGGGAGAGTCTGCTCTCTCGTTTACGACAATAAAATATTGCATGGCAGAATTAAAAGGAAGATATGTTTTTGCAAATTTTAGTGTCTTCTTTATTAGATCTGGTATTTCTCAAAAATTTACAAGAGTTGTATTTCTACTACACTTGTATACTTTTAAGGTATGAACTCTAAAAAGTACCAGTCCTAATCAGATTCACGCACAGATATGCCATAAGAGCGAAGCTAAAAACAATAAGAGTGAAGCTGAAAAAGCACATTGTTGTCGGGTTGCCACATCAATGGCATAATATTTAATTGGCAATGTGTTTATACCCTGTGCATATTAATGTGATTGTTTACGTCATTATCCAATATATCAATAATTATTCATGTTATTATCTGATATTGACAAAATTGAACTTTAAAGTTCTTGGCGCTTTCTGAATATTATTTATCGCACATAGGAATAGAAAATTATGGATTGTATTTCCTAAATCTGTTATGCATGTGCATTAAAAGAAAAATCAAACCTGCATATACTTATTTACTTTAATTGTAGAATAAGTTTTGTGTAAAATGTAAAATAATGTGTAAAAAATATATTACATTATGAAACCACGATAAATAATTAAAAAAAAATTTAAATATAAATGCAATTAGTATGTTACATAACTTATTAATTGCATTAAGATTTTAAAAACTTATATTTGAATAACGTAATTCAAACATATTCATAATATATATTCTATATATACACACACATAATATATATAAACATATAATATATATATTCTAATTGTGCCATTAATATAGCTCCAAAGACGGCACGAAAAAATATATTCTACGTATTGATGCATATATATGTATAAAAAGCGGCGTCACCACGCACGAAGAAACACTTATGATTTTTAAAATCTTCAAATAATTAATATTTGTGTATTATACTTAAATTTTTATAGTAAGTAATGATAACGGATTTTACTGTTTTTATAAGTCAAAACACAGGTTTGTATTAATGAAACGAGATGTAGCACGTAGTGCCAATATTTTACTGGCGGCGGGGTGGTGATAGATATATTCAGTGTGTTTTGTGTGCTTACACTTAGTGCCAAAACTGGACACACATACACACTTCAAGTGGCATATCAAAATGCAAGATATTATGTAACATATTTAAAACAAAATGTTAAAAACAAATGTTTTAAACATATATATATATATATATATATATATATATATATATATATATATATATATATATATATACACATATACATATACATATACATATACATATACATATACATATACATATACATATACATATACATATACATATACATATATATATATATATATATATTATCGTGAATATTTCAATAACTATGACACTTAGAATCACTGTTATAGTAATGTAACAACTTTTGTTTAAGATGCTAGAAATGAAAACCCTGGTTTTTCATAATTTTAGGTTGAGTAGTTTCAGATATAAGGGTGAACATATATCTTTGAATTTTGTCTCTAACGACACACTATAAATAGTGTGTCTAGAGATTGTTGAAACACTATTTTTAAGACCGTTTATTGACATAACATAATTATTGAAATAATATTTTTAAGACCCTATATTTAAATAATATAATTATTGAAATAATCTTTTTAAGACCCTTTGTTAAACTAATATAATTATTGAAATAATATTTTTAAGACTCTTTGTTGAAATAATATAATTATTGAAATAAAATTTTCAAGACCTTTTGTTGAAATAATATAATTATTGAAATAATATTTTTTAGACTCTTTATTGAAATAATATAATTATTGAAATAAACTTTTTAACACCCTTTGTTGAAATAATATAGTTAGTGAAATAATATTTTTAGACCCTTTATTGGACTAATATAATTACTGAAATAATATTTATAAGACCCTTTTAATTTATCCTTTCAAACGATACACGACTCTATATAAGAAATTTTAAAAATGTTTTTCTAATGCGTAAATCGCACCCCCTATAATTTCTCTACAAATATCTTAAATTCATTTTATTATATTTAAAGGGAAAAAGCAAACACAAACTATTTGAAATGTTCTATGAACACTAAACACGTTAGCCCCAATGTGTGGGTAGTATGCTTTTTACTATGAATATCGAGTTTCTACATTAAGCGGTTTCTGAGAAAAATAGCTGTGACAGATGTACAGATGGACGGTGAATGATTTCATAAGGAAGCCATTTCTTTTCTGGAGATATGGAACTTTCTTACGTTTGTATATAAAATTTTCTTTGATGAAATGCCAAGAACCATATAAAAAAAAATTTCGACAACCCATTTGACTTAGGAGTCACCCTCAGAAACACATTATACAACATTTGACATAGGAATCCACCTTGGAATTACATTACACAACATTTTAAATATGATTCTTTTACTTTTGATAGTAACGCAATACGTAAACGTTAAAATTTAAAGTACTTTTACCGTTTTAGAACTAGAACCTGTGACTGAAGAATTAAGAGACAGCATAGTGATGATAGAAATAAAATTTAAAAATTCAATTGTACCATAAAAGTATAATAATGTAAGTACCATGAAAGTATAAAGTACCATAAAAACTAAAGTAAGTTACGCTAATATAACTGAATAATAGATTTACATTGAGAATGTTTGACCAGTTTTTCTAACTAATTGTAAGGTTTAGAACTTAAAGGTTCTCAATGAAAATTTATCATTCAGCTATATTAGCATAATTTACTTTAGTTTTGTATAGTACTCTAATTATATTATATATATATATATATATATATATATATATATATATATATATATATAATAAATATATATATATATATATATATATATATACACAGACTATATTGTGCAATTATCTTCAGTTTTGTATGAGGGCTAATCTAATTAAATTTTTTAATTTTTCCCTGGGAAACGAGAATTTTTTGGCTTATAAAGTACTAACAACTTTTAAATAACTTTTTTCTACATAAGATAAACTTTGAGATTAGAATAAAAGAAGAACATCAGAAGACATTTATAAAAACATACTAAATTTTATTGAAACCATTCTAGTAGTTTAAGCTTTGATTTGATTGTCTAACACACACTCGGAGCCAGACATTTTTAAACTTTTGGGTTTTTTATGTTCTATTATTTCTTTATTCACATGATCACCGAGACTGGCTATGCAGATTTGTGTTAACAGAATATTCGAGCTCAGTCTACTTCGGCTTTTTAGTTCAAATCAAATCAATACGAAAGTTGTTGAGATCTATGCAGTATTCACATTGTATTTAATGAACTTATATAATTAAATTAATTTTTTATAATATGAATATAAAAAATGCCTTATTTTACATAGTAGCAGATGCCTTTTTTAACCCTTCATTTCAAAGGTACATGTCGCCCATTATAATTAAACTATATAACATTTTAAAATTGTATATACAATGTATAAATTTGAAGTGCAGCTTATTTTATTTAAGAGCAGGAGACCTTCGACAGATGGAGAGACGGAGAGACAATATAGTGACAAAAACAGAGTTCTGTTTGGACCCTAGGATATAGCATGATATATTTATAGGTCTGCAATAAAAAAACATACACGGGCAGTACATTTAAAATGTGTATCGATTAGGTACCCCATAATTACCACTTTCTTCCATCTTTTTTTCTTTATTTTTCTTGTATAAAAGATTTATATTCATGTGTTTCTCATATTAGTTCATGTGTTTCTCATGTTAGTCGATCATGTGAACACACGTTATAATTTTGCTCGAGATTCTCGTCGAACATTCGCCAAAAAATGTTCGGCAAATATGTGAATTAGTTAAGATTGATTTCAGCTAAAATGTCTACTTCAACTTTTTACGTGAACACAATACTTTTCTCCTTACATTGCTCGAAAGTAAAAATGGCAGATTACGGTACTCAATGCTGATTTAAAAGTTTGGAAACCTTCCGCTCAAATCCGGCACATGCTAGATAACGTCTGAATATCTATATATCTCATTTGATAAGACAATGATTTTTACAACCACCGCCGACAGATTGGCCAGATCGTTGTTCATCGCCTAATCTTATCTCGTGTGGCGCCGTTTATTGCGAGCACAGATTACATTAATATCAAACACTATTTTCGTCACTCGATACATTTGCGTTGGAGGAAACATGAAAATATTGTGGCAACATTTGGTACGACAATCTATTTATACCAGGGCGAGCTGTCAATTTACGCACAGATTCTATTTTTGAAATTATGGTTTCTTTTTTTAAATTATGAATTTTATTTCGTTGTCATTCGTGTGTATCTACTGTCGTCAAAGATACTTTTGCTTGAACATATTGTCTATGACCGGTTTATTCATATTTTTAATTTTTAATACATGCATAATAAAAGTTAATTGATGTTGAATTAAATGTTATGCTCTCAAATAATAAATATAAAATTTTATTTACATGGAAACAAATGAGAACAATTACTGTTGCATCCTAAATAGAAGTAATATCATAAAAATAAAATCGATTCGAACTTATTTGATTCGCATTCACTTTGAATTTTCTATGTAAATAACCTTATCATGGAGACAAATATGTAATTCTTTTTATAATGGAATTGAGTTTATTTTTTTGATAATTTAAGAAAAAAATAACTCCGTTAGCTTTCATATGTTTACATAGTTTGCGTATAACATTATATTAATATTGGAAATGACCGTTTTTATTTTTGAAAATATTTTTAAGTTTAACGCGTAAATGCTTCTGTTTTGATTCTTCAGAAATCCAAATTTTTTAGGATAGATACGTTTTATCTTCCATATTTACAATTCTTCTGACTATTTATTATCTTTTACGCTTTAAAATCGCAGATTATGTAACGCTCCATTATGTAACGTTTATATTAAAAAATATGGGAAGCCTTATTAAAGTTTGTGTGGTACGAATTTCTACCTCATCCAGTTTTCGATATCGTTCTCTATCTGTCAAATTATTAAGTGAAATTGTAAAAGTAAAGACTAACACAATTTAGCATGTAGATTGTTATTTACCATATCCATAAATAAAACGTATATCGAAATTATACTTACAACGAATCATTTTGAAGTATATGTCGTAATAAGGATCCGTCCCTTGCAGCTCCTGTCCACTTTTTTCCGATTTCTGGGTCACTTGGCACATTTAAAAATAGTTTATTAGGAAACTGTAATGAATTGATTGACTTCCGTTTTTTTCGTTATGGAATGAAAGAAAATCCATTGTAGAATTTTATTACAGATTAAAACCTCTATTCTAAAATAAAAGAAAAACTATTTAAAATTTTTATTAAAAACAAGAACTTATTAGCAAAATTTGTTTAAGATACATATAGGGGCTTCAATGGTCTCACGTCACATCACGTGACCTAATTTAGCGCGAATTTTGAATACGTATATTTTACAATTATTTTTCTTAAAAAATATTAAAATGAGTTATTTAAATTTATTTTATTTTTTTTTTGTTTTCAAAGAGCTTGAATGAAAAATATATTGAATATTGCCTTTAACAGAAACACCCTTATTTTTTCAAGTTAGACACTTAATTTCTTTTATTTTTCTTCGCTGGATTTGAATGTATGTATGTATGAATTAACCATTATTACAGTATTACCAATATTAACAGTATGAATTAACCATTTTATTAGACCTTCGTAACAACGGAGAGACAAAAAAGATGTCTTGACAGCTTTCTTAATTCAATAATAAAGTAGAAACGTTACGTTTAATGCGGCTGAAGTTTATTGAACCTATTCACATATTTATAGCATATAGTAGTACTAAATAAGGTTGGTTTATAATTATAAAAACAATTTATATCAATCAAACATAGCTAAGAATTTCAAATCATTCCGAGGTAACCTATAAAAGAATGTAGTAACCACATTTTTTTAAACATATACTTGAAAACACAATTATTTTTCACTAATAAGCATTAATGAAATTAATATATACAAAAAATAGTCTAGATTTAAAATGTCGGCAGGAAAAGTGAAAGTACGAGGCATAGAGGAGACAGAATATAAAGGAGGAGAGGTAACAGATTTAATATTTTCGAAATTATGTTTCCGGTAAACAGTTTCTGAGTAGGACAGCCTTGGCCTGGCGTGGATGCAGTGTTTGAGAAGGACAAGATGAAAATGTATATGTATGTGTGTGTCTACATGGTAGTCCAGCGTCCAAATCGATGGACTGATATGAATCAAATTTCGTATATATCAGTTTTTTCATAAATATCTCCAGCCATCTTTTAAATTTTTCTTTAAATTTAACATCCTGCAAATAGGAAAGAATTAAAAATTAGTTTTTCTTTAAAATTAATCGCAATAATAAATTTTAAATTAATTGTTAATTAACTTTTTATGTTTATGCCGTAACACGTTTTCCTGGCAAAATAACTAAGCAGACTGAAGTTTGTTTGTTAGCCAACGCCCGTTCGTGATCCTTCGACCATTTAACGTCAAGCCTCGCAATAGCGTCCGACAATGTTGCTAGTTTTTAAAGTCTTGCAAGTACGAAGATGGTCACGATCGCATAGCGGACAAATCTCATCATGCTATGAAGATGAACCTGTAGTAAGGAAAGCCGATTCTATGAAGATGAATCTGTAGGAGACTGAAGTATATTGCATGCATTCCTACTAAAGTGATTAGTACTGTACGAGTGCAAAGATACAGATACTTTATAAGCTTAACAATGAAATAAGATTATACAATTAAGCGGGCTTGTATATTACGAGAATATGTATATAATATGTCCGTATCGTTTATTTTTTTTATTTCGTCTAGAATATTCAGGAATATGTGAACAACGTCAGAGTATGGGAATGAGTGCTCAATAATGTATAATGTATGGAACAACATGAAAGAGTATGGGAGTGAGTGCTCAATAATGTATAATGTATGGAAAGACGTGAAAGAATATGGATATGAGTGCTCAATAATGTATAATGTATGGGAGAACGTGAAAGAGTATAGGAATGAGTGCTCAATAATGTATAACGTATGGAACAACACGAAAGAGTATGGGAATGAGTGCTCAATAATGTATAACGTATGGAACAACACGAAAGAGTATGGGAATGAGTGCTCAATAATCTATACGTATGGAACAACGTAAAAGAGTATGGAAATGAGTGCTCAATAATGTATAACGTATGGAACAACGTAAAAGAGTATGGAAATGAGTGCTCAATAATGTATAATGTATGGAACAACATGAAAGAGTATGGGAATTAGTGCTCAATAATATATAATATATGGAACAAAGTGAAAGAGTATAGGAATGAGTGTTCAATAATGTATAACGTATGGAACAACGTAAAAGAGTATGGAAATGAGTGCTCAATAATGTATAACATATGGAACAACGTAAAAGAGTATGGAAATGAGTGCTCAATAATGTATAATGTATGGGAGAACATGAAAGAGTATAGGAATGAGTGCTCAATAATGTATAACGTATGGAACAACGTGAAAGAGTATGGGAATGAGTGCTCAATAATGTATAATGTATGGAACAACGTGAAAGAGTATGGGAATGAGTGCTCAATAATATATAACATATGGAACAAAGTGAAAGAGTATAGGAATGAGTGCTCAATAATGTATAACGTATGGAACAACGTAAAAGAGTATGGAAATGAGTGCTCAATAATGTCTAATGTATGGAACAACATGAAAGAGTATGGGAATGAGTACTCAATAATGGGGTAACGTGAAAATAAGGTCACTATAACCGTAAGACGACGTAATTTCACTATGGAATATCATCAGCCTTTTAAAGAAGATTGAACTCAATGTGTTCTGCCACTGAAAAATGACGGCGATATGAGGAAGACCATAATAAACAAGCGTTTTTAATTGCATTATTTAGCGATAACTACGTATACATTTTTAGCGATAACTCTGGTATAAAAATAAAAAGAAATATGAAGTTGTCGCTTAAATACGCGAATGAAACCAGAAATATATGAATTACAATTTTCTGGAAACAACCGAAATTAGGCAAACAAATTTTCTTGTTTTTAGCGATAACTTCGGCATAAAACAAAAAAATATATATGCAGTTATCGCTAGAGAACGCGAATGAAACCAGGAATATACGAATTACAATTTTCTGGAAACAACCAAAATTAGACAAACAAATTTTTTTGTTTTCAGCGATAACTTCTGTATAAAGATAAAAAAAAATATGAAGTTGTCGCTTAAATACGCGAATGAAACCAGGAATATACGAATTACAATTTTCTGGAAACAACCGAAATTAGGCAAACAAATTTTCTTGTTTTTAGCGATAACTTCGGCATAAAACAAAAAAATATATATGCAGTTATCGCTTGAGTACGCGAATGAAACCAGAAATATATGAATTACAATTTTCTAGAAACAACCGAAATTAGGCAAACAAATTTTCTTGTTTTTAGCGATAACTTCTGTATAAAAATTTTAAAAAAATATGCAGTTGTCGCTTGAATACGCGAATGAAACCAGAAATATATGAATTCTAATTTTCTAGAAACAACCGAAATTAGGCAAACAAATTTTCTTGTTGTTAGCAATAACTTCTGTATAAAAATTTAAAAAAAATATGCAGTTGTCGCTTGAGTACGCGAATGAAACCAGGAATATATGAATTACCTATTTTATAGAAACAACCGAAATTAGGAAAAAAAATTTACTTGTTTTTAGCGATAACTTCTGTATAAAAATTTAAAAAACATACAGTTGTCGCTTGAGTACGCGAATGAAACCAGGAATATATGAATTACAACTTTCTAGAAACAACCGAAATTAGGCAAACAAATTTTCTTGTTTTTAGCGATAACTTCGGTATAAAAATTTAAAAAAAAATTAAATGTTTCCCATCTGCCAGGCATCCCATGACGGCTCACATTTTTTTAACATACGTGCCTTCTCTGCCTTGTGAGATGTTCCATCAAAATTTTAATTCACTTGTTCTTAAAAATGTCAAAACTTAATCCTCGGTTATCAAGAAAGAGTATAAACTATAATACGATTTGTAACCATAACACAAAATAAAGAATATTAAAAAAAACAATAAAAATCTAAAGAATGTCAATTGTTTTTTTTAATTTGTAGCTATTACCTTAATTAATTAAAGAAAACAAATTAATGTTTTTTTGTTTTTTTTTCGAGTTTTACGTTGTTTTTTTTTCAACGAACCTGCTGGCCTACAAGTCTCATGAATTAATATGTTACATCTGTGTATGGAGGATTCGACGAGTTACAATCTACATTCATTGTTTCATTATGTGAACTCTCAGCGTTCCATAGAAATGGCATTTACAAACTATTATTAAAAATAAGCTGACTTTTTATGAAAAAAACAAGATTTTTCATTTGACGATTGAAATAAAACTTTTAAGGAGCTCATTTTTTTAATTTTCTATATTTAAAAGTGTAATTTTTATTCTAGTAATACTTGGTGCGGACAGTATGAGGCCTTCGATAATCTCCTTACAGTCAAATAGATTCAATAATTTAGGCACCAGACCGTGCAACGAATATGTAAACACACACGTAGACGTCTCTTAATTTCAACATTTTTTTACTCTATTAGTGCTTAAACAGATTCCAATCAAAATCTCAACTTTGATCTTTTGAACGAATGCAATGGTTTAATCTCTCCTTACATTGTGGTACGCAATAAGAATGAAGGAAGCTGTAACTGGTAAAGGCCAATAGAGTTAGATGGGAGGAAGTACTGAAAGGAGATTACTGACTGCCTGGAAGAAGACCTGAAGATATTCAACAGTTAAGAAATGGAGGAAAAATGGCACAGAATAAGTCAGACTAGAAAAAACTTCTTGCAAAGCTCAAAGTGAATTCCAAGCTATCGCGTTATTGAAAAAGAAAGAACAAACTGTGACAAATGAACGTCTCGTCCATTCCTTAAATGATCGGTTTTCCTTATTATGCTTTTCATATAAACGCACTTAAATTGAGTAATGTAAATTCGTGGAACGATAATGTTTTCTGAATTCTATATGTCCCTTTTAAGATATTTCTATACATAGTAAATGCTAAATAATTCTAAAATAATTACTAAACGTATTCTTTAGGGAAAATTAATTAATTTAAATAATCTATCTAATTTTGCATTTTTCATTTAAAACGATTTCATAACCAGGAAAGAGCTTCTGTGGAAACTTATTAATTCGATTTTCTTTTTTCATTTAATTTTAAAATCTCTTTTTTACAGTATACTTTGGTGTATTTTCTACTTTTATATACAATTTATGACTGAATAAACTGTATCTGTTATGCCTATTCTTGGTAAAGAGGTTAATGCTAGCATTAGCCGTGGAAATTCTATATTCCATGTTCTTTTCCCAGTTAATTGTATAATTGCTTGTTTTACGATATTCCTTCATTTGTTGCAAACTTTATTTTTGTTGCAAATTTTATATACAGTTTACGACTGAATAAATTGTATCTGCTGTGCCTATCAGTAAAGAGGCTAATGTTAATATTGGGCGTGCAAACTTATTAGTTCCGTGTTCTTTTTCCAGTTAATTTTAAAATTGCTTTTTTACAATATTCCTTCATTTGTTGCAAACTTGATTCTGATGTATTTTCTATTTTTATATACAGTTTATGACTGAATAAATTGTATCTGCTGTGACTGTCGGTTAAGAGGCTAATGTTAATAGGAGGCGTGCAAACTTATTAGTTCCATGTTCTTTTTCCAGTTAATTTTAAAATTGCTTTCTTACGATATTCCTTCATTTGTTGCAAACTTGATTCTGGTGTATTTTCTACTTTTATATACAGTTTACAACTGAATAAATTGTATCTGCTGTGACTGTCGGTAAAGAGGCTAATGTTAATATGGGGCGTGCAAACTTATTAGTTCCATGTTCTTTTTCCAGTTAATTTTAAAATTGCTTTCTTACGGTATTCCTTCATTTGTTGCAAACTTGATTCTGGTGTATTTTCTACTTTTATATACAGTTTACGACTGAATAAATTGTATCTGCTATGACTGTCGGTAAAGAGGCTAATGTTAATATCGGGCGTGCAAACTTATTAGTTCCGTGTTCTTTTTCAAGTTAATTTTAAAACTGCTTGTTTTACTAAATACCTTTATTTGTTGCAAACTTTATTCTGATGTATTTTCTACTTTTATATACAGTTTACGACTGAATAATTTGTATCTGCTGTGACTGTCGGTAAAGAGGCTAATGTTAATGTTGGGCGTGGAAACTTATTAGTTTCGTGTTCTTTTTCAAGTTAATTTTAAAATTGTTTTTTTACAATATTCCTTTATTTGTTGCAAACTTGATTCTGGTGTATTTTCTACTTTTATATACAGTTTACGACTGAATAAATTGTATCTGCTGTGACTGTGGTTAAGAGGCTAATGTTAATAGGAGGCGTGCAAACTTATTAGTTCCATGTTCTTTTTCCAGTTAATTTTAAAATTGCTTTCTTACGATATTCCTTCATTTGTTGCAAACTTGATTCTATTGTATTTTCTACTTTTATATACAGTTTATGACTGAATAAATTGTATCTGCTGTAACTGTCGATAAAGAGGCTAATGTTAACATGGGGCGTGCAAACTTATTAGTTCCGTGTTCTTTTTCCAGTTAATTTTAAAATTGATTTTTTACGATATTCCTTCATTTGTTGCAAACTTTATTTGGGTGTATTTTCTACTTTTATATACAGTTTACGACTGAATAAATTGTACCTGCTGTGCCTATCAGTAAAGAGGCTAATGTTAATGTTGGGCGTAGAAACTTAATAGTTTCGTGTTCTTTTTCAAGTTAATTTTAAAACTGCTTGTTTTACTATATTCCTTTATTTGTTGCAAACTTTATTCTGATGTATCTTCTACTTTTATATACAGTTTACGACTAAATAAATTGTATCTGCTATGACTATCAGTAAAGAGGCTAATGTTAATATCGGGCGTGCAAACTTATTAATTCCGTGTTCTTTTTCAAGTTAATTTTAAAACTGCTTGTTTTACTAAATACCTTTATTTGTTGCAAACTTTATTCTGATGTATTTTCTACTTTTATATACAGTTTACGACTAAATAAATTGTATCTGCTGTGACTGTCGGTAAAGAGGCTAATGTTAATGTTGGGCGTGGAAACTTATTAGTTTCGTGTTCTTTTTCAAGTTAATTTTAAAACTGCTTGTTTTACTAAATACCTTTATTTGTTGCAAACTTTATTCTGATGTATTTTCTACTTTTAAATACAGTTTACGACTGAATAAATTGTATCTGCTGTGACTGTGTAAAGAGGCTAATGTTAATATTGGGCGTGCAAACTTATTAGTTCCATGTTCTTTTTCCAGTTAATTTTAAAATTACTTTCTTACGATATTCCTTCATTTGTTACAAACTTGATTCTGGTGTATTTTCTACTTTTATATACAATTTACGACTAAATAAATTGTATCTGCTATGACTGTCGGTAAAGAGGCTAATCTTAGTATTGGGCGTGGAAACTTAATATAGGAGGTTTTGAGCCAGGCCTAACTAGACTGTAGTTGGGCGAGTGGACTCGGTGTCACTCGTTGGGCCAGCAGGGTCTGGGTTTTTACCGCCCCTTGGCTGGCTGACCACGAACAAGGGGCAAGTTTTTCTCAGACTGGGTTAAATCGTTAAGATCTGAAGGTCAAATCCCCGTGATACACGGCACGGGCGTTTTTTATTTTTTTTTTATTTATTTATTTTTTTTAGTTTTGTTTTCTTTTTCCAGTTAATTTTAAAATTGCTTTTTTATAATATTCCTTCATTCGTTGCAAACTTTATTTTGTTGTATTTTTTTACTTTTATATACAGTTTATGATTAAATAAATGGTATTTATTGTGACTAATGCCGTTAAGGCTGCTAATGTTAATAGTTAAACCTAAGATTATCCTTTATTGTCAGCTAATCTATAGTTTAGCTGGATTCAAAAATTAAGTAGCACTATTAACTTGAATTTTTACTTCGAAACAGGCATCTAAAAAAATAGTCAATAAATTGTGTGTTCTTTTATTTTATTTTACAATTTTGTTGTTTAAGAACGTAAAATAACCAAGTTGTAGAGGCATGAAAGCTATTGTTATACCGTCTACAACTTGGTTATTTTACCTTTTTAAACAACCCTGAAATTAACTTCTTTATAATATTAGTCCTAATATATCATAGCCTAATATATCTAATATATCATTGCAATATACAATTATACAAACTGAACTTAAAATTACGTTTTTTATCAACATTAGTAGTAATATATCTCTGGGATTATCACTGCTATTACATAACTAATATTAAGATCAACTTGTTTCCAATATTATCTGTAACATATCACTGCGATTATACAAACTAATCTTAAGGTTAGTTTTATTATCAATATTAGCCGTAATATATAAATGTAATTATATAAGCTAATCTTAAAATTAGCTCTTTTACTACCATAAGCCGTAATATGACACTTGGACCATCCAAATTAATTTTAAAATTAATTTCTTTATCTACATTAGCCGTAACACATAATTGCGATTACATAAATTAATCTTAAAGTTAAGTTGTCTTTACCAACATTAGCAGGAATATATTACTGCGATTATGTATCGTTTCACTATTTAACTCTTTAGTCCGTAGTATACTTGAAAGGAATGCAGTTATCTGGTCTCCGTATGAAGCTACTTATATCCTCATGCTGGAGAAAATATTGACGATTGGGTATCATCCTTACTTATTTCATAATGGATATGGTCTGATGTAATTGCCTTCAACTCCATCGAGAATTGCTTTTGGTCATACATTTTGTTTAAATTATTAAATCATTATGTTCATAAGTCCTCGATCCTGAGTTTAGTGGCCCGTTACGCTCCTGGCTGCTACATGAGGGGACTATGTCATTGTCTATTTTACCTCCCTAGAGCACGTACAAATATTCTACAGCGTTCGCCTGTCTTTCCCGACTCACATTCTTCAGCACAGTGTTGCGAGATGCACTTAGCTCCAGATATTGTTTTCTGCTCCATTGAACGCTTCAGGAATAGGGTCATGGAGTTACTTGGTGGTTCACTGATTGCTACATGATAGTTATCCAGATTACTGTGTATCTGTATTTGAATAGTATTGAATTGCTCTTTGAGTGTATTGCCTTATTCGTTATTGTTCGTATTGTTGTTGTTGTTCGGTATTGTCTCATGTACTTCCAGATGCGCAACGCTTTAGGTAAATCTGTAAGTTGGGCATGGGGTTTTCAAGAAATAAATAAATAGATATAAATAATCTTAAAATTATTTTTTTCACATTAGCCGCAGTAAATGATTCTTATTACCCCAATTTACCTTAAAATTAGCTGTTTTATCAAATTAGCCTTAATCCACTACGTAAATTCAATATCATAATGGTCGATCTACTGAGAACGCATCTTCACTTGCAATGGATTGGGAGACGAAATTTTTTACAGTTATCCACCATGAAAATCTTTTCCTTACTAGTTTAAATATTATTCTAGTAAGTTAACAGTTTTATTGGTGTAGATAAGTTAGGCAGGATATAACCAGGAAGTTCATAAAACGCTATATTTAATATAACGGACTATAAGAGTATTTATATTAACTTTTAGCCGAACTGAACTAAAAGTTACTAAATGAAAGATCTGAAAATTACTAAATGAAACATCTGAAAATTACTAAATGAAACATGGGAAATTTACTAAATGAAAGATCTGTAAATTACTAAACGAAAGATCTGGAAATTACTAAATGAAAAATGTGGAAATTACTAAATGAAATTTCTGGAAATTACTAAACGATAGATCTGAAAATTACTAAATGAAAGATCTGAAAATTATTAAATGAAAGGTCTGAAAATTACTAAATGAAAGATCTGAAAATTACTAAATGAAATATCTGAAAATTATTAAATGAGAGATCTGAAAATTACTGAATGAACGATCTGAAAATTACTAAATGAAATATCTGAAAATTATTAAATGAGAGATCTGAAAATTACTGAATGAACGATCTAAAAATTACTAAATTATAGATCTGAAAATGACTAAATGAAAATCTAAAAATTATTAAATGAAATATCTGGAGTTACTAAATGACAGATCTGAAAATTACTTAACGAAAGATCTGACAATTACTAAATGAAAGATCCGAAAATTACTAAATGAAAGATCTGAAAATTACTAAATGAAAGATCTGAAAATTACCTGATGAAATTTTCGTGCATCTTCAACTTATCTATAAACTATCAGAGCTAATGGATGACTACATTCCATACTGGAACATTTTCCACTCATATTAAAAAATTCCATTTTCCACAATTTCCTGCAATAATAGTGACAAAGAATCGATTCAAGAACTAACTAATAAATGCTTCTTCCACTTTCATCACCGTAGCCAGTTTTTTCCTACCAACGGATATAATTTGACACATGTCATTGTGTAATCATTATCTTTGTATTATAATTGAATGAAAACAATAACCTTTCATTGTGTTTTAACATTCTAAATACTATTATGAGCCTAACACGTGTTGTTTTTATCAAACAATATAATAACTTTGAAAACAATTGCGATAAGATAGTATTACAAATATTTACTTTTTCAAAATGTAATAAATAAAACGCAATAATATTTGCGGTGTCAAATAGAGGATTCAAATTTAATTTACGTTTTAAAAATTATATGATAGTGATAATTTAAGTATATGATAATTTAAGTATATGATAATTTAAGTATATGATAATTTAAGTAGCGCATTGACTCATACCAGAGAAATATTTTCTTTATTACAACTATTGTTCCATTCGTATACAAAAAACTTAGGTCATATTAAATATCTAAAAAATTAAAAATAGTACCATTTTTATGATTTCGTTCCTCAAAATGAAAAAAAAACTGAATCATTCTGTAACTTGATTGTTTGTCCGTCAGTCCGTGTGTTTGTCACAGTCCTTTTTCTCAGAAATAGTTTGAAATATTAAGATGAAGTTGGTGTATTGTATACACAGGCCTATGGTCTTATATTGCCGTTAATTTCAAGTTTCTTGGGACAAGCATTAAAAAAACATAGCACTTAAAAGCGTATTTTTCTGTTCAAGCTATAATCTTAGAGTCTAGCACATTGTCGACTTTTAATAGTTCAACAGTTTTTTGAATGTTTGTTTTATTGTTTTTTATTGCGTGTACCAAGAAACTTGAAATTAACGGCAATAAAAGGTTGAAATATCAAGATGAAGCTGCTGTATATACAATACACCAGCTTCATCTTGATATTTCAAATCATTTCTGAGAAAAAGGACTGTAACAACACATGGATTGATGGACGTACAATCAAGTGATAGAATGATTTAGTTTTTTTTTATTTTGAGGAACGAAATCATAAAAATGGTACTATTTTTAATTTTTTAAAATTGAAGCCAAACATTGAGTTTTGTCAATGTTTAAAGAAGTATTGATTTCAATATAAGTGCACATACGATCGATTAGAGGGTTCTTAATGAGAGAATTGTTCATCAACTACATTGTGGAGCAACCATCGTACGAAAGGACAAAATACATTAATGTGTACAGCAGTGCGCATAGGATCGATAGTTTAGTCAACCATTGACCACTCAGTTGGCAAACAACTGTTAAAGAAGTAAGCCGCGTTACATCCTGTCAACACATCCGTCATCACGTTTTTGTGAAAATTAAAAATGGATAATGCACCACACCTGGAAAACAGATCCTTTACGATAGAAGACAGTGAAAAATTCAGCTACTTAGTTCCCGACCTGCATAAAAAAACTGCATGAGCAACCCGACGCAAATTAAAAAGAAAATATGGAGAAATCTGTTTTGAGCAAAGAAATTCAATCCTACCTTGAAATTATCCTTACAGCTACTGTTGTTAGTGCTTTCTATGTTTATTTCAAATATACAAATTTTTGTCAACTCATCCGTCATCACATTTTTGTCAAAATTAAAAATGAATAATACAGTGAACCACACCTGGAAAACAGATCCTTTATCATTATTTAGAAGACATTGAAATCCTTTATCATCATTTAGAAGATTTAGAAGACATTGAAAAATTCATCTACCTAGTACCTGACCAGCATAAAACAAAACTGATTGAGCAACCCGACGCAAATTAAAAAAGAAGCCTGGGGAAAAATCTGTTTTGAAGAAAGAAAGTCTATCCTACATTGAAATTATCCTTACCACTGCTATTCAGTTTGAAAGTTTTATTTCAAATATACAATACAGGTTTTTGGAAAAAAATGAATACTTAAAAATGCCTTTCCACCTTACGTCACTAAATTATTAAATAATTTAATCAATTTTTTGATAAACTTTCACAGAGCAATGAAAGAATTTTATTTTCCCCCATATCACATTTTTACTAGAGTATTAGAAATTTCATTACAACTGGCTTTCCATAATTTATGAAGTTGTAATAACCAGATTCGCTTTTTTTGGATGTCAAAATATACCTCCATGATTTTGAATATATTAAATTATATCTGACAACCTGACGTTATCATTATTAATTGTTATGTTTTCAGTCAAATACGTTATTTAAAATTTTCACTGTTGCTATGAATCCTTGAAATAAATTTCATCTTTGCTAAATATTATTGCTGAAAATGCTTAAGCGTAAATATATAAGTTATGTAGATATGACCAAAATAATTTTAAAAAGAATTTATCTCTTTTCACCATCACAATGACTATGTAATTGAATTCAGGTACAAATTTCTTATAATATTCTATCTTTCATATCTTGTCGTTCTAAATAATTTCGGCATCCATATCTTTGTTCTATATAAACTGCTTTTGTTTCTTAAGATTTTTTATTAATCAAATCTTCTTTCACAAGCCTGAGATTTCTTATAATTTTCTATCTTTCATATCTTGTCGTTCTAAATAATTTCGGAAACCAAATCTTTGTTCTATATAAACTGCTTTTGTTTCTCATGATTTTTTATCAATCAAATCTTCTTTCACAAGCCTGAGATTTCTTATAATTTTCTATCTTTCATATCTTATCGTTCTAAATAATTTCGGAAACCAAATCTTTGTTCTATATAAACTGCTTTTGTTTCTCATGATTTTTTATCAATCAAATCTTCTTTCACAAGCCTGAGATTTCTTATAATTTTCTATCTTTCATATCTTATCGTTCTAAATAATTTCGGAAACCAAATCTTTGTTCTATATAAACTGCTTTTGTTTCTCATGATTTTTTATTAATCAAATCTTCTTTCACAAGCCTGAGATTTCTTATAATTTTCTATCTTTCATATCTTGTCGTTCTAAATAATTTCGGAAACCAAATCTTTGTTCTATATAAACTGCTTTTGTTTCTCATGATTTTTTATCAATCAAATCTTCTTTCACAAGCCTAAGATTTCTTATAATTTTCTATCTTTCATATCTTGTCGTTCTAAATAATTTCGGAAACCAAATCTTTGTTCTATATAAACTGCTTTTGTTTCTCATGATTTTTTATCAATCAAATCTTCTTTCACAAGCCTGAGATTTCTTATAATTTTCTATCTTTCATATCTTATCGTTCTAAATAATTTCGGAAACCAAATCTTTGTTCTATATAAACTGCTTTTGTTTCTCATGATTTTTTATCAATCAAATCTTCTTTCACAAGCCTGAGATTTCTTATAATTTTCTATCTTTCATATCTTATCGTTCTAAATAATTTCGGAAACCAAATCTTTGTTCTATATAAACTGCTTTTGTTTCTCATGATTTTTTATCAATCAAATCTTCTTTCACAAGCCTGAGATTTCTTATAATTTTCTATCTTTCATATCTTATCGTTCTAAATAATTTCGGAAACCAAATCTTTGTTCTATATAAACTGCTTTTGTTTCTCATGATTTTTTATCAATCAAATCTTCTTTCACAAGCCTGAGATTTCTTATAATTTTCTATCTTTCATATCTTATCGTTCTAAATAATTTCGGAAACCAAATCTTTGTTCTATATAAACTGCTTTTGTTTCTCATGATTTTTTATCAATCAAATCTTCTTTCACAAGCCTAAGATTTCTTATAATTTTCTATCTTTCATATCTTGTCGTTCTAAATAATTTCGGAAACCAAATCTTTGTTCTATATAAACTGCTTTTGTTTCTCATGATTTTTTATCAATCAAATCTTCTTTCACAAGCCTGAGATTTCTTATAATTTTCTATCTTTCATATCTTATCGTTCTAAATAATTTCGGAAACCAAATCTTTGTTCTATATAAACTGCTTTTGTTTCTCATGATTTTTTATCAATCAAATCTTCTTTCACAAGCCTGAGATTTCTTATAATTTTCTATCTTTCATATCTTATCGTTCTAAATAATTTCGGAAACCAAATCTTTGTTCTATATAAACTGCTTTTGTTTCTCATGATTTTTTATCAATCAAATCTTCTTTCACAAGCCTGAGATTTCTTATAATTTTCTATCTTTCATATCTTATCGTTCTAAATAATTTCGGAAACCAAATCTTTGTTCTATATAAACTGCTTTTGTTTCTCATGATTTTTTATTAATCAAATCTTCTTTCACAAGCCTGAGATTTCTTATAATTTTCTATCTTTCATATCTTATCGTTCTAAATAATTTCGGCAACCAAATCTTTGTTCTATATAAACTGCTTTTGTTTCTCATGATTTTTTATTAATCAAATCTTCTTTCACAAGCCTGAGATTTCTTATAATTTTCTATCTTTCATATCTTATCGTTCTAAATAATTTCGGAAACCAAATCTTTGTTCTATATAAACTGCTTTTGTTTCTCGTGATTTTTTATTAATCAAATCTTCTTTCACAAGCCTAAGATTTCTTATAATTTTCTATCTTTCATATCTTATCGTTCTAAATAATTTCGGAAACCAAATCTTTGTTCTATATAAACTGCTTTTGTTTCTCGTGATTTTTTATTAATCAAATCTTCTTTCACAAGCCTGAGATTTCTTATAATTTTCTATCTTTCATATCTTATCGTTCTAAATAATTTCGGAAACCAAATCTTTGTTCTATATAAACTGCTTTTGTTTCTCATGATTTTTTATCAATCAAATCTTCTTTCACAAGCCTAAGATTTCTTATAATTTTCTATCTTTCATATCTTGTCGTTCTAAATAATTTCGGCAACCAAATCTTTGTTCTATATAAACTGCTTTTGTTTCTCATGATTTTTTATTAATCAAATCTTCTTTCACAAGCCTGAGATTTCTTATAATTTTCTATCTTTCATATCTTATCGTTCTAAATAATTTCGGAAACCAAATCTTTGTTCTATATAAACTGCTTTTGTTTCTCGTGATTTTTTATTAATCAAATCTTCTTTCACAAGCCTGAGATTTCTTATAATTTTCTATCTTTCATATCTTATCGTTCTAAATAATTTCGGAAACCAAATCTTTGTTCTATATAAACTGCTTTTGTTTCTCATGATTTTTTATCAATCAAATCTTCTTTCACAAGCCTAAGATTTCTTATAATTTTCTATCTTTCATATCTTGTCGTTCTAAATAATTTCGGCAACCAAATCTTTGTTCTATATAAACTGCTTTTGTTTCTCATGATTTTTTATTAATCAAATCTTCTTTCACAAGCCTGAGATTTCTTATAATTTTCAATCTTTCATATCTTATCGTTCTAAATAATTTCGGAAACCAAATCTTTGTTCTATATAAACTGCTTTTGTTTCTCATGATTTTTTATTAATCAAATCTTCTTTCACAAGCCTGAGATTTCTTATAATTTTCTATCTTTCATATCTTATCGTTCTAAATAATTTCGGCAACCAAATCTTTGTTCTATATAAACTGCTTTTGTTTCTCATGATTTTTTTATTAATCAAATCTTCTTTCACAAGCCTGAGATTTCTTATAATTTTCTATCTTTCATATCTTGTCGTTCTAAATAATTTCGGCAACCAAATCTTTGTTCTATATAAACTGCTTTTGTTTCTCATGATTTTTTATTAATCAAATCTTCTTTCACAAGCCTGAGATTTCTTATAATTTTCTATCTTTCATATCTTATCGTTCTAAATAATTTCGGAAACCAAATCTTTGTTCTATATAAACTGCTTTTGTTTCTCATGATTTTTTATTAATCAAATCTTCTTTCACAAGCCTGAGATTTCTTATAATTTTCTATCTTTCATATCTTATCGTTCTAAATAATTTCGGAAACCAAATCTTTGTTCTATATAAACTGCTTTTGTTTCTCATGATTTTTTATTAATCAAATCTTCTTTCACAAGCCTGAGATTTCTTATAATTTTCTATCTTTCATATCTTATCGTTCTAAATAATTTCGGAAACCAAATCTTTGTTCTATATAAACTGCTTTTGTTTCTCATGATTTTTTATTAATCAAATCTTCTTTCACAAGCCTGAGATTTCTTATAATTTTCTATCTTTCATATCTTGTCGTTCTAAATAATTTCGGAAACCAAATCTTTGTTCTATATAAACTGCTTTTGTTTCTCATGATTTTTTATCAATCAAATCTTCTTTCACAAGCCTGAGATTTCTTATAATTTTCTATCTTTCATATCTTATCGTTCTAAATAATTTCGGAAACCAAATCTTTGTTCTATATAAACTGCTTTTGTTTCTCATGATTTTTTATCAATCAAATCTTCTTTCACAAGCCTGAGATTTCTTATAATTTTCTATCTTTCATATCTTATCGTTCTAAATAATTTCGGAAACCAAATCTTTGTTCTATATAAACTGCTTTTGTTTCTCATGATTTTTTATTAATCAAATCTTCTTTCACAAGCCTGAGATTTCTTATAATTTTCTATCTTTCATATCTTATCGTTCTAAATAATTTCGGCAACCAAATCTTTGTTCTATATAAACTGCTTTTGTTTCTCATGATTTTTTATTAATCAAATCTTCTTTCACAAGCCTGAGATTTCTTATAATTTTCTATCTTTCATATCTTATCGTTCTAAATAATTTCGGAAACCAAATCTTTGTTCTATATAAACTGCTTTTGTTTCTCATGATTTTTTATCAATCAAATCTTCTTTCACAAGCCTGAGATTTCTTATAATTTTCTATCTTTCATATCTTATCGTTCTAAATAATTTCGGAAACCAAATCTTTGTTCTATATAAACTGCTTTTGTTTCTCATGATTTTTTATTAATCAAATCTTCTTTCACAAGCCTGAGATTTCTTATAATTTTCTATCTTTCATATCTTATCGTTCTAAATAATTTCGGCAACCAAATCTTTGTTCTATATAAACTGCTTTTGTTTCTCATGATTTTTTATTAATCAAATCTTCTTTCACAAGCCTGAGATTTCTTATAATTTTCTATCTTTCATATCTTATCGTTCTAAATAATTTCGGAAACCAAATCTTTGTTCTATATAAACTGCTTTTGTTTCTCATGATTTTTTATCAATCAAATCTTCTTTCACAAGCCTAAGATTTCTTATAATTTTCTATCTTTCATATCTTGTCGTTCTAAATAATTTCGGCAACCAAATCTTTGTTCTATATAAACTGCTTTTGTTTCTCATGATTTTTTATTAATCAAATCTTCTTTCACAAGCCTGAGATTTCTTATAATTTTCTATCTTTCATATCTTATCGTTCTAAATAATTTCGGAAACCAAATCTTTGTTCTATATAAACTGCTTTTGTTTCTCATGATTTTTTATTAATCAAATCTTCTTTCACAAGCCTGAGATTTCTTATAATTTTCTATCTTTCATATCTTATCGTTCTAAATAATTTCGGCAACCAAATCTTTGTTCTATATAAACTGCTTTTGTTTCTCATGATTTTTTTATTAATCAAATCTTCTTTCACAAGCCTAAGATTTCTTATAATTTTCTATCTTTCATATCTTATCGTTCTAAATAATTTCGGAAACCAAATCTTTGTTCTATATAAACTGCTTTTGTTTCTCATGATTTTTTATTAATCAAATCTTCTTTCACAAGCCAGAGATTTCTTATAATTTTCTATCTTTCTTATCTTGTCGTTCTAAATAATTTCGGCAACCAAATCTTTGTTGTATATAAACTGCTTTTGTTTCTCATGATTTTTTATTAATCAAATCTTCTTTCACAAGCCTAAGATTTCTTATAACTTTCTATCTTTCATATCTTATCGTTCTAAATAATTTCGGCAACCAAATCTTTGTTGTATATAAACTGCTTTTGTTTCTCATGATTTTTTATTAATCAAATCTTCTTTCACAAGCCTGAGATTTCTTATAATTTTCTATCTTTCATATCTTATCGTTCTAAATAATTTCGGAAACCAAATCTTTGTTCTATATAAACTGCTTTTGTTTCTCATGATTTTTTATTAATCAAATCTTCTTTCACAAGTCTAAGATTTCTTATTATGTTCTATCTTTCATATCTTATCGTTCTAAATAATTTCGGCAACCAAATCTTTGTTGTATATAAACTGCTTTTGTTTCTCATGATTTTTTATTAATCAAATCTTCTTTCACAAGCCTAAGATTTCTTATAATTTTCTATCTTTCATATCTTATCGTTCTAAATAATTTCGGCAACCAAATCTTTGTTGTATATAAACTGCTTTTGTTTCTCATGATTTTTTGTTAATCAAATCTTCTTTCACAAGCCTAAGATTTCTTATAATTTTCTATCTTTCATATCTTATCGTTCTAAATAATTTCGGAAACCAAATCTTTGTTCTATATAAACTGCTTTTGTTTCTCATGATTTTTTGTTAATCAAATCTTCTTTCACAAGCCTAAGATTTCTTATAATTTTCTATCTTTCATATCTTATCGTTCTAAATAATTTCGGCAAACAAATCTTTGTTCTATATAAACTGCATTTGTTTCTCGTGATTTTTTATTAATCAAATCTTCTTTCACAAGCCTAAGATTTCTTATAATTTTCTATCTTTCATATCTTATCGTTCTAAATAATTTCGGCAACCAAATCTTTGTTGTATATAAACTGCTTTTGTTTCTCATGATTTTTTATTAATCAAATCTTCTTTCACAAGTCTAAGATTTCTTATTATGTTCTATCTTTCATATCTTATCGTTCTAAATAATTTCGGCAACCAAATCTTTGTTGTATATAAACTGCTTTTGTTTCTCATGATTTTTTATTAATCAAATCTTCTTTCACAAGCCTAAGATTTCTTATAATTTTCTATCTTTCATATCTTATCTTTCTAAATAATTTCGGCAACCAAATCTTTGTTGTATATAAACAGCTTTTGTTTCTCATGATTTTTTATTAATCAAATCTTCTTTCACAAACCTAAGATTTCTTATAATTTTCTATCTTTCATATCTTATCTTTCTAAATAATTTCGGCAACCAAATCTTTGTTCTATATAAACTGCTTTTGTTTCTCATGATTTTTTATCAATCAAATCTTCTTTCACAAGCCTAAGATTTCTTATAATTTTCTATCTTTCATATCTTATCGTTCTAAATAATTTCGGCAACCAAATCTTTGTTCTATATAAACTGCTTTTGTTTCTCATGATTTTTTATCAATCAAATCTTCTTTCACAAGCCTAAGATTTCTTATAATTTTCTATCTTTCATATCTTGTCGTTCTAAATAATTTCGGAAACCAAATCTTTGTTCTATATAAACTGCTTTTGTTTCTCATGATTTTTTATCAATCAAATCTTCTTTCACAAGCCTGAGATTTCTTATAATTTTCTATCTTTCATATCTTATCGTTCTAAATAATTTCGGAAACCAAATCTTTGTTCTATATAAACTGCTTTTGTTTCTCATGATTTTTTATCAATCAAATCTTCTTTCACAAGCCTGAGATTTCTTATAATTTTCTATCTTTCATATCTTATCGTTCTAAATAATTTCGGAAACCAAATCTTTGTTCTATATAAACTGCTTTTGTTTCTCATGATTTTTTATTAATCAAATCTTCTTTCACAAGCCTGAGATTTCTTATAATTTTCTATCTTTCATATCTTGTCGTTCTAAATAATTTCGGAAACCAAATCTTTGTTCTATATAAACTGCTTTTGTTTCTCATGATTTTTTATCAATCAAATCTTCTTTCACAAGCCTGAGATTTCTTATAATTTTCTATCTTTCATATCTTATCGTTCTAAATAATTTCGGAAACCAAATCTTTGTTCTATATAAACTGCTTTTGTTTCTCATGATTTTTTATCAATCAAATCTTCTTTCACAAGCCTGAGATTTCTTATAATTTTCTATCTTTCATATCTTGTCGTTCTAAATAATTTCGGAAACCAAATCTTTGTTCTATATAAACTGCTTTTGTTTCTCATGATTTTTTATCAATCAAATCTTCTTTCACAAGCCTGAGATTTCTTATAATTTTCTATCTTTCATATCTTATCGTTCTAAATAATTTCGGAAACCAAATCTTTGTTCTATATAAACTGCTTTTGTTTCTCATGATTTTTTATCAATCAAATCTTCTTTCACAAGCCTGAGATTTCTTATAATTTTCTATCTTTCATATCTTATCGTTCTAAATAATTTCGGAAACCAAATCTTTGTTCTATATAAACTGCTTTTGTTTCTCATGATTTTTTATCAATCAAATCTTCTTTCACAAGCCTGAGATTTCTTATAATTTTCTATCTTTCATATCTTATCGTTCTAAATAATTTCGGAAACCAAATCTTTGTTCTATATAAACTGCTTTTGTTTCTCATGATTTTTTATCAATCAAATCTTCTTTCACAAGCCTGAGATTTCTTATAATTTTCTATCTTTCATATCTTATCGTTCTAAATAATTTCGGAAACCAAATCTTTGTTCTATATAAACTGCTTTTGTTTCTCATGATTTTTTATCAATCAAATCTTCTTTCACAAGCCTGAGATTTCTTATAATTTTCTATCTTTCATATCTTATCGTTCTAAATAATTTCGGAAACCAAATCTTTGTTCTATATAAACTGCTTTTGTTTCTCATGATTTTTTATCAATCAAATCTTCTTTCACAAGCCTGAGATTTCTTATAATTTTCTATCTTTCATATCTTATCGTTCTAAATAATTTCGGAAACCAAATCTTTGTTCTATATAAACTGCTTTTGTTTCTCATGATTTTTTATCAATCAAATCTTCTTTCACAAGCCTAAGATTTCTTATAATTTTCTATCTTTCATATCTTGTCGTTCTAAATAATTTCGGAAACCAAATCTTTGTTCTATATAAACTGCTTTTGTTTCTCATGATTTTTTATCAATCAAATCTTCTTTCACAAGCCTAAGATTTCTTATAATTTTCTATCTTTCATATCTTATCGTTCTAAATAATTTCGGCAACCAAATCTTTGTTCTATATAAACTGCTTTTGTTTCTCATGATTTTTTATCAATCAAATCTTCTTTCACAAGCCTAAGATTTCTTATAATTTTCTATCTTTCATATCTTGTCGTTCTAAATAATTTCGGAAACCAAATCTTTGTTCTATATAAACTGCTTTTGTTTCTCATGATTTTTTATCAATCAAATCTTCTTTCACAAGCCTGAGATTTCTTATAATTTTCTATCTTTCATATCTTATCGTTCTAAATAATTTCGGAAACCAAATCTTTGTTCTATATAAACTGCTTTTGTTTCTCATGATTTTTTATCAATCAAATCTTCTTTCACAAGCCTGAGATTTCTTATAATTTTCTATCTTTCATATCTTATCGTTCTAAATAATTTCGGAAACCAAATCTTTGTTCTATATAAACTGCTTTTGTTTCTCATGATTTTTTATTAATCAAATCTTCTTTCACAAGCCTGAGATTTCTTATAATTTTCTATCTTTCATATCTTATCGTTCTAAATAATTTCGGCAACCAAATCTTTGTTCTATATAAACTGCTTTTGTTTCTCATGATTTTTTATCAATCAAATCTTCTTTCACAAGCCTAAGATTTCTTATAATTTTCTATCTTTCATATCTTGTCGTTCTAAATAATTTCGGAAACCAAATCTTTGTTCTATATAAACTGCTTTTGTTTCTCATGATTTTTTATCAATCAAATCTTCTTTCACAAGCCTGAGATTTCTTATAATTTTCTATCTTTCATATCTTATCGTTCTAAATAATTTCGGAAACCAAATCTTTGTTCTATATAAACTGCTTTTGTTTCTCATGATTTTTTATCAATCAAATCTTCTTTCACAAGCCTGAGATTTCTTATAATTTTCTATCTTTCATATCTTATCGTTCTAAATAATTTCGGAAACCAAATCTTTGTTCTATATAAACTGCTTTTGTTTCTCATGATTTTTTATTAATCAAATCTTCTTTCACAAGCCTGAGATTTCTTATAATTTTCTATCTTTCATATCTTGTCGTTCTAAATAATTTCGGAAACCAAATCTTTGTTCTATATAAACTGCTTTTGTTTCTCATGATTTTTTATCAATCAAATCTTCTTTCACAAGCCTGAGATTTCTTATAATTTTCTATCTTTCATATCTTATCGTTCTAAATAATTTCGGAAACCAAATCTTTGTTCTATATAAACTGCTTTTGTTTCTCATGATTTTTTATCAATCAAATCTTCTTTCACAAGCCTGAGATTTCTTATAATTTTCTATCTTTCATATCTTGTCGTTCTAAATAATTTCGGAAACCAAATCTTTGTTCTATATAAACTGCTTTTGTTTCTCATGATTTTTTATCAATCAAATCTTCTTTCACAAGCCTGAGATTTCTTATAATTTTCTATCTTTCATATCTTATCGTTCTAAATAATTTCGGAAACCAAATCTTTGTTCTATATAAACTGCTTTTGTTTCTCATGATTTTTTATCAATCAAATCTTCTTTCACAAGCCTGAGATTTCTTATAATTTTCTATCTTTCATATCTTATCGTTCTAAATAATTTCGGAAACCAAATCTTTGTTCTATATAAACTGCTTTTGTTTCTCATGATTTTTTATCAATCAAATCTTCTTTCACAAGCCTGAGATTTCTTATAATTTTCTATCTTTCATATCTTATCGTTCTAAATAATTTCGGAAACCAAATCTTTGTTCTATATAAACTGCTTTTGTTTCTCATGATTTTTTATCAATCAAATCTTCTTTCACAAGCCTGAGATTTCTTATAATTTTCTATCTTTCATATCTTATCGTTCTAAATAATTTCGGAAACCAAATCTTTGTTCTATATAAACTGCTTTTGTTTCTCATGATTTTTTATCAATCAAATCTTCTTTCACAAGCCTGAGATTTCTTATAATTTTCTATCTTTCATATCTTATCGTTCTAAATAATTTCGGAAACCAAATCTTTGTTCTATATAAACTGCTTTTGTTTCTCATGATTTTTTATCAATCAAATCTTCTTTCACAAGCCTGAGATTTCTTATAATTTTCTATCTTTCATATCTTATCGTTCTAAATAATTTCGGAAACCAAATCTTTGTTCTATATAAACTGCTTTTGTTTCTCATGATTTTTTATCAATCAAATCTTCTTTCACAAGCCTAAGATTTCTTATAATTTTCTATCTTTCATATCTTGTCGTTCTAAATAATTTCGGAAACCAAATCTTTGTTCTATATAAACTGCTTTTGTTTCTCATGATTTTTTATCAATCAAATCTTCTTTCACAAGCCTAAGATTTCTTATAATTTTCTATCTTTCATATCTTATCGTTCTAAATAATTTCGGCAACCAAATCTTTGTTCTATATAAACTGCTTTTGTTTCTCATGATTTTTTATCAATCAAATCTTCTTTCACAAGCCTAAGATTTCTTATAATTTTCTATCTTTCATATCTTGTCGTTCTAAATAATTTCGGAAACCAAATCTTTGTTCTATATAAACTGCTTTTGTTTCTCATGATTTTTTATCAATCAAATCTTCTTTCACAAGCCTGAGATTTCTTATAATTTTCTATCTTTCATATCTTATCGTTCTAAATAATTTCGGAAACCAAATCTTTGTTCTATATAAACTGCTTTTGTTTCTCATGATTTTTTATCAATCAAATCTTCTTTCACAAGCCTGAGATTTCTTATAATTTTCTATCTTTCATATCTTATCGTTCTAAATAATTTCGGAAACCAAATCTTTGTTCTATATAAACTGCTTTTGTTTCTCATGATTTTTTATCAATCAAATCTTCTTTCACAAGCCTGAGATTTCTTATAATTTTCTATCTTTCATATCTTGTCGTTCTAAATAATTTCGGAAACCAAATCTTTGTTCTATATAAACTGCTTTTGTTTCTCATGATTTTTTATCAATCAAATCTTCTTTCACAAGCCTGAGATTTCTTATAATTTTCTATCTTTCATATCTTATCGTTCTAAATAATTTCGGAAACCAAATCTTTGTTCTATATAAACTGCTTTTGTTTCTCATGATTTTTTATCAATCAAATCTTCTTTCACAAGCCTGAGATTTCTTATAATTTTCTATCTTTCATATCTTATCGTTCTAAATAATTTCGGAAACCAAATCTTTGTTCTATATAAACTGCTTTTGTTTCTCATGATTTTTTATCAATCAAATCTTCTTTCACAAGCCTGAGATTTCTTATAATTTTCTATCTTTCATATCTTATCGTTCTAAATAATTTCGGAAACCAAATCTTTGTTCTATATAAACTGCTTTTGTTTCTCATGATTTTTTATCAATCAAATCTTCTTTCACAAGCCTGAGATTTCTTATAATTTTCTATCTTTCATATCTTATCGTTCTAAATAATTTCGGAAACCAAATCTTTGTTCTATATAAACTGCTTTTGTTTCTCATGATTTTTTATCAATCAAATCTTCTTTCACAAGCCTGAGATTTCTTATAATTTTCTATCTTTCATATCTTATCGTTCTAAATAATTTCGGAAACCAAATCTTTGTTCTATATAAACTGCTTTTGTTTCTCATGATTTTTTATCAATCAAATCTTCTTTCACAAGCCTGAGATTTCTTATAATTTTCTATCTTTCATATCTTATCGTTCTAAATAATTTCGGAAACCAAATCTTTGTTCTATATAAACTGCTTTTGTTTCTCATGATTTTTTATCAATCAAATCTTCTTTCACAAGCCTAAGATTTCTTATAATTTTCTATCTTTCATATCTTGTCGTTCTAAATAATTTCGGAAACCAAATCTTTGTTCTATATAAACTGCTTTTGTTTCTCATGATTTTTTATCAATCAAATCTTCTTTCACAAGCCTGAGATTTCTTATAATTTTCTATCTTTCATATCTTATCGTTCTAAATAATTTCGGAAACCAAATCTTTGTTCTATATAAACTGCTTTTGTTTCTCATGATTTTTTATCAATCAAATCTTCTTTCACAAGCCTGAGATTTCTTATAATTTTCTATCTTTCATATCTTATCGTTCTAAATAATTTCGGAAACCAAATCTTTGTTCTATATAAACTGCTTTTGTTTCTCATGATTTTTTATCAATCAAATCTTCTTTCACAAGCCTGAGATTTCTTATAATTTTCTATCTTTCATATCTTATCGTTCTAAATAATTTCGGAAACCAAATCTTTGTTCTATATAAACTGCTTTTGTTTCTCATGATTTTTTATTAATCAAATCTTCTTTCACAAGCCTGAGATTTCTTATAATTTTCTATCTTTCATATCTTATCGTTCTAAATAATTTCGGCAACCAAATCTTTGTTCTATATAAACTGCTTTTGTTTCTCATGATTTTTTATCAATCAAATCTTCTTTCACAAGCCTGAGATTTCTTATAATTTTCTATCTTTCATATCTTATCGTTCTAAATCATTTCGGAAACCAAATCTTTGTTCTATATAAACTGCTTTTGTTTCTCATGATTTTTTATCAATCAAATCTTCTTTCACAAGCCTGAGATTTCTTATAATTTTCTATCTTTCATATCTTATCGTTCTAAATAATTTCGGAAACCAAATCTTTGTTCTATATAAACTGCTTTTGTTTCTCATGATTTTTTATCAATCAAATCTTCTTTCACAAGCCTAAGATTTCTTATAATTTTCTATCTTTCATATCTTATCGTTCTAAATAATTTCGGCAACCAAATCTTTGTTCTATATAAACTGCTTTTGTTTCTCATGATTTTTTATCAATCAAATCTTCTTTCACAAGCCTAAGATTTCTTATAATTTTCTATCTTTCATATCTTGTCGTTCTAAATAATTTCGGAAACCAAATCTTTGTTCTATATAAACTGCTTTTGTTTCTCATGATTTTTTATCAATCAAATCTTCTTTCACAAGCCTGAGATTTCTTATAATTTTCTATCTTTCATATCTTATCGTTCTAAATAATTTCGGAAACCAAATCTTTGTTCTATATAAACTGCTTTTGTTTCTCATGATTTTTTATCAATCAAATCTTCTTTCACAAGCCTGAGATTTCTTATAATTTTCTATCTTTCATATCTTATCGTTCTAAATAATTTCGGAAACCAAATCTTTGTTCTATATAAACTGCTTTTGTTTCTCATGATTTTTTATCAATCAAATCTTCTTTCACAAGCCTGAGATTTCTTATAATTTTCTATCTTTCATATCTTATCGTTCTAAATAATTTCGGAAACCAAATCTTTGTTCTATATAAACTGCTTTTGTTTCTCATGATTTTTTATTAATCAAATCTTCTTTCACAAGCCTGAGATTTCTTATAATTTTCTATCTTTCATATCTTATCGTTCTAAATAATTTCGGCAACCAAATCTTTGTTCTATATAAACTGCTTTTGTTTCTCATGATTTTTTATCAATCAAATCTTCTTTCACAAGCCTGAGATTTCTTATAATTTTCTATCTTTCATATCTTATCGTTCTAAATCATTTCGGAAACCAAATCTTTGTTCTATATAAACTGCTTTTGTTTCTCATGATTTTTTATTAATCAAATCTTCTTTCACAAGCCTGAGATTTCTTATAATTTTCTATCTTTCATATCTTATCGTTCTAAATAATTTCGGAAACCAAATCTTTGTTCTATATAAACTGCTTTTGTTTCTCATGATTTTTTATTAATCAAATCTTCTTTCACAAGCCTGAGATTTCTTATAATTTTCTATCTTTCATATCTTATCGTTCTAAATAATTTCGGCAACCAAATCTTTGTTCTATATAAACTGCTTTTGTTTCTCATGATTTTTTTATTAATCAAATCTTCTTTCACAAGCCTAAGATTTCTTATAATTTTCTATCTTTCATATCTTATCGTTCTAAATAATTTCGGCAACCAAATCTTTGTTCTATATAAACTGCTTTTGTTTCTCATGATTTTTTTATTAATCAAATCTTCTTTCACAAGCCTAAGATTTCTTATAATTTTCTATCTTTCATATCTTATCGTTCTAAATAATTTCGGAAACCAAATCTTTGTTCTATATAAACTGCTTTTGTTTCTCATGATTTTTTATTAATCAAATCTTGTTTCACAAGCCAGAGATTTCTTATAATTTTCTATCTTTCTTATCTTGTCGTTCTAAATAATTTCGGCAACCAAATCTTTGTTGTATATAAACTGCTTTTGTTTCTCATGATTTTTTATTAATCAAATCTTCTTTCACAAGCCTAAGATTTCTTATAACTTTCTATCTTTCATATCTTATCTTTCTAAATAATTTCGGCAACCAAATCTTTGTTGTATATAAACTGCTTTTGTTTCTCATGATTTTTTATTAATCAAATCTTCTTTCACAAGCCTGAGATTTCTTATAATTTTCTATCTTTCATATCTTATCGTTCTAAATAATTTCGGAAACCAAATCTTTGTTCTATATAAACTGCTTTTGTTTCTCATGATTTTTTATTAATCAAATCTTCTTTCACAAGTCTAAGATTTCTTATTATGTTCTATCTTTCATATCTTATCGTTCTAAATAATTTCGGCAACCAAATCTTTGTTGTATATAAACTGCTTTTGTTTCTCATGATTTTTTATTAATCAAATCTTCTTTCACAAGCCTAAGATTTCTTATAATTTTCTATCTTTCATATCTTATCGTTCTAAATAATTTCGGCAACCAAATCTTTGTTGTATATAAACTGCTTTTGTTTCTCATGATTTTTTGTTAATCAAATCTTCTTTCACAAGCCTAAGATTTCTTATAATTTTCTATCTTTCATATCTTATCGTTCTAAATAATTTCGGCAAACAAATCTTTGTTCTATATAAACTGCATTTGTTTCTCGTGATTTTTTATTAATCAAATCTTCTTTCACAAGCCTAAGATTTCTTATAATTTTCTATCTTTCATATCTTATCGTTCTAAATAATTTCGGCAACCAAATCTTTGTTGTATATAAACTGCTTTTGTTTCTCATGATTTTTTATTATTCAAATCTTCTTTCACAAGTCTAAGATTTCTTATTATGTTCTATCTTTCATATCTTATCGTTCTAAATAATTTCGGCAACCAAATCTTTGTTGTATATAAACTGCTTTTGTTTCTCATGATTTTTTATTAATCAAATCTTCTTTCACAAGCCTAAGATTTCTTATAATTTTCTATCTTTCATATCTTATCGTTCTAAATAATTTCGGCAACCAAATCTTTGTTGTATATAAACAGCTTTTGTTTCTCATGATTTTTTATTAATCAAATCTTCTTTCACAAACCTAAGATTTCTTATAATTTTTTATCTTTCATATCTTATCGTTCTAAATAATTTCGGCAAACAAATCTTTGTTCCAAATAAACTGCATTTGTTTCTCGTGATTTTTTATTAATCAAATCTTCTTTCACAAGCCTAAGATTTCTTATAATTTTCTATCTTTCATATCTTATCGTTCTAAATAATTTCGGAAACCAAATCTTTGTTCTATATAAACTGCTTTTGTTTCTCATGATTTTTTATCAATCAAATCTTCTTTCACAAGCCTAAGATTTCTTATAATTTTCTATCTTTCATATCTTGTCGTTCTAAATAATTTCGGAAACCAAATCTTTGTTCTATATAAACTGCTTTTGTTTCTCATGATTTTTTATCAATCAAATCTTCTTTCACAAGCCTGAGATTTCTTATAATTTTCTATCTTTCATATCTTATCGTTCTAAATAATTTCGGCAACCAAATCTTTGTTCTATATAAACTGCTTTTGTTTCTCATGATTTTTTATTAATCAAATCTTCTTTCACAAGCCTAAGATTTCTTATAATTTTCTATCTTTCATATCTTATCGTTCTAAATAATTTCGGCAACCAAATCTTTGTTGTATATAAACAGCTTTTGTTTCTCATGATTTTTTATTAATCAAATCTTCTTTCACAAACCTAAGATTTCTTATAATTTTTTATCTTTCATATCTTATCGTTCTAAATAATTTCGGCAAACAAATCTTTGTTCCAAATAAACTGCATTTGTTTCTCGTGATTTTTTATTAATCAAATCTTCTTTCACAAGCCTAAGATTTCTTATAATTTTCTATCTTTCATATCTTATCGTTCTAAATAATTTCGGAAACCAAATCTTTGTTCTATATAAACTGCTTTTGTTTCTCATGATTTTTTATCAATCAAATCTTCTTTCACAAGCCTAAGATTTCTTATAATTTTCTATCTTTCATATCTTGTCGTTCTAAATAATTTCGGAAACCAAATCTTTGTTCTATATAAACTGCTTTTGTTTCTCATGATTTTTTATCAATCAAATCTTCTTTCACAAGCCTGAGATTTCTTATAATTTTCTATCTTTCATATCTTATCGTTCTAAATAATTTCGGCAACCAAATCTTTGTTCTATATAAACTGCTTTTGTTTCTCATGATTTTTTATCAATCAAATCTTCTTTCACAAGCCTAAGATTTCTTATAATTTTCTATCTTTCATATCTTGTCGTTCTAAATAATTTCGGAAACCAAATCTTTGTTCTATATAAACTGCTTTTGTTTCTCATGATTTTTTATCAATCAAATCTTCTTTCACAAGCCTGAGATTTCTTATAATTTTCTATCTTTCATATCTTATCGTTCTAAATAATTTCGGAAACCAAATCTTTGTTCCAAATAAACTGCATTTGTTTCTCGTGATTTTTTATTAATCAAATCTTCTTTCACAAGCCTAAGATTTCTTATAATTTTCTATCTTTCATATCTTATCGTTCTAAATAATTTCGGAAACCAAATCTTTGTTCTATATAAACTGCTTTTGTTTCTCATGATTTTTTATCAATCAAATCTTCTTTCACAAGCCTAAGATTTCTTATAATTTTCTATCTTTCATATCTTGTCGTTCTAAATAATTTCGGAAACCAAATCTTTGTTCTATATAAACTGCTTTTGTTTCTCATGATTTTTTATCAATCAAATCTTCTTTCACAAGCCTGAGATTTCTTATAATTTTCTATCTTTCATATCTTATCGTTCTAAATAATTTCGGAAACCAAATCTTTGTTCCAAATAAACTGCATTTGTTTCTCGTGATTTTTTATTAATCAAATCTTCTTTCACAAGCCTAAGATTTCTTATAATTTTCTATCTTTCATATCTTATCGTTCTAAATAATTTCGGAAACCAAATCTTTGTTCTATATAAACTGCTTTTGTTTCTCATGATTTTTTATCAATCAAATCTTCTTTCACAAGCCTAAGATTTCTTATAATTTTCTATCTTTCATATCTTGTCGTTCTAAATAATTTCGGAAACCAAATCTTTGTTCTATATAAACTGCTTTTGTTTCTCATGATTTTTTATCAATCAAATCTTCTTTCACAAGCCTGAGATTTCTTATAATTTTCTATCTTTCATATCTTATCGTTCTAAATAATTTCGGCAACCAAATCTTTGTTCTATATAAACTGCTTTTGTTTCTCATGATTTTTTATCAATCAAATCTTCTTTCACAAGCCTAAGATTTCTTATAATTTTCTATCTTTCATATCTTGTCGTTCTAAATAATTTCGGAAACCAAATCTTTGTTCTATATAAACTGCTTTTGTTTCTCATGATTTTTTATCAATCAAATCTTCTTTCACAAGCCTGAGATTTCTTATAATTTTCTATCTTTCATATCTTATCGTTCTAAATAATTTCGGAAACCAAATCTTTGTTCCAAATAAACTGCATTTGTTTCTCGTGATTTTTTATTAATCAAATCTTCTTTCACAAGCCTAAGATTTCTTATAATTTTCTATCTTTCATATCTTATCGTTCTAAATAATTTCGGAAACCAAATCTTTGTTCTATATAAACTGCTTTTGTTTCTCATGATTTTTTATCAATCAAATCTTCTTTCACAAGCCTAAGATTTCTTATAATTTTCTATCTTTCATATCTTGTCGTTCTAAATAATTTCGGAAACCAAATCTTTGTTCTATATAAACTGCTTTTGTTTCTCATGATTTTTTATCAATCAAATCTTCTTTCACAAGCCTGAGATTTCTTATAATTTTCTATCTTTCATATCTTATCGTTCTAAATAATTTCGGCAACCAAATCTTTGTTCTATATAAACTGCTTTTGTTTCTCATGATTTTTTATCAATCAAATCTTCTTTCACAAGCCTAAGATTTCTTATAATTTTCTATCTTTCATATCTTGTCGTTCTAAATAATTTCGGAAACCAAATCTTTGTTCTATATAAACTGCTTTTGTTTCTCATGATTTTTTATCAATCAAATCTTCTTTCACAAGCCTGAGATTTCTTATAATTTTCTATCTTTCATATCTTATCGTTCTAAATAATTTCGGAAACCAAATCTTTGTTCTATATAAACTGCTTTTGTTTCTCATGATTTTTTATCAATCAAATCTTCTTTCACAAGCCTGAGATTTCTTATAATTTTCTATCTTTCATATCTTATCGTTCTAAATAATTTCGGAAACCAAATCTTTGTTCTATATAAACTGCTTTTGTTTCTCATGATTTTTTATCAATCAAATCTTCTTTCACAAGCCTGAGATTTCTTATAATTTTCTATCTTTCATATCTTATCGTTCTAAATAATTTCGGAAACCAAATCTTTGTTCTATATAAACTGCTTTTGTTTCTCAAGATTTTTTATTAATCAAATCTTCTTTCACAAGCCTGAGATTTCTTATAATTTTCTATCTTTCATATCTTATCGTTCTAAATAATTTCGGCAACCAAATCTTTGTTCTATATAAACTGCTTTTGTTTCTCATGATTTTTTATTAATCAAATCTTCTTTCACAAGCCTGAGATTTCTTATAATTTTCTATCTTTCATATCTTATCGTTCTAAATAATTTCGGAAACCAAATCTTTGTTCTATATAAACTGCTTTTGTTTCTCATGATTTTTTATCAATCAAATCTTCTTTCACAAGCCTAAGATTTCTTATAATTTTCTATCTTTCATATCTTGTCGTTCTAAATAATTTCGGCAACCAAATCTTTGTTCTATATAAACTGCTTTTGTTTCTCATGATTTTTTATTAATCAAATCTTCTTTCACAAGCCTGAGATTTCTTATAATTTTCTATCTTTCATATCTTATCGTTCTAAATAATTTCGGAAACCAAATCTTTGTTCTATATAAACTGCTTTTGTTTCTCATGATTTTTTATTAATCAAATCTTCTTTCACAAGCCTGAGATTTCTTATAATTTTCTATCTTTCATATCTTATCGTTCTAAATAATTTCGGCAACCAAATCTTTGTTCTATATAAACTGCTTTTGTTTCTCATGATTTTTTTATTAATCAAATCTTCTTTCACAAGCCTAAGATTTCTTATAATTTTCTATCTTTCATATCTTATCGTTCTAAATAATTTCGGAAACCAAATCTTTGTTCTATATAAACTGCTTTTGTTTCTCATGATTTTTTATTAATCAAATCTTCTTTCACAAGCCAGAGATTTCTTATAATTTTCTATCTTTCTTATCTTGTCGTTCTAAATAATTTCGGCAACCAAATCTTTGTTGTATATAAACTGCTTTTGTTTCTCATGATTTTTTATTAATCAAATCTTCTTTCACAAGCCTAAGATTTCTTATAACTTTCTATCTTTCATATCTTATCGTTCTAAATAATTTCGGCAACCAAATCTTTGTTGTATATAAACTGCTTTTGTTTCTCATGATTTTTTATTAATCAAATCTTCTTTCACAAGCCTGAGATTTCTTATAATTTTCTATCTTTCATATCTTATCGTTCTAAATAATTTCGGAAACCAAATCTTTGTTCTATATAAACTGCTTTTGTTTCTCATGATTTTTTATTAATCAAATCTTCTTTCACAAGTCTAAGATTTCTTATTATGTTCTATCTTTCATATCTTATCGTTCTAAATAATTTCGGCAACCAAATCTTTGTTGTATATAAACTGCTTTTGTTTCTCATGATTTTTTATTAATCAAATCTTCTTTCACAAGCCTAAGATTTCTTATAATTTTCTATCTTTCATATCTTATCGTTCTAAATAATTTCGGCAACCAAATCTTTGTTGTATATAAACAGCTTTTGTTTCTCATGATTTTTTATTAATCAAATCTTCTTTCACAAACCTAAGATTTCTTATAATTTTTTATCTTTCATATCTTATCGTTCTAAATAATTTCGGCAAACAAATCTTTGTTCCAAATAAACTGCATTTGTTTCTCGTGATTTTTTATTAATCAAATCTTCTTTCACAAGCCTAAGATTTCTTATAATTTTCTATCTTTCATATCTTATCGTTCTAAATAATTTCGGCAACCAAATCTTTGTTGTATATAAACTGCTTTTGTTTCTCATGATTTTTTATTAATCAAATCTTCTTTCACAAGTCTAAGATTTCTTATTATGTTCTATCTTTCATATCTTATCGTTCTAAATAATTTCGGCAACCAAATCTTTGTTGTATATAAACTGCTTTTGTTTCTCATGATTTTTTATTAATCAAATCTTCTTTCACAAGCCTAAGATTTCTTATAATTTTCTATCTTTCATATCTTATCGTTCTAAATAATTTCGGCAACCAAATCTTTGTTGTATATAAACTGCTTTTGTTTCTCATGATTTTTTATTAATCAAATCTTCTTTCACAAGCCTAAGATTTCTTATAATTTTCTATCTTTCATATCTTATCGTTCTAAATAATTTCGGCAACCAAATCTTTGTTCTATATAAACTGCTTTTGTTTCTCATGATTTTTTATTAATCAAACCTTCTTTCACAAGCCTAAGATTTCTTATAATTTTTTATCTTTCATATCTTATTGTTCTAAATAATTTTGGCAACTAAATCTTTGTTCTATATAAACTGCTTTTGTTTCTCATGATTTTTTATTGATCAAATCTTCTTTCACGAGCCTAAGATTTCTTATAATTTTCTATCTTTCATATCTTATCGTTCTAAATAATTTCGGCAACTAAATCTTTGTTCTATATAAACTGCTTTTGTTTCTCATGATTTTTTATTAATCAAACCTTCTTTCACAAGCCTAAGATTTCTTATAATTTTTTATCTTTCATATCTTATTGTTCTAAATAATTTTGGCAACTAAATCTTTGTTCTATATAAACTGCTTTTGTTTCTCATGATTTTTTATTGATCAAATCTTCTTTCACGAGCCTAAGATTTCTTATAATTTTCTATCTTTCATATCTTGTTCTAAATAATTTCGGCAACCAAATCTTTGTTCTATATAAACTGATTTTGTTTGTCATGATTTTTTATTAATCAAATTTTCTTTCACAAGCCTAAGATTTCTTATAATTTTCTATCTTTCTTATCTTGTCGTTCTAAATAATTTCGGCAACCAAATATTTGTTCTATATAAACTGCTTTTGTTTCTCATGATTTTTTATTAATCAAATCTTCTTTCACAAGCCTAAGATTTCTTATAATTTTCTATCTTTCATATCTTATCGTTCTAAATAATTTCGGCAACCAAATCTTTGTTGTATATAAACTGCTTTTGTTTCTCATGATTTTTTATTAATCAAATCTTCTTTCACAAGCCTAAGATTTCTTATAATTTTCTATCTTTCATATCTTATCGTTCTAAATAATTTCGGCAACTAAATCTTTGTTCTATATAAACTGCTTTTGTTTCTCATGATTTTTTATTAATCAAACCTTCTTTCACAAGCCTAAGATTTCTTATAATTTTTTATCTTTCATATCTTATTGTTCTAAATAATTTTGGCAACTAAATCTTTGTTCTATATAAACTGCTTTTGTTTCTCATGATTTTTTATTGATCAAATCTTCTTTCACGAGCCTAAGATTTCTTATAATTTTCTATCTTTCATATCTTGTTCTAAATAATTTCGGCAACCAAATCTTTGTTCTATATAAACTGATTTTGTTTGTCATGATTTTTTATTAATCAAATCTTCTTTCACAAGCCTGAGATTTCTTATAATTTTCTATCTTTCATATCTTGTTCTAAATAATTTCGGCAACCAAATCTTTGTTCTATATAAACTGATTTTGTTTGTCATGATTTTTTATCAATCAAATTTTCTCTCACAAGCCTAAGATTTCTTATAATTTTCTATCTTTCTTATCTTGTCGTTCTAAATAATTTCGGCAACCAAATCTTTGTTGTATATAAACTGCTTTTGTTTCTCTTGATTTTTTATTAATCAAATCTTCTTTCACAAGCCTAAGATTTCTTATAATTTTCTATCTTTCATATCTTATCGTTCTAAATAATTTCGGCGACTAAATCTTTGTTCTATATAAACTGCTTTTGTTTCTCATGATTTTTTATTAATCAAACCTTCTTTCACAAGCCTAAGATTTCTTATAATTTTTTATCTTTCATATCTTATTGTTCTAAATAATTTTGGCAACTAAATCTTTGTTCTATATAAACTGCTTTTGTTTCTCATGATTTTTTATTAATCAAATCTTCTTTCACAAGCCTGAGATTTCTTATAATTTTCTATCTTTCATATCTTATCGTTCTAAATAATTTCGGAAACCAAATCTTTGTTCTATATAAACTGCTTTTGTTTCTCATGATTTTTTATTAATCAAATCTTCTTTCACAAGCCTGAGATTTCTTATAATTTTCTATCTTTCATATCTTATCGTTCTAAATAATTTCGGCAACCAAATCTTTGTTCTATATAAACTGCTTTTGTTTCTCATGATTTTTTTATTAATCAAATCTTCTTTCACAAGCCTAAGATTTCTTATAATTTTCTATCTTTCATATCTTATCGTTCTAAATAATTTCGGAAACCAAATCTTTGTTCTATATAAACTGCTTTTGTTTCTCATGATTTTTTATTAATCAAATCTTCTTTCACAAGCCTGAGATTTCTTATAATTTTCTATCTTTCATATCTTATCGTTCTAAATAATTTCGGCAACCAAATCTTTGTTCTATATAAACTGCTTTTGTTTCTCATGATTTTTTTATTAATCAAATCTTCTTTCACAAGCCTAAGATTTCTTATAATTTTCTATCTTTCATATCTTATCGTTCTAAATAATTTCGGAAACCAAATCTTTGTTCTATATAAACTGCTTTTGTTTCTCATGATTTTTTATTAATCAAATCTTCTTTCACAAGCCTGAGATTTCTTATAATTTTCTATCTTTCATATCTTATCGTTCTAAATAATTTCGGAAACCAAATCTTTGTTCTATATAAACTGCTTTTGTTTCTCATGATTTTTTATTAATCAAATCTTCTTTCACAAGCCTGAGATTTCTTATAATTTTCTATCTTTCTTATCTTGTCGTTCTAAATAATTTCGGCAACCAAATCTTTGTTGTATATAAACTGCTTTTGTTTCTCATGATTTTTTATTAATCAAATCTTCTTTCACAAGCCTAAGATTTCTTATAACTTTCTATCTTTCATATCTTATCGTTCTAAATAATTTCGGCAACCAAATCTTTGTTGTATATAAACTGCTTTTGTTTCTCATGATTTTTTATTAATCAAATCTTCTTTCACAAGCCTGAGATTTCTTATAATTTTCTATCTTTCATATCTTATCGTTCTAAATAATTTCGGAAACCAAATCTTTGTTCTATATAAACTGCTTTTGTTTCTCATGATTTTTTATTAATCAACTCTTCTTTCACAAGTCTAAGATTTCTTATTATGTTCTATCTTTCATATCTTATCGTTCTAAATAATTTCGGCAACCAAATCTTTGTTGTATATAAACTGCTTTTGTTTCTCATGATTTTTTATTAATCAAATCTTCTTTCACAAGCCTAAGATTTCTTATAATTTTCTATCTTTCATATCTTATCGTTCTAAATAATTTCGGCAACCAAATCTTTGTTGTATATAAACTGCTTTTGTTTCTCATGATTTTTTGTTAATCAAATCTTCTTTCACAAGCCTAAGATTTCTTATAATTTTCTATCTTTCATATCTTATCGTTCTAAATAATTTCGGCAAACAAATCTTTGTTCTATATAAACTGCATTTGTTTCTCGTGATTTTTTATTAATCAAATCTTCTTTCACAAGCCTAAGATTTCTTATAATTTTCTATCTTTCATATCTTATCGTTCTAAATAATTTCGGCAACCAAATCTTTGTTGTATATAAACTGCTTTTGTTTCTCATGATTTTTTATTAATCAAATCTTCTTTCACAAGTCTAAGATTTCTTATTATGTTCTATCTTTCATATCTTATCGTTCTAAATAATTTCGGCAACCAAATCTTTGTTGTATATAAACTGCTTTTGTTTCTCATGATTTTTTATTAATCAAATCTTCTTTCACAAGCCTAAGATTTCTTATAATTTTCTATCTTTCATATCTTATCGTTCTAAATAATTTCGGCAACTAAATCTTTGTTCTATATAAACTGCTTTTGTTTCTCATGATTTTTTATTAATCAAACCTTCTTTCACAAGCCTAAGATTTCTTATAATTTTTTATCTTTCATATCTTATCGTTCTAAATAATTTCGGCGACTAAATCTTTGTTCTATATAAACTGCTTTTGTTTCTCATGATTTTTTATTAATCAAACCTTCTTTCACAAGCCTAAGATTTCTTGTAATTTTTTATCTTTCATATCTTATTGTTCTAAATAATTTTGGCAACTAAATCTTTGTTCTATATAAACTGCTTTTGTTTCTCATGATTTTTTATTGATCAAATCTTCTTTCACGAGCCTAAGATTTCTTATAATTTTCTATCTTTCATATCTTGTTCTAAATAATTTCGGCAACCAAATCTTTGTTCTATATAAACTGATTTTGTTTGTCATGATTTTTTATTAATCAAATTTTCTCTCACAAGCCTAAGATTCCTTATAATTTTCTATCTTTCTTATCTTGTCGTTCTAAATAATTTCGGCAACCAAATCTTTGTTGTATATAAACTGCTTTTGTTTCTCTTGATTTTTTATTAATCAAATCTTCTTTCACAAGCCTAAGATTTCTTATAATTTTCTATCTTTCTTATATTGTCGTTCTAAATAATTTCGGCAACCAAATCTTTGTTCTATATAAACTGCTTTTGTTTCTCATGATTTTTTATTAATCAAATCTTCTTTCACAAGCCTAAGATTTCTTATAATTTTCTATCTTTCATATCTTATCGTTCTAAATAATTTCGGCAACCAAATCTTTGTTCTATATAAACTGCATTTGTTTCTCATGATTTTTTATTAATCAAATCTTCTTTCACAAGCCTAAGATTTCTTATAATTTTCTATCTTTCATATCTTATCGTTCTAAATAATTTCGGCAACTAAATCTTTGTTCTATATAAACTGCTTTTGTTTCTCATGATTTTTTATTAATCAAACCTTCTTTCACAAGCCTAAGATTTCTTATAATTTTTTATCTTTCATATCTTATTGTTCTAAATAATTTTGGCAACTAAATCTTTGTTCTATATAAACTGCTTTTGTTTCTCATGATTTTTTATTGATCAAATCTTCTTTCACGAGCCTAAGATTTCTTATAATTTTCTATCTTTCATATCTTGTTCTAAATAATTTCGGCAACCAAATCTTTGTTCTATATAAACTGATTTTGTTTGTCATGATTTTTTATTAATCAAATTTTCTCTCACAAGCCTAAGATTTCTTATAATTTTCTATCTTTCTTATCTTGTCGTTCTAAATAATTTCGGCAACCAAATCTTTGTTGTATATAAACTGCTTTTGTTTCTCTTGATTTTTTATTAATCAAATCTTCTTTCACAAGCCTAAGATTTCTTATAATTTTCTATCTTTCTTATCTTGTCGTTCTAAATAATTTCGGCAACCAAATCTTTGTTCTATATAAACTGCTTTTGTTTCTCATGATTTTTTATTAATCAAATCTTCTTTCACAAGCCTAAGATTTCTTATAATTTTCTATCTTTCATATCTTATCGTTCTAAATAATTTCGGCAACCAAATCTTTGTTCTATATAAACTGCATTTGTTTCTCATGATTTTTTATTAATCAAATCTTCTTTCACAAGCCTAAGATTTCTTATAATTTTCTATCTTTCATATCTTATCGTTCTAAATAATTTCGGCAACTAAATCTTTGTTCCATATAAACTGCTTTTGTTTCTCATGATTTTTTATTAATCAAACCTTCTTTCACAAGCCTAAGATTTCTTATAATTTTTTATCTTTCATATCTTATTGTTCTAAATAATTTTGGCAACTAAATCTTTGTTCTATATAAACTGCTTTTGTTTCTCATGATTTTTTATTGATCAAATCTTCTTTCACGAGCCTAAGATTTCTTATAATTTTCTATCTTTCATATCTTGTTCTAAATAATTTCGGCAACCAAATCTTTGTTCTATATAAACTGATTTTGTTTCTCATGATTTTTTAATAATCAAATTTTCTCTCACAAGCCTAAGATTTCTTATAATTTTCTATCTTTCTTATCTTGTCGTTCTAAATAATTTCGGCAACCAAATCTTTGTTCTATATAAACTGATTTTGTTACTCATGATTTTTTATTAATCAAATTTTCTCTCACAAGCCTAAGATTTCTTATAATTTTCTATCTTTCTTATCTTGTCGTTCTAAATAATTTCGGCAACCAAATCTTTGTTCTATATAAACTGCTTTTGTTTCTCATGATTTTTTATTAATCAAATTTTCTCTCACAAGCCTAAGATTTCTTATAATTTTCTATCTTTCATATCTTGTTCTAAATAATTTCGGCAACCAAATCTTTGTTCTATATAAACTGATTTTGTTTCTCGTGATTTTTTATTAATCAAATTTTGTTTCACAAGCCTAAGATTTCTTATAATTTTCTATCTTTCTTATCTTGTCGTTCTAAATAATTTCGGCAACCAAATCTTTGTTCTATATAAACTGCTTTTGTTTCTCGTGATTTTTTATTAATCAAATTTTCTTTCACAAGCCTAAGATTTCTTATAATTTTCTATCTTTCATATCTTGTCGTTCTAAATAATTTCGGCAACCAAATCTTTGTTCTATATAAACTGCTTTTGTTTCTCATGATTTTTTATTAATCAAATTTTCTTTCACAAGCCTAAAATTTCTTATAATTTTCTATCTTTCTTATCTTGTCGTTCTAAATAATTTCGGCAACCAAATCTTTGTTCTATATAAACTGCTTTTGTTTCTCGTGATTTTTTATTAATCAAATTTTCTTTCACAAGCCTAAGATTTCTTATAATTTTCTATCTTTCTTATCTTGTCGTTCTAAATAATTTCGGCAACCAAATCTTTGTTCTATATAAACTGATTTTGTTTCTCATGATTTTTTATTAATCAAATTTTCTCTCACAAGCCTAAGATTTCTTATAATTTTCTATCTTTCTTATCTTGTCGTTCTAAATAATTTCGGCAACCAAATCTTTGTTCTATATAAACTGATTTTGTTTCTCATGATTTTTTATTAATCAAATTTTCTCTCACAAGCCTAAGATTTCTTATAATTTTCTATCTTTCTTATCTTGTCGTTCTAAATAATTTCGGCAACCAAATCTTTGTTCTATATAAACTGCTTTTGTTTCTCATGATTTTTTATTAATCAAATTTTCTCTCACAAGCCTAAGATTTCTTATAATTTTCTATCTTTCATATCTTGTTCTAAATAATTTCGGCAACCAAATCTTTGTTCTATATAAACTGATTTTGTTTCTCGTGATTTTTTATTAATCAAATTTTGTTTCACAAGCCTAAGATTTCTTATAATTTTCTATCTTTCTTATCTTGTCGTTCTAAATAATTTCGGCAACCAAATCTTTGTTCTATATAAACTGCTTTTGTTTCTCGTGATTTTTTATTAATCAAATTTTCTTTCACAAGCCTAAGATTTCTTATAATTTTCTATCTTTCATATCTTGTCGTTCTAAATAATTTCGGCAACCAAATCTTTGTTCTATATAAACTGATTTTGTTTGTCATGATTTTTTATTAATCAAATTTTCTTTCACAAGCCTAAGATTTCTTATAATTTTCTATCTTTCATATCTTGTCGTTCTAAATAATTTCGGCAACCAAATCTTTGTTCTATATAAACTGCTTTTGTTTCTCATGATTTTTTATTAATCAAATTTTCTTTCACAAGCCTAAGATTTCTTATAATTTTCTATCTTTCATATCTTGTCGTTCTAAATAATTTCGGCAACCAAATCTTTGTTCTATATAAACTGCTTTTGTTTCTCGTGATTTTTTATTAATCAAATTTTCTTTCACAAGCCTAAGATTTCTTATAATTTTCTATCTTTCATATCTTGTCGTTCTAAATAATTTCGGCAACCAAATCTTTGTTCTATATAAACTGATTTTGTTTGTCATGATTTTTTATTAATCAAATTTTCTTTCACAAGCCTAAGATTTCTTATAATTTTCTATCTTTCATATCTTGTCGTTCTAAATAATTTCGGCAACCAAATCTTTGTTCTATATAAACTGCTTTTGTTTCTCATGATTTTTTATTAATCAAATTTTCTTTCACAAGCCTAAAATTTCTTATAATTTTCTATCTTTCTTATCTTGTCGTTCTAAATAATTTCGGCAACCAAATCTTTGTTGTATATAAACTGCTTTTGTTTCTCGTGATTTTTTATTAATCAAATTTTCTTTCACAAGCCTAAGATTTCTTATAATTTTCTATCTTTCTTATCTTGTCGTTCTAAATAATTTCGGCAACCAAATCTTTGTTCTATATAAACTGCTTTTGTTTCTCATGATTTTTTATTAATCAAACCTTCTTTCACAAGCCTAAGATTTCTTATAATTTTCTATCTTTCATATCTTGTCGTTCTAAATAATTTCGGCAACCAAATCTTTGTTCTATATAAACTGCTTTTGTTTCTCATGATTTTTTATTAATCAAATTTTCTTTCACAAGCCTAAGATTTCTTATAATTTTCTATCTTTCTTATCTTGTCGTTCTAAATAATTTCGGCAACCAAATCTTTGTTGTATATAAACTGCTTTTGTTTCTCGTGATTTTTTATTAATCAAATTTTCTTTCACAAGCCTAAGATTTCTTATAATTTTCTATCTTTCTTATCTTGTCGTTCTAAATAATTTCGGCAACCAAATCTTTGTTCTATATAAACTGCTTTTGTTTCTCATGATTTTTTATTAATCAAATTTTCTTTCACAAGCCTAAGATTTCTTATAATTTTCTATCTTTCTTATCTTGTCGTTCTAAATAATTTCGGCAACCAAATCTTTGTTCTATATAAACTGCTTTTGTTTCTCATGATTTTTTATTAATCAAATTTTCTTTCACAAGCCTAAGATTTCTTATAATTTTCTATCTTTCTTATCTTGTCGTTCTAAATAATTTCGGCAACCAAATCTTTGTTGTATATAAACTGCTTTTGTTTCTCGTGATTTTTTATTAATCAAATTTTCTTTCACAAGCCTAAGATTTCTTATAATTTTCTATCTTTCTTATCTTGTCGTTCTAAATAATTTCGGCAACCAAATCTTTGTTCTATATAAACTGCTTTTGTTTCTCATGATTTTTTATTAATCAAATTTTCTTTCACAAGCCTAAGATTTCTTATAATTTTCTATCTTTCATATCTTGTCGTTCTAAATAATTTCGGCAACCAAATCTTTGTTCTATATAAACTGCTTTTGTTTCTCGTGATTTTTTATTAATCAAATTTTCTTTCACAAGCCTAAGATTTCTTATAATTTTCTATCTTTCTTATCTTGTCGTTCTAAATAATTTCGGCAACCAAATCTTTGTTCTATATAAACTGCTTTTGTTTCTCATGATTTTTTATTAATCAAATTTTCTTTCACAAGCCTAAAATTTCTTATAATTTTCTATCTTTCTTATCTTGTCGTTCTAAATAATTTCGGCAACCAAATCTTTGTTGTATATAAACTGCTTTTGTTTCTCGTGATTTTTTATTAATCAAATTTTCTTTCACAAGCCTAAGATTTCTTATAATTTTCTATCTTTCTTATCTTGTCGTTCTAAATAATTTCGGCAACCAAATCTTTGTTGTATATAAACTGCTTTTGTTTCTCATGATTTTTTATTAATCAAATCTTCTTTCACAAGTCTAAGATTTCTTATTATGTTCTATAGTTCATATCTTATCGTTCTAAATAATTTCGGCATTCATATCTTGGTTCTAAATAAACTGCCTTAGTTTCTCATAATTTTTTATTGATTAAATCTTCTTTCACAAGCCTAAGGTATATACGTTTAACTTTGGACTATTTTCTTATTGGGGTGTTATTAATCGGAAAATGAGAGAAAAATGTAATAATGTATTTTTATTTCGGAAAAAATTTAATTTAATAACGATTACAAACAATTATTCGGATAGTAGTTTGTTTTTGTCAAGTATGAAACTGCCCCATAATAACCCTGTCAATATAAAATGAATAAACACTAAACTGTTTCCGAATACGTGTCCTCTGCCTTTTCTTGGTTACTAATATGGCTAGTATTTTTTATCTAATAACAAATGTGCCAGTTCACGACAGAATACCAAGAGCTGTGTGCACACTCCATCGACAAAACAGTCGAATCGATGAGGAATCCGTGATTCTTTGCACGACATCCACACAACAAAACAGTTTAGTCAATGAAGTTCTAATCGTGTGCCTTTACTCACTGATCATTAAAATCTGGAGCGTTCTTCCGATCAACCTACAATCTTCAAATAGGGCAATGGTTGTCAGTAATGGGAAATATTATAGTATAAGTAAAGGGAAAAATCCAAAAATCATCGATTTCTAATTCTATGTGGAATTATATATATTTTATAATTGTTTGTTTTACGCATTTGAAATATATAGTAGACAATATATTGCAAAAAAATTATATTTGCAAATAAAGGCAGTCCTCGAGTTAAGTTGTTTCAACTTAAATCGTCTCGAGTTACGTTAAATAATATTTTGACAACATTCCTCAAAATAGCGACAATTATTTCGATTAGTATCTTCAAGTTTCTTTTGGTTCGAGTATCGAATCTATACGTGCGGGGGATTACCAGAGACAAAGAGAGCGCGCACCATATCAATGTAGTATGCGACACACGATCATATTTAATTTACGTTTTAAAAATATAGTTTTTTTTATTAATTATTAATTAATTATTAACTTTTTTTAAATTTGTTTAAAATTGTTGAAACCACCTTAATGAATCAGTAATAGCGAAAGCAGAAAAAAGTGAGAAAAATAATAAAAATGAAGGTTAAATAAAGGTTATTGACCGAGTTATAAAAGTTTAAGACTCAAAGATCGCCGTTTATCCATTTCATTAATTGGACGTGAACTTAATTTATCACGTACAACAGTACAGACAATATTAAAAGATAACAATAAACTTCTTACAGTTTTACATTCCGTGTCATACCTATCATAGCACTATCATACCTAGAAGAAACGCTTTAATTTCTAATATGGAAAATGTTAACAATAAACTGTTTTAATATTAACAACAAAATCAGTGATGCCTGCAAGTGTTATCGAGATATTTACGATAAAAAGAAAAAAGAAGCAAAAAAAACTAGAATTAATGCGTTCTTCAAGCCAAAGGTGTAATTTATTGCGTTTCTTACTCGTGTTTACGAATATTTTTTTAATCATGATAAAATTATTTAATCAAAAGCAATAATCTGGCATTATGTACTAAAAATAACTAATATTTTAATAAATATATATTACACGTACTTACTTCCTATAATATAGCATTTTTCTTTGATATTAAACATGGATTTATTTTTGATAAAGGCCCTTATAGAACCTAACTCCTTAATATTATATGGAAATATATGAAGAAATATGTTTCGACTTACGTCGATCCGATTTACGTTGCATATTTCAAGAACCTAACACACCGTAAGTACGAGGACTACCTGTAGGTAAATTGGAAATACTTAAATGTTTATATGTGTCCGGAAATTTCGTGGTGCATGTTCTATGGTGCTTGACAATTTTTTTAGTACTGTTTCAGTGGGTTAAAAGTAAAATTTATTTTTCAAATCTTAAATCTCCAAAATTAAGTATTTCATTTCATAGATATACATCTAATTGATGGAATATATCTACAAAGATATCCTGTTTACCTTTTAAATGTGCAGAAATGTATAAAAATAAATAATTGGTGTATTTCGAACGAAATTAACCGCCAATCGATAAGACGCCTTGTTTACACTTTTCTTTCATAACAAAGCGTCCAAAACCGCTTATCTCACCACAAGCTGATTGTGTTTTCCGCGAATCGATTTCACAACGAATAAATTTCCTTATTAGCGCAATTACAAGCAAATATGAATACATAATACTGAATTCGGAAAAGATTACACTAACCATATAAACCGTAGTCTACCTAAAAATAAGGTTAACCTAAATGCGCCTGAGTCACCCATTGTTGAGGATAACAAGTAACAATGTTATCAAGCAGGAAATTAGAATTAAATACATTTTTATTGACGTAAATAGGTTGTGTCAAATTATCAAATTTAAAATATTTATAACCGTGAATTTTTATAAATTTAGATGGATTTCTTGAAAATATATTTTTTTCTTTATGATGAATTTTCTAGGAATTATTTGAACCTATCAACTTCAATGTTGAGCTAACACCCTAAAAGTTGTGCAACAGTTTTTCACAATTAAAAATAAGTCGGAAAAATTAGCAAAAATTGCAAGTTTATCGAAAATCCCAACCTAGATCTACAATACTTTTTATATAACCTTTGCTTTACTGCTTTTCCTTTGAAACACCAGGAAATCCTTTCAGCACAAATTAGTTGCACACAACTCATTATGTTTCTTCTGCCCTGTGTTCAAGAATTTGAAACTGCACTTATTTTACTAACATATGAACTAACTATATTTACACTACTCTTTTACAGACATTAAAAAGTTACTTTATTACCTTAGTTATTGTCGAGTTGAAGAAAAATCTATTACCCAAATCTTTAATGCAGTTAGGAGTCAGAACACATCCCACATCGTCCAAATAAATATTCGACATAATATCTAGTCGCGAATTAGATTTAATTAAATAAATAATCATTATAATAATATAACGTTTTTCTGTAAAGTGCAGATTTTACCAAAATTCCAAAGTGGGCATAATGCAGTGCTTAAACAAAGGAAAGCAGCGTGGAATATAGTGGGTATTGTCAGAAATCTTAAGATAACTGGACTATGCTGGTGAACTTTGTTTGTTGAGTCAAAACATTGAGGATATGTAGCCAAATTAATAGATTTGTGGAGGGTAGCATCGCACACTGAGCTTAAAACCAACATGTGGAATATCTAAGAAATTATATTTGTTGTGTAGAACACAACACCATCGCAGTTAAGAAGAGAACAAGTGGGCTCCGTATATTGGGCAACATTATCGTATGTCGGGAGTGTCATATCAGTCACAGGAGGAGCTGATGAAGACATTGCTTCACGGAGTATCAGTATTAATGTGACCTTCTTTCACCTCTGTCCCGTATGACAGTCGTGGAAATTGACAAGGAAAGTTCAACTCAAAATCCAATGTCAAAAAGTACTGTTATATGAGTGCAAGACACGAAAAGCAACAAAATATCTCACTCGACGACATTAAATCACTACCATAGGTATATTCACAGAGTATCTTGACCGAGAAGATATCTAAGGAAGATTTGATAGAACAATACAAAGAAGTTCCATCGAGCGCCAAGTAAAACAGCAAACAAGACGGGCTATAGTCTCAGAAGAGAATCTGTACATATATCCAAACAGTTTCTAAACTGAAATCCTAAAGGGAAAAGGAAACGTGATGGTCTGAAACAGATCTAGTTGCGAACCATGCTGGTCATCAGTAAGATTTGGAGAGACTCAATACGTAAAATACGATAGATGCCCTCGGTCCGATCAAGAAGAAATGATATCAAGCGAGAGAGGGAGAAATTCTGATCCATTTTACAAACCAAATTTCGTCAGGTTAGTTTTATATTTTTAAAATAATGAAATATAACCCGTTTCTCATACCACTTTAGCTTCCTGAAAAAAATGAAAGCTAAGACATTTCGACAGGTTTTCAGTTTACAATTTCATAATTATTTATTTACCTACACCAGACCTTGTTGGGTCTCCCACACAATTAATGTTATCCACCCGATTGTTTTATAGCGAGCTCATTATTTTGCGTATGCATTACATTTTAAAAACTAATCAGAAATTGAATTAATAAAAAATTTAAACAATTACTAAAACAGTATCGAGTTGTTTTATCAAAGTGTTAACTCTCGAGTTATACTCGTTTCTTGTCTTTAATTATAACCAAAGATAACAATAATTTGGTTTATGTTTTCATCTGTGTTTACTTATTGTCTGTGACTCGCGTTATATTAAGTATCTAATGTAATAATATTACGATATTCGGTCATTTTAATGTATATAGTTGCTCTTAAGACACAATAATATTACTTATTGGGTATTTGACTATTTTTTTAAATCATTCATCATAATTTCAAAGTACAAGCCGATGAAGAGTGAAAATTTTTTTTAATAATCTTAAAAATTGACCGAGTTATAAAAGTTTAAATTTAACCTTCAGAGAAGGACGGCAATACTGTGTTGTGAGGTCATTTTTAATATTGCACATTATATTCTACGAGAGGAAAAGAGACAGGGATATACCCAACTCTATCCGTATCTTCAAATTTAGAGGCCTACAACTGGCTTATTTTTCAATCATTTTTTTAATTTCTTTTAAATACTGTTTTTTAATTAACTTATATTTCACAATATCGTACGAAAAATATCAAAATTTAGAATGAGTCAACTACCATTATACGGTAGAAAGAACTTGGACGAAGTCAGGTTGTACTTACACAACAAAGCAAAGGTGCACGTATTACTCACCCACCTTCGTCATCCTTATTATCCATCCGTCATCGTCACATGATCCAGAAATCATCAAAAGACAACAATAAATCGAAGTACGATGGAACATTAGAAAATGATATTTAAATTAGAATTACCTTCGCTAGAATATAAAAAGGAATCAGCGCCAAGTAACTTCACTGCTTGATTAGCATTGGATTTGGCTAGACTTTTAGTTTGATATAAGTTTAGTTCCATTAGTTAATTTAGTTAAGTCCTAGATAAACGTTCAGCATTGTATAACTAGGAATTTAATAAATAAATGCTATACAAATAAATATATATATATATATATTTATTAATAGCTTTAGCTATTTTAAAAGTGTATTTGAGTTAATAAAGTTGTCTAAACGTAGTGATTAAATAAATATATTACGATATATAGAGCTTTTTGAAAACATAACCGCTCACAGGGCCGTCGTTATATACGACTGTCCTTTTTGAGTACATAGTTAGAACAGTCGGAAGTGATACATTTCTCGCCTCTCAAAGTATGTACGTGTATAACGCAATTCGGGATTTGACTACTTTTTTTTATTACTAAAATTAAAAGCGGTTAAAATAAATATATCGTACCTAAGACTTTTCATTACAAAGTTATAAGGACTTGAAAGCTGATAAACTACGATTCGCGCGAAAACGCCCCATACAAAATACAACTGGCTTATGACGTCATTGGCCCGTATTTAGCATTCATCATAAGGGAGTTTATTAAATATTATGATTATTATTAACTTTTATGAATAGTACATATGGCGGACTTATTGCTACATGAGCAATCTCTTCCAGTCAACCATAACAATTTGTATTGAAATTTAGTTGGTAGACTGTAAGAGATTTTACAATGAAAATTCTTAATAGCACATTAGACAAAAAAAAACACAAAAGTAAATTAAAAAAGAAAATAAAATATTGACATGATTTGGGATGGGAAAGACAGGAAAGGGTGAGGACACAAAGGAAAAGGTTTCAGGAGATGCAGGACTTTTTCACTCGATCTTTGAAAATATTTAGAGACGTGATTAAAATCTTAAATAAATATATTTAGTATCTCTATTAAATATTGCGTTTAAGTTATATATTGCATATTATAATTTTCTCATTTTTTGTGTGGAAACCAAGTTCATTAAACTAATTTGACTTTTTAATTTAATGAACAAAAAAATTACACTTTTTCCTATTTAGAATTTTCAATTAATAATTTATTAAATGTATTATTTTTTCAGCCCAAGGTTTTTTAAACCTACTCTACAGTTTTAAAATATTTTTAAAAAAGTATCGACGTCAGTCCAATAACCTATTAAGGCGACGATTGACGCGAGAGAATATCACGAGTATATTTTTATTATCAAGGGCATACCTATCTTTCTAAAATTATTAAATTCCGAACCTTGTCTTGGCATAAAGTCTATAAAAATTAATTACATCTTTGTGACCATCGCCTTTTTAAAATGGACCAATTCACAGGATATAGATATAGATCTCAGCATATAGACTGCATTCCGATTAAATTTGTGTGACGCAAACGGTGTCAATATCCGGCAAACGTTTTTACAAGGTGATTTACACTATTACAGAAAAATATTTAGCTTTTGATGTAAGCAGGTTAAAAGTGATATTATGTTTTTCATATGTTGGTATTATTGGTACAGGTAGAATAAAGGCAACTTGCAGATATTAATCAAAGGCTGAGGAAAACACGTATATGGGATTACGACTCGTAATGATGTCTCCTAATCAAAGAAATCCTCTGCAATACATTTTCTGAGTATTTTAAGAAAGTTTTTTTGGATTCTCGAACTGGATGACAAAGATTGAATCTTTATGTTAAGTAATTTCGTCTTATCTATTTCGAGTATGCGATGTATTTTTTCGTACTAGGCGACCCTGTTACGAGTATGTGAAAATAATAGGTACATATACCTGTTACAAAATACTAGACCGTACATGGCAGTGTACACATACTTGTGTATCGTATGACAAAGACTGAATCTTTATATTAAGTAATTTCATCTAATCTATTTCGAGTAGGGGTATGCGATGTAAGTATTTTTTCGTACTAGGCGACCCTGTTACGAGTATGTGAAAATAATGGGTACATATACCTGTTACAAAGTACTAGACCGTATATGGTAGTGTATACATACTTATTTATCAGGTATGCTATTGGGAATACACAACCTAAATACTTGCCACAAAATATTACTAATTTTTTCTTGCTTATTACGTAACGAATTTCTAACAATATCTGTCTATACAAAACGATATTACACAAGATATTGAGGACTTTCCTTAAACTTTGTGCAAGTATAGGACTGCTATAGAAAAAAATTCTAAATTTCAATAGCAATACTACATTAATTAATGGATGTAAATATCCATTAATTAGTTTTTTACTAGTTATAGATTTATAAATATTGTAGTTTTTTACTAGTTTAAATTAAACTAAATAATAAATTGCAAAAATTTATCCGAATGCTTACTGTTCCATTGTTAGAAAACCTTTTGTCGCGTGTCTTTAAAAACTAAGGAAGAACATATGCGCGCCAAATGTCTATACGCAATGGAGTTTAGACGGACTAGAGAATACCTAGTATGAAGCAAACACAAAGTACGAGTATATGGAATAGTAGCTTGTCAACGAGGAATATGAGCTTATTATATGGAAACCTTTCTATTGCATTCTTTTCTAAGAAGGGAATTATGCGATGAAAGGGACAGCCTGCGTATGTCCGTAATCGCTTTGTTTCTTTTGCTCTTATAGAAATTTATGTAGCAGATATCTGCCGAATGTCATATGCTAGTATGTCTGTTCCATGCAAACACTTCGACACATTCGACAATGTTCCAGCACATTTCAGAAATTTCTTCAAATTTCTAGTTTTCTAGAAAAAACTAGAACTTTCAGATTGAAAGTCACAATTCGAGGTACCTTAATTTCAACCCCCATATTTTCCACACCCTTATAGTTATCGACGTGCAACCACCGTAATGCACGATGGGAGGGTTGTGGCTACTACCATGCACAATAGCCATTTGCCTGCAGACTGGAATATAGGGATACAAACGACCAATTTTATATATAATATATATATATATATATATATATATATATATATATATATATATATATTGTCCCTAGTATTTTTTCTTATTTAATTCACATTCTTCACATAGATATATAAAGAACTCGCTAGTAAATTCGTCATCACAGGTTATAACTATGTAAAAGTAAAAAGTATTTTATATATTGGTAAGGTAAGGTAAGAAAAGAGAAAAAAGAATTGAAGACCGGCATATGATAGAACTTAAACCTTATCAAAACCTAGGAAAAAGAGGAAAAGAATTCAAAACTAGCATATGATTAGAATATAAAAGGTTAAAAGTATATTACAGTGTAATTAGTAAACTGTTCAAGGTTTTATTTTGTTATTCTGTAATTGTACCTCCCTCTACATCCCTATTACACTTGGTAGGGTGGATTAGATCAACGTTAATCTTTATTAAAGCAAATTCGGCCAAAATAGTTCTTTATGAATTACCACATAAAAGGTTAAAAGTATATTACAATGTCATTAGTAAACTGTTCATGGTTTTATTTTGTTATTCTGTAATTGTACCTCCCTCTACATCCCTATTACACTTGGTAGGGTGGATTAGACCAACGTTAATCTGTATTAAAGCAAATTCGGCCAAAATAGTTATTTATGAATTACCCCATAAAAAGTTTAAAGTATATTACAGTGTCATTAGTAAACTGTTCATGGTTTTATTTTGTTATTCTGTAATTGTCCCTCCCTCTACATCCCTATTACACTTGGTAGGGTGGATTAGACCAACGTTAATCTGTATTAAAGCAAATTCGGCCAAAATAGTTCTTTATGAATTACCACATAAAAAGTTTAAAGTATATTACAGTGTCATGAGTAAACTGTTCATGGTTTTATTTTGTTATTCTGTAATTGTCCCTCCCTCTACATCCCTATTACACTTGGTAGGGTGGATTAGACCAACGTTAATCTGTATTAAAGCAAATTCGGCCAAAATAGTTCTTTATGATTTGCCACATAAAAGGTTAAAAGTATATTACAGTGTCATTAGTAAACTGTTCATGGTTTTATTTTGTTATTCTGTAATTGTACCTCCCTCTACATCCCTATTACACTTGATAGGGTGGATTAGACCAACGTTAATCTGTATTAAAGCAAATTCGGCCAAAATAGTTCTTTATGAATTACCCCATAAAAAGTTAAAAGTATATTATTACAGTGTCATTAGTAAACTGTTCATGGTTTTATTTTGTTATTCTGTAATTGTACCTCCCTCTACATCCCTATTACACTTGGTAGGGTGGATTAGACCAACGTTAATCTGTATTAAAGCAAATTCGGCCAAAATAGTTCTTTATGAATTACCCCATAAAAAGTTTAAAGTATATTACAGTGTCATTAGTAAACTGTTCATGGTTTTATTTTGTTATTCTGTAATTGTCCCTCCCTCTACATCCCTATTACACTTGGTAGGGTGGATTAGACCAATGTTAATCTGTATTAAAGCAAATTCAGCCAAAATAGTTCTTTGTGATTTGCCACATAAAAGGTTAAAGTACATTACAATATCATTAGTAAACTGTTCATGGTTTTATTTTACTATTCTGTAATTTCTCTGCCTCTACAAAATCACTTGTACACAATTATAGACCTAGATACAAAGTTAACAATTAAAGACCTGTTCCATTATTATATGCATTCACTAAATTGTTTCCAGTAATCCAATACCATCCCATCAATACGCAAATTCAGAACCAGTCTGTTGGTGCAGTTTTTAATTAAAGATTAGTAGTTTTTTTATCATAACTAATTTCACTAATAGTTTTGGAATACAACTATATTATTCTGGTAAAACTTTTGGAGCGTAATTTGTTTTTTTTATTTCAGTACAGGTTTTCGCTAAAACTGAAAGGTCAAAAGCAACAGGTTCTAATAGGGGGAATAAATCAGGAATAAATTTACATAAAGATTTGATTCGATTTTACGCATTAATCTAAATATCAAGATACGGCCAAAAAAACATAAACCAAATCGAAAATGACAACACAAATTCATGTGCGCCATCTATTGCAAATAAACGAAACTACTTCGTCGGTCACATGACTGACTGTATGCGACCGTAGATGTAATGTTGTCGTGACGTTATCTCATTTTATTATTTTTCAAGTTAAAAAAAATGGTTTTCAATTTTCCCACCTGTATATTGATATGATAATGCTTAAATAGCTGGAATTTATGTAAAGTAATGAAAAATGTTATTTTTATGTAACAAAAGACAATTATAATAAATAGATATTATGGCACTATACTACATAGATGTATCAGGAATAATTAGTCTAATGTATTCCCTATATATATATATATATATATATATATATATATATATATATATATATATATATATAATGATTATAATAGTCTACAACATAGTACGTATTGCTTTCAATAATTGGAAATACAACGTGGGCATAAGCATACGTGTCTTTCGTGTATAAGCTTTATCAAAAAGTGATCTATATTTAATCACTAAATTACTCAAACTTATAAATATTTTATACTTACATTTCCAGTTTTAAGTTTATCGGTTTAGAAGTTTTTGAGTTATCAAAGGGACAGATAGATGGACAAATATTAATCCATTGTGCTTTTAAGGTTTCCCGTGTCTGTCCTCGCATCATACTCATAGGTAGATTTCCAAAAATCAAGACAAAGAAAAATGAAAAAAATAATGTGTGAAAATACGTCTTTACAAGGTCACAACGTTGGAATTCATATAGTTACCAAAAATACTTTACTACTAAAATATTTTCAATAAACAACAAAAAGTATGTACAAGATACGATTATTAACCGAAAGTAATATACACCAACCTTTTTTAAAATACTCAAACTGTAATTTCAATATATTTTTACTAAATAATCCGGCATTTTTTTGACTGTTTTCAGTATAAACATACTCACGAGAATCGAAACGTCAACTGAAACGACACGCTGCTAATTTCGCCGTTTAGCACCGTTTCTAGTGGAACACTTTGCGGTTGCTGTGGGACTGTCCTTACGAAGTAATATAAGTCTATGACTTTACGTCGATTTATAATGACATTTCATTAATTTTTTTAATGTATAGTCTTAAAATCTTCTTACAATCTGTGGACTTACCCTTAGTATTTATTACTTACTAGTTTATATTGCACTTAAGCACGTTCACAACTTTGAAGTTGAATGCTCATGTGCTGTATGTATCGCGTTTCAACAGTGAGTAATATTTATAGTTAATTAATATCTCTCTCTTTCGCTCTCTCTCTCTCTCTCTCTCGATCTCTCTCTCTCTCTCGCTATCTCTCTCTCACTCTCGCTTTCTCTCTCTCACTCTCTCTTTCTCTCTCTCTCTCTCTCGCTCTCTCTCTCTCTCTCTCGCGCTATCTCTCTCTCACTCTCTCTTTCTCTCTCTCTCTCTCGCTCTCTCTCGGCTGTTTTGCCCTTTACTATATACTTAGAAATCGAAGTTTAGATTGCAAAATAAGTTACACTTCTGTCATGTGTATTGAGTAGCACGCGAAATTATATATAAGTACCCATATAAATAATGTGAAGATGAACGTTTTCTTTCGCGTACCCAGCAAACAGTGAGGTTTCATTAGACAGGTCTTTCAAACGCAAATTGAGTTCATTACAGGTTTCATTTACTTTTATTTAATTTTCGAGCCCCCTTTACGAAATATGAAGATGCAAAATAATATGTAATGTGAACCTTCCCACTCCTATTTGTGAAATGTGAACCTTCACATGTCATCTGATGGTCGTCAAAAATTTGCAAAAATTCTAAGTATCACTTTTGGTATTCTAGGTAAATTCTAGACACCACAGATGACAAAATTCTAGGTTCCAGTATTAGTGTTCTAGGTAAATTCTAGGTATGAAAGTTGAAAAAAATGTTGGTACCATTATTGGTATTCTAGGTAAATTATAGGTACCAAATCTGAAAAATCCATGTCAATCATTTTATTACATAATGTATTTAAACTTTTTTTAGTTAATTTGCTTCAAAAATTACAAAACACAACTAAGAAAACTTATTTTATGCGCGTTTCGATACACGCACTTGGCTGATTTGAAATTTTCCATAGAACTGTTAATTTTTCAGATTTTACACATCTATCATTATTCATTTTCAATTCTAAAATAATGTTTAATTTGGAAATCTAAAATTTTAAATTGCCATAGTAACGAATAAGTTTTTGAGGTTGTTATTGTTTATGGTAGTATAAATACAAGTACTATTTACTATTTACGACTTGTGGTGTTTTCCCTTGCTTTGTCAGAAACTTGATGACACCTCGCAATTCGATAGTCGATGATATTCCATAGTCAATGATTCCTTCCAGAATGAGTTGCACGATCGACGACAGCTCAGAGGTTAATGACAAAATTAAGCTGAAACTTGGTATTTATACTCGTAATGATTCTCTCATTACCAACTATGCGAGTAAGCAACCCCTTCCCTTTGCTAATGAATGTTTTTATTAACCATCATAAATCTTGTCGCTTTTAGGTGGAGCAAAGATCCTCCAAGTTCTTCTTCTACGATGTCTTGGTCTGCCGCTTTACTTCCTCCCCTGAAAGTTTCACAATATTCATGCTCTATAGCATCCTGGCTCTTCCGGAGAGTATTTTTGCTCTGGACGGCTACGTCTTTTTCCCTGCTCCTAATCCAGAGCTCTTTATTTGAGATTACGTTTGGTCAGAAAATACAGAGAATTTTTTCCCGGAAATCGTTTGATGAAGACCTATGGACTTTTACTGAGCTTGCTGACAAAAACACGAATATAAACGAAGATCTGATGACGAGTTAATAACTATTTCTCACAATTAAATGAAACTACGTGATGTAGTATTATTTCTACTTTCTTTAATTTCTTTACCACGACCTAGGTTTCGTTGTATCACAACATCTTCAGGTGGGATATTAGCAAAGATTACACTAAGATATTAATAAAGATATTAGCAAAGATGATACAAAGATATAACTATTTCTCAATAAATGCACTAGAAAACAATCACTGTAGTTCATTTACGATAATTTGGCTTCTGTGTAATCAGTAAATGGTAATTCAAATAACTCTACAGAAATTATTATTCAAGTACGATAACAAATTTTGGCTGGATGGTAACAGCTCACGGAATAACAAACAGTGTATTTTGACCGATGATTTCACCCATTTCATGCGAGTACAGCGTGCGATGTCATGCACGACAGCTTGAAATGCATCACTTGTAGGATAAAATCGGAAACGTATGATTTTAGATGATAAAACTTTATCATTAAACGGTGCATTTCAAACTGTCACTTGGCTGGTAAGCAACAGACGTTATCTGCCACCTGTATTCTTACGAATTGAACACTGGCATGCGTTACATTTACCAACTAAATTTAGCATAAATATTGTAAAGGAAAGTGGACGAATCACAAACGCGGGAGCAACATATCGTTTTAAATACGCGCAAGCAACATACCGTTTAAATACGTGCAAGCAGAGTGTCGTCTTAAATACGTGCAACCAATATATCGTTATAAATCCGCGTAAGCAACTTATCGTTTTAAATGCCTGCTAGCAACATATCGGTGTAAATACATACAAGCAACATATCATTTTCAATACATGTAAGCAACATATCGTTTTAAATAAGTGCAAGCAACATATCGTTTTAAATACGTGCAAGCAAGATATCATTTTAAATACGTGCAAACAAAACATATGTTTTTAAATAGTACAAGCAACATATCGTTTTAAATACGTGCAAGCAACATATCGTTTTAAATACGTGCAAGTAACATATCGTTTTAAATACGTGCTAGCAACATATCATTTTAAATACGTGCTAGCAACATATCATTTTAAATACGTGCTAGCAACATATCGTTTTACCTACTCAGCCCCAACAATACCCCCTAGGACACCAGATGGAATTATGAAAAATGTTTTTGAGTGTAGCCAACACTCAAAAACATTTCTATAAAATAAAATATATTAAACTATCTCATATTCATGATATAGTTTAATATACTTTATTTTTTTCTGGGTTAATATACAGAATGTCTCATACTCTGCCAAATTTCAAATTTTTACGCCAAGTAGTTTCTAAGAACAACTATTATAATAGACAGATAGATACAAGAGTGATCTTACATGGGTTCCGGTTTCTCTTTTCAGGTGTGGAACCTTAAAAAATTAGATCAAAAACTTTTACAGTCTCCCGCGCCGTTAGTTTTTAAAAACCCTACCCAAAGAGTTTTTTTAATGATACCCGAAACACCTAAGTAGAATTTGTTAACCTCTGTTACATGTATAAACACTCTCTTAAGACAATTGGACACAATTTTACGGACGATTACATAAAATGTGTAAAATTAATATAAGTTATATAATAGGTACAAAATTATTTTAATTTATGTAGACCGAAATTATTGATGTAGCTTAACCAGTGTATGTTAAGAGGTAGAATCATTAGCTTCTCAAATGACTTACTCATTATCTGGCGTCTTCCTCCACGTTCTTTTTCTACGATGTCTCGGTCTGCTTCTTTACTTCCTCACTAGAAAGTTACAGAAGATTTATGCTCTATCGCATTCTGGATTTTCCGGAGAGTGTCTCCAATCGATTTTCATTTTATCCTCTTGCTCTAGATGGCTACGTCTTTTTCCCTCGTCCTATACCAGAGCTCTTTATTTGAGATCACGTTTGGTCAGAAAATACAGAGAATTTTTTCCAGAAATCGTTTGGTGAAGACCTCCGAGCTTTTATTGATCTTGCTAATAAAAATATGAGTATAAACGAAGTACCTGATAACGAGTTAATAACTATTTCTCAAGAAATCCACTACAAAACAGTCAGTGTAGTTCATTTATAGTAATTTAGCTTATGTATAACATGTGTAAAATTAATATAAATTGTATAATAAGTACAAAATTAGTTTAAATGTGTAAAAATAATGTAAATTGCATTACATATTTTTATAAAATTTAAATGAATTGAATGATATATGTAAAATTAATATATATTAGTAAAGTATATATAATTTAAATAATGTAACTTATTCCATTTAGGAGGTGAAAGCTTCTGACAAAAAAAAGCGCCATCACACCGATCGAACTTTTTTTGAACTACTGACGTACGGAACCTTAAACTAGCGGATTTTGTTAAGAGTTTACTGTTTCAAAACTTATGGCTATCATAAATACACGAAACAGAAAGATCGTTTGAAAGATGGACTATTCACGTCTAGAGGAACGAGTTAGGTATCTCAATGTTCGAGTTTATAAATTTATTTTTTGTTAAACGATTTTTTGCACATACATACATTATCGTAGGATAGATAAAAAAGCAGGATCGTTATTATAATCATAGGAAAATTGTGAACATACGGACGACTGTCACTCAACAAAGATAATTACAATTACCCTAATCAATTTGAGGTTACAATATTCCCGTTTGGTTTTAGAACGAACGCAAATGGCGCTCGCTGATTGGCGCAATTGGCGTTCACTGATTGGTTAATCTGAGCATTCTATGCATGCAATTTTTGTGTTCTTTTATCTGATTTTTCATTTTAAGTAAATTGTTTATAGTTCATAGAGCTAGGAAATAATAAACATATCATTATTTATTAGAATGTTTTCTTTAAGTGAATGCGTTTTGCACTTTTTTACTTCATAATTTACGAATAACTTAACTAGAATTTACAATTTGCTATCGTTCTAATTACGAGATTCCCGTTTGGATTTAGAATGAACGCAAATGGCGTTCACCGATTGGTTAATCTAAGCATTCTATGGATGCAATCTTCGTGCTTTTTTCTCTGATTTTTCATTTTAAGTAAATTGTTTATAATTCATAGAGCTAGGAAATAATAGATATATCATTATTTATTAGGACATTTTTATTGTAATAAATCTTATAATTAGATTTCTTTAATTGAATGTGTTTTTCTCTTTCTTAACTCCATAATTTAAGAAAACATTTTTTAAATATTGAATATATTTGGCGGTAATTTTGTATAAATTCATTATTCACAATTACATGAAACTACGTGATGTAGTCACGTAATTTCATTTAATTGTGAAAACATTTTTTAGAAACTAGAAACCGACCAATCAGATTCAAGTGTGCAAAATGATACAAGTAAACGTTTAGCCAATCAGCATTTACGATTTGCCATCGTTCTAAAATGAACTCGGAGCATTGTATTGATCCGACAATAGACGAGAACGATTGCCATTTTCTTTATTCTTTTACGATCCTTTGTCCATTATCATCTTCCTAATATCATCACAATAATCTAAATACTGCAATTAACCTACAATACATATATTCCAATATCAACCAACTTTAATAGACCTTCCAGAACCGTATCCATAAAAACAGAAACTATATTTATACTCAATCGTGACTAACTATTATTATCTTGACGCTCAATAGGGTATTTGACTATATTTCTTAATTACTAGTATAGAATAAGTTATAACATTAGAAATAGTTAAAAGTATATCGTACCTAGGACTTTTCACTACAAAGTTATAACGACTTAAAAACTGACGATCTACGATTCGCGCGAAAACGTCCCATACAAAACACAACTGGCTTATGACGTCACTTGCCAGTTATTTAGCATTCTTTATAACGGAGTTTATTAAATATTTTTAGTATCTCGTTAAATATTGCGTTTAAGTTGTACGTATTATATTATAATTTTCTCATTTTTTATGTGCAAACTAAATTCATAAAACTTTTTCAATTTGATGAACAAAAAATTGAGACTTTTTCCTATTTAGAAGTTTCGATTAATCATTTGTTACATGCATTATTTTTTTCATCACAAGCTTTTTTTAAACCTACTCCACAATTTTAAAACATTTAATTCCAAAAAAATATCGGCATGAGTCAAATACCGTATTCGTAACAGGAAACACTTTATCAATATAATTACCAATTTCTAATTGAAGTTCCTCGTAATAATGGTCATATCAAAAGGTTTCTTCAACGTTATCTCCCTCGACCAAAACAATGCCTCTCCCATTCAATTATATCGCCGCGATACTGATTTAATCATGAAGCTGATGTAATGGAAAACTTTTAGATTTCCGGATAAGGACCGTAAATTTTATATTTTAATGACATATATATTAATTTTGTCAATTGAAATTGTGTTTTCCATGAAATGGTTATGAAAACATTTCCATATTTATATAAAAATAGCTCATTTTTAACTTTTTTTTCAAAGATCTTTGCTAATTGCCCACCTCAAGATGTTGTAATACAACGAAACCTAGGTCGTGGTAAAGAACTTGAAGAAAGTAGAAATAGTACTACATCACGTAGTTTCATTTAATTGTGAATAATGAATTTCTACAAAATTAACGCCAAATACATTCAACATTCACTTTCTCTATTAAAGAGTTAAGAAAAATAAAAGGTATATATATTGGTTCTGTATCGTTCATATTTAGATAAAGATCATTGTCTCCTTTGTTTCGGAAAATGAGCTCGTGGAAATCTGGTTGTTTGAAGAAAATCTTATCTATTCTGAATGATTTATTTATAACCAATTTAATCAATCGGTGATTTTGTTAATTTTCGTCTTTTAAATACTTTTCCCATTGACATATATGTACGATTACTAAAACTTATCTAATGTAAAAAAAATCTGTTGTGTGCTTTATGACCACTCGATAAAAGTGAAAATTTAAAAAAAAAAGTGAAAGTGAAATTAATGTAAAAAATTTTGACAGGAGCCGAGTTTACCCGATTCAACTTCACCGATCAGAAAGTGGGTGCTCAGTTTCCTGGCTCGTTTCTTTCATGCTTAGAAGTGCATATGTGTGCCTACAAAAATATTCACTTTAAAAATTGTCTGCCTCCCTGTCTATGGGAAAGAATTCAACTCGAAAACAACTAAAGCTATTGGGATGGATATATGTGTAACTAGTTGTCTTCGTGTGACTGTTCGCGTAGACTTTTGGATGTTTCTAGCAGGTTATTAAAAAAAAGAAATAAAATATGAAAACATATAATTCATCATAAGTTCTGCTACCGTACCATAGATGATGCTGTGTGGAATTGGTTTTATCATTGCACCATAGATGGCGTCCTATGAAATATAATAGAATATGTGAATAATATCTAAAAAAAAGGCAAATCCCAGGAGTACTATATGTAACAGAGATTATAGAAAATAATCTTGAAACCAAAAGACTTTTGTTTCATCATAATACCTCAAATGGGTCCAACGTTATGATGATCTTGGTATTGGATTCCATGAAACATGGATACACATTTTGACTTTTTGAAGCTGTGGTATCTATACTTTCGCCTTGCGTAGCACATACATTATAACTAAAGCACGTCAAATAGGCAATCAAATACAGTGGAATCTCAAAATCATCCTTCATAGAACCATATAATTATTTCACTCTTTGATTAGTGCCTAATATTAAATTAATATTATTTCAGGATATTAGTTAAACTTTTTTAAAGTTGTGAAAATAATCAAAAGCGCCATCTGGAGTTATATACCTTGTAGAAAGTATTACGGGAATAATTTTAGAAATTGACCCACAGATGGCATTAGAACAGCGTCATATGTATGTGAATTACTTTTCAGCGTTTCATTTAACAAGCCGAAACATATTTCACTACTTAAATCGTTAAATTGTTTGCATTATTCATAATTAGGATCTTCGTACTCCGACTAATAAACTATCAAAATCTGTGGCTTCTATGTTTTTCCACGATTATAGGTCGTAGCATTTCATCAATATTTTCATTCGATGTTCAGTGTTGGCCCCAATTTTCATGGGAATCAACTCATGAGATTTTCAGAAGGACGCAGTTAATCGTAATGCCTTCTAAGTTTCCCTTTAATGCCACGATTGAGCATTTTGTGTTTTTGTTCTATATTTGTGACTGGTACTTGTCCAATGATTCGGCTTCGACTGTAAGTCAACCTAGACTTACTTATCCCAACTAATATTTACGAAAGGATTTATTGATGGCTGGATTTTTGCTACCCTACAACTTTGTAATTTTTTAATGGTTTTACACGTAACTATTAAGTCCTATACATATATTATAGCCTAGATAAACGTTTGGACTTTTGTCTTCAAAACGTGAAGTAGTTCCCGAGGGATAGCAAGTCCATTTTGTAAGATATTCGTTACGTTCCTACTTGATCACGTAATATTGCCTTTAAGATATTCGTTACGTTCCTACTTGATCACGTAATATTGCCTTTAAGGAAAATTCTATAAGTTGAATTTTAGCATAAATTAACTTGTGCCATATATCCCGAATTTCCGAATTAGAACGCTGTTCGCTTTGTACAGTTGTTTGTCTTATGTAACTGGATCACAATGTTGCCACAGAACGCAAACGCATTTTAAAAAACTAGAACAGAAATAAAATATAGCCTGAACTGATATATAGGGTACTATTTTACTGTAGTCCGTGCAAGTGAATTTAAAAAAAATTGGAACGGAAGTAAAATATAGCCTGAATTGATACATAAGGTACTATGTTACTGTAGTCCATGCGAGTGAATTTAAAAAAATTGGAACAGAAATAAAATATAGCCCGAATTGATACATAAGCTTCTATATTACTGTAGTCCGTGCGAGTTAATTTAAAAAAAATTGGAACGGAAATAAAACATAACCTGAATTGGTACATAGGCTACTTTGATACTATAGTCCGTGCGAGCGAATTAAAAAAAAATGGAACGAAAATAAAATATAGCCTAAATTGGTACATAGGCCACTATGTTACTGTAGTCCGTGCGAGTGAATTGAAAAAAATTGGAACGGAAATAAAATATAGCCTAAATTGATATATAGGCTACTACATTTTTATAGTCCGTGCGAGTGAAGTCGGGAGCAGAAAGCTAGTAAGTATATTTGTTTATTTATTTACATCCACACATTTATCGATATGTCACAGATAACATATTCATAAAGATAAGAAATGAATGGCTTAACAAAGTTTAAACTTTTGATTACAAAAGTACACAAGAACTACAAAAGATAATGACGAAACATTTCGACATAATTACTTCCACACACTATACTCTGGTGCAACCGCGGTCAAGTAGTTGAGCAGACAGAAACTGGAAAGTTCCGATATAATTCGGTTCTAAAGGGTGGTATCGCAAAAAGATGATGAGCGCAGGAAACTATCAGGTATGAAGAATGAATTTTTCCTTTTAACAGCTAGGAGATAAATTTCATAATGGCAACGTCTATACTGAGTTGGGATTATGAAATATAATATATAATAGTAAAATAGGGTGTGCGGCCATGACGCGCGTTAGAAGTGAAATTTCTTGATATATTAATAGCTTTTCCGGTTCTACGCACGTGCACAAGTTGTAACTTTCACAATTTCCACTTTTGATTGATATTTCAACTTGAATATATCTCTGATAAAATGATTCCTCCTGATCCCCAATGTCGCCCATCCATTGCGATTCGTGCCTATCCGTGTTCGAAGATACACCTCACTTATATTAGTATAGCTCTGTCATCTGAACATCTACACTAATATTTTATACACAACAACTTTTCCAGATAAATACTCTCTATAATAGTGAAAACCAAATCAAAATCCATATAGTAGAACTCAATTTATAAGCGAATAGACAGCTATGTACTGCATTTTACATACCTAGATATAGATTATTTTGAAGTTGCCAAGTAACGAAAACCTCTACGCTAGTTGTCTCCGTATTATTGATACATAAAGATAAATAAACATTACTGCGACTGACGATACCATAACGAACGCTGAAACAAACTATGCCTTTTTAACTGACGATGTGTTATTCACTGACATGCTAAGTAACCGGCAACAGCGTGAGAAAACTATCCATAGCACACCATTCTCGCTAGGGATGTGTTTCACTTTTCGTTACGATGCTGCAATCAACATATAAACTTACATTATCGTGGCACAGAAACTTTTACTTCAGTAAATTAAAATATAGGTAATTATAAACTTTTTACAACTACGTAAAGCGTTGTTTTACTATATAGGTAATAAATAAATTGCAGTGAATAAAATCAGAATTTTAAATTTGATGAAGGCAAAATTTTAAATTTTATATTTAGATTTTAATTATGATTAATTGTAAAAACTACTGAGTCAGTGCAAATGGGGATTTCGTTGTACTTTGTTGACTTAAAATCTAAAAAGGAAATTGGGGTAGAGTACAGTCTGTGGGTACGTACATTTATATCTACTAACATATCAGCCTCGCGTTTTGATGACCAAAGTAATTATAACTCGGGTAATTTTACAAACAATCGACTTTCACACAGCTTTTTGGCAAGAGTAGATTTTTCTCTAAAATGAAATATAATTTTTAATTTTTTTTTTTAATATTAAACTAAATCAAAACACCGACTACGTCCAGAACTGCGGACCAGTTCCATCCAGGACTAGACCCCCCAACAAATCAATTCCTATTTGAGATTAATATAAGTAATTAAATCCACCAATTGATTTAATAGTTCTCGTATAAAATACCATATTGCGCAACCGCAACCTAAATAGATCCTGAGATATGGACTTAAGAAAATACTTGAAATCGGCACTCACTGATTGACACACTCACTCTCTGAAAGATCATGAAAAACTTTAGGTCACTTCTAATAATTCTGACATCATTAAATTTGGCACGTAGACAATATATTATATGGAAATTATAAAGCAGTTTTGGGTTTGTATTTATTGCAACACTGTGACAAACCTGTGACAGCCCTGTGAGTTGTGATTTTCCTCAAACCGATTATTGCATTCTAAATAACTTTATCTTACATTTTATTAGTTTTACTTCACATTTGCAGTCTTAAACATATAATTTACTATAAAACATACACCCTAGTTTTAGGTCTGACAATTGGTAAAATATTTAAATAAAAAAGCTCCAAAGCGAGAAAAGAATTCGAAATCAAATCTATCACAGAAAAAGTAAACTATATATATATATATATATATATATATATATATATATATATATATATATATATATATATATATATATATATATTTATATTTATATATATATAAACATGTATATATATATATATATATATATATATATATATATATATAATATGTATAGAATAAATTCTAAAATGTTGCCATAAAATACATACTCTCATGAAGATATTTAGAGGAATAAAAAATAAGTAGAATAACATAACATTTTTTTCATTTCTCACTGGCCGTCTATACCAGTATACGTAATTTGAAAAAAAAAATGATTTCATTTGAATTTTATATATGACTTTTTTTTCTTTTCTATTTATTTCTTTATTGCGTACAATATTCAGTATTAAGTAGTGTAAGACATTTGCAATAACCTCTTTATTTTTGTTATTTTTCTCATAATTTTTTATCATTGGATTAAGGGTACATTATTTAATAAATTTAAGTGCTAATGCCGGATCTCAGTGTTGCTGTCGTGTCGAAAGCTCTACCTTTAATTGAAAGTTACACTTACAATGAAGTGCCTCAAAGGATTATAAGTTTCCAAGTCTGTGATTTTTCCCAACATTAAACTATACCATAAGACTGGAGATTATACGAGGCATAGAGCAAGGTCGCAAAATAGTAACAACAGAGAGGAACTACATATTTATTGTAAGCAACGCCTAAAAAAACCACACTTCGACTTTTTCCGAGATGAGAACCAAACTTCACGAAATTCGACAAGTGACACCAAAACCACTAGAAGAAGACTTAAAGTAGCTGCAACAGGGGCATACTTGCCTGCCAGAGAACCTTTACTCACCGTAGGTCATCAAGTAGTTCAGTCCAACTTTGCTCGTTTGCACCATAACTGGGATGATGACGCTTGGGCAAAGGTACTCTTTACTGATGAGTCCGGATTCTGTCTTAAATCAAATGATGCAAGGGTTAAAGTAAGCAGATGATACGGAGAAAAATACCCTCAGTGTAACATTGTTGGAAGAAAACCATATGGTGGAGGATCAGTAATGGTAGGGGACGATATTTCCTTAGCAGCATGTACGGAGCTACACGTAGAAAAATTACTGCTGGAAAATATGTAACGGAAAGGACGTGAAAAAATAATCGATTAATAAAAAAATTCTATTAATTTTTATGAAAAATGAATTTTTAATAATCAATTTACGTGTACGAAAAACCAATTAAAGAAAAATCGATTTTTTCATTTTCGATTTTTAATTAGTATCACTAACGTTATCTTTTTACCCAGTCCAGTTTCATTTATCCAAATTATCACCCTCTGCGGACAGATATGTGATATAGATATAATGTAATAAATAAAACTGTGATTATGGATATTTTAGGCATATAATTTGGTTTACCAAGAACAGAAGGGAAGGGAAGGTATATTTAAATCCAAAAAAGTGATCCACTATGCGGAAAAAATCGAGGAAAATCGAAAAATCGATTATTTTTATAAGAGTAATCGATTATTTGTAAATCGATTGTAACGTGAAGCAAAATAATATATTTTTCAGTAATCGATTTTTTATGTTGAATGTCACATCCCTACGTAAGGGATATTTTAGAGCAGGAACCATTTGAAGGTAATTTTAAAACACATGCAGTAGGAATAAATATGTTTTAAATTTGCCCCCTTTTTTGCGCCACAAAAAAAAACCTGAAAGGTTCAAAATTATTACTAATAATTAATTTCAGAATTTACCACATTTTCAGATCGGTGTACGGAGAAGTGCTATTGAAGCTGGTTTTTATTTGGATTTGAACAAAGGTATTAGCTCAACAATTGATTATGCCTCAAAGAGAACTAATCCTGGTTATTTAGCATTTATATTTTTGGTGGGATATTAATAACTAATAAAATTGCATCATTTTTCTTTGAACTGTTTCAGTAAAATTTAATAAATAATACTTTGTTCAAAACTATTTGCAAGTGGTACTTCGAGTGATTTAAAACGGCCATTATACTTTTATCATAAACGCCAAAAATGGCGCTATTTAATCGTGATCCAGATAAGCGCTTTATTTTGAAATGTGACGCCCCGACACAAACACCATGTTCGTCGGTATACTTACATATTTATAGAATCAAAATATCGCGAAAAAAAGACAGCAACGTCATAAGCGACGGCAACGGAAGTTGCAAATTATAACGAATGTCGAGTGGGCGCGTGTCGATGTACGCATGTGCGACAACGTTGCCGCGCTATTAGTGGGTCACTCGGCCGCTGGCTTCCGGCCAGTTAGCTGTCAAAATATTGTCTGTGGTAACACCGGTCCGAAGTGTAGTCGGACGATATTCGAGTTTTAACCATTTGCCACCCGAACATGATTATCCTTTTAACTTGTGAAATTGAAAAAAAAAATTTTCTTTATTTTTTAAATTTAAGTTATACATTTTTGGTTGTTATGCATAACTATACTTTGTAATATGAATTCCAGAATATAATGTTTATAAATAAAACAAAATGACAGCTCGGGTATTCTGAATCTTTTTCTTGTATTCACGTTAATAATATAATATGGATTTGGGTTTAAGAAATGTAATTATATTATTGGTATACTCTGTATAAGTAATGTTTAATTTATTTTACTAAAAATGATTGTTATATTCATTTACGTTATACAATATAATGTCACAATGAATATAAATATGCCGGAAATTTACATTAAAGTTTTTTCTAATGTTGGTATTTTCAAATAAATATATCTAACATCAAAATTAATCATCGAAAGTATACAATCAAATAAGAGTAAAGGCTGTAAAAAAATATTTAAAACATGTATTATACATTGCAAATTATATATATAATATAATTAAATATAATAACATTTATCAGAAAATAAAATGTCATAATGGTTTTTACCTACCTATGTTTTATACCAAGTACCTTGTATAGGAATATGTGAATTTTATATGGTGTTTATGTTATGTTTCGTTTACTTCTTCTGCCTTGGTTAAGTGTCATGCTAGGAAAACGGTCGAGGATCGTGTATATTAAATAGAACTGATTGATTACACATATTTCACTTCTGCACATATTGAATATTTTCCAAAATGTTTAATACCTCCGAGTTTTGTGCGATGGATAGCTAGGGTTGTCCATTTTTTTTTTATTGCGTTAATATAATGATTATAGTACATGGTTTAATAATATCGTAGATAAAATACAATAAGTTTTGTTTATTCATTATCCATTGATTGAATATATATATATATATATATATATATATATATATATATATATATATATATATATATATATATATGTCTGTGCCAACCCTATTTCAACTGTCTGATTGGTTTGTTTACAATCATTATCTTTTGAAATTAAATGGAATATAGTTGTGTCCGGGAATTTTACTCGCCTAGAATTATCCTAATTACACTCGTGGCAGTCACTAAACGCCTCCGCTCTTTTCCTCAAGTGATAACGGTCGTCGGAGCCGGAGTAATATCCGGCGTGAATACTCGGCATGATCAATTAACATATAAACCGATCACTCTATCTTGTACCATTTAAGGAGTTTTCCGCCTTAATTCCTTTGTATTTTTCATAATTGCTTTACCTCTACAAATCATAGCGCAATGATATATAATTTATAATCTTCCCCAAAATATTGAATTTCCTACACAAAAAGAAAGAAACATTAATCGGACGTGTGGATTCAGAGATTAACGCGAAGGAACAAACAAACAAAAAATTCCCCTTTATATTCGTATAGAATTATTTAAAAACGTATATTTCGCAAGTTGCTTCATTTAATTCACATAATAACAAAAAGAAATCAGTTTTATTGGACTAACTAAATATAAGACCTTCTTCTGTTTTGATAGGTGTAATGCTAAGGAGTAATTCAGCGGCAATAGATTAGTAAAACGGTACAGCCGTTTTACTGATCTGTTATGCTATCGTAACGACATCTATCATTAAATTTTGTAACTATTCTAAAATGCTATATTTTATACATTCATTGAAATGAATATTGAAATTTGGACCACAGACCGCAGTCGATGCTGATCATCATCTTTATATTTTACAAACAATTGTTTAAATTAATATCCTTGGACAATGTTAATAAATATTATAAAATAAAGTCCTTCGACGCGTTTGTCTATATTTATGTAAACTGATTTCGTTTGTTTCGTTAACTGATAGATTGATTTATGAGGAAGATTTGATTGTCTAATCCATACATATAATATACAAAACAGAATAAATTATATACACGGAAAACATTTTAAATAGAGTTATTGACTTAGCGTATAGAATTATAATAGAAACCAGATAACCCGTTTTTAGATTGTTTGTCTATCGAACTGTCTGTCTGCCTCTTAATTTGTTCTTCAGTCTTGCGCTATCTACTGGACGGATTTTTATGAAATTTGGTATAATAATTATTTATTCTCTAATTTATCTGGATATTATATATTTTAAAAGAAAGATCCTGACTTGGCATATATTACGGTATTAGTAATGCTAACGCCGTTTATTAGCGTTTTTAGTAAATTTTATGCGCATGGATATCATGGGAATAAGTAAAAAACAAACTAATAGTGTCGATAATAATAATAATAATAATAAAAATGTCGACAAGTCAGTTGGATCAACCGTGTTGTAATGGCCAGCATTTTAGCACGGTACGCCGAAGACGTGGATTCAATTCCCACTGGCCGATCAACTTTTTCTTTATGCGGTCTACAACAGTGGTTACTACACTATTGTTATTTCTAAATAATCGCGGAAAAGTCTAGGGTACAGCCAGACTGTAAAAGAATTCATCGAAGAGGTATGTCTTTATTCGAGGAAACTTCTCTTCTCAAATAATTCTACAATAAAGTCTGTGCCATCATAATTGCTTGACCGATGAGTAAAATTATAACAAACGTTTTACTCGTCAAAAAAGAAATAATTTTTCAACACAGTTTTATAAACTTATTAGACAAAAAGGTTTTAATTCTCATCAAATTAAATGTTAATTAATCTTCCCAAATTATTTGGTAGTAATTTTGTAGTTCTCTAGCGAGTAGTTTAAAAGTTATAACAATTTTGCACAAGGTCTATAAAATAATTATGTTTTTCAGCAGTTAACGAATATTTAGAATTATAAACGTTAATTGCTGAAAAACATAATTATTTAGAATTTCTTGAGTAAAACAATGTTGGCATACACTGGGCATTATTGTAGAATTTCTCGAGTAAAACAATGTTGGCATACACTGTTTCCGTGCATGTCTTATGATTTAGTAACCCACGGGTTTAATAGAATTCGTCTATGTAAAACTTTGCTTGGAGATACCTAACAAATGACGGTTTGTCAGGACATTAGTTCGTCCAGTTTACTTCCGTATATTTTTCCATGTTGATACGCTCCATAAAAAATATAACTTCAAAAAGGAAAAATAATTATCGTAATAAAATTTATATTATATTTTAATTTAAATAAAAATTAAATATATTATATTTTTTGTAATAAAAATTAACACTATTGACATACATTGTTTCTATGTATGTCTTACGATTTAAGTAGCCCACGGGTTGAAATGAAGTTTTCTAACTGGAACTTTGTTTGGAGATACCTGACCAATGACGGTATGTCAGGACACTCGGCCGTCTCACTCTCGCCAGTTTACATACGTATATTTTTTCATGCTGAGACGCTCCGTAAGAAATTTAACTTCAAAAAGGAAAAAATATTCATTCTTTGTAAAATTTCATAATAAATGAAATATCAAATACCTAAGTGATTTTCTGTAATAAAAGTTATTTAATAATATTTTTATGGTAGTTATTTGGTAATTTTTCGTACATTTTTTATTGGTGAACTCAATCATTTTATTATTTAGTAATCTATTTATATTTTTAATTTCTAGAATACTCCCTAAATTCCAACGCAGTTTCGCCATCGAAAGGGTTTACGTACGTATGACGCATCGTTAGGCGCGATTTTTAATTGAATGAAAAAAGCCGTGTTCTTGTCACGTTGGTTATCTGATAGTTTTTTTTTGTTTACGAGCTACGAGATGTAACTTATAACTGTCACCTGATACAAGTGGGACATTATCTATGTATATTTAGTTTGTTTGCTAGTCAATGACGAGCCGTCAATTTTGAGTAACCACTCCGTTATGTGTGCGAGTTTAAAACGAAGCTTTTAAAAATTAGAATGAAGAAAATTATAAACATTTAATTCTTTTCGTTAACTATGAAATTTTGATGATTTAATACACGATGATTAATTAATTAAAATAAGCAATACGCTTACCGGGGTGAGAGAATACGACATTTATCTAACTTCTGTCATCTTCTGACAAAAAGTGCAGTGAGTGGCCAAGATATTTTGCTTAGTAGTAATAAGTAAAACGTACAGTTAAAAAAACAAAACTCTGTGAAACAAATTACCGCAAACCCTATGGGTTTACTGCTAGCCATAGGGAAGTTTACAAAACCACCTCTCAACTCCATCATCAGATCTTCCCAGTTACAAATGTAACCAAAAACTCATTAATGTAAATAAAACGAACCCAGACTTGTTGTGTTTACTGTTAAACATCGGGAAGTTTCCACAACTATCTCATCATTCAATCAACCCATTCTTCCAATCACAATATGTAACCCAATAACTCATTAATACAAGTCAAACAAGCTCAGACTCCTCGATGGGTTTACTGTTAACCATTGGGAAGTTCTCACAACCACCTTTCTCTTCCATTATTACATCCTCCCAGTTAAAATGTGTAATCACAAAATTCATTTATACGAGTCAACCGAACCCAGACTTGATGTGTTTACTGTTCACCGTAGGGAAGTTTTCACAACCACCCTTCTTTCATCATCACATCCTCCCAGTCAAAATACGAATCCCAATAACTCATTAATATAAGTCAAACGAGCTCAGACTTGATGGGTTTACTGTTAACAATTGGAGAGTTTCCACAACCACCTCTCTCTTCCGTCATCAGATATTCCCATTTAAAATGTATAATTACAAAACTCATTAATACCAGTCAAACGAGCCCAGACTCAATTGGTTTACTGTTAGCTATTGAAAAGTTCCCAAGACCACGTCGTTCCTCCGTAGTTTCATCCACCTGGTTACAATATGTAACCAAAACACTTAATAAAATAGTTCGAACGAGCTCAAATACGATGGGTTTAGCTATTGAGTTCCAGTGACCACCTCCCTCCTCCATCCATTGATTAGAATATGTGACTAAAGACTTATTGCGACAAGTCAAACGAGCCCAGTCTCGATGGGTTTACTGTTAGCTATTGAGAAATTCCAGTGACCAATTCCATCCTCCATCTATTGGTTACAACGTGTGACTAAAAGACTTATTGCCAGAAGTCAAACGAGCCCAGTCTTGATGAGTTTACTGTTAGATATTTAGAAGTTCCAGTGAGCACATCCCTTCTTCATTCATTGGTTACAACATGTGACTAAAATACTTATTGGGACAAGTCAAACGAACCCAGTCTCGATGGGTTTGCTGTTAGTTATTTAGAAGTTATAGTAACCACCTCCCTTCTCCATCCATTGGTTACAACATGTACCTAAAAGACTTATTGCGACAAGTCAGACGAGCCCAGTCTCGATGGGTTTGCTGTTAGTTATTTAGAAGTTATAGTAACCACCTCCCTTCTCCATCCATTGGTTACAACATGTACCTAAAAGACTTATTGCGACAAGTCAGACGAGCCCAGTCTCGATGGGTTTGCTGTTAGTTATTTAGAAGTTATAGTAACCATCTCCCTTCTCCATCCATTGGTTACAACATGTACCTAAAAGACTTATTGCGACAAGTCAGACGAGCCCAGTCTCGACGGGTTTACTGTTAGCTATTTAGAATTTCCAGTGACCACCTCCCTCCTCCATCCATTGGTTATAAAATGTAACTAAAAGACTTATTGCGACAAGTCAAACGAGCCCAGTCTCGATGGGTTTACTGTTAGCTATTTAGAAGTTCCAGTGACCACCTCCCTCTTCCATCGCAATACCATTCTTACATCGATTGTGCTATTTAATTATATTGTCATTAGGATTGTAAAAATGTGTTAATCGATACGATATTAGAAGTGACTGAATATCGACTTGATAGATTTGTATACACACATAATTACACACATGTAAAACTAACAGAAGCGTGTTAACAAAATACAAATACGCGTGTGGAAAGACATTCCAGAAAACGATGCTTAACTTATTTTATTAGTTTTTTTTTAAGATTCCGTAGTAGAACAAGGTACTTTATATACGTTCGTCTGTCTGTCTGTAAGTGTGTATAAAATTTTGCAAGTAGGTGCTTCAGATTTTGATCTCATTAAGGGAGGTTCCTACACTTATTAACTGTGGCCCAAAACACGTAAAATTTGAGCGAAAATGGTTTTCGTGCACCTTATTGAGCTGCTGGTAAGCTTTTCAAAATAAAATAAAGCTCTCATTTTAATGCTCGTTTGCAAAATGTTGAACTTCAAAATTACTTGTAATGTACATTCAACCATCACCATTTGATTTTCCAACTGTGGATTTGAAAATTTTTAAAAATTCTAGCATTTGTTAAACTTTGAGTTAAAATTATTCCGGTTAAATTAAATCAACACTTGTGAGAAGCATAAACGACTACGTCACTATTTTTCATACATTTTCTGATATGCATACTATTGGGGGACTTAAACATAAATACAGAAAAGAAATCGACCATTTTTTAAATTGTCTCTCAGTCGGATATAAATAGTACACGCATCACTCAAAAATTATTAGATAAATAGATAATTTTTTATGGATTGCCAATATTGTATAACTAACCAGGATCCAGGAGTTTATGTGAAGGAAGATTTTGATATTGAATTAGATGTGAAGAGAGAAAGTGGTGGAATCAAATTCCGGTTGGATAAATTAAACAAGAATGTATATTTTTTTTTAAAAATACGTTTGTTTATACAAAAAAAATGTTTAGAAATGAAAGAGATGAGAATACTCAAACAGAGACAGAAAATAGTAAAACGTTAGTTTGTGATTCACCAATGTGGAAACAGAGCTCCGCACCTGTGCGCTCCGCGACTTCGTCGGCAAAAACTCTAGAAACTTGGAAATGTAATTAGGATATCAAATAACAAAATGATTTAATTCCTCAGTCTAAAAATTTTGACCCTCCCAACTTTTCCTTATTTCCATAATTACGGAACTTAAAATTATGTAAAAAGCAGGATTTTAAAAGCATACGCAAAGGTTGCAGTTTTATTCACCTATATGAAATATTATTAAATATTTATTGCTCTAGGAAGATATTTTCATTGTCATATTATTGATGACCTAAGATTAATAAACCTGGTAAAAACCTGTGGTGTTTAAACCTGATACAGAACCCACGATGCGCAAACGGCAGACTCGCTTTGAACGTTTTTTCACTTTTTTGCCAATTTTTTAAACAAAGAAATCTAACAACACCTCGTCTGTCCAAATCACTGGATACGTTCAGGTTACAGGTGATAATATACCTAATAAAACGAAATATGTATGTACATAAGTTATAACATACATAATAACATGTTCGTACTAAAATACATGGGGAGATTTCACCCACATTTTAGCTTAATGAAACATACATAAATTACACATATTAACATGTTCATACTAAAATACATGGGGAAATTTCACCCATATTTTAGCTTAATGAAACATAATAATAAATTATAATATACATATTAACATGTTCATACTAAAATACATGGGGAAATTTCACCCATATTTTAGCTTAATGAAACATATACCTAAATTTTAACATACATATTAACATGTTCATACTAAAACACATAGGGAAAATTAATCCACATTTTAGCTTAATGAAACATATACATAAATTATAACATACATAATAACATGTTCATACTAAAACACTTTCATTTTCATGGAAATTTCACCCATATTTTAACTTAATGAAACATATTAATTTATTATAATATACATATTAACATGTTCATACTAAAATACATGGGGAAATTTCACCCATATTTTAGCTTAATGAAACATATACCTAAATTTTAACATACATATTAACATGTTCATACTAAAACACATAGGGAAAATTAATCCACATTTTAGCTTAATGAAACATATACATAAATTATAACATACATAATAACATGTTCATACTAAAACACTTTCATTTTCATGGAAATTTCACCCATATTTTAACTTAATGAAACATATTAATTTATTATAATATACATATTAACATGTTCATACTAAAATACATGGGGAAATTTCACCCATATTTTAGCTTAATGAAACATATACCTAAATTTTAACATACATATTAACATGTTCATACTAAAACACATAGGGAAAATTAATCCACATTTTAGCTTAATGAAACATATACATAAATTATAACATACATAATAACATGTTCATACTAAAACACTTTCATTTTCATGGAAATTTCACCCATATTTTAACTTAATGAAACATATTAATTTATTATAATATACATATTAACATGTTCATACTAAAATACATGGGGAAATTTCACCCATATTTTAGCTTAATGAAACATATACCTAAATTTTAACATACATATTAACATGTTCATACTAAAACACATAGGGAAAATTAATCCACATTTTAGCTTAATGAAACATATACATAAATTATAACATACATAATAACATGTTCATACTAAAACACTTTCATTTTCATGGAAATTTCACCCATATTTTAACTTAATGAAACATATTAATTTATTATAATATACATATTAACATGTTCATACTAAAATACATGGGGAAATTTCACCCATATTTTAGCTTAATGAAACATATACCTAAATTTTAACATACATATTAACATGTTCATACTAAAACACATAGGGAAAATTAATCCACATTTTAGCTTAATGAAACATATACATAAATTATAACATACATAATAACATGTTCATACTAAAACACTTTCATTTTCATGGAAATTTCACCCATATTTTAACTTAATGAAACATATTAATTTATTATAATATACATATTAACATGTTCATACTAAAATACATGGGGAAATTTCACCCATATTTTAGCTTAATGAAACATATACCTAAATTTTAACATACATATTAACATGTTCATACTAAAACACATAGGGAAAATTAATCCACATTTTAGCTTAATGAAACATATACATAAATTATAACATACATAATAACATGTTCATACTAAAACACTTTCATTTTCATGGAAATTTCACCCATATTTTAACTTAATGAAACATATTAATTTATTATAATATACATATTAACATGTTCATACTAAAATACATGGGGAAATTTCACCCATATTTTAGCTTAATGAAACATAATAATAAATTATAATATACTTATTAACATGTTCATAATAAAATACATGGGGAAATTTCACCCATATTTTAGCTTAATGAAACGCATACCTAAATTTTAACATACATATTAACATGTTCATACTAAATCACATAGGGAAATTTAATCCACATTTTAGCTTAATGAAACATATACATAAATTATAACATACATAATAACATGTTCATACTAAAACACTTTCATTTTCATGGAAATTTCACCCATATTTTAACTTAATTAAATATATTAATTTATTATAATATACATATTAACATGTTCATACTAAAATACATGGGGACATTTCACCCATATTTTAGCTTAATAAAACATATTAATAAATTATAATATACATATTAACATGTTCATACTAAAATATATGGGGAAATTTCACTCATATTTTAGCTTAATGAAACATATACCTAAATTTTAAAATACATATTAACATGTTCATACTAAATGAAACATTGGGAAATTTCACCCACATTTTAGCTTAATGAAACATACACACAAATTATAATTTAACCCATCTTTTAGCTTTCGCGCAATGTAAAAAATCAATTTCACTTAGCACGTTTAGCTCGGGATGAAGATTGATAAAATAGATACAATACATATGATAAAAATAATTTTTAAATATAAAATTTTATACAAAATTACGTATTTGTAGCGTTATTATAAGATAATGTTTAGGTATTTAATAACATCTGAGTGACTCGATATAATTTATTTGAATTTATAATCAGGTTATATCCGTATATATATATATATATATATATATATATATATATATATATATATATATATATATGATCCGTCTGTCACAGCTGATTTTACATTATATATAAAATCAGCTGTGACAGACGGAATAACAGACACGTAGGCGAACTATAAAAGTTTCGTTTTTCAATTTGAGGTACGGAATCTTAATAGTGAAGATTTTGGTTCATAACAAAATTTGGAATTTGGATGCATTTGTGTCGTATGTAAACACCTTGAATGATATTAATGACTTGTAGCATATTTAAAAATATTATACACGAGGCAGATATGTACAAATAACAAAATTATAAAAATTGTACTCTATAATAATTACAATATAATTACATAACTTGATGTACTCGAGTTAATATGTATATTACCATTTATATATAAGTATCGTTTTACAATCTAAATATATTATTTCTAAAAGGTGTTTTTTGGTCGAGCGGCTTGATCTCTTTAACTACTGCACCAAAAAAAATTAAAAAAATACCCACTTAAAGCTTATGTTTTCTACTTTGGGTGAAAAATATAAAAAAATTCGAAAAAAATCTTTTTGTTAATAAAAAAATTAATTTTTATAACAATTGGCATGAGCGCCATCTGTGGGCGACACATCAAATATCTTAGCCAAATTGTATACTTGGAACACGCTAGATGGCGATATAGTGCGAAGACTTCGCACGGGTCAGCTAGTCCTAATAAATACTGTATTGGGTTGGCAACTTATGAATCCGCCACTTTTTCAACGGATTTCTGGAATGTTATAGAAGCTTCTAGAATATTTATTATATGTAAAGAGTGTAGAATTCGAACTTCTGTTCAGTTTGCAATTGAGTAATCGACGAGTAAAGAATAAATTAAGAATGGAAGCGTCTCGTAGTGAACTTAGAAGACTCATGATTGTTGTTTAGAGCAAAAAACTAGCGAAGCGTCATTCAATGTATACACAACGATGGATGAAGGTGTGCTCTCAATCAATCAATGTTTTGGAACCTGTCTGACACAGGTTCCAAAACACTGATTCCAAAGATTTAAAGAAGGGGACGTTGACCTGTCCGGTAAATCTCATCCAAAACGACTTTCTACAATTGATTTAGAAAAAGTTAAAAGCCCTATTGAAATAGATTCCAGATTAAGTTCGCATTATTAGATAAAGCTGTTTTCGTGCTCTTATACTGCAATGGAAAAAACAACTTCATGCTTTGAGAAAGAAGTGAAAATATTCCATTTGGCTACCGCATGAGCTAACGCCCTTCTTCAGAGGAGAGCTAACGTATGCTTTGAGTTACTTTGTTCCCATCGTACCAACAAGAGGCTAAAGTTAGAGGACATGAAAAGTGAAAAAGCTTATGTTAATTTTTATGTAAATGCCAGTGGCTAGGAGCTGGGAAAAAAGGTGAACCTAGACCAAAATATAATATTGGACAAAAGATACTTTTGAGTACATGGTGGGGTATAAATTGAGTTATTCATTGGGAACTCTTCCAAGCTAACAACACAATTACAGCCAAGATTTATTGTGAATAATTGAGCAAAGTCACTGCTAAACTTCCATCAAATCAAAGCAAATTTATTTTTTACATGATAATGCTTAACTCCACGTAGCAAAAGCAAAGCATGAAAAACTACTTTCACTTGGATGGAGTATGCTACTTCACCCAACGTACTCTCCAGATCGTTCGCCATCGGATCACCATCTGTTTCGCTATCTCTCTAATAATTTACGAGATAGAAATCTGAAAATGAAAGTCTTCAAAATCTAAATTCGTCGGTTTTTAAGTTTAAGGTCCCAAGATTTCTACAAGGACGGAACGTTACCCCTGCCTCCACATTTGACACAAGTGTTAGATATTGACAGTGCTTATATAATTAACGATTGATTTTATTGACTGCATATAAAAAGTTTAAAAGTTTGTTTACAGAGATGGTGGGTTTATAAGTTGTCAACCTATCATGTCATCACCTGCACCCTGAATGTACAAGTGATTTGGACCAACAAGGTGTTAGATTTTTTGTTTCAAAAATTGAAAAAAAACGTCCAACGCGAGTATACTGTTTGCACATCCTGGATTCCGTATCAGGTTTAAAGTGAAATTACTATATTAATCTTAAGTCATCAATAATATGGCAATGAAAATAATATTTGGAGAGCAATAAATATTTAATATGATAATGTCTCATATAGTAATGTCTCATATAGTACGATACGGATGTAAAGATGATATTACAACGACGGTCGCGTATAAAGGTGACCATTAATATACTGTCTATATAACTCTTCTAATCTTTGCTAATACCTAAATAGTATTATTGAATTTATTCAATAATGCAAAAATACTGTTGAAATGTTATGATGAAAAACAGGTTAACTTTGATTCTTCAATTGGTTTATGACTAAGCATCTAAAGTATTTATAATTTTGGAAATATTGGCGATTGGCAAACGATTCGACTCGAGAAAGAAAATATTTAGAATTTCAATTCGCTCTATAAAAAGGTTCTCATCAGATTTGTTGTAGTGTCAACGGCTCTAAATATAACTATATTAAACTTTTTGAAAAGATGGAGAATGTACCTTTACTTCTCAGACTGCGCCAACTTGCTTGACCATGTCATGATATTGTCCAAAACTGACTTAGCGCAAACTTCAAAAAATAGAACCAGCCGGATGCAAGACAGGTTTGGGCTACGAGGGATCTGTTGTAATAATGTATAACGTGATATATAAGATTTTTACTAGATCTTTGCTAATAGCCCACCTGAAGATGTAATACAACGAAACGTAGGTCATGGTAAAGAACACAAAGAAAGTAGAAATAATACTACATCATGTAGTTTCATTTAATTGTGAATAATGAATTTCTACAAAATTAACGCCAAATATATTAAATGTTCACTAGACTTTAAGGAGAGGGTTGTGATAACCCAACAAAAAGATAATAAGTGCGAGTCGGACTCGTACCTGAAGATTTCCGTACCACCGCACAAAAAACGAATTTATTTAAGATTTCTTGTATGGAGAATCCTTTTGGAATTGACTTTTTTACTTGATGTGATCGAGGCCATAGTAACATGTATTGTTTGAAAAATTGAATTATTAACCTATTACGGTTCAAAAGATATAGCGCTGTTATAGATAGGCAGACAGACTTAGCAATAGGGTCCTTTGGCACCGTTTAAACACAGAACCCTAAAAATCAAAAAGTAATCTTTCTAAAAGCCTTTCTAATACCAAAATATTTTTTTAACCGGACATAGGTTTCCAAACATTAGCACGAACAAAGAATTATATCAAATATCTAAGTACCAGCAGTATAGTAAGATATACTCAGTTACAAAATAAATATAAAGAGCACCTTTAACCATGTTGTTTTTTTAACACCTTTGTTTTTTTAAATTTTGGCTTTTCAGCTTTTTTCACCGTTTTTTAACCCTACTCCTCGCTTGAAATGAAGTACTAATTAATACTATCTATAAATGCAAAATTTTGGATGGATGGATGTCTGGATATTTACTACACTATAACTCCATAATTTCTGAGTAGATCTACACGAAATGTTTCATATGAAAATATTATAACCTGGATTAATGTGTAGATAATGTCCAGAAATATGAGACAGTTTCTGAGGTATATCAAATTCATATTTTATGATGATCATTAAGTTCGTACTTTAGCACGTAAAATTGTCTATGAGGAAAATTCTGTAAGTTTGATTTTAGCATTTCTACCGTCATACCGAACACCCCAGAATTCCGAGTGTGGTTTCCCTGGGACAGTATACGAGATTTTCTTCCTTCTATAACTCGATCACGATGTTATTACTGAACACGAATGGTTTAAAAAAAACATGGAACAGAAGTAAATTATAGACCACGGCAGCAACTAGATATGTATATATAATTTATGATAAATCATAAAAAAACATGGTTCTGTTCAATCCCTTTGGGTGTACAATCCTAAAAAGTATAATTTTACAGGTCAATACCTTAAATGTAATACACAAACGTCTAACATAATCACAAAACGTCTTTTTCGCAATTAATCATCTAACTGTACCTGTTTCTGCGTGGGCTTTGAAAGATATGACCTGATTTCTAACCAACTTCACAGCAATGACTCATTGCTGTGCAGCAGGAAAACCGACAACATGCATCCTAAATCACTTGGATTGCGCCATATAAAAAATAAGCTTTAGAATTGATTCTGAACCAATTTTTAAAGAGGATAATTATTTCATAGCTACTCAGAAATTTATTCAACACATTTAAGAAAGTTTTATTCACCAGTAAGCAGACTTCTGATTTTATTTCATCATGATTTTGTAGCAGAATATAAAAAGGAAGCGACGTCCATTATGACGGGTAATATTTTAGGGTTCCGTAACTAAAAAGGAAAAATGGAACCCATTCGAGATCACTCATGTGTCCCTCTGTCCGTCTGTAGCAGCCATTTTTCTTAGGAACCGCTTGAGGCACAAAACTTTAAATCTAACATAATAATAAAGTGTTAACCTGCACGTATGTAAATAGTGGACTCTCTAAAGTCTTTGTATGGAAATTTTGGAAGCGGAGGAACCCCCGGGCAAACTATATATCTTAGAAAAAATTTAAAATATCATAAATAGTGTGGGGTACCATTTGAAAAAATTTGTGAGGATTAGTTTTAGAAAAAGTTCCATATTATAAATTCGAAAATCGGTTCGTTTGTTTGGTAAGTTTGTTAAAAAGTCTGTATAAAAAAATGAATTCTAAACTCTCATTTTAATAAGATTTTGAAAAATATAGAAATTCAACTTTTTTTATGAAACACCTGGAATTATTATTCTTCTGTATTCTGCGTCAAATGGTCTCCGGGAAAAAGTCTGTGAACATTTTTTTCCAGTTTTGGTACGAAAAACTGAAAAATCAATCTTTATTTTCCAGAATTGATATAATTTTTTGTTTTATTTTAATTTAAAAAAAAAGCTTTTGCGCCCATTAGGTCTAAATCGGACATCAGATCGTTAGGAAAAGTATTAAGACCGTTAATAGCAATTTATTGAATTACTACTCAGTTACCGAACGATGAGTGATTTTTTGGAAACGTTACGTGACGTTACTCTCTCCATAAAACATTTTACATCCAGCATCTTCCAGCGTATTCCATACACACCATTGTCCCTAAAATGTTTAAACCGCACGTTATGAAAATCTCAGTTAAAAAATTGAAAGATTCGGAAAAAGTTGAAATTTTTCCGAATCCTTCAATGACTCGTATATTTTTTCATATGTTTTTACGGGATGTTGAAATGTATGTTTGCGATGCAGTTATACGGAAAGAACGCAGAAATCATGCGTTTGACTCATATATTTTTCATAAGTGTTTACGGAATGTGTTAATGTGTTTTTGCGGTATATATATATATATATATATATATATATATATATAATATATATATATATGGGAAAAATACAGAAAAATTACGCGTTTGACTCACATATTTTCCATATTTTGTATGGGATGTGTAAATGTGTGTTTGCGACATAGTTACATGGAAAGTACAGGGAAATTACGCATTTGACTCGTATATTTTTTGTATATTTGTAAATGAGTGTTTGCGATGTAGATATATGGGAAAAACAGAAATTATGCGTCTGAAAAATCGAAAAAAACAAAAACATTAGTTTGTAATAATTTCATATAGAAGTTAAAATTTTTATTTTCTTCTTTGCTTCTTCTGTGAGACCCTCACTTGTGTCATATTTCAAGATTCTATATTAACGAAAGTAATCTTATTAATTTTAATGAGTGAGCCAGTATAAAAGTATGTGATATTTAAAAGTTCATATCTTTTTCTTGCATTATGTTAGAAGCTTTTTGTAAAAAAGTTGTTACTTCTAAGAGTCTTGGGGGGTAATGTTGTTCGCGTCCGTAGGAGCTACCTAACCATAACCCTACACGTGCCCCTCGGGTGGTGCCAATTGAACAACAAACGCCGAGTCGTAGGCGGTGGTCAACTAACCTACTAAGCAAACCTAACAGCTTCTTATGTTGGAGGTAGGAAATGATCTCCACACCCGTAATCTTGTGGTCATGTCTCGCAAGAACGGAGACGTGGGCTTGGTCGCCTGGGTCGCGAGGAAGACAACCTCTTAACCTGAAAAAATAACCCCAATCCTAAGGTGTGATCGTGCCGATAGGATGAATGGCTGCAGGTAGTCAGTCTCTAGCGCAAACCTCGATGAAACTGGCTCACATCGTTGAAAAGTGCCTTCTCACAGGAATGGGCGTTACCCTGTGAGTGACCTATTATATCGACCCTACTCGTGGGAACAATATGAATTCCAAACAAGAAACAATATCACAACCACAACAGAAATTACTTAAACAACAAGTACTTCATCAAAGCTACTTCTCTAGGCAAAGATCATCATCCCTCTCTGATATAAGCAGAGGACAGTCAACAACTTCAAAAAAAACAACCTGAATCAGACCTGTTGCCTGTTGAAACTACAGCAATAAAAGATATCTCTCAACATCCTGCCCCACCCATATGGCAACATGTACCACTTCCTCGTGGCAATAAGAAGAGGAAAATGTACGATTCTCCACCACCATCTAATGGAATTGTAAATAAGAACCGGTTTAGCAACTTACCGCTTGATCCAATTGATCACATTGCCCTTTCAAAAACTCAGAAACCCAATAAACCACCACCAATAGTTCTGAGTGGTATAGAAGACGTCAACGAGTTAATAAAACTAATTGAAACTGTTAGCCAAAAAGATAATTATAAGCTCAAAATGATTACCAAAAATACCCTTCACGTGCTAATGAAAACTCCAGAAGAATATAAGAAAATTATCAATCTCCTCAGAGATAACGGGCTTATAGGGTATATTTTTACGCCTAAGGACTCCAAATGCTACCGAATTGTCATTATGACCTTGCATCACCTCACACCTCATGAAGCTATTGTTGAGGCAGTTCAAGCGACCAACAACAAAGTCAGAGGTGAAATAATTAATGCACGATACGGCCCCGAAAAGAAACCGATTTCAACGTTCTTCGTCAATATCGAGCCTAGCATTAACAATCCTGACGTTAAAAACATTGCATTTATCGCACAGCAAAAAATTAAGATTGAGGATCCACGGAAATCAAAGTTCATTGTACAATGCCAACGCTGTCAACAATATGGTCATTCCAAAAATAACTGCATGAGACCATTTAGATGCGTGAAATGCGGTGAAGACCATAAAACCTCAGAGTGCAAAAAGAATAGGACAACTCCAGCCAAGTGTGCTTTATGCTGCTGCGACCACCCTGCTAATTATAAAGGATGCCAAATATACAAAGAAATACTAGCTCGAAGGACCAAGAATCTCGCCTCTCGCGCTAGACTACCCTCTCAAACACCTGTTATCAACATACCAACTACCACCAACTTTGACACTAAGGGTCATAGTAACACCCACAAAACTTATGCCGATATTGCCAAAGGTAGGCAACCAACAACACAGCAATCTACTCACCAACAATCTAATAAATTAGAAGATATACTTGCCAAACAAAGTGAGAAAATGGATCTCTTAATTCAACAAATAGGCTCCCTACTGGGACTTATAACTACCCTGATATCTAATCTGACAAAATGACTTCTCTACACATCGCCACGTGGAACATAAACGGACTTGCTCCCAACACTAAAGAACTTGAGATGTTTTTGAGAACCAATAAGCTTGACGCCTGCCTTATATCAGAATCTCACACTACATCAAGATCACGCATATGCATTCGTGGATTCTGCGTTTACACAACTTCACACCCCGAAGGGGAAGCTCATGGTGGTGCGGCAATAGTAATTAAGGAGAACATTAAGCATTGCCTACTCGAGTCTTGGGAAACCAAGTACCTGCAAGCTACAACTGTACGGATCGATGATCGTGCCGGACCCCTCATCCTCTCAGCAATATACTGTCCACCGCGTCACACCATTAAGGAGAATATGTTTACGGAGTTTTTCAAAGCTTTAGGAAACCGATTCATAGCCGGTGGTGATTGGAACGCTAAGCACACACATTGGGGATCTAGGTTAACAACTACGAGAGGTAGAGAATTAAAATGTAGTACTGAGATCAACAATCTAGCGACCATTTCAACCGGAGAACCTACATATTGGCCTACAGATACCGAGAGAACTCCTGATCTTATAGACTGTTTTATCACAAAAGGCATTTGTCATCAAAATCTCCTAATCGAGTCAAACCTAGATGGATCTTCTGATCACACACCAATACTTCTTACTGTAAGCCCTATTGCGATACCCCGTGATACCCATAGCTCCTATCTAACTAACGCTAAAACCGATTGGAATGGTTTCCGAGAATATCTCGACGAAAATATCACTCTCAAACTTCCGTTAAAAACTGCTGAAGATGTAGACGATGCATGTCTATACATTACAAACCTGATCCAAGTGGCAGCGTGGACAAGCACACCCACATTGAAGCATTCATTTGCGAATACACCGCTCCCGTTTGAAATCCGTCAAAAAATTTATGAAAAACGCCGCCTTCGTAGAGTTTGGCAACTTTCCCGTAACAGCAAAGACAAAACGCGACTGAACAAAGCAATAAAAGAGCTAAAGATTCTTCTTACTGATGTCACTAACGCTGCAGTTAAACAAAGACTGGAAAAGATGTCACCCAATGGCCATGGGACCCATTCTTTATGGAAAGCTACCAGGAATATGCCACAGCCCCAACAATGTTCACCGCCAATCTGGAATGGCAATACATGGGCACGGACAGACCCAGAAAAAGCTGAGACCTTCGCCAGTCATCTTGCTAATGTCTTCAAACCTAACGGATCTGACAACCCTGAGGACCCTGAAATAGATCTGATCCTAAATCAGGACCTGCAGCTGTGTCTGCCGATAGGACCTACTTCCCCAAAGGAGCTGTCCAAAGAAATAGCCAGCTTGGACTCGAAGAAAGCTCCAGGATTTGACCTGATCACCCCGAAGGTACTCAAAGAGCTTCCTAGAAAATGTATTGTCTTCCTGGTAACCCTCGTTAATGCAACCTTCAGAACAAAACATGTCCCTGCTGTTTGGAAAATATCCGAGGTAGTTATGATCCATAAACCCGGTAAACCAGTCAACGATGCATCCTCACACCGTCCTGTCAGCTTAACTCCAGTTCTAAGCAAATTGTGGGAAAAAATAATCCTTACTAGGATACATGCATACCTAGATATCAATCACGTCATACCAGATCATCAGTTCGGGTTTCGCAAGCAACATTCGACCCTAGAACAAGTACACAGAGTCTATCGTACTATACGAGACTGTTTGGAAAGGAAAGAATATTGTTCTGCTGCTTTCCTGGACATCCAACAGGCATTCGATCGGGTCTGGCACAAAGGGTTACTATGCAAAATAAAGCAAGCACTTCCACACTCTTTCTACCCCTTGATGGATTCTTACCTTAGAGACAGAATGTTTCGAGTAAAACACCGTGACGCCAGGTCTTCCTTGTATAGTTGCCACGCAGGAGTACCCCAGGGATCGGTACTCGGTCCGGTGCTTTACAACATCTTCACGAATGACTTACCCCAGACACCTAATATTACAGTAGCAACCTATGCTGACGATGCTGCATTTCTCGCATGTAATAGCAGTCCAGAAGAGGCAAGTAAATTGCTGCAGGCACAACTCGATGACACAAATAAATGGTTGAACAAATGGCGTATAAGAGCTAGTGCCCAAAAATCTCACCACATCACGTTCACTCTGAGACGTGCAACTTGTCCTGCAGTCAACTTAGGTACCAACACCTTACCGCAATCGTCCTGTGTCAAATACCTGGGGTTTCATCTGGACCGAAGGATGACATGGAAAGACCACATGAAAAATAAGCGTAACGAAATCAATTTTCGATTTAGAAATTTGCTATGGCTTCTAGGAAGACAGTCAGCACTATCCCTAAGCAACAAACTAAGAGTGTACTGCTCCGTAATAAAACCCATTTGGACATATGGGATTCAACTGTGGTCATCGGCCAGTAATTCGAACATACTCTGCCTACAAAGAGCCCAAAACAATATACTTAGGGTCATATCAGGTGCACCATGGTACTCCCGCAATTCGGAAATCCACGAATACCTACAAATTTCAACCGTCGTAGACGAAGCAAAACGCTACACAGCCACATACAAAGATCGTCTGACATTCCATCCTAACCCACTTTCGCACATGCTGTTACAGCCCAACTCGATAAAGAGACTCAAGAGAGCTGACGTGCTTCATAATTAGAGCGATTAAGGGCACTGGCCCTATATTCGCCCAAACAAGATACATACCACAACCTACCTGCTTATAGTTCTAATGACTGATCGCAGGATACAAACAGAAAAAAAAAAAAAAAAAAAACTTCTAAGAGACAGAAAAAAGGATGTTGACAGAAAGACGGGCGACACACTGATAGTATGAGGTTTGGGATTATTTTTCATTAAAATTACTCAAGGCCATAGGGTGTATTATATACACATAATGTTAGTAGCCGTTTTATTTATTTATTTATCATCTTTTATCTATAGTACATAAGCAATATTTTCCAGTCAACTATGAGAATTGTTATTGAAATTTAGTTGCTAGACTGTAAGAGATTTTACAATGAAAATTCTTTATAACACATTAGACATAAAAAAAATTTAAAAAGAAATACAAACGTATAAGTAAAACAAACTATTGACATGATTTGGGACGGGAAAGACAGGAAAGGACAAGGGTTCAAAGGAAAAGGTTTCAGGAGAGGCAGGACTTTTTCACTCGATTTTTCAAAATATTTAGGGACGTGATTTTTCTGATGTCAGGATCCAGGTGATTTCAAATTTTTGCTGCTTGGACAGTAAAGGATTTTTCGTAAGTGGTAGAGGTATGTTTAGGAATAAGTAGGGTGAGTGAACTTTCAGATCGTAGCCCAAGGCCGTGAGCAGACAAATTTGTAAATTTGCCACTAAGATAATTTGGGCTCGTAGGATTTTTTTAATATATTAAAAAGAAATGTAAGTATGTGAAGTTGGTGTCGATCACGGATCTTCAGCCATTTGAGAAGTGACCTGTATTCAGAAATATAATCATATCTTCTGAGGTCGAATATATACCGGAACCATAAAATTTTGAAGACGTTCCAACTTGCACAAATATTCTTAATTAAGATCAGGATAGCACACGTCTCCATAATCAATTAATGGTAATAAAAGTGTTTGACAAAGGTAGATTTTCGTCGGTAGAAAATTTTGAAGACATTTCAAAGAGTGTATCCTGTTGAAAACACGACGACTAACATCATTTACTTGAGGCCGCCAATTAAGATTTTGATTGATCAGTAGGCCCAGGTTTTTAACAGTTGACGTGTTTGGTATTATTGTACTATTTAGCTCTAATTTCGGTAAACTAGATATGTTTACTTTAAAAATCAATCTTTGACTACCGATGATGATAGCTTGTGACTTACTTGGGTTAACCAAAAGACCCATTTCATGAGCTCACTGACCAATTGAAGCGAGATCTCAATTAAGGATGTCGATGATTTTTGATGAGGAATGGAGGTTCAAGTGCGAATAGATTTGTAGGTCAGCAGCATGGAGATGATAATTGCTGGAAATATTCTTAACAACATCATCAATAAATACTGAGAAAAGGAGAGTAGATAGAGATAGGACTCCACCTTGAGGTACACCAGTTGTAAGATCAGTCCACTCAGAATACGTATCTGACGACTTAACACATTGCCTGCGTCCATGGAGATATGAACTAAACCATTTTAGGTTCGCCAAAAGAATTTTCAACTGAATTTAAATTTCACTTTTTGGTTTTCACGACAATTTTCTTTTAATGCACCGTTCATTGCCTAAGCATTTTAGTCACCAACTGGATATCAATAGCGTGGTTAATGTTTACAAAATATTTCCAATTTCCGGATATAAAGTGCATTATGGTTCAGTACCCTAGATTAAACTATGAAGATTATTTGCAAATAAGAGCTACTTTCAACAACCAAGTGATATGTGTTTTTTATGAAAATAGCTTGGTATAATTTTTAAACTATTTCGATCTCTTTGCTTGATTGTTAACTGGCTTACTCGTTTGTTTATTTATGTGTTTGTTCACATTTTTTGCTGATTTTTAGGGTCCCACACCTTCAAAATAAAAACGGAACCTTCACTCGCGTATCCTTTTTAACAACCAAGTGATATGTGGATTAGTAATAAGTGATATGTGTTTTTTTTACGAAAATAGCTTGGTATAATTTTTAAACTATTTTGAAATCTTTGATTGATTGTTAACTGGCTTACTCGTTTGTTTGTTCATATTCTTTGCTGATTTTTATGGTCCCACACCTTCAAAATAAAAACGGAACCTTCACTCGCGTATCATTTTTAACAACGAACTGATATGTGGATTAGTAATAAGTGATATGTGTTTTTTTTACGAAAATAGCTTTGTGTAATTTTCAAACAATTTTTGAAATCTTTGCTTGATTGTTAACAGGCTTGCTCGTTTGTTTGTTTATGTGTTTGTTTGCATTCTTTGCATATTATTAGGGTGGGATCCTAGCACCCCCAAAATAAAAACGAAATCTTTACTCGCGTATCCGTGTGTAATAGCCCTTTTTCTCAAAAACTGCTTGGTGTACAAACTTGAAATTTGATATAATGATAAAGAATATTAACCCATACATACAATAACATTTGAAAGGGCTACCTATAATGACATTTGAAAAGGCTACCTATAACTATTGTGCCAAAAAATATGAAGAAAAAACAAAGTTTGTAACCACAGTTTGTAAGAAAATTAAAACGATAATTTTAAATGAAATACTTTTTAAGCTATTCACGATAACGTATACGTACCCTACACATAATTATGTCAGATATCAATTATTTATTGCGCTTGGAACTCCATATTACTGATGGCTTATCATAAACAAAATAATTTCACTGCAAACGAGTTACGGAACCCTCATTGGGCAAACCTGACTCACACTTGACCGGTTTTTTTTCAAAGTAATTGTTATTGATTGATATTTAAAAGGGGAGCTTTCGTCGCAAGAATTAAGTAATTTTCTTTTTTTAAAATTAATTTGTAGCAAGAATTGAAAATTCGTGTTATTTGTAATTATTTTTTGTGTTTTTTTTCTTTTTTAACAGACAATACGTCTCGTCACGCAGTTATAGGCATAATTAATGACCAAAAATGAGACAAATTACAATTAACTCCTGCAACTTTTGGAGGCACTAAACAAAGAAATAAATATTCCCGTGTACTTATTAGGTCCGATGGCTTATTATGTCCATAAGACGATGTCCCGCTAATTCATCCCAAATGTGGTAGAGTCACACCATGTTTAGATTTGTGATGACGGATGGAAGTACGTCATTAATTAATTTTTATGGAAGTCCTCGTGATGAAATTTGGATATCATCTAGTCTCCACCGGTTCCATCTAGATCAGACTTGGTTTAGCGGAATGTGTCTGTATTAACTTATTTGGCTGCGTTAAAAAAATCAAAAAGGGTCGATTTATTTTCAATCGAAAATTTAAGATGTACGTCGACGTTTTCAGGGTTTCATACTATTTACAAGCTAAATATACATATTTTATAATTATAAAATTTTAATATATATAATATTAGTGTAAATTACAGAATATTTTATCACAGGAAAAAATGTTCCAACAAAGGGCCATCGCATAATGACTAATAAGAGCAAAAAACCCCATATATTAACTATCAACTACATATATATATATATATATATATATATATATATATATATATACGCAAATATACTATATATAGTCGTATTATGCCTTTTAAAATTTAAATTTATTCCAGTCACTGGTGTGACACTTAACTACACGAACTTTCATAACGGAAAACGATTGAGAAGACACTAAAGATGCACTAAAATTCCTGAATGGAATTTAGTCTAATTACGAATATTAAATTGGTTTTGAGTCGATCAACTATTAAGGCCGAAAAATGTAAAACGTAGTCTATGAATTAGTGACTGCGCAAATATTGCTGGAAAACAAGATTGGCTCTAAAGCCAAGATGAATATTTGAATAGAAGATATTTTCCACTAAAACCGATTTAAAATTTATAAAATTGATTGGGATGAATAAGATTGGAATAAAATTAAATCGATTGACTATCTAAAATCGTTTTGGAATGTCTAAAATTGATTGAACCAATCAAAGAATTTCTAAAATCGATTGGATAATTTGCGAAATTACCCCGAACTAAAGAATTCACAAACTTTAATTAGACTCGAATGAAATTAAATCGATTAAATTTCTAAAACAAATTTGGAATTTATAAAATTGATTGGGATGAATGAGATTGGAATAAAATTAAATCGATTGAATTTCTAAAATTGAACCAATGAAGTCGTTGCAGAAACAGCAGTATGTACAATGTTCAAGCGAGTTTTTGGACGGCTGCAGAGACGAAGATGAAATTTTCTACTGAATTGTTACGGGGAGAGGGATGAAACTTATTCATTGTTACGAGCCTATACGGAATTGAAGAAGTATTCTATGCACTGACATAAAAAAGATGTACCATTCGCCAAGAAATTCAAAGCTTGACAATTGACATAATACTGGCGTTTTTTTGGAATAGAGGGGGCATCGTGCTTATTGTTTATAAATATAGGGGTGTTTCAACAACGGAGGATGCTAGCCTCATGGTGTAATCAAGAAAAACTGTAAAAAAGAAGAGATGAGGAAAATCAGCGAAGAATGTGCCACTTTTACACGAAAACGCATCTGGACACAAGACCCACGTTGCGATGGTTGTCCTTTAGAATTGTGATTTCCAAATATTACACCAGCCATCTTACATTCTGGACTCGGGCTCGTACGAATATTATTTTGTTGCCAAATATGAAAACCGAGCTTAGAGAAAATAAATTTTTCGACAATAAAAAGGCCGTATTTGCGATTTTCGTCCATTTTGAAGGCAAAGATTTTAAACATTTTTTTTTGAGATTACGGGCAAGTTGATTGCATCTGAAAAATGTATTAGAATTAAGGGAAACATATTGAAAAGGGAAATGTCATATTTTTACCTTCTTCCCGTGAAATTGTTGACCTCCATTGATAAGTAAACTTTCTGTATCTACTTCGTTCAGGTGGAGTATTTATATTTTTAATTTTTCGTTTAAGCAAAATATACTGGTTTTCTGGAGTTCACACTTTGAATGACACATCATATAGTTGACAATCTGAAAAGCATTCCAATCTCAAATCGTTCCCAACTATTCTGAAAGTTTGTCTCTGGGATTTATTTAGATAAATTTACCGGGAGCTGCAAACACTCGAAAGTGTTTGCAGCTCCCGGTTAAAATATAAATTCACTGATATACACGGGATATTGGTTTCAGCAACCCTCGCCAACACATCAACGTTCTCAGTAGTTGCAATTCCAGTCAGTGGTGGAGGCTGCTAGCAGCGTAAGCTGCACAGCTTGCAAGATACTTTTACCGGAAATTGCAACCACTCGAAAATGAAAGAACCAGTGAGATACACGGGATATTGGCTTCAGCAACCCTCACCAACACATCAACGTTCCCAGTAATCGCAACTCCAGCCAGTAATGGAGGCTACCAGCAGCGTACGTTGCACATATTGCAAGTGGATCAAGAATAGGAATGGTGACAGAGGAAAGGCAGGCAGATGAGGAATTCATTTTTAGATGACATAACCGGAAGATTTTTTATTTTAGTCAACAGAGAGCATCTTTTACTACACCCCACACATAAATGTGCACCAAAAAGGGTTATTTTTGAGAGATTCAACTCTCTCTCTTAAAACTACCCCTAAAGAAGACTGACAAATGTCCATATAGTTGAGCCTATACGTTATAGGAATAAAAATGACACTACTAGATAGACAAGATGAAAAAATAAGCTCCTTAAGAATTTTATCTGAATCTTCATCCAGACAAATGAGAAATTTTGTATTTTATTATTTTTTTAAGCCTAGCTATCTTTCATAACAGTTACTAAACGTTTTTTCTACGGAACTCTTTGAATCAATAAAATGAAACAAAGTGCAGATTGTGTCTTGTTGAATTTTCCATCCAAAATATACCATACTAATTAATGAATCTCACAAGCTCTACAAATCATAAAAAAGCCACGTAAAATTAAAAAAAGCAAAAAAGCCTTTGTTTATATAAAAACAGAACTATTGTTAATGTCAGTTAGCAGTTTATTTTTAATACAATTTTGGCAATGGCTGCAGCCACTTGAAAAAGTAAATGGTATCTATTATTGTCCCGTTTAACTGTTTATGTATTTTACTGTATTATGTATTTCATTACATTTTCTTTATTATTTTTATTTATAATTAATTAATAATTCTTGATATTTCATATATATTATATTATACGCATTTATGAAGATAGCTTTTCTTTGTTTTCTATTATGATAGCAAATTATATTTTTTTTCGGTTTTCCCGATTGTCAATCACCGAATTATTTAAGTTTTTATATTTTAAAAAATGCTAGCTTTTAAAAAAATTATATTCTATTTCCATAACAATAAACCCATTTCCGCTAGTCTTTTTTAGAATAAAGAGGTTTAATGTTTTATCTTCTCGTCAAAATTTCCTCTAAAAATGACTCTTAAGTCGCATGGAGTATTTTTCCGCCTTTAAAGGCAGTAAAAGAACTTTTAAAATCGATTGGAACAAATTCGATTCGAACGAAATTAAATCGATTGAATTTCTAAAACCGATTTGAAATTTATTAAATTGATTGGGATGAATGAGATTGGAATTAAATTAAATCGATTGAATTTTTAAAATCGTTTTGGAATTTCTGAAATTGATTGAACCAATGAAAGAATTTCTAAAATCGATTGGATAATTTGCGAAATTATCTCGAACTAAAGAATTTACAAACTTTACTTCTTTGTTATAATAGTATAGATATACAGCATATACACGAAGTTAGCCGACAACGCGCTACATATAACCGAACTGCACACGCACGCGTCATGAAGTAAGCCGCGTGCTGTATCACATTTAACCGAGCGCTATTTATAAACTAATAAAACGGTTCAAACGAGTCCGTTAGCGAGGGATTATACGTTTACATTAATATATAAAGACATGTGTTCGTTTGCTCGCCCACAGACTATAATATCAGAAACTACCACAGCAAAGTGAATGAATCATCTCATAAGGGTTCATCGCTCCTCTGAGAATGTTAAAAGCGCTATTATACTCGAATGTGTTCCAGTAAAATTTTTGGTTTTCTTGTGTGATTAGGTCAAGTAAATTTTTTGAAAATAATGTCTATCTTTCTATCAAATTTTCCGTAAGAGAGATGCTATTGAATTATTAGCACTGTCACTCAGTAAAAACGCAGTGCGCGGCTTTAGTGACTGATGAATGAAAATGTTTGACACTTTCTCACTCTGCTTAATGTTTAATCAAAGTCATTAATTCCTCTTGGTAGTTATCATTGGGATAATGAATTAGCTAATATGTAAATTCATTTTTGGAAAGTACACTAAGATAATGTTTTATTTCGATAAATTGTTCACCAAAGGACTTGAATTTTAATTATTAACACTCAGTAAAAATTGAGTGCGCGGCTTTAATGACTGATGAATGAAAATTTCAATCATTTAATCAAAGACATTAATTACCCTTGATAGCTTTCATTGAGATAATGCATTAGCTAATATGTAAATTAATGTTTGGAAAATACACTAAGATAATGTTTTATTTCGATAAATTGTTTACCAAAGGACTTGAATTTTAATTATTAACACTCAGTAAAAATTGAGTGCGCGGCTTTAATGAGTGATGAATGAAAATTTCAATCATTTAATCAAAGACATTAATTACTCTTAATAGTTTTCATTGGGATAATGAATTAGCTAATATGTAAATTAATTTTTGGAAAGTACACTAAGATAATGTTTTATTTCGATAAATTGTTCACTAAAGGACTAGAATTTTAATTAATAGCACTGTCACTCAGTGAAAATTGAGTGCGCGGCTTTAGTAACTGATGAATGAAAATTTTCGACACTGCCTTACTCTGCTTAATGTTTAATCAAAGACATAAATTACTCTTGATAGTTTTCATGGAGATAATTCATTAGCTAAAATATAAATGACTTTTTGGAAAGTACACCGAGATAATGTCTTAGTTCGATCAAATGTTAACTAAAGGACTTGAAATTTAATTATCAGCTCTGTCACTCAGTAAAAATTGAGTGCGCAGTTTTAATGACTGATGAATGAAAATTTTCGACACTGTCTCACTCCTCTGAATATTTAATCAAAGACATTAATTACTCTCCGTAGTTTTCATTGAGGCAATGCATTAATTAATATGTAAATTACTTTTTGGAAACTATGCTAAAATAATGTTTTATTTCGATCAATTGTTCACTAAAGGACTTGAAATTTAATTATTAACACTGTCACTCAGTAAAAATTGAGTACGCGGGTTCAGTGACTGATGAATAAATATTGTCGATATTGTCATAGTCACCTTGTTTCATACTTAAGCAAAGATATTAATAATTTCTTGGAATTTTTATTGAGATAATTCATTAGCTAATACGTAAATTACTTTTTGGAAAGTACACTGGGACAATGTTTTACTTAGTTCAATTGTTTACTAAAGGACTTGAAATTTAATTATAAGCACTGTCACTCAGTAAAAATCTAGTACGCGGGTTCAGTGACTGATGAATAAAAACTGTCGACATTGTCATAAATTCGATGAGATAATGCTTTAGTTCGAACACTGTTACTCCGCAATAACGGAGTGTGTGGGTTTAGTGACTGATGATTAAAATTATCGACACTAACTCCGACACCGACACCGATTTATCGACACCAAGTTATTAATTACTATTTGGAATTTTAATGGAGATAATTCGTTAGTTAAAATATAAATTACTTCTCGGAAAATTCAATGAGATAATGCTTTATTTCGATTAAATAATCCCTGAGGGACTTAAAATGTAATTACTAATCCTGTAACTCCGCACTAATTGAGTGCGTGGGTTTAGTGAGTGATGAATAAAACTTGCGACACTATCATAGTGCTTCTACTTCAAAGTCACAGTATAAGCTATGATTTAGAATACTTTTCTCTCAATGAAGAATACTTTTGAAATAAAAATATTGATTGATTACTAAAGAACAACTCCACCGTATCAATAAAAATCTACACGCGCAAATCGGAGGACAAAAGCTATTAAGAATATTTTATGTGATTTAATTATCTCAGATGTATTTATAAAGATGAACTGGATATTTTATTTTTATTTTATATAAACTTTAGGTACGCTGAGGTCACGAGATATAATTTGTTGCTAATGCCAATAATTTACATTAAATGAAACTACGTGATGTACTATTATTTCTACTTTCTTTAAGTTCTTTACCACGACCTTTTAGCAAAGATCTTGCTAATAGCCCACCTGAAGATATTGTAATACAACGAAACCTGGTCGTGGCAAAGAACTTAAAGAAAGTAGAAATAATACTACATCACGTAGTTTCATTTAATTGTGAATAATGAATTTCTACAAAATTGACGCTCAATATATTCAATAGCCAATAATTTATTAAATAATTTTATTTATCAGTAATAAACACGATTGGAGGAATGATGGTAGAGACGTCTCTACCATCTTAGAGATATACGTCTTAGAGGTATACCTGGTAGAGAGGTAGATATACGTCTCTACCGTCTTACCGACTTCATGAAATTGATGGCTGACAGAAGCTTAATTTCTATAAAGTTTATGATATTTAATCAAATTCATTTTTTTTTCATTTAAATTATGAATAGCACTCGGTTGATTTGACAATCCTTTATATCCCTTTACCACTTTACCACATCGTTGTGGCTAGGAGATTGCAATCATGTAATGTTTTATTGCGATGATATATACAATATTGAAATTTGAAAAAGGTTGAATGTATTTGGCGTTAATTTTGTAGAAATTCATTATTCACCAATGAAACTACGTGATGTAGTATTATTTCTACTTTATTTAAATTTCGCTTTGTATCGTCTTTCGAAATGTAATTCGGAGTCGACGGTACAATATCGCCAATGTAGCCTAATCGGCAATTTCGGAGTTTAGTGGCTCTCTATACTCCTGGCAGCTACATGAGGGGATGATGTCATTGTTTGTTTTACCTCCCTAGAGCGCGTACAAATATTCTACAGCATTTGCCTGTCTTTTGAGTACTCACATTTCTCAATGCAGTGTTGCGAGATGCACCCAGTGTGCTTCTTTTCTGTTCCATTGACCATTTCAGAAATGGGGTCACAGAGTTGCTTAGTAGTTCACGACTGTTTGCTAGATGATATTCATCCAAATTTGTTATATTTGTTATACATTCTTCCACATACCCAGCGATTTGGGTAATGTTGTAAGTTGGGCATGGGGTTTTCAAGAAATATTATATATATATATATATATATATATATATATATATATATATATATAAGGGTCGTATTCCCATTGTATTTCTTTATTAGGAGAAACACCGGAAGCAGATAACCACAAATTTTATCAATCCGCAGTTTCGAAATTCGAAGATATTGCGAAGAGTGTTGCACCAGTACAACAGTCGACATTAAAAGAAATACTGATGGCAATGAATTAAAAAAAAAATAAATATTGTCATTGTCAAACTAGGAAACTTAATCTCCTAATTGCACAACAACGTTACAAATTTCTTTTGCCAAATACTGGTATAAGATTTTAACAATTTGTGTATTAATTGTCACATTAAAACATAAAATCAATTGTTAACAAAAGTTATTAACCCATTAAACACTGACTAATTAATACGACATTTTTGTATTAAATTGTCATTGTTTAATGGGTCAATCACTTTTGGTAACAATTTTAATTTATGTTTGGAAGTAGAACATAATTTTTATTTGTTTTTATTGATTTAATATTTCGTGGAAGTCAAACAATTGTTTTGTTGGGTCAAATTATTTTTCTTAAATTACTAATAATTATAGTTTGTTGACTTTTACAATATGATACAAATAAAAAGTAGTAAATAAGGTCACTTCAATAAAGTTTGCCTTATTTTGGACTTTGTAGTAGAAATGTGTCGAAAAAATTATTTTACATATGACAACCCTAGTTACGACCCATAGGCCAGTACAGATTTATGTACTCGATATTTAGTTGCTTGCGTTTCAGTTTTAAGCGAGTTTTACAGGTAAGTCTTCTGTCTTGGTGGAAGCCTAGGTATTTAACGTGACTTGTGTGTGGTAGTGTATGAGTTCCTAGTTTCAAATGTTCCTAGTTCAGTTCCTAGCTTCAAAGGTGATGGAAATCGCCTTTTGTGCTCTGGCAGGGATACCCTATTTTTACAAACCAGGTGTTAATTTTGTAAAACAATACTTGGAGCTTGTTGCTGGCAGAATTTGAATCGTTGGCACTTGTCAGATAAGCAACGTCAACAGCTTAAGTTGCAATGGTTACATCTGTTGAAGTAACAAAATTGAAAGTAAAGACGTTTTAAAAGATTGGTCCCAGGACCGAAGCTAGTGGGCCTCCAGCTTCGATCATGTGCAGACTAGATCTTGTGTTCCCTTGCTTAACTGAAAATTTCTTCAAGTTAGATAGGATGACTTGATTTTGAACGGCAAGTGTGGAAGCTTTATGCTAGCGCGCTTGTTGGAGATCTAGAAAAGCTGCAAACGTGGAGTCCATCGTCTCGAAGCCCTGGTGAGTAGTAGGTATACGCACTGAGCTTGTTCAATTTTTGAATGAGTCGTTCTGAAGACAAATCGATGTAATGGGCTAAAGTCAGAATCGTCCATAAAGACTTTTAATCTGGTCAGAAAAATGTTTTTATTACTTAAAATTATATAACAATGTCTCTGTCAAAAATACTAGGGATTAGTGTCTAAAAAATAAGTAGTAGAAACTCGTATATAGTTTGTATAAATATACAGTATATAGTCGTACATTTACATTGTGTAGCCATTGCCTAGCTTTGGTTAGTCAGTCATGTGGGCTATTTACCAAAGTACAGTCTTAATTTATCAGAAACAACACTAATATTTTGACCGTTTTCACTATGTGGATTAAGGGAGGGTTTAAGGTGAAAGGACATGAAGTAAGCAACTATAATAGCCACCCTTATTTTCACTAACTAATCGGCCAGGAAATGTTTTAATGATTTTATTTGTTTCTTAAATTCATATTAGATGCATAAAAATATCCACATTTACTTCATATTTTTTTATATGATCCTATAATAGTCACAAACATCTTTTACTTAATAAATTTAAAATTTGAATTGAAAATTTGGGAAAAATTACGTAAATAAATTTTCTTTTAGATATTTTAAGACACAAAATGATTAAATTTTGAAAATGCTTCAATTTTACGTTGGTATCCTCATATCATTAATGTCTATTTAATGAACTCAAAATGCAAATAAATTAAACGATTTGAGACAAAAAAATTATTTAATTTCGCTACAGTATACACTATGGATGTTTACACCAAAATAAGTGTGGCACTGTCCGACACTGTAGTTCCAGTTTTTTTGGGAATATAATTAATAAGTAATTTTACATCGAATATCTAAATAAGTGTGGCACCGTCCGACACCGTAGTTCCAGTTTTTTTTTGGGAATTTAATTAATAAGTAATTTTACATCGAATATCTAAATAAGTGTGGCACCGTCCGACACCGTAGTTCCAGTTTTTTTTTGGGAATTTAATTAATAAGTAATTTTACATCGAATATCTAAATAAATGTGGCACCGTCCGACACCGTAGTTCCAGTTTTTTTTTGGGAATTTAATTAATAAGTAATTTTACATCGAATATCTAAATAAGTGTGGCACCGTCCGACACCGTAGTTCCAGTTTTTTTTTGGGAATATAATTAATAAGCCACTTTACATCGGATATCTATTGTTTAATTAGAATTTTAATGTCGATAAACCATAGTAGAATTTGTACAAAAATAAAAATAACAATCTCCTAATACCAAGCCTCCTCTATGCCTAAACCCTTTTTTGTTTAGTATTTTACTTTCTGAAGCTGCGGTTCCGAAATAAAAAAACTTAACGTTGTCCCATGTGACCCGTGTGGTCTCTTTTTTTACATGACCTGAGAATTTGTAATGAAAGATGTGAATGTGTTTTTAAAAATCAATTTTATTTCTGCAAAATATTAATATATTTATTATTATTTTTAGCTAACACATTCATCGCGAGCTTTCTGACAAAGGTTTTTCCAAATCGCCTTCTTCATCTAGTAAAATGACAGAGACTTTTTTTAATTAAAACGTATGTGTTGAAATCCATTTGAAGAAAGAGAATTGACAAATAGCTCCTAAAAAAAGATTTTTCCGATTTTTTTTCCATGATATGTCAATTTTTTTCACAATGTTTTTTGTCTGTTGACGAAAGGTTACTGTATAAGTTATTAAGTATATTTGTTAAGAAGAAAAATTAATGGGAAAATGTTGGAGTAGACTGTATACGGTTAAGGCTATGAGTTGCTTATGTAGATCGATTCAATCTAGAATCAGATTACAAAGTATGTAAATCTAGATTTACGTAGAACACAAGCATAGATAAGTAATTATATATATATATATATATATATATATATATATATATATATATATATATGTATATATATATATATATATATATATATGTATATATATATATATATATATATATGTATATATATATATATATATATATATATATATATATATATGTTTATTCCAATATTGTGATATATAATAGAGACAAACGTTCTTGGCATTGATAAAGACAATACGTATTATTGAAATAGAAGACTTGTATTTGTTTGATTAAATTTCTGCAAAAATGCAATGAGATCAGATAACATGACGTTTTGACGTAAAATTCTACGGTTCAGATACGGGCCCATTTTATTTTCAATTTACTGTAATATCAGTTATTATATGGTATATTATATATCATATTTAACGAACATATACATACACGAACCGCTGCCTGTTAAGTAGATAGTCATGGTCCTGATTTTTGACCCGAGTTTTATCTTTGAATTTGGCTTCTAAAATTTTGAACTTAAATTGTGGTTAAAATCAAATTTATTTTAAGTTCATCTAAAAAATTTAATATCATTTTTGGAAACTGCAATTTGCTTCATAACGATAAGTCTATTTTTTGTAAATAAAAGGGGCAGTTACAACGAATAGGGTAATTCGAGAGATGCAACTGTACTGATCTTACCAATGAATCTAGATTTTCACAGAAATATCCGTTTTAAACAGATTAACTTTTAATAATATATTTGCATTATTTCGTCAAAACGTTGTAAAGAAATAGTCTGTATTCACTGAAAAACATATCATTTTTGGAAACTGCAATTTGCTTCATAACGATAAGTCTATTTTTTGTAAATAAAAGGGGCAGTTACAACGAATAGGGTAATTCGAGAGATGTAACTGTACTGATCTTACCAATGAATCTAGATTTTCACAGAAATGTCCGTTTTAAACAGATTAACTTTTAATAATATATTTGCATTATTTCGTCAAAACGTTGTAAAGAAATAGTCTGTTTTCACTGAAAAACATATCATTTTTGGAAACTGCAATTTGCTTCATAACGATAAGTCTATTTTTGTAAATAAAAGGGGCAGTTACAACGAATAGGGTAATTCGAGAGATGCAACTATACTGATCTTACCAATGAATCTAGATTTTCACAGAAATGCCCGTTTTAACTTTTAATAATATATTTGCATTATTTCGTCAAAACGTTATAAAGAAATAGTCTGTATTCACTGAAAAACATTCACAAAACATGAAGTGCACAATCTTCAGTTCTTTTACAGTCCACAGTTCTTTTACAGTTCAGTTCTTTTACAGTAACAGTTCTTTTATATCATTATTATCACTGCACTGTTGAGATAATTAGCGCTAATTGATTATTATTTGATTACTCAATACGTGGCTTCTCTAGTTGGAATAAATCTATGATTGTATGGACTTTCACTTTTTAAAGTAAGAAATCAACATGTTCTGACGTATTTCTCAATTTCTTTACTTCAGTATCTCCTGATTATATTCTTTAAAGATCTCATATTTTTTTAATATTGATTATATTTGGCGTTAATTTTGTAGAGATTCATTATTCACAATTAAATGAAACTACGTGATGTAGTATTATTTCTACTTTCTTTAATTTCTTTACCACGACCTAGGTTTCATTGTATTACAACATCTTCAGGTGGAATATTGGCAAAGATATTTGCCAATATCCCACCTGAAGATGTTGGTCTTTGCCAATATCCCACCTGAAGATGTTGTAATGGATCTTTGCCAATATCCCACCTGAAGATGTTTTAATACAACGAAACCTAGGTCGTGGTTAAAGAAATTAAAGAAAGTAGAAATAATACTACATCACGTAGTTTCATTTAATTGTGATCTCATATTTTCATTTCATTAGCTTTACGAGTCGATGTGTAACGAAAACAAAGAAAAACGAAACTAGACGTGGGCCGTACATACTATTATATGTACGAGTACCGAATATTTCAGTAGACTGACATACTATCGCATGACATTTCGCAGATACCTGTTACACAATACAACAGCTTTTTGTCTCTCTTTCCAATGACTCAACTACTATAAGAGCAAAAGAAACAAAGCGATCACTAACCGTATGCAGGCTATCCCGTTCATCACGTAAATTCCTTTTTAGGAAAAAATGAAACAAGAAACGTTCCACGGAAAGGACTCATGTTGTTAACCTGTGTGATATCTTGGGCAAGCTATTATCTCATATACTCGTACTTTGTGCTTGTGTCATACTAGATATTTTCTAGTTTCTCTAAACTCCATTGCGTTTGGTGCGCAAATATTCATTCATAGTCTCTAAAGGCCCGTGGCAAAAGATGTTTTAACAATAGTACAATAACCATTAGATTTTATATATCTAACTTTTTGTTTAGATTCATTAAAATAAGTGAAAGATCAGAAGGCGAAAAATCTCGGTATGTAACAAGCAAAAAAATATTAAATACTTTGACAAGTTATTATAATACGTGCTCTCGACGGAATACCCGACAAGCGCGTATGCGTGATGTGTACGGCCTAGTCTTTTGTAGCAGGTATATGTACCTATTATTTTTACATACTCGTAACAGGGTCCTCTAGTACGAAAAAATACTGATATGTACTCCTCTAAACGAAACATTTGCGATTTCAGCTCATATATCGGCTTTATCCATCCTATTATTTGTGACGGCCTTTTAAAATCGAAAATAAAAATTTTGCATCCTTATAAAGAATTGTTCAAATAATACGATTACGACAAAAAAATTAAGTACATAGTTAATTTCCATACATAAATGTTTGATATTTAAATGAAACTACGTGATAGTATCCCACCTGAAGATGTTATAATAGCAAAAATCTTTGCTAATAGCCCACCTGAAGATGTTGTAATACAACGAAACCTAGGTCGTGGTAAAGAATTTAAAGAAAGCAGAAATAATACTACATCTTTCCTAACAGCCCACCTGAAGATGTTGTAATACAACGAAACCTAGGTCGTGGTAAAGAAATTAAAGAAAGTAGAAATAATACTACATCTTTGCTAACAGCCCACCTGAAGATGTTGTAATACAACGAAACCTAGGGCGTGGTAAAGAAATTAAAGAAAGTAGAAATAATACTACATCTTTGCTAATAGCCCACCTGAAGATGTTGTAATACAACGAAACCTAGGTCGTGGTAAAGAAATTAAAGAAAGTAGAAATAATACTACATCTTTGCTAACAGCCCACCTGAAGATGTTGTAATACAACGAAACCTAGGGCGTGGTAAAGAAATTAAAGAAAGTAGAAATAATACTACATCTTTGCTAACAGCCCACCTGAAGATGTTGTAATACAACGAAACCTAGGTCGTGGTAAAGAAATTAAAGAAAGTAGAAATAATACTACATCTTTGCTAACAGCCCACCTGAAGATGTTGTAATACAACGAAACCTAGGGCGTGGTAAAAAAATTAAAGAAAGTTGAAATAATACTACATCTTTGCTAACAGCCCACCTGAAGATGTTGTATTACAACGAAACCTTGGTCGTAGTAAAGAAATTAAATAAATTAGAAATAATACTACATCACGTAGTTTCATTTAATTGTCAATAATGAATTTCTACAAAATTAACGCTAAATATATTTAATAAATTTTTGAGTTTAACTATTGAAATATATGCACATTAATATACTTTATACCTAATATTATGTAGTGTTGGCCCCAGGTGTTACAAGAATAACAATGACACTGTTATATAGAGAGAATAAAACAAATAATCTCCTTAATAGTTTTATCAAAATCGTCAATAAGACAAAAGAGATATCTTGTATTTTTTTATGAAAAGTTAGCTTATTGTTCATAGATTGTAAATGTAATTGGTACGAAATTCTTTACACTAGCGAGATAAAACTAAGTGAAGATTGTGTTTTGTTATATCCTCCATCCATACTTGTACCATATTAATCCATAATTTCGACAAGGTCTTCGAAAGAAGTTACGTAAAACTCGATAAGAAGGAAAAAGCCATTCATTTTGACAACAATAGAACCATTGTCAATGTTTGTTAACAATTTATTTTTAATTAATTTAGGTAATGGCTACACGTTAAAGAAAGCAAGACGCATTGATTATTTTTTGTAATTGTTTCTAAAAAGTTATTATGTATTCCGTTCAATTGTTTTTGTTATTTTTAATTCCAATTAACGATTCTTTATATTCTAAAAAGATAGCTTTTTTTGTTCCGTATTATGGTAATAAATTATAATTCTATTTTTTTCCTCTTTCCTGATTGTAAATTACTGAATTGTTTTTTTTATATTCTAAAAATACAAGCTTTTTTAAAAAGTAGGATCTCTATAACGTCTGGGCCTATGTTTACCGGTCTCCTTTCTACAACGAATGCTTTTGGAGAAAAGCAGCTGTAACCAACGACAAAACCAAAGACAGTAATCTTCCAAGTATTCCTTCTAGGAAAGAAAAATGATATTTGAAAGGAAAACTCATTTTCAGGTATTGAGTAAAGAATTTTAAGTATAAAACATTAGATATAAGAGAAATATTTGTCGATATTATGCATAAATTTTAAAATAAAAAAAAAATTAAATCGGTTTTCTTTTTCCAACCTATAATGTCGATTACCTGAAAGGCAGATCAAGCAGCTGAGTTAATTTTCAATTTAGTACGAACGAGAACCTTAATAAACTTGATATCCCGTAAATGCCAATATGGCCGCGTAATAAATTTGGTCTTAAAAGTATCTGTAATATAATCGTAAAACGAGAAGATTCACATTTAGCCTACTACATTACAAAACGATATAAAAAATAAAATGCAACACGTATTTCCTGTTTTCTTTTTCAACACAACATTTCGATTACCTGAGATGAAACATGAAACAGCTGAGTTAATATTCAATTTAGAATGAACGGGAGCCTTAATAGAGTTGATATCAAGAAATTGCCAAGATGGCCGTGTAATAAATTCGGTCTTAAAAGTATCGGTAATATAATCGTAAAACGAGAAGATTCACATTTAGCCCACTACATTAGAAAACGATATAAAAAATAAAATGCAACACGTATTTCGTGTTTTCTTTTTCAACACAGTATTTCGATTACCTGAGATGAAACATGAAGCAGCTGAGTTAATATTCAATTTAGAATGAACGGGAGCCTTAATAGAGTTGATATCAAGAAATTGCCAAGATGGCCGCGTAACAAATTCGGTCTTAAAAGTATCGGTAATATAATCGTAAAACGAGAAGATTCACATTTAGCCCACTACATTACAAAACGAATAAAAAATAAAATGCAACACGTATTTCGTAGCGAAGTCTTTGGAAGACAAGATGACTGGACCTGAATATCTGACACCAAATTGCAACACAACTGCTGAACGAGTTGGCACCGCTGACTGCATGGCGCAAGTCTTTCTTAAGAGACACTTCTCGACCTTTTATTCGTGGTATATTGGTTCGTTCGATAACATCTTTTTTTAGTTCTCTATCCGAAGTGAACAGAACCACATTATGTTAACATTGCGTGTATCTACCACAGCCCACCGTGTTCTTAGCTTAATATTACAATTAGACGTTTCGAATCTGTAGGCTTCGCTTGCGTTAAATTGCAATTTTTTCGTAACAAAAAGAGTAGGCAGGCGGAAATAATTCTGGCATTACTGAAATAAAATATAATTTTGGAAAATCTGATTTTTGTTAGAATAGAAAAAAGCAAAAAAGTCAGCGATTTACAATCAAGAAAAAGCAAAAATAATATTTGTAAACTAGTATATTTTACATTTTTAATATAATTAGAAGTGTTAATAAGGAATAAAAATAAGAATCTAATAAAAAATGTAATAACTTTTTATAAACGATCAGGAAAAAGAAATAATACCGGTTGTTTTCACAATTAAATGAAACTACGTGATGTAGTATTATTTCTACTTTCTTTAAGTTCTTTACCTCAACCTAGGTTTCGTTGTATTACAACATCTTCAGGTGGGATATTAGCAAAGATTAACTCTTAGGAACAACCAACAGCATTTATATGTTTCAAACACAATAGCGGAAGCCTGGTTTGTGCGGATTTTTCCACTGCTTCTGTTAGTGACTTTATTGCAGGGGCGCAGTGTAGGTTTTATTATATTTCCGAGAGTTATACAATATACCAGTATTTTAGTGAGGGTAATAAATTTAATTGTTATTATGTGAGGTTATACAATGCAAAATTTACGGTGTATGTAATAAAATTAAATGGAAGTTATTATCGGTAATATATTTATACAAAAGCAAGGGTATTTGAAAGTAAGGACAAGGTAATACACTAATTCTACATATCTCCGGTTTTGTGTATTCCTATATTTATTTATTTATTCCTTTTAATTTTTTATTTTTTATTATATATACTTATATTTATATGTGTATTAGTGCTGAAACAATTTCCAGGGTACTGTAGTATCAATGTTGTATATTTATATTATATCTAGAAGATATTAAGAATGGGTGATGATATTATATTTAGTTGTTCATTTAATATATTAACCTTGGTATCTTTTTTATGTCTGTTTATTTCTAATATTTCTAGGATATTAAGTTTATTACCTTTTGTATTTATTTGTAATATATAGAGGGCATTATCAGTATGGGGGTGATGGTTATTTTCAATGAAATGTTAAGCAAAGTGAGATGTGTCTGGTTTATTATTTCGCCAGCTGGCAACGTGTTCTTTATATCTTGTATTAAAATCTCTTCCTGTTTGACCTATGTATACACTATTACAGTCGTTACATTTAAGTTTATAGATACCACTCTTTTTATGTTTATCTATTTTTTCTAAATTAACGCCAAATATATTCAATACCGGTTGTTTTTTTTCGCAGCCATTGTCCCAATAATTAAAAATAAATTGTTAACCCACATTGAAATTCGTTATCAAAATAATATCTCTTTCGTTCGTTTCTAGTTTTACTTGGTTTTTTATAAAGATACAATCTGCGGATTGTCACATATATGCATACAGGATACAGCGGAACACAATCTGCTTTTTGTTTCATCTTTATGTTTTAATGAATTCCGTAAAAATGGCGTTTACATATAAAAACTAACCTGACTTGACGTAAAAGTACAAGGGTATAAATGCGGTTTAGAGCCAGAAACTTTATCACAATTTTTTTGACACCAATTGGAAAGAATATACATTAAAAACGACATATCTTAAAAAATTCTGCAGCTGACGATTATTTATTATAAAAAAATCATTTTGAAAAAAAAATACTCAACGGAATCTGTCGAAACTTGTATATTACAAGGTTATTTTTCACTATATTCACAATGAATTTATCGTTAGATATTACACACTTGACACACGTAAATGAATTAAGAAATTAATGAAATTAAATCACTTAAAATAAACATTTAAAATTACGTTAAAAAAATTTAATTTTTAACAGTTTTAAACGTCAAATAAGAAAATTACCAACGTTAAATGCAGTATTTGATGTAAATTAGTTTTTACAGAAGATAAATCTACTGAATTAACCACAAACATTATTAATGTTAATTCACAAACATTAAAACTCTTTTGCGAGTTTAGGATTTTTATTTATTTATTTGTCAACTTTAACGTATAGTGCCTATTATAGTGGACTTATTGTTACAGTCAGTCAACGTAATAAGTTTAGAAAAATTGATTGACTGGTAGACTGTTAGAGATTTTAAAATCTAAAATTCAAGGTGTATATAAAATAAAAAAAACAAAATCTTAATAACTATTTAATAAGTGATGTGATGATAACTAATTTTGATTTAAAACCACTTAATAAGTGATAACTAGTTGGCCCGTACGAATAAGTTACCGAATGGTAATATAATGTGATAAAAAAGTAAGTGAAATGTTTATTTATTAAAATAGTTTGAATGTAGTAGACTCGTGCATTGACATTAAAGTGCCCTGTTTTAATTAAAATTGTTTTATTTTTGTTTTAATTGTGAATAATGAATTTCTACAAAATTAACGGCTAATGTATTCAATATTTTATTTGTCATAAATCATTACCGATATTAACTTTCTAACGCAATAATTTTTTTAATAATATCTAAATGAATTAACTAAGGGGAAAAGTTATATAATATTTACTTAAACAGATTGTCAATAGATGGTGCTGTTTACAATATAAACACCTGAAAGAAATAATATGTGGAGAATTAAAAAATGAAAAACATTTATTAAAAATTGATTATGTTTTATTTGTTTGTATTTCGTCATTAGAAGTGAAGGTAATCTACAAAATGATTGCTCATTCATTGGTTTTGATGAAGTATTAAGAGAGATATGGCGTATCGACCAAAACACCTTTTAGAAATAGTATATGGATATAAAAGTTGATTACACTTAAAGAAAATGAAAAATACAAATGCAAATATAAACATGAATTAGGGTGCAAAAAGGAGAGGTGAGGAGCATAGAAGGAATATGGTTCAGGAGAGGTAGGACTTTCTCAGTCAGTGTTTGATGACATTTATCGAGGATATTTTCCTGGTGACAGGATCCAGTGGATCCTAAAGTTTTACAACTTTGACAGTAAGGGATTTTTCGCGAAGGGTAAAAGTATGTTTGGGAATAAGTTGGATAAGTAAGTCTTTAGTGCGTAATCCAAGGACCTGATTTTACCAAGAATAAAAACTTTACTGTTATAAAAAATACATATTTTGTTATTAAACAATTTAATGTAAATGACCGACGTATAAGGTGGGTCTATTGCTACAAAAGCAATCTCTCAAATCACTAATGAAAATTACTTGTAAATTAAGGGAATTGTAAAAATACATATGTGTACAGACTATTAAAAATATACGCATGCGTGTCACATTAATTTTATAGTATTAAGTGTTTTTAGACAAGTTTCTCAAAAAACATGTTAAAATAGGAAAAGTAACTCAGTGAATATTTCAAAAGAGATTGGTGAACAACATGAACACAGGGTTTCACAGATAGAGCTTATACAAATAGAAAGCTAAAAAAAGAAATCGCAAAGTAATTTAAAAAAATACACTCCATATGGTAAGATTTTTAAATACATTTTATGGTTGTGGAACGGAGTTTTTGTTAATATTACGTAAGATATACATCATCAAAATTATATATCTTATTTAATATTAACATATAAAGAAATACATAATCATAAAAAAATCCTCAGAGCCCAAATTATCTTAGTGACAAATTTAAAGATTTGTCTGCTCACGGCCTTGGGCTACGATCTGAAAGTTCACTCACCCTACTTATTCGTATACCTCTACCATTTACGAAAAATCATTCACTGTCCAAGCAGCAAAAATCTGGAATCACCTGGGTACTGAGATCAGGAAAATCACGTCCCTAAACATTTTCAAACATCGAGTAAAAAAGTCCTGCTTCCCCTGAAACCTTTGTGCCCTTGTCCTCTTCTGTCTTTCCCAACCCAAATCATATTAATAGTTTGTTTCACTTATACTTTTGTACTTTTTTAAATTTCTTTGTCTAATGTACTATATGTAATTTTCGTTGTAAAATCTCTTACAGTCTACCGATTCAATTTCAACACCAATTGTTATGGTTAACTGGAAGAGATTGCTCATGTAGCAATAAGTCCGCCATATGTACTATGCATAAAAGATGATAAATAAATAAATAATTATTTACCTCTTCACTTATTTAGTTCAGTATATAGTAAAAAAAAACTAGAAATATAAAAATGGAGGTATTCATTGTACTTTTAATTTGACGTAATCCAACTATGCCTTATTTGGTTAATAAATACATCGTTAATATAAGTATATATATATATATATATATATATATATATATATATATTTATTTAAAAATGAAATTAAAATTCGTTTTTCTGCTAAACCGAACTTATACCGTTACATTTTTACATTACCACTTTATCTCCATATCGTCATGTTTATTAACTTAAATAATTAATTAGATCTAATAATAATGGACTATTCCCCGCCATTTCCACCTGGGTTATCCCAGGGCCCCTCCTGGGACCCGTAACGACCCACCTCATAAAAAAAGGAACCTTCGAGGGTCCCCTAATAGTGTCCCGTAGCTACAATCACAGCGCTTCCACCCAGCAGGGTTAGAGTAACATGATGTTATTAGTTACGAATAGTTATTTAAGCATTATATGTATTTTTTTAAACTTAGCTTTTTTTAACCTTAGTTCCATATGATACTTTAAAAATGCCACTAATCAACATTGTCATTTAAGATCATAAACGAAACCCCTATATTTTCGACATAGGGGTTTGTAGATTGTAGTACATAAGTACTACACCATATTATTTATTCTCTAAAAATATTGTTTTCGTCTCTTTTATAATTCTGCCGGTAGATGGCGAAAGTTTAGCATAATGGTCGGTGAAACGCTATAAACTTGAGCGTTTCATCTGTCAATATTTTTTTTTAGATTTTTAGTTTTACCTCAAAGGGTGAACTCCAAATTTAATTGCAAGATGCGATGAAAGTTTTAAGCTTATTATGAAAGAAAAATTGAATAGCTATAACACGTTGCGAAAGAAAAATTTTGCTATGAGCAATTAATCAGTTTTGATTCTATTAACTGAGCAAAAGATGAAATACTTTTCATTACTGGAATCTATAGATGGTAATAAAAGTTATGTACGTGTTCTTGTCTTAGGTTGTTGCTATAAGTTATGCATCCGCCTTCATCATTATTCGCATAATTAATGTGTAATTCGGTGTAATTCGCAACAAAAGATACTCTTTTGTTATTTATTTAACATAGTTGCTATTTTTTCTAAGTGTTTTTATTTTGTAAGTGTTATTTTAAAAAAAGAACTACTTTGGAAGGAGAGAGAAAGCGTTAAGACGCAAAGTGACTACAAGGTAACTCGATCTCTTTTACTCGCTTTCTATTATCTATCAATTTCTCTATTTAACTCTATCTATCAAGGTAACTCTGTTACTCTCTTCCTATAACGCCTTTCACTTATTTCCCATTGCGATACTTATTGCATCTCGCTTTTTGGCTTCGTCTAACCTTAAAGTCATATTTCAAGAGAAGCTTTGTACCGGTTATATCGTGTGCATAAACTATACCTACATAACTATAACTATACATAACTACAACTAGATATAGACACAGACATAACTATAACTATATCTATATCGTTTATTTTTGAATATTTAGTGATATATGGTTTGAAACCTTAATATAAAATAGGGTAACCATACGTTGACGTAGAAACGAAATCTACGCTATTAATCGTATATTCCTTTATATATACTTTCGTTGTGGTAAAAAATAGAGATACACTTTTATATTGTTTTGTATATATTTTCGTTATCGTAGACCGCAAATATATACGATTAGATTATTTGATGTATACTTCTTTCATTGTAGAAACCAAACCTGCACTGTTATATTCTTTTATGTATAGTTTCGTTATCGTAGAAACCGAATGTACACTGTTATATTATATCATATTCTTTTATATATACTTCCGTTGTCTTAGAAACCAAAGCTACACTATCATATTCTTTTACGTATACTTCCGTTGTCGCAGAAACCAAAGCTACACTATCATATTCTTTTACGTATACTTCCGTTGATTTAGAAACCAAAGCTACACTATCATATACTTTTACGTATACTTCCGTTGCCTTAGAAACCAAAGCTACACTATCATATTGTGTTACGTATACTTCCGTTGCTTAGAAACCGAAGCTACTCTATCATATTCTATTACGTATACTTCCTTTTTCTTAGAAACCAAAGCTACACTACCATAATCTGTTACGTATACTTCCGTTGTTTTAGAAACCAAAGCTGCACTATCATATTATTTTACGTATACTTCCGTTGTCTTAGAAACGAAAGCTACACTACCATAATCTGTTACGTATACTTCCGTTATCTTAGAAACCAAAGCTACACTACCATAATCTGTTACGTATACTTCCGTTGTCTTAGAAACCAAAGTTACACTACCATATTCTGTTACGTATACTTGCGTTGTCTTAGAAACCAAAGCTACACTATCATATTCTTTTACGTATACTTCCGTTGTCTTAGAAACCAAAGTTACACTACCATATTCTGTTACGTATACTTGCGTTGTCTTAGAAACCAAAGCTACACTATCATATCCATTTACGTATACTTCCGTTGTCTTAGAAACCGAAGCTACACTATCATATTCTATTATGTATACTTCCTTTTTCTTACAAACCAAAGCTACACCACCATAATCTGTTACGTATACTTCCGTTGTTTTAGAAACCAAAGCTGCACTATCATATTCTTTTACGTATACTTCCGTTGTCGTAGAAACCAAAGCTACACTATCATATTCTTTTACGTATACTTCCGTTGTCTTAGAAACCAAAGCTACACTATCATATTCTTTTACGTATACTTCCGTTGTCTTAGAAACCAAAGCTACACTATCATATTCTTTTACGTATACTTCCGTTGTCTTAGAAACCAAAGCTACACTATCATATTCTTTTACGTATATTTCCGTTGTCTTAGGAACCAAAGCTACACTATCATATTGTGTTACGTATACTTCCGTTGTCTTAGAAACCGAAGCTACACTATCATATTCTATTATGTATACTTCCTTTTTCTTAGAAACCAAAGCTACACTACCATAATCTGTTACGTATACTTCCGTTGTTTTAGAAACCAAAGCTGCACTATCATATTCTTTTACATATACTTCCGTTGTCTTAAGAACCAAAGCTACACTATCATATTCTTTTACGTATACTTCCGTTGCTTAGGAACCAAAGCTACACTATCATATTCTGTTACGTATACGTCCGTTGTATCCGAAACCAAATACGATGTTGTAGAAATGCAACGAGGAAAACTTACTTGTTTGTATGTTTGGCTGCCTACAGATGCTAATCTTCAAAACTATCGTCCGATTTTGATTGGATCTTTCACTGTTAGAGGCTATATGTGTATATCGTTATGCAATACCCAAACAGCTAAAGGGAACCAAGTCATATCATATAATATTTAAATGGAACTAAGCCATAATAGATATTAGAAAAGTTGGAAGTAGGAAAAAGAAATTGTTTTTTTCTATTCCGCTAATAAAATCTTAAAAGACACTTCAAAATAACATTTCAAAGAAGTATTTTATTAAAAATATGTCAATCTAAAGAAGTTCACTTGTTGATGATTAGGAAAGTAACAACTGGATCTAAGAACGGAAGTAACTATGAGCAGTGTTTCTAAGACAAAGGAGCTTTGTTTAATATTATAATATAGCGTATTAATCACGTTACCAAAAATAATCTATTATGCATGGATTTGTTTGATATGATAACAAATTTTGATATACCTTAGCGATTTCCTAAACAATACAAGCTCACCAGAGCCGCGTAGTGAGAAAAGGCGACAATAAGATCGGCTAAATTTTGTGTTACTTACTACCTTCTATGAAATACTAATATCGTTCTGAAATTAACTCAAGTAATTTCTCTCCGTTACATAGATTCACAGGGGTCTTACCTGGAATTCTAATAAATTACGAAACCGCTAAAAATATTTATATGGATATGAATATATAATATAAGACACTTGTAGATAGCATACATTTAAAGTTATTTTTAGTAGAAATAGCATTTATATGGAGACGTATTTATTTAATGAGATTGTGACATTCAAAAAATACACACCATATTTTATGATATCAATGAAACTAATTAAAATAAATTATATAACACTAAAATAATTTTTAAACTTACAGAAAATTGAAGTTTTAGAAAAAAACTTCTTTTTGAAATATTGAATATGTTTAGCGTTAATTTTGTAAAAATTCATTATAATGACTAAAGGAATTGTTTTTTTTTTGAAACGCTGAGGAGTAATTCCGAAGCGTTCACAAAGATATAACGTAATCCTAACGCTATCCATCGGTCGATTTATATAAGTACTTCCATAATGCTACCAAATCCTTTTGAAACGCTAAGGAGTAATTCCGAAGCGTTCACAGAGATATAACGCTATCCTAACGCCATCCATCGGTCGATTTACATAAGTATTTCCATAATGCTAACTATCACATTCATTGGAACCATAGCGGTACAAACGTCTTACTTGCGCACGGCGAGTTTACTGGCAACACCGTTGATAATAAATTAGATGGGCATGCCGTCGATAGTTCAGAGGGGAGATGAAGGAAAGAGATGAAGTTAATGGAAAAGGGACAAAATGGAATTGTTTGTTTCGCGCTCGATCATTCTATTTGTATATGTATAAAAAAAATGACATACTTAATAATTATTTGTATTTCATACAGCGGAGTCATAAAAAATTCATTTTCGCTACCCACCGTGAAAGTCGCTTTGGCTTCACTATTAGAGATATATACAATTAAAACTAATATTGAAATTTGAATTCTAGACCACAGATGGCGCTGTTTTTTTTCGCCCGTGTAAACTTTTTATTATAAATAATCTTATTTTATTACAAGATCTTGCGAGCAAAATTTTTATTATTAAACAATAAATATTATTTCACAGAGAGTTTTAAATTAATATATGTATTATTGAGTTAGTTATAAATTGCTTATTCCCTGTAAAATTTTCAAATTTAACAGTAATTTTATAAAGAAAAACTTTGGTAGTTTTGCAGAAAAAAACAAGTTTCACAGAAATCTAGTAACAGTTTCACAAACAAAAAACAATGAAAACGACCTAGGTTTCGTTGTAATACAACGAAACCTAGGTCGTGATACAGAATTTAAAGAAAGTAGAAATAATTCTACATTAGTACTTTTATTTAATTGCGATCATTTTTATTTTACTTGGAAATATTTTTCTTCAAATAATATGCTAATCTGAATTTATAAAAACAAATAATATATCCTCTATATTTGCAAATTCGTTGAAATATAATCTCGTCAAATAATTCCGAGAAATATAACTCTTACACAACGGAATTTGACTCTTCTTCAAATAATCTTAGCATTTCATCAAAGTCCCACGTAACGACCCCATTGACGCAATAAAAACACGAGTCGGATTGCTGATTAAATTATAAATAATAACAAAATCGTGCGTAACGTAAAACATATCGCCTTATCAATGTTAGCCATCAATACTGGCCTTTTTTTCAATACTTTTGCGTGATTCAAAGTTGGCAAACCTGATACACCCGTCTCTCTCTATCGCGGCACTCGCTTACTCGTTATAAAACGTATTGCTTTCTCTTTTTTGGCCGTTTCTAAGTAACTGCGATTTTACTTATAAAGTAATATTAGTTAATAATATTCTTATATGTGATTAGTTTGCGGCTGTAATTTAATAGATAATGCGCGGATTAATTACTGTTGCTTCATATATTTAAGTTTGAATGTGTTAGTTCTGACGAGGTTTGTGTGCAACTTATGTAGAGTTTGTGAGAGGCAAAATAGACTTGCATTCGTTGCTTTTAACTAATAATAAATGTTAAGTACAGTAGGTCAAAGTGGGAGACGTCAAGGTCTCAATTATATTTAGGATAATCAATGGTTGTAACGTCGGATAGCGTTTTTGTTAGTTTAACGACTTGTGAGTCATAAACAAGATTGCGTATTATAAAGAAGTATATGTTTTCTTTCTTTTCTTTACTTCATTGAAAAGAAATTGAAGGAGACTTCTCCTCCAATTTCTTTTTGTGTAAAAGTGCCTTGTGCTTTAAAGTCGAAATTTTACAACGCGTATAAAATATTATTCGGTGCATGTTTAAAGCTTCATTTACACAACGATACAAAGAGATACTTTAATTGTTTGTTTGTCCGTAGATCTATACGTTAAACTCCAAAATTAATGCACCGATTTTTATGAAATTTTCTTTTACGTATAATTTGAACATTAAGGTAGTTATTAGCCAGGCGTACAACGACAACGCCAGCCAGCCTTTGCAATTTTGCCTATTCCGTCAACGTTAAGTAGTACAAAAGACAATAATGAAAAATATGAACTTGGCTAATAGCATATTTAAACAAACCTTTATTGTATGAGCATAAGACTATGAGAAGAAATATATATATATATATATATATATATATATATATATATATATATATATATATATATATATATATACAAATATATATATATATATATATATATATGTATATATATATATATATATATAAATGCATATTTTGCAAGCAATTAGTTTAGACTATTCGGTTGTTTGGATACGCTTCAGTGATAGTGGAAATTTGGCTTTTGTTTTTTAAATGAAAAACAATGTATTTGACAAAAATAAATTTTTGTTTAAGCATTTTTTTTAATTACTTAATGTTTTTACTCTTTATAGATTTTATATGTTTAATATTAATAAACTTGTGCTTTTATTTACATATTTAGTATTTAGTAATACGACACATAATTCTTTGTAAAAATGGAAAATATTTTATTAAACTTTTCTATAAAATAAAGAGTTAGCGGCATTTTTAAAAATCTTTTAAAAATCATGTTATATGAATAATAGAACTAAATATAATTTTGTCTCTGAATACCAAATATAATTTTATTTATTTATTATTTGAATGTAAATTTGATATACTAATTAATGTTATGATATTTATTTTTTCCTCTTTGAATTTGACTTTTGATAAAGAATAAATATTTTTTTTAATTTCCAACTTGCTGTTGGAAATTTTAAAACCATTTACTTCCATTTACCCCTTATATTTTTATAATTCCGACCCAACAGTTGTCATCACCCATTTTAATTTATTCGTCTAAAAATTTAGTTTATTTACGAAGAAGGTTGTGCATATAAATGAAGTGTCCTCATTTTTTTCCATTTTAACCGCAGCATGCGCTGTAATCGAATAGGTTAACTCTTACCATATATAATCTTTATTTACCTAATTACAATAACTCACTGAATCTGAATCAGTAAAGACAAACAATTCACCTTAATGACTTAAATGTCTCCAATGGATCAGGACTGTTTCGATCGAGACATGATGCAGTTATTTTGAATCTGCGTCAAATAGCTCTTGAATTGCATTTTATATATTTATTGAGTTGAAATATTGATTGTAACTGATCAATTTTACTTCATACAGGCTTAGGACTTTCAATCAAAATCACGCAAACGATAAATACAAATCCGAATTCCTCGAATATTCCTGTTAACTTATTTTTAACGCTAGTTCCTAATAAAAACAAGATTTGAGAAGGTTGTGAATATGATATATACTACTCACTCACTCTGCATTATTCGTTACGAAAAGAAAAGTGACGCACCTACCAAATACGTGATGGATTAGGGACGTTTCAATCTTTCTGCGTGATTCATTATAAAATAGAAAGGAATAGAACTAATATGAAAAATGAATACGCACCAAAGAATAAAAAATCATTTCACTAAGGTGAATCATCTGTCCATTATATTTTTAAACCAAAACTTTCCTGAATCAAAGATTGAAATGAATCAACATGATTTCAAATGAGTCATTTAGCTTATGCACCACACGATCAGGATTGTCGGCCGGACTTACTGATAGTTTTTTAACTATCAGTAAGTCCGACTGTATTACATATTCAACTATATATTTCAACTAATTTCAACGATTAGTCAATGGATGGACGATTATTAATGGAACGGATATTTCAACGATTAGACAATGCAATGGGGGAAGAATGGTAAAGTTGACTCTTGGTCCGACTCAAGTGATAGTTAACGTGAAACAGAAATACATTTTTTACTGTCAGCAAGTCCGACTGATAGTCCTGACCGTGCGTACTAAGATGTGACATAGATATTAAAGAATCGAAGTGAAACTCATTTTTCATTGATTTTACGTAGATGAAACGCTGAATGGTAAATTGATAGAGTTTCACCGACATATAACGCTATCCTAACACCACCTATCGATGAATATTTATAAATAATAACAACAATATTTAAAAAAAACGAACGTTACCCTGCATGAGAAAATTTGGGTATTTAAGCGTTACGCACTTACAAATGATTTACAAAAAAAGGAAGCAGTTGTCGATGAAGCAAATGTATCAATGGTCTTTGCGGATAGGCGGAATGATCTGTTGTTATCGTATTTCTTACAACTATTTTTATGTTTATCAAACTTTTTCTATAGTTCTTGTAAAGTAAATCTCTCGGTTGAGTAGATTTTTCCCAATGGATAGGTTTGCTGTTAATTTTCTCGATGTTAGCAATTCAACTGGTGATTTCATGTAGCTTTTTTCATTGGAATGTTAATGTAACAGACCTAAGAATGGGTCTATATTCTCATCAAAAGATTTTTTAGTATTCTTTTCATTATTTTGTTTGCTGATACAGCTGGGTTATTTGATTTAGGAAAATTTAGGGCTGATCCTTAAACCTAAAACTTGAACATTTTTAAATTAAGTGGACAATCATTATCTGTAAATAATTGTAAAGAAATAATATGATATACAAATATTGACATGTTTGTGGATGTAACAGTTTTTAGTAATTAAGTTATTATACGTTTTGCAGATGTGCTAGTTTTTAATTATTACATATTTTTGTTTAGTTATTGCATATTTTGCAAATATGCCAATTTTTAGTTATTACATGTTTTGCAGATGTGCCAGTTTTTAGTTATTTAGTTTTTACATGTTTTGCAGATGTGCCAGTTTTTGGTTATGAAGTTATTTCGTGTTTTGCAAACGTGCTAGCTTTTAGTTATTTATTTAGCATATGTTTTGCAGATGTACCAGTTTTTAGTTATTGATTTAGTACATGTTTTGCAGATGCGCCTCTATTCAATAAAGTTAAATCAACATATTTTGAATAATAGTCTAAAATTGCCAGATATATTTTATCATTACCTTGCATTAAGTCAGTTCCTACTTTCTTTTAAAGGTATAATGGAGTATCACTCCAAATCATAGTCTGTGATATATTAGTTTGAGTTGGATAAATAAATTAGTCCGAGGATACATTACTTTGAGTTGCGAGTATTTTTTTCTGCTTCAAGTAAAATCAACTAAGAGTAATTATCAAAGTTAGTTTGGTGTCTCCCTAAATCCAGATTCTGTCTCATCATAAAAATGGTTTGTCCTTAATTTCTAATTTGTCATCACCGTGGTGTTTTGGGTTGTTCACAAGGTATACGGCTTTAACTGCACAGTGCATCGCGATATCCCGCGTTCGATTCCGAGTTCGATGGATTGTTGTTCTTTGGCTGTAAGAGATTGCTCTCGTAGTCAATAAGTCCGCCATAAGTATTAATTGTATACTTAAAAATAAGTAAATAAATAAACAAATAATTGCAAGCAAGTGAATCTGCGGGTGGCAACTAGTAAGATAAATGCTGGCGATGTTCAATTGATCGTTCTCAGCAGGAGGTATTTATATAATCATGTTACGTGATTATATAAATACGTGAATATGAGGAGTGCACAAAAATAAAATGCTATTCGTGAATTACAGAAGATTTAGATACATGATTCTTATGAAAAAGAGGCAGATTACGTCGGCAAAATGAATGATGAAACATAGTGATGTAACTAATAGTCTTGGTTAAGGACGATGTATGCTGGAGATGTTCCAATAATTTGGTGAATATTCGCTAATAGGATATTAGACTGATATTTTTTGTAAAAATATTTTAAAACTATAGAATAGGTTTAAAAAATCTTGGGATAAAAAAAATAATGCATACAACAAACAATTAACCGAAACTTCTAAATAGAAAAAAGGGTCAATTTTTTTTATTAAATAGAAAAAGTTATTATGAATTCAGTTTCCACACAAAATAATGAGAAAATTATAATATGCCATATATAATTTAAACGCAATATTTAAAGAGATACTAAAGATATTTAATAAACTCTCTTAAAATGAACGCTAAATAACTGGCCAGTGACGTCATAAGCCAGTTGTGTTTTGTATGGGGCGTTTTCGCGCGAATCGTATTTCGTTAGTTTTTAAGTTGTTATAACTTTGTAATGAAACATTCTAGGTCATAAAAAAATATGGCCAAATACTCACTCTCAAGTATTCGATTTCGCCACATTCTAAGCGAATACTCGAATATTAACTGAAGGATGAAAGTCCCACATACTTTAAATTTATTTGGAAACTACTAACACACTTAATTTTAAATCGAATATAAAACAATTTTACTAATTATTACAAACTAATATCAGTGTCAAATATTTAGTATGAAAAACTAAACAAAGAAGTTTATCAGGTCTCCTATATGGGAAATTACAATAAAATAAAATCGGCCAGTCTTATTATTATTTAAATCAAATATTTGCCACCAGACTTATCAATATTTAAATTGTTACAATATTAACTATAATAATGGAAGAATAAGGCGCAAAATTATTAAATAAATTACACATTCACACTCAAAGTTCTGAGAGGCTATAACTTGCCAAAATGTTACGAACAATAATTTTATCATTTATGGTTTTTTTCACTTTACGCTATTATTCGTAATGATTCATAAATTAGACAAACGTCGTTTCAAAAATTGTTCACTTGTTAAGAAACTTATAAAAATTTATCCTTTGGACAAAATTCAAGTTCGTGCGCAGTTGACATTCGTTATTTGATAATATTGAGACAAATAATTTTTATTCGTATTCGTCAATAGAAAGGCAACTACTTGTACTCGATGAAAGTGAGGCAAACTGTTCGCATTTTTATTTGCTATTAATGACTTAAATTATGACTAATCGTTACCGAATATAATAGTGAAGCAAATTATTTGTATTCGTAAAGAGTGAGACAAATTATTAATATTTATATTCGTTAAAATTAAGGCAAATTATTCTTGTTTGTATTCATTAATAGTGAGGCAAATTATTCGTGTTTGTATTCATTAATAGCGAGGCAATTTATTCGTATTTGTATTCAATTTATTCGTATTCGTATTAATAGCGAGGCAAATTATTCGTGTTTGTATTCATTAATAGCGAGGCAATTTATTCGTATTTGTATTCAATTTATTCGTATTCGTATTAATAGCGAGGCAAATTATTCGTGTTTGTATTCATTAATAGCGAGGCAATTTATTCGTATTTGTATTCATTAATAGCGAGGCAATTTATTCGTATTCGTATTCAATTTATTCGTATTCGTATTAATAGCGAGGCAATTTATACGTATTCGTATTCGCTAATCTTTAAGCAAGTTTTTCACATACGTACCCACTGATAGTTACAATTCTCATATTCGTATTAGCTAATAGTTAAGCATATTATTCGTATTCAAATTCGCTAATAGTGAGGCAAATTGTTCGTATTCGTATTTGCTAAAAGTGAGGCAAATTTTTCATATTCGTATTAGTATCCGCTAATAGTGAGGCAAATTTTTTATATTCGCTGATAGTGAGGTAAATTTTTCGTATTCATATTCGCTAAAATTAAGGCAAATTTTTCATATTCGTATTCATAGTCGCTAAAAGTAAGGCAAATTTTTCATATTCGTATTCACATTAGGTAATAGTGAGGCAAATTGTTCGTAACCATATTCGCTAAAAGTGAGACAGTTTTTTCATATTTGTAGCAAATTTTTCGTATTTATTTCGCTAAAACTAAGGCAAATTTTTCATATTCGTATTCATAGTCGCTAAAAGTGAGGCAAATTTTTCATATTCGTATTCGTGTTCGCTAATAGTGAGGCAAATTATTCTTATTCGCATTAGCTAATAGCGTTGTTTACCATTGGCAATATTCATGATATGTACAAATATATTTAGTTGGAGACAAAGAAAAGTCTATGAAGCCTGTGTCTTTTCAGTGGCGACCTTCGGAATTAAGACCATTTTGCGACCTACGAAATTAAGGCTATTACCTTAATCCAATCGTTGATAAGGTTATAGTATGTATGTTCGGTATCAATATAAGGTAAAGTATGCAAAACAAAGAAGTAGTACCCAAAAAAAGTTACCGAGAGCTGCATCATCAAAGTGGTGTTAGATGGGGCATATTGCCAGAAGCTGCGATGAAAAACGAACAAAGAGTCTTTTGAGACGAGGTTTAAGTGCCGTGACGCGTGATGCAGATCATCGGCCAGTTCGCTGGTGGGATGATATTAAGAGAATATACTATATATTTGGAAAACTAATTACTATGCCTGCTTTGAAGAGTGGATGCGTACAAGCTGAAGAAAAATTTGAAAATAGACGTTTATTATCTTCGTGACAAATCTTTAAAAGGCTTTAGTTTCTGAACAAAAATATTCCAAGTTAATTTTCTCTATAAATAGTTCACTTGAAATAAAAACTCAAAAATCAGTGTGTGATTATATCGAGGACCCGGCTGTGTGTTTTGTGTGAATACGTCTGTAATATTTTCTTCAAGAGCTACGAATGTTCTTTTTTGTTGCCGGTTGCCGAAAACGGATGCCGGAAATGCAAAAAAAATCGTAGCGTCCGATCGCCTCAGTGCACCTTGCTTCACTTGAAGCAAGTGCACCTTGCTTCACCGTAGCAAGTGCACCTTGCTTGGTGCACTTGCATAAAAAATTCCTTGGTATGTTGGTTATCAAGAGGTGTAATTGAATTTTAAATGTAAACGTAAGTTTCGAAACTGCACTAACAAAAGGTATCCCTCAATTTTGTCACTATCGGGTTTTCTCTGCCGTGGTAACAACTTTGAAAACTTTTATACTTGAATTACCAAATAGTTAAAAACGAAAAAAAGGCTTATGGTTTCCTAATTTATTTACATGGGTCTAATTTTCTCCTGTAGCTGATCGGATAGTGCGATCATGAGGATCAGAGGATGGGCGCGTAGGAGCAGAGTAAGACAGCGTTTGATAATATATTGAGCCTCACTATTTATATGGTTTAATAATATACATAATACGTATTTTACCAATAAACATTGTTTTTATTAGTACTTGGACTCATATTGTAATTTGAAGAAGTGACTAAATAAAAAGTTTGAAATAAAAAAAAACTGTTATTAAAAAAATGGAAAAACAGACTGTGTGAAAAAATTAAAAACAAAGAAACAAGTTTTATGAACATTATCAACATTTTTTAAGCAATTATTTCCAGACGAAATCCGATTAGGAATATTTAATCGAAATAAATCGCCGTTCGATTGTCGGATATATGTTGTCATGTGTAGGTGAAACACTTAATGTTTCATCTTATAATACAAAAGAAGTTTCACTTCATTAAAAGAACATCGTAGCTTTACTGAATCAAAATATATACTGCGCGGAAGTTTCTAGACGCGTGCAAACAAATCTAAAATAGCGGCGCCCCGCTTTGGCATGTGTAGAAAATCGCTCAACGTTTCGTTATATTATAGAAAAGACGTTTCGCTTCAATAAATGAACATTCGTAGCTTCACAGATTCAAAATTTATACTGCGCGGAAGTTTCTAGACGCCTGCAAACAAATCTAAAATAGCGGCGCCCCGCTTTAGCATGTGTAGAAAATCGCTCAACGTTTCGTTATATTATAGAAAAGACGTTTCGCTTCAATAAATGAACATTCGTAGCTTTATAGATTCAAAATATATACTGCGCGGAAGTTTCTAGACGCCTGCAAACAAATCTAAAATAGCGGCGCCCCGCTTTAGCATGTGTAGAAAAACACTCAACGTTTCGTTTTATAATACAAAAGACGTTTCACTTCAATAAAAGAACATCGTAGCTTTACTGAATCAAAATATATACTGCGCGGAAGTTTCTAGACGCGCGAAAACAAATCTAAAATAGCGGCGCCCCGCTTTAGCATGTGTAGAAAAACACTCAACGTTTCGTTATATTGTAGAAAAGACGTTTCACTTCAATAAAAGAACATATCAGCTTTACTGACTCAAAATATATACTGCGCGGAAGTTTCTAGACGCGCGAAAACAAATCTAAAATAGCGGCGCCCCGCTTTAGCATGTGTAGAAAAACACTCAACGTTTCGTTATATTGTAGAAAAGACGTTTCACTTCAATAAAAGAACATATCAGCTTTACTGACTCAAAATATATATTGCGCGGAAGTTTCTAGACGCGCGAAAACAAATCTAAAATAGCGGCGCCCCGCTTTAGCATGTGTAGAAAAACACTCAACGTTTCGTTATATTGTAGAAAAGACGTTTCACTTCAATAAAAGAACATATCAGCTTTACTGACTCAAAATATATATTGCGCGGAAGTTTCTAGACGCGCGAAAACAAATCTAAAATAGCGGCGCCCCGCTTTAGCATGTGTAGAAAAACACTCAACGTTTCGTTATATTGTAGAAAAGACGTTTCACTTCAATAAAAGAACATATCAGCTTTACTGACTCAAAATATATATTGCGCGGAAGTTTCTAACGCCGCGAAGACAAATCTAAAATAGCGGCGCTCCTGGATTGGCATGTATAGAAAATCGCTCAATGTTTCGTTTTATAATTCAAAAGACGTTTCACTTCAATAAATGAACATTCGTAGCTTTGCTGATTCAAAATTTATACTACGCGGAAGTTTCTAGACGCGCGAAAACAAATCCAAAATAGCGGAGCCCCTTCTATAGGAAAACGCTCAACGCTCAAACGCTCAACGCAAACGCTCATCTATTAATACAAAAGGCGTTTCACTTCAATAATTTATATTTAATAAAATTTAATCAAGTCAAATTTTTATCACTTCGTTAAACAGTAAAATTGTTTATTAATATTCTAAACTCATAATATTCACATTAGCTGGTTTTGTTATGGCTCTTAATCTATATCAAAGTAAATTTCACAGCGATCTTTCGAAACTTATAGAGATCAAACTTGTCTTTAAAACTGTTGTTTTCTAAAAAAACCTCTAAGTGACATACAATAAAACCTTTGGGAAATGTAAACAAAAGACATAGCGGTGTGAAAAAGAACAATAAAGAGCTGTAATGTAGCTTTCTTCAACGCTTTGAATGGTAAATGTTCTGTAAGCAATTAAAACCTGTTTATTTCTGTACGCACTTGCGAGGCTCGCATACAAAAACAATTGCTGTCCTTGTTTGCTGATGCCGAAATTATGTTTCAAAACGATCTCGCTAATGTAAAGTAGAAAATACTAAAATATAGTTTATGCCAACTATAATTATAGTAATTATGGCAGAAACTCTAGACGACCTTAGCACAATACTTATGATCTTGAGCAGACTTTCTGGAAAGATGGATCTTAGAATGAACACGGAAAAGACAAAGGTGATGACTAAAATCAATGTCACACTAATACCAGTCGGTAACACGACTCTCGACATTGCTGCTCACTATACCTAGAACAAACTGTCCAAAGAGGTCAACTAGAGAATTGAACCCGGCTGGGCAGTGTTCAGGAAACTTCGGAAGACTTCAACCAGTGTGTATTGCCAGTTATCATATATGGAAGTGAGACGTGGCTCCTTACCATAACAAAACCAGCTATTGTGAATATTATAGGGTATTCTAGAACATTAAGCTCTATAAAATTAAGCAGAAGAATGACGTTCGTTTATGTTACGAACGTTGACCACTGTCGCGTCAACGCATGCGAGCCACGCATTTAATTTGCTTAATTAATAACAACCGTCGTAACTTTTAAACTATTCTTTAGAAAACTACGGTTTAAAAGATAAGTTTGATCTGTATAAGTCTTGAAAGATCACTGTAAAATTTAATTCGATAAAGATTAAGGGAGTTTTGCACAGTAAGCTCTAGAAAAATAAGCAGAACAATGATGTTCGTTTATATTACGAAAGTTGACCACTGAAGTGTCAATGCATGCGAGCCGCGCATATAATTTGCTTAATTAATAACACCATCGTAACTTTTAAACTATTCTTTAGAAAAGTACGGTTTAAAAGATAAGTTTGATCTGTATAAGTCTTGAAAGATCACTGTAAAATTCACTTTGATAAAAGTTAACAGAGTTTTGCGCAGTAAGCTCTAGAAAATTAAGCAGAAGACTGATCTTCGTTTATATTACGAACGTTGACCACTGTCGCGTCAGCGCATGCGAACCGCACATATAATTTTGCTTATTTAATAACACCGTCGTAACTTTTAAATTATTCTATATAAAACTACTGTTTAAAAGATAACTTTGATCTCTGTAAGTTTCGAAAGATCACTGTAAAATTTACTTTGATAAAGATATAGAGAGTTTTGTACAGTAAGCTCTAGAAAATTAAGCAGAACAATGATGTTCGTTTATATTACGAAAGTTGACCACTGAAGCGTCAATGCATGCGAGCCGCGCATATAATTTGCTTAATTAATAACACCATCGTAACTTTTAAACTATTCTTTAGAAAAGTATGGTTTAAAAGATAAGTTTGATCTGTATAAGTCTTGAAAGAACACTGTAAAATTTAATTCGATAAAGATTAAGAGAGTTTTACACAGTAAGCGCTAGAAAATTAAACAGAACTATGACGTTCGTTTATATTACGAACGTTGACCACTGTCGCGTCAGCGCATCCGAGCCGCAAATATAATTTTGCTTATTTAATAACACCGTCGTAACTTTTAAATTATTCTTTATAAAACTACTGTTTAAAAGATAACTTTGATATCTGTAAGATTCGAAAGATCACTGTGAAATTTACTTTGATAAAGATATAGAGACTTTTGTACAGTAAGCTCTAGAAAATTAAGCAGAACAATGATGTTCGTTTATATTACGAAAGTTGACCACTGAAGCGTCAATGCATGCGAGTCGCGCATATAATTTGCTTAACTAATACGACGTCGTAACTTTTAAAGAATTCTTTAGAAAAGTACGGTTTAAAAGATAAGTTTGATCTGTATAAGTCTTGAAAGATCACTGTAAAATTTAATTCGATAAAGATTAAGGGAGTTTTGCACAGTAAGCTCTAGAAAATTAAGCAGAACGATGATGTTCGTTTATATTACGAAAGTTGACCACTGAAGCGTCAATGCATGCGAGTCGCGCATATAATTTGCTTAACTAATACGACGTCGTAACTTTTAAAGTATTCTTTAGAAAAGTACGGTTTAAAAGATAAGTTTGATCTGTATAAGTCTTGAAATATCACTGTAAAATTTAATTCGATAAAGATTAAGGGAGTTTTGCACAGTAAGCTCTAGAAAATTAAGCAGAACAATGATGTTCGTTTATATTACCAAAGTTGACCACTGACGCGTCAGCGTAGGCGAGCCGCGCACATAATTTTGGTGAGGTCCTTTGTTCTAAAATATATATTGATTAATAAATTTACTCGTATAAGCATATATAGAAATTAATGTTTAATGAAATAAATAGTAAACCAACTGTATAAATGTTCTATAACTATTTAAAATTTAAAAACAAAGATATTTAAAAACGATATTATAATTTGTTTTAATATTTAATTGTGAACGATTTTTTATAAGAAATGTGAGTCTAAAAAAAATATATATTTATATATTTTTTTTTTTACATAAAAAGCTATCGTCGCTATGGTGTGTTGGGTTTATCATATTACGGCCTTTGACGATGCGGCGCATCGCGGGGACCCCGGTTCGATTCCCGGCTGCTCGTCGAACGGGGCTGAATTGGTGTTATTGTTGGTTGTAAGAGATGGCTCTCGTAGCAATAAGTCCGCCAAATGTATCAATTAGATACATTAGAGTAAATAAATAAATAAAAAGCCATCTGTTTGAAGTGAATATCCTTTGCTGTGAATAATTTATTTATAGCTAAATTGATAATATATATATATATATATATATATATATATATATATATATATATATATATATATATTGTAAACTTAGTATAAAATATTAAAGTTATGGGATATCAATTTTTTTTGCATCATTTTGTGATTAATATAAAGGTTATTGATAATTAATATGTAAAAATTAAGATTATTTCAGAATTTTTAAAAACATTATAGACATATTTGTGTAAATGAATCAATAAGTGGTGTTAGGTATTATATGACGATAAAACGCTATGGAATTCGTCTGTCCCTATAAAAAAAAAGTTTAGAATCAAGAAGTTCATCGTTTTGACTAATTTTTTTTTTAGAAGATACGACTTTACATTTCGATTCTATGTTTTGAGGAATTTTCATTTGTGAAACTGTATCTGTATGAGAAAAATATACATGAAATAAAATAACAAACGCCTATTTCTGTTGTTTAGACCCAAATGGTGTACCATTTTCATTTGAGCCTACAACATTGGTATGACAAGAGCGAAAACGGATCGTTTCGCTCTTATTTCTAAGTATAATAATGTAGCTGGAACTCCAAACACAGTTATAAACAAATATAGATCATTTCGCCTGTATACAAATATAGATCATTTCGCCTGTACAGAAATATAGATCATTTCGCCTGTATACAAATATAGGTAATTTCGCCTGTACACAAATATAGATAATTTCGCCTGTATACAAATATAGATAATTTCGCCTGTACACAAATATAGATCATTTCGCCTGTATACAAATATAGATCATTTCGCCTGTACAGAATTATAGATCATTTCGCCTGTATACAAATATAGGTAATTTCGCCTGTACACAAATATAGATAATTTCGCCTGTATACAAATATAGATAATTTCGCCTGTACACAAATATAGATCATTTCGCCTGTATACAAATATAGATCATTTCGCCTGTACAGAAATATAGATCATTTCGCCTGTATACAAATATAGGTAATTTCGCCTGTATACAAATATAGATAATTTCGCCTGTACACAAATATAGATCATTTCGCCTGTATACAAATATAGGTAATTTCGCCTGTACACAAATATAGATAATTTCGCCTGTACAGAAATATAGATCATTTCGCCTGTATACAAATATAGGTAATTTCGCCTGTACACAAATATAGATCATTTCGCCTGTACAGAAATATAGATCATTTCGCCTGTACACAAATATAGATCATTTCGCCTGTATACAAATATAGGTAATTTCGCCGGTAGTTCACATTTTTAGAATTCGCCGAATAATTTCGGCGAACGTTTCACTCTAGCTGGCGTCAATTGAGGACGTTGTACGCGACACTGAACTGTGCCAATTTGCCAGACGCCATGTGATTAGTCACATCCTACGTACCGCATGGAACACGAATATAGTTTAAAAAAAAATTATGAAACATGAGGCGTTGACTGCCAGGCGCTTCCAGTTTGTGCAGTGTACCGGCGTCTAGCGGCGCACCGATAGAACGGCGTGTTTCACCACTCACTACCACACGCAGAGAGGCGACTCTCACACAATGGAGTGTACGTGTGTGAGTGAATAGCGGCGCATACGCCGTCGGGTTGTGTTAGTGTCGATATCGATATTGAACATTTGGAAAGTTTAATTTTGTCGACGTTTCATTTCAAAAAAGGAACACAGAAACGAACCTTTTGACGATAAGTGTGATCGTCACAGTAAGGTACTAAACTACACTTAAATTTGCTGTTTTTAGTCAAATGTGATGAAAATATAGGTTAATTAAGAACCAAAAACTGAACGAGTTATAAGTTCCTAAATTTTGATGTTAGGGCCAGTAAATCTTCATTCTTATATCATTATCTCATTCATTCTCACAGAATACAGCGAGTATCACTAAACATAACATCAGAATTCAATATTGCCGACTGGTAAGGACATTAAATTAAAACATTTATAAATTGATCGACTTTTAAGATTGGTCAAAAAAAATTTATTTCTCATTCTTATAAAAAAATTAATTTCTTCGTTTCTTATACCTTGAAAATAAGGTTTATGTAATAAAAAAAAATAGTAAAATATCCTATTACATCTTTAAATGTTGTAACACAATGTATACTGAATTGAAATATATTTGGCTTAATTTTTTGTTAATGTTTAAAATTTGTGTTATATTAAAATAAACATGACAAAATAATATATAGCGTGGTAAACTTTCGTAGTGTGAACTATTTAAATTTAAAATGTTATACGCGTATATATATATATATATATATATATATATATATATATATATATATATATATATATATATAACATACACACACACACTCACACACACAAATATATATATATATATATATATATATATATTGTGTATTTTATTGATTATTTTTACCCATATGAACATTTTAATCAGACCGCTCTTTACGTCTCGAAAGTTATTAATTTAAATAATTTGATTTCGTATTGTCACTGAACTAATATTTACCATTTTTAATTATTTTTCACTTGTGTTCCTTTAAAAAATCTAAAAACAATTTTATATAAAAACTTTATAGTATTATGATTCTTTAAACCAAAATATGTGTTTTTTAAACTTATTACAATACATATAGATGTTAATAATTTTATTTATTATTTTAATACTAAACTTGATTTGTGTTTTTTTACGATGCAAAAGATATTCATTGCGAAGCTAACTCTGTAAGCACGTTAAATAACGTTGATGTGATTTAATTTCATTCGATCAAAAAAATAAGTGAATATTCATGTTCACGCATACTGTAGAATGGTTAAGTTAATAAATGAAACAAGAAAAAAGCTATAATCAACCGGGTGAGCCTGCTGGATTTACGTTCTAAATTGTCGAAAGTGGGTATTCTGATCGGTGTTTAGGGCATTTTTTACTTTCAACTTTATACATTGCCAACCCTTTCTAAATTAAGTTAGGTAATAATCACGCAACGTATATTTCGATATTTTCTTAATATTTACTGCTTCTTTTAATCTTCGATTTCAGACCGCTCTTAAAAAAATTTATTATTTATGTTTACAAATAGATATTTTTCTGGTTGTCCGCATGAGATGAAGAAGATCTCATATGGAAAAATGGTTGCCAAAGCCTTGAAAGGTTGGACTTCTCCAGTCACGCCTGATGAGCGGCCGGGAATCGAACTCGAGTCACCGCAGTGCGCCGCGCACTCAATGGCCGAATGTCTTGCAATCAACCCAACACCCCACGGTGATGAAAATCGATATTTTTAAATTATTTATAAATTTTATGTTATGACCAAATAGTGAAAACGTAACACATGAAATCATTATGGGACGTATGAGGTATTTGTTTTATATTCACACGTTCCGCTGCACTGTATTTTGAATTTCACGTCGTTCTTAATAAAAATTCGCTATTCCTTTTTATAAATTGATAATTCAATCTCTTTCTAGGTTATAGCTAAGTAACGAGCACGTATCCCTCCAAATTCATAGGGGAGTATCGAGGATTTTTGTTACATTCACTCGATTGCGCGTCTGTATTAAAAAAATTCACTATTAAACTTTACAAATAAACAACTCAACTTTTTTCAAGTTATAGCTAAACGATGAACACGTAACATTCTAAATCCATATTAGGAGCGTGGCCTATTCTACAATGTGTTTTCAATTTCAGATCGCCATTAAAAAGTTTGATCATCCAATAATTTGACAAATAGAAACTCTATTTTTTTCGAGTTATAGCTAAACGATGAGCACGTAACGTTCTAAATCCATATTAGAAGCGTGGGTTATTTTTCTTTTGTTTTACAATGTATTTTCAATTTCAGACCGCTATTAAAAAGTTTAACCATTCAACAAATTGACAAATAGAAACACTACTTTTTTCAAGTTATAGCTAAGCAATGAGGATGTAACATTCTAAATCGATATGAACAGCGTGGGGTATTTTTGTTACATTCTCTTAATGTCCTACCTGTCATTAAAAAAGTTTAATTATTCAACTTTACAAATAAGCGACTCTACTTTTTTCAAGTTGTAGCTAAGCAATGAGCATGTAATGTTCTAAATCCATGTTGGGATTGTGGGATATTTTTGTTACATTCTCCTGATGTTCTACAGTGTACTTTCAATTTCAGACCGTCATTAAAAAAAGTTTCGCTATTCAACAAATTGACAAATAGAAACTCTACTTTTTGCAAGTTATAGCTAAGCAATGAGTATATAACAATGAATCGATCTGAGCAGCGTGGGGTACTTTTGTTACATTCTCTTGATGTCGCATTGTATTTATGTATTTTAGATTTCAGATAGCCATCAAAATAGTTTCACTATTCAACTGTACAAATAAACATACCTTTTGCCAGTTACATCTAAACAATGGGTATGTAACATTCTAAATCCATATTAGAAGCACAGGGTATTTTTGTTACACTCTTTTGATTTTCTATAGTGTATTTTGAATTTCAGGCAGCCATTAAAAAAATTCATTATGCAACAAATGGACAAATAGAAGCTCTACATTTTTCAAATAGTAGCTAAGTTATTGGTACGTTACATTAAATCGATATTAGCAACGTGAGGTACTTTTATTACATTCTCTTGATATCCTGCACCGTATTTCCGTTTTCAAATCGCCATTAAAATAGTTTTACTATTCAACTTTATAAATAGGCAACTCTACTTTTTTTAATATATGATTCAACAATGAGTACTTAACATTCTGAATCTATATTAGGAGATTGGTTTAATTTTGTTACATTCTTTTGATGTCCTACACTGTGTTTTCGATATCAAACCGTCATTACAAAAGTTTCACTATTCAACAAATAAACAACTCTGCTTTTTCAAGTTATAGCTAAGCTAATAGCAGCGTGGGTATTTTTCTTGTATTCTCTTGATATCTTACATTGAATTTTAGATTTCAGGCCGCATTAACGTTTCAGTATTCCCCTTTATAAACAGGCAACTCTACATTTTTTAAATTCTAGCTAAGTAAGAATACGTTACGTTCTAAATCCATATGACGAGCATAGGGTATTTTTGAAGTTATACTTCTTTAGGCGCGTTATGAAAAAATGATGAGAGTGAAATTTTAAGATTTGTCACACAAAAGTTACAGTATGAAGTTGCAGCGGTTGCAGTCTCGAAACAAAAGCTATTGGCACCATCGTCGCTTCTGTTGACTGTTTTCATATTCATAGTATTTATCCACATGTTTCTAGTATCTACATTCACACACAGGTGTTTTAGTTTCATATAAGTGCGATTTATATATGTGCTGATAAATTATATTCAGTAGTGATTTAAATTCAATATTTTGATTAATATATTTACTATTCGTAAATATTAGTGAAAAATTGTGTTTATAGACTTTTTCAAGTGCTCCGATATAATTGAGGTTATCTATCCGTATGTATTATTTAATGATGCCAAAGAAGTCTAACTTCTCACGCGCGTACATAAGTACACGCACACTTTTTTTTATATTCTTTTGATATTCTATACTGTATTCTTGATTTCATGCCACTATTTAAAAAGTTTCACTATTTGACTTTACAAAGACAACTTACTTTTTTCAAGTTAAAGCTAAGCGATGAGCACGTACCATTCGAAATTCATATGAGGACCGTGAGGTATCTTTGTTATAATTTCTTGATATTCTACACTGTATTTTTTTATTTCGGACCGTCGGTAAAAATTATCACTATTCAACTTCACAAATTGGCAACTCTACATTTTAAATTTATAGCTAAATAATGAATACGTAACATTTAAAAATTTACAAGAGGAACGTGGAGTATTTTTGTTACATTCTGTCGATGTCCTACATTTATTATCGACTCTACTTTTTTATTTGATATAGCTAAAGAAATAAGTTCGTAACACGCTAAGTCTATATCGATTCATATTAATCTGACCATCGATAGCTATTAAACAACAATCGTTTCGATAACGGCGCGGAAGCGATAGTATCGATATGGTGCGACCCTATCTCTGCGGCCGCGTCCATTGCTCGCAGTGTGCTACTCGCTGTCAGCTGCGCGCCCGCGCCTCGTGCTTCGCGCTACTCCAACGTCCGTTCGCATCACAAACGGCAGGTAAACCATCCACGGATCCACATTCAAATGCATTTCACCAATCCACTATCGCTTCGGGATGACAAACAAGTGAACAGTTTCATTGTTAAATAGTTGAAAACGTGAATTCCGACTCGCGAGTCGGCCTGACTGAATACAAAAGCGAACGAGTTTTGTTGTGCGCGACACGAACATCTGTCAGTGGTGCGCTGCGATAGCGTGTGTTCTCCCGACGACAAGGTTGCATGTGAAACACGCCACTCTTCCGAGTTAAAACAATCGAATCAGTTCGATAGGAATCGCGACGCCGTGTCAGTGTGATCCGTGTCTCTGGATAAGTAAACACCAATTTTAATGTGTCACGTCAGTTCCAAGTACAGTTGTTCTATTCGACTGCAAAACGTATGGAGGACAAATTATAAAGTTTTGCAAATGACTTCTGAACGTTTTTACACCAGAAACAACTTAGAGACCATTCACAACTTTAATAAACTTTAACAGTCCGTTCTGTGTGCTCCATGCTATTTTCCTCGTAAATTGTGTTCGTCAGTGTAAATCGTAATCTTCCTCCTTCCAGTCGCTGCACGGCGCCAGCGACCGTTCGACGTGTTCGATCGAGTTATCTGAATACTTAATTACAGAATAAAAATAAAAAAAGTGACTTTTAGTTTGCCTAATCTTTAATCGATCAATTCTTCGCTGTAATCAATTTGACGTTGCAAAAATAGCCGTCCCGATAAACGCCCGAGATAAATATTAGCAGATAACGTCTAAGCCGGAGTAATTAATTAATTTTCGTCATTAACAAAACATTTTTGCATTTATAAAGTTCGTGTGTTTTGCCATTTTCGATTTCGTCGCGAGCGACGAACTGTTTCGGCCGTTTCGTACGCCCGCGAGTGACAGTTGACGTGTGTTTCGGGTCGTATCCGCTTGCGGCGCTGCGCTCTCACTTTTCGAAAAAAAAAGAAACTAAAAACAACAAAGAATTTAAATAAAAACAAAACACGAAAATGGCATCCGCTAAACCCGTCGAGTCTCTTCTCTCCAAATGTGAAATACCCATTATAGATTTGGCGCATATAGGTGAGTCGAATGATTGGAATATTTATTTATTTTTTTCATTTGCTACTGTATAATTTTCTAATCATGCTTAAGATGAGATGTACATAATTTTGGAAGTTTAAATACATTATGTCTTGTATATCGCACTCTTAAGATAACGATCGTGTTTCACGGAAAATGCGACAGTTTTAGAAATGAAACATTGTAAATGACTACATTAAGAATTACGAATAACAATTATTATTCACATATGCGTTAGTATAATTAGACGATAAATATTGTTTTTTTTAATGTTTCGTACGTAAATTTTGGGCACTAGAGGATTTTCTCACATAGCCACTTCCTTTGTCTAACATATCCACTTAATTTACGTTTTACACTTTTCCTTTTAACTAATTTTAAAGTAAATTATTAAACTTAAATCCTAAGTTTCTTAATTATTCTTTAAATGTTAAATTTTTGTATTTACTTAAGTCTTATTTAATATATTGATTTAAGTCTTATGTACATTTTGAATGAATGTACAAAATCTAATCTGCTGCATAGGTTAATTTACAGATGTGCAAACGATTGATTATTTTTAAAAATAAAAAGAAATTAGAAGGCGTTTGTTATAATTAATGTTTAACATTGATTTAACAAAAATAGTACAATACTATAATTTACAAAAAGTATTCTGTACTTTTTTTAATTAAAATGAAACTTTTAATAAATTAATGTTTGACATTTGTAAAAACTGTTGGCGATTTTAATTAATAAAAATTATTTTGAAATCGATTTTTTATACGAACTATACACATTATTTTAACAACCCAAAAAAATATTTAAGTAAAGTTTTCTTTCGATTAAAGAAAGGAAATTATGGAAAATTCAGTTTTGTATATAGGACTATTTCCTTTTAGTTTTATTTCATATTATACATGTATTTGAAGTAGACATTTTGAAATGGAATTGGGAAAAATAGTTATACGCATCAATTACGTTTATATTTATTTGTATACATATAAGTTATATACAGGTTTTACTTGAAAAAGTTGAATGAAAACTTTCAAATTGTTTTTAATCCGTATTATGAAATGCACTTTGTTACGTACAGAAGTGCTCGTTACATCCGGTATAGCGTTGTTTACTAAGTATTAGATGTTAACCACATCCTATTTATTTATTTTTCCTCTGATTCTTTCGCGGGGATTATTCACTTATATTTATGTATATGGACAATTTTGTCGCTTCACATGTTTTTATTTTGTTTAATTCCAGGTTTTATAATTTAAATAAAATATATTTTAATTTTATTCCTAGAATTTAAGTAATGTACCTACTCTTGCAAATTTAATTTAAAATTGTTTCGTCTATTTTATGTGATGCGGGTACAAATATACATACATTATTTTTCAAATTTGGAATAAATATGATATATTTTCGTTTCTAGTCTATCATTGGATAGATGACTCCTCATTTTCCTAAATTGGCCTAAATTTAGGAAAATGTCATAAAATGCAGGTTAATTAAAAAGAAGTAGTGAATTTTCCAAATTTAAAAAAGTTGTTAGAGTTAGCGACTTCCCCTTCCAAGCCCCATTAGAGAAATACTTTCTGTATAAAACATGCCCCATGATGGCTAAAAATTTAGCGAAATTGTAGAATAAAAAAAATAATTGTATGAAAATATTTCAAAGTTTTGCTAATAAGAGATTGAGAGTCATGCTCGTATAAAAACACGGCTTTTTCTCTTTTGTTTAGTACAAGATTGTAAAAGGAAACAACGTTATTTTGCCCTGTTTTTTATCGTTACGTAAATTACCCATTCCCAACGTCATTAAACTGATAAACAAATTTGCGTTTCGCAAAAATTACCGCTATAAAACGTTTTGTAGAATTAAACAATATCGCCTACTATAAGCTAATTTAATAGTTTATGTTCTGAAATTTTCTTCAAAAAATTACTTTATCCATAGTGAAAAATACCAAAACTACAAATTGTTGTCTATGGTTAACATTATATAAAACGAAATATTTTTATAACAATGGATATTAAAAAATGTATATTATTATCGCTATAGATAAAATTATAAACCTTCTTTTTTCAAAACCAAAAATTCTTCGCGTTATAAAAAATAAATTTTATCACATCTGAAATCTACGCTAAATAAAACGCGTTAGATATATGTATTCCAATTATTGATTGTAATAAAATTAAAATATTATAAATGGCTTTTTTATTGATGTCTTCATGAAAAATAGAAGGTTTCTTTAATATAGCGAAGAGAACAACTTACTGTAAATATGTTTGCGTAGTTAGAAACTCTACATTTAATATTTTGGAAAATTAAATATATGTTGTTTAATTGTGTTCTTTTTGCATTGGTCGTAACCTTTTTGTCAGTAAGGGGTATAAAGTTGCAACTTCGTAAATAGAGAACTGTTACGGTAATTAAAATATTATAAATGGCTTTTTTATTGATGCCTTTAAGAAAAATAAAATGTTTCTTTAATATACCGAAGAGAACAACTTACTGTAAATATGTTTGCGTAGTTAGAAACTCTGCATTTAATATTTCGGGAAATTAAATATAAGTTGTTTAATTGTGTTTTTTTTTGTATAGGTCGTAACCTTTTTGTCAGTAAGGGGTATAAAGTCGCAATTTCGTGAATAGAGAACTGTTACGGTAATTAAAATATTATAAATGGCTTTTTTATTGGTGCCTTTAAGAAAAATAAAAGGTTTCTTTAATATACCGAAGAGAACAACTTACTGTAAATATGTTTACGTAGTTAGAAACTACATTTAATATTTCGGGAAATTAAATATAAGTTGTTTATTGTGTTTTTTTATAGGTCGTAACTTTTTTGTAAGTAAGGGGTATAAAGTCGCAATTTCGTGAATAGAGAACTGTTACGGTAATTAAAATATTATAAATGGCTTTTTTATTGATGCCTTTAAGAAAAATAAAAGGTTTCTTTAATATATCGAAGAGAACAACTTACTGTAAATAAGTTTACGTAGGTAGTTAGAAACTCTACATTTAATATTTCGGGAAATTAAATATAAGTTGTTTAATTGTGTTTTTTTTTGTATAGGTCGTAACCTTTTTGTCAGTAAGGGGTATAAAGTCGCAATTTCGTGAATAGAGAACTGTTACGGTAATTAAAATATTATAAATGGCTTTTTTATTGGTGCCTTTAAGAAAAATAAAAGGTTTCTTTAATATACCGAAGAGAACAACTTACTGTAAATATGTTTACGTAGTTAGAAACTCTACATTTGATATTTTGGAAAATTAAATATAAGTTGTTTAATTGTGTTCTTTTTGCATTGATCGTAATCTTTTTATAAGTAAGGGGTATAAAGTCGCAATTTCGTGAATAGAGAACTGTTACGGTAATTAAAATATTATAAATGGCTTTTTTATTGATGCCTTTATGAAAAATAAAAGGTTTCTTTAATATAGCGAAGAGAACAACTTACTGTAAATATGTTTACGTAGGTAGTTAGAAACTCTACATTTAATATTTCGGAAAATTAAATATAAGTTGTTTAGTGTGTTTTTTTATATAGGTCGTAACTTTTTTGTAAGTAAGGCGTATAAAGTCGCAATTTCGTCAATAGAGAACTGTTACGGTAATTAAAATATTATAAATGGCTTTTTTATTGATGCCTTTAAGAAAAATAAAAGGTTTCTTTAATATAGCGAAGAGAACAACTTACTGTAAATATGTTTGCGTAGTTAGAAACTGCATTTAATATTTTGGAAAATTAAATATAAGTTGTTTGTGTTTTTTTTCTTTGTATTGGTTATAACCTTTTTGTAAGTAAGGGGTATAAAGTCGTAAATTTCATAAATAGAAAACTGTTAGGGTTTTTATTTTGAAATATTTTTAATCTAAAAACTATCGATCAACTTTTGTGTCAAATAATTCAGTTATTTGAAAATTAAAACAGTTTCAACATAAACAGAAAAAACAATGAAATTAAAATTATTGAAATGGTTTTGACTTCTTTTGTAGTTTGACCAGCATTGAAAGAGAAAGTACCTTTTTTTTTTTATTTTAAAATTTACATTTTCGTAAATTGTTATGCTTCGGGATACGATGGCGATGGTACAAAGCCCACGTTCAATATAAAAAAATAAGCTATCTATAGAAAATACTTATATAAATTTCCTCAAAATAAATCAAAACATAGATAAATCGAAAGCAATATGCTGTTGCTTATATAAAATTAAATATGTTAAAGAAATTCACTATTATTCAACAAAATATCCTGTGACACGACTTCCGAGTTGAAAAAAAATAAGTGTAATGAGTTGCAACAAAGAAAAAGAAGTATGTTTTTTAAAAACTGAAGAAAACGTCCTTTTTTATTTTCTTTTTTTGTTCGATCTAAGGCTCGTATGCACCACACACGGCCAGGATTGCCAGTCGGACTTACTAGTAGTTAAAAACGTATTTCGTATGAATATTTTAGCGATTGGACCGGGCAATGGGGCACGATTGCTAAAGTAGACTTTTGGTCCGACTCGACTGACAGTTGATGAACAGAAATACATTTTTAACTGTCAGTAAGTCCGACTGACAGTGCTGACTGTGTGGTGTATACGGGCGTAAGTCAACGAATTTGAGTATTTAGATCGTTTGATCGCTGACCTCATGGGGTAAATAATAGTGTGGAATATTTTATAACGTTTTTTAATTGGCTAATTTTGATAATTGCCAAATTATTTAAAAATAAACTATTAACAGGTATTGACATTTATTTTGGGTCAGGTTTTGTCATTTACGCTTTTTTAGGGTTTTCGTGGATTTTGCGACGACAATGCGGATTGCCAAGTTTTACCAGTTAATATGTTACATCTGTTGGAGGATTCATCTTGCTAGTTCGAAGAGTTCCGTAGAAATAACATTTACAAAATATTAATTATGATAAGCTGACTTTTCATAAAAAAATTACAAGATTTCTCATTTGTGTCCTTAATGATTTTAATAAAACTTTTGAGGAGATGGTTTTTTTTTCTGTACGTAAGAGTGTAATTTTTATCCATGTAATATCTGCGCCCTGCGTGTCTGATGTCATAACTTACAACTTGATAGTAATTAATATTATAATTATATTCTTATATATTTTTTTAAATACCTCTATTTATAAAAAAAACCGAAAATATTTCAAATTTAAAAACTCTTTCCATTTATCTAGCCGCAAATATAATCGAGATATCGAACATAAATTGTTTGCTATAACACTGTTCCGAACTGATCAAATCCGAAATCTGTCTTACTACCTTATTATACTTGGTTATTTAGTATGACGTGTAATTTCATCTTCTTCCCTATTTCCTTGCTCATATGTTTTGCATTGTGTGACTAAAAGTAAATGCAGATAGTGGCATCATTTTTTTAATGATTAAATTTCGTCTCATGTATAGTATGGTGTGGAGTTTTTATTTTCTAAATATAATTATTTTTAATTATCAAAAATACCAACTTTTTTCACCAACTGGAAAAAATTAAAGTCAAATATGTCAAGTTAAGATAAATACGTCCATAAACATTATGAAAAAAAATTATTACAATTAATTTCTATAAAAAAAAAGACCAACAAAATAAAAAAAAACATAAAAAAAACGAAGTAAATAAATATTAATAGAGAAATTCATAAATATATTTTCATAAACAATCGTTAAAAATCATACATCGTTTCTCTTTAGCACAATGTCGCTGCAACCAGAGCATTATATTCTTTGTGACTGAAATAGAGTGACGCGCGAACTACGATGAAAGATATAGACTCCACGAACTCATGTGTATAAAAGAGATAGTCGTAATGAAGTTGAGACAAAATACTTCAAAAATGTTTAGTACCACTTTTAGGGTCCTCATGAAACGTCTGTATAAAATAACGTCATATAAGTTGTATCCGACAAACAACTGATGACGTCATGAAACAAAACAGTTTACACTGAATCATCAACAACAATCGATGTGCAGCACGTTGGCTACCGAACCATTAAATAACTATTTGGTTTTAGCGTGGAATAACCCCAAATACTCGACGCAACTCATTAACTGTTTAAATACAGGCAGCTACAAAAACTTGTACAAATCCATTGTTTCAAGTCAGACAAAAAAATGGCGAGTAACGCCTGAGATTTGCGCCTGTGTCTGTCCTCTACGGATGCATTTTTTTGGCGGCTCAGATAAAAAATAACATTTCGAGGAAACTAAACACGGCTGGTTGTGAGTTGGCGGATTTGAACATCGTTATGTTCATATATATACGATTTATGTTCAATATAATAAGTTACAAGGAAATGGTACACGCATTTATTAGAGTTTATTACGAACAAGTGCTTTTTAATAATAAAGTAAGTCCTATTAATGGAAAAAAAACAACTGCAACTCAGTACTCGTTGAGAGAAGTGAAACTTCTTTAGCGATGTAAACCATGACAAAAATAGTACATATATATAGTATTAAAACGGCACTGAAAGTTAGAAAGAACATACAGTGTGTAAGTTCATATATTGTACTAAATTCGCATAAGAAGATTTTAATATTATAACATTTAGAAAAATTAATAAAATATCACTAAACATTTATGTAAAAGCCTAATAATCTTCATATAAATTTATATAGCCTATTGTCAATTTAAAAAAATAGCTGCAATGTAAGTACCGGGACACTTTTAAATGCCGCTCGCGTTGTAAATTATATTCACGACTTTATGTACGGCTTCATTGCAGATTTATAAATACCAAAACAAATAAATAAATAAAACCAAACATAAATATATAAATAAATCGACAAACTTTTGATACTCTTCACACATGTAACGTAACTAACAACGTATGCGCGGTACCTCAGCTGTTCATAAGTAGCGTATGAGGCGTACATCTACAATGCGCGTATGTGCAACACTATCTTATTCAATCGGTTTGTATCGTTTTGTGTATACGTCGCTCTCTTTTGCTCCACTTCCATGACGTCGGAATATAAAGCTCTCTTTCTCTCTACGTTGTATCTTTCGTCTCTCTCGTGTAACGAAATGTGCCTAAACGTGACGCGATCTTAAAATTTTACTCTCAATTTTAGCCCATTTATCGATTATTGAAACGGCGCCTAAGAAGTTTACTTCAATAGAAGTAAAACATTATCTGTTTGTTTTTCTTTCACGCTTAAACAGTCTAACGGATTTCAGTGAAAGTCTAGATTATAAGTTAAATTATATATTATAATTACACTATCGTTTATAGGAAAAGAACAGTGAACTAAACGCAAAAACATACTAAATTATGAGTTACTTATTGAACGGCATTTTAGAGCAAACTACTATCTCGTAACTCGCATAGCGCGCCGCACTAAACCATATCTGTTAAAAATAAGGTCTTGCAAATTATGTTCAATATAATATTTACCTCGTAACTACATTACTGGTCTGTTTGATTTCTGTACCTATTTCCTTAAAAACAAGTTTTTATATTTTCCTGATACGCACGCATAATTTCCACGCAGGCGAAGTTGCAACTAAAAGTTGCTTGGTAATAAAAAAAATCAGGTGATGTAAGGTTCGTATATCTTATCCAAAATAAACTCTTTGTTCCTAATCATTGCAGTTCTCAGATTCAGTCCCTACGTTCCTGATCATCATCAGTTCCTGATTAAGTGATTTTTATAAATCATTTTTCTTAGCAAAATAACTCTTTACTAATTTAAATTGACGTGCATTTACGGTTTAATCGGCGGAAGTAAGAGAACACATTTTTTTTTCAATTTTTGTAGCATTTACGTCACTGCTTAGCTACTACTAGATATAACATATGAAGACCTAATCTATAACTATTCCGAAGGACCATGAGTGAAACTTACATTAAAATTAGTTCGTTGTTTCGAAGATACAGACAAACAAACCAACAAACAATTTCCTCCATTGCAGCAACTTTAAGCAATCAATCATTTTTGTTTGTGTCAGTGGTAGTTAACATATAACCCACAATAAGAAATCAAAAACATTATTTTCAAAAATAAAATTATCATATGTCTAATAAAATTGTTCTCACGATCTCAAAAACTATCTATAGGAAACATTTAAGAAAAGGTTGGGAATATTGTTTTGCGATTTGTACTGAGAAAATATTAACAGAATCATTTCACCTGATAAAGTTGTTTCTGTAATAAAAAAAGTTCATTTAAATCCAAATTACAGTCAAAGTATTAATGATAGTTAAAACGTAATGACTTATATATATTCCTCGTACTAAAGCTCATAAAAAGTGTTATGATAATTCTGTTCATATTTCCATTATATATTAATATATTAATACGCTAAGGTTTTAAGATGTTACTCTCCCTTTTTAGAAAAAACCTCACAACTAATCCACATAAATTATATATCATTTTATAGATAATTGCTTGCTCTACCGACATCCACAACTAAAAAAATTATTATTGCTATTGTTTTTGCAAATTAATTAATTATTAAAATTATATACACAAAACAGCAATGATGCCATCTAACGGCTCAACGTCAATATGATTGACGGTCGGTAAATTTTTTGTTTAATTTCGAATCCACTCACGTATAAATAAAGTGGCGCTTTAGCTCAATGCTTTTGATACTTGCGCCTCTATATGTCAATTTTAGTAAAATATTTGTTTGATCTGTCATCTGAGCTTCATAATGGAATAAATAATAATGCGAAGACTTCGCACGGGTCACGCTAGTTTCCATCATTTATCAAATTATCATAATGCTTACCTTAAATAGTTTGTAAGAATGCTACACACCCAAAGGTTGAGCACCACACTTAACTGATATACACGCTTCCCTACAAATTTGCTTGTAAAAGTTAAATAACTCACAGTTTTAGTAATGTCAATTGTATAATTATACATATATTTTCATAAACAAGCTCAAAGCGCAAATTTCTTGCCAAACTGTCTGTCTAGCTGTATCCCACAGCCGTTTTACGTGTAGCCTACTAATTCTAGAAAGTTAAATATACATATGCTATAAATATATATATATATATATATATATATATATATATATATATATATATATATATATATATATATAACGCCTACAAAATTTATTAAATAAAATATTTAAAAACTAGTTTTTTACGGTACCCTTCACTACTGAGTGGGTTAATTTTTTTTTCGCATACCCATTGTGAAGAGTATCGTTGAATAGGTCTTTCGAAAATATTGAGAGTATGTTATGACATGTATATTAACTTTTTAAAGGTTTGCGGGTTGGCGGGGGGTGGGTGAGAAAACTTTTCAGAGTTATCTCACCCACCCCCCGCCAGCTAAACCGTTATTTTTGAATATCTAAAAAGTACTCACAATAGTAACAGTATATATAATGAAGTTAAAACAAAATTATCACAGCCAAATAGGTTCAACTAGTTTACGAGTAATAGTCGACAAACTTATGGCATGTAGTTGGGTCTGTAAAAAGTCATAGACTCCTTATGAGTGATTTAAATCAACCGCAAAAATTACTTTATATTTTAAAATTATATTCATTAAGTCTTTGCAGGATACACTAGGCAATATTTTTATATATTTACATGGTGAGACATAATATTATTTAAATAAACATCATGTTTTTACATTTTTTTTTCGCATACCCATTTTTAAATTTATAAAATATATAGTTTGTAATATATTTAGGTTGGGAAAAATTCATATTTTTAAATAGTTAAATTTAAATTTTATCTGCTATTAAATGTTTAAAAGTACCTAAATATGAACGGCAGTCACGCAATACACCTTGTAACTAATTCAATAAATTTCTTGTAAGTAGTGTTTCATTTGTATCTTTGCGGATTACCTAAAAACATTTAATAGGGTATATTTTTATTACTAAAATAAATTAGGTAATAACATTAAAAACGCTAAATATATCGTACCTAGGACTTTTTATTACAGTCATAACGATTTAAAAACTGACGAATTATGATTGGCGCAAAAACGCCCCATACAAAACGCAACTGGCTTATGACGTCACTGGCCAGTTATTTAGCATTCATTATAAGGGAGTTTATTAAATATTTTTGGTATCTCATTAAATATTGCGTTTAAGTTACATATTGCGTATTATAATTTTCTCATTATTGTAGTGTGGAAACTGAATTCGTAATAACTTGTTCAATTTAATGAACAAAAAAATTTACACTTTTTCTTATTTAGAAGTTTTGATCAATTAATTGTTTTATTATTTTTTCGTCACAAGGTTTTTTTAACTTACTCTACGGGTTTAAAACATTTTTACAAAAAGTATCGACATCAGTCAAATACCCTTTTACTATAAAATTTATATATTTATTTAGTTATCAATGTTATCGTTGATAAGGCAACCTTGCTCTGTATTTAATTTGAGATCATTTCCATTCAAACGATGTAAATTAATTTAAATGGCGAACTGGACACGTTAATTGTTAGAATTAGCTTGTAATTTTTTTTTCTGCAACCTTCTCTTCCGCCTCTTTGCAGGAACTCATTAACTTGCCTCGTGTACTAGCGGTTACTAATGGCGCTACACGAGCGTATGTAAAAACGATTTTTTTCGAAACGCGTTTTTTCGATATTGTTATTATATTAATAAAAAAAAATTATAAACTATTGTTTGAAATTCATATTTATTTCATTATTGAATTTAGGAACAAATAAATGAAAAATTTCTTGCTGCCTACCACAGTATGACTAATGAGAAATATCGCAATGGAAGATTATGAAGATCAACAAACGATGAAAAAAATTATAAATAATAAATAAAAAGATATACATAGAGATGTATTTTTTTTCTTTACAATTTTCCTCATAATTTTGAACGTTTGTGACGATTGTGACAAAAAAAACAAACCGCTTTGCGAGATAATAGCCTTTAAAATGGAAAAACATTTATTTATATTCCAGTTTTTGATGTCACATACTAAAGACGCGTTTGAATGGGAATTAAAATGGCGCTTTTCTATTCGGCCAACTTCGTGTATTGTCGGCTTTTTACGACTTAATTCGGCCAGCTTCGCGTCTTGTCTGCCGTTCGGCTAGCTTCGGGTATTGTCGATTTTTTCCGACTTAATTCGGCCAGTTTAGCGTCTTGTAAGCTTTTTCCGACGTAACTGGGCATGTTCGTTTATATCGGTGTATTGCATTAGACTGTCTTAAAACGTTACGTGAACATAGTTGGGCTCTTCCGGGATTCGAAACCGGGACCTTTTACACATTAAGCGAAAATATATAATTTTTATAAATAAAATTATTTTGACCAGAACACAGCGCTACTTACATAATATCTCGATAGATGGCGCTATACTGATTGCATGGTTCAAACATATGTTTTCTTATATTTATTCTTTGGGCCTGGGTCTGATGAAAATTTAAAAAAAAAGTTTCACATCTGCCAATCGTACCACGGCGGCTCGATTTTTTTTTATCACACCATCACTATTCAACCATCACACCAACAATATTCAATTTATTAATAAGCTCAACTGATAAGATGCAACGTTTTGACATGAGGTTTTTTTCCATAATTGTCATTTTAGATGTGATTCGTCGCTTCACTATACTAAATAATATTTTCTTTTACAGCCAAAGCCAAATTAATTAGAACAAAATTTTATATTTGGGAATATCTTCACGTGTTTTATTTCTTTTTCACTAACCTAAAAAGATCAAGATGGTATTTTTCATTAAAAGAAAAACAAAATCGATTTAATCCAAATTTTAATCATTGATAGCACGTTATGAGACATATGAAGTAATTAGGTTTTTTTCCTGGAAAAAATGATTGGATGACGTCTCATGTAAAACTTAAGTGATGATGGCCATGGAACATTCACGCAAGTTTGGTGGTTTTTTATTAATTGCATGTAAAAACCTAATCTACCTTTTTGAAATATGTTAACCATCTTCATTTTCGAAACAATACCTAATAATAATTTAACCTTTTTCTAATAAATTAAATATTTTCTTTATAAATTAATACAATGAACATGTAACGACCTGCATTCGTTTAAATTTTTAGTCTTTCCCTATTTCTTTGTTGCATTTTTTTGTGGTGATAATTGTTTGCAGAACACTAGATAATCCAGTTAATATAATAAATGCCCATAAAGACATAGGCTGTATAAGGATGACGTTTTACTTCTAAAATTGTATATATTTCTAAATGGAGACGTTACTGTATGTAGCAGCTTGTCATGGTCAAAATACTATTTTATCCTTTGTGATATTCTATAGTTGTTCTATTTATTCATTACAGAACATTTACTACATTTCATTCCTTGTAGAAAAAAACAGCGATTTTTAAAAATACGTTTTTTTATCTTTTTCGCCACACGAAGACTGTTTTTTGTATTTTTTAATGATTTAAAGTAAAACGTAAGTTCTCAATTTGTTACGTATGTTTGTGTATTTATCAGAAAATATAATATTATTTTTATTAACAGTACGTGTACTATTGTAACTAAATCGCGTCCGCTACCTTGTAGAGGCCGATATTATGGACATTAGGGTGGCTCTCGCATACTATTGTAGTTATACTTTAAACGTGACCCGGTCACATGTGGCCGTATTATCCGAGTGGCCTTAAAGAAATTTCACAGGTCACATGTGACTGTTAAATATTCGACTGGCCTTAAATGTAACAAATTTCATATTTTGAAATTAACTGAAAAATTCATTTGAATAAATTTCAAGTTCCATAAATTATTATAAAGCTACGTTTAAACGTTTCTTGCTGAGACACTTTTTTATGTTAACAAATCATTTGAGTATCTATAATTTTCACGAGTTAAAAAAATTATTTTGATGAAGCAATTAACTTTTTTGCTCTTGTTAACGTGAAACTATGAATATTATCAATATTTCTAATACGCTTATTAAATTTTTGATATAGTTAGTTTTATGTATCTCGAAAAAAAAACGGAACCCTTTTAAGACAACTTACGTGTCTGTCTGTCACAGTCGCTTTTCTCAGAAACCGCATGACGTAGAAACTTGAAATTTGGCATAGAATAGCATAGAATAGAATGGCATAGAATAGAATAGTTAACTCTCAAAAATATTTACATAAAAGGTTGGATGGTGAAGGGGGGGAGTCTCCTACACAGCTGTTTCAGAGAAACTTTAGGGATTATCTGCGATCTTTTTTTAAAATATACACCATGTTTTTAAGCCTGTAAGATATAACATACAATGTATTTACATTGTGTAAAATTAATATTTGTAAACAGTTTAATAGAAATACTATGTACACTTAAATGTTTACAGGTTTTATTGATGTGAAACGTCTAATGGCGCGTTTGTATGGGAGTTTAAACTGTTCTGATGGCCGTTCGGCCATCTTTGCGTCTTGTCGGCTCTTTACGACTTAATTCGGCCACCTTCGCGTCCTGTCGGCTCTTTCCGGCTTAATTCGGTCAGCTTCGCGTCTTATCGGTTCTTTCCGACTTGATTCGTCCACCTCCGCGGCTTGTCCTTTAACAGTATTATAAAGTTAAGAAATATGTCTATGGTAAATGATTTCATAAAATAAAATAATAAAATTGTTTTAAAATTGTATCATTAATATCTATCTGAATATTTGTTTTTTTTTCGTTTTAAATTTTTTCAAATAAAAATATTTCAATGTAAAAATTAAAAAAAAATTAAATGTTTGACATCTGTCAAGCTTCCCATGATGGCTCACAATTGTTTTAATAGAACTACGCATATAGTGAGAAATATTATGTAAACATTTTTGTCGATCTGAATGACAGAGGGACAACTTGCAATACGGCTGAACTTAACAACCTGATATACGGTATTCATTAATATACGTACGTAACGTATGTTAGTAAATACCAAGTATTCAGGTTCATACTTCTATAAGGCCACGGCTTGCTTTTACGTCGTATAACGTAATTGTGCTGCCCAAACATTCCGCGGCATTCTTTTACCAATGGTTCAGCGCAACTGGCGCGAGAATGCGGTAAGAACTTGACCGCAATACTCTCAATTCCGAGTCTAAACGTTTTGAAACCAACTCGAGATTGATCACCTCTTTTTAAAATTTTTTTGATGTGAAACATCTATAGGCGCAGGTATAAACCGGATCGTTGGCGTGGCGATGCTTGCCGTGGCGACGGGTCGCCACGCTATACTAAGGTATATATATAGTCTATATGTAGTAGAGTGTACGGTATGGTGACGTGTCGCCACGCGCAACCGACTACGCGACCCCCTCCTCACTCAGTTCGACGCTGTTGTTTACTACGGTACGCATATCCTGTGCTTTATTATTTTTGTATTAATTGTAAATAAATGTTTATTAAATAAAGTCACCATTTTCTGTAGGAAATTCGTAATACTTTATTTTTTCATTATGTTATATTTAGTCCCTGTAATCATCTTGTCTTATGCATATTACTTGTAGCAACACGATGTTTCTCATCTGCCAGGCGTCCCGTGACGGCTCATTTTTTTTTAAATAGCAAGAAGCAAAAAACAGGTCTTCTCTTGTGAGACACCTATTTTCATGGCATAGATCCTTAATTGATTTCCTCTTGACTAAACCCCAAGGAGTTGAATACTTAACCGATACATATACTAGGTACTTTGATATAAAAAGCTCCCTGTTATTAATATTTTACCATGTAAAGTTTACTCAAAAAGTTTTATAATTAAAATAGTTGTTAGAATTACTTTAACCCGCCCCCCCTTCCTCCTCCCCCGTGGTCACTAAACACCTGTGCTCTATTTGCTAAACGACCTCGGTCGTCGGAGTCGTGGGTATATGGGCGAGAATACTCTAGATAAACGGTCAATAATTAACCAATCTCTCTTTACCTTGCATTGTTTGAGCAGTGTTCCCCAATTCTGTTACATTTTTTTTATCGCTGTCTGCCGCTATGTATTCTTTTGAAATAGTCAAAGATTTAAGGGTTACTTGATCTCAACTTCATTTTGCTGATTTTGGCAACCCTAAGCAAAACACAAATAATGATCTGGTGTAATCGAAATATATTTTACTAATTTTGGCAGCCCTATATAAAATACAAAGAATGCTCTTTGGTATAAGTACTGAATACGTTGTACCTGTACGCACACAATTAACCGTTCAATTAAAAACCCATTAGCAACGCAGTTAAGGATGCGCAAGGTTTTCCTCTGCCAACTGATCGAGTTAAGGTTGCGCGATACGTGAGCTGTTAGTGCGAATTGCAGCACTTACACGAGTAAAATCTCGGCAAGACCTGGTCCCGCGATCTTCAGGATATGATACTCAAGGGCGAGATGCTATTGACCAGTTATATTATGACATAAATCTCAACTAAATAAAGAAACAAAGAGACCTATTTTATTTAATATAATTTAATAAAATAGGTTATTAAGATGGTTGCTTGATAGATCTTATATTCCATTTGCTATATATCAAGCAATTAGTATTAGTAATAATTCCAAATAGTTATACTAGCAACCAAAAAAAATAAAATTATTGGAAAAAGTTATGAACTTACACCCGATAGTTGTAATACTAGTATAAAATATTGTGTTTATGAATATTATTTTTAGCTTTAATAAATCTAGCAGAATTTTATTGACAGAGTGAGATTAACTAGTTGTTATTCACGGCTTGGCTTATGTGAAATGTAGAAGCAATTTTTCGACTGCGTCACAGACCAGGTCAGGTCTACAATATTGTCGTGTAAGTTTTTGCTTAATAAGACGCACACTTGCTTGCTGCTAATGGCCATGGTAATCCAATAGTGACTGATGATGCCTTGGCTTTGTTGTGTTTGAATATGTATGTTGTTTAAATGGTGTCTTATATGTATTATAGGTAAGTTTATGGCCTATAGTAAGTGTGTATAATAAAGAGGTGTTATTAAAAAAAAGCAAAGAAAATGGGAAAATTATAATCTATAAATTTCGTATTTATTTCATTCTCGAGATACATAATTTCAAGATTACCGCAAAAGTTAAGCATCTGTAGTATATGCACACCGACCGCCGAGTGGCATCATCAGAGTGATGTAGGATGTAACGCACTTAACACCTTATTTGGCCTTGAATAGTATTTTGTAGAAAGAAAAATCGATTAACCTTGTACTTAGGTATTTTTCCCAATTTTTTTTTCGCGGAACTTCTGTTTATGATAATGAAATCTTTAAATATGATTATGATTGAGAAAATGATCAAAATAGAAAAAAATTATAGAGATTTTTGGAATCGATGCCAAGTGAGACACAGATGAGAGCTACATTTCTCTTGGAACCGACACCAAAAACTCTATCAATAGCAATATTTTGCAAATTTATTTATATTCGGAAACGATGTTTTGCCGTAAAAGTAAAAAAAATAAGTACTCGTATTTTCTTTATAGTGATTATTTTAAGTCGTTTAATATTTTAGTAAATTATGAAGTTTTTTAGTAAGTTATTTTGATATCCTATTTTATCCAAAATATTATGGATTCACGATGAATTCAATATCTCATTATTGAATATTAATATTTCATTTATTGTAATCGGAACAGACGTTTGCGGCCTTTAACATATTTATATATCATCATACATGTAAGCCTGTATACACAAACACATCAATACATATATACGGACATATAAATCGCCATACCTCTTTTGGCTTCACCGTAGTCAGTGCCTCAAGCCTATGTATACTGATTATGTATACGTACTTATCTGCCTACTAATATTCTAATTGCTATATGTCTTTGTGTGTACCTGTATGTACTTACCTACATACCTACTCAATTACTAATGTTTACTTTATGCATTTATTTATACTTGTATTTACTTATCTATCTACTAATATCTTAGTTGCTTCGCGCCTTTGTATGTACCTCTATACTTACCTATCTATTTACTTTGTTACTTCTTGATTATGTGAAGACAAGCGAAACGAGTCCAATCTCAATGAATTTACTATTCGCCAGTGAAGAGTTCCTGTCATCATCTTCTGGTTCCATTATTGTACCATGGTTTTAATAAGGGGCATATTTATGTCGCCCTTAGCTGTGTCAAAATTTAAAGACTATTGTTTAACTTAATCGAACTTATGGTATATCATCCAAATTCCATTACGATATCTATGTTTTTCATTATTGAGGAATTCTATGATATACCTTCAGTTTCTGCGTCAAATTCTAACCAAATGTTCACGATACCACTCTGGTTGTATACCCTTTCATATAAAAAAATCTTCCTACTTAATTGACTATGGCCGGGGATCTGAGTTTGCATAAACAAAAAAGTTGCTTCATGCCTTTGTATGTACCTGTATATACGTACCTACCTATTTAATTTGTTACTTTCTTGCTTATGTCAAGACAAGGAAAATGAGTCCACACTCCATGAGTTTATTACTTATCAATGAAGAGTTCTTGTCACCACCTTCTGACTTCATCATTATATCCTGGTTATGGTAGAAGGCAGATGTGTCAAAACTTTAGAGGCTTTATTATTAGATTATAATTAGACATAATTATGACACTTATTGTGTAATTTGTTTTTCGAAAAATCTCTCGGTTGAAATGATAATTGTTCATTGCTCATTTTTCCGTCATTTTAAATTATCATTACTGTTATAATTATGAGCTGTTTGGATCGTTCGTAGTTTGTTTTTTGAAAAATTTACCGATTGAAGTGATAATTAATTTCTCGTTTCACTCGCCATTTTAAATTTTCCCTTGCTGATATTTTACCAGATTATAGAGATAATTGTCCATTAAGCTTTTTGATAAATTGCTCGAATGAATTGAAATTGAATCGTGTTAATTGTTTCGATAATTAAATTTGATTTTGGCTGCAGCTTGATTCGACATCTTGTCGATAAATTAATAGGATATTGACGTCATTGTTTATGGAAAAATTTAAGGCAAATAACAAGTTAACGACATAGACAATGACGTCATTATCTATGTCATTAACTTATATGAATATTTTGATTTTTTCAATTTCATCTCTATGTATATTGTATATATTCATAATTGGGTCGATGTACCATTTTTACACTAGCAGTGTGTCGTATTAAATACTTGACTTAATTTATAATACAATATATAGAGTGAGAAAAATTATGAATGATGTCTTTTATATCTCACATTGAAAAAAATGGATCCCTTATAGGATTACTTTGTTGTTCGTCTGTCTGTTTGCCAGGCCATCAAGACTCTTTTTCTCAGAAGTTACTAGAGGTATCAAGTTGATCGAATACTAAAATCTGCTGGCACTTAACCCTGTAAGATTATAACTCAATGCAAAAAGAAGGTACGTTCCAAATAAAACGTACTTTGATACTGAATCACTCATCAAAGCCTTCTTCCAGTTAACCTAGAATTTTGAAATTTAGCTTGCACACACAGCACTCACAGCACAAGTGTTATTCTTTGTCCTCACCACTTCCCATTATATGGAGTCGGCTTTTTTTTTTCATTTTGGGGCGCCATCTGCTATTCGCTTAAAGTCGTCTTCGAATAGTCCTAACTCCTTCACGTCCTGTTTAAATTTGTTTGTCAGGTAGTAGCAGGTTTTCCTCTCCATTTTTTTACTTGAAGCCATGGGAACGCACTTTTCACGACGTGATTTTTGGGTCTCCACAGTACATGACCGTACCATCTCAGATTCGTCTCCAGGATTTGGTCGGTAATCAGAGCTACTTTGAAACTCCACTTTACACATATATTCATTTGGTACTTTGACTTTAAGCGTTACTCCATTCATCCAGTGCAGGATACACATTTCGGCCGCATGGAGTTTATCTATATATTTTTTTATGGCCCAAACTTCGTTATCATATAACATAAGTGACCTGACTGCCGTTTTGTAAAACTTGTCCTTGGTCTTAATGGGCATTTTTACTTCGCATAGCAAGCCAGTCAGTGTACTCCACTTGTTCCACGCTGAGGTTGTTCTATGTGTAACGTCTGCCTGGTTTGAGTCATATTCAGAAATAGCACATATTTAAAGTGATTTACCCGCGGAATATTGGCACATCCCAATATAATGTTAATGTCTGCTGGTATTACTTGATCATCATCAAAGTTGCATATCATAAATTCTGTTTTCATAGCATAAGTAAAGGAAAAAATCAATTACTTCTATTTCTTTGTGCAATGAACCTAATTTTTTGATTTCCTTTTTGTTGCTATATTTGAAAAGAACCAAAATACTAATAATAATATGATATAATGGTAAGAAACTTTCAGGGCGCGAGTTCTATTCGTACTTGGCAGTTTTTTCAATAGGTAACTGGTGGAGAAAGAATATTTTCGCCTCTTTTGTTTTACAGTCGACTTTTCATTGTCTTATTATCTATTTATAATGATAAGTTACGTACTAACCTTCAGCTAGCGAGGTAATTTATTGTTGCAAAATGGGGTCTTTTCCGAGCGTTTTGCCTTATCGGTCGTCAGTTTCATTGCTGTTTATGTAAATTTTAATAAGTAAACAGTATTTAAATTTACACAGACTTACAATGCTATGTTTAAAGGAATGTTAAAAATGACATATCTAAAAAAAAATAAGTTTACATTGCATGATGGATGTCTAATGATAATTTTTTTACAATTCTCTATCTGCCAACCGCAGTTTAAAAACGCATACTGTAATTTAATATATTATTATATAAATCTATATTTGAATTATCATTATAATATAATAAATTATAATTAAGATATAGCTTTATGTCACAATAGTAATTAGTTAGCCTCTTATTTGTGTGTATTTTATCAATATCAAGGTGATCGTTTCTTAAAATATACTAATTATAAAACAATACAATAATTTAAATCATATTATTAATATAGCAGTAAATATAAAAAAAATGTATAATTTTATATATATAGAAAGCGACACTGTTTTAAACACTTTACAATTTGAGATAATCGGAAATTCAAACGGAAACAGAACCGTAAAAGTACGTAAAACCGGGTTTTATAATCCTGACTGACACTTGTATTACGTTGTACAATTTCTATAATCCTGGTTGACCTGAATTCTGGTATAATTTCGACATTGTTATATACAAGACTTCAATTCTTTTTTTTTCAATTCTTTTGATTTCAAGTGACGATCTTTTTTACTTAAGGAGAAAACAAAGAAAGTTTGCTCCTTCCAAATTTAAAATTCGTATTTAAATTTGGAAGGAGAACGAATCGGAAATTCAAATTTGGAACGAATTATTGTCGGAATTAATTGCTATATAAGAGCGAGGAGTTAATCCCCAATTGCATTACCGATCGAGTTGTTGAGGTTATGTCCTCTTCTCCCGCAATTAATGTTTGTTACATGAGCTATTGCTGTAATATACATATATTTGTTTCAGGAAATATGAAAGCAAAAGAAATTGGTAATGTGTAACGCAACATATATTCTTACACACAAATGAAGTTGTTACGGGCATTTTAAATAATAAAATTAGTTTGTGATTTCATTTTTAGTGTTGCGGATCGTTATTGCCAAATTAAAAATGTAAATCTGGTAATTTAATCAACAAATTTGAAAAGTTTTGTTTAGAAAAGCAAAAGAAAGCATTTAACGCACTGATGAAAATGAGTGTTATTCTTTGTTTAAAAATATTTGTATATAACCTGAGAATGTTTATTTCTCAGATCATATACAAAACCAGGCATTTTAAGACATAGGCGTGTTTCTCTTTTCTTTTCCAGTAATAAAGAACGAATATATATATATATATATATATATATATATATATATATATATATATATATATATATTTCTTTTTTTTTTACGTTGCCTAAAGTTGACATAAAAATTCTCTATCCCCTGGGTCAGTCCCCTGTTTGTATCGATATCTTGTAACCTCAATGAAAAAATAACAAACTTAATTTATTAAAGATGTTTTGAATGAATCCATTTATATTTAGTACATTTGTAATGCGTATATATTATTCAATATTTAATGGTTTAATTGACCAATTAAATAAATAAAAATATAAATAAAATTTAGGACATGTGTTCCGAGTCGCAGATTACGAATGCACAAAAACATTAAAAAAACGCTTAATAGCACCACGAATTTATTCTGGGAAGTCATCGTTATATACAGGCGAAGCACTCAACAAAGACTTAACATACATGACAACCCCACCCTTAAACTAATACATCACTAATCTTGACATGGTTAAATTTAAAACACATCCGAATTGCTTTTGTTTTGTCGAAACAGAAGTTGATCGATTGACTGTCGCGTCGGCGTGGTTTTGACATTGGCATCCATAACCGCCACGTCGATATCAGCTGCGCCGGCTTAATTAATTAGTACTTAATCGATTTTTAATTACGCGCGACGATCGTTATGCACCCGCCACGTTAATTAACAAAGATTGCGTTCAGTTTTAGTGACATCACTAAATGCGCCGCTTATAAGTAATCATTATTATGAAATAGATCGCCAAATAGGCTTTTTAGCAACGGCAGCAAAAAATAGGCAATATCGATTGCTGTTTTTTTAAAGTTTGTAGCCATTGCCTAAATTAATTAAAAATGAAATATTAACTGACATTGACATTCATTCTGTCTTATCAAAGTAAATGAATCTGTACTTTGTTTTTTATCGATTGAATGATTTTCCTTTCTATGGATTTCTATGGAACTATACTGATTTTCACAATGATTTATCGAATAGTTTCATTTTATAAATAATTTTCCACAAAAACTATTTTTCTTCGTTCTCGGCTTCCGTTTTGTTCGGATCTTGTTCCTTTTATCTGCTTCCTTCCGTTTTGATTTTTTTTTTAATTTTGAACTTTGGCTTACAATTTTTTATTTAATAAACGCAATTAAATGAAACTATGTGATGTAGTATTGTTTGCAAAGAACACCTGAAGATGTTGTAATACAACGAAACCTAGGTCCATGGTAAAGAATTTAAATAATGTAGAAATAATACTACATCACGTAGTTTCATTTAATTGTGAATAATGAATTTCTACAAAATTAACGTCAAATATATTCAATATTAGAAATTAATGGTTTAACAAACTTTAAACATTTATAATAAACATGAATACAAATTACATGATAACTACAAAAGATAACGACGATACAATGTAACAATTTACTTCCGAACACCTTCATAAACAAATCACACTCTGGTGCGACCACATTTGAATCTGATGGTCGACCAGTTGAACACCGCGAGAAACTGGAGAGTTCCAATGTTATTCGGTTCTAGAGTGTGGTATAGGAAAAAGGTGATGATTACGTGAACGCAGGAAATTGTCAGGTCGAAAGAATCAATATAAGATAAAGTTTTTCTGTCTATCTGTCTGCCTGTTGTACCAATTTAAAGCTTGATCATTCTTAAACGGATTCATGAATCAAAAAAAGTGTTCGTCAACATACCCTTAATACTTTTGAAAGACCTTTTCAACGTTACCTTACACAACGGGGTAAGAAAAAAGTCACATGTAGGGTGGTATCCTAAAAAGGGCGATACAGTAAAAAACTTTTTTAAATATTTATTTCAGAACTTTGTAGGCGTTATAAATAATAGGATATGACGGACATGGCGAAATTTTAAGCGTCCATAATCTTTGGCACCAGAAATCCCTTGCATTACGTAACACAAAACTGAACTTTTGAAATAATTTGTTTTTGTCGAAGCTGCGTTACGACCAGGCACTGTCGCATCGATATTAAGTGCATAATTATTTATATAGTTGACAGCCCTAGGTATGACCAGCTCAAATTTCGTAACTCGATAGCGTATCTAAAAGATAATAGGCAAAAGGATTTGCAGTGGATTACTTACGTTTCATAACTATAGATACTCTTGTGTAATATGCATCTTATGTATTATAAAAATTAATGTTTATTTGTTTGTCCCGTATGCATTCTTAGGCCATTCATCCGATCGCGATGAAACTTTGGAAAGTTGTTCTGCGCAGGCTTTCTGAATCAGGACAAACTAGAGGTGCGCAAAAAGTATCAGTGAAAAGAAGAGTGATATATATCGTTTGATTGGTAAGATATATAGCACTCATTTTTATCTCTAGCTCAGTAGCTCAGTACTCTGAGTTATTAACGAAATTATTCACTACGCATACGTTGAACCGTTGAACAATGGTCATACAATATGGTGATAAATAGTAATGACTGAACATTACGCACTATTGTTTGAAAATTAAAATAAATTCTACAAGAGTATCCACTTTGCTTAATACTTTGCAGGTTTAGGATTTAGGTCTGTCAACCAAGATTAAAATTATACATAAAATAACTAATGATAATTAAATAAATTGGAATAGATTGGCGTATTTATACAATTATAAATTAGAATTTGGAAATGAAAAAAAAAGTGCTACGCGAACTAAAATATACTTTACCACAGCGTTCACATTCGACGCGTCATCTATATAGATCCAGTTGCATAGTTGACTAAACAGTTCCATCGTTTTCTTCCTCTTTCATGTAACGTCAAAACACATACTTTATATCTATCTTCACGACGCGACGAGTGAGTGAATTCATTGATTTGGTGAAACAAAAAGACGCCGATCACTCCCGAGCTAGTGATATACTGATACATTTTGAATTCAAGTGAGCGAGTGATAGATATGATTATAACATGTAAGCTATATCTTTTATATCTCTCTCACTCATGAGTTACAAATCTCTAGTACAAACATTTTACAATAGATGGCGCGCGAGTTCGTAGGTAAGTTAGCGGCAGTCGTGTGGTTTACGTGTACGCGTGCGGACGCTTGACAAAATTAAATTAAATCAATTAAAAACAGCGTCATTTCAGTTCGTATGTGACGTGCTCGCATTTGCTCTGACCATCAACATAGCACAGGAACAATCGCTAAAAGTGTGTAAACTTGGATAATCCATGCTTCTCATATGTACAGCTGTATGTGGTCTGTCACGCGTCGAAAAACTTTCAGATTTATTCGTGTACGTACAAGATGGAAAAACAAAAAAATAGTCTATCCAAAAGCACTTCAATAAACAGAATTGAAAACCAAACACTTTCTTTTTTGCCACTCAGGCACTGCAACGCATGCTGGGTATTCGAACTAAATATATACGTATACAGCATTAAATTGAAGACAACGCGACGCGAACAACTATTTACGGTAGTTGTCGTGTAAAACGCGTTGTCAACGAAATTCCCTGATTTTTTGTCTTGATACATTACTCGAACTATAAATATCTAACTTATTTTAAAATTTAAAAATTATTTACCGTTTAGTTTTGGTAAAAATCGCTCTCAAAATTAGTAAAATTAAGATTACGCGAAAAGTAGTTATTTCATTACACTTTTAATTTTATTTAAAATAAGCGTCGAGAGATTTCTTTTCTAAGTGAATGTAAAATGATATTAAAATTTTGAAGAAAAAACATTTACCGTTTAGTTTTGTAAAATTGTACAATGTAAATTATAAGAAAAGTGGGTATTTCACCCATTTAATTTTATTTAAAAAAACGTGTCAAGCGATTTCTCTAAAAAAAATAAGTCGATGTAAAATGAGGTTATATTAAAATTTTGAAACAAAAAATTTACCGTCTAGATTTGATAAAAAACGCTCTTAATAATTGTACAATTAACATTGTAGGAAAAGTAGGTACTTCACAAATTTCATTTCATTTAAAAAAACGTGTTAAGCGATTTCTCTAAAAAATAAGTCAATATAAACTGATGTTACATTCACTTTTTGAAAAAAAAATTATATTCACAGTTTTGGTAAAAATCGGTCTCAAAAATTGTACACTCAACATTTCAGGAAAAGTAGGTCTTTCGCCATACTCCATTTTATTTAAAAAAACGTGTCAAGCGCTTCCTATAAAAAAAAACTAAGTCAATGTAAAATTATGTTATATCGAAAATTTGGAAAAAAAAAATAACTTTGAATAAAACATTTTGTAATAATTCTTGAATCTTACTGTCACCCGATAACTGCCTCATAGAAGGAACGTTTGTGACTTTCTATGTTCTACGAGTTGATCTCAAAAACTATTAAACCGATTCTCAACATCCTTTCATTGTTTGAAAGATCACATTATCTCATAGTATATAGATAGTCTATATTTTATAGTTATATTTTGTATGGCACATCGCATAAACCGTAATGTTTGTTTGTTCGATAATAACTTCAATTGTACTGGACTGATTTTGATACAGTTTTCATTAAAGTATAGGTTATTTATCTCGAAGCGTTCTTGTGCATAAAACATTAGCATAAATCCTCAGATTACGGAGCTATATTTATATTTATGGTGCATATTGGAGAATGAAAGGTTTTTCACAGCGCGAAGACAGGGTCGAATAGTCTGTGGCGATTCGTGCTTTTTTAGCAACAGGTTCTTTTCGAGGAGATAAAGATGATGAACATCATAATTTTTTTCACTGGTAGGAAACAGTAGAGGAGTTGTGTGGTAATTTTGTTTGGAATCTACAGCTAAAAAGGGTAAAAACCGTTTCAATTGTCCATCTTGAAGTTTATCTCAGGGGTCAGTTACATTTATGGATGTTTCAATTTATGGATTGCAGTTTAAGTTTAAACTAATGTGGTTAAGTTTCCACTACTTCACACACAAATATATACCACTAGGTTTTTCCCGCGTCTCCGCTGGCGTAGAAATTGTGATGTTCGCAAATTCCACGATTGACGATTGGATATGGATATTTCTGGTTGAAAGACTTTCCTGGCTCCTCAGTTCCAATGCCTTCGTCGCACCGTTCATAGCGCTTCATGGTATTCTGTGTTCAAGGTTACTCCTTATAAATGTTAATACGGCTCTGTAACCTATGTGTCTATACTAATTTTGTATAAAACAAAAATCTTAAACCATAAAACCTTTTCGGGATAAATACTTTCTGTGACAATGACAACAGCATCAATATCCATTTCGTCAAGTTTTGAGCCAAAAGACAGGCTACATATAAAAGAAATGCGTTATAACGATATTGAAAGGACCGCCATTTTGTAGAACTTAAGTTTTGAGCCAACAGACAGGCTACATATAAAAGAAATGCGTTATAACGATATTGAAAGGACCGCCATTTTGTAGAACTTAAGTTTTGAGCCAACAGACAGGCTACATATAAAAGAAATGCGTTATAACGATATTGAAAGGACCGCCATTTTGTAGAACTTAAGTTTTGAGCCAACAGGCAGGCTACATATAATAGAAGTTTGTTATAACGATATTGAAAGGACCGCCATTTCATAGAACTCAAGTTTTGAGCCAACAGACATACTACATATAAAAGAAATTCGTTATAACGATATTGAAAGGACCGCCATTTCGTAGAACTCAAGTTTTGAGCCAACAGACATACTACATATAAAAGAAATTCGTTATAACGATATTGAAAGGATCGCCATTTCGTAGAACTCAAGTTTTGAGCCAACAGACATACTACATATAAAAGAAATTCGTTATAACGATATTGATAGGACCGCCATTTCGTAGAACTCAAGTTTTGAGCCAACAGACATACTACATATAAAAGAAATTCGTTATAACGATATTGAAAGGATCGCCATTTCGTAGAACTCAAGTTTTGAGCCAACAGACATACTACATATAAAAGAAATTCGTTATAACGATATTGATAGGACCGCCATTTCGTAGAACTCAAGTTTTGAGCCAACAGACATACTACATATAAAAGAAATTCGTTATAACGATATTGATAGGACCGCCATTTCGTAGAACTCAAGTTTTGAGCCTACAGACATACTACATATAAAAGAAATTCGTTATAACGATATTGAAAGGACCGCCATTTCGTAGAACTTAAGTTTTGAGCCAACAGGCAGGCTACATATAATCGAAATTCGTTATAACGATATTGAAAGGACCGCCATTTCGTAGAACTCAAGTTTTGAGCCACCAGACATACTACATATAAAAGAAATTCGTTATAACGATATTGAAAGGAGAATTTCGTGAAACTCAAGGTTTGACCTTTTTTCTATACCACGCTATAAAACTGAACTATATCGAAACTTGCCAGTATCCCGCGGTATTCAACTGCTTAACCACCAGATTCGCATGTGGTTCCACCAGAGTGCGATTTGCTTATGATGATGTGCGAAAGTAAACTGTCGGAGGGGGGGGGGGTGTTGTGTATATTGTGCATTTTAATTTGAATATAAATATTTTTTGTTATAGCTATTGAGATTAATATGCTTTATAAATATGCTAATTTTAAGTTCCTACTTTAAGCTACTTCTAAGAAGAACGGCTTTGACGACAACGCGAATGATCGTGTAAAGGTGCTCCCTCACCGGGAGCATTCGCCTGTAATGTAACGTTACAAATTCGAGTATTACAACAGTGAGAGAGGTGAACCGAGTATTACAATGCGCAACCTGTAATCATACAATCTGTAATAGTTTTATACAACTTGTAATATCAATGCTCGTAAATGTAACGTAATACTCAAAATTGAATCTGAAATATTACATTACGTACGAATGCTCGTCAGTCAGGGAGGCAGCATTGTAACGTAATGCTCAAAATCGAATCTGAAATGTTATATTACAGACGAATGCTCGTCAGTCAGGGAGGCAGCATTGTAACATAATGCTCAAAATCGAATCTGAAATATTACATTACGTACGAATGCTCGTCAGTCAGGGAGTCAGCATTGTAACGTAATGCTCAAAATCGAATCTGAAATGTTATATTACAGGCGAATGCTCCCGGTGAGGGACCACCTTAAGATTAGAAGAGTTCTTTTTTTTGAAGCATGAAAAAAAGTCTAAAATTATTTGTCGAAAAAAACCCTTCTTAAAGTATCAATCGGAAAAACGAGGAAAATTTACGCAAGTGTACAAAGATAGCAAGCATGCGAGGAAAACTAAAAGCGACTTCCGCATATTTGCAATATATGTCTTGGTAAAAATACAATTATTATTTTTACTATGCACACAAGTTTCCTTGCGTAAATTGAGTAACAAGTAGTTTCATTATTGTTTTTAAAATCTGGTCAAAAAAAGTCTGGAAAATTTATTGTTCAAATTTCGACTGGCATTTGACCGATTATTTTGTGTCGCTTTTTCCATTTTCTTGGCTTCGACGGCGCTATCTCGGACTGAGCGCTCCAATTCTTCATCACATGATGTTGTAGATGAATCGATAGCAGCGTTGTTAAAACGGATAGATATCCATTGTTTTTATACACGCCACGTAGCCGATGATACGGCTTGCTTGATTACGTAACGCAATATCATGGAAACACGACTGATGGCTATCACCACTGAAAATAAGAGCCGGATGACGCATGTCGACGATCAAAATATTTGCCTTATCACACTATTGTTGCCTCAGTTGCGGGCTCGCTTATTGTTTCGTGACCATCGCCTTAACATGGCTCGACTTAGACACGTGTACGCTGCGGAGCAAGATGTGCAGCTGTTGAAGTTTTTTATGGTAGCCATTCGAAACAGAGACTGTAGCTGACAGCATAGATTCAAAGGAGATTTTAATGAGAATTTTATTAATCTTCGATATTCTGTTGACAATAATTCACATCTTCTAAAGTTTATCGCCATTATCATTCTTGAGAAGACAACCTTGGATTGAGTGACTTTTCTTTGATGTTGATTTTGTTGAAAGTTCATGTTTGTCGGTTTGTTTATTATTTAACAAATCTTCAAGAAAACAACAAATCGCTATGCAATTTTGTATGTAAGTAGTTAGTAAAATGAGAATTTTTGACCACATTCACTTTTGACCTCTAAAGAGCCATGACCTTTTAAGTCCTTGCGCGGAGATTTAATTTCAATTGCTCTATATAGTTAGTAAAATGGGAACCCTTGAACACAGGAGAGTTTTAAATTTAAAGCGCCACCACGTTAGGCCATTGTACAAATATTTAATTCAAATAACTGTATTTAATTAGCAAAGTGGGAACTTTTGAACACAGGCGAAATTTTTCTTTAAAGCGCCACCACGTCCAGCCCTTTTGCATAGATTTAATTCAAATTGCTCTATATAATTAGTGAAATGAGAACTCTTAAACAAAAGAGAGTCTTATCTTTAAAGCGCCACCACGTCCAGCCCTTTTGCATAGATTTAATTCAAATTGCTCTATATAATTAGTGAAATGAGAACTCTTAAACAAAAGAGAGTCTTATCTTTAAAGCGCCACAACGTCCAGCCCTTGTGCATAGATTTAATTCAAATTGCTGTATATAATTAGTGAAATGAGAACTCTTAAACAAAAGAGAGTCTTATCTTTAAAGCGCCACAACGTCTAGCCCTTGTGCATAGATTTAATTCAAATTGCTGTATATAATTAGTGAAATGAGAACTCTTAAACAAAAGAGAGTCTTATCTTTAAAGCGCCACAACGTCTAGCCCTTGTGCATAGATTTAATTCAAATTGCTGTATATAGTTAGTGAAATAGGAATTATTAAAAACAGGAGAGTATTCCTTTTAAAGCGCCACCATGTTCAGCCTCTGTACACATATTTAATTTAAATCGCTGTATGTAGTTAGTGAAATGAAAACTCTTGGACATAAGAGAGTCTCCCCTTTCAAGTGCCATTACTTTCAGGCCTTGTGCACAGACTAAATTAACTGGTATTCACTTGCTTAACACTGCGTTGTTGTCGTTGTCGTATTCACATGAGACGAAGAATATCTCATGGAAGAATGGTTACCAGAGCCTCGAAAGGTTGGACTTCTCCAGTCCCGTTTCGATGAGCGGCCGGATGAGCGAACCCGGGTCCTCGCGGTGCGCGGACACACCACGGTGATGACCTATGTATGTATGTTACTGCTGAAATGAATGCTGAGCATAAAAATTCGATTTTTTAAGAAGATTACTATATTACTACAAAACATTATTTTAAAACTTTTAAATGCTATTGAACAGGTTGTTTCTAAATCTGGATCCATTGTAAATTCAGTTGAAAACGTTTGAGGAATGGGACATGAAAAAGATCAAATATTAAGAGCATCTTTTTAGATCATCTCTTAATATTTGGTACGAGCAATGGCTACATTTTTGCTGGGCTGCTGCTAAATTTGGCATAAATATAGCTGGATTATTGGCGTAACGTATAGGCTGAGCTTATCAATAATATGCTAGAGTCGAGCACTAACGCCACGAAACGTGTGTTTCGAGATTTGTTACTTAAGCACGCCTAAGTGGTGTAAATATAGTTCATAATTCGAAGTAACAAAAAACGCGTGACTGCCACGTGCTTTAGAAGTGAAACTTCTTCGTGTGTTATTATTATTATAGCGAAGAGGAAAAATGAAGTTTACCATTTCAATCCGAGAATTAGCCTTATTCTCGTAGAATAAATTTGGGTTTTCCACTGTCACGCCAACTGTGTATTAAATTTATTGCTAACGCGCCTTGAGAACCCAAAAATCTGAATATAAATTCCGTCATCACAATGCAGTGAAAAGCTAATTGAAAATATTTCAGGGACTGCTTTTCTCTGGTTATGGATTTATAATTCTTGATGTCAATGTCAATTGATTGCAACCTCTATTGGATAAAAACTTAATAGAACATCTTAATAGATAAGGCCAACAGTATATTCAATTTATTGCTAATATATCTTCAGAGCACAGAGCTTGCATGCAAATTCCGTCATCACAATGCGGCGAAAAGCTAGTTGGGGATATATTTCACGGATTCTTTTTCTCTGGATATGGATGTACAATTCTCGATGTCAATGTTAATTGATTGCAATATTTGTGAAAGTTTTTAACTAAGAAGAAACTTTTGACGATGTCCAGTTTCCATCAATTCTTAATGTACAGCCAGTCAGTCTGTTTTGTTTTATATATTTAGTTAATTGTTAATTTCTAAAGAATTCCTGTATAAAATTGTTTCATTCCCTTGGAATACTTTAATCAAATATACCACCAAAAATAATTTAAGACAATTTTTTTTCTCTTTTGCCGTTAATGTCCTTATATCTATGTTAAAACTGATCTAACGAATGTCTCTCAAAACAAAGAAAAATTTTTCAAATTTATAGTGTGGAATTTTTTTTTATATTCGCCTTTCAATCTGAATCGATTGTTGATTTCCATATTTTGGCGGCAGCATACATTATGGGCTTCCATATTTGTCTGTCGAAATGAATCACAAGTCCCGTGGAACATGTTTGCTGATGATTAATTGCTCACACCATTGTTTCGTTTTATACTTTTTCTCAGAACTAATTGTATTTTATGTTAACTGTGCCGATAATGGAACCTATATCACAAAAATATAAGGCTTGTAGATCAGTGAATAAAAAAAATTTGCAACACAATTTATTTATTTATTCCAACCCTGGCCAACTTACCGTGCAAGTCAAAACACATTACAAATACGTCATATTATCACGCAGGAGTCAGTCACAGAACAAAGATAAGAGCTTTTAAATTATGAAGATAGGTATTTAGAAATATATTCAAGGATACGTGGCCATTATCGCAATTATTAAAATGCAGCTTATTACTCAGACGCTACTAATTAACAAAGTTAATAACACTATGAAGCAATTTATAATCATGAATTTGTTAAGTTGCTATTATGTCAATAGTTAAGTCACAAAGACAGATAATGTTTTCGATATTGCAAGATACCTTGCGTAACCTGCAGAACCTTCTCTCGCTCTCCCGCCCTCTTATACATGAGAAGTCTCTTAAATCAGATAAAATAAATGTATCATGGTGAGCGGCGTTGGCCATATTTTTCCTTCTTTTAATAAAGTCATGTTCATTGTGATTTAAAATATACGAGACGGTCTCCATGTATTATAGGGTGGGTGTCTGCTCGCTTACAATTAGTCCTTTGTGACGTCATTATACACGAGAAGTCTCTTAAATGAGATAAAAGAAATGTATCATGGTGAGCGGTGTTGGCCATATTTTTCCTTCTTTTAATAAAGTCATGTTCATTGTGATTTAAAATATACGAGACGGTCTCCATGTATTATAGGGTGGGTGTCTGCTCGCTTACAATTAGTCCTTTGTGACGTCATTATACATGAGAAGTCTCTTAAATCAGATAAAAGAAATGTATCACGGTGAGCGGCGTTGGCCATATTTTTTCTTTTAATAAAGTCATGTTCATTGTGCTTTAAAATATACGAGACGGTCTCCATGTATTATAGGGTGTCTGCTTGCTTACAATCAGTCTTTTGTGACGTCATTATACATGAGAAGTCTCTTAAATCAGATAAAAGAAATGTATCATGGTGAGCGGCGGTTGCCATTTTTTTCTAGACGCACCCGACGGTAAATATTTTTCCGTTAATAAACTCATGTTCCTTGTGATTTAAAATAAAGATGGGCTCCATGTATTACAGGGTGTCTACTCGCTTACAATCAGTCCTTTGTGACGTCATTATACATGAAAATTTCTTTAATGAGATAAAACAAGTTTATCCTCGTGATAGGCGGTAGCTATATTTTTTTTTCTTGACACACCCGACGGTTAGTACTTTTCCGTTAATAAAGTCATGTTCATTGTCATTTAAAATATACGAAACGGTCTCCATGCATTATGGGGTGTCTGCTCGCTTACAATGAAAGTCGTCACCACCATTTAGTATTCCGTCAGAACAGTCCACGCCAGACACCAGCTAGCATTTATAAATGAATGCTTTAAGTAGGTGCAACGAATGGGTTTTCACACCTCTTTGCTTCATGGAATAATATTAATAGCAACTTTGTAGGCGGAAATAGATAGTGGCATGGATAGAACCATAAGTAATATAAACCCGTTCTATTCCGCTAGTGTCTCTCGAGACAACCTATTTGCAATATTCTTACATCGAGCGTGTTGTAATAATTATTAAATTTCCAGGATTTAATAATTATAAAGAGAGAAAAAGAGGAAGTTATTGAGGTAATCCTACACAATCTTTTCTACCCTCTCTCTATACATCCCCCATATCTTCCTCCATCGTGTGTTATTTATGCGTATTGCTATAATTGCACTTATATTTATGTGTATTGCTATAAGTGTGTGCTATAATTATTAAATTCATAGGATTCTCTCTATATATCCCTAACACCATTCATATCTTCCTCCCTCGTATATTATTTATGTGTATTGATATAATTGTGTTTATATTTATGTGTGTTACAATAAGTGTGTTGCTATAATTATTAATTTCATAGGATTCTCTCTATATAACTAACACCATCCATATATTCCTCCCTCGTAGATTATTTATGTGTATTGCTATAAATGTGCCTATATTTATATGTATTGCTATAAGTGTGTGCTATAATTATTAAATTCATATGATTCTCTCTATATATCCTTAACACCATCCATATATTCCACCCTCGTATGTTATTTAAGTGTATTGCTATAATTGTGCTTATATTTATGTGTGTTTCTATAAATGTGTCGCTATAATTATTACATACACAGGATTCTTCATATCTTCCTCTCTCGTATATTATTTATGTGTATTGCTATAATTGTGCTTATATTTATGTGTGTTACAATAAGTGTATTACTATAATTATTACATTCACAGGATTCTCTCTATATATCCCTAACGCTATCCATATCTTCCTCCCTCGTATTTTATTTATGTGTATTACTATAATTGTGCTTATATTTATGTGTGTTGCTATAAGTATGTTGCTATAATTATTAAATTCACATGATTCTCTCTATATATCCCTAACGCTCACCATATCGTCCTTTCTCGTATGTTATTTATGTGTATTGCTTTATATTATTGAATTCACAAGATTGAAAACCCTATCAAATTACAAAACAAATACACATACATACGTATGCACGCACGCATTCACGCACGTATGCTTACACGAACGCACACACGCACGCACACACACACACAAACACACACACAAACACACACACACACGCGCACACACATCCAAATAAATAAACCGACTCATTAGAAACCTTCCATTTTTAGGGTTAGTGGCCAAAAAATGAATTTTATCACATCTGACCAATTGTTGGTCTATCACAGCCTTAGGGTTCCTAGAATTTTAGACCAACGCACATAAAATTTTGCAAATAGATGCTTCGTATGTAGATATGAAGCAAAATCTTAAAAACAATTTTTTGGTGATTCTGCCTAGATATTGGATTTAATATTTTTTTGAATCTTTAACTCCGTTTGGCTTTAAATAAACACTCCCTATTTCTCTGATTTTTTTAATTATCTGATTGGGAAATGTGGAAAATTAGAAGTTACTACCATTTAATTAAGATTATTAAATAAAACCATTACAGCTAACTTCCAACAGCAATTTCAAAAGATGTAGACAACTATAGAAGCCCATTTTGTATGTTTTATATAATTTTTATTACGCGTATAGAATACAAAGCCATTACGTCAGATATTTGCTTACTCTGTAACCAAGCTCAAGAAACAATAGACTACGCATTTACGCAATATCAGGTCCTATACTTCTAGCCAACATACAATACCCAACAAACGTAATAAATGTAACCAAACAGTTCCACGTTCACCTGCTCAAACACTAAAAATTTATAGAAAAGACTGGACTGGAGTACTCGTATATCTTAAATGTAATCTTGATTTAGTACTACCAAACCGACTTAAAACATATTATCATCATCAACCGGAAGACGTCCACTGCTGATTATCGCCTTTTGCCATAATTCCCACCAAGATTGATCCGGTGCCTCTTGCATCTGACAGCTTCCCGTGACACCCAGGTCATCTGTCTCCTTAGCGCGAGTCTAACTCTGCGTTTTCGGCTGTATGTGGTCGTCATTCGGGAACCTCTCTTCCCCTGCGGCAATCGATTCTGCGCGCTATATCTTCCCATTTCTGCTTCCTTCATTGCCAAACCATGGGCATAGTCTTTCATCATTCATTAATCAATCGATTAGAATGACTCCGAGTCTTTTCACGAGTCATCATTGGTAACCATACTGGTTGAAAACTTTAGTCTTCAAACAGAGTATTTTGGACAAGAAGATGTGGTGAAGTTTTCTCCATGCTACCGAGATAGATTCTGCAACGGACCTCTTTCTCGAAGTTAGATTTACCTATATGTCGGGGCATTCAACTTATGTCTCTGATCGTTGTCCCAAGCTCGTCTAGCGACCCTGTTGTAACCACAACATCGTCGACAAATCCCAGGCGAGTGACGTATTTACCATCGATGTTGGTGCTAAATCAGTAAAAACTTAGGATGGAAACAGCTTCATAGACATAATGCTGATAACGAAAGCTTCGAAACGGAGAATATATTTGAGGAATTTTTACTGAAATTATTACTACACTTACTGAAATTATTTCAGTTACAATAGCTATAAAATCATGATTTGCATCACAAACTTCTGAACATTGTCCATGAAATAAGTCAGGACGGTTTAAAAAGAAATTGATTGACTGAATCGTCCTGGAGTTTCATCAACCTGTACCCCTAATGATGGAGTAGTTCCTGAATAAATAATATCAGTTGCTGTGATTACAATTTGAATATGATTATTCATAAGCTTAATAGCTTTAGAAGTGAAACTTCCCCAAAGTGTGTGTTGTTATTATTGCGAAGAGGAAAAAGGAAATTATTAAGGTAATCCTGCCTAATCTTTTCTACCCTCTCTTCTTATATCCCTAACGCCGTCCATATCGCCCTACCTCGTATGTTGATTAATGAAATCGTAACGAAAAGTGGAACAAGTTAGGTTAATTTTATGGCGGACTACCGTGGCAAAACAAGTTTTACTTCAACAAACGGCCCAATACGAGTCGTAGATCGAGGGTTCCACGTCTGGAATAAAATTACTTTATTACTCATAAATCGTCATTATTATGATCGCAAAAAATATTTAATAAAACCTAGTGTAATGAAGTAGGGGTAGATATAAATTATCATGAATATTTCAAAAGCAACGTTTAGAATCCTGGTTATAATTATCCTACAACCTTTGATTTCTAAAAGCTCTTCTAAAGCTTCTTCCATAATTTTAGGTCCAACAGTTTTGTAAGTAAGAGGGAAGGGAAACCAATTTTTTTGTGTATTTTTCAGCATATCTGAAAATATGCTAGCTAAAAATAAAAAAAAATGAATAAAATTATCCCTTTAATTAATCCTTTCAAACGATACGACATACATTTCAAGAACATACACATACATATTAAGAAAAAAAATTACGACCCCAAAAATTTTTGCATAAATGTTTCTGAGTTTTAGCTATTTTTTGTGAGTTAATTGCCTTTATTACTGTGCCAAATTTCAAATTTCTACCGCAAGCGGTTTCTGGGAAAAACAACTGTAAACGACGAACATGTAAAATGACGTCATAGAGGTTGGGTTCTCCCTTTTGAGTCACGAAACCCTAAAAAAGGAAAGTTTGAATTCTGTCTCATATTAAATTGGCAGATATATTTCGAAGATATGTGCGCTGAAACTGTGGCATAGCATCATTGCAACCTAATTTAGCAAAAACCTCGTCTGATGAAGCAAAAGACTCGGTTCTACGTCAAACTTACTTAATGAGTCTTACATATGTATGCGACGTGTGTGTATGTAGCAGAGAGTGTGACGTGTAATACGTTACTTTCGCCAGGCCGATTTATGAATATTTATGCCGTTATCACATCGCACTGCTCGTTCCGCACTGGACTTGACTCGAAGAGTTACTATTTATAAATATAAGAGAAAGTTTAACGAAAAATGTTTCGAATTTTACGAGAAAGTTAGCCCGTATAAATGCAATTCTGCAAAGGGAAATTATCACCCTTTTAGGGTTCCGTAGTCAAACACAGACCCTTATAATTTCGTCATTTCCGTATGTTTCTCCGTCTGTCACATTCTCAAAATTTCTACCATTCCAGCGTTCACTATTGTTACTAATAAACTTAGAATAGAAAGTTATACCTTGCATAAATAGAGAATAGATAAAAACGCTACTAATAAACTCCAGTATACGCCAAGATTGTCATAACTACATCTGTCAAACACTATTCCCACCTCGATCTAAGTTTAACTTTGGTATAACCTAAAAAAAAGTTGACATTACGTCAAGTACACACAGTTTTTGCAATTCGATTGTGTTTATAATTATTTGGAAGAAAATAGTTTTATATAATTCAATTTGTGCAATCGAAACTATCGAGAAGATGGTTTGTTTAATTTATCGGGTGTTGATATATAATAATAGTAGTGACCATAGTTATACATTGAGAATATATAAAACGCTACTAATAAACTCAGTATAAGACAAGCTCATCATAACTTCTTCTGTCAAACACTATTCCGACTTCGGCTTACCTAAGTTTAACTTTGGTATAATCTAAAAAAGTTGACATTTCGGCAAGTACACCTAACAACACTTCAGTTTATACAATTTTATTGTGTTTATAATTATTTTAAACAAATCGGCTACAAATAATTGATTTCGTACAATTGAAACTATCGACGCGAAATATTATTTAATATATTTGGTGGAGATGTAGCAGGAACAGTATTAATTGAAGACAATTTGTAAATTTAATAAAATTAAGAACTATTATTTTAAATGCGAATTTAAATATTTAAGCGGGAATTGTGATATGTTTCCATTAGTTGCGCAATTGTAAATTAACCCTTATTTTTTCTATGCTGTTCTAATAACGTTCTTATATGCAGCTAGTGCCATTTTTTCAGGATCTTATGCTCTTTCATAACTGGAAAAAAGAGAAAAAATCAACAAGAATGAACACGAGTAAAAAAAGAAATAAATTTTAATGTTGCTCTAAAGATTTGACAGATGTAATTTGTATTCACAATCATAGACAAAGCCTCATATTTTTCGTGTTTGTCTATGAAACGCGGCGTTGCTATTTTGGATTTTTTAAATAACTTCGAAATAGTTATTCTATTGTTTTGTTGAGTTTATTAGTTGTAATTAATACGTTTGTTAAACCAACCTTATGAACGGTGTAAGTATTCTCAGAATAAGAATAGTATAATTTAAGTTTTAGCATTGCTTATTAGTAATAGTGTAAACAATTTTGATCTAAATGCTTGAAATTTTGCAAGCATAAGCTTTAGATAAAGATCTCATTTAATATTTAAGAAAAAAAAATCTTTTCCTCGTTTTTAAGCACCTGATGTTGTTTTTGAGTGTGGTACCGTGTCTTTTAAGAAGAAGTCCACGTTCCATTTTCTATTTTAATTTTTTTTTCCCGTTTTAATCCCACTTTAAATTCGTCTCCTCCAGGGCCACATCTGGTCAATACTTCTTACGGATGCGAGGCCCAGTCTATTAAGGAAGATCTCAGTAAACGTGTGGATATCAGTTTAATGCATAGAACGTGCATCAGTTAGATATATTTTTTACTATTTTTATATTTCTCCATCAAGCGGTTTTTGAGAATGACGACTGAGACAGATGTACAGATAGACATGTGATGTATCATATAAGGGTCCCTTTTTATATTTGTTAAAATTGCAACTTTAACAGATTTTTTTTCAGAAATGGTTAAGAATGTTCACAAAAGTACCTTAACGTTTTCTACTCATTTTGATGCACAAAATAGGGTATTTGAGTGATGTCAAAATTTTTTGTAAAAATATTTTAAAACTTAGGTTTAAAGAAAAACCCTATAATGAAAAAAAGTAATGCGTATAACAAACAATTAATCCGAACTTCTAATTAGGAAAAAGTATCAATTTTTGTGTTCGTTCAATTGAAAAAAGTTATTATGAATTTAGTTTCCACACTAAAAAATGAGAAAAAATTATAATATGCAATATATAACTTAAACGCAATATTTAACGAGATACTAAAAATATTTCATAAACTCCCTTATAATGAATGCTAAATAACTGGCCAATGACGTCATAAGCCAGTTTTGTTTTGTATGGGTAGTTTTCGCGCCAATCGTAGGTTGTCAGTTTTTAAATCGTTATAACTTTGTAATGAAAAGTCTTAGGTACGATATATTTATTTTAAGCGTTTTTAATGTTATTATTTATTCTATTTTAGTAATAAAAAACGTATTCAAATACTCTATTACCTTTATGAGTAATAGATAAGTTATTTGTTACAACTTTATGTATAGAGATATAAATTAATTCGCACAATTACAGGTTTCATCACTAGATATGAATGTTGAAGTGTTTAAATTGTTCGCGAATAATTTGAAAACTCGTTTCACAAGTTTTGGTTTCGTTTTTGTCAATATTCGCCGTCATACAAACATTCGTGTTCGTTTTATCCATTGTGTTTGCATTGCATAATGCCGAATGAAACGTCAGCCAGTCAATATTGTGTCCCGTCCGCGCGAAGGTTAACACGTCCGTTATGCTTGTATTAGTGTGCGTGATAGATTTCAAGACGCGGTTACGACGTCCGGGTTTTGGATTTAAGTGCGTTTTTTTTGTGTTGTATTAACATAAGCACTTGAAATTAAAGTAATTGGCTATGCATTGAAGATGATAGCTTCTTTATCTTATTATTTGTAAATTAATTTTGTGTGCGTAAGTAGTCGTAAATTTAAAAATGTTCAGAGTACATGCTGTCAAACTCTGGAATAAACCTGATCCTAGCAATTGAAACACACCGTCCATTCATATTTTTTATTCCATATCGCTACCCTATTCCTTCTTCTATTCTATCGGTTTTCCCATTTTTATGCCTAAATTGTCAGTCAATTAGGTCTAAACTAGTAATAATTATACTAGGTTAATGTTTATCATATAGTTATATAATTAATTGCTATAATGTAAAGCATATTTAATTCTTATAATGTATCACTGACTGTATATTGCGGTCTTCCAAAATGCTAAGTTTTAAATTTTGTGCGTTTGGCTTAACTGGAAAAGCTTAATCATGCAGTTATAAGTTCATTAGATGTATAAATACGTTGAAATTCAAATAAATAAATAAAGAAAATCGCGCGCAACGCAACATATGTGGCAGAAGTGAAACTTCTTTTGCGATCTAAACTTCGACTTCTAATTATATAGTAAGGGGTAAAAGAGCAGAGAAAAAGATAAGTCCATAGATTGTACTAAACACATATAAGAATAAAAGCAAAATGTCATTATTAATTGACGTAAACATTTAATAAAATCTTCATATAAATTTACATAGACAATTTTCAATTTAAAAAAAGAGCCGCAATTCCAGTACCAAAACACGGCTAAATGCTGGTGAAGGAAGTCTGGATGTATTGCTATTGTTGTAAATTATATTTACGGCAACCCTATACGCGGGATCATTGTGGAATTGCAAATAAATTAAGTACATATGTTACTATTTTCATGGATGAGGAACACGCAAAATGAGTAATAAATCAATTGTAAATAGATTAATAAATCAACAAAATTTTGACAGTTTACTTTTGACATATCTAACATACAAAACAGCTGATAGCAGCAGTGAGCGCCATTATTGTTTGTTTTCCCGCATGCACACACTTGTCTTATTCTATCGTGTTTATCTATCTCGTTTGTTGCTAAGTACTTATTTTCCGTTCTTCTTCCTAGAGATTCGTTACATCCTGACGTCACAAAAACGTTACATGATAACGTTACAAAAATTTTACTCTCATCATGCCCAAAGAAATTTCAATTAAAAAACCATGATTCAATTCTATTCGTTGTCGACCATCTCGTTTTCACCGTCAATTTTTTTGGAGCCCAAAAAAATTAAATTTTGAAACAATTGGGACACCTAAACTTGCTGCTTTTCGTTAAATATCAAGAAAATGTAAGTAAATGAGGTTCTAAATTTAATGGTAGGAATAAAGTAGGGATGTGTCCCTGTCTCATTCGCTCTTATAGAAAGCATTGGCCATTGCTAAAAATGACGTCATAACTTAGTATTGCCGTCCTTGTCTAAACGTTGAGTTAAAGGTTTACAACTCGACTACTTTTTAAAATTAATCTCTCGGTATTCCGTAATCTTACCGGACTTAATTTAATCATACCTCGTAACCGAAATTTAACTCCAAAACTCCAAAAAAACCGCTGCATCACATCACAAAACAAGTTATTTTCTTTATGTATACTTGATAATTAATTTGACTTATTTTTCCTAAAATAAGACTCATTACTATAATATGATATTATTTTATAAGGAAAGATCTAAAACTCTTTATATTTAACACGCCTTTATTAATCTCACTTGTAAGTATGTATGTATTTATGTATGTATGTAACGGAATCTTTCAATTAAATTTTCACCTACTTTCAGATTTCTAAATTATTTAAAATTTTGCATATGTGTCAAGAACCGTGGACAATGCAATAATTTCATAAAAGAAAAAAATATGACTTAAAACAGAAAAGACTAAAAAAATAAAAATAAAATTATAGTTTAAAAAAACTGAAAAACATTCTTATTTTGATTTTGATTAAGAATTTTGATTATAAAGCAAAACATATCTCTGATGACAAAAATATCTTGCTTTAAAAAAAAGTGCGGAGTGCTTGATGTCAGTCGTCGTAAATGTTTGTCGTGAAAGAAATCGTCGTAAGCGTGTGGTGCTTGATATCAGTCGTCGTAAAAGTTTGTCATGAAAAAAGTCGTCGTAAGTGTGTGGTGCTTGATATCAGTCGTAAATGTTTGTCGTGAAAAAAACTCGTCGTAAGAGTGTGGTACTTGATATCTGTCGTCGTAAATGTTAGTCGTGAAAAAAGTCGTCGTAAACGTGTAGTGCTTGATATCAGTTGTCGTAAATGCTTGTCGTGAAAAAAGTCGTAAGAGTGTGGTGCTTAATATCAGTCGTCGTAAACTTTTTTTATCGTAAACTATTTGTAAAGTCATGAGCACTCTTTTTTTACGTGAAAGTTAATTTGTTTGTCATCAGAGACATCTTTCATTCATGACCATAATTTTTATATTTAAAGATTATTTTTTATTTTTTAGTTCATATTGCTGCAAAAGTGTGTTTTTTTTGGGTTTTTTAAACTATAATTTTATTCTACCGTAAATGTTGATTCTATGTTAAAGTTGATTTATTTCTCAGTAAATCAAATCAACAATCTCTGTCTTGTTCAAGATAATTTTTTTCCCTATATAATTTAAATACAGCAAATGTCTGAAGCCCCATTTCAAAAGGCAATTTTACTAGATCATTTTGGCCCTAACGTTCGTATCGTTATACTGTACCAACACTAGAACTTGTATTGAACTAATATTGATCTCCTGCACCAGTTAAGATCAATGCACTATTATAAAACTTGGTTAACTTGTCAGAACTTAATAATGATATCATTCTTCAGATAGAGCTATTGTTTATGTTTTTCCATGGCAAATCGATGACTTATCATTTGGAAATCATTGATTTATTATACCAACGTGAATTATCTTGGTAACAAATAGCTGATCGTAACTTCATCAAACCATATTGGTATACAAGAAGATTTTTCAGTTTTGAGGAAAGCGACATATTCATTTATTTTTCTTAACATTTCCCACCAATATGTTTTCTAGTATGTGATCATTTGCTTCCTTTCATCTCTCCCAAAAAACGTATTATTTCATAATCATTCAAGTCTGTCAACTGTGATTTCTGCTAAGTCAATAGAAGCTGTGTCACCGGTTGTATGCGGCACTCTGCCTGATGTCATCAGAGTGATTGTCGTTATCGCAATACCTAAACCCGTGTCAGTTGTGAGAAAAAATTTTCCAAAGCCCCGAGATAAGATTTTGTGGGTAGTCAGTTTAATTTGATAATGAAGGCTTATCAAATTGTCTGTGCGAATAAGAAAACTCATCGTGACAGTTTCCAGTTTCAAACCAGTTCTTATTAAGCCTAACGAGACGATATCGTTTCTATGGAAAGTACTGAGTATAAATATCAATACACTCACTCAAATCAGTCAGCAAAGCATGCAGTTTTAGGGTATTAAATATTGTTACTATTTGGAGAGAAATATCTATAAAACAAACCTTTGTATAATTATTTCACACCTGCATATATTTGTTCGTTTGTAATAAAAAAAATGTTGTAATAAAAAAATTAAATAAATTGTTTTTGGTTGCACTTCACTGTATAAACACAAGTAATTTCCTAGAATGGTTGAGACTTTGCACATAACAGATTACAGGTACAGAGAGGGAGAGAGAGAGAGAGAGAGAGAGAGAGAGAGAGGGAGAGGGAGGGAGGGAGGCAGAGAGAGAGTATATTTATTCGTTTGTAGACGATTCTGCTGAAAGATACTTATTTATGTCACGTGTAATGTTAAATGTAAAAGTTAGTAAATAATAAAAGATTAAAAAAGATGGTAGTTTGTATATAAAAATAGGTAAAAAATAAAAAATTAAATAAATGGGTTTTGGTTACACCTTCTCATTATAAACACAAGTAATTTCCTAGAATGGCTGAGACTTTTGCATATAACAGATTACAGTTACAGAGCCAGAGATAGAGAGCTAGTGTCGGACGACTGTTCTGTTCGAGCTTTGCTAACTTTGGGAGTAATTAAAAAACTGATTTTTATAGTGTTGGTGCTTCGTTGTCGGCACGTAAGATCTCTTTGTAATTTACCGCCTGTGCCGACGACTTTTCACAGTTGGCATACAAATTTATCCCGCGAATAAATAGTGATGATTGTATTTTAGCATGATTTGAGTTTTTGTGCCGTTCTTATAATAAAAATATACAGTAATATTTACACAAATGATGAGGAATTCTGTGAAAAGGTCATAATAGGAAACGACCTTGCTATTGTCTTCCAGCGACAAAGTGTTGTTATTGGTAAGTCCTGTTGACAAACAATGAAACTTCTATAATTATTTGATGAACCAACCAGGATAGGTAGGGTGATATCTGCCCGTTGCGTGGAAACTGGTACATACCACCTGCAAAAAATAAAACCTGATTACGCCAGAATTTCAAAAATAAAGAGGTATAAACAAAATATTCGACTAATGCAGAAAAAAACCTAAGGTCAGCCATTATGCCGTTGCTATATAGTAGTGCAACTATAGTGGCACAGTAGCAACTATAGTCGATAGAACTTAGTGCAAACAATATCGCATAGATGGCGTAAGCTTCTACCAACTCAGTTTATTCTACAGGAGAAGATATATTAGAAAAAATTAGAAGAAATTTAACTTATTTGAGCTTTAAAAAGTGGAGATAAATGTTGTAACTTGTTTTTTTTTTAAATTAAATAATTGAATACATATTTAATCATATTTTCCAAACGAAAACTCGAAATCCAACAAATCCAGATGGAGTGAAATTTTCATTCTTTGTAATGTTTCCGGCCTTGTTTCACCAGAAATATATTACTTTAACGTATAAAGGGGACTAAAATATGGCTCGTAAGGGTTGTAAAGGAAAACACAGCTCGTAAGGGTTGTAAAGGTTTGTGTAAATAGTACTTACACGGCGTGCGCACGAAGAGTTTTGTGGGAAATTATCTTAGGTTTCTTGCATAGGATGGGTTAGGTAAGTTTTTTAAACATTTCATTGAAAGATAATTAGGTGGAAAATCATAAAAATTACCGTTTTTGACCTTTTTCTGTAACTTTAATAACTTGAATTATCTGAAATTTCTATATCTAAAATATTTAGTTTTTAAACAATTAGCAAACGTACGTTAAAATATATATGTTTGTTAATTACAAGTAATATTAACATAAGTTCTTTTTTTCAATATTCATGGCGGTATTTGTTGGGAACACACATAAGAATTGCTAAATTATTGTTCTTAATGGATTCTTTCATCAATGAATCAAATATATATATATATATATATATATATAAATATATATATATATATATATATATTTATATATATATATATATATATATATATATATATGTATATAAAATATATCATCCTCAATGTACCTATACACAAAGATACTAACAGCATTTCTTCGCAAGTGTTTTTTTTCCATGTTTTCTAGAAATAATTAGCATCGTCTGCCGCAGTTTATAGCAGCTTTACGCAAGCAATAAAAACAAGTAGTATCACATCTAAGGCTATGTCCTCGTACCGTCTGTCTTCGAAGGTCATCGCTCTGTATCCTTTATGGCGAACAATGGCGTTCTCGTTGGACGATTGGAACCCTTTGATCCTTGTGAAAAATACTTGACAAAAATACTGTATTTAATTTTCTGTACACGTATAATATTTATATGTTGTTTGTTTGTACTAACGATAGAATATAAAAAGTTAAAAATTACCTGTTTTTGTTTTGGTGCACCATCTTTACGTCACAAACAACTCTACATATCTTTTGACGTCACATTGTGATAAACGTTACGTATGTCCGAGTAAATAAACAAAAACATTTTAACTATAAAGTTACAAACAAGCTATATGAAAAAATACGCGTCATCTTGAAATGATTGGTGTAATCAATATTTTCTGACGTCTAATTTTCTGTCTCTTGACACTGAAATTTTTACAAAATTTATATGTATTTGTTGATGATATGAAGCTTCACAAGGAATTTCTGGAAAATAATGTGAAGTACGTATAATCACTTGTGGGATGATATGTGTATTTGAAATTATTAAATAAGAACTTAGGGATGACAGGCAGAGACAAAAAACGAACTAACATTACATCAAAACAATCCTTAATGCTGAGTAAATTTCTTAAGTGAAAGTCTTTATCCTTAATGCTGGGTACATTTTTTAATTAAAAATTTTTATGTTTACTGCTGGGAAAATTTCTTACGTAAAAATCTTTATCTTGAATGCTGGGTAAATTTCTTAGGTAAAAATCTTTATCTTTAATGATGGGTAAATCTCATGGGTAAAAATCTTTATCCTTAATGCTGGGTAAATTTCTTAGGTAAACTTTTTAAATCTTTTTAATGCTGGGTAAATTTCTTAGGTAAAAACCTTTATCCTTAATTCTGGGTAAGATTCTTAGGTGAGAATATTTATCCTTAATGTTAGGTTATCATGTTAATCAGTTCTACATATGAAGGTTTTCCTGAAAAGCATTCAATAGTCAACAGGAGTTGTAATCAATCGAATATTTTCTTCAGAAAAAAAAACTGCATAGAAACCAGTGTTTTTGTAAACTGAACGCTGTTAGCTGATTATGGATAACTAATTTAGTTACGCGTATATTCGTTTTGAACTCAATGGGTAATTTCAAATCAACTCATTACAGGGTCTAAACATCACCATCTCAGATTTTCTTGAAACTTAGAGTAAGTGTACTGTTGGTATAGATTTAAAAGATTATGAAATTTCACTGAGATATATCAATTCCTGTTTGAAGTATAGAGCTGTGAATTTCTCATAAATGGGACTAAATAAAGGTAAAGACAATTTTTTAAATTGCTGTAGAAGCTTTCCTAATTGAGCTAGAAGCCTCGGATAGGTGTCATTTTATAGGATATTTTATTAAAGACCGTGGAAAATACAACAAACATTGATATCATATGATGAACATTAGTTTGGCGAATGTGGTACAAGGCTAGATTATTATTTTAAAATGCAATAACATACGCGGTTTACCTATATTAAATTATACTTAAATAAAATATTAATCAAACATAAAACGTAGCTCTTGAAACAGTGGACTCGCTCGGCCGATGCCAAAGGCAGCCGAGTTTACCCGAAAAAATGAAACAGTAGGTTTATTTAAAGTGAAATATGTTGAAAACACTTTGGATTAAAATTTAATTAAATATCTAAAAAAAAGTACGTATGGTGCGCCTAACAATATAGTTCACTTGATATTTAATAGTTCACATGGTGCGCCTAAAAAGTAGTTCACTTGGCCGATGCCGAAGGAAGCCGAGTTTACCCGATTCAGCGTCACCGACCCGAGCACGATGACTCAGCGTCATCGATCCGAGCGTTACGGCTAATTCTCGTTCATTGCTCAGAAAAAGTGTACAGATGCGCCATAAGAAAAGTTTTTCCTTCAAAAAAAATCTATTGTTCCGGTATCAATATGGTATTTGAAAAGAAAATAATTAGGTAGCACCGCCATTGTTACTACCGTGTCTCGTTGTTATTATCATCTGCCGAGATCCGCTACGCAAACAAATAACGTACGGCAGCATTCATTACTACCTTCACCCATTTATCTGGGTCGTCACGTCCTAGAGTTGTGCGTCTTCGACTTAAACTGTGTCTTTGTATTGCGTCGCATTTTTAATAATTCGAGGAAAATCTATAATTCTTAATAACCTACATAGTATATTAGACTTCAATGTCTGTCTGTATATCACGGGTATTATTCTCAGAAACTATTTGAAATAATTAGTTACAATTTAAAATCGTTATAGGATTAAGCGACATGATTACATACGTTATATATAATAGGTTAAATTTCCCCATTGTGGGTTAAATAATTTTGAGCAGTAAGGTAGAACTCGAAAATATATATATTTTATTAGTTACAATTTAAAATCGTTATGGGATTAAGCGACATGATTACATACGTTATATATAATAGGTTAAATTTCCCCATTGTGGGTTAAATAATTTTGAGCAGTAAGATATAACTCGAAAAGATATATATTTTATTAGTTACACTTTAAAATCGTTATGGGGTTAAGCGACATGATTACATACGTTATATATAATAGGTTAAATTTCCCCATTGTGTGTTAAATAATTTTGAGCAGTAAGATATAACTCGAAAAGATATATATTTTATTAGTTACACTTTAAAATCGTTATGGGGTTAAGCGACATGATTACATACGGTATATATAATAGGTTAAATGTTCCCATTGTGGGTTAAATAATTTTGAGAAGTAAGATAGAACTCGAAAAGATATATATTTTATTAGTTACAATTTAAAATCGTTATGGGATTAAGCGACATGATTACATACGTTATATATAATAGGTTAAATATCCCCATTGCGGGTTAAATAATTTTGAGCAGTAAGATAGAACTCGAAAATATATAAATTTTTTTAGTTACAATTTAACATAGTTATGGGATTAAGCGACATGGTTACATACGTTATATATAATAGGTTAAATTTACCCATTGTGTGTTAAATAATTTTGAGCACTAAGATAGGAGCCGTAAAAAAGATTTTTATTAAACGAAATATTTTTTTGAATATCAAATTGAAGCTTATTAAAACGCGATTTTAAATGTATACAATTCGTTATTCTAACGTAATTTTTTTCGATAAAACTATTGAAAATCTTTGGAAAAATCACGGTCTATTGAACAGAAAAATAAAAAAAATCGGGAATATTAGGGATGCGCTATAATTTGGCCAAAATAACAGCATCGCGCTATCTGAGACGCTATAATTGTTATAAATAAAATAATTATTAAAAATTAAATTACTACCAAAACTTTCATTAAAGCAAAAAAATATTTGTGTCATTTCTTTGTTTTTAAATACTAAAAAAATTTGATGACCGAAAAATTTTGATAACTCGTAAAAAACATGAAAATATTTTTTTTCGTATTTAAATATTTATCAAATTATGATAATAACAATATAACATTATAAGAACGCCGTAAACCAAAAGGTTGCGCGCCTCACACGCGATTTGTACGAAACTGACTTATAGTTTAGTAACTGTGTTTACACAGTGGTGCACAACATTATTAGTGCAAGGTCGGCTTCTACTTGAATTTTTTTTTTTTTAACAAATCAGTAATAGACTAAACTGTAATAGGACTTATACTTTGTTTTTATACTTTTCAATGATAGTTATTAACGGTGCAACGCTTTGCGCCCATACACGGTTAAGACAGTCAGTCGGATCTACTAACAGTTAAAAACTTATTTCTGTTTTTTCATTAACTGTCAGTCGAGACGGAACAAGAGTGTTCTTTACCGACCGTGCCCTATAGCACGGTCCAATTCCTAAACTATCCATACAAAATACGTTTTTAACTGTCAGTAAATCCGACTGAGAGTCCTGACCGTGTGTGGGTGCATACTGGCGTTAGTCGTGGGCAAACTGTACCAATTTGGGTGTAATGAAATCCATTTATAATGATTAGCGACATGTATCATGGATATCTGATTTGTATATTATCTATGTTATCTGACACTTCCAAGTAGTATTTTTAAGTAACTGTAACGGTTTAGACTGTTCAACCCAAAAATTCTACCGTGACGAAACTAATAAAATACTTAATCTTAAGTTATACAACTCTTATTTTTAGAATACTTACACCGTTCTAAAAATTGGTAAAACGAAGGTATTAATTACTACTAATGTACTTAGTAAAACAATAGAATAACTATTCCGAAGTTATTTCAAAAATCCAACATGGCAACGTCGCGTTTCATAGACAAACATGTAAAATATGAAATTGTGTCTATGATGTTTTTTCAGTACTGGTTTTTCTTTTATTTTTGCAATTTAACTTTAAAAACTACATCTGTCATATCAGTTGGCGTCTTTAGCGCATCGTTAACATTATTATTATTCTTTGCGGCACCACGTCCGTACTGAATTTTTCTCTTTTTTCCAACTATGAAAGAGCATAATATGCTAAAAAATGAGCATGAGAAAACATATGAAAACTAGAGTAGCATGAACATTAGAGTAGCATGAACAAATAATGAATAATTTAAAATTTTGTTTTTTTTTTTAAATAATCATAAACACAATCGAATTGCATAAATTGAAGTGCTGTCATGTGTACTTGCCGAAATGTCAACATTTTTAGGTTATACCAAAGTTAAACTTAGGTCGAAGTCGGAATAGTGTTTGACAGATGAAGTTATGACGAACTTGTTGTATATTGCGTTTATTAATAGCGTTTATATCTTTTTTCTATTTATGCAAGGTATAGCTTTCTATTCCAAGTTTACTAGTAACATTAAAACAAATAAATAATTGAATAAATAAATATTTTTGAATAAAATTCCATTTTGGAAACTGGACAACTTAAAAAGTTCGATGTTGGAAGAAACTGTATAACGTATAAACTTCAGTTGTTCGTTTCTGCTTTATAAACTACTTGTCCCGTAACGGAAGTATACGCAATGTTGCAACACTGCTATTCTAAGTTATTAGCGTATGGTTATCGCAATTCACTGAACGAAATGCGTCACACTTGGGACTGTTTTAATTCTGTTTACTGGAAATATCACACTTGCGGTAGTTCTGTTCCGACTTGCAAAGATGACACCAAGGTGTTATAGGTATGATATTTTCGTCTTAAATCACACTGCATGTAAGTCGGTCAGTCATGGACGGGTGGGCTACATTCGACGGTGGCATCGCAGCGCGTAACATCGAATTAGTAGTGGGCGGGGTTTCCCCGCGCACGGCGTAACGCCATGGAAGCTGATGTATCACATATTGTTACCCGACGTTTTGTTTGGACGTTCGAGGGTAAAAAATACGAGATTTTTTGTTAAAATTTCCAATACAAAAGTCAGTACACGGCTGGTACTTATCAGGATGACGGAAAGCGTGTATCAATTCAGAGAATGAATTCTGCGTCAAGGCATGTTTGCGTTCTCAATTTGACGTGTTGTTTTTTCGTTTTATTTTTTTCTGGTTTTAAAACCTTTACGTCAGTCGGTGTTTGTTTACTGTTAGAGCTTATATTGTAAACAATACGCTGAATATTTAAATATGTGGATCTCATCAGTTTAAATTTTTATTTTCAAATGTTAACTTCTAAAATTGATACAATTCATGATGAGTATATTATTATATGATTCAAAAACACGATGAGAAATAATTAGATAAAAGAAAAAGCAGTATTAAAACGACGTTAATTAATGACTTTTTTCAATACTGGTTTTTCTCTTATTTTTGCAATTTTGTCAAACTGTAAAAACTAATACTTTGTCTTTGAGAAACTTACTTTGTTTTACGAGTAATTGGAAAATTTTGTAATAAAGTGTCGTTTAGTTATTTTTATTTCACTGAACGGATTTTTGTCTTTGAAAAAGCAGTATTAAAACGACGTTAATTAATGACGTTTTTTCAATACTGGTTTTTCTTTTATTTTTGCAATTTAACTTTAAAAACTAATACTTTGTCTTTGAGAAACTTACTTTGTTTTACGAGTAATTGGAAAATTTTGTAATAAAGTGTAGTTTAGTTATTTTTATTTCACTGAACGGATTTTTGTCTTTGAAAAAGCAGTATTAAAACGACGTTAATTAATGACGTTTTTTCAATACTGGTTTTTCTTTTATTTTTGCAATTTAACTTTAAAAACTAATACTTTGTCTTTGAGAAACTTACTTTGTTTTACGAGTAATTGGAAAATTTTGTAATAAAGTGTAGTTTAGTTATTTTCATTTCACTGAACGGATTTTTGTCTTTGAAATACTAGTATTAAAACGACGTTAATTAATGACGTTTTTCCAATGCTGGTATTTCTTTTTTTTTGCAATTTAACTTTAAAAACTAATACTTTGTCTTTCAGAAACTTATTTTGTTTTTACAAGTAATTAGAAAATTTATAATATTGTGTCGTTTAGTTATTTTTATTTCACTGAATGGATTTTTGTCTTTAATAAAGCAATTGTTCTTATGGGAAGTATAAATAATAAAAAATCTCTATCTATTATTATGCTATAACCCAGAAAGGAACAGAGCTTTTTAATCCTTGCTTACATCATCATGTATATAAGACCATAAGGTAATTCATAAAGCCGGTCGTGCACTAATTTTGTTTCATGCTATTTTTTGCTATTTCTTAGGTCTTATATAATATTTCTTAGGTCTTGTATAATTACGAAGAATTTGTGACAAATTTAAAAAAAAATTAAAACCCTAAATGGGAACACGGCTAATTATTGCTAAAATAAATATAAAAAAAAATAAATAAAAGGAATATAGTACACAAAAAGGAAGTTAAAATATGGAAATAGATCGGCATGATCCAATTTCTGCCCATCATCAGACCTTAATTCATCACATTTTAATGAAACTATAAAAAGGAGTACAATCTTATCAAAAACCTTACTGTGAATAGGTCTCTTTATTTTATTAAATATTTATGGCAGTATTGAACGTCATAAAATAACTGAGGAGAGGAGACGAATTATAAACCCCTACTGATATAAGTGTAACCGTGTCTCTTTGTTTGTTTGTCTGTCTTTCACGTTTAAATATCACAACGGATTTCAACGATAGGAACAAATTGTTCGTTTCGCTGTTATTTGAATATGTGACAGTATGGTTTCTCTTTCTATATCCTATTGTTTTGCTCATGGGTATGCTAGGTTTCCATTCCTTGCACTCGGATGAAAGATACGTTGCGCTTATGAAATCTATCTTCCAGCTATTGAAAGGAAAAGTCCTCTTCTGAATTATTGAATAAACTTTCATTCTTTGTACCTGACAATTTCCTGCGTTCACGCAATCACCTTTTTGCTATATCACCCTCTGGAACTGAATTATATTGGAACTCTCCAGTTTCCCGCGGTGTTCAACTGCTCAACCACCTGATTGCGGTCGCACCAGAGTGTGATTTGTTTATGATGAGTGAAAGTACATTTGTGGAAATGTATCGTCGTTATCTTTTGTAGTTCTTATGTACTTTTGTATTCAGGTTTAATCTACAATAATAAACTTTGTTAAACCAATTATTTATTATCGTTACGAATATGTTACCTGTTATATATGGATAAAAGGGTGTGTGTAGGTAAACTAGTAAATAAAAATATGTTACCTGTTATATATGGATAAATGGGTGTGTGTAGATAAATTAGTAAATAGAAATAGGTTACCTGTTATATATGGATAAATGGGTGTGTGTAGATAAATTAATAAATAAAAATATGTTACCTGTTATATATGGATAAATGGGTGCGTGTAGATAAATTAATAAATAAAAATATGTTACCTGTTATATATGGATAAATGGGTCTGTGTAGATAAATTAGTAAATAAAAATATGTTACCTGTTATATATGGATAAATGGGTGTGTGTAGATAAATTAGTAAATAAAAATATGTTACCTGTTATATATGGATAAATGGGTGTGTGTAGATAAATTAGTAAATAAAAATATGTTACCTGTTATATATGGATAAATGGGTGTGTGTAGATAAATAAAAATATGTTACCTGTTATATATGGATAAATGGGTGTGTGTAGATAAATTAATAAATAAAAGTATGTTACCTGTTATATATGGATAAATGGGTGTGTGTAGATAAATAAATAAATAAAAATATGTTACTTGTTATATATGGATAAATGGGTGTGTGTAGATAAATTAGTAAATAAAAATATGTTACCTGTTATATATGGATAAATGGGTGTGTGTAGATAAATTACTAAATAAAAGTATGTTACCTGTTATATATGGATAAATGGGTGTGTGTAGATAAATAAATAAATAAAAATATGTTACCTGTTATATATGGATAAATGGGTGTGTGTAGATAAATAAATAAATAAAAATATGTTACCTGTTATATATGGATGAATGGGTGTGTGTAGATAAATTAATAAATAAAAGTATGTTACCTGTTATATATGGATAAATGGGTGTGTGTAGATAAATAAATAAATAAAAATATGTTACCTGTTATATATGGATGAATGGGTGTGTGTAGATAAATTAATAAATAAAAGTATGTTACCTGTTATATATGGATAAATGGGTGTGTGTAGATAAATAAATAAATAAAAATATGTTACCTGTTATATATGGATAAATGGGTGTGTGTAGATAAATAAATAAATAAAAATATGTTACCTGTTATATATGGATGAATGGGTGTGTGTAGATAAATTAATAAATAAAAGTATGTTACCTGTTATATATGGATAAATGGGTGTGTGTAGATAAATAAATAAATAAAAATATGTTACCTGTTATATATGGATGAATGGGTGTGTGTAGATAAATTAATAAATAAAAGTATGTTACCTGTTATATATGGATAAATGGGTGTGTGTAGATAAATAAATAAATAAAAATATGTTACCTGTTATATATGGATGAATGGGTGTGTGTAGATAAATTAATAAATAAAAGTATGTTACCTGTTATATATGGATAAATGGGTGTGTGTAGATAAATTAGTAAATAAAAATATGTTACCTGTTATATATGGATAAATGGGTGTGTAGATAAATTAATAAATAAAAATATGTTACCTGTTATATATGGATAAATGGGTGTGTAGATAAATTAATAAATACAAATATGTTACCTGGTATATATGGATAAATGGGTGTGTGTAGATAAATTAGTAAATAAAAATATGTTACCTGTTATATATGGATAAATGGGTGTGTGTAGATAAATTAATAAATAAAAATATGTTACCTGTTATATATGGATAAATGGGTGTGTGTAGATAAATTAATAAATAAAACTATGTTACCTGTTGTATATGGATAAATGGCTGTGTGTAGATAAATTAGTAAATAAAAATATGTTACCTGTTATATATATGGATAAATGGGTGTGTGTAGATAAATCAATAAATAAAAATATGTTACCTGTTATATATGGATAAATGGGTGTGTGTAGATAAATTAGTAAATAAAAATATGTTACCTGTTATATATGGATAAATGGGTGTGTAGATAAATTAATAAATAAAAATATGTTACCTGTTATATATGGATAAATGGGTGTGTAGATAAATTAATAAATAAAAATATGTTACCTGGTATATATGGATAAACGGGTGTGTGTAGATAAATTAGTAAATAAAAATATGTTACCTGTTATATATGGATAAATGGGTGTGTGTAGATAAATTAATAAATAAAAATATGTTACCTGTTATATATGGATAAATGGGTGTGTGTAGATAAATTAATAAATAAAACTATGTTACCTGTTGTATATGGATAAATGGGTGTGTGTAGATAAATTAATAAATAAAAATATGTTACCTGTTATATATGGATAAATGGGTGTGTGTAGATAAATTAATAAATAAAACTAGATAATCTATATGCTAGATTAAAAGGTAGATTATATAATTATGACGTTGTCATTTAACAAGAATAGATTAGGGAATATAAAGACAAATAAATATTCAACTCTGGTACGAAAAGCTGAATGTGCTTTTATTAAATTAATTTTTACAAATTATAATTAAAATCATTTAATTATCACATGTCAATTAAGCATAAAGTTAATTTTGCTCGACTCACGCGCCCTATTGCACTACAAAGAATGTTGATACTGGCCTGATTGAAATGTATACCAATTTTTTTAAGTTTTTTAATTTCTAAAATATCACGCGGACGAGGCCGCGGGCGAAAACTAGTTGAATAAGAAAGAGAAGAATGGTTAGTCACGACAGGCAGTGCTACTTTGGAAAGAAGTTGTTTATTGGCACGTTCCTTGACGTAATGTGTCCATTTATTTTCAGAATTTTCGGCATTCATAAAGATATTTTCAGTGTCTGTGTGAGCTTATTTGTAATAAATATGCACTTGGTGATTATCTTTATATAGTATAAAACGAAGTCGCTTCCCGCGTCTGTCTGTCCCTCTGTACGCTTAGATTTTTTAAACTACGCAACGGATTTTGATGCGGTTTTCACTATCATTCAGATAATTTCTTCCGGATGGTTTATAGGTTATATTTACAGAAAATATAAAAAAAGTCAATGTTTCGTGAAAAATAGAATTATCGGCTCTTTTATTGCTAACCCTGACTAAACTTTACGAGATATATCAAACTGTTGTACTATGGAATTGTTAATTTTAAAAATATCTAAAAAAAAGTCCAAGATGGCAAATATTTATATCCTACGGATAACCGACAGTGACCATTTTTATACGATTGATAAAAAAAGTTTTGTGGGTAGATAAAATTTTCCCTTTACAGCAAATCATTGTCATTAATATTTTAGAAGATATAACATATTTACAATTACCAAAAATCAGTATTCGCGATGCAGGTGCCGGACGGCGGCGACTGCGGGCTGCGGCGGCGCGTGCCTATAAATAGCGCGCCGCAGACCGCGCGACACCCTATGACATTGTATCATTTGCAGCGATCGCACGCGTTTATTGGAGCTCTTAAGCAAGTAAAATAAAAGAAGGTAAAAACGTGCTTTTCAAAAGCTGTAACATTGTATATAAAGACATACTGTAGTATATTCTAATAATGATAGTAACATTATTAATCGCTCCACAATTACAGCGCATTAATACCTACATTGCACCCGTGCGAAGCCGGGGCTGGTCGCTAGTAAATAATAAACAAGTTTTGTCGCCTAAACATTGTCTTCTCGTTCGTAATAGAGAATGGCGGTTTCGTTATAAAGAGTGAATCAGTGTATGGGTTAGAAGGCAAACCAACAAGATCAAGCAGTTTTTACGTTATAGAGTTTCATTTTTCCATTATAAAGAGCGTCATTGTAAAGAGTTAAAACTGTAATTTTGAAGAGAAAGGTGGATACAGTATTTTTGTCAATATTTTCAAGAATATTTTGTAAAATAGGTTTCTTCGAAGCAGGTGAAGGTTAAAAAAAATTACATTTACTGTTAGTAAGGAATATACATTACAATTGGCTGAAATTGAATGCAGGAAGTGATAGAGGCACCTTTACCTCGGCGTTCGCTCTGAAAAAGACCTTTAAAGATGACGCACATGCGTCAAACTTCCGCGTAGTGTTCGATTACACTACAAATATTCAGTGAATAAACATAAATTAAAAATTGCTGCGAAATCGTGTGATGTTCGTTTGGCGCTGCGAGAGATGTTGTTGACTTTCGATGACGAGTGGCGCGTCGCCTGGTGCGTTGACACAGGTGCGCTAAACTAACGGTACCACGAACGAGGTGAGATGCGCGCGGTCGCAATCTTGTCCGTTTACTGCGGATTCCTTGCACGTAAACCCACTTCGCAAGAATCGGCATTTATTTATTAGTTAGATCTATCGATCGCAATCTTGTCCGTTTACTGCGGATTCCTTGCACGTAAACCCACTTCTAAAGAATCGGCATTTATTTATTAGTTAGAGCTATCCGTCCCAATCTTGTCCGTTTACTGCGGATTCCTTGCACGTAAACCCACTTCGAAAGAATCGGCATTTATTTATTAGTTAGAGCTATCGGTCGCAATCTTGTCCGTTTACTGCGGATTCCTTGCACGTAAACCCACTTCTAAAGAATCGGCATTTATTTATTAGTTAGAGCTATCCGTCCCAATCTTGTCCGTTTACTGCGGATTCCTTGCACGTAAACCCACTTCGAAAGAATCGGCATTTATTTATTAGTTAGAGCTATCGGTCGCAATCTTGTCCGTTTACTGCGGATTCCTTGCACGTAAACCCACTTTGAAAGAATCGGCATTTATTTATTAGTTAGAGCTATCGATCGCAATCTTGTCCGTTTACTGCGGATTCCTTGCACGTAAGCCCACTTCGAAAGAATCGGCATTTATTTATTAGTTAGAGCTATCGGTCGCAATCTTGTCCGTTTACTGCGGATTCCTTGCACGTAAACCCACTTCGAAAGAATCGGCATTTATTTATTAGTTAGAGCTATCGGTCGCAATCTTGTCCGTTTACTGCGGATTCCTTGCACGTAAGCCCACTTCGAGAGAATCGGCATTTATTTCCTAGAGCTATCGGTCGCAGTCTTGTCCGTTTACTGCGGATTCCTTGCACGTAAGCCCACTTCGAGAGAATCGGCATTTATTACTTAGATGAAAATTCAACGATATGTCTTCTGTAACGAAAAATACGAGCGTGTTTCTGATCATAATTTGAGTAGATGTAACGTGATTGACATCATCTTCATCATCATCCGTGATTGACATCATCTGCACATGTAAACAGATTCAAGTTAACTGCACACTAACTGGTGAACAATCTTAAACCGCTAAGTGACGCTAGTGGCTTTGGAGTGGTCCATGAAACATAATATGTCAAGACGGCACATTATGCCACTCCGCGTTAATCAATGTCAGCTCGTTTAAAACAGGTGTGCACTGCACGATATTCATAGGCGCTCTAGACAGTTGGAGCATAAGATAGGTATTATGTAATAAGTCCGAAAAAAAAGCACCGCTAAACCCAAAATCGATAGTTTATCAACAAAATTATAAAGTAGGTAATTAAAAAAAGCACATTCTAAAGTAATTTACATTTCATTGGCTGGGAATTACGTCCGATTATGCCTAGTACAACGAAACAAAACCGCAAACATAAAGCGCCACTAAACCCAAAATCGATAGTTTATCAATAAAATAATTAAAAAAAAAGCACATTCCGAAGTAATTTCCGTTTCATTGGCAGGATATTACGTACAATCGTGCCCCCTATAAAGAAAGAAACAAATAAAGATCAACCGCGAACATAAAGCGCGCCACTAAACCCAAAATCGATAGTTTATCAATAAAATTATCGAATAATTAAAAAAAAAGCACATTCCGAAGTAATTTCCGTTTCATTGGCAGGAAATTACGTACAATCGTGCCCCCTATAAAGAAAGAAACAAATAAAGATCAACCGCGAATATAAAGCGCGCCACTAAACCCAAAATCGATAGTTTATCAATAAAATTATCGAATAATTAAAAAAAAGCACATTCCGAAGTAATTTCCGTTGCTATAAAGAAAGAAACAAATAAAGATCAACCGCGAACATAAAGCGCGGCACTAAACCCAAAATCGATAGTTTATCAAAAAAATTATCGAGTAATAAAAAAAGCACATTCCGACGTAATTTCCGTTTCATTGGCAGGGAATTACGTACAATCGTGCCCCCTATAAAGAAAGAAACAAATAAAGATCAACCGCGAACGTAAAGCGCGCCACTAAACCCAAAATCGATAGTTTATCAAAAAAATGATCGAGTAATAAAAAAAGCACATTCCGAAGTAATTTCCGTTTCATTGGCAGGAAATTACGTACAATCGTGCCCCCTGTAAAGAAAGAAACAAATAAAGATCAACCGCGAACATAAAGCGCGCCACTAAACCCAAAATCGATAGTTTATCAAAAAAATTATCGAGTAATAAAAAAAGCACATTCCGAAGTAATTTCCGTTTCATTGGCAGGAAATTACGTACAATCATGCCCCCAGTAAAGAAAGAAACAAATAAAGATCAACCGCGAACATAAAGCGCGCTACTAAACCCAAAATCGATAGTTTATCAAACAAATTAGCGAATAATAAAAAAAGCACATTCCGAAGTAATTTCCGTTTCATTGGCAGGAAATTACGTCCAATCATGCCCACTATAAAGAAAGAAACAAATAAAGACCAACCGCGAATATAAAGCGCGCCACTAAACCCAAAATCGATAGTTTATCAAAAAAATTATCGAGTAATAAAAAAAGCACATTCCGAAGTAATTTCCGTTTCATTGGCAGGAAATTACGTCCAATCATGCCCACTATAAAGAAAGAAACAAATAAAGACCAACCGCGAACATAAAGCGCGCCACTAAACCCAAAATCGATAGTTTATCAAAAAAAATATCGAGTAATGAAAAAGCACATTACGAAGTAATTTCCGTTTCATTGGCAGGGAATTACGTCCGATCATGATTACTGTAACGAAAGAAACAAACAAAGATAACATCCTTGATATCACCTTCGGCATACGGGTATTAACCTCTAGAAAAATTGAGGAAAAACAATCTTGCATTACTGAAACTAATAAATCATTGGACTAAAAATGAAAAATCATTTTTTACCAAAGTAATAATGAATCGTTCACCCACAAATGTGTTTTCTGAAAAGATATATCATACATACATGCTTGAAGCATATACATACATACATGATAGATATACATACATGCTTGAAGCATACAGTATACAGAATAGAAGTAATTAAACACATTGAAACAGTAACTCTTGTAAAGGTGATGTAATTTTTTTAAGAAAATTTATTTAGGTTTTATCTATGTTTTTATGATATTTTCCCAAAAACCGCAAATTCAGGAGTAATCAACTATTCAATTCTAACCAAATTAAAATATATATTTGTTTTCGTTTTTAATATATCACTGAGAATAATATCCATTTAATTTATTACATACACCGGAGCATTTGCATTGTATCTCATAGAATAACATCAATTTAATTTATTACCCTCACTAAAATATTTGTATATTGTATAACTTTCGAAAATATAATTAAAACTACACCGCTACCCAACCATAAACTCACTAACATAAACAGTGGGAAACCCCGCTTCCGCTATTGTTTTGTGTAATATATAAATGCTGTCGGAAGTTTCTAAGAGTCAATCCTGGCTAATATCCCACCTGAAGATGTTGTCATACAACGAACCTACGTAGTGGTAAAGAATTTAAATAAAGTAGAAATAATACTACATCACCTAGTTTCATTTAATTGTGAATAATGAATTTCTACAAAATTAACGCTAAATATATTAAATATTTGCGTTTCAAGTTAATTTTTTGCGGGAAAAGAGTTTCACATTGTGTTTACAGGAAATAAATTGACGAATTCATTGTGTATTTCGTTTTGTTTTCGATATCTTCTCGATTGGTAAATCAGAATACCGCGAAGTCTTCGCTATCTGGACGAGCCTAAGCCATACTAATGCAGTGATAACATTGTTTTTCAACTCGCCAGCTCTGATAATTTTTACTTATTAATGAGCATCGATGTTCATCTATCTTATCGCGATTATGGATATTTAAATACGGATTTGTTTCGAGTCGGCAAGCGCAGTGGCACTGACGAGAATAATGACAGGTGCTGTAAGTTTTAGAGAAAATTGACTCGATTGACGTTTTCAGAAATATGGTCGGACCCGTGGTGACCAAATAATATGGTCGGACCCGTGGTGACCAAATAATATGGTCGAACTCGTGGTGGACTGATAATCGACTTTCACTTACTCGACTGATAATCGACTTTCTTCTCATAAATCAACTTTCAATTACTCGACAATCGACTTTTGGGCTGATAATCGACTTTCGCTTACTCAACTGATAACCGACTTTCTTCACTAAAATCAACAATAAATCAATACTAGACTGATAAACAACATTCTTCTCTTAAATCAACTTTCACTTACTCGACTGATAATGGGTTTTTGGACTGATAATCGACTTTCATTTACTCGACTGCTAATCGACACTTACTCGACTGATAATAGACTTTTCTTTTAAATCAGCTTTCATTTACTCGACTGATAATCGAATTTTTGGACTGATAATCGACTTTCATTTACTCGACTGCTAATCGACACTTACTCGACTGATAATAGACTTTTTTTTCTTAAATCAGCTTTCACTTACTCGACTGATAATCGACTTTTGGGCTGATAATCGACTTTCATTTACTCGACTGCTAATCGACACTTACTCGACTGATAATAGACTTTTTTTTCTTAAATCAGCTTTCACTTACTCGACTGATAATCGACTTTTGGACTGATAATCGACTTTCATTTACTCGACTGATAATCGACTTTTGGACTGATAATCGACTTTCATTTACTCGACTGCTAATCGACACTTACTCGACTGATAATAGACTTTTTTTTTCTTAAATCAGCTTTCACTTACTCGACTGATAATCGACTTTTGGGCTGATAATCGACTTTCGCTTACTCGACTGATAATCGATTTTCACTTACTAGACTGATAATCGACTTTCTTCTCTTAAATCAACTTTCATTTACTGGACTGATAATCGATTTTCACTTACTGTCTTTTGTTTACCATTACTGTGCCCAAATATGTCACGCAGTAAGGAATTGGATGACATAATTTTTTTACTAAAAATTTGTACGAAGCTGGTATAAAAAATCCGCTTATCTCTGGAACCACAAGGAAAACCGTCATATTCTTACAGAATGTCATAGTACTGATTATTCATGATTTATCGACAGACTCCACATTACGGTCATTACTGTGGATTTTTTGACTTTTGGTGGAAGGCATAAGTAACACAGCTATATGATTATACTTTTTTATTTCGTCCTATATATATTATATAGACTTATGCAAACGTGAGGCTTCAAATTGTTTTTTTTTAATCTTTTTTTTTTTATAGTTAGCAAAAACATCTGATAAAGAAAAAAAAATAGTAAAAACATTTCCGAAATTTAAAAAAAATTCGCAATAGTGACCGGTAGACCGATAAATCGTAAATAATAAGTACTATGACTCTTTTGTAAGGGTATGGCAGTTTTCCTACGGTTCCTGAGATAAACGGATTTTTTCTTACCAAATTTTTCGAAAAAAAAAAATTTTATATTTTTTTTTCGCAAAAAAAAATTATACGTTTTTATGCTAAATTAATTCGTATTCGTTCCAGCAAAAAACGACATTTAAGATTTAAAATTCCTAAGTTTATGAAAGCTTATTTAAAAAACCAGACATAATAAAATTTATAAAAATTCAATGTATGAAGTAGTGGGCCCTCCGTGTAATTAGAATGAAGGAAGATAGAACGACAAGACGATTTTCCAGGCCAAACCAACTGGCTCAAGAGGAAGAGGAAGACCCAAATTAAGATGGGCGGACTGCCTAGAAAGTGTTTTCGACGCTCTCAATATAACAAACTGGAAAACCGTGGCACCCAGAAGGAGGGCTTGGAACAGCCTGCTTGAGAAGGTCAGGGTCCACAGAGGACTGTCGAGCTACTGATGATGAAGTCTATGAAAGGCGATCTTCAGCCTACTGTGTAACAGTGCAAATCCTTATTGAAAATTTTCAAAAGAGATAGAATTATTTTTTGTCCGGGCAAGCTGAAACGAACAGTTTGTAATATCTAAACGAAAGTATTATCAGATATAAAACGCCTGTTGCTCACGTTTTAACAATCGCCTGGGATTATTGAGTATTGCAGGTACGTGCCCGAGGCACGTATAATATAGCAATTTATGTATAAACTTCAAAACATCGATACTTATTTTACGACGTGATATTTTTTAAATAAAACATTGTAATCTATTCTATAGGTTGTTTACATCGATAAAACGGTTGACATAGGGTGCAAAGTTAAAAGAATGAAGTCAGTGACCGTTTTTTTTTAATAACTACGCACGGTTTTTTTTTTAAATAAAGTATTCGAGAATTTCTTTTGAAATAACATTTTTGAATTTTTTAGAAATTTTATATACAGTGTGGGGTATCGTTTGAAAGGGCTTATATTAAGGATCTCAAAAAAAGAAATTTTCATAATTTTTAGTAATATGCTTCCCTTTTTATTTGCGAAAATGTTCAACCAAAAATTATGAAAAGAAAATTATGCGTCTGATCGCTCCGACGCGCCACTGGAGTTTACTTAATTACGATTGTCTTGGAATCTATAAAATACGTAACACTGTTGTATATAAATATCAATATCATCTATCGATACCTATATATCTTACCGTTAAGGCAACGTTCATAAGAAGCGCATTCGTTCGACTGTTTTTGGACCAGTTTTCGTGAAAATTTTCACGAAAACTGATTTTCGTGAAAAATTTTTAACGGCATAATATATAACCTATGTCCACCCTGAACGTCCTATCTAAATATTGGTGAAAGAATTTTTGAAATCGGATGAGTAGTTTCGGAGATTACCTTCTACATTCAAACTTACAAAATTTTACTTTTTTATAATATATAAAAAAAAAACATTTTAACGTGATAATATACAGCCTATATTCATCCTGTAGATCCTCTCTAAATATTGGTGAAAGAATTTTTGAAATCGGATGAGTAGTTTCGGAGAATACCTTCTACATTCAAACTTACAAAATTTAACTTTTTTGTAATATATAAAAAAAAATTAACGGGATAATATACAACCTATGTCCATCCTGAAGGTCCTTTCTAAATATTGGTGAATTAATTTTTGAAATCGGATGAGTAGTTTCGGATATTACCTTCTACATCCAAACTTACAAAATTTAACTTTTTTATAAAACATGAAAAAAAATTTTAACAGGATAATATACAACCTCAATATTTTGAAATAAAATTGGTAATGACAAGTACTAGTATCTTTTAATTAATTTTTTTAAATAAGAAGTTAAAAATCGTTTCATAACTATGAATAGCCATGATAGTAGAAATGCAAATTCATAACTATGAATAGCCATGATAGTAGAATTCATCGCAAAGTCGGTTATTAGAACGTAACACAATTTTCGATATTTTAAGAAGTTTCACTTCTATTACGTTCTTATTAAATCTATCTCCGTAATATGGCAGCATCCAAATTTTCATATCATATTTAATTATTGGTATGACAGTGACAGCTTCTTCTAACCTTTCTCGGCTCTCGGTGCGACGCTCATGATGAACGCGCAAGGTCGACGGTCGCCCCGCACGTGCCGCAGATAAGAAAAGCTGTTATCGCTACGGCAAAGTTAATCCGTACGGCGAGTCGTGATCGATGGCCGGTCGGGCAGCACGCGACGCGCGCTGTTCGAGAACTTCCGCCAGATTTTTTTAAAGTAATTTTTTTTAATTTCTCAGCCTCGAGTTACTTTTAATTCGAAATTCCCTCCAGACGTCAAAAACAAATAAGTTTTTTTCCAATTCGGCAAGCATATCGACATAAAACACATGTTTTTATATATATATATATATATATATATATATATATATATATATATATATATATATATATATATATATATATAACATCTTTGGCTGAAACGAAGTGTTGAAAGATAAGTTAGCATAGCAATTTACATTTGAACGGAAATGGAAACCTTTCATACTTGAATGGAAATGGAGAATGGATATATAACAGGGTTTTCACATGCCTGGAAAAACTGAAAGCCAGAAAAAATCAAAGAGTAGGGGAAGATGAAAATGAAGCGAATTTTACATGGCACGGTAATATTTAATGTCCTTGTTAATAATTGTAAATTTAACATTATGATTGTATTATCGTTTGGTGACGTGGTTTAAATGTTGCGTATATAGATGTTATGGAAGAAACGAACGAATAATGGATTCTAAGAAATAATGACACAGTTAAGAGATGCACTATGTGCCAAGGAAACCTGTTACTTATAATTAATAAAAACGAGACTTGTCACAATAACTAACGACCCTAAAATAGTATAAATGTGAAATTAATATGTTTTTAATAGAAAAATAATATATTTATAATAATATATATTTGTTTCTAATTCCAGGCATATGATTGCCATTACAATTAGTAAATTAATCATTTTTAAATTAATAATAAATAACTTTAATATCGTATCAGTAATCGGTCGGTCGGTTTGGAATATTGGCCAGTAGAATTTAACTTATGTTCGTTTTCAACACATCAGTTCAGCCCACGTCCTTACAAAGTTTACTACTTTTAGGAGAAAACGATAAAATCTGAGCGCCTGATCATTTTGTAATTATATTACTTCAAAACTAGCGTGACCCGTGCGAAGTCTTCGCATTATTTATTCCATTATGAAGCTCAGATGACAGATCAAACAAATATTTTACTAAAATTGACATATGGAGGCGCAAGTATCAAAAGCATTGAGCTAAAGCGCCACTTTATTTATAGGCGAGTGGATTTGAAATTAAACAAAAATTTTACCGACCGTCAATCATATTGACGTTGAGCCGTTAGATGGCAGCATTGCTGTTTTGTGTATATAATTTTAATAATTAATTAATTTGCAAAAACAATAGCAATAATAAATTTTTTAGTTGTGGATGCCGGTAGAGCAAGAAATTATCTATAAAATGATATATAATTTATGTGGATTAGTTGTGAGGTTTTTTCTAAAAAGGGAGAGTAACATCTTAACCTTAGCGTATTAATATATATGATGATGATGATGATGATAGAATATTTCTTAAAAAACACTATTTGATAACAATTAAAGAAGTACTAAGAACAAAACGCCATCTATCGGGAAAAGTTTTATTTAAATTATCTGTCAAAAAATTGAGAAATGTTGTATTGCTTGATGGAAAGTCAGGTTGCTATTTATTATAGTTTGTAAATGCTATTTCTATGGAACTTTTTAAACCAGCATGATGGAAAAAAATAGCATTGAATTGCCTTATATTCTTTATATATAGATGTAATAACCCTAGAAATTTTGAGCCTAATTTTAAATTATTGTCTTTACATTTTAGTTTGTTTTAATTTTTTTATCATAAATTGTTTTCCTCTAATAAATTGTGTAAGTAGGCATAATTACTCTAGTATTAATTATATTTTTTGATATTTTTTTAAACTTGAAAATGAGTCGTCAACGGTATTTATCTTACCTATGGAATTTTTACGAAGGTGTCTCCGATGAGAGTTGCCATATGTAACCTATGTAAAACATTTTCTTACAAGTCGCCCATAACGAATTTAAAAACAGATTTAAGGTTTAAGCACCTATCTGCATATACAACGCTTTTAACCCAACTACAAGAGAACGAACAGTGTGATAGGCATTCCGAGCAGGTTTCGACATCCACTAATATTTAAGGCTCTGAGGCTGGAACCATTATAGATACAGTGTCATTATTTAGTAATCCCTCAGGAGAACGATGAAATATTTTATAAATCCGCCTTCACAAGGTTGTAGAAAAAAAAACGTAAAATTCGAAAAGGACAATCGTTTGACAACAGAACGAATGTCAGTCTATTATTAATTAGTTAAAGGTTATAGATATTAATTAATTAAAGGTATTAGATAATTAATTAGTTTAAAAAACAATCTGGTTTTTTTTATTAATTTTTTAATCATCTCTAAACAGTGATTATGTTGAAAGAAAATCTTTATATTTTATTAAGGTAGTTCTGGTGTAAAACGCGTTGTCGACGAAATTCGCTGAATTTTTCATAAATTATTGAATAAATTATAAACGTCTTATTTTAAAATTTAAAAATTATTTACCGTTTTGATAAAAATCGCACTCAAAAATTATACAATTAACATTATAGGAAAAGTAGATATTTCACCACACTTCATTATATTTAAAAACGTAACAATTATTTTTTTACAAACTATGTTGATGTGAAACATCTATAGGCGCAGGTATAAACCGGATCGTTGGCGTGGCGACGCTTGCAGTGGCGACGGGTCGCCACCCTATAGTAAGGTATATATATAGTCTATATGTAGTAGAGTGTACTGTATGGCGACGTGTCGCCATGCGCAACCGACTTCGCGACACCCTCCTCACTCAGTTCGACGCTGTTGGTTGTTTACTACGGTACACATAACCTGTGCTTTATTATTTTTGTATTAATTGTAAATAAATGTTTATTAAATAAAGTCACCATTTTCTGTAAGAAATTCGTAATACTTTATTTTTTCATTATGCTATATGCTATTAGTTCCTGTAATAATCTTGTCTTTTATGCATATTACTTGTACGAACACGATGTTTCACATCTGCCAGGCGTCCCGTGACGGTTCACTGTTTTTTTATGTTATGTTAACAGTTTGGAACAAAAGAAAATAATTTTCAATAACAATTTTATAACTTTTCATAAATAACTACAGTATTGGATCTTATTGTCGTGTGACTATAAGATCCAAAAAATATTGCTACGTCAAGAATTATTGATGTATTAAAAATATATTATAATACATTGTATATTGCTGTATGCTTTTTCCTGATCAAAATTACACAATTCTTTAGTATGATATATTCTCAAAAACCAGATTTCAGACCGAGAATCGTATCTCGTAATTTATAACGTTGGTTGTAACTTCAAATGCAGTCTATGTTACGTGCGCGGAAACAATTGTTACGTCACAAATCGCGCCGATTGACTCTGCTGACGCGGTATTGAACTATCGACAATCAGTTTCGTATCGCTGCAAATATAATTAATTATTAGTTGTGTGGCGACGCATTGTTGTATGGCACGCGTCGTAGGCGTGCCCCCTGCTGCTATGCGCTTATGAAACTACCTCAAACGAAGGTCAGTGTGACGCGTGTCGCGGTGTATGTTGCGGCACAATGTGACCCGTGATAATTTGATCTCGGCGTGGAAAGCTACGCGTTTAAGGTTTCTTAGCTTGATAGTAATATTGTGTCGCAGATTTGTTTATCAGTGTTATGAGCTTCAAGCAGGATAAGGTATAGCTTGAGGCCCAGCAGTATAATTTACTCAATTTCAGCTTCTGACCTTCACGCGTCCTTCAGACAATTGTATACTCTAGAGCGTGTATAGTTGAAAACTATGTCTGCTGGCCATATTTTATCGTGCTGGACTTTTTAAAATGCATTTTTGGGCTATTAGGAAAGATTCTTTGGTAAGAATCTTTGCTAATAGCTGAAGATGTCATAATACAACGAAACCTATGTCGTGGCAAAGAACTTAAAGAAAGTAGAAATAATATTACATCACGCAATTTCATTTAATTGTGAATAATGAATTTCTACAAAATTAACGCCAAATATATTCAATATTTTCAAACATTTTATAATTTAGTTGGACATTTATATTTATAAGTTAGTAAACATAATATCACCGCTACTTTTGAGACTTCAGGTCATGCTGCCCTCCTGAGGGAAAAAGTTTGATGGTTTAGAAATGTCGAACATAGCACATTTCCTGCACGAAGAGGGGACTTCAGTCGAATGCATTATAAAAATGTATGTATTCTATTCGCCAACCGCTGACAAATGTGATGGCCACTCAATTAGGTGTTTCATTCAGTCTCTTATTAATTTATTATTACATTAAGTTATCATTTATTATGACTTTAATTTATTATAACATTACAGAAATAGATCGAAAATACAATTTGAATGTTTAACATGTTTTAGTGTTTAATACCAACAAACATTTCTTTGCTAATTCAGATTACTAGCTCAGACAGCTATAGATATAAGAAATGATTTATCGACCTTGTGAGGTCATTCAAGATATCCCTATCGTTCACGTTAACTGCAGGCCGAGATCAGCTACGTGTGACGTGATATTTACCTATCTATTTTATGCTATGAATATTTGCGGATCTTAACTCTTCAAGGCGAGACACTTAACTTGCCGCGAGAAATCATGGTTAATACAAGTGCAATTTAGCAAAAGTCAATTTTAAATTGTTTTCTTGCTTTATACTTATTCAAGGCGAGACACTTAACGTGCCCCGGGAAATCGTGGATAATATAAGTGCAATTTAAATTGTTTTCATGCTTTATACTTATTCAAGGCGAGACACTTTACATGCCCCGGAAAATCGTGGATAATACAAGTGAAATTAAGCAAGAGTTAATTTTAAACCGTTTTCTTGCTTTATACATATTCAAGGCGAGACACTTAACGTGCCCCGGGAAATCGTGGATTACAAGTGCAATTTAGCAAAAGTTAATTTTAAACTGTTTTCTTGCTTTATACTTATAATAAACTTCATTTTCATTAGTTAAAACCGCTCAATGTTTGCTGTATTGCTGAAATTAACTTAACAAAATGTTTTCTATGCAAATTATGTTTTTATAAGAACCATTTGCTACAGTTTTTTTTGACATAAATAGCATTTTTGTTAACCATTTTATATTCAAATAAGAACACAAAATGCCAAATATCATTATATACTATAACACAAAGACCTCCGTATGTTTGTCTGTTTTCTGTGCGTGCTGTTAGTAAATACAGAAATGATTTTGTACCGGTTTTAACCAATGGATAGATAACTTGGGAAACTAAATTGGGAAATTTTTTGACGTAGATAGCATAAATTATTAGAGATACGTAAATAAAGTGTATGGAAAATTTTTTCACCTTAAATAGTTCTGCAGAAAAATTCTGGGACAGTAGCTCTCTATCTACTAAAAAGAACTAACACTACCAAAAAACAGGTCTCGAAAATACGAGTAACGAAATAATTCAACTGACGAGAGTTCTTTAGGCAGAAAATATAAAATTTGTAAGTTTTTCGTTTTGTGAATTTAATTTCGATGAAAATTCTATGAATAATATAGATTTTACATGGGTGTTTTTGAGTGAACGTGACAAACAGGTGGTTTAAATAAAAAAAAACGATGAACAATGCAATACTCCGGAAGTGCACATAAACCTTACTGGGCGTCTAAATATATGTATCCCACATTGACCATTGACAAAACCAACTCTTCATTGCAGCATTCGTAAATGCAACAAATCTACGATCAACTTCCAAATTTATAACTTGAAGACTAATAGAACCCTTTTTCAACTCGCAACTATAAAGATAAAAGTTAACAAAACCAACAATAACAGGCAAAAAGGAATATGAAAAATCTTGATGAAAATTGGGGAAAATTTCTAATGACTCAATGTGTTTGTAAATAATAGGTTTATGGTATTTCCAGCTCGTGACGCAGGTCCTATCGCATAGATACATCTTCTTCGACTATAATTATAAATTTTGAACAGTCATATCGGCAAACGCGAAATTAGCAAGCCGTCGATATCTTATCGAACAGAGTTTATTTATGGACTGCGGTCGCTTGGCTATGCCTGATTTATAACCAGCACTTCACAATCAGCTGCAATCTCAATCGATCCGTGAATGCATGGATGTTAAGGTTTTGCGCGGCAAAATCTTTTAGAACTCGAACGAGGAAGTCGGTTGAAGATAAAAAATAGCCAATGGCTCACTGGTTAAGGATAGTTTGCTTATTTTGCTGTTCGATAAAAGCAACTCGGTTCTGCTAATGTACAAGTTTCATCTCTATTGAGTGGAAAGTTTCAAAGTAATTAATCCCTGGAGCGCGCGCGTTGCATATACGAGTAAGCACCTCTTGCGCACGCGCCGTTCAAACGTATATATTTATGTTAAAATGAGAAAAAACGTATAAACAATATGAAATCGTAAGAAAGAGAGCGAAATAACGAATCGAATGGTATGAAAGAATCGAATCGAATTGTACTAAATCGTAAGAAAGGGAGGGAAATAATGAATCGAATACATTTATCTATAGCGTACTGTTATTTATACCTACCGCTAAGATTTCTTCCGCGCGAGATGGTTATCATTTTTAGGTCACCAAAATCAACTTAATAAATTGTTATTAAGATAAGCGGTTTTTTATCTACGTTTACCTTTAATTGTTTTTCATACTTTTTTTAGTTTATAAGTTACGTTACGAATACTTAGAAATCTTTTATAGCTACATTTCTTATCTATCTATTTAAAAATAATTATTACAATATTATTGATTTTATTATTTCGAAGTTATAAATTATTTTATCAGCATGGTGCGCCCCCCGATTTTACGTAAGAATGGCCTACGCCCTCGTGGGGTTAAGAAAATTGTAATTAGAAATTACATTTTACAAGTTGTGTATAATAAAAACTAGTGTTGGTGTAGTATCGATTTGGTTAAAATTGTTTAATACGCAAATATAATATAGAAATATCCATAGATATTATAGTAAGCCCTGCGGATTCATGTGCTTAAAGAACTTATCAAATTTACCGAGTATGTGCTGAAAACAGAAGGACCAAATATTTGGTAAAGTTCGTACTTTTTTTAGTTTTATAAGAGATATAAAGTCTTCAAAAGGTAATCAAGTTAGACTGACAGATTTATACGCTAAAATGTCACTTTAATCACGATCAGCTCTATGGTAGATTGAATAACGGTTTTTATTTTATTTTTATGATTATCACTTATATTCTGCACCTACTATAGGACAGGATGAGCTCCTTCCATAGGATAGGACGTGAGGTATCTCTTTCTAGACTATTATTTCATAAGGTTTAGTTCTTTTGAGACGTAGCCGCATATCTGCCACATTTAAAGACACTTCCATCTCGGAGTTTTCATGATTTTGGGCCGCATGATAGGTTTGGTTGCATATTTTTTAATTATTTTTTGAATTGGATCGTATTTGTCAAAAGAAATTACTCATATTGAAGGAGAAAAAAATGTTTCAATATGTCTAAATATGTTTTTTATATTTTTTTTTCAAACCTGTGGTTAAAGAATATTAATGATGAATGGACACAATACGCATGTCAGTATGTAATCCACATATTTGCTAAACGAGGTTGTGAAAATGGAAAACATTAATGGAATCTTAATGTTATTTTATAAGACTTTTCTAATAATACTACCCTCGATCAGATACGCGAAAAAAAATTTGTAACCATAATAAAAAAATCAAAAAGCAATCTTCATAGTAGTCATTGACTAAATTAAATAAAAACTAATTTATTACCCTCACTAAAATTCTCGTATATTGTATAACTTCCGAAAGTCTAATAAAAACTACACCGCTCCCCTAGAATAAACCCACTAATGTAAACAGTGGGAAAACCCGCACAAACCCGGCTTCCGCTATTGTTTTGTGAAATATATAAATGCTGTTGTATGTTCCTTAGAGTTAATCTTTGCTAATAGCCCACCTCAAGATGTCGTAATATAACGAAACCTAGGTCGTGGTAAAGAAATTAAACAAAGTAGAAATAATACTACATCAATATTTAAAAACTAAACTGTTAACTGACATTGACATGTGTTTAGTATTTTACATGTTTTTTTCTGTGACGCTGTTGGATCTGCAAGTTTCTTGGATTAGTGTGCATCTAGGATACAATGGGACACAATTTGCAGTTTTTTATGTTGCTGGTTTGAAGAGTTCCGTCGCAATAACATTTACAAATTATTATCAAAAATAATCTGACTTTGCTTGACGTTGTAAATAATGTTTTTAAAGGCATTTTTTCATTTTCTGTATTTAACAGTGTCATTTTTATATTTCTAACACTTGAGCCTGACATTATATGGGTTTTTGCTAGTTTCCTTACATGTAGATAGATATACAATTAGTAGACAATAAGGTGACGATAGTGATATGCATAGTAATATTCACTTTTAATTATTATGCCATTCAAAATGAGATACCACATATTCTGTTTTAAATGATTTATTTTATATGATTTTACCAATGAACATGCAGATGTTTTTCTTCGAAGAGCATGTGGTACCCAAAACTTTCTGAGATTTAACCAATGTTGACAAACAAGAATTGACAAACAAAAATAACGCACTACGGTAGAAAATGTTTATATTTTCATCGAAAGTGTTATATTTCTCATCATTGTGCTAAAAAAAACACTAAACTTACTATGACAAATTCATTTCAAGTTTTTTTATCATTTTAATAAAACATTTTGCTAAAATTATCTTTATACACAATGCCTTCAAGTTAATAAAAAGCAAATCTGAGACGACGAACTGTACTCGTTTTATTTATTCAACCACAGTTATTTTTTCTGTCATTAATACTTATTAAAGGAGCGAAAGAGACGCGTATACCTTATCTGTTTCCGCTCGCAACTTCGCGTTTCTCATTCAATTGAAAAGAACGTATTTTTTCGCGATAGCGTTCTCGAAATTTCACAAACGCGCGAATATGTTCGACATCAGATTTCTAAACGCTGTTTCAAGCGATATAGATATTAATATATTTTTCTCTCTTTAACGCGTTAGAGTTGCTCATTGCGCAAGAGCGAGTACATTTTAAATGACGTCTCGTTTTAAATCGTTTGAATTAAATTTTTTAAAGGTCATAGTTGGGTTAGTTGCTGCCTGAATGCGGGTTGGAGTGAAATCTTTGAATAAAACGCTAAGATTTTTTTGCACGAAGCCTTGTACGATAGTGTATGTACGTATTTAGGTACAACTTTCACTGCGCGTTTCTATTAATATATTTCAATGGAATAGAATATGTAAAAAAGAACTTCCGTATATACGAGTAGGTACCACTATACAAAAGTCTATAAAATGATAAAAAAATATGATTATATTTTATGACATTTAAATACCGTGATATTTGACGTTTTTGATATATGTAGTGGAATGTTAAATTCTCGGTAATCGATATTGACAATAAAGATAAACCATTCAATAGATCGTGCCTAATAAAATTAATAATATCTATCGATTTGATTTGATAGAGTATACGTGGAAAGCAAATTTGAAAAGCAAAGTTGTATTTGAATTTGGAACATTTGTCTGATTGGTGTGATTATGTGATTAGGCGAATGCTGTGTTTATGTGATTGTCAATTCGAAATTTAAATAATTTTGTAGGATTCTGTGATTTGTTCTGGAAAAATTCTGTGATTGTATGGTTATTGCAATGTATTGACCTGTTTGTGTTATTGTGTTAATATATGTTGGTTGACGAACAAAAATGCTTATTATATTTGATGCTAAGATAGTAAGATTTCAATTAAGCATTATAAAATTTATCGATAACAATAATTTATTAGCGACATTTATTTTATAGACGAACAAAAATGCTTCTTTTTTTAAGGTCCATTATTAAAGTTGCATAGTGATTATGGCCTTGTATTTAATCAAGCATAACCATGTGAACGCGGGTTCGACTCTCGCCTGTGATAGAACTTTTTACATATAATTGTTGTATTACAAAAAATTGTAATGGAATTTAACATTGAAACATGTGCAAGCACGTGGCAACCCAATCATATGACCGCGATTTGGAATTTCGCCTAGACTTTTAACTTTATCAACAATGCATTAATACATATTACACAAAAAATTATATGAATATAGTGTTTCATCGTAACACAGTGCTAACGTCATATGATCACGGGTTAGAAACTCGTTCGTGATAGAATTTTTTATGTCATGGGTTGTATTTCTTTTTACGAAAATAAAAAGTATATAACGTTAAAATTTTATAAGCAACCGACTAATAGCATAAAACTTAGTTTAGTTTTTTTATAACATGTACATAATTTTTGTTTTTTTAACATAAAAAAGAAAATGTGAAAATATAGTTTTTTTCCTTTTACGAGACAAATGTTATCTAAATTATTTAATCGCTGACAAAGTGGCTGGTCACATTTTAGATTTTGTCTTATGAAACAGTCATCCTTTTCAAGAAGTGATAATTATGAATGATAAGTAGATTTGATAATTATCAATAAAATATAGGGTGATAACTATCTTGATAAATATAATCGAAAATATTTAACTTGCCGCCTTAAATTTTTTTAGAAAGTGTTAGAAATATTAGACGCGCCATTTAACATTTATGGTGGGGGTTTCCCCGCGTCGTGTTTTGTATCTGTCAAACTGCCAGTCATTCTGCATTCGAATTTTGAATCAGATTTAAATTTTGTTTTGAATTCGGAATATTCAGATTCCGACAATCCTCAAACAGACGTTGCAGTTGAGGGGAGTGAGGATGATATTGCACTCATTAAATTCATTAATTAGTATATAGTTTGTTTTTTGCCTATTTTTATTTGAGTTTTGTTTTACAGCTTTTAATTGTGAAATCAAATATAATAATAAAAATAAATAAATGATTATCTTGGTTGTTAAATGTCTATAATTTAACTAAACTACTTGCTTAACGTAAATGTTTGTAGGTAATACCAGATAAATAACGATCGATCTATATATATTTGTTTCATAATTATCGGATAATTATCATTATAACTATCATAATAATTATCACGAAGCATATTTATCTTGAACCTATTTATATTTCGAACCCTGGGATATAATAAGTATGTAGTGTTGGTCCCATGGGCAATGTGGCACTACATTTCACTGGCTATTGTGAAATATATATATATATATATATATATATATATATATATATATATATATATATAAACTTCACTACTTAGCAAGCTGAATTTTGTAAATTAATAATAGGGAAAGGTATTACTGTAAAAGCAATCCTTTACAATAACGTGTTAAGTATAGAAGGTGGCACCATTGTAATTTATAGAAAAAATATTACAAGTTTAATTTACATGATTAATAAGCTAAATCAGAATAATTTAAGATATTACTTTTATTGTTCAAATGGACTTATCATTATAAAAATGATGCCTTAATATAAGAAAAGGTTTAAAACACTTTTATAAGACATGCTTTTGTAATTATCCATATAGATTAAGAATAATACACGTCTCCATAATCAAAGATTGGCAGAAGTAGGCTTTCACAAGTGTGCACTTTTATTTGAATGGGAAAAAAGTTTTGAAGCCATTTGAGAGTGTCTTACGAGTGACATCTTACCAGTGACATCATTTACATGAGGATTCCATGTGACATGTTAATCAATAAGATGACTAAGGCCGACTTCTTTGGGGTGACAAAATGCAGAGTAAAAATTTTATAAATATTCAGAAGTTTCTGCTTATTGATTATATCATCGACCACATTTTTAATGCGTTTTACAAAGAATTTCGTGTGACAACAATTGATTGTAAACAATAAATTGATAAATGACTGATAAGTCTACATCAATTACTTCCCGTTCGCCGAATTTTGAGTCAGCATGGTGAAAACCCCATATCTTTGAGGAGATAAGGTGAGAACGGCTTGTAGTCGGCATTGTCAAGGAGACCTTGCGCAAGGCGACTACGGCTTACTATTATCTGTTTAAAGCTGCACTGCTGAAAGACTGTAATCATTAAATCGTATGTAACTTCCTGAATATTGTATTCAGTAAGTTTATTTGTGTTATAATTTAATAGTAAAGTATCACTGACTGAAAGTTCTGAAACTGGCTATCAGAATATGGGACATGCTTCGTTTGTATGTAATTCTGTATGTTGTATTGAATTCAAACTTTGCAAACTTATGCGATTCAGAAGATAATGCAATAATACTGTACCATTGTTTTTTATATCTCTAATACTAATAAACGTTGTAGGTGGAAATATATGTTACATAAGTGGCTAATTTCAATAAATATTAATAAAATATATTCTCAATTAAATGAAACTACATGATGTAGTATTATTTCTACTTTCTTTAAGGTCTTTACCACAACCTAGGTTTCGTTGTATTACAACGTCTTCAGGTGGGCTATTAGCAAAGATTAATACAACGAAACCTAGGTAGTGGTAAAGAACTTAAAGAAAGTAGAAATAATACTACATCACGTAGTTTCATTCAATTGTGAATAATGAATTTCTACAAAATTAACGCCAAACATATTCAAAATATATTCTTTTCGCGATAAGCTTAAACTTTTACCAGTAAGTAGATACAGAGCGGTCTGCGCGCTCTTCTGCCTCGCTCTGGCTGGTTCACAAAATAATGCTGACGTAACGTAAATATAATAACCCTGAGCAGGAAAAATAGTCATCCTATATTTAATAAGGATTTTTCATCTCGCAGACAATTGCCACCGAGATGTTTGTGTATGCTGTGCATGCGCAAGTGCGCGGTTGTTGTCGATCATGTAAATTATGACAAGTGCATTTATATTACTTGTCACATTTCACTTGAACGAGGGAACAATAGGAAAATCACACTTGCATCTTGCATGACGTAATTAACGGAGACATCAAACAGACGCAAACATCTTGGCGTGGTGATATCCTTCGTGAGATGAAAAACCTGTACGTACATGTGAAACTTTGTGGAATTTTTAGATTAGTATTAAAATCTTCTATATTACCAATATCTATACTCCATTCCATTCCAAAAAGAGAATATTTGTAAACAAACCAATTTGACAGTTAAAACATGGTTGGCACAAATCTATATTCAATCAGTCACCGACTATTCACAAAACTGACTGTATTTCATTCATGATGTTATTAAACCATGTACTACAATCACTATATTAACTTAACAAGCTGTTATGCTATAAAATATTATAAATATCAATATTACAAAGATATTTCACCAATAAGAATTATATAATTTATAAGAGAAAAATGGACAACCCTACCTGTCAATCACACAAAACTCAGAGGTATTAAACATTTTGAAAAATATTCAATACTTCAACACGTACGAAGTCTATATTCATATATGCTATTCATTACATATCGTTTGTTTTATAATGTGTTGAAATGAAATATTTGCGACAAATCATTTTCTATTCGACGTAGACCATATTCGAGTGTCTTTCTAGCTTAAGCAAGGCTAAAGAAGTAAACGAGAGAAAATATTGATGCTATATAATATATACTTAAACGTAGGTACTTGGCGTAAAGACGAAAAAAATTCGATGTGGCTGTGTCATGGACACGGCCGTGTGTTGTACGTGAATACGTCTATGTAACGGGTTATATTTTTTAAATAAAATATTTTTATTTATGTATTTAGGATAAAAGCAAGGAAACAAATAATTATTGTGTTACGAAAGCGTATAGGCCGACATTATATATTTTTGATAATATTTTTTTATTCTAACACCTTATTATATTCACTGTCACTACTTTAAACTAATGTTTTATATACAATCGATAGATTTTGACGACAGCTGACGATTAAAACTTAAACGAACATCGTAGCTTTTCCGAATCAAAAGTTATACTAATTGCAAATCTCGAAACGCAGCAAAATAACCTCAAAATGGCGGCGCTTCCCCCTCCACCGCGCGCGATGCGCCACTGTTCTCGTTTACATAATGAATTCTTTGATCCTTTAGCTATCCAGTGGTATAATTTATGTAGAGAATAGATTCGAAACTGCGACGCCAAACTGTATCCCCCGATTTTGTTATCATTAGGTTTTTTCGGATTTCCCCCGTATGGTAGCAAATTTAAAGATGTATTCACGTCAAAAAACATTGTGACAATTTATTTCCAAATAAGTGTTATTGTTATTTTGCAATGTAGAATACATGTTTTATATAGTTTTTTAGCGTTAAGCTTTTGCTCTTATTTGACTGTATATTTTGGATGATTACTTTTGATATTAGATATATCCATAATAATTTTAAAAAATAACAGAAAAAAACCAAGTCCAATATTATTTTTTCGCAGTTTCATTATATTATATTACACAACGTAAATGTGTATACCAATAATTTTCATAAAAAGAAATTAAGTATTACTTATACAGAGTAAATGTATACAAATAATAAAATTACATTTTTCAAACCCAAATATCCATAATCTATAATAAATTATTAACTTGAAAAAAGAAAAAGGTTCAGAATACCTGAACTGTCATTTTCCTTTGTAATAATTGAATAAAGTATAATATTCTAGAAATAGAACGATTTAACAATTGTTATTACTGGCCACTTCCTGATTTATTATAGCCATCACACTTCTACGTTTTCTTCTTCAATGCCAGTCACAAAGTAATCTGTTATTATTGTACTCGGGTACTCATCGTTATTAATCATGGAGATTTATGTAACTTTAACGTATTTTTTAAATTATCGACCTTGCAGATTTATATAAATTTAACACAAATACGTAAAGCGCTCTTAGCGTCATTCTACAGAACTTTTTATCTGCGCAGTTTCATAATTTTACGGAGTTATTTATTGCTGTAGCGTTACGCTCGGCGGACATTAAATTTGCAACTGTAATATTTTTTTTATATTTTCAAAGGAGTTTTTAATCTGCGTCTGGAGTTATTTTTACCACCGTTACTCCATACGTGAATTGGGCACTTGTGTGTGTACAGGGTTTCCATAATAAATTTTAGAAAATACAAAATTTTTGAACTAAAGACCAGGACATTTTTAGAAGACACAAAAGTTGTAAACTGAAAACCACGACTATGTTTGTAACCCTGTTTGTTCCTACTATATTAAAATGAAACGGAACTAATCATATAATACTAATCAAGATAATTTTTTCTTAGTCAAGTCTAATTTATTTTACTAACCACAAACAAACAATTATACCTATGAAACAATTATAATATTTCATATATACATAAACAATAAAAACAAATTCCAATCTACATCCTTAATTTAAACTCTGAAACTTAAATCAAAAGAAAAGACTTATGTAAAAGAACTTTAAAAATGAAATCAGCTATTAATAAATTTCAAAACTCGAGTTTTAAAATTTCTGCCAAGTCGTTGTAAATTAAAAATATTTCATCTTAACAATTTATGATAATTGTTTATTTCTTCTATCAGTCCATCCATTAAATTAATATGTTGATGAGAGAAAACTGCATTCTTTAAAACACTGGACAATAAATAATATCTCGAATGGCTCTTTTAAAAAGAAGACTGTGTTCCGGGGAAAATAGAACGGATGGCAACCCTATATGAGCATAAACATTCTAACTTCGACATTTTCTGCAAATAGTTCGCGTGGAATATAAATGATCTCGAATAAAAATGTTATTTTTAACTTAAGGACTAGCATAATTATTATTATACGATATTTTGTATTTTCACAATAATAAAATTGTTCTCCAACTTTTCCACTTCATCAATGCTGTGCCTCTATTAATGGTAGTATGATGGTACAAACTATATAATTTTCCTCAAAGTATCAACTTTCTAACACAAAAAGAATTTTTGAAATCAAACATGTGCATCAAGAGATTAATGCTATCCAACAATGTGAACAAGTAACTTTTCTACTTCATCAATATTCTGCCTTTACGTATCGTAGCATGGTAGTATAAAGCCTATAATTTTTCTCAAAGTATTAACTTTCTAACACAAAAAGAATTTTTGAAATCGAACACGTGCTTCCAGAGATTAACGCTATCCAATAATGTAAACAAGTAACTTTTCTACTTCATCAATTTTCTGCTTTTATGAATCATAGCATGATAGTATAAAGCCTCTATAATTTTCTTCAAAGTATGAACTATCTAACACAAAAACAATTTTTGAAATCAAACATGTGCTTCCAGAGATTAACGCGAACCAGCAATGTAAACAAGTAACTTTTCTACTTCATCAATGTTCTGCCTTTACGAATCTTAAGCATGGTAGTATTCAGCCTATAATTTTCCTCAAAGTATAAACTTTCTAACACAACAAGAATTTTTGAAATCGAACATGTGCTTCCACAGATTAACGCGAACCAACAATGTAAATAAGTAACTTTTCTACTTCATCAATTTTCCGCTTTTATGAATCATAGCATGATAGTAAAAAGCCTCTATAATTTTCCTCAAAGTATGAACTTTCTAACACAAAAAGAATTTTTGAAACCGTACATGTGCTTCGAGAGATTAATGCGATCCAACAATGTGAACAAGTATCTTTTCTACTTCATCAATATTCTGCCTTTACGTATCGTAGCATGGTAGTATATAGCTACTATAATTTTCCTCAAAGTATGAACTTTCTAACACAACAAAAATTATTGAAATCGAACATGTGCTTCAAGAGATCATATCATTATAGTATAAAACCTATAATTTTTCTCAAAGTATGAACTTTCTAACACAAGTCGGTACTAGTGTTTCTTAGCATATTTCATTATATTTTATGACCTTTGCTGTGTTATACTTCATGTGATCGTCAATTCATATTCCGTTATAGCAACCGAGGTGCTTATTGACGTCGCGCACTCGTAATGTGCTTATATTTACCGCTTGTGTAATTAATGTGTTATAATTAGTAATTATTATTATCGGCAATTATCAGAGTTCCCTCTCTCTCCGTCATATCGCGCTGAACAGTGACGCGGTTGGTTTTTTTGGGCAATTTAATCGTTGGGGCGATATGCTATCGGCGGCCGTTAGCGCTGGAAATGAATGGAGTATGCGATTTATTTTTTGTGGAACGATGTCGTATATGACCTGAGCCGTATATGTCAATGCCAATGTCGTATATTATTTAATCGTAATTATTCGATATTTCTTTTATGATTAGGCTGTCTTTAAGAAGTAGTTGAACATCAACTGTTGGCTTCTGGTAACTGAAAATGATAGGGTATCTTATTATATTTTTAATAAATAGGTTTTTTTTTATCAACCTTGAATTGTAATAAGAATTGAAATAACCAAATAGTGGGCAAGTCCAAAGGAGACTAGCAAAAGTTTATATAATGTTGATCCCGGGAGAAAGTAATTTTTAATCTTGTAAATAAAGAAACAATGAGACAAACGAGAAATCTTATATCTTTAAAGTCAAAACTACTTTAGGCGCATCTGTGCACTTTTTCTGAGCAGTGAACGAAACTGAGCCGTCACGTTCGATTCGGTAACGCTGAATCGGGTAAACTCGGCTCCCTTCAACCCCGGCCAATAGAGTTCCAAATTCAAAAATTATGAAATATAATCAATTGAATATGTACTGCATTGTTTGGTTAAACTCAGCTCCCTTCGGCATCGGCCAATAGAGTTCCAAATTTAAAAATGATGAAATATGATCTATTTAATGTGTACTGCATTGTTCGGGTAAACTCGGCTCCCTTCGGCATCGGCCAATAGAGTTCCAAATTCAAAAATCATGAAATATGATCAATTGAATATGTACTGCATTGTTCGGTTAAACGCGGCTCCCTTCGGCATCGGCCAATAGAGTTCCAAATTCAAAAATGATGAAATATGATCTATTTAATGTGTACTGCATTGTTCGGGTAAACTCGGCTCCCTTCGGCATCGGCCAATAGAGTTCCAAATTCAAAAATGATGAAATATGATCTATTTAATGTGTACTGCATTGTTCGGTTAAACGCGGCTCCCTTCGGCATCGGCCAATAGAGTTCCAAATTCAAAAATGATGAAATATGATCTATTTAATGTGTACTGCATTGTTCGGGTAAACTCGGTTCCCTTCGGCATCGGCCAATAGAGTTCCAAATTCAAAAATGATGAAATATGATCAATTTAATGTATAATTCAATCAGTCCGTTCGGAAGGCAACCATCATATGCTGTAGAAGACTGTGTCTTTTAGGAGAGAGTTGCTTTGTATATCAATCAATTCCAACTGTACGTTTAACTCGGCGATTTACCTAGCTCGCGGGTCGGATGCAGGGCCTTTACGGGCTGCATCGTGGCCCGGGGGCCGAATGTTGGACGGGCCCGACCCACAATCATTAAATTTGGCAAAAAACAAAATCTCAGCACAAGTAAAGGAAAATATCCGAAAATACCACAATTTTTTTTATATGCGCCTATCAAACATAGCAGGCAATATAGTTTCGTTCTGAAAAACTATAATTTTGTACTTTACTATGAATATAATGTACCATTAAATGATTATGTCTTAATGTGTACGGAACCCTCGTAGCGCGAGTTCCACTCGTACTTAAAAATTTTTTTAATCATGTCGCTACCTAGAATTTTCCGACGTTTTGGTATAAAATGGCGTAAATGCACAGTAGAGTTTCCATGAGTTTCAGCGGTGTCGTTGTAATCAGGAAACGTTTTAGAATGACTCACGGTCGCTTCTCTTAGACAGTCGGCTTCATGGCTATGTTGATAAGGTATTTTCGCCAAGAAGTCACACGTAAACGGTCGTATGAGGTAATGTTACCGGATAATCGTGACTCAGTGGTTACACAATATACTCGAGTTAGTTCGCGGAATTGTTCAGTTCATGCGGCTGTTATTTAGTGAGGTTATTTGCTATGTTATTAATTGTGGAGGCGATTAGTCAAAATTAGGGTTTAGATGCCGTTAACATTATTAGTTAGCATAATTAACTAAATCTCTATAATCTACTGGCACGAAGGTCAATGACCTAGATAGATAGATTTGTCTAAGAAAAAAGTAGACAAACGCAGAGGGAGAGAAGGGTTAAAGTTGAAATATATCCCTATTACTTGACAATAATGTAGACAAACGAAGAAGGAGAGGACGGTTAAAGTTGAAACATATCCCTATTACTTGAAAATAATCAACAATTCAGGAAATCGGACGTATTTTTTTTTATTTTAAATAAAATTATCTTTCAGAAAATAAAAGTAGCGATCTTCTATGTCAGGAAGGCAATGTGATGATATTTTTGTCGAACAAGCAAAATACGTTAAGTGAATTTGTGGCATTTGTCTCTATTTTTGTGAAATGGAAGATTAACAATTATCCGCTATCTTTAAATTTATCTATCTCCTTCGGGAAAGAGTTGACGAACTTTACCAAAAATTAATCTCATCTTCTGTAATATTATCAAGAGAGTCGTTTATTTTTTTTTGCATTTGTATGTAAGAAGTATACCCAGAAATTGCTGGACTGATTCCAAAAAACTCTTTTACTGTTAGAAAGCTATATTCCAGTCCATATCGATATATTCTCCTGAAATAAAGCAATGTTTGTAACTCAACCCGGAGGACGACGACTGCATTGACTACTTTCTTGGTTTAAGATTGGTGAAACAAGAAGCTGTAACAAAATAACGTTACAGCTTCCTTGGAAAGATGTAACAGAATAGCATAAGATCCAATTATATATCTCAACTAGGTATACAAAAAATACTCAGAATACTATATGGCTACCTTTGTGGAAAGTCCGTGCTAGATACATTTATGATTAAAAAATATAATAAAATGTCGGATTTTTGCGGCTATATTTCCTCATTTAAAAACTATTCTTTATCAAAATAAATTAAATAAACATGTTATTTGAATAATTAATCAAATAACATGTTTATTTAATTTATTTAATAAGTGTTAATTACATGTTATTTGAATAATTAATCCAAAAATGTAGCAGTGAATATGCAGAAATATTTGGAATACGCAAAAATATTCGCTTGGCCAGCCAGGCGGTAGCGTTGGTAAAAGATGCGGTTTGTGTGTGTTAGGGTAACGGGAGGTCACAACTGTAAAATGATACCACGTTATACAAATTCAGCGCGATCAAGTTTCTAGTTTCAAATGAAACACAAAAAATAATCCCATTCTCTCTACGTATCTGATGATGAAAGAAATCAGATAGAAATTGAAAGTGTGGTTGCCACTTACCACCCCCCCCCCCCCAAAGCAGTCCACGCGATCATAAATTGCGTCTGTGTGATTTCTATGTGCACTTAAAATGTTTATTTTCAATATTGAGAAAGGCATAAAGCAGTTGAGGCTGATTGCTCTGTCAGGTAATTAAAATTGTGATTGTCACTTTTCACCCCCAAAAAGCAGTCCACGCAATCGCAAATTTTGTCTGTGTGGTTTCTATGTGCGCTTAAAATGTTTGTTTTTAATATTAGGATAGGCATAAAGCAGTTGAGGCTGATTGCTCTGTCAGGAAATTAAAATTGTGATTGACACTTATCACCCCCCAAAAGCAGTTCACGCAATCGCAAATTGCGTCTGTGTGATTTCTATGTGAGCTTAAAATGTTTATTTTCAATATTAGGAAAGGCATAAAGCAGTTGAGGCTGATTGCTCTGTCAGGAAATTAAAATTGTGATTGTCACTTATCACCCCCAAAAGCAGTCCACGCAATCGCAAATTGCGTCTGTGTGATTTATATGTGCTCTTAAAACGTTTATTTTCAATATTAGTAAAGGCATATAGCAGTTGAGGCTGATTGCTCTGTCAGGAAATTAAAATTGTTATTGTCACTTACCACCCCCCAAAAGCAGTTCACGCGATCACAAATTGCGTCTGTGTGATTTCTATGTGCACTTAAAATGTTTATTTTGAATATTAGCAAAGGCATAAAGCAGTTGAGGCTGATTGCTCTGTCAGGAAATTAAAATTGTGGTTGCCACTTATCACCCCCCAAAAGCAGTCCACGCAATCGCAAATTGCGTCTGTGTGGTTTCTATGTGCGCTTAAAATGTTTATTTTCAATATTAGGAAAGGCATAAAGCAGTTGAGGCTGATTGCTCTGTCAGGAAATTAAAATTGTGATTGTCACTTATCACCCCCCCCCCCCAAAAAGCAGTCCACGCAATCGCAAATTGCGTCTGTGTGGTTTCTATGTGCGCTTAAAATGTTTGTTTTTAATATTAGGAAAGGCACAAAGTAGTTGAGGCTGATCTTTTAGGAACTGACAAAGCTTCATCGAATTTTTTCGGAAACATCGAAATTGCAGAAAACGGTGTCTCGTGTTTCAAATCGGATCGTATCTCGCAAGAAAAATATTCCCGAAATTTTAATTGACTTCCATATGTTCTGTTTCGTATAGTATTCGTTGAAATTAAATGTGCTGTAATATAAAATAATTGGGAAGAAATGGGTTTGTTTGTGCATTCAAACAGTATAAATATTATCCAGAGAAATGCCTTGAATTGCAATCAAGAATTTAATATCCGTAGCTAGAAGAAAAGTAGGTTGGAAAAACTTCAAAAGAGGCAGAAAGTATTCGCTGGCAATAATTGTGCTATAATATAAAACAATTCTGAAGAAAAGGGTTTATTTGTGCATTCAAAGAGTGCAAATATTATCCAGAGAAGTACCTTGAATTGCAATCAAGAATTGGATATCTGTAGCTGGAGGAAAAGTCGATTGGAAAAACTTCTAAGAGCCTAAAATTATTTCTTGAAAGTAATTGTGCTATCATAGAAAATCATTCGTAAGAACAAGATTTATTTGTGCATTCAAACAGTACAAATATTATCGAGAGAAGTACCTTCAATTTCAGTCAAGATTCGGATATCTCTAGTTTGAAAAAAATCGAATGGAAAAACTTCAAAAGAGACTAAGACTGATAAAGGGTTGTTGTTAAGTTATCGTGCTGTTGTTAAGTTATCGTACTGGTTGTTGTTAAGTTATCGTACTGTTGATGGTTATTCGGATAATTCCTCGCGATTCATCTAAATTGAATAGTTTAAAAGGAAATTTATCATTTTTATAATCTTGAATAGATTATATTATTTGAACTCAAAAATGACATATATTTTTGGCTTCTGCTGTACCTATATAAGTACGTACAAGGTAATGATGACATGATCTGTGGTTCCTTCGGATTAGAAATGATCTGGAGATTTGTTTAAAGATATCGCAATACAATGCTAACACATTAATGAACTTGAAACGTCGACCGGAGCGTTGCTTATCGTCCAATGGAGTAGCTCAAACAATCTCGCTTGATCGGCGTCACTTGATATTCGACCACGGTGTTGGTATTTTCTTCGGTCATGTATATAGCAGCTGCTGTGATTGTTGGCAACACTGCACTCCAGCAGTCTCTAACAATAGGTTATTTGACTGATGTCGATATTTTTTAAGTGTTTTAAAACTGTAAAGTAGGTTCACAAAAACTTTTTGATTAAAAATGAAGGCAAAAAACAAACGATTAATAGACTTCTAAATAGAAAAATGTGTCAATTTTTTGTTCATTGAATTGAAAAAGTTAATAAATTTAGTTTCCACACAAAAAATGAGAAAATTATAATATGTAATATATAACTAAAACGCAATATTTAACGAGAGACTAAAAATATTGAATAAACTCCATTGTAACGAATGTTAAATAATGGCCAGTGACGTCATAAGCTAGTTGTGTTTTGTGTGAGGCGTTTTCGCGCGAATCATAGTTCGTCAGGTTTTTAGTCGTTATAACTTTGTAATGAAAAGTCCTAGGTACGATATATTTTAAACGTTTTTAATGTTATTACTTAGTCTATTTTAGTAATAAATAAATATATAGTCAAATACCTTTTTTCATGATTTTTGATTCAGTAGTTTCGAAAATAAGATAATAGTAATAATAATATTAAGTTCGTGCACATAATATATAAAAAAAATGTCCACTTTATTTACCCTCTATTTAGTTATTATAACAATATTTAAAAAAAAAATAGTGCAAAATATGTAGGCCAATAAGATGTATCGCATAATTTCTGAGAAAATCGCCTGTGACATACAGACAAACACGTGAGTGATCTTCTGAGTTTACGTTTTTCCTTTCGAGGCACGAAAAAATGTTATGATTAGAATTAAAATTTGTTTTCTTAGGGTTTAAAAAATATATTTTAGAACAATTAAAAATTTTTTTTTTAATATTTTAAAAATTTAGTCGATACTTATTCTTAGTAAACATGTCGTTAGTTTGAATTTTTTTATTTTACGAGCTAGAACAAAATATTACGTATTAGAAAAAGCTTTTTAGAATTGTTGTTATAAGGTACTTAGTCGACATATTAATAAAAAAATTTTTTTATATAAATTCACTGAATGAACAGAACATACGCACTGAGCCTAAGAAGTATGCATATTCAGGTTGATATACCAACTGTTATGTGGCGAAGCGATTTTGAGTGCATCAAAAATAATTTAAAATTTATACAATTATCACGAAGTATACGTTTCTAATTTTAATACTACATTCATCGCATACCGTAGTAGAGTAACTGCATTCATTACAAGTAACGCGTACTGTAGTAGAGTAACTGCATTCATTACAAGTAACGCGTACTGTAGTAGAGTAACTGCATTCATTACAAGTAACGCGTACTGTAGTAGAGTAACTGTATTCATTACAAGTAACTCATACTGTAGTAGAGTAACTGTATTCATTACAAGTAACGCGTACTGTAGTAGAGTAACTGCATTCATTATAAGTAACGCGTACTCTAGTAGAGTAACTGCATTCATTACAAGTAACGCATACTGTAGTAAAGTAACTGCATTCATTATAAGTAACGCATACTGTAGTAGAGTAACTACATTCATTACAAGTAACGCATACTATAGTAGAGTAACTGCATTCATTACAAGAAACGCATACTGTAGTATAGTAACTGCATTCATCACGAGTAACGCATACTGTAGCAGAGTAACTGCATTTATCACGAATAACGCATACCGTAGTAGAGTAATTCATTACAAGTAACGCATACTGTAGTAGAGTAACAGCATTCATCACGAGTAACGCATACTGTAGTAGAGTAACTGCATTCATCAAGAGTAACTCATATCCATCGTCTTAGTTTACTAACCACGATGTGTTACAAGGATTTTGAGATAACGCAATATGCAAAAGTGAATTGTGCGAAGCGTCTATTGCTTACGACGAAATACACTAATTAAACAATAAAAATGTCTCTGTTTCTAAAAACAAACAAAAAACTCACGGCCGCTGTTTCCTGCGTTTTTTTATATAATTCACCTCGTAGCAGTATTATTTTAAATATTTAGTTAATCTAATGAATTCTTATTGAGTGTAGTGTGGTTATGGATCACATATATGATTCAAACGCAAATCTTATTACGCTTCGAGATGGATTAAAAAAAAAGAACATAAGACTGATATTGTGAATTGCACTGTAAAGTATGACGTGCTAAGATATCGGAACGTAAGTGCTATCTTTCGTCGACACTTGTTGAAATAAACGGTAATTGAAATTGAAATAAACCTTGCAATTGGATAAAAAAAACATGACATTGTAAGTTGCACTATGGACTAATCTTGTTATAGCAGAGAACATGCTAAGATATCGGAACATAGAGCTATCTGTAATCGACACTTGCTAAAACAAATATATAAATAATTGATGTAAAGGACAATAAGACTTACTGAAAATAGGGTCGGAAAAATGGTTACTCTTGCAGTTGAATAAAAAAAACAAGACATTGTAAGTTGCACTATGGACTAATCTTGTCATAGCACAGAACATGCTAAGATATCGGAACATAGAGCTATCTGTAATCGACACTTGCTAAAACAAATATATAAATAATTGATGTAAAGGACAATAAGACTTACTGAAAATAGGGTCGGAAAAATGGTTACTCTTGCAGTTGAATAATAAAAACAAGACATTGTAAGTTGCACTATGGACTAATCTTGTTATAGCAGAGAACATGCTAAGATATCGGAACATAGAGCTATCTGTAATCGACACTTGCTAAAACAAGTATATAAATAATTGATGTAAAGGACAATAAGACTTACTGAAAATAGGGCTGGAAAAATGGTTACTCTTGCAGTTGAATAAAAAAAACAAGACATTGTAAGTTGCGGTATGGACTAATCTTGTCATAGCAGAGAACATGCTAAGATATCGGAACATAAGAGCTATCTGTAATCGACACTTGCTAAAACAAATATATAAATAATTGATGTAAAGGACAATAAGACTTACTGAAAATAGGGTCGGAAAAATGGTTACTCTTGCAGTTGAATAAAAAAAACATGACATTGTAAGTTGCACTATGGACTAATCTTGTCATAGCAGAGAACATGCTAAGATATCGGAACATAGAGCTATCTGTAATCGACACTTGCTAAAACAAATATATAAATAATTGATGTAAAGGACAATAAGACTTACTGAAAATAGGGTCGGAAAAATGGTTACTCTTGCAGTTGAATAAAAAAAAACAAGACATTGTAAGTTGCGGTATGGACTTATCTTGTCATCGCAGAGATCATGCTAAGATATCGGAACACAAGTGCTATAACGCCAACGCTTGCTAAACATAATTTTGATATAAAATGGAAGATATGACAAATGCATTCGAGGGGTGCAAAGTGAAGTTCAACAAAAGCAAATTGTTTCTTATTTCCTTTTTTTTAATAGAGGATACTCGTAAAAAACAACGTGCTTAATATTGAATATATTTGGCGTTAATTTTTAGAAATTCATTGTTCACAATTAAATGAAACCTAGGTCGTGGTAAAGATTCATTTGATTGTGAACGTGCTTAATAGGTGCGAAGGCCGCTCAGAATTAATTTAGTTAAAAAAAATCAAAAATTCTTTTTTTTTGCCAAATGTGAAGTGTGTGTTTTATTATATAACTTTATCATTATTTTATGCTTTATTGTTTATATGTTTAATTCTTGACAGTTAAGTTTTTATTGATGTACAAAATGTTTGTACAGATTTGGGCATTTATAAACATTCAATGGTATTTATAAACATTCATAGTATTCCTACTGAAGTAATAGAATCTCAAAAGATTTTAATTTTTTAGATCGATATTGTCTACTTATATTTTTCACATACGCATATTTAGACTTTTTTTATGTGATATAACTAGATACAAATTAACGATTTTTTTCCTTCACTTTTGCGAGGAGATCTTTTTTCTTGCCAAATTTCATTATTCCAAGTCAACGAGAAGTGCCCTATGTTTTGATTTATTTACGAGTGTCAAAAAATTCCACATAAATGGCCGTATTTTTTTAGTACGTTGATTTAGAATCTTCATTTTTTTACAGCTCTAAGGGGCCGTAGACCTAAGTATTTGACATTAATTTCAACTTGATACCACTACGCGTTCCTGAGAAAAAAAGGGTCTTGACAGACAGACGGACGGACAACTTTTTACCTTTTGAAATATGGAACCCTAAAAATTATAACAAATTATTTGTTGCAAAAACATAATTTATATAAAAAACAGTTTTCACGTCGATTTTTTTTTATAACAAACTGTGAACGATCACTTTGACACTATCTAACGTAAGGTTTAGAATAAAATGTTTCTTCGATTAAATAAAGGAAAAAATTATTAGAAATTGAATTAGATTATATATATATATATATATATATATGTATATATATATATATATATATATATATATATATATATATATATATATATATATATATATATATATATATATATGCGCTTTTTCCTGACTCCCTTGTTTTTTTTTGACTCCCTTTTTTTACTGCACTACTACACTCCCAATATGCGCTTTTTTCTGACTCCCTTGTTTTTTGTTTTTTGACTCCCTTTTACTGGACTAATACCCTCCCAATATGCGCTTTTTCCTGACTCCCTTGTTTTTAATTTTTTTGACTCCCTTCTTTTACTGTACTATTACACTCTCAATGATTGTAAATTATTCGTTTTTGTATGTTTTATAATGTAAATACGTTTGTTAATTAAGCGCACGAGCACGACATTTCTGATACAGAAAGCAAATACTTGTTGTTTGAGGCGCAATAGCTTGTGACCAACAATGTTATTCTCACATGACGAAGGCAAATAGAACTGATGATTAGGTTATCATGAAATTGCAATTAAATATGTCTCTTAATACTTTATGACTTCAAAAAATATGTGACCGCAATGATTTCATAACAAGCTTTTTTGGTACTATAATATCTTAGCATCTGTACAGGATGTAGCAATGAACGCGCCTATATTTCAAGCAAGTGGTTCTGTAAATCACACTGAGTGGAAAATGTTAAGGAACTGTGTGAAAATTCCCAAATGTTTCTGAAAAAATCTCTGTCAAACTTGCTATCCCAACGAAAAAAAATCTGGTGTGTATTTACGACCACATGATGAAGTGCTAACTTCCAATTTAAAAATATATCAAATTATCTTCTTCTACGTCACATTCTTCATTTCTAAAGGTCGTGTCCATCCTGAAAAGTCCCGATGGCTTCGTTTATTAGTTTTTTTTCATTCAGCCCTGCTCTCGACTTCCCTAATAGTAGATGTGATTGGGAGACCTGTGAGCGTAGTGACTTGGTCAGTCCATCGGATAGGAAATCTGCCGCGGGGTCGTTTACCTTTAACTTTCCCAACAACTATTAGCTTATCTAAGTTATCTGCTTCTCCGCGAGCGATGTGATCAAAGCAGCTGAGGATTCTTTGGTAGCAGGTGGTAAAGAGTGTGGTTTTGATTCTAAGTTGTTTTTGAATCAATATGTTCGGTCATGTGGCCATCCAAGGTATGCGCAGCATCCTTCTCCAACACCACATCTCGAATGCGTCTATCTTGTTTCGCTCCACAGATCGAGTTGTTCACGATTCAAAACCGTACAGGAAAATCGAGAATACTAATGTTCTTACTATTCTTATTGTAATATTATTAGAGACCTTTCTGTTTTGCCACATGATGTGTAATGTTGACAAATTATACTCCAATAAAATATTAATCAATAATCAAACTAAAACACAATTTAAACAATGCACAGTATACACACATTGAACTATTCACGTAATCAATTTATCTTGTATAGATATACACAGCACTAATGTTGCACAACTTTTCACCCTTATAGTTACAGATGTACTGTTATTACAACATGTCGGTGATGCGAACTCATAAGATTTTTAAGGAAGTTTTCTCTTCAAAACTTTAACCTTTTTACAGAAATACACTTCAAATATAATCAGTTTGAGATAAAGAAAAAAATCTGCGCGATTCCTATAAGATTATGCTAGCCCATTCCATAATATAACCTTTAAACAGATTTTGTTTGACCTCGATTATATAACATGTGTTCGATATGAATTTTAAACTATTTTACTAGGAGCTATTATCGATAAGCAGCTTAAAGTATTGCTCGTGGAATGCACGGTCGTGCGAATGTCGTTGTCAAAACGAGAATCTAAGGTGTTTTGGTAAAATACTTTAGCACTATCAGATAAGAATAAAGAATTTTCATTCTACATAATCTTATTGTTATTTGTTGTACGTGGAAGCGGACTTGGAGGTAAACCTCGACGATTTTGTGTGAAATCCTGTTTGGTATAGTAAAAACTGATTGCGGCGGAATGAGGTCTTATCTGGACGTCTATAAAGTATATCATAAATGATTTATATTAGTGCTAATCGTATCAATGATTTTGTCTGCGTGTATGTTGTTGTTCTGACACGAAAGACGTGCGGTTGCTGTGCTATTTGTCTACCACAGGATACATATACTAGTACCCCGTCCCTTTATATCACAAATTTGAATTGACAGTAGTAAGAAGTGGCGAGATTATGTAAGATATATCGATTCGCCAATAATATTAAAATATAATAACTTTAAGGCGGCGATCATATCCTGTAAATACTACAATATACCTATATCTAGAGTTTGGTCAGAGTTGCTTTGAAATATACAATAACTATTGCTATTTCGAACGGCATATGGCTATTTGGTGAGTCACCTTAGGACTGTTCTGCATATCTGCCAAACCGTGGTTAAGGGTTGCGTGTATGTTATAGCAGAATAGAAGCCATAGCTCCTATTTGGTCTGGATATGCCTGTATACATATACATAGCAAGGTCCCATTTCAATTACGTCTGAACTTTGGAGTCATTCTTACCGTTTAATGACCTTTTTTACAATTTTGATAATTATTCGTTTCTAATTGTTTTTTTTTTCATAAAATTGATTTAAAAAAAACATAGTGAAAGTTCACAAACATTTTGATATAAGTTAGTCAGTCACCCGCTGACATCCGATGATATATATTTTAACTACAATTTTTTCGTAATAAAAACTGTCATTTCTTTTGAAAGTCCGTGATAATGATTCATAAAAAAATATCTAAAATTTCATTACATCTAAAATACATGTTACTTTCGTGGTCATGTTCAAGTTACAACTTCCGTCTCATGCGACAACCGGTTCAGGTCCAGGCAACAGCACTTGGGAGGGCTTATTGCGTGAGCGGCTTCACATTGCGTGTTTGTAATTAGATCGTTCCTTAGTGACTGGCAGTTTTTCATTGTTAATTTTTCCTTTTTGTGATCTTAGTCATCAATATTAAAGGCTGTTCGAGTGAGCAAGGTAGTAAAGCATACCAGTTGTTATAACTCACCTCCCATACTGCGCTAGACTTTACCTGAACCGTAAATATCACCACCAAGGAGTTGTCATGCTGTTATCATAAAACTGGATTTTTAAGCTTACTTTACCCTGACCTATTCCGCGTAGTAATTAAAATACGAATAAGTTTTGATAGCGCGATTTAACTTGTGTTCTATAGCCATCTATTGGAGCCAGTTGGAAGCTGTGTTAAATATAACATTAAAAATAACATTAATTACGTTTGTAATTAATAGCAAAACGACACTTTAGGGATAAGGGTGGGCTATAATGAAAAGGATTAGGATCTGTCGATCATGATAAATAATGTAATTTCAGACGATTTTTGAACGTAGACAACGAAGACTGTATATTTGTAGTCTGTATACTTTGTATATTTGTAGTCTGTGGAGTTCATTCCACAATCGAGTAACATATACTGTGAAGGATTCTCCATAAAATTCAGTTCTATGTTGAGGGATTAGGAGGGTGTACTTGTTTTTCGATCGTAGTTCGAGGTCGTGGGATGGCAGATATTGGAATCTAAATTTAAGGTATGAAGGTTTAACGAGATTATTGAGGCAACATTATATACAATACAGAAGATGGAGGTTACGTCGGTCACGAATCTTAAACCATGTTAATCGTGAACGATACTCGGATATATGATCAAATTTGTTATGGCCGAAATTTATTGAGTATAAGTTTATTTAAATTAAAATAACACACGTCTTCACGTTTATGACAAGCAGATTTATGGCAACATGTATAGACATAAAAATAATGAAGTTTAGATTAAAATTAATTCTACGTTATTTTTAATATTATATTAAATATTTATACCGTACCGTATATATGTTGTGGATCACACACACACACACCCACATACTCTCTAATAAGTAATGAAATATAAATGTGTGTGTATGTTTGTACATACGTTTCCGCGTCCGACAATGTAAAGTCGAAAGTACAAATATCTAAGTGGCACATCTGCATATACAAGGTTGATTTCGCAGTCACGGCGGCGAGGCCCTGATTGACAGCGCTCGTGCAAGGTCCTTAGTAAATTGTGCTGCGTTTCGTAGTTAGATATATCAAGCGAATTTTTAATGTAGTGCCAACCCTAATTTGGCTCGAAGAAAAGCGTCAAGGGAGTTTTCACTTGATGTGTTTTCACTCTGTTTGGTTTTCCATTATCGAGAGAAAATTGGGAGCAGAATATTTTTTTGTGTAACCTTATTGGTAATGTTCAGCGTTTCATAACAAATTTATGTCGCACATACGTACCGACGTAAAAAAAATTATGCGTTTTGCATTATGGACTCTCCATTATATTAATTAGATCACACAAATTTCAGGGTTTTTTTGACTCGTCCTACGCTTTCATATCACAGATTGTCACATTCGAGTGATGTCCTCTGCCCTGTTGTGACGTCACACCTTTTGCAATATTTTTTGTTATACATGTACTACTTGTAATATAAATGTACCTAGTTGTTTCTTTTCATCCTGACATACATACATAATGTCATAAATATACATAATGACATAATTTATGGATGTTTTCTTATATAGGTCCAGATACACGCTTTATTAAAAACAAAATGAAGGAATGGTTTTTTTTTAAGTTTGTGTGACTGTTTATTTGTTTGTAACTCATTGCATTACATTGATTTCAGTAAAATATTTAATTAATATTTAGCTTAAAACTGGCATTTTGCTTGTAGGTTGTAAACAATTATATTATACTAGCTTTTACTCGCGGCTTCGCTCGCGTGGTAATAATTACAAACTTATAGGGAGAAATTAAAACATGCAGCGCCATCTAGAATTATTAAGAGCAATTCAATACTAAGTTTTTATTGAAGTGAAACTTCTTTAGGCGCACCATGCGCACTTTTTGATTAATATTTTGTTGGAGAGTAGATTAATATAATACGAGTATATTATTGTATTTTAAAATAATATCCTCGCATTATTACTCATTCGCCGAACTAATATTCATCATATAACATAAATGTAATTATTATTACACATATATAGTAAAATTAGAATTTTCACTTCTATCGTGTAGTCGTAAGTGCACACCAGACTTTTTTTCATGACTTCAAAATATAAATGACAATAAAAAATAATAAAAAAATTTTCCCTCTAAAATAGAAATTAAAGAAGTTGATTATTTTACTCCTTTATTGTGCATTTATATAGCATTTCAAAATACCAGGTCGATCCGTCGCGTCGTCGCGTCCTTATTTGTTTGTGTACTTCTTAAGTTTCAATTAAGAATTTCCCCAAAAAAATGAGATTTTCCAGAATAAAAATAGCTTATATTAATTTCTCAACTTTCAAAATATCACTGTATAAAAAATCATGTCGAACCATTGCTCCGTGACGACGGGAAAAAAGAACGAACAAACACACATTAGCATTTGTAGTATTAATTAGAATTATAAGTTACTGAAAATAAGGAACCGAGTATAAAAAAACAGTAAATTAGGGAAAACATTACAAATATTTTTGGACATATGTCGAACCATTGCTTCATTGCGGCGGGAAAAAGGAATAAACAAACACACATTAGCATTTGTAGTATTAATTAGAATTATAGGAACAGTGTAGTATTAATTAGAATTATAGAATTATAGAACATAAGGAAACGCGTATAAAAAGTAAATTAGGGAAAACATTAAAAACATTTTTGGAAATAGCCTGAATGCTGTGTTCGGGAAAAAAACCGAAGCCACGTATATAAACGAAACTGCAGACAGCCGAAAGCGAATACTGCAAGAAATGACTATTGTATCGAGGCCATCGAGTGCCTTGACGAAATTGTCGATGCCGATGAAGAAACAAATGAAATGGCGATATCAGACGTGAAGTTGTCTCTATTGTTGCGTAGTTTGCGGCGTTGAAGCGCTGCCTCGTCGGAATAGAAGTGCTGGCCTTAAGGCCTACGTGCATTGCTGGAAACTAAAAGTAACCCCTATCTCCTCTTTAACCCACGAACGGTAGCCGATGGGTTAAAAAGACCCAATAGATCAAACGTGATTTATGGATATATGACTTACGTTTGTGGCGTAAAGTATTTTACTTATGTGTATTTGAATTTTACCTTTGTTTGCATAATTTTAGTTCCTTCTGTAAATCTTTATGTAAATATATATATATATATATATATATATATATATATATATATATATATATATATATATATATAAATATATATATATATATATATATATATATATATATATATATATATATATATATATATAAATAAAGTTTTTTTGTGTTTGCTTTAATCTCTTGAACAACATGATCGCTTTCAAAAAAAAATTATGCGTATCATCTCCGATGCGCGACTGGAATTTACTCCTTAAATATGATTGTTTTGGAATGTATAAAATAGGTTTTAGAATGTATAAAATATTGTATATAAATATCAATATCTCATTGAATGTAAATGGAAAATTCTTTAATGAAAAAATGCTGACAATATAATTATTTTCAAGTAAAACACAAATGAACAATATCAAATTTATACAACAAAATTAAAACCATTGTAACGTCAGACTCAGAAGTTCAAATTAAAAGAGACTTTTTAATTTTGTAGAATAGAAGACACTAAATATTCATACATAATGACATTTAATGATTACATCTTGATATAAGCGAACGATAGTGAACTATGTGTGTCACACTCTATCGTTGCGATTACGCCATAAGAAAATAAACATTGATATCATTCAGAGATGCGCAGAAGTGTTGCGCAGAGAGGCCACCTAACGGTACACTTGTTTTAACGCTCTGAACTTCGTACGCCTTGAACTTCTGATTTTACTCCTCATAAAACTTCATACCAGGCGCTATATATAAAAATCGATTCTTAAGGAGTGAACTCAAAAGTTCTTTTTGTATTAGAAAGCTCCTTCTTTGAGGGAGCTTATGTATAATCACGCTTTATGCCATATCATAAAGGTAGAGCAGTGATAAAAAACGTAACAATACTTGGGGAACACTGCTTAAACGATACAAGTTAGGAAGAAACCGATTTATTTATTGACTGATCATCCCGAGTATTCCCGCTAATATACACCCGATCCCGACGACGTGTGTCGTTTGGCGAACGGAGCGGCGGAGTTTTGTGACAGTATGGGGGGGAACATAATTAATAAAACACCACGCGGGTGAAACCGCAGGACACAGCTATGTGTAGAAATAATAGTGATTCCAACAAATGGATAAGAAAAATATTCGAAAAACATTTTCATCCCTTTCACGATCATCTCTAAAGATAGGGGTAAGAAACGTTTTTCCAGGTGAAAGAGAAAATTGAAAAGCTTAAAAGATCTTAAAGGGCGCAGTACTTACTATTGGGATTTTTTTTCTTGTTAGATATTAGATTTGTGGAGGCTTCGATGTTAAATAATCAATATAGCCCTTTAACATTTTTTTTAACTTCATGAATTTTAAAAAAAATATAATTTCTACAACTGGCGGCATCCACACTGTATGCACATCGTCCGTTAGGCGCTCTGAACTTTCGGTCTGGTTGATGCCTCTTATAAAAAATGTAAGGTTGCGCCGTTGGAATCGGCATCTATATCGATATCATCGATAACCGCAGCAATCTGATGTATATTGTTTGGAAACGGCTCGATCTAATGCTTCGGACCAGTTCACCTTCTCCAGTCGGCCCACGTGTAGAACATTCGGAATTTGACTTTGAATTATAAGTGGAATACGAATGTCCGAGTGGTCAGTCTCTCTCTTGACAATCATTGTTATTGAAAGTTTTATGTTTCTCTCTCGTGCAAAATGAATATATTGTTAAGATTTTTTATTATATATGAGTCGTATGAAACTAACGTCAACTGTTCGATTTCAATAGAAAAACATGCAATAAAAATATGCCATTAAAATAAAGAGGAATAAAAATAAGCCATTTCTCCTACAGAAGACACGGCGTCCTATGAGACTAATATCAACTATTCGATATCAATAAAAAATTGCCATTCGAAGAAAGATCTTCTATAGATGATGCAGTCATATGAAACTAGCATCAACATTGCACTGTACTTAGTCGTAAAATAGAAAAACATTCATAGAAAATTGATGTCATCTGTTCCTAATTTGGTTATAAACATTTAGAAAGGCCGCGAAAATGCGGTTGAAAATACTTGTTTCCACATTGAAAATGCGGCACTATTTCTGTTGTGCTCCATTAAAAAAAATTTTCACATGTAGACCTTATAAATTACATATATTAAAATAGCCCGGACTACAAAGAATTACGAGATTCTCTAATAAGGTATTTAAGGGGATTCACCTCACGCGTATGTTGCTCGAGGACACTTTGGAAACCATTGGTATGTGAAGGTCGGCGTGAGGCATGTTTGGTTTGTAAAATATTTTAATACAATACGGGATGGATTTTAATTTGGGAAAAACAAATGTATAATTCAATAATTCTGTGTCCGTCATGATTTGTTTTTTAATTTTTTTTTATAATGGATGGATGATATTGTTTATATTATATAATATGATATATACTTCTACCAAATTTAATATCCAAAATTAGAATCCTTTCGTAGTCATTCCACAAAGCAAACTTATTATGGCAACATGCCGCAAATAATTTTAAATAAACATTTTCACTGAAATCTACATTTTAAAAATGTTTTTGAGTTTTTTCTGTGTCGATTCAAAAATTGAAACATTACAACTATTTTGAAATTATTACGCCATATTTCTCTAACGGGGCTTCGAAATTAAATTTTATATTTTATAAAATGCGTAAATATTTAATTTCATAACACCTATTCAAGTCTGATATCTGACTCGATGAAATGTGTACAAAAAATTGTTGGTTCTCGTGTAGAAGGTGTAGAAAAAAAATATTGCTTTTATTGCATGTAAAAAAATATTACCCTTGTAAATTATAAAAGTCCGTAGTTTGATTCTAGATCCTTAAAAGTATCACGAGAAAATATAATGGTCCTTAATCTTAATTTGTTTTTTCCTTGCATAAAAACAAAATATTTGTAACATTTGTGATATATATTTTTTGTTGTTGCTCATTAGACAAGAAACATTAAAATTTTGTTCAATATTATAATATCAATCACATAATTTTTAGCAATAACTTTTGATAATGAGGTGGTAGTGTATCGATATCGATTTCCTAATCCATCGTTTATCGACACCCCTACCAACATCATCACGTGCGCGTCGCGTGCGCGCGGCCGCGGTCACACCAACGCCTGTTGACCCAGGACGAGATCGATTTTGTCATCGCTTCAATCGTGTTATCACAAAACAGCGATATTTTTACTTGTTTATGCTTCTCGTTTGATAATTGTCCACACTGTTTCTCTTCTCTACAGGACGAACACCGACATGATAGAGTAGTAGTTAGTAGGTAGTAGTACATTGCCATAAAAGTTGATCGATAGTTTTAAAAAATCGATCTTGTGAATTTAACTTGTTTTCGTGATTATGAAGAAGAAAATAAAAACTCTTGACTTTCGTCGAATTTACGATAACGAAGGAAAAAGAAACTTCATAGCGTTTAATATATCTGATGATCCTCAAATTAATATCAACTTTGAAAAAATCGGGGAAATACAAAAGTTATTCTTTCTAATCTATATTCGCAATAAATGTATTAATTAATTTATATACTATACATGAACACTTGATTAGAAAAATATGCTTTGAATATTTTGGTCCCATGTTGAAATTGGTATTCTAAGAAATAAGTCATAAAAAATAGTTTATAGATTCATAGTTCATCTATATATTTCCTGAATGGCTGAATTGCAAGATTTACACAGATTACAGTTTTTTTCGTTGGCGGTTAAACTCCCCAAAATTTTGTGTTTAAAGAATTAAGTACTACACATCGTATGATTGGATTTTTGTACATTTTGATCGAGGAAGTTTTAAATTTTTAAATTAACTTGTTTCGATTATAAAAAAAATGTGACGGTCTATCGTAGCTAAATAGACTGGTTCCTGTTTTCCCCATTTTGGTACGTGACACGTTACTATGGTAAATTCTAAATACAAGGACTACCGTCGTAATCACACCCTTAGCTGTTTCATTTTCATTATAATAGCATAATACATTAGTGCACATGAACTCGTTACTTTTATCCTTGCGATATTGAAATAACCTTTTTAATATTAGTTACACAATATGTGGATTTGATTAGTACATCGGCGCGTGTGAGGCCAGCTTTAATGATTATTGTTCATCATTCGCAGCTCGACGAGTGTTGCAAGCGCTTGCGCGATCGCGACACGCTACAAGGACGCCCCGTGTCGATTATTGCCTGCCAGTGGGTACTTTCTAAAAGCTTTGCCGTACGAGCGTGCAGTGCAGTCTTGCGGCTTACTCACTTGGGGATGATGTCGATAGATTCTGTAGTTTTAATTCTCCATTTAATAACTTTTAAATACAATGACATTACAAAATTTAGTTAAATTTGAGATGATACCGTATGATACATTCTCCAAAAAAATCCATAAACTGAATCGGAAGAAAGTAACGCCATCTGTTTTATTTTTTGTAAACTCTTAATAAGAACTGCAACCTGTAGTAGCGGCGTTACTCTACATCTAAAGTTGCGGCACGCTTGCTACTGTGATCTATTCGATTGTTTTCAATTATTTTTTTGATAAGTTTTTAGTCCATCGTATTTGTTAATTAAATACGCCTCAAAAATTGTATTTTACACCACAAAAGAATAATGGCGAAAGATAATGAATATCCCACACAGTGCTAATCGTATGATTGTAATCATTTACGGAGAAAAAGTAATGCTCAATTTTCCACTGCTAAATCTATGAATTCCAATCCAGTTTGTTTAATTTTGTTAAATGTCGTATATTAGTCAATTATAATTAATTATCTAAATGTTATAATCAAATTTATATTAACTATGAAATTAATAACGCTTCTTTTGAATGACTTGGACAATATTATTTACGCGCCACTATAGCGTTTAAAATATGACGAATAAGTATTGGAAATTACCAGTTTGGCGAAAATGGTTAAAGCAAAAAACCAAAATATTAAGATTTTGCCTGCCACATATTCTCTTTCACGGATACATTTAATAACAAATCAATTGTTTCATTTAATCTCGCCTGTCACTAATGACATTTCAGTGGCTCTATAATTACATTCTTTCGCTTTGACATTAGCGGTTGCTGTCGTTATTTTGTTTGTGGCTAGAATATGTTCATTTGTTATTTTTCTTATCAGTCGCCAAACCACAATAAGCAAATGGCTTAAAGGCACACGTGCAAATGCTAACAGACCAGAGATTATTCATTTTATTTATAAATATTAAGCGAGACTATTGGAGGCGGTAGCGGCCTGCCAATGTGCGTCCGTGAATGTCACGGCCGGACGGCGTGGTTTCGTTACAGTGTCTACCATTATGGATTATTTTAACGAGTGTTTGCATAAGGTACGTGCTTTGTTTTCAAGCTGTGAAGGCCAGGATTGAAAGGTTCGACTTTGAATTATTAAGTCTGAAGCGTGTTTGAGGGAAACGTTGTATTACTGTTCAACTGCACCATCTAAGTTTGAATTGAATGTAATGTCAATACAGTCTTGGAGTTTCGACATCTGGATTGGTAAAGATCTGTATGAAGTATATATTTGCATATAGAGTCTTTTAATCATAACATATTCTTATTAATAAAGAAGTTACGTGAGATTGGCTATGTTTGTTATTAATCAAACATTTTGTTGAAATTGGTAGTGTTTAAGGGTTCCGTGCCCAAAAAAGTGAAAAAAAAGTTTTTTAATCTCCGACCGTTACAGACTTACGATTTCTAAGGCTTTAGACTTAGGTGCACAAAATTTGAATTTTTTGCATGTATCAGATTATGGTCTGAACACAGAAACTTATTAAAATAATTGAAGTAATAGGCCTGTGAAGTGTGCCTGGTTTTTGCCCGTACACAACCAAGTAGGATGTCATCGGAAAGATCTTTTTATGGTCATGACCTGAGTCAGAAGACACCCACTGCTGAACATAGACCTCCTCCATATATTTTCATAATCAATCCCATCTTACATCCAATGGCATCCCACGACTTTTACCAGGCCACCACCTAGTGAGGATATGTTGAACTTTGCCTCTTCTGGTACGTGTTTACCATTCGAGAACCGTGGATTTCGCAGCGATCGTCAGTTCTGCGCGCTATTTGACATGCCCATTGCCACTTCGTCCATTAGTCCTATTATAGCCATGTCAGTAACCTTAGTTTTCCTACGGATCTCCTAATTATGGATCCTATCACGCGAAGAAACACTAAACATAGGCCTTTTCATAGCTCACTGATTAACTTAGAGTCTTATTACGAGTACAACAGTAAGGGGCCACGTCTCATTTCCGTATATCATCACTGGAGTGGTGGTACACTGATTGAAAACTTTCGTCTTCACACAAAGGGGTATTTTGTACGAGAAAAATAACGAAGTTTTCCGGATACTGGCCAACCGAGATTGATTCTCTGATTGACATCTTTCGCGATTTTTATCTCAAAATAAGGAAAAATATATACCATACGTAACGACTCATCTTTACTTGTCGGTAGAATAAATGTATTTTGTATTCAAGATACTTCGTCGGTACAGTGATTTATTCGCGTCAATTAAGTGCTTAGACGTATTTTTCATGGTTTTAGAAGATAAGTGATTATTTTTTGTATTCAACATACTGCGTATGTACAGTGAGTAATTATCTATAATTAAATACTTAGGCATATTTTTCATACATTTCGAGCGACAGATTTTTTGTATCCGAGATACTTCGTCGGTGCAGTGATTTATTATCGGCAACTAAGTATTTAGGTATTATTTTCAGAAGAGCATCGATTTTTCATATTCGCAATCGGAAAATTATGCGCAAAAATAATGAAGGCCGTCGAAAATCATAATCGTAATTGTTGTGGAAATGAGATTGATAAAAATAACAATATAAGTCGAGATAAGACCGTTGGAGCGTGCGCGGAGCAGAGTGTATTGAACGATTTCACCGGGCGCCACTAAAGCTATCATCAGATAGAATCCAGGCACTCGATGCCTTATCTGAAAGTGAAATTGGCGTAAATATTGCCAGAGTTGGAAATTAAACCTTCACTGGGGTTAGTAATCGGTAATGGTTCTGTTCCATGTTGATTTGGCTGTTCGGAAATGGTCAACAAACTTGCTCAGTAAATTTGTAAACTTTATGAGCAGTCGTTATCTTAACTTCCATTGGGCTCAAAAAATGGATATGCTAATCTAATCTTTTGTCCCATGCTATTATTGCTGGAAAACAAGTTAAGTTATTACAGCCATTAGAATAGACGTCTTTAAACATTAAGCTAGGTCGGTCTATACAATTTCAAAAGAATATGAGATATAATGAATCCATTGCGGATATCTCGTGAAGGATTGGGCCTATGAAGAAAATATAACTCTTTTTGTTATAAACAAAATACTTTATCATTTGTTCCAAACATTTTTTTATAATATTTCAGCTAAACATTTTTCTTTGTCCCTAAAAAGTAAAAAAACATATAATGTAATTACTTTGAAAATATTGAGGTTAAAAATGTTTTAAATAAAAATTAAAGATTTTTTTTATACAAAAAAATTATTTTCTGTTGTCTTTCTAGGATCAGGCCATCTTTACATATTCGCACAAAGTCGTTTATCAAGATGGCGGCTAATACACACCACTAGCACCGTACGAACTAGATTTCATACTCATAATGGACCCTTTAACTAATCCCAATAAAAAATGGCTTTTAAAAAAAAAGACTGATGACTGCACTATGTCTCCTACTTGAGTGTACGATATCCGCACGCCATTTGAGTCCGAACAAGATATACGCTGATGAAACCACGTCTATAGTTAGTTCATACGAGCAAGGTTTATAATGTAACTGTAGCTTGAACCTGGCTTATGTTAGCAATCTTGACCACTCGTAGTATTGAGTTACACGGCCTGCATATCGAATGCTGTTGTTGGCCATGTGCCTGAAGTTGTGCAGAACTGTCTATTTACACATGATCGTATGGTTTATGGCATGCATATAAATTTGTGAGTGTTACTGTACCTCCGTTTATCAGGTGGATAATACGCACGCGCACTTTTTTATTTGAGACTAAGACACCGAAAATACATGTTGTCTCATAAAGTGTATCGTCATTTTTACGTTTTGATCATTATTCAAACAAGTGTGCATTCTTGGTCGCTTAATATTCGTATGATTACTGTCGAGTTCAGCATTGTCTAGAGTTCTTATGTATCTGTTTATATTTCATAAGCAGTCGGTTGCACGAAGGAGAATTGGCCAGAATTTTCAGGAACAATAGCGTTGAGCAAAAGCAAAATCAAAACACACTTGTTTAAACACTCGGAATTTTAGTTTAATTTGAAAATATCTTGTTCTCTTGCATAAATACCTGTCTTATATCTTGTTTATCTTTCATAAACAGTCAATGATAAAAGGTAGAATGGGCCAGAACTTCCAAGAGCAATAGCGTTGAGTAAAAGCAAGATCGAAACACAAAAACTCGATAGCTTTTAGTCTTAAGTTCTATTTTGTTTTAGCAGTCAGAGTTTTAGTCTAATTTTAAAATATTTTGCTGTCTTGCATTGATTTACACATTTACGAGTATGGTTTCTTGGTCGCTTAATATTCGTATGATTACTGTTGTGTTCACCAGTGTCTACAGTTCTTATGTACTTTTTTATCTTTCATAAGCAGTCAGTGGCACGACGGATAATTTTCCAGAACTTTCAGGAACAATAGCTTTGAGCATAAGTAAGATCAAAACACAAGAACTCGGTAGCTTTTAGTCTTAAGTTCTATTTTGTTTTAGCAGTCAGAGTTTTAGTATAATTTAAAAATATCTTGCTGTCTTGCATTGATTTATAATATTGATTTTTTTTCGATTTTACGTTAAATTATTCATTTGTCTCATTAAAGCAAAAACTCGAAATTTATTGAATACTTGCATATAATTATGGAGTAAAAAATAAACAAAATTTAAACTATCTATCGAAATCATATCACTTTATTTTTAATAATGAACAATTAATATATGACAGCTAGAGTACAGACTTGTCATTTAATTTATTACGATGTTTATACGTTGCTATAGGGATGCTCGCGAAGAAGTCTATTCCAGTCGCAGTATATTCTGTCGTTCGCGACGTTGATAGAAGAACATACAGGGTAAATTTGACCAGTTTCGACAGCTTCATTACTATGACCACCAATAACATAATGGGTCTGACAATAAAAGAAAAAACTAATGTAACTATAGAAATGTATTGTAAACATTAACTTTTTTTATAAATATTCGGTTGGCAACTAATGCCGGCAAGTCCGGTAGCGTGCAGTGAACTCACACTCAAAATTATTAAAAGTGTTATGCATTAAGCTCGTAAACTGTAATATTCAAATATTATTTATAATAATTAATACTGCATCTTATGAACTTCATAAATAACTTTAAAATAATTAATACTGCGTTGTGCAAAAGCAAGATTGAAACACAAAAACCAGGTAGCTTTTAGTCTTAAGTTTAATCTTGTTTTAGCGGTCAGAGTTTTAGTCTAATATAAAAATATTTTACTGTCTTGCATTGATTTACACATTTACAAGTGTGCTTTCTTGGCCGCTTAATATTAGTATGATTACTGTCGTGTTCAACATTGTCTACAGTGGTTATGTACTTGTTTATCTTTCATAAACAGTGAGTGGCATAAGAGAGAATGTAACTACTGTACCAGCAGAATGTAACTACAGTACTGTAGCAGTGTAGAGAGAATATACCAGCGCTCCCATAGACAAACTACTAGTGTTGGCACCAAGTGAACTCACTACTTTTTTCTAAATACTTCTGAATAGTTCTAAAAAACTTGAGAACGTCTCTGGTAGGCAATATAAAGGTGCAACATTTAATTTTCTGTTCAGTTAGGAATTGAGCGCTAGCGAGTAAAGATAATATGGAACTTAGAGCTCTCTCGCTTCGTTTTTCCTTAATTTTACTTTTTCTTTAATTTTACCGATTTTCGTTTATATAGTGTTTTCAATAAACGTAAAATGCTTTAAACAACGTGCTTAAATTTTAACTCTAAACATTTAATTTAATTGAAATATTAAAAAAAAAACTTGGAAACTATTTGATATCACAGAGTATAACTTTCGCTCTAACACAACATGTAATATGATCCATGTGAAATCCATTGGGCAAATAAATATGCTGAAAAATAATAGAGCAACTTATGGTATCCATTCTGTATGTTTATGGTATGCATTTCTGTAATTTATCTGATCGGTTGAAAAAAACATCTCGGAATTTATGTGCACCCTATTATATACAGCGTGTCTCAAAGTGGTTATATATTAAATTTTTATTTCCGATTGCCTGCAGGCACGGATACGTGTCCGATGCGGTCGGTGGTGCGGCGCGTCGGTCGCGAACTGCACGCTGCGCTCAGCGGAAAGGGACTGGCGCTGCTGGTGAACCACGGTATTGCTGACGAGAAGGTATAGTATTTAAGGATTAAATACTTTGGAAAAATCATAAGAGGTTGATTCAATAGAACAACTAATCGACTATAGACGATATATACAGAACGACTAAATCGACTAAAGACAATTGTTACTAATCGAATGATATAGTTAGATTTTTTGTTTTTATTTATTTTATTTGTTTATTTCATACGGAGAAAAAATAAATACAAGTCATGACATTATAACAATATATGAGGTTTTTTCTGTTTATCCAGACACTAATTTACCTAGAGTCTTGCATAACTCTAGGTAGATTGGTTGCAAATTTCATATAAACGTTGTAAAGCCAAAAATATATCGAATGCAATTTTACAAATAGTAATTCAAATAAAGTATTCCTCTGTCAGTTTGACCTTCGCTGTTCTCTGAGATAATATAATTTGTGGGGTCCCTGGAAAAAGGGTCCGAATGTACATCTGTCCGTCCATCTCTCGAAGAGGTTCAGCTCTTCAACGGAGCAAACTGAATTTAAATCTTTAAACTTTAAACCCAAACTGTAAATTGTATTTGAAATTAATTTTTCTTTTAACACTAGCCCTTGCTAGTGGCCTCGCACGCGTGTTATAAGAAAAATGTAATTTTTTTAAAGAAAAAAATATAGATTTGAATAAGGCCAGTTAGGTATTAATGAGGTAAGTTATATTTTGAACATAATTCGCTTCGCGTTGTATAAGAATTCAGTTCTATAATCATTTCATTGTTCGTAGGTTGTTGATTTTTTAATTTTATCGCACAGTAAATTTTTTTTGTATATCTGACTCAATAAATCTTAATTTAAACTCCTCCTTTTATTTTGTTTAAAAAACATTTTTTTAAATATTTCTAATATCAACATTCTTTTTAAAGGGCAAAATCTTCTAATCGCCAGAATGAGTATTTTTTCACAATTCAGATTCCAAAAATTAATAATAAATTGTGAGTTGTATATTAAAAATTATTTAAATTAGTAAAATATTTTTAAAACATTGTTACAGAATTAAATTAATAGTTTAATTAATTTTAAATAAAAATATCGACTATATTCAAGCCTGTATTTAAAAGTTTAACCGTTTTAGTGCCGTCGTTTTTTACTCATATATACTTAAAAATACCAAAGAAATCTTGTTTTTGATGACATTTACCCTTGTCTCGAAAAAAAACTGTATCTCTTCCAAAAAATATCCAATTTCAATAATTTTTTCGGTGTTTTCTTGTTTCTGTTTCATGCGCACGCGTGTAGTAACCAAGTACGCCAATGAAGAGTGTTTCATCGCCGCGTTTGTGACGTTTGACTTTTTCGCAGTTAAGTCGCCATCCCAAACGTCCATTAAGAAGCTTCACTTCAAAAAACACACTTTATTATATCGGGAGAGGTCAAATCGACCCCATTTTTTTATCTTTTTATTCTAACTAGGGTTGTGTTGTTGTTGCAAAGACTTAATAAGGGAAACAAATGTAAAAATAGGGTAAACATTTTTGTAAAAAATTTTTTCGCCTTGAATTTTTTAAATTTTTAAAAAAGTATTGTAAACATTTTTTTCGCCTAGAAAGTTGACAATATAGCAGACTGCCAAATTTGCGTTTTTAGAATTATTTTTTGTCAAGTTTATTTTGATAACCCTGACACTTTGACGCCTGGTTTATATTACAATAGAATATTTGACAATTTAAAAAAAATGTTTAAAATTATTCAAATGTATCTTGTAATTTATATATAATAATATTCAATTGTGATATTTCCCTGTTTTAAGCTAAAAAATCAACTTTTATTGCAGTCGTACAAAGCTTCGCCCCAAAAATTTAGTCATATGATATATAAATTCCATGACGTCACAATACGCCAAATAAAGAATTAAACTGAAAATTGGATGTTCTATATCTTTCACATACTCCGTCACTTCATAGTCTCCATAATGTTTATAGAATTTATGGGATCGCGCTATCTTGCTCACACGATTACCTGAAGTTAGCCATAAATTCATACTTTACAATGTGTCTAGTGTGTTTTAATCACAGAACAAAAATAAGAGTCTTGACGTCACAAAAAACACAGAAAAATCCTAATAATATTTCTTATACCGAATTCATGCAAAAAAAATTGTGTCGGCTCAGCTAGTATCTAATGTAACCAATTACTAGACCATGTTATGATAAATAAGCAAAGAAAGAATTAAATAGGGGAAAAAAATTTAGTTATTTACTGAAGACTGAAAAAAATTAAAAAACATTTGGAAACTCATTTCAGCTGAAGGCAGTGTATAGCGACTTAGACAACTTGTGCGCTCTACCCGAAGATTCAAAACGGCTCTACCGCAGCTCTCCGAGTAGTGAGAGTGGCTATTCTACTCCGGAGTTGGAGATCAGTGAGGCCCAGGCTAAGGTATGTCGAGCTCCTCCACACTACAGCATTTTTTGTGTGCCCTTGATACTAACTTAGGTATAAGTTCAGTTTATCGAAAATGTAAATTTTCCAGTTTTTTTTTATTTAAATGAAAGAATATACATAAAAAACGAGTTGTTTCAAAATTAGGGCTTGGCCACTCTTATTTCATTACAAAAAATTGATTTCAAAAATGCTCTTTCTATGAAGAAACAGTTGTCAATTGGCTGTCAAACATATATTCTATAACCTCACTTTATGCATTTACTCTAAACTGAACTTGCTCCGAAATTATTCGTTATTTAAGGCTCCTTTTGTGAAAATTAAATTATTTGAGTTAATAATTTTTTCAATGAATATGATACATAGTTGACAACTAGATAAACCAAATATTTATGGTGAAATGTGATATGTTGATACTCTCTCCTTGGTCATAAAAAAGGTGGGTATAAATGCAGTTTGAAACCAAGAACTTTTTGACAATTTTTTTGACACCATATGAAATAATATACATTAAAACGACTTATCTGAAAATAAATTCTGCAGCTGACGATTATTTATTATAAAAAAATCAATATGAAAAATTTTCAATTAAACTACTTATACACAATTAAAAACCTAATTTGTTATAAATTATTACGTATTTGTAATTAAAATTAATTATCAAAACTACATTTTTAATTTGTCAATTTAAACAACTACATTTGAAACTACATTTTGCTTACATGATGCCAAAATTTTTGGAAACAATAAAGTCTATTTGTATTATGGCATATGTTTTTTTTGTATATTTCATGGCATTCATTAATCTTTGTAGCTGCCTAAATTTTAAATATATTTTAAATTTACGTATTATTTTTTCATTTTATTGTTAATTTTTTTAATAAAAAAAAGTTTAATGTTGGTAATATTTATTGTTGAATATTTAAATTTAGCCTAGCCCAGCTCAGCTCTTTTAATTTTTCAGGCAAGGAAGGGTAATGAATTTAATAGCCTATGTATGTATCTATGTATGGATGTTTGATCGTAGTTGCAAAACTGCTGAACCGATTTTAGCAAATGAGGTATCAATCAGTTTGTATTTAATGTAAGAGTATCATAGAATATTTTTGCAGACTTGCAATAAAAAAACAGAATGGAGAAAAACAATTTTTGAAAAACACAAAAGTGTCAATGTCATTCGACAGGTATTTAAAAATAATTATGAGGTTCATTCAACTATTTTTTCATTAACATGAAAAAATTACCAATTTTGGCACAAATAAAAGCTATCAAAAAGAGTGAAATAACATAAAAAGAAGCTATAAAAGAATAAGACATGACTACGTCGAAAAAAACAGAAAAGTAGAAAAACAAGTTAGGTAATCATAAGTGCATTGAAAGATGATCACTGAATTGTGAAGTCACAGATGTTGTTCAGTTTTTGAAAAAAAAATTGACATCTGAATCTGAAGTGAAATTGTCGGGTTTTGGTTTTTTATAACTTTGTTTTTATTTGTGTGAAAAAAATTTAGCTACATCAATTTGTCTTATAAAATAAATTGTGAGCGTCCTTTGTAATTATCCCGAATATGGTATAGTGTTAATTTTCTTTCAGTTAAGTGAAGGTAAAAAGTGCATTTTGTGTGTAATTATCTGATATTGTTAATATAGTATTTTACTTTTAACTCTTAAATTTTTTGGTAGTACGTACCTGTATTCATTATCCACAATTACATAATGAGAAACCAAAGATGACTCATTTTATGTGAAACTTATGTTTTAGTTACATTCTTAAATTTTTGGTAGTCACAACCTATATTCATTTTCACACAACCGTCACAACCTATATTTATTTTGGTAGTCACAACCTATATTCATTTCACAACCTATATTCATTTTGGTAGTCACAACGTATATTCATTTGGTAGTCACAACCTATATTCATTTTCACACGACTGTCACAACCTATATTCATGTTTGGTAGTCACAACCTATATTCATTTTTGGCAGTCACAACCTATATAAAATAAATTGTGGGCGTCGTTTGTAACTATCCCGAATATGGTATAGTGTTAATTTTCTTTCAGTTAAGTGAAGGTAAAAAGTGCATTTTGTGTGTAATTAAGTAGGCACTGATATTGTTAATATAGTATTTTACTTTTAACTCTTAAATTTTTTGGTAGTACGTACCTGTATTCATTATCCACAATTGCATAATGAGAAACCAAAGAGACTCGTTTTATGTGAAACTTATTTTTAGTTACATTCTTAAATTTTTGGTAGTCACAACCTATATTCATTACCCGCAATCGCACAATGAGACACCAATGATGACTGGTTTTATGTGAATCTTATGTTTTAGTTATATTCATAAATTTTCGTAGTCACTACCTATATTCATTATCCACATTTGCATAATGAAATACCAATGATGACTGGTTTTATGTGAATCTTATGTTTTAGTTATATTCATAAATTTTTGGTAGTCACTACCTATATTCATTATCCACACTTGCACAATGAAATACCAATGATGACTGGTTTTATGTGAATCTTATATTTTAGTTATATTCATAAATTTTTGGTAGTCACTACCTATTTTCATTATCCACACTTGCACAATGAAATACCAATGATGACTGGTTTTAGATGAATCTTATGTTTTAGTTATATTCATAAATTTTTGGTAGTCACTACCTATATTCATTATCCACATTTGCACAATGAAATACCAATGATGGCTGGTTTTATGTGAATCTTGTGTTTTAATAATGCCGTAAATTCTAGTCTAATTCTACTTCCAAACTGTGTCCCATGAAACAAAAGGCAATGTTGCATTCTAATATTATCACTATAGTAAGAGAACACTCTAATATTATCAGCATTCTAATATTATCACTATAGTAAGAGCATTCTAATATTATCACTATAGTAAGAGCATTCAAATATCACTATAGTAAAAGCATTCTAATATTATCACTATAGTAAGAGAACACTCTAATATTATCAGCATTCTAATATTATCACTATAGTAAGAGCATTCTAATATTATCACTATAGTAAGAGACACGAAGGTACAAAAAAATACACATTGAAATATTGATATATAATTGCAGAAAGAACTGCAGTACTCGTTCAACATCACGAAGCTGTCACCGGAACGTATGCCAACAGAGGAGCAGGTGCCGCATTTCCTAGAACATGCCTCGCCACTCGCACGCGACTTCACCAACCTCAGTCGCCTTCTGCTTAACGCTCTTGCCCTCGCACTCGGTAAGCAGTATTATCTCGCTCTGTCTTTCTAAGTCCTGAGTTAGGCAGAGTAACCTTAAAAGATGACAAAATCAGTATTTGTTTATATGAATCGATATGATACTCGCTTCTCAATTATCAGCTAACATGAACAGTAATTTGTATTAATTTCATCTTGACAATACAAAGCTCGTATGAAACCATTTAAACCATTTTTTCTCATTCCAGCATTATGCATGTTTCTAATTGTTTTTTCCTTAAAATGGCGAATAGAGTTAAATTTTGATCTAATGATATTTTAAAATTTATTGAAATATAAATCACTAAAAAATAAAATATATTAGAAGCTAATTTCTATGAGAAAAAAAGTTATGAGCATCTCCGGGAACTGGATCCAGTGTGGAGATGTTCACCATTCAAAACTTCAGTGGTTTAATTAGTCGATGACTTCCTATTGACCAGCGCTGAACCAACTACTATATAACATTGTGATATGTAAAATTGTGAGATTTTTAGGGTGACTATAAATAACAAAACTAATATATAATAAGTACATTATTAAATTGTGACGAAGTCAACAGAATGGAAAAAAAAGTATACGTATATATTTATGTTCAGTTTTCGGAAAATACAATATCTTGTCAAAGTACAGCTCCTTCCATATTAAAAAAGTGGCAACATTTATCACGAGCAAGTATTGCATCTCTAGCAGAGTTTCCATAATTATATGTTATATTTTAAAAAACTTGTTGATTTGAAATTTTTCTGTTGACCAACTCCTTCTCTGGAATGTTTGTCAATTTAACCTGGAGCAGTGTAAGGGTGATATTTTTCCGTACCATTTGGGTAACGCACACATTGCTTTAATTATATGATCTACTTTACGCAGTACATGTGTCATTATTGGCATTTTGAATATTGAAAGCATTTTTAAAAAGCCTTCGGCATCCACAGACTCGATACTTGTAAATTCGCTGTACCTCGACTCGGATATGGTTTCAAGAAGTAGATCTTTAAGGGAAATGCTTCATCTCCCACAAATACAGAATTATCTGGCAAATTCAAGGAGTTCCTTTCTATAACCTTCTTTAATAAACAATCGTTAAAAATTCCCACATCAGAATTTCTACCTTTCGCTCCCATTTCAGTATACACGAAACAGTAACTGTAATCCACTACTACCAACAAAACAAAACTAAAAAAGTTCTTGAATTGAAAAATTTGGAACTGCATGGAAAACTAATATATAATAAGTACATAGTTATAACAATACCTTTCCTATTTATAGCACCTGTATAATTAGGAAAATTTCATCTTTTTTCAAACCACGCTCTTACTTGGTAATTTTCTGAAGATTTAGGAAATGGAAAAATTTATTATTTCTTTTCTAATTATGTTGTTGTAATGATTTTGCCAAGGTCAGCGGAATCAGATTCAGGAAGTGTTGCTGATAAAACAGTATCCAGGAACCCGTCTTCTCTAAAAGTTACGAAAGTACCTAAAAAGAAGAACAATGCTAAGGACATTATCGACGTAGCTCTAAATAAATTATACAGAATTGCGTAAAAAACTTTGCTAAAGAAGTTGCTACTTTACGTAATCATAAGCAGCATTGAAACCCAAGATAAGATTCATACCGTCCTGTCAAAATACAGATTTCAAGATATAGTTGCAGCAATAACACCGACATCATCATCTACACCAATGACTGAATTTCCATATTTAAGCGGTGATGATGCATTAAATGTTTGGCCACAGTTTTTAAAGATCATATACAAATTTGTGAAATAAACATAAAACATTGTATTTGAGTAATGAGGTTTATATAACTATAATATATCTTTTATTTAGCTTAATATATTTTTCCAAAGCAAAGTGCATAGTTTGAAATATATCAACTAAAAAGGAACTAATGGTGCTTGTAGAGATTCTGAACGTTCCAACAAGTTTTAGAAACTGTCTCCTGTAGCCGAATATTTTAATATTATTTCCAATTTAATATGAGAGATTGGTTGACACATAACTGTAGGTTGCTTTTGTGTTTGCGAGCTGATTTTGTGTAATAAATATTCAAATGGTCCCTTCGTCACACGAAATATTTTTCTGTAATCTGGAGTTACAAACCGAAGACGTACCTACAGTGTCTTCAGCTCCATGTGAAGAGTGTCTGAAACATCGTGTGTTGCGTCTATGTACCCATTCTTTCACATAAACTTTCCTTTTTCTTCTTTCCACCTTCTTAATTCTTTCCGCAAAACTCAGCAAACATGTATACCTTCCTGTACGTTTAAATCCATTACAGCACTGAATAGAGATGAGAGACAAAAGTTGAGTGCTGAGTATCTCGTTTGAACCAAAGTTCATTTATACCAAGCAATTTCCTCAAAGCAATAGCACTAAAAGTCCAAAGATATAGCACTCAAAATCCTATGATAGTTATGATAATCATATGATTATTTTATATGTGATGATTTTTTTGACAGGCACATTTTATTGAAGAGTAGGTACGAGAAACTCTCCTTGTGTAAACTGGCTTTGCTGGCTGACTTAGGAAGCCTCCATCGTCTGTCATCCAGTGTTCGTCAGATTACTTTGTGGAAAGGCAACATTTAATATGTCTCTCACATTGACATAAATAGATTTACTATTCTATTATTTTTCCTCATTTCCATTAATTAAAAAAAATATAAATGAGAAGGAAAACCATTAAATTTTTCCCTGAAGAAACCTAAGGCAGATATTTTAGTTCGTCTTTATTATCGATAATTTTGCTGTCATGTTCTTAAGATAACATATGTAAAAAACCATAATGTAATGTAACAGTAATGGATATGAAACAGAATTACTTTCGAGTAATTGTTTGTTACTTTTTTTAAAGCCATTAAGGAGTTACAGTTTAAAAAAATTTATCTTCAAAAACAAAATTTGTTTCAATTTGTTATTTTTTGTATAATGACGGTTCTAACATGAGTTGTTCATTACTTATCATGCTGACCTGAGAAATGTATCATTTCACAGATCTACCGCCGTCATATCTGGTGGACTGTCACTCACAAATGCTGTTGGGCGACGACAGCATCAATAGTTCTTGCATGAGCCTGTTGTATCATCCACCGGTGCCGCCGAGCGACGATGCACGTGACGAGCACTGCATCACGCGCTGCCTACCACACCGCGACACTGACACTCTCACACTCGTTGCGCAGGACTGCGAAGGAGGTTTTGAGGTAACTTGCTCTTATCTCAACATTTTCTTGTCCCAATTGATACGAAATTAAAACCCTAATGCCATCAGTGAAAAAAGTAATTTTTTGCAAAACGTACTGTTTTTATTACCCGTACTATTTATACTGTATTTTAGGAAATACATCTATGACATGATTATTTACATAAAAATTGTTTTTAATTTACCGCATTTTTAAATCGGTTTTAAAAATTTAAAATAATTTTTTGCCCCATATAGATTTATAACCTGATTTAGATTTATAATCCTTTCCAAATTGTCCAGGAAATTGTTATTGTGAATTTTTAATCAATCCTCGTAAAATAAAAATACCTTTTCTTTGTAAAAATGGAAAACCTTGTCTCCAGTTGTTTTTGCAACTCTCACGGTGATGGATAAATCGTATTTAAATCCCAAAACCAGAGCAACTCTTGTAATAGAACAGTTAAGGCTTTCTACAAAATAGTTTTCCGCCTTTCATTAAGCAGTCACTCTTTTTGAAACACAGGTTCCTGTTTCTACGGAATGTGGAGCAAAACTGCCGTAATGTAGGCATATGGCAACAAATTATAAAATGGTTACGTAAGTTGTGAAGGGGAAAGGGTTTAGTTTTAGCAACTTCTCTTGAGAAACTTTGTATTACTTTAGACTATATACAGACACCAGTAAACAATAAACAAAATAAATACACCAGCAATACACAATAAAATTACAATATAAATTAAACAGATCATCAGTTAAAATTAAATTACAATATAAATTCAACAGAAGTTAAAATGAAATTACAATATAAATTAAACAGAAGTTAAATGAAATTACAATATAAATAAAACAGAAGTTAAAATTAAATTACAATATAAATTAAACAGAAGTTAAAATGAAATTAAACAGAAGTTAAAATGAAATTACAATATAAATAAAACAGAAGTTAAAATTAAATTACAATATAAATTAAACAGAAGTTAAAATGAAATTACAATATAAATTAAACAGAAGTTAAAATGAAATTACAATATAAATTAAACAGAAGTTAAAATTAAATTACAATATAAATTAAACAGAAGTTAAAATTAAATTACAATATAAATTAAACAGAAGTTAAAATGAAATTACAATATAAATTCAACAGAAGTTAAAATGAAATTACAATATGAATTAAACAGAAGTTAAAATGAAATTACAATATAAATAAAACAGAAGTTAAAATTAAATTACAATATAAATTAAACAGAAGTTAAAATGAAATTACAATATAAATTAAACAGAAGTTAAAATGAAATTACAATATAAATTAAACAAAAATTAAAATTAAATTACAAAATAAATTAAAATTAAATTACAATATAAAATTAAACAGAATTCAACAAGTGATCTCTCATAGGAATAATGAAGGGCGATATATAAAATTATTTCAGATTTCTTTTAAATCCAGAAGACACAATTTGTAAATTTATGTTAATAAGTTGATTGGAATATTAATTTGAAATATATTTTAGTCGGTGGTAATTGTTGCTCAATACCATCATAACAATTATAAGCCATTGTGGGATAAATTTTTTTAAGGCCACCCTATAATACCCTCAAAATACAATTTTTCATAAGAGTGATCCTAGCTTAATGTTTATCAAAAAAAGAATTATGTTGAATTGTTTGAATTTTTTTATTTTTGAAATTTTTTTCTATTTCCATTGGTTAATTGGTATATCCAGAATTTATTTTCGGATTCCTCTTAGTTTACATTCCAAAAACTTGTGCACGCTTTTCATTCCTGAACATTGTTTATCTTACAAACATTCCTTTACTGTCTACATCACTAAAGTATGGAATTCACTGGATCCCAAAATCACAAATTTACTGTTTGGATATAAGCGCTTTCAAAAGTTGCATGAAATGTTTATACCTACCTCAACTTAACCCGCACCATTTTCATTCCATTCATATCCTGTTTTCCTACACATCGCAACCTTTTTCTTTTTTCCTATCGACATGTCTAATTTATGGATTTTTCTTTCTAATAATTATTCTTATTAACTTTTTGTAGTATAACTTGGAATTAATATTAACTTGGTTGTGATTGACTAAAAGAGATTGCACTTGTAGTAATAAGACTGCAGTATAGACAAGCGTTGCATTGAAGATTAAATAAATAAATATTATTTGTAACATTCTCATAGGCCCTTAATTACGGAGAAATAATTAATTTTTCTGTAACGAAATATTTTTTATTATCAACATTATCCCAATCGTCCCAAACTTTTTCGTCATAAACAAATGTTACATGAAAATAAAATTAAGAAAAAAAAACGGAATTACCAGTGCGGTATATTTTTCTTACAATCAAATAATTCTCGTATTCAAGATGGAATAAAGGGATCAGTGCGTTATGTCACATTGCTTTTATAATGCCGTATGGCAGTTAACCATTTTGCTGTAGTTATCAACTATAGTTGATAAAACTTTGAATTGACACGAGCGCAATCATCAACTTGACACAATGCCACATTTTCTCATTCAAATTTAATGTGTTAAAAAGAGATAACTGATTAAAGAGCATTGTAGCCACTTGCATTAGTTCATTGCCTAAAGGACACCTAATGTTTAAAAATAAAAAAACGTTCCGATTTATTAAAAAACGTCCCTTGCGTTCATCACATTGAATTGATCACAAAATTCTCAGCGTTCTTAACGCGGCCAAAGACTAAAGACGTTTCAACGTCAGAAAGACTTAATAAATAAACTTCATACTGACGTGACTTCACACAGACAAGTAAGTGCCATTTCCTTGTATTAGTGGATCAATAGATATTTGGTTTCATTGTTTATTATGGGATTGCGTTAAATATTTATACATTAAAAGAGGTATATATTACGTGTAATCAAGTCAGAAAAAAAGTGCGCCGTATGACAAGATATGCAAGCTAGATTATATTATCACAGCCAATGGGTTAATATTAAAGTAATTTATCTTGAAAATGGGATAAAATACCAAGAAATTGGTATTTATTGAATATAATAGTCGTATTTTGTTCTCAAGAATCCATAGGAATTGACTACTCCACCAAGTAGCTACCAAAGTTTAGAGTAGTGACAAAAAATGGATATATGATTTTAATAAAAACTTCCATTTAAAAAAATATCATTCCAAACGGTCAGTTGGTTCAGGCGCTAAAACATGCGTGAGAATACACTCAAACACACATACACTCACTTTTTTAAAATGTTGAACGAATGTAATGTTGAACGAATCTATCCTTCGACCACTCGAAAGTAAAAAAAAGCTTAAACAGTGATAAGATTCTGCATGATAAAGACAATGGGAAAACTAAAAAAATTAAAAACGAAAACTACTTAGACGTATAAGTAGAAACGTGTTGAAAAAAATTACAGTTGTTAATGCTACATACTGTGTCCTCCTGTATATAAAGGGATACTGAGGTCTGTACGTGTTTCTATTACAGGTAAAACTACCATCGACTGACAAATGGCAGGCTGTGGGACACTTGCCTGGTTCCCTACTGGTCTACTCGGGAGAACTCCTCGCTGGCTGGACTTCCAACATGTACCCAGCACTTGTGAGTCGTCTATATTATTTCACGCATTTCTTTAACCTACAAACTCCTCATAAGTGTAAAAAATCCATTGTTCCTGGTATCGACATATATGCTCCAAACCATGATTTGCGGGACTATGTATTGTGAACACATATAATTAGGATATTTACACAATTAAATAGTTTTTTCGTAGATATGGCCTAATTCGGCTTTGAATGCAGTCTTAGCATTGTTATCCGATTTTTATTAGATTATTTTATGTTTTAATTTTTTTTTCGTTTTTCTCTTAAAATTTGTTATCACTTTTTCTATCTACTTGTTCAATTACTTTATAAATGCACTATAATTTTCTGTTGATTGACAGAGGTCACCCCATAGTTATTACTATGGGATGACCTCCATTTTGCCAGATTATTCATCAAGGGAATAAATAAACATTGTGATTATATTTGGCGTTAATTTTGTAGAAATGTATTCTTCACAATTAAATGAAACTACGTGATGTAGTATATCTATATCTTCGTGATGTAGTATATCTATATCTTCACAATTAAATGAAACTACGTGATGTAGTATATCTATATCTTCACAATTAAATGAAACTACGTGATGTAGTATATCTATATCTTCACAATTAAATGAAACTACGTGATGTAGTATACCTATATCTTCACAATTAAATGAAACTACGTGATGTAGTATATCTATATCTTCGTGATGTAGTATATCTATATCTTCACAATTAAATGAAACTACGTGATGTAGTATATCTATATCTTCGTGATGTAGTATATCTATATCTTCGTGATGTAGTATATCTATATCTTCGTGATGTAGTATATCTATATCTATATCTTCACAATTAAATGAAACTACGTGATGTAGTATATCTTTGCTAATAGTCCACCTGAAGATGTTGTAATACAATGAAACCTAGGTCATGGTAAAGAACTTAATAAAAAGAAGTAGAAATAATACTACATCACGTAGTTTTGTTTAATTGTGAAATATTGCAACCATAAAAGCTAACCAATTATTTCTTGCATCAATAAGTCGCTCAAATACTATAAGTCGCCAGGGTCTAGGGGTATTATTTTCCATTTTTTTGGTCATAATCAAAAGACTTTCTCACTTAACGCCTTTTTAATAGTAGTTGGAGGGCAGAATTTTTGAGTTCGCAGTTGATTTTCAATTTGTACTTTGCAAAAGTTAGCTGTTCATTGTTATTTTATTTTCTTTCAAGAGCTCCACCCCTAAATATAACACTTATAAATCTATCTTGTCCATCCGTTTGTCTATCTAACATAGGTTCACGCAATTCTCTTCAATTTTAGACCTCAATGCATGATATTTTGCCAAATAGGTATTTCAGGTGGAGAATCACCGTTAACATGGGGTGAAATATTAGAAAAAAATGAATTTTCTACTAACTGTTGACCAAGTCCAGGTCCAGGTATTGACCAGATCTTTCAAAAAATGAATGGGATCACTTTTACCATTTTTTATTTTTAAGTACCATCTGTAAAATATTAAACTTCAAATTATGTGCGAATCAAGCTTGAAATAATGTACTAACGACGTGCCATCAGCCCTATGTTGTATTCTGTTGCTTTGTGAATAACATAGTTCTTTAACTGTTTTAGTGCCATTATTTTTTACTCATATATACTTAAAAATGCCAAATAAATCTTTTGTTTTTGATGTCATTTACCCTTGTCTCGAAAAAAACTTGTACAAGGATAATAAAATACAAAGAAAATTATGAAAATATATATTGTGAACAAAATTCAAACAAAAACTGAAATCAAGATCACATTGTATTTTCTCACTCCTCCGTATCAGCAAAATAATTATTATCGTCACTATTATCACTATCACTCTAAATTTGCATTACGCCAAATTGTGAGCGCACCACAATGTCACTCCCACTATCACTTCCTTCGCAACTTGAAAATGTTTTAAAAATTTTCTTTTCCTGAATCCTTTTTACATTGTAATTATTAATAATATTATAATTTGAACTTTAGGTAACACGTAGAAAGATAGAAAATTAGCGATGCGTGCGAGCGACCTCCCCTACCGCGCGCTAAACAGCAACTGATTTCGCGAGTGCCATCGCGCTCGTGGCCAATTTAGTTAGTAGGCGCACGAGCGTGATGGCGCTCGTCGGCACTCTAACGGTTAAGCAGACGTTCGCATGTTGCGTCATCGCGAAATTATTTTACTTTGTGTAAAGATAGATAAGAAAGTTGATATTACGGCTGACTTTATGTGTTATTTAAATCTTTCAGTAATCTAATTAATTTAGCCTTACTAATATAATTAATTGGGCAAACAGAAAGTAAAATGACTAATTTTTATTGTTATCTTAATGTTATGTATTAAATTAGGTTTGAATGTTATATGTTATGTATTAATCATCATCATCATCATCATATATATTAATACGCTAAGGTTAAGATGTTACACTCCCTTTTTAGAAAAAACCTCACAACTAATCCACATAAATTATATATCATTTTATAGATAATTGCTTGCTCTACCGGCATCCACAACTAAAAAATCTATTATTGCTATTGTTTTTGCAAATTAATTAATTATTAAAATTATATACACAAAACAGCAATGCTGCCATCTAACGGCTCAACGTCAATATGATTGACGGGTCGGTAAAATTTTTGTTTAATTTCAAATCCACTCACGTATAAATAAAGTGGCGCTTTAGCTCAATGCTTTTGATACTTGCGCCTCTATATGTCAATTTTAGTAAAATATTTGTTTGATCTGTCATCTGAGCTTCATAATGGAATAAATAATGCGAAGACTTCGCACGGGTCACGCTAGTGTTATGTATTAACCAACAAACGTCATGTCATAAAAAGTATTTTGCATTTGCAGACGCTTGTAAAATTCATACTCAAGAATTGAGTGATGTCTCCAATCCATGTACGTTACCAAATAGTACTTTCGTAAATACTTTTGACTATCTAAATATAGAACAACATTCCACAATTTATGGTTGATGTTGAAAGTAACGGAATAAATAAATCTTATTTGGCGAACAAAATAAAATAACGTTGTCGTCGGTGATATAGCCCCATCCTTTTCTGCTTGTAAAATTACATGATACTATTCTTTTCTCTCAAGCCATCGAACTTTAACGGAAAATGAAGACAAGGATAACGTGAGTGCTATAAAGCTGTCGATTTTTAAAGCAAAAATTATGGCAACTGTTATTGTCGTGCGTTAGCGTGGTTGTAACTATTTGAATTTCCCTTTGTGACATAATGTTGTCATTGTTCTGAAACCATGTTTGTGTTTCATACCTTTTTGCGGAGGTTGACAGGATTTGTGCGCTTAAGGTAGGTTGGTTAGAATTATTTTCAATTGTAAAGGATGCAACGAGTTTGAATGTCTTTCTGCAAGCTATTTTCTTTTACGGATCTCGATGGTTCTGCTTCTTCATTCAACCTTTAAGCCATATGCATAAAGGTTATCACAGCAAAGTAAAAAATTACAAATTTGAGGTACCAACTGCTAAATATATAACAAAAGATCTTTCATAAATTACCATCAAAAACACCTAAATTAACCATGTACCAGCAGCATACCTACTTGTTGAATCAATCTTTCGTTGTTGCATGCGAGCATATAGTCAGCCACCTACCTTGATCCTCAAAAACACATACGCATGTAGATGGCTGTATAGGTATAAAAAATAACTAACTGAATTATTCAATTTAAAATAAATTGTAACATTAATCAATGTTACATTTTATTGTATGCTATAAATTAGAGTAAAGATGTTGGTTATCCGTCTAAAAGTCACCAATAGTGTAGATAATATAGTATGGCTTGACTCTTATATTCACCATTTTATTAACTATTCATTTTACTTTATCTCTTCAGGTATCACGTGTGATAATACCCGAACAGCCATATGTCCGTTCGCGTGGTCGTCACAGCATTTCGTTCTACTGCCGTCCGGACGCTGGTGCACAGGTGTGCTGCCCACTCGCGCCTCCAGCGCCGGCCGCTGCACCCGTCGTCTGTCGCTCCTCGCGCTCGCTCCACCACCGCTTCATCAACGTCTGCCATCAGGTTCAGAAGCGGTTCAAGGAGACGTATGCCTAACAGAAACTGGCCATCCGTCTATGAAGAGTAAAGAAGTTGCTTAAAGTAAAATTTTAATTAGGAAAGGTTAAAGACAAGGATTGGACATGCTGGTTTGTCCAATATTTTCATGTCACCATAATTCAAAATATTTTTTTTACCTTTTATTCGGTACTGAGCAAAAAGTAGCAAAATAATAATTCTTATTTGACAGAAAATCAAAATGGCTCCTATAAACGGCCATGTTGACTTTTTAAACTGTCAAATGTTAAATGGCAGGGAAATTTTTAAATTAAATTTATTTATCTAACTATTATTTTTAAAAATATTTTGTTATTGCAATTTTTGTTTAATATTGTTCAAATGTGGCGTCTGTATTGTGCGTTAAGAATAACGAAATTAAGTAAATAAAATCGCATTGATTTTAAATGAATGTCTTGCATTGTAAAACATTGTTATCTTAAAGGGATTCCCTCCATCATATACACAATGCTACAAATATTTCTTCACTTTAGTTACAAGTTTGAAGTTTTGAATATTACTAGTGAACAAATGAATATCAGTGAAGTTCTTAGTGAACAAATGAATATCTATTCGTTCAGTAAAAATCCATTCATCAACGTGCCACTGCCTGTCAGATACATTTATTTATATGGTGTAATGTTGATCCAGAAATTATATACAATTTTTTTTAATACAATTAACATATCAAAGATTTTTTTTATTTTATATCAGAGCCTGAAATAGCTCTTTACTCTTGCCATATTTTCCTCTCTTCTGTTTCTCTTTATTAAAGAGACATATTAATATTTCAGTTTATGATCTATGATGATTATTTTCAAAATAAATTTCTTATCTGACTTTTCATGTTCGACTAAAATATAGAGGCGATGTAAGAAGCAATGACAAAGGACGAATTCATAACGTATTATTTGCTTTTACATTTTGATACGAATACAATGCGTCCTCCATTTTTTTACACTGTTTCGCTGAATGCTCTATTCCAGTTCACTATCATGTGATATCTTTCTTTGCCCTTTGTGTCGTCGCTGTTAGTTTCATACGCCAAACTGTTTTTAAATTTTTAAATTACGTTTGCTTTTGTCTTATTTCTTCATTCTTTTTACATTCTGTCTTCATGATCTCAACTGCGATTGTTTCGCTCTCAACCGTTCTCTGGATTAGAATTTATATTAGCATTTCCTTTTACTTCCGATATTCTCTCTTCGTAGATATTGTTACAGAATGTTTTTTGTTGTTTTGAAAGATCGTATTAGTATTTGACAATAATAGTACTTAAAAAATATGTAAAGGAAAAATACTTTAGCTATTAGAGAGAGATGGATATATTACATAAGACATCACGAAAAATATACATAGATGTCCGCAGATACAAAAGAAAAACAACATAATTAGAAACAATTGCGCTTTACTAAAAGGAAATTTTTATCTTTGTTTTGGGTATTTACAAGAAATGCTCGTGGTTTATTTTCTAAAAAAATTGATTTAATAGTGTTTTCTATACAATCTATATTCTATGTTTTTGCAACAAATTGTTTGTATATGAATACAAACATTACTGTGCTTTAGTGGAGTATGCTTTTCAAATACTATTAATATTGAAATGTAAACATAAATCGCATAAAAAACCAATGAAATCACTAAATACTGAACATTAAAAACCAATGAAAAAAAATGCGAGTTAAAATTTCGATGGAAGCACTTTCAAAATATTTGGTAATTTTTTTGTCATTACAAAACTTTTTCTTTATTAAATTAAATTGCACATGGCCTATATAAACACCCAAAATGTTATTTATTATAAGTTTAATTTTAATTAAAAAAATGTATAACTTTTCGCAATTTGCATTCATACCCATAATTGTTAACAGAAATTTACTTTATTTGGCCATTAATTGCTTGTCAACAAATTATTTTAGAATAGTGAAAATATATAAATGTGAAAAAACTATAAAAAAATTTAAAAAAAAATGTTTTACCAAATAGACTTATTTTAATTTTTCTGTGTATGCAGCCATGATGATATAAATAATTGCGTTTGAGTATGAAATTTAATAAATTATTACAATATTATTTTTTAAAACATATCAATAATTTTGTGACGTATAGATTTAAAAATATTTAATCTTTTTTATGTATAAAATTTATCGAGTTCTTAGAAAACATAAATGGCTCTCAATGACCAATCGCTATGGAGATCAGTTGTTATAGCAACGACAACAACTTTAATTTGACAACAAATCAAAATGGCTGCCACTGTGCTGTCACTTTGTGTCATATTGATGTTTTATTAGGTATATAATAAAGTAAATAGTTAAAAATACAAAATAAAAATAATGAAAATCAAATGTATTCGTAGTTACTTAATAAAACAATGAATTTATTACATATAGCATTTTATATTGTAAAACTTTCAATTATACACAAATTATATTCGGCTCAATATATAACGCAATAATTACATAAGACGTATTGCGTGTTTTAGTACACTACGTTCGTGGGATTCGTTGTTTTCGAGACGCAATGATTAAATTTAACTTATGCATTTCCCAGTATTCATTCCAAATAGTAGTTAGATGTTTCCAATTTTTTTTCTGTCGTCTTGAGTTACAGGTGTACAAAACTTTCTCTTATATTTCGTAACTCGGAGCGTAAAATAGACATGTGATCTCGGTTCATAATCATTTTCTTTAAATATGTCTGAATTTAAATTAATTTAAAAAATTACAGTTCAAAAATATAGAAGTCAGACTCACAAAATTTTCTTGGCGTTACAATTCCAACCTTCCATTTTATTCTCTTTTGCAAGATTTTGTCTTCTTGATGAGTTTAATTTCTATCATAATTGGTTGTCATCATCTTTGTATTAGACGGCCGTTTCTGCTGCTACCTTGATATTTATTTCCATAAATTGTTCAAGAAGTTGTCATTTAGAAATTATGTGTCATTTTCTCCGAGAATTCATATAGTTTAACGCTGTGATCAACGACACATCCTGTACTTAATAATAATATAAACGAATGAGTCTGAATACTGACTGAGTTATATACGTGTTGTGTTGTGTTATATACATATATATGTTGTATAAGTAGATATGTAATGTGTTTGCTAAATAAGTGCTGTACCAAAAGTTCTCAATTGAATTTTGCCAAAGAATGCCAACCATGTTACAAATACTGTAAAATATTCTGTTATAATGAATCAGTTGGCATTAAATCAAAATGGCTGCCGCTGTCAATGAAAGTCATGGTGACATAGTAAATAATTTTGACATTTGATTGCTGACAGTACATATATTTTTCTAAGTAAATAGAAACTATGCTTTCTCATATAAGTAACTTGTAATAAATAGTCAAAAGTAATTTTTTTCATTAGTCTTCAGATGCCATATTTTCTTTTTTTTTTTTTAAAAGATCTGTTTAATTTAAGTCTAAATTTCTTTGCCGATTTTCTAATTTAACATACTACTAAATTTCTTGGAGCATGTTATTGAAAAACCATTTTCGGTTCAGCATTCATTTAGTGAACACACTGTATAATGTAGGCCAGTGTACCTTTGGCATATCATTATAGCTTTGTGTTCCTTAGTTTTATAAATATGTAGCCCAATTCGTAAAGAGTGTGCCGCTAGAATATCAACATTACGTAGGATCTTTGGTTGGAACTTGTAACAAATATTACAAAATACAAAATTATGGATGACACAAAATTCTATAATTCTGAATTTTTTTTATTTTATTTGTTTTATTATAAAATTGTATTATTCTAATTATAGGCACATACAGATTAATGTAACTAACTAAATTGGTGAAAGTCCCAAAAATCTTTTAAAAAAAGTTGATGCTTTAGATGCACCCTACTTACAAGTAAGATTGAACTGTATATGTGTCCAGAATTGATTCGATGAATTTAATGTAATGATTGGAAATTTAGTGTTCTGATCCTTATTGTAGAACAGGAAAATGACGTGCATTTTCACTTTTTCTAGAAAAAAAGGTTTATTCAGTTAAAAAAAGAAACTAAAAGTAATTGCTGTAATTAGGATGTGTTTGTGTAGTAAATATATATATAAATAAATAGTTATATGTCTGGATAACTGTCTCCGAGTAAATTTATATATCAAAATCTTTCATAATTATTTTAAGTTTTGCAATTTTTAATATGGAATTACGATAAACGTGTTTTGTATAAAAAGATGTATGTGTCAATGAGTGGACGCATGACAAAAGTGAAGTTTCTTTTGCTTCTCTATATAAACGTAATTTGGTAGAATCACTTTCTCCCTCGCACCCGCCTAAACACTTCCCTCCCCTCCCCTCCCACCCAAAGTAGCGGAGATCTCACACCCTATCTTATATCTATCTCCGAACCCTGATAGCAAATTCATTTGTATGTAAGAAAATTATCATCAGCGATTTGAAAAAGTGTATTTTTCCGTACGGTAATGCTGATGTGTGTATATGAAGTACGTTCCACTAGGCGATTGCAACACTCACTGTATCGTTCCACCTGGCGACCGCAGTTGTGATCAAAATCTCCTTAATGCCGTCATTGTTCATGACCGCTTTGAGCTCATGCCGACTCACGTATCAATGTGGGTCGATTATCTTTTAATTTGACTTTGACACATTGATATATGAAATTTATGTAAATACATTTATATTGTCCTTTAAAATTAAACATGGTGACGAAGAGAATCATTTTATGCAGCTCCGAGAAATACACAATAGAAGCAAAGGTTACATAAAAAGGCGCAAAACATGCAAACTATCATCAAATTTTTTATAGAAATTAAATTACACTTTCGCAATTAATGTAAGTGTAAATTGATACCTAACGATTAATACATAAGAAAAAAATACAATGCTATAATCTCTTTATTTTTGTCAAATACCCGCCCTTCCCGCATGGTTAGAATACGCATTATTCATAACTCGTTCAACTTGAACTGACAGTTACATCGTTCACAAGCTAGTGGAAAGATCGCGGTCGTCGGCGTGAGCTTTGCAAGCAGCTAGTGGAACGTACTCATGACTGTTATAGCTACCAGTTATCATCGGCTTACAGTTCATGTCATATTTGCGGCTTATATGATATCTACAAAAAAACGCAACTTTATTCGGAGACGAATTAAACAGACTGATCATTCTACTTAACGAACATAACTGTACTTAAATGATTTCAACAGTATTATTGTTTTATTATACGTTCAAACTGTCAATCAGTTGAATTAATGGGAATGCTTGACAATACTATCATGAGAGCAAATTTTAAAAACAATTTTTCCCCTATAGACAATAATTAATTTTATTATTTACTAGACTGTACCCTCGGCTTCGCCTACATGATATTGGAATAAAGTAAAAAGACCTTTTTTTTAAAGAAATAGGTATAGATTTCAATCAGTATAAGCATAAAGTTTCAAAAATGCTAATAGATGGCGTTGGCAGTACCAATATCGTAATATTCACCGGATTAGGTTTTTTAAATCTAATATCCAGATAAAAATATCCTATATGTTGCTCAAAGGTATAAACTATTACCATACCAAATTTCATCAAAATCCGTCTAGTAGATTTTGCGTGATCGAAGAACAAATTAACAGACTATTTTCCATGTACAGAATTCACTCTGTTACAGTTTTATTATATGTATAATTATGCATATTTGACACTGTATAAAAAATTGCATTGTTATATTTCTGTGCTTTAATGTATCTAACTGATACATATAGCGGTCTTATTGTTACAAGAGCAATCTTTTACAGCCAACCAGAATACCAGTCCAGCACCGCTCGACGCGGCCGGGAATCGAACCCGGATCCCCACGGTGCACCTCGCAGTCGAAGGCCGTATGCCTTGTGACCAACCCAACACACCACGGTGACAACATTGTCAATCGTAATACATATTTTTTTTATTTAAATTGAATGGACAATTAAAAATTTTGGTTTGGATATTTTATACTTTTTGTTTTTTGACATTCGAGTCCATTGATATATATGTATGTAACTTCGACTCTTATTAAAATTTTAGTTTTTTCGAGATGACTTTTTTAATAGATAATTTGAATATTTTGTAAACTGTAAACTGAATAAATCAAATTCAAGCATTCCCAGGTTTTTAATATGACACGGTATAAATTACTTAATTTTTTTTCTTATAAACAGTGACGTTCTGTATATCCTTCTTATTCAGTATTTACTAAACGAGTTTTGTTTAATATTGCGGTGAGGACATTGTATTGTAATGCTAAGTAATCATTTTTGTATCTAAATTCACTGGTCGACTCTTGCTGGCAACTTGGCAACTGCTAATAAGCGGTTGAAAAAAAAATGATTTCTTTAAGGTGTATTAACTTTCCGTTTCATATATTGTCAATGGAACATTATATGCCATAAGTTTGTTACGTTTTACGTCCTCACCGCCGTCAATCAACTGTTGTATTATGATTTACTTATTAAATATGTCTGCAACAAAATTAAATTTTGTTTTTTTTTCACTCCTTACTGCTGAATATTTAACAGAATTTACTGTAACAGAATATTGTTAAGAATCTACGAAAATATTTTATTGACGTGGTGCGTCTTACGTAAAAGTTGGTGGGAGTTGCTTGGGGGAATACCAACGACTTGTCGCAAACTATTGACTAGCAATCAGGGAAGGTCCAACAAATCATATTTATTTCATACTCGCAGTCGGTTGTAATTCTATTACTTCCTTTAGACTACTACACACTTTTTTCAGACTTTTGCTGAAATTTGTCAAATTCAGCAAAATTTTTGTATTTCAGCAATTAAATTTTGTGTACTTGTCTGTAGAAAGTGAAAACTTTTCTGTTTTTCTTCCTTCAGCTTACGAAACCATGTAGACTAGCTTTTTATTCCAACCGAGTCCCCGATTTTCCGTTTTAAAAAACTATCATGACAATGGCCTAATCCGGGATGGAATTACACAAATTGGTAGAAACAAGATTTCTGTGGAGTTTTCATCTGAAGATTGTACAAACCGTTTTGGAAACAACTTTGCGTTTATGGGATAGAATAAATTGTTCATCCCATCCTTTAATGTAAGTCACACAAACAATATTTGCAACGTTTCACTCGACTGGGTTTAAGGATGTGTTACAGAACACAGAAGGCGGAGAAGGTTACGGTAAAGTCATAAAAGTTCACAACCTCAATTTTAAAAAAATGGTTCATGATTCAACCACTGACATCTGCTATACCGCACCGGCTAAGCTATATAAAATGACAGTTATTTTTTGAGCCTGTTTGAAGCGCCACCATGAACATTCCCGGAACTAAATTTGACATTTAATTAGAGACGCAAACCTTCATTTGTATCGACATCATTTTGCAAGTCGTTGTATCAAAACACGATAATATCACATTGTTTGATATATTTTGGATTATTTTGTTAATCTCAGGAGTACAAATGAAAAAAAAATAATCTGTTTACGATTGTTTATTTGTATTAAAAGGAAAGCATTGCAACTAAATCTCTGTGTCGCTATTCTAAAATAAAATAAAAACATTAGGAGAAATAGAATCAGTATTGCTATAAAACAAATTCGTTCAAATTTTATATTTATTTTGGGCGATTACCGGACTTTAACACAAACGAAACACCTAAACAATGTGTCGAATATATTGCAGGATTTATTATTCGACCAAATCGAGAGAAAATTAAGTATGACTATTGCTTAGTTGCTTGTGGATCTGTACCATAAGATTTCATTTTGAATTGTAGAAATGGCATTCGTTGTTTAAAAACAGAGAAGTAGTTTGACTTCATCAAGTTTATTGTTAGAATCAATATTCCACCAAATTTGTAAAAAAAAAGATAAATCCAATGAAATTAAACTTTTCCAAGGTATTCACTGTGGATGTACATAAGGATCTTAGGGAAAGTTTAATATTTAAAAACCAAAGCAAAACGACACTTTAGGAGTAGGGAGGGACAAGGATAGGTTATAATGGAAGGGATTAGGATCTGCCAAATTATGATAGATAATGTATTTCAGACGATTTTTGAAGGAGGGCGCACTTTGTATATTTGTAGTCAATTCATTCCACAGTCGAGTAGAATATACTGTGAAGGATTTGCCATAAAATTCAATTGTATGTTGAGGGATTAGGAGGATATACTTATTTTTGGATCGTAGTTCGAGGTCGTGAGATGACAGGTATTGGAACCTAGATTTAAGGTATGAAGGTGTTACGAGATTATTGAGGATTTTATATACAAAACATAGAATATGAAGGTTGCGTCGATTACGAATCTGTAACCATTTAATGCGTGAACGATACTCGGATATATGATCAAATTGTTTAAGACTGAAAATGTATCGAATACACAGGTTTTGAGGTCGTTCTAATTTATTTTGTAAATGTTCATTTCGATTAGAGCAGCACACACCCCCACAATCAAGAATAGGCAGAAATAAAGTTTGACAAATTTGTATTTTAGTTCGCAGTGGAAGAAAATTTTGAAGCCGTTTGAGAGAGTGTATTTTAAAGAAAATCTTATGACTAACGTCATTTACTTGAGAATGCCATGTGAGATGTTGGTCAGTTTAAGTAATCTTTGGTACAGATACTCATAGTTGGTATCAGATAATTTTAATAACCACTTTCATATATTAGTAAAACAAATTAACACATAACATATAAATATGCGTTTGAAAACAGTAATAAAAAAACATTAACTATATATTACAATTGTTAATGCACAGAATTTTTGATACAGAAAATTTAAGCTCGCCGATGATTGAATCAATTAATTCGCACTTAGTGTTATTTGTGTTATTATATAAATATATCTTAAAATTTATTCCCACCTATAAAAAACTTTCGATTATGGACATTAATGGCCTTTATTAGGTTAGTTATATAAATGAATCGAGGAAAACTTAATGGGCTACATGCAACTTCAATCTGTTGAGGTTTTTATCGATTTATTTTGTCATACTGTCTTATCTCCAACATTAGTTGCATGGACGCTGACTACCGTGGACGTACACTATCAGCGCTAAAATGGCGAGAATCAAATCACTTTACTACAACTATGTGAAAAGCAACTGCAGAATACTAGTAAAATAAGGATCAGTGGGCTCATCCAAATACTTCCATAGAAGGCGATGGTCATTACCTTTGATGGTCAAGTATATATATGGTATATTCCTGTCTACCAGTATCCATATACAAATTCAATATATAGTGCAATATTTCAAACGTTGTAAGTTTGAGCATAGTGGAGCAGCTTAGTAAGGTGTTGAAAATTGGTGGAGATATGTAAATCGACACTGTATGTTTGTTCGTCAAAACGTAAAATAAATGCGTAGAGTTCGTCTGTCACTGTTTTTTACAAAATAAACTATTTTCTATACTATGCCTGAATGTTATTCTTTCTTCCCGTGAATGTTAAAACAAAGTGGCAACGAGAATATATAGAATGTGTAACGTGTTCGCCATCATACTGTGAGTATTTTTTACCACGTAAATTACATTCATATCGAAATCGTATCAGACTTGAAAGCTATTTTGGGTACCTGTGTTTTGCAATAAAGCAGTGAAATTTATTAGGTTATGAGGTTGAGTTAAGCACCCCAATCAATTGTCAATTATGTTCATAATTTCGAATATTATGATGGATTAAAAGACACTACTGATGATAGTACCGCAAACGGATCGACAATTAGTTTGATTTGAGGAGCATCCTAAATAACAAGACCTTTGGGTGAAAGAACTCTTACTTCATATTGGTCCCTGTTTGTTTGGCATTTTGTGCTCACTCACTGCTGCCGAAAATGCAGCAAACATAACGTACCACAAGCTAGTAAAAGTTTTAGAAGAACGTCTTTCCGCAAGTCCAAATATAATTGTACAACAATACAAATTTTTTTCAAGAACGCAAGAAGATGGGGAATATGTCAGCTCTTGTAAATTCTGAATGTATATATGAAATGTGTCTTCAATATCTTCTTGAGTGCTCAATTTATTCGTGGAATAAGTGATCATAATATTCGCAAAAAACTATTGCAATTGTCAAACACAATATTTGACAATGTAGTTACATCGGCCTTAGGTTATGAAGCTGCAAAAATCTAAAGTCAATGGTCAACTTCTACTAACATGACGGTCAATCATATTTCTCACACTCCATCGCACTCACACATCAGAGGGGCGTCCACCCATCGTCATGACTCCAGTTAAAATAGCCAGTCTTCTTAAAATATGTATCTGACGACCTCAACCCAGTTTTAGGGAGAGTATAGATCAGGCGACTAAATATCAATTTGAAACGTCCTGACTTATCAAAATCTAACTACGCACCTCAGTTAATTCCATATAAGATGACCCTGGACGAGTTGATCATGGACGAATACATCGACATTTTAGAGCTATACGTTTGAAACTTCACGTGATCCTTAAAGAAGTCTCTTAAGGCCAGTGGTGTCACATTTGTGTTACATGATGCCGATGGAAAAGAATTAGATGAGTTAATCTCCAATGACGTTATTTGCCCAGTAAATCACTCAGACCGGTCTACACTCTTGGTACCAGCAATAAAGTGCATCTAGCCATCGATTACAAAGTTGCATTCAACACACTGCTCTGTGATACGTAACACAGATTGATGAGGTCATAAACAATCTTGAAATGCTAGTGTCTTCTGTAATATTGACCTGCACAAGGCCTATCTACATGTACGAGTTGACAAAGCAAGTCAAATAATCCCAACTATGTCGGTTCACTGAGGAATTTTTGACAAGAAAAGTCTAAGTTTTGGGATCAAATCGGCTCGTTCAGAATTTCATGACACTTTACGTTATTCGATTTAAAGAGAATTACAGCATATTTTGACGACGTCATCGCCTGTGGATTAAGCAGAGAAGAATTGTTCAAGAACCTTGTTGGCTTTCTAAATAGCTTTTATCAGTACACTCTTCATCTCAACCGAGAAAAATAAGTTTTGCAATATAAGTCTCCCAATATATCTATTTCTTATCTAGGTCACGTCATCAAAACACATATTGTGCAATGTTTATTCCAAATCTATTTTCTCTTACTTTTCCATTGTGCTGTTTGCTTTGGAAAACCAAAAGTCCAAATAGTCAAAACCTTAATAAATTGAAAAAAGATATCTCAAGTGACCAAGCTCTTATGCCATATAATCCTGACTTACCAGTACTGCTTGTCTGCGATCCCAATTCTGTAGGGGTTCATGCTATCTTGTCTCTTGTTGTCCATAATCTGGAGAGGTCTATTGCTTTACTCTAGATCACTGAAGGATGCTGAAAGAAATTACAGCCAACTGGACCGTGACGCACTTGCATCAAATCAACAAAATTTGTTTATATCTCTTTGGCCGAAAATTTAGTTAAGATGATAGAAAATGGTCCTTTAAATGGTAGTTTTCATCATAAAGCCAAGCTGTCAGTCTTTAAGCGGATTTGATGATGATTTAATAATAATAATAGATTAAAATCCATAGACAAATTTTTAACATAAGAAGGCTGTTGACTGTGGATTACTTCTCACAAGCGCCATTGTCAGCCAGATTGCCGGATTTCAATAGTGATGACATAATCCACCAGCAATGTGTCAATCAAATATCAGTAAACATAATATCTACCAAGTTAATCGCAACAGCAATCTGTGAAGATTCGGATTTGGCAAAATTTTATCAAGAGTTTAAAAATGTAGAAATTCAAGAAGATACTCTGCAAGATGGTGATATGAATCTAATGAAATCCATTAAAGATGATCGTCTCAGGTTATCGTCAAACTAATACCCAAGCAGAAATTTTTTGATATGTCTTTATATACTTGGAAATAAAAATGATTTCATCATTTAGAATATTTGAATAGGACAACCTTTTCAAAAATGTATGATTGTAAATAGTTTTCATTAAAAATCATTCCAACGATCAGTTGATGATTAAATCAAAGCTCAATCAGAAATATGCCTACTTAGCACCAAAGCAAATCTATGCAAACTTCCGATTTCACAACCTGATTTTGGCCACGATCTTAATCAGCCTACAGTTAATACTTCAACAACCACAAGTATTATGCAACCTTTCTCGACCACTTTGGTAAAAATTCTGATATTCCCCAATCAAATATCATCCAACGTTTCGTCATCTATTCTGGCCTCCAATAAATAAGGGGTTATCCCCTTATTTATAATAGCTCTACCAATAATTGAAATTAAACTTAATGCCATTTTAAGGATGTGACTGAAATCTTAAATTCATTGGTGGAAAATACTTCATCACCTACAAAATCCCACATAATAATTCCTACCAACGAACTTCTGAGAGATCTCAATGTTTATCCTACAAACCCATAGTAATTTCTCCTGTTTTAGAGAAAATCTTTGGACACGTGATTAAGAATCGTTTAAAATAATTTGAAGCTTTAGAATAATTTGCTTTCGTTACAACAAAATACTCTGATTTCAATAACTACTTCAATTTCAATACGCTAATAACTACGAAACTAATAATACGTTAACAATGGTTGATTATTATATATTATTTATTAAGCCTGTGTCATCATTATTCCAAACGATTTAGAATAATTCAAACCATTCTGCTTTCCCAATTTAGCTTCAGGAAAGCTAAATGTGCGATGAACAACCTCAGCGTCTTGATCACCGACATTCGGCTTGAACCCCGACAAGAATTCTTCAGAAGGAAACATTTTTATGATCTCGGGACTCCAGTCAATGCTATGAATTTCCTCTTCAATTTTCTTTTTCTCCTTCTCCTCAACTTTCTTTTTGTCCTCCGCAACTTTTTTTTAGAAAGATCTATCACTCTTAAACCTCATTCTTACATACATATTCTACATAAAAGGCATAGATATTTGCACGTACAAGTGTATTGCATTAAACTATCTTAAAAATTAACTCATCCACGATTTGAACCCAGAACCTCTTGCACTTTAAGCGAAAATCATACCTCTAGACCAACGAGCCGTGGTGCTTCTTGAAATTTTGATTACACCTAAAACATAAAAGTAATGTATTAAAATAAAATTATTTTTAAGTAAAATATTTTTAGCAATATTTTTTGATGGCGCTATACTGTTTGCATGGTTTAAATCTATGTTTGCCCTATTTCTATTTTTTTAGTGATGCATGTTCGAACATGTATTTTTATATTTATTCTCTGAATCTGTTTTATATTTATAAATTTAGATGTTTCACATCTGCCAGGTATGCCATTACGGCTCGATTTATTTATTGTTTGTTGGAAATTATAGAAAATGTGGAATTGATCAGGCAGCTAGCTTTTCGGGATAGCTCATCCTCTGTTACTCTTATTTTGCACAATATTTACAAAAGTATTGTTTGCCATCTATTCGTTTATAGTAGTTTGGAATTGTCCTCAGGTTGTAGGAATAAGGCCTCACCTGCCTTTGAGAAGCTAGTTATTATCTTAAGTAAAAAACAGTTTCCCTCTCTTCTTTCCTACTTCTTTTACCCATTTTATAGTAAACTTTCATTCTGTTGAGTTTGAAGGGAATATTATACATTACTTATTTTAATTTCTTGCTTTTACGTTGGAAAAATTTCCCTTAAATTATTTAATGAAATATGTTATGAAACAGATTTTGGAAACTATCTGCTACTATTGAATATATTTGGCGTTAATTTTGTAGAAATTCATTATTCACAATTAAATGAAACTACGTGATGTAGTATTATATCTACTTTCTTTAAGTCTTTGCCACTACTTGGGTTTCGTTGTATTACAACAGCTTCAGGTGGGCTACTAGTAAAGATCTTTGCTAATATCCCACCTGAAGATGTTGTAATACAACAAAACCTAGGTCGTGGTAAAGAAATTAAAGAAAGTAGAAATAATACTACATCACGTAGTTTCATTTAATTGTGTATCTGTTACTAAGAATACCTAAATGTGATTTACATATTTGGTCACTTGTAATATATTGTATCATATACAAAAGTCTTGTCATTTCGTTAGATTATAGTTATGTCAGTATTTTTTTAATAACTACTTGCTACTATATTCCATAACACTTCACTAACCAATAATGTAGTGGTAAAAATGTAATAAATAAACAATTTCATTGCTTTTAGAAGATAATTTATTTTCATTAGAATTATGTTTAATGAATGTAGGAGGAAGTCCTCTAGTACCAGGCGCTAAGTTGTATAAGATATTACAAAAAAACAATAAGTTTTCCATCGGCGATTATTTATTAAAAAATATTCTTGATTGTATGTCTAATAACTAGAATAAAAATAGAAAAATTGTTGACGCTTACTACATTTATTAGCCTCATTTGAAAACTCCATGCCCAACTTACAGATTTACCCAAAAGCTTATGGTATTAGGAAAAATATAACAAGGAATTGTTCTATACAAGCACAACAACTAATGAGAACAACAACTAACAGGAAACAAAAGCGGTAACAATAACAAATAAGACGAGAATGTAGAGCAATCCGAATATATATAATCCTAATTCCGTAGCAAGTCCGTAAACGTATTCCTGAGCCAGTCAATAGCACAGAAAAAAAATCTAGACTATGTGCATCGCGCAGCACCGTATTTAATAATGTGAGTGCATAAAAAACAGCTGAATGCTGTAGAATATTTGTGCGCGCTCTAGGCAAGTGAAATAAACTATGACTCATCCTTTCATGTAATATTCAGGAGCATTAAGCTCTAAGGAACTAATGGTTACAAATGTAATGATTTGAAAGTTTAAAAAAATACATGATCATAAACTACTACAGACTACCGTCAGAGTTGAAATGAATTACATGTGACCAAGCCCATTATAGATTCAAAATGATTATGACTTATTTATGAATAAGGATAATATCTTTATATTTTGTAATATAAAAACCAATTGATTTGTTTTCATGGTTTTTTTCAGCATGATGATATAAGCAACTTCATGTAGAGACCTTCACATAGAGATATTTCAGGAATGCTATAGACCAAAGAGTTAAATGAAGCAACGATATATTCAATACCATGAAAATCATGAATGAGAATGCCGTGTGACAAATTTTAGTACCTTGTAAGCTTTCTGATAGGTTATGATGATATAATGGTGAAATGTGCGATGCTAATTCATAATTACACCGAGATAATAAACTAATAATCGAAGAAGGATTCCCTACACTTTCAAGGATTTGTAGTGTCCGTAGTTTCGATTGTATCAATTGCATTAAGTCATTGGACCACAGCTGTTCTTATATTGTTAGATCACATGTAGAAGTCATTAATTGAAGCGTAGGTCTGTAGTTATGGACCGTGAAAATTTTGTTTGACACATTGAATGCCCTGGCGGGGTACTATTTTTTATAGCCCTGTGGAAACTATAGAAATAATACCATATTGCAAACTTAAGAGAATAAGGGACTGGTGATCCCCAATAAGATTAACGCATCACACATAATTACACTTTTAAACATATCTATTCTACATAATATTTCATTATAATATGTACTGTATGATAACAATTTTAATACAATTAGAATAGCTTTGAAACAATAAAATATTCATTAACGACAATAAAAAAGTCACACTACTTAAAATTAAATAAAGTTAATAGAAAAAAAAATTTGGATTTGTTATGTGATCGAAGAGAATACTTTTAGAGATGCCGATAACTGTGAGAAGCTCTTCTGAGAGATGGTTTCTTCTTTGCAAAACTTTATTGCTTTTGTTTAATTTGATGCCATCAAGAGGCTTTTTAAAATTGTTTTAATATCGGTTTAACCGTGACATAAATAATCTATAAAAACATAAAGCAATACCTATTATCTATTAACTATATGCTAGGAACCTGTCCGATGTTGGGGCACAGTTTATGCTTCGTCCTAAGAGTTACTAGACTTCAGAATAAGTTTTTTTTGATGAAGTAAATATGAAAAATATTACAACTTGTAATGAATCACTTACACACAAATAACGATTAATAATATTTATTTATTTATTTCTTGAAAACTCCATGCCCAACTTACAGTATTACCCAAATCGATGGGCACGTGGAAAAACATATAACAAAGAGTTATGAAACAATGACGAGTAGGACAATAAACTCACAGAGTAAATCCATACAATTAAAAAACAAATACACAATAATTTGCATGAATATCATCTAGCAATCAGTCGTGAACTAGTCAGCAACTCTATAACCCCATTTCTGAACAGATCAATGGAGCAGAAAAAATATCTAGTCTGGGTTCACCTCGCAACACTGCCTTGAGCAATGTAAGCGCACGAAAGGTAGACGAACGCTGTAGAATATTTGTACGCGCTCTAGGAAAGTAAAATAAACAATGACATCACTCCCTCATATAGCAGCCAGAAGTGTAATAATGCTCTACACAGATTTTTGGTTAATTGGCATAGCAAGAACTTTTTAAATTCTTCTCAAAAATATAGTATGAAAATAATTTGTAATATTTTTTTATTTGGACCTTTATTATCGAGTTAATAACTTATTTTTATTTTCAACATTTTCTAATACATTGGAGAATTTCATTAGAAATACACTAATCTGAAATACTAATACAATACATTTTGTGTTCTATGAAATAATATTTGTATCATTAAATACACAAAGCCAAATAAGGTGTTCACCATGTTGCGTCGTATTGCATTGAGGACGTCATGCATCGTATACGCACTGCATTATCTGTAACTCTCACCTTAACGTTAAAATGAAACATTTTTATTAATATAATCATCTTATTAAGTGCTTAGAAATTTATAAAAGGGGGTTTGCTGTAAAGAAATTAACAACATCTATATATTTTAGTTTATAGACTGTATTTGAAAAATAATTTTTTTTTTTTTACTAATTCACGTTGCGTCCAACTTTAGGAGCTATCCAGATTTACCCAGCCAAACACATTCCATTACACCGAAATAAATTAGTATACAAGGACTAATGTATTTTAATTGATAACGTCAATTGTCTAAACATTTATATCCAGAAAAATATTTAGTAATCATTTGATTAAATTTAGTCTTTCTTTTTATCATCTTCAATATTTCAAGTAATGTATTGTACTGAAAATAAGTGGATTGGAAAATAAGTGGAACTAAGTGGATTGTACTGAAAATGACTGTATCGAAAGTAAGAAATTACAGTAACCGTTGCTTTGTCACTTCTAAAATATATCCCTTTGATCTTTTTAGATTGTAATAAATCTAATCAGATCAAATAAACAAATCGAAATAAATATAATAAAGTTTATGAAATTAAAAATAGACAATGTTAATCTCGTTATAAGACTTTTTTGACTTTTCTCATTTGTTACTGTACAAAACAAAGTTTAAATTTTCTATAAATTAAATGAAAGAAAATGATGAATGGTTAACTTCACTAACCCTTGTCCCTTTACTTATTGTGCTTATTTAACCTGTTTGGTCAAACACCCAACAGATACGCGTGAGCAAAATGCCCATATAGAGCAAAAAAAATTGCGTGTGTCAGCTCCGATACGCGACTAGAGTCTACTAATACGATCGATATATTACATACATTGTTAGAAGGATTGATTTCCTTCACTGTTAACATCATCTTGTATGTATATAATTAATTGAATATACATATTGTACATAAAAGGTATAGATATTTGCATGTACAAATTAAATATTTCATATATAAATATTAATTATATAACCTGCCTAGTAATCGCATCCACGTGTTGTTTAGAATTTATTTCATCATCACTTGAATAAGTCTCTTCCACTTTTTACAATATTTAATTAACTCTATTCACTTCCTGCTAACAATATCATTAAATGTAAATGGATAATTCTTTAATAAAAAAGTACGGAAAATATAATATATTTTCAAGTAAAATACAAATGAACAATATCAAATTTATACTACAAAATTAAAAACATTTAGTAACGTCGGACTAAGAAGTTAAAATTAAAAGAGACTCTTTAATTTTGTAGGATCGAAGACACCAAATATTCACACATAATGACATTTAATAATTACATATTGATATAAGCGAACGTTAGCAAACTACGAACATGTGTGTCACAATTAAATGAAACTATGTGATGCAGTAGTATTTCTACTTTCTTTAAGTTCTTTACCATGAGTAATATGTTTATTTGCCATAAGAAAATGCCAAATAAACATATTGATATCTCACACTAAAGATACGCAGAAATATTGCGCGGAGAGGTCACCTAATGGTTACACTTGTTTTTAACGCTCTGAACTTCGTATCCTCTGAACTTCTGATTTTACTCCTCATAAAACTTCAAACCGGGCGCTATATTTAATAGATTTTTAAGGAGTCAACTCCAAAAAACAATTATTATTATCTTTTTAATTGAAATGGTAATTTGTTTACTATTATATTGTTTACTATTTTTATAATTATTATTTTTGTTAACTTTAGTTTAATAACAAAACAAAAACAAAATTAACATAAAAATTTTTAAAAAAAATATTCATAAGAAATTTATTTAAAAATTAAAAAAGTTTAAATTCTTACATAATTATGAATAAACCTGTTTTTATTATAACCTTTGATCACTGTCATTGGCCTCGTCCATCACACACGGACAGTCGGTACAAGTAAATGATGTACACTCGTTGCAAATGTATCTTTGGCATTAACACCACACTTTAGTTTTCTTGTTTTTTCGCTTTCGACATAGGTTCCAAAAGGCAGTATCTATTTGCCCCAATGTATTGGTGGAGCTGCTACCACCAGCAGGAACTTGTGACAAATTATCCGGTGCATTGCACAAGTTCCTGCTTGGCTTTTCCTATTGGTGAATTTGGAATTGACAGTCGATAGATTACGTGTCGATTGACGAGCGCAAGAGCAAGCCTTTTCAAGTAAACTCTTTGAGCAATTGATTATGTGTGTTTTCTTTATTTATTTTGAAGCTATTTATTCTGCCATTGTTCATTATTGAAAAAAATAATATTAGCGACCATCTGCAGCTTACCCGAGACATTGAATATACCACTTGTTAGGTTATAAAAAGTTATAACTTTAGGCTTATCTTGCTCTGAAATATCATCTATTTTGTCATCTCCATTCATTGTTGAAAGCATTAGTATATTCTTTTGGTTGTCTTCTTTTATGAAACGTATGAAACTAATCAACTTTTTTCTCGAATTCCGAACATAGAATTAACAGAAGGTCGTTCATTCATGTTGATGAATATTGGAGGTATGCTCTTTTGTTCTTCCTTAGCGTCCCAACAAGTAATGTCCTGTATACTGTAAGTAGTTCAATAGGTAACGGCAATGAAGTGAACGTATTATCTAGTGTAACATTTTTTTCAGTTCCTGATATTAGAAAGATGAGTCTCATTACTAACTCGTTGCAGAATTGTCCATTTTATATGGTCCATCAGGTCCGGTTATTTTCCACAATAAACTTCAAGATTTACAGTGTAGAACTTCTAGCACTAACCAATGCAAACACTTATACCATATCTTGCAGGTTTACTTTTTATAAACTGCCTGAACGTCACCTTCCTTTGAAAGACTCGAGTGTTTCATCTTCTGTGTCATATTCGCTAGGAGGATAATGTCTTTTTCAATTTTCTACAAACTCTTCAAATGCTTGTCTAAAAGGTGCAAGATTATCAAGAACACTTTTTTCAGATCGTGCTCTAATATCTCGACACAAAGATAGCATAAAAGAAAGTGAAAACGTTATAGGGTCATTACGATTTAGAAAAAATCAGGTGCTGTTCTATCATCTTCCCAAAGTTCTTTGATGTTTAAATGATGAGCTTTCTTTATATCAGCTGAACACAAAAGTCCATATAAGGCACGCAATTCGTTATAATTTGATTTTCTACAGTCTCTTTCATGGGAATAATTTGGCTGTACTTCTTCATATAAATATTAATAAAGTCAAAAAGATTCTTGATAAAGTCTTCTTGAAAAAATTGTTTTCAACAATCTGAAATATTGTCAGCATTTCTTGTAGGACTTTTCACGCCTGAAAGCCACATTACTATGTTTTGTTGGCTCACCTGGTTATTTTTTTACCATAATGAACGCCCGAAAGAGTTGTTTTATCTTTGCCTACATAACAATTAATTCTTACCATAAGATTGGTATCTTCTAAGTCACTTTCATCTGCAGACTTTTCTGTTGCTGGTTGGTGGTCACTGTGTTTAGATTCCACATAATTTCATCATCAAGTGGCTTTTCTCCCTCTTTTGCTTCCACTAGACGTAACCATTGCTACATTTGTTGGGGACCAGATGTTCGTTCCATAATAAACTTATTAAGATAGTAAAAATAAAAAATAACAAAAAGTAACAAAAATACTTTTTTTAAAGTATAAAAGTAGATGCCAGTGGTTGCGCAAGAGAAAATTGCTCACATTTAAGAAGTAATAGCTTAACCTCCCTGTATCGTGACTAGTGTACAATTAATTCTTACAAAAAATGTATCCATCTTCTCATCATGTTGTCATTTGAAGGTACTAGGACTAGTGGCGCAAGCTGTTGAAAAAAAAATGAACTACATTGATTTGTTGAAATGTCAAACATTTTGCTCATGTGTGACCGCTGACGGATTAATGTGTAATTACATAATAATTACATTTGAACATTATTTACAAATTAACATCATATTTGACGGCAATTGTTGCTTATGCAACTGTTTGATCAATCATTTTAATCTTTTTTTGAGAGTTCAATTCTGTCATGTTTATAACATGGCCTTCTTAAGTAATTTCCTCCTCTTTGTCAGTCGTACTCTTATGTATTCCATCGATATTTCGCAAGAAGACTCATATATGTATACTTGGAATTCTTATGATATGGGTCTGTTACCGTTTTTAGATATATCTGTCTTTCATATACATTCACCATAGGACAACTTGTCATATAAAATTGCATAAATTATAACTAAATATTGTAATGTTACTGTAATTACGAGATAAAAAGTATAGAGATGGAAGTTTTGTAAATATAAATGCTTGAAGTGGATCGTATTTTCATTGTAGCTTTGTAACTATAAATGCATAAAATGGGTCTTATTTTTGTTGTATCGTATTTTTGAAGTGACCTTTAACTATTAGCGGGCAATAATTAGTTCTAGATCAAAACAAATTTTTAGCAAATATATCGGGAGAATACCAGATCTAACTTGATACTTAAGTATCTTTGGTTCGAGACCAGATCTAATTTGATACTTAAGTATTTTAAGTACTTGAAAACTTAAGTATCTTTGGTTTAACTGCTAATGTATATATTTTGTAACAGTATTCACCTAACAGTACGTCAGAAAATTTATATTCCACAAGCTATTTAAGTTGGATAGTCGCTACTGTAACACAACATCCGTGGACTGCCACTTTTGTGCGGCAAATTGCATGCTCATCATTAGGATACCTCTTTAGCAATTTTTTCAAACCAAGATAAATAACGTGAGCATATTTGTGGAGTACCATCCTGATTGAATTTCTAAAACCATAAACTGAAAATAGCAAAAGGTTATTGTATTTACTTCGTAAGCGAAAAGACATAGAATAATTTTAGTGACTTTAATTGGCGTTGAAAATGTAAATAATTTTTAGTAATTTTGTAAATGGTACAAATTGAGACGTTTTAGAATGTAGGTAAGAAGTTTAAAGTGTAAATTTGGAAGAATATATTACATTAGCCGCATGGCCTATAGCTGTCCAGCAAATAGTCCTTGCTTCACATATATGACCCGTCAGGGCTTGTGGGAATGCTATATGAGTTTAGAAGCTGCAGCTTCGGTTTATTAAAGATGGCATAGTCCTATTTTTGACGTTTCTATTTGTTCAATGCACATTTACCGCTAGTCAAATCTGATGTATCTATCATGTGCAGGTATATCTAAAATCGCGGTTGGTTTACTGGTGCAGCAAATATTTTTTCAAACGAGACCAAATGGTTAACAACATTTTTTGATTTAGTCCTTTATTACTCTCCTTTATTCCTCCATAACAAAGTATTCTTTCCTCTATTACAAAGTGTTCTCTATCCTTTATTCCTCCATAAGTAAGTGTTCTCTATCCTTTATTCCTCCGTAACAAAGTGTTCTCTATCCTTTATTCCCCCATAACAAAGTGTTTTTTATTTTTGATAATTACGTTTCATAATTATATTTCAATGTTTTATTATCATAGAACATATATGAAGAAAACTTAAGAAAAATACTGAACAACTATAGATAGAACTTTCCGCCTTATATAATAGATTTTTCTCTCTGTGAATTGATGCTCGCATCAATCAATATTCAAAGCGAAATAAGGGGTATGCCGCATCATTATGTGTCACTTTGCTAATGCTGAGGGACATCCATTATACTTAACTGCAGAATACTTAATACTTGCATTATCAATGAAATAGCGTATTTCGATAACTAGATGCGATACAAACAATTATTATTAATTATAATAATTTTGTTTTGTTCTCAGGAATCCGTAGAAACCAGTTTACTATATCAAGTAAATAACCTGTGCAGAACATGATCCCGTTTCAATTGCAACAAAATTTTGTGACAAATTATCCTTGTACTGCTCTTTTTTCTTTTATGACATTTGAATTCCCAATGGTAGTGGTAGAAAGTGCAAAAGAGGGCAGAAGTGCTCAAAAGAAAGGGCAGAAGAGCGTAGATGTGCTCAAACATTTCTAAGAAAAAGGGCGATGACAGTCAGACATATGGACAACCAAGTAATCCTATAAGGGTTCCGTTTTTTCTTTTTTAGGGACAGTTAATTACAGTTGAAAGCCAATAAACCTCTTAAGTAAAATGATATTTATAATGAGCTTTTGTGAAAATATTGTGTGAAGCTGGCTTTTTTGGTATAATTTAATTAATTATTAAGAAAAAATGTTATATAACTTACGATGTTACTGTACTATAAACTTTCTATTGTGCTTTTGTGTGTAAATGAAATAACTATTAATCACATTGAAAAATATTATTAAACCTCTATTACTAGAACATCATTTACAAAACGAAATGATTTACATTTTAATATTTTTGGAGTTTCCTCCTTAAGAATAGATTTTTATATGTAGCTTCCGGTATGAAGTTTTATGAGGAGTAAAATCAGAAGTTCAGAGTTTTCCAGTATCAGTACGTTTATTTCACATTTTCTTAGGGTGTTATCACAATGACGGAGTGTGACACACATATTGGCATTTTCTTACGCCGTAATTGCAATGACTGAGTGTGACACACAGTTTACTATCGTTCGCTTATATTAAGATGTAATCATTATATGTCATTATGTGTGAATATTTGGTATCTTCTATCTTACAAAATTAAAAATTTTGTTTTCTTTTTAATTTTGTTGTACAAATTTGATCCTGTTCATTGTGTTTTACGTGAAAATAATTATATTGTCAACATTTTTTTATTAAAGAATTTTTCATTTACATTTAATGATATTGATATTTATATACAACCATATATACTCAATATATGGTTGTATAATATAATATAACTATTTATATACTCCTGTCGAGCGTCAGAACTGATACACACATTTTCTTTTATTTAGACCTATGTTATAATCTTTTGTATAATATTCGTATATTTCTCAAAGCAGGGGTAGAGTAGCATATGTAGCAGAGAAGAGCCATTTTGTCTTTAAGTATGCAACAATGGCGCAGACAATTCAATGAGAGTTGGTGACAGTATGTACAGACTTCATCACATACTTTTTAAGAATATACTCAAGAATTTATAAATATCTTTACATACATTTGTATATAAAAATATCACATCTACCGGCCATTATTCAGGCCGCAAGTCATGACAACCAGGAAGCATGGATTTTAGGATTAACACTGTTGCTAAAAAAGTTCTAGTTTAATGATAAATTTAAAATAATATATTACACTAAGTAAATAAACATGATAAATAAACACAGACAGTGTCAAATATCCAACACTTGAAACAAACCATTATAGCTTTGCAAATTAAATTGCAGGCACATCTCATCTCATCATCTCATCTCAGTGACTGGAGCATAAAAATTTGTGATCCCTGATAGAAATTTAAGCCTCAAAGGATTTGTTATGTCTATTTATTGGGTTCAAATGAAAAAAAACTTGTAAGCCTGGTAATCCAAGAAACAAAAAAATGTTTAAAAATTGTCAGTCTGCTTTTACATGCGCAGACGAATTATTAAAGAAATATAAAAAAATGTTAAAAGGTATTTGGAATCTGTTGAAATTGCAGTTTGTTCTAAGATTTTGTTAAATTTAAAACTGCCTTATTAAAACTGTAAAAGAATTGTGTATTGAAACTGTCTTAACATGCATAAAGCAGGGTCTCATATTCTCTCTTTCTTTGAAATTGTTCAAGAAATTTAAATTGTTGACCTGGAAATTATTTTAGGAAATTTCATTTTTTTCAGTTATTTTTAAGTACTTTTGTTGACTTTTTTGTTGTTAAACAAGACTTTAAATCAAGCACCTATAAAGCTTAATTTAAAAAAATATTATGCATATAAAATTATTATCTTTCATAAATATAAAATTTAAACCAATAATAATAAAATATAAATTTAAAGAAATAAAAATTGAGAAAGGTTTTTTTACGATTTGGTTCGAATGTAACTGATTTCAAATATTTGGTTAATTTAAAAAGAATATTAATTTTGCGTGCAATAAGGTTTGTGATGTACAATATGATTTAGGACGGTATGACCATTTTTTTATTGGAACCCATTTTGGATTTTAAAATTAAAAGGTATATAAATGGTTTAATTTTTTGTTGAATCATATATTTAATTAACTTTGTAATTATTTATGAATTATAAATTTAATAGTACAACCTCCTTACTGGCCATCTTATCGGATGCGTATAGATATGATGACCCTATTAAAAAATTGTGATTTTTGGCTCTTTTTATAACTGTAGACATTTGTTTGGCTCTTTTCGTAACTTTACTGACCTATTCTGGCATCAGACATATATGAGTGAAAGAGCTAAGACCAAATATTTCTGTGAATTTTTTGCTTTGTTCATAATTTCTTTGTAATGAATGCTAATAGTAAAGAAGGAGCCACGAATGGGCATGTTTCCATACGTGTGAAATCACATTTATTTATCATTATTATGTAAAAATACACACAGAACAATTGAACATATATACTTTTAAAAAAATGGCCACATTATCGAATCTCGCGTCGTTTACTAATTTGCGATTCATTTTAAAGTTGTATAACAGGTAGGAGTTTATATTCAATGAAAAATATGAAAGTATCATAATTCTCAATATTAAAAACACTACAATCTAATTAGTATGAGTGAATATGAAAAAATATAGGTCGGTTTAAATTTTCGATGTTAAAAGTACGTATTATTTCTTCTTAATAAAAGCACTATTTGCAGTAGCTGGTGTGTATTAATAGTCGTCGTTTACTAGTTAACCAGAATTATGTATTGAAAGAATATTTAAAACTGTGCTTACACACGCAATGAAATATTTTAATTGGCCATCTTATCGGAATAGCTATATTACCCTCAGTCGCTCCATGAAAAGGAAATTAAAAAGTGTGGAAGCTTAGATGATATTTTCAAGTTAGAGTTCCATATAATCAGTTATTATATATACATAATCATAAATATAAAAGCAGGTTTAGGACAGAAATCATCGTTAATTTTTTTAATGCACTTAATACTTGTCACTTTCGTAAAGAGCGAGAAAAAAAATTACCAATCATATCGAGCGCACTTGATCAATAAGAGCGAAGCTTAAACAATATATATTACGTATTGATGCATTCATATGCGCAAGCAAGCGGCGTCACCCCGTAGGATGAAATAATTATGATTTTTAAAATCTTCAAATAATTACTTACGGAACAGAACTTCATGGAAACTTTCATCAAGTATTCCTGGATTGTTATTGGAAATAATCATACTACATTTTATCATTTTTGCAAGTTAAAACACGGGTTTTTCATGAATAAAACGCGAGATTTAGCACGAATAAGTAGTAATATTGAACTTGCAGCAAGGTGGTGTTCGACATATTAAGTGTGTTCAAAATGTGTATGTCAGGTGCAAAAACTGGACATGCGTACACACTTTGTACGGCATTTCCCTTTCATTCTATCCTTCTTGGTAATAACGTACAGTCCATGGAGTAGTAATATTTCACGGTGAAACCTTATAAAGAAAAGATAATTTTAATAAATTTTGTGAAGAATTCTTGTGAATTTTTATAAGAATTTTCTGTTATAATTTGGCTGCAATATATTTGTTCAATACACATCGGTGACGTTAATACATAAAATACCATGCTAGGACAGTAAACGTTTTGTATATCATTCTTTTGGTTTAAATCAGTAAACATTACAGCATAATAAAACTGTTTCTAAATTGTTTGCACCGGAACTTTTCGTTCTTATTAAATTTTAAACTGAACGCAGTAATATATTTTAAAACTATTATAAATGTTTAATAGTAAAATACTGCGTAAATATCACTTTTCAACATTATTCAAAGTTTTTTTTCTTAAACGTCATTTTAAGCTTCAGACTTAATTTTATGGAAATAATTTAGTATTAAAGACATTTCATATATAGTATGGTCGTTTTTTTCGCAAATATTATTTTGGAGAAAGTGGACAACAATCTGGTAACACTGACTCCTATCCTTGTAAACATAGACTATGCTTTGAATGTTCTGTGCTCTGTGGTTCCTTTGTAGAATGCACTAGAAGCAGTGCAGGCGATTGCCGTTACCACTATTTACTGTTGGACGCATCAAAACGTCGACTGTTGGATTTGATTGTAGATGTTAAAGATTTTGTAATTGACGTTAAAATAAATTTACAAATGAATAACCGAATTACCACTGGTTCAATTTTACATTTACATTTGCCGTTCTGTCCCGTAAAACATGGAAATGTTGATATGTTACCACCATAACAGTGAAAGGAGAATATTCGTTTACGAATCCTTGTAATTTGAATAAATAATTTCGTTGGATATAACAACGTCAGAATAATTTAGGTAAGTACGTTCTCGTCGTGTATTTCAATTTATTTTGTTAAATTTTTTGAAAGCCTCGCTCGTTTTATTAACTCGTTCGCAAATATTATTTATGTTACCGTCATTTCTAAGACCGTCATCTTTGTTGTCCACTTTTTATATTGGTTGGATAATATTTCTAATTTATTCAAATGATCTTCGTTAGAGTAAGGACGTCAGTTTTAAAAGCTGATAATGCTGTGTATAGTTACAAAGGTGGCTTCATTCGTAATTTACTAAAAAAAAGAAAAATAAATGTTTGCATAATTCACATCTTCATTTGCAACAAATCGCTTGTTACATTCTCTTTCTACCTGACATTATTCTATACAAAAGTAACTAAATGGAACAAAAATTGTAATATTGTGATGATGTTGAATAGCTTGAAATGTTTTTAAAATCGTTTTTTTGTCAGAAAGAAATGTAATATGACGTTAGCAATGCTAAATGTTAGTTACAATAACTTTTCTTTTATCCTAGAAGAGACAAAGACAGGAAAATTAACATTTTGTGAAATATATTTACTCGACTATTTAAATATTAATTTGTGCGTTTACTTCTATTTGTAGAGAATTTTTAGCTCTATAAAACTTTTCTTATTTAATAATGCCACTGTACCTCTTTTTTTCCAGATGAAGCATTACGTTTCCACCGTCTTGGAGGAAGATACGATTGGCCTGCATAATGTCGACAGATTTTATTCTGTGATATTGCTCCTTTTGATTTAATTCGTGAATATTGTTACATTTATAAAGTAACATTTAAAATGAAAATTTGCTTGCTGATATACATTTGGGAGTAATTTCAAAGCATGTATAACACAAGGCTTGGTTGATGAAATGCGACAGTGTCAAAAATTGATAAAATTAAAATAAAAGTGATAAAAAGTGTAATTAAAAATTACATTTCCATTACGCAATACTAAAATTAAAGAGACCGAGCAACATTTAAAAATTATTATAAACATATATAAAGCAATTGCTTAAAATAAATATTAACTAATCCAATATTTATATAAACCATTCGTTTTACTTAATTATTGATTTGTTTAAATTGCTCTCGATTCTTCAGTTTTTATGTTTTGGATGTTGATTATAATTTTATATTAGAATTGGATATCTCGTTAATTTTTCATTGTTAAAAATGTGTTAATCTCCAACATTTTGCTTGACATGTTTGCAATGTTGCAGGTTTTTGTTTTTTGATTTGTTTGAATTGAATCTTTTTGGAGTTATGTGTAAACTGGTTTGTTTTTGAGGTGTAACTTGAGGTTTTGTTTGAAATGTGGGATTTTACGTTTAAACCTCCAGTTGTAATTTTGTTTTCAAGCTTTGTAAATGTAATAAGGTTAAAAAGTTCATTGTTTGTTTTATTTCTTTGGTTATGGTCTTGGGTTTTTTGTTTTTGTAAAATTTGGTTGGGGCTGAGAACATGAAATAGTATTTTTATTTAAAGTTTGTGGATATTGCAAAGTATACAAAAATTGTTGAGCCAAAAAATAATTTTGCAGCATTTATATATTATTATATATAATTTGCAGTTACATTTAAGCGCTATTGGAAATTTTTCTAGGTCGCGTTTTTACATCATTACTTGCAATGCGTACAGCGTTAGTGAGCAGCATTTTGTTTAGATATTGTTTGTGAAGTTTTTGTGGGTTTCATCTGCATATTTTATTTAAATACTTTGGAGTTGTGTGTGACTTGTTAGTTTTCGAGACAGGATTTATATAAAATGGGATATTTTAACATTTAAACTTTCATTTGTAATGTAGTTTCAGGTTTTGTAAATTTGTGATTTCAAAGGTTCATTGCTATATAAAATGAGTGTTTCTTGTTTTCTGTTTGTTAATTTCAGTTTTGTCGTTATGGATTTTGGGTGTCCAACCAAACTTATGCTGTGTATGAAAGTACAAAATAACATTTAAATAAAAAATTAGCGGATTAATTAATAGTATACAAAAGTTATTGAATCAAATAATAATTTTGCATCAAGTAAAATATTAAATTAATGGCTAAAAGTACAATACTGGTAAAATTATAATAAAGTTACATTTGATTTTTTTTGCAATGTTACCAACATTTTCTACGTTCAGCCCATTTATATCAATATTTATTTTGCTTTTATTGTTAACTTGCAACATTTTGTTAATGAATTATTTGTGACGTTGCAAATTTTTGTATTTAATTAAATTCTTTCAACGCAAGTGTAGCTTGTCAGTTTTTGACGTCCAGTTTGAGGTTTTATATGAAATAGGGTATTTCCATAATCGAATATGTGGTTATATTTTTGCGAATAGGTATACATATATTGGTTTCAAAAGTTTACGGCGAATATGAGATGAGTTTTTCCTTGCTTTCTGTTTGTTGGTTTTTATTTGGATTTTGACTTTTTATAAAATAAAATTGTATAAACTTTAATATTGTTCTAAAATAAAATTAAGGGAGGTTATAAATAAAAGTATTCATAAGGGAAGGGTGGTATGAAAGAGTCAGTTTTAAGAATGTCCAAAGCAATTCAGTTAAAAACATAAAATACTGTGGTTATAAATAAAACTCATTGTTCAGTAGTATAGGGGAACTTGTTTTACCTAGGCCAATGCAACTTAATATTTGCCTTTTGCAACTTACTCTTATGGGCACTTCTCTGTAAATTCTTCAACTCGCCATACAAATGGCATTTTAATAGCATTTATAATAAAAATTCTTACTAAAGGCAAAAAAGCAATTTTATATACGAAAGTAACCTTATATACAAAAAAGTAACCTTATATACGAAAGTAACCTTATATACAAAAAAGTAACCTTATATACGGAAGTAACCTTATATACAAAAAAGTAACCTTATATACGAAAGTAACCTTATATACAAAAAAGTAACCTTATATACGGAAGTAACCTTATATACAAAAAAGTAACCTTATATACGAAAGTAACCTTATATACGGAAGGCCTGTTGAATTAATTGCTATTTTCCATTTAGAGATATTTGTAACTATTTCGAGAATTGTGGCAGGGGATTGTCAGGTGTGACAGGGGTCTGTTTTAAATACATCGAAAGGTCATGTATTGTAATAATTGTTTATTGACCCTTAAATCGGCAGTCCATTATTTTTGGAAAGTTTTTTCAATTATGTGTCTTGTTAGCGGTTATTAAGATTCTTTATTAGAATTTTTTTCAAAATAATTTTCATAGCTTTTTCAGATGTCGTTTATAAGTGATTTTGCCAACTAATCAAACATTGGACACATCATAGAGTAAAACGCCCAGTACTCAGCCTTTTAGTGAGAATCTTAATTTTGAAATTGAAATGTTAAAATTATGTTGAATTATCGAAAAAATCAATATTAAATGAAATATGGCACTTTTCACCCGTAGGCAGTCTCGTTTCTCTACAAGTCAGCCATGTCTTACCCTATAGTCAGCCTATTACTTATTCTTGCATGATCGATAACGATTTTTGCTTCAGCTCCAGCATTTTCCAACTCGTTACTAAGCTGATTAATTATCGTGATAGCAGTATTCAAATGCCTGTTTTTTATTTTCTTGCCTGGAGATTTTACATTCTTGGTGGCATTAGATTGATGTTTCTCAGGATTATTACACACATATTGAATAGTCCAAGGCGTTTGGATCGTATGAGTACAATCCACACTGGCGAAAACCATTGCTGATTGTTACAGGTAAATTTTATGTCTCAAACTATTTTAAGCAATGGACAAAACGTTGATTTTGTCAAGACATTGAAATTTTCAAATCGAGTTACCCATTTATACACTGTATTTTTCCATTCTGAATTCAAAGGTTTGGATACACTTACATCTGCAGGTTGAATTAAATGTGTCGCATTTGGTGGAAGTGAATAAAGAATAATACCATTTTCATTACAATATTCACTGAGATGCAGTGTTAGTGGCTTTTATGTCAATCAACAAAAATGAGAACTGGTTAATGTATGTTCTTCCACCCATTGGTTCAAACCTTTAACAATGTAATCGTAAAATATATCTGGCTTAATCCGGTTTCTGACTTTCCTAAACATCCATACAGTAGGCATACTGTTTATAGCATTTTTTGGCGGTCTTACATATGGAAAGATTATACATGGAGGCAAAATCTTCCCAAAAGCAGATATAAATACAAGAACAGTAACAGCCTCTTTTTCATAGCCTTTTATGACTGTAGACATTTTTGTATCCTCTGGGTACAATAACTTTTCCTGTTTTGAGACATAAGTAGAAACTGGTTTCGTCATTGTTAAATATTCGGTCTAGGTCAGTCAAAAAATCAGTCGCGTTTTTATCTTGTAAGTGCTTCAGTAGTTCACCAAACCACTTCCGAATACTTTCTTCGGTTATTGCTGTTCGACCCTTAGATATATTTTCGGGTGTCCTCTCACATAACTCGGGATTTCGTCTAAGAAATAACTTGAACAACTTTTTCCCCGGCCTATTTTTACAAATGGGTTAGGATCTGGTTACTTGAGATATAATATTATGGACATCAACACTGGCAGCTTCACCACTCATTTTCCCGCTGACAATACCATGCCGAGCCCGGAAACGTTGAATCCAAATAGACGAGCAAACGAAATCTTCACCAAAACGCTGAGCAAAATCGTTAGCTTTTTGTTGAAGAATTGGTCCGTTTATTGGCACATTATTAGTCCTTTGATATTTAAACCACTTTAACAAAGCTTCCTCAATCTTGGTATGCTTTGTTGTTCTGGCTCGTTTCATTTTCAAAAAATTGTTGCCATAAAGCGTTTGAATTTTTTCCCTCTCTTTCCAAATGGATGAAATTTTCGAGCGTGGTACACCATAATCCTTCGCTAAGTCTTTGTTTGGAATTCCACTTTCTAGCTTTGACACTATACGTGATTTTTCTTCGATATTAATTTGTTTTCTTTTTCTTTGCGACATGTTAAAAATTTCACAAGTAACTCCACAATATGTTTTGCTGTGTACAGATAAGTAACAAACTGACTGAGACATGAAGAAGCGGGCTTTTATTACTATTACTGCTCTACTGCATGCACGTGTTTTGTTTCTAAGAATTACAAAAGACCCTACACTTTTTGTTTACTTTTGCGATTGACCATTATGTGTGCCAGATGTGGATACCTATTCAAATTGTTTACAATACAGATTATTAGAACTCAGCTGGCCGTTCTAACAGAAATATTTCTCCGAAAATACTAGTTAAATGTAGTCGCTTAAAGAGGTATGTCGTAATAGGCAATGTCGTAAAAAGCAATGTTTTTGATGAGGCGATCGGATAGCATTCAGCCGGGACCTTTGATTTTGGTCAATATAACCAGTTGTTCTAAACGATGTCGCCATAAACGGTTCCGACTGTAATTTTATAAATTTAATTTAATTAATTTCAATATAACTTATACAATGACAAATGTATTTAACAATGTGCTGGTGGCACTTGCCTATTACAAAATGTAAGGATCCATTGAGGAAGCCCTCTTTTTATATTAGAGTTAATTGTTTGTATAATGTCACTATTAGTATTCAGTTCCTCGGCTGTGCTGGATAAGTAACGAAGTAGGTTAGTAACACCTCCCTCACAAGCGGCAGGTCTCTTCTTTATCTCGAGAGAAGAAAGGTTTGACAAGTTCCTCGGAGTTTCCCTGGCTGCTGGGTTGTGTCTGCGAATTGACTTTTAGACATGTTTTTAATTTATCCTTTATTTTCTTCTTAAATGTTCTATTTATTATTATGAGGTAGATTGGTATAGTTAGGTATATATGTTGATTTGAATTTGTTTCATTTCTTGCGAGTTGGTCTTCATCAAATATGTGTTTATTTTGATGGAATTGGTTCGTGGGTATACTCTGTATTTTTAAGGGTTTGAGTTTATTCCTGATTTTGATATTCTTCATTTCGAATGCTAGTAGTTTAATTGGTTGCTCGACGATTTTATTTTGGATGCAGTGGCGTAACTATACCGCTCGAGGCCCGTGGCAAATTCATCGGATGGGCCCCCCAATATGAAGAAGCTGAACCAACAATAGTATTTTTTATTCTATAAAACTAATTTAAGTATACACTTTTACTTCTCAGAGTTTAATAATTAATCACTACGTGATGTAGGTACATACGATCTTTATAATTATACTTATTTGATTTTCTAATAATTCACTTTAAATTAAAGATACCTTATTTAAAGTACATATCGAACTGAAATCACAATTGTAGTTTAAGTACACAATTACAATTATTAAAATTCCTTTCTTAGGACTTTCTGTTCAGCAAAAGTGTTAATGACATCATCAAAGTTCAAATTTCGAGCCACAGAATTTTCGATGGATAGAATAGCCAAGTCGCTTAACCGTTCTTGTTCCATAGAATTTCTTAAATAAGTTTTAATCAATTTCAGTTTCGAAAATGATCGTCGGCACTAGCGGTAGTAACAGTAATGGTAAGAAATAACAGAAATGCAGTGGCACACTTCAGGAAAGCTTGAAGATATAAAATGATTCTTTATTATTAACAAGTCAGCAAGTTCTCTTATAGAAGATGACTTTTCTATTTCATGTCTAAAAGAGGATCAAAAACTGAGAATTTCCCTGGAAAACGAGATGGATATATCTTTTTCATATAGATGGACAAATGCCAAAGCCTTCTCCAATAAATCAGTATCATTCAAATTTTGCAAAGTGGCAGGTTGCAAGACATTGAAATTGAAAACAATTTCATTCATTTCAAGGAAACGCGATCTCAGTTGATTAATGATGATGTCTAATACACGATAGAATACGTTCACTTTAAACAAGCTTTCAGGATCTTGGAGACGTTCATCCTCACAAATTTCATTAAAATGACGTTTCACTTTTCTCTGACGAGTTTTAGGAAATTCAGGTTTTATAGACCATTTCACTGCAATACTATTTGCTTCCGTTTTTAAATCTTCAAATTCATGTCGATACTTTTCAATTTCTTCTAGACAGACTTGCAAACGCTTTGAAGTATTTGAAAGATCGATGGCTTTAGATTGAAGTGCTTTAGAAGCCGCGTCTATGGTTTGTAAGACTTTGCAATGGAAAACCAGCAACATATAAAATTGTAGTTTTCGTCCTTCTTCTTCAGCAAGATAACTTCATTTCTCTCATCTGCTTTGGTACTTAATAAAATAGTTTTTGTAAGCGCTTTTTGAACATCAACAAACCGAATTTTTAAAGCGAACATGGCATCAAAGCGTCCTGCCCATCTAGTTGGATTCATTGTTTTTAATGCTACTGAATTTGAGCATACCCCGGTCTCTCCTTCTTTGCTAACAGATAAAAAACTAGATAATATATTCCATCGTCTAATACTATGGCCAAAAAAATTATAAATTTGTTGCACAGTTTCGAATAATGGTTTGTATTTCTACGACCTGTTTTACTGGATCATTTACCACCAAATTTAAATGATGAGCAGCACAATGGACATATACCGCATTTGGCTCTATATCTCTTATGAGTTTTTGAACTCCACCATAAGTCCCTTTCATGGTATTAGCTCCATCGTACCCTTGTCCACGGCACTTATTCAGAGAAATATTTTTGTCATTTATGGATTTTATTATCTGCTTGGACATTGCTAAGGCAGTTTGGTCCTTAAGCTCGTGAAATCCTAAAAATGACTTTAATTACAAGCGTCTTTGGAGTTCCATTTTCATCTTTCTCGATTACACAGTAAACGGTAAAGTTCACATAATTTATCTGTTTTGGAAATATCTTGAGTAGTATCAAATAAAATGGAATAAAATGGTGTGGTTATTATTTCACTTATCAGAGAATTTTCCACTTTTTGAACCAGAACAGCAATGAGCTCATTTTGTATGCTTGGACTCAAGTATTTAATCTGGCCCTTTGGTTTACTTAGCAACTCTTATAAAATATGATAGGGGTGTCCACTTTGAAAAAACATCGATGTTTTTTTCGATTCGATAAATCGGAACTGTACATCGATGTCTTTCGATGTATCTATCAAAAACATCGATATTTTGTATGCATCGAGTACTTTTTGAGTTTTTTTATTGATATTTAGACAGTATATGTATTTCTGTTGCTGCTATAACAACAAATACCAAGAAACAGAATTCACATTCACCGGACACAGATCAAATATACTGCTTCAACACAACTTTTCGTGCAATTTTGCTAAGTCGATCATATCCTATTCCCAGTGTTCTTTTGGGAGACTTTGCAAAAACAACAGTTTACTTAAACGTTTGCCTTTCAGTCTATTTCGTTGCTGATTGACGATTGGTTCCGCTTTAGAAAACAAACGTTCAGATGGGACTGAAGTTCCTACCATGGTTAAGTATTTGTATGCAATTGTATGAAGTTTAGGAAGCTGAATTTTGAGATCATTCCAAATTTATAAAGGGTTCTCATTCAATCTGCCTACTGGGCTACGTAAGTAAGTAGATAGTTCATCTGAGATAGAATCGTCAGATTTCACCGTTTTCCAGCTCTTGTGGACTAATTTGTGGTGATCTCCCCACAAAGAAAATTTTTCTTCTGCTTTGTCAGATTGATCTGATGAATCAGATTCCACGGACTCATTTTGTACTACACTTTTCATCATTTCCTTGATTTTTGAAACAGCTATGGAGCAAGCTAATGAGTCTGTGAAATGCATTTTCTTAAACCTGGGGTCCAAGATTGTGGATATAGCGAGAGGACTTACTCTCTCTATAACACCCATTCTTTTGTCAATCTCTTTCAGGGTCAATGACTGCAATTCGTGGGCAAGAGACTCTTCGACTTTAAGAGGTTTAATTTTTAAAAGAAAACAATGGATAGCAGTTAGCATTGGTGGTGCATTTTTATGACGAATGATTATATTATTGACGACGCTGCGAAGCTCCAAAAATCGTTCAATCATCTAATAAGTACTGTTCCATCTCGCTGGGACCTCTTGTATTAATTTCGTTTCTTTCTGGGTTGCTTCACGTAATTCGATACTGGCTACATTGCTTTGTTTAAACCAAGTTACTATATCTTTTAGTTTGGTTATCAAGTTTCGCAGATTAGTACATTGCTGTATAGCATTTTGTGCAACCAAATTCAACGTTGTGCGAAACATGGTATATACTTTTTTCCAAAGGCTAAATCAACAGCTTTCACCATGTTAGCTGCGTTATCTGTGACTACAGCTGAAACTTTATCACTATCTATACCCCATTCAGCACAAGTTTTCAGCAGCATTTCAGCTATGTGTTCTGAAGTATGGCGTTCGTTTGACTCGTACATTCCGAGAGTGATTGAAAAAAGATCATTACCTTCACCGAAGTGTGCTGTTATTCCTAAAAAAACTTCTCATGCTCATCGTTTCAGACCACATGTCAATAGTAAGAGTAACGTATTCAATATTTGACAACTTTGCTTTGAAGACTGTTGATAATGCTGCGTATTTATTATCAACCCATCGAGTCAACATTGTTTTACTAGGAAGTTTATAATGCGGCGCAAGAACTTTAATTAAACTGCGAAAGCCTTCATTTTCAACAATTGTAAATGGTTGATTGTCTTTACACAGCATATATATTAGAGTGTTGTTAATTCTTAATGTTTTATCACCTCTCTCTGAAAAAGAATTAATTTCTCCCAAACTTGACATAATAGACTTTTGACGTTTTGGAGCTGGAGGGACAGAAACACATACAACTTCTTTTGAAGAGCCACATTTTTTATCAGCATCACTAGTTGATTCCATTTCCATTACGTCAGCAGAGCTCGTTGATGTCGATAGTAGTGGATCAGAGCTATTGGGAACTAATTGTATATTTTTCTTAATTGTGTTGCTCTGAATATCGGATTTTTTTGGACATTCGTTATTGAACTCTTGAAAAGCAGGCTTGTGTTTATTTTTTAAATGACCAATTAAATTAGTTGTATTACCACAAGATTTTATTAATTTTTGACAGAGTCTACATTTTGCAGAGTTATTGTTTTCTTCAGTTTTATCGTAAAACCTCCATACATCACTCTTCTTGGAAGGTGCCATCGTATATGTTGTCAGACTGAAATAAAAATAGTTCATTTATTATAGTAGTTAAAATCGATAAATTCGTCAATCAAAAATGTTACTGTCACATCACTATCAAAAGATACAAATAAATTTTAACTAATAAAATGTCAAAATGAGTGTAATAGAATGATCCAAACTAATATGATGATGAATAGATTCGTTGATTTCATCAATTCACATACTTAACTATTGTTTTATTAATGAATATAGATAATATACAATTTGGCGAATGAGTTTGCTAGGTTAGGTTTTACGATGTAGGTTAATAAATAATGTGTGTTACAGGTAAAGTAATTTCCTAATCTAATAATTACTAACCTTGTTTATTCTGTCATTCAGTAAATTACTGATTTTGTTGTTATGCTTGTTGACATAATAAGAAATAAGTTACTTACCTCAGATCGAATACGTGATGAGATTTTATTGTAATGAGTAGGTATATTAGGGTATAATTATAATACACAATCCACTTCAATCTTATTTCATCCACAAAACCAAATGTAAGTCAATTCGCTATTATTAAAACAGACGCTCGCCGGTCGACTCGACAAACACTAAACAAAACAGTTTTTTTTATTGTCAGTAGTAGTATTTTTAATTTATCCATTCCATAAGGATAGGCAATGGAACCAAGCCGTACAGCCAACTCTTATGAGAGAAATTTGTCACTGACTCGTGCGCAGTGCTGCCAACATAATTTTTTAGTACACGTCAGTCCACTATTGATTATTAAATTTTTCTTTTTTAATTATACAAATAGAAAAAAGATTTTAGGTAACATTTTAGTAATCAAACTTGAGGTTATAATAAATTCGATGTTTTTTTAACAAAAATTGAAAAAAACATCGATACATCGAGTATATCGGAAGCATTTCAAAACATTGGATCGATTCGATGTATCGCATTGTAAACATCGATGTTTTAAATGCATCGATGTATATCGAATATCCCTAAAATAGGATCGTATTTGGCTAATAACTCAACAATACTCAAAAAATTAAAAAAATATTAAAAAAATTGCCATATACCATTTCTCTATGGCCACGAAAAGCTAAATTACATGTTGAAAGTGTCAGAGTAACATCAAGGAGTCTAGTGAGTAGGGTAGACTGGGTACGGTTGTGACAATTTTCATTTGATCGCTGCTAATTCTTCAATTATGCTACTAATCTGAACAAAAACTGTATTATAATGTAGTTTATTCATTGGTTAACGTGTAAATATTTAAGTTATATGTCTAAACAAAATGATTACTTCATAAAATCTATTTAAAAAGAAAAAGGAAATTGTCACAACCGACCACACCCCAGGGGCGGTTGTGACAGTACTGGGGGTTAATAGTGACAATATGAAAATACTGTAAAATGATCACCAAACAAAATAAAAATACTCTAAAATAATCACAAAACACTTTAATTAACACTTTTATTAAGACTCATAACAAAAATACTCTATATAATCAAAACACTTTATGAACACTTTTATTCCGGCTCATAGGACTTTTCACAGTTATGACAAATATAATAGCGACTGCCATCTGTGCAGTCTACATGGGCCCAAAAGTTACACTTCCCTTGACATTTAATCCACTTTTCGCCAGGCCTACATTTGGAATATGGACCAACGCAGACCAAACAAAAATATTCTTCTGCATCTGAAGATATTGATGGCGATGTTTTCCTTTCGGCCCATTAAGATTTTTCTTGATGCGCTTTGCCTTCAAGCGTTTTTCTTTTGCGTCATGTTCTTGCCTGATTGCCTCTTTTTCAGGCGTGTCTGTGTATATGGTCGACTTCTTGGTTCTGGGTCCTCGAGTCATTCTTTGGGAAGCCTTTGGAAAGGGCCGAACAATTTCAGGCGAAAAAACTGCTGGTATGGCAGATGTAAATACAAGCAATGTTATCCCGTTTTCTTTACTGTAATCTAATCTGTTAATATGAATGTGCGATGAATGATTATCAAGCACGAGTAAAACTCTCCGAGTTAGTTAAAAATTTATTAAAATGTTTAAGAAACTCCAAGAAGGATCCATCTTGCATCCAGCCGGAGGGGTTTGCAGCCCCAACAGGTCCCACTGGACCGTCCCTCACAAAGTGGTCTTGGTAACGAACACGAGGGAAAATAAAAAACGGAAGCATGCAATTTTCCAAAGCATTCATCGCAAAAGTTACCGTCATTAACGTGCCCCGTTCAGCGGAAGTAACCGCTCCCACTTGCCGTGTGCCACGTCTTGCAACAACTTTATCAGGTCTTTGGACCGTAGTGACGCCTGTTTCATCTACATTGTAGATATCTTGTGGCTCGTAAGTATGCATGTCCATAATGACTTGCAAGTTGTCGCAAAAAGCTTCCACATTTGTGCGATTGTAGCTTGTTGCCCTAGAAAGGCTGGTAGCTTGAGCTACTCGAACAGATAGAGAAGGATTTCTATTCAGGAATGAACGGAACCATTCTTCGCCGGCCATCTCATTCTCAGCCCAAGTAGCAGGTGGCCTTAGGTTATATTCAGTTGCAAGCTCAAAAGCCAACTTCCGCACCTCCTTAGGAGCAAGTCCGAAATAAATATCCGCGCAACGCTGTAAGTATTTTGGCAACTACTGCTCTTGTTGTTCCGAAAGTGGACATACCCCATGTTAATACTACGGTTTTCACCTTCTGGGATGGCATCGCGTTTACGAACATACCTGAACTGAGACATGCGATTAACATCGTGCATTTCTGCAGCTCTGCGCAATGAAGTCCCGCGTTTCATTTCATTATAAGCATCTTCATACTGAGACAAGTTACTCTGTCCTCTTTCAGTCTTTCTCACCCGTTTTCTAGGCATCTAAAACAAAAAACAACAGATTTTACATATGTCACAACCGTAACCGGTAAAAATGTCACAATTGTACCCAGAGGTCATTTTCACAAAAAAACAATCACGGCGTCAAAATAAAACAACCTACAGTAAATGTAATTATTGATATTAAACTGCTAATAGTCGACTTATATCGATGAATAACACTCAATACTCTATCGGTATAAATGTAACAGCAATTACGAAATAAAAATGAACAAAAAAACTTACTTTTGATGGTCAAAAATCAAAATTGGCCCCTGCTCACGTACACACCGCGTGGATGGCGCGACACTGTGATACAGGTTCAGACATGCGAGCCGCTCCTCTCTCCCCTTGCACATCCTCCGCTATTCCCTATAGTTTCGATAATATGACGACTGTCACTACCGTACCCTGGCACAACCGTACCCAGTCTACCCTACCTAGCGCCAAAATTGTTTCTCTCTCTTGATAATGGACTTTTGCTCTTCATCTAGTGTTCCATGTAACTGCCACTGTCGATGTACAAAACATGAATGCAAATGTTCTTTCGATCTCTTATGTCTTTCTATGCCTTCCACAATATGTTTCCAATCATCATAGCCTTCCATCCAAATATTTTGAATATTTTTAGATGCCCTATTTGTGAATAACCAACATGGTTCACAATATGCTTTTTGAAGCAATAGGGAATAGGACAGTCATGTACGTTCTAACTTTACGCCAGATTTAGAAACAGTGTGATAATATCTATTCAAGAAAGATCTATTGTTACTGTCCTTTAAAAAGGGGCCTTTTGGTTTACAGTGTCCGTTTTCGATTACAAACCGTTTTACTTGATCATTAAGTTCTTTAAAGTTACCTTTATCAGTAACATACTGTAAAGATTTTAATTTTTTTATATCCAAAAATGATTCATTTGAAGATTTGCTCGTACCTGGTTGTGGTTGATCTGAATCTAAATATTCACTGTTATCGGGCTCTGCGATATTGCCACTTATGACATCATTTTCTGCCCTTACGACGCGCTGTTCATTTGATTCTTCTACACTATCTTGATTCTTAAAGTACTGACTTATTTTAGGTAACTTTTTATTATGTTCTTCAGACTCCTTCTTTCGCTTTCGTTTTTCGCTTCCACTCTGATACTTTCTAGAACAATACCGTAAAAAGTTTATAATAATACTATAGTTTTCATTAAATGAAAAATCTGATTGCTAACAAATGCCAAAAAAGCGACCGTAAAAATGTTTCTAACGAAAGTCCACCCATTGTCCAATGTTCAATTCAAGCATGCAATTTTATCTTATAAATTATTTTAAATATTAGAATAAAATTCTTACCGAGTAGACATTGCCAACCTATTTTCACAATTAACTAATTAAATTTTAATTATTAAAATTAATTATATCCTCACTCCTCACTTACAACAAACAACCAATTCTTACACCAATAAACTGCTTACTGCACGAGTGCTTGCATAATAGAATAATGAAGTCTTTCATTTCATTATACAAACTTGAATCGGGGATTCCCCGAGCAATAGCAGTAATATCAATAGTATTACTGCTGATGCTCGGGGAATTACCAACACGGTTGGTATCACCAACACGCGTGGGTGGCAAGCGTTTTATTATCTATCGCCTCTATCGGATACATAAAAGTTGGTAACAACTTTTTTTTTACAAATGCATTGAAACTTAATACATTTTTTACTTGTGTATGCAACTAGTAACTTAAATAAATTAAAGACAAAACTTTTTTTTTTACTAAATGTGTAATAGTAAATGTTGAGAGTTGGGATTCTCCTCTGACCGGGGGCCCCTTCCGGCTGGGGGCCCGTGGCACTTTTGCCGCCTTGCCACCCTGTAGTTACGCCACTATTTGGATGTTGCATATTTTGTTTTCTTTTGTTAGTAGGCTGCAGTTAATTGGAATATTTACTAGCTATATCCCTTTTATCGATGTACGGTCTTCTTTTTGACACAAAAATGTTACCTTTGTTTGTTTAGGCAACATTAGAAGATAGTTTCTGTCGTCCAATTTTTCTACGATATGTTGACATCCTTGTGTTAATTCTTGATTTGTTATGACTTCGCGGATGCAATCCGGGTGTTGAGTATTCCTTACGAAGTCGATATGGTTGCAATATCGCAGATTTCCAATTTTTTTACATGCGCTGTCTAAGTATATATGCGTTTTATCGCTCAATGTCAAAAAAGGTTTATAAGGGATAATTATAGTATTGTTTAGGCTGGGTATGGGATACAGACGATATAGAATATAATTGTTTGGATAGGTTATTTAATTACTAACTTTAATTACTTAATTTAATTACAAATACAATCATGTAGTCGGTGTAATGTGATTCAAATTCCAATAGTACGTATGTATATCTTAGGTTATCGAGGTTGTCTAATAGTAGTTGTTTATGTGAGTAGTTCTCTTTTACTATTTTAATTATATGTATACTACTTGTAGGCAGTATACTATGATGAACGATGTGTAGGTGTGAAGATGTAATTGCGTCTTATATTTGGTTTAAAGATCCCAACATTTGCTCTATATTAATTCTGGTTAAGTCATATAAGGTTATTTATATTGATAAATTTAGAGAGCGCGAAGTTAGTTACGTTTATGCTATTTAGCATTTCATTAAGTTTCGATTTAATTTTTATTTGATTATCTTCCAATATTTTTATGGTTCTATTAAATTCGTTTAATAATATATTGTTTAGACTTATTTTATTATTCACCCTACGTGATATTAGATTTTGATTTTTATGTAAAATTTTAATTTCTTCATTATATCATTTTGTGTCATTTTGATCAAGGTTTCCGGTTATGTCCTTAATTATTGTTCCTAATCCATTTATTAGTCCGCGTTTTATTCTATTTTTACTAATAGCGTTAAATTTATCTTTTATTATTTTTAGTTGATCTTTTATGTATATATCGATAGGTTCCGTGTATGTGGTGTATAAAGGGTTATGTATCTTTTTTTAAATATTAATCTGTGATTCTAATATTGTTAATTTTTCCTTAATTAAATCTGTATTGTAATAGTGGAGAAAGGTATGATCCGTTAATTTCATTTTTAGATTTTCCATTTCAAATGGTTAATATGCCTGGATTACTAGTGAGAGGCGTTAGTTTTACCACATTTCTTCCGCTATCGTCATCGTTATCAGGAGCAGAATTCTGAAAATATTGTTTCGGATTAATATTAGGTTTTCTTAAGTTGCTTTTATGTATTGCCTGATGTTTTTCATTTAATATTTCTAAGTTTTGATTTTCGGTAACGTTCTGTGCTATGTACCTAGGCTGTACTTTATGTTTTTTTTTTGTTTTTTTTTCCACTTAGAATGATATTAGTGATAACCTGTGTACGTCAACGAGAGGAGTGTCAAGATCCAATTTCGATAAATGTTATCGAAATACGCCCCCATACGACTTCTCTTCGCTTAAAACTAAGGTTACTAGGGTTCCAAATGCGCCCTGGTATGAGAAGAAGCCCCGAACAAACTCAGCCAGGGTTGACTCTATTGTGATCACTGTTTCACAAACGTCACTTAATACAGTAGCTAGAGCAGTTCATTCCCAAGCTTTCTTATCATTTATATACTCATTTATACTATAATAAGATTTTTCTATCAATTTATTTTTAACAAATATTTTAAATTTATTTAATGAAAAATCTACAACATTCATTGGTAGTTTGTTATAAAAACATATACAATTGCCCAAGAAAGAATTACTTGTTTTATGCAGCCTAGTGCTGAGTGTGGCAAGTTTAGTCTTATGTAATTATTTCTATTATATACTATATATTTTTTGTATTCTGGTATTGTAATTATGGAAATTACTATTTCTATTAAATTTATCAATATTTTTGTGCACATGCAGTAAATTTTCATAAATGTATTGACTGTGTATGGTCATTATTTTTATTTCTTTAAATTTATTTCTAAGCGATTCTTTAGCCCCCATATTATAGATCGCACGAACGGCCAGCTTCTGAAGGACAAATACGGTGTTAATGTCAGCAGCATTACCCCACAACAATATACCATATGACATAATGCTGTGGAAATAACTAAAGTAGACCAGTCTAGCTGTATCGATGTCTGTTAGCTGTCGAATACGTTTAACTGCATATGCAGCAGAGCTCAGCCTATTCGATAAACCATAAATATGTGGGCTCCATTGAAGTTTCGAATCCAAGGTAATGACTAAAAAGACGGTAGTGTCAACTAAATCCAATTTTTCATTGTTGAGTTGCACATTATTTGTAACACTTAACGGTTGATACTGTAAATTTAATACATTTGGTTTTTCCTTTATTGAGAAATAAATTATTAACATTAAACCAATTTACAACTTTAGAAAGAGCACTGTTTACTTCGTTAACAATTATTTGTCGTCTGTTTATTTTAAAAGTCAAAGATGTATCATCTGCAAACAGTACTATTCCATGCTGATCCTTTACAAGATAAGGTAGGTCATTAATGTAGATTAGGAACAAAAACGGTCCCAATGTTGTATCCCTTCAAAGCCATGTTAATAAGAAACTGACTTGCATCGTTACAATAATCTTTTTGCCTATTTAAACAAGTCAAGGAATTTTGGGTCAACTTTATGTTTAAGGCAATGTCTTAAATGAATCACAAATCCAATTAATATTAAATAACAGTAACATTTTATGATTTTTGCTTATGCGAACCATTTTTTCAGCAAAAATATTTACCCACAAAATAATATTAATACTTTCATGCCGCGTTTCAAATTTAATTTTGCGATCCCCTCAGCCTCATAACGGTGTGCCAGGATGAAAAGGTTTATTTTTTCATTTATTTGTGGGTCATATTGGGGTTTCAAGTTTAATAAAGTTGGCACGCCCAATTTGACCAATGACCCAGGGGAACGTTTCCCATTCACGTCTACGTTTAGATATGACAATGAGGTCAAGAGCTTCATCCCTTATTCCATAGTGGTGTAACTTCCTAATCAACGTATCATGATTTACGCAATCGAATGCCTTGGACAAGTCACAAAACACGCCAAGCGCATCACATGAACACCAGCATCGGTTGTTGAGCGACCCCGAGTAAACCCGTATTGCTTGTTATGGAGAAGATTATTATCTTTAAAATGTTCTATTAGCTGACCTAAAATGAGCTTTTCAAATACTTTACTAAAAGTAGGTAGCACCGAAATAGGTCTGAAGTTAGTGGGATCCGTAGTACTAACAGATTTAAATAATGGCGTTATTTTACTGTTTCATTAGATCAGGAAATTCACCACATTCAACACAGTTGTTAAATATAATCGCTAAAGCGCAATACACACATAGAGCGGGTGAGAGTCGGGCGCGGGTCCCACGCGTGAGACCCGCTCTTCGTTGACTTCACACACAACAAAGCGCGGGTGATCGACGGGTCGGGTCGGGCGCGACGCGAGCATCCATGATTCCATGCTAGTACAGCGGTGGCGATCGTCACGAGCAGTGCGATTGAAAATGTCAGCGGATTCGGATGAAGAGTTATTATTTCTTCTGGTTTTGAAAAGAAGATTACGGAAACGAAAAAGGATTTGGGTTCATGAAATAATTAAAAAAAGACTGCAATATGGATAATATCATCGCCTGTGTAGAGAATTAGAAACGTACGAAGATCGCTTTTACAAGTATTTCCACATGTCGAATATTTAAACTCGATACAAATTGGAGGCCAGCTATATCTACAAGAGAAAAATTCGCAGTTTGTTTAAAGTAAGCTTTCATTTATTATATAATCAGAACTTTTTATAATTATAAAGCATAAATAACTAAACAGAAACAGTTAGATTTCTTAAAATAGATAATTGCATTAAGTTGAAGGCACATTTGGTGACATGTAATCAAAGTGAATGATTGTACATTGTGCATAATATATTCACTCAGATCATTCAGATAATGCATATGCATTTCCTGAATGAATAGAGTAAATATTCAAGTGATTATAAACTGTTGCATTCGATAAGTCTTGTGGCGTTTTGTCTATCTGTTCTACATTTCCGTGAACAAATGAATTAACAGATGCTGTGCTAGCATCTTCAGGATTTATATAATCTGATATTGATGACATCACAGAATAAGCTGGTGATTGATGGACACTGTCAATCGGCATTTCGCTTAAGCTCTGCATCGGAAAACAGCTTAGCTAAATCAACTTTAAGCATAGCTTGTTTCCGCTGCGATAATTTTTTAAATGTTTGTGCGTAGCTTAAAAACAAGTAGTCGACATCGTCATGCCTTGATGTTTTTTTTTTTCCAAGTAGGTTTTTATCATTTCGTCGACATCTGACTCATATGGCTCTTTAGTTCTTTTCTTGGACCGTCGGGGTGTTTCGATTGGTTCGTTCGATGGGGGTAAAAAAGTCGATATAGCATTTGAAGTTCGAATCTTAATTCATTCATTCATTCTCGACGAACGACATCGTCGCTGCGCTATCCGAATTTTCTGTGGTTGGAGTTGGTCGGTCCCCAGAAACGTTGGATGTAGTTTCTCTGGGATTAATACCACTGTCTAAAAACGATAGTTGCCCTGACCATAAGAAATTTATAATTTTTTTTTCGCTCCCGGTGGTTCCTTTTATTTGCTTTTTATATTTAATGTATCCATCCCTCATACTTTTCCACCTCCTTTTTATGGTATCACCTGCAAAGTGGAAAAATAAACGACTGGTGATTCGTATCAAAGTATAGGATTTTCCTATAGACTTGGAACCAGTACAGTTTCGAATATAGTAAAAGAAGTATGTAAAGCCGTATGGGAAGTACTGCAACCAATGTACATGCCTTCACCATCAGAAGACACTTGGAGACATTCGGAAGTCGGCTACAGAAAAATATGGAACTTTCCTAATTGCGTTGGTAGTATTGACGGCAAACATGTGAATATTAAATGTCCCGATAACAGTGGTTCAAATTATTATTGTTACAAAAATATATTTTCAATAGTTTTACTGGCCATAGTAGATCCATTTTATCAGTTTACCATGGTCGATATCGGGAGCTATGGGCGCCATAGCGACAGCGCAATTTTTGAAAATTCAAGATTTTATCAAGACTATATTTGTGATAACATGTTATTGCCTCCTAAACCGTTACCAGGCACAGATGATCCTGTTCCCCATGTATTAATAGGGGATGAAGGATTTGGACTCAAAACTTATTTAATGAGACCCTTTCCGAGGGCCACAACGCTACACGATACGCGAAAAACAAACTTTAATTATAGACTATGCCGTGCAAGGCGTGTTGGATATTAACACACAATGCTTTTGGGATATTAACACACAAATGGCGAGTATTTAGAAGACCAATGGAATGTAAAGTTGAAACTGCAATAGATGTAGTTAAAGCTGCAACCTGTTTGCATAACTACATCATTGTCAAACGGGGTAATAATGACATAGATTTTTCCCAAGACACGATGGCGACGGCGGCGGTTACTCCAAGAGGATTAGCATCGATAAACCCCACAAACAGACGGTCAACAAATGAATCTTTCCAAATTAGAGAAAAATTTGTTAATTATTTTGATACTAATAACTAAATAAAAATAAAGGACTTACTTGTTTCATTTAAATGCTCTGAGATCTGCTGCCATAGCTTAGCTTTCAAAACAGCGTTTTTATAGTTTTTGTCGCTCGGCTCATACAGACAACTATGTTTACGTACACATTCGATTATTTTTTCATTAATATCCATGATAATTACACACTATTTTTTGTAAATATTTACAAAATAATACGACGACACGCGCTGCGCACGACCGACCCGCGCACGCGTCTGTGTGAATGCTTGTCGAAGAGTACGTATATTACGACGAATAGAACGACGTTACACCCGCTCGCGACCCGCTCACCCGCGCGCTGTTTGTAATGGCGGACGGCGGACGCGGCCCCGCTCGTCACCCGACCCGCGCATGCTTTTCAATGTGATGTCTTCCATATAAATACAAGCAAACAGAGCCGTCGTACGCCCGACCCGACCCGCGCCCGACCCGCACCCGCTCTTTGTGTGTATTGCGCTTAAATTAGGTGCAATAATGTCAATTAGCTGTGTAAGCATACTCACGGAAAGATCCCACAAGTCATTCGTCTTTTTAACATTTATGAGTTTAAAGGCTTTAATTATTTCTCGGACGTGAACTTTTCTGAACTTAAAGCTGACACCACACTCAACTACATTTTCCTTTAGTAAATTTAGGGCATCGGTAGGCGAAGAGTTCAAGGATTTAGTGGTAGAAACTGGAATATTCGTGAAGAAATTTTCGAAAGCGATTGCGACTTCTGAATCTGAAGTGACTTACTTGTCACCAATGTTTAGTTTAAACTTATTGCTTGGTGATTTGACTTTTCCAGTTTCCTCATTAATCATTTTCCAAGTGGCTTTGATTTTATTGCTACTGTTGTCAATCTTAGACTTCAAATATTGTGACTTGGCCACTTTACATTCTATCTTGAAAGTTTTGGAAAATAATTTCACATTGTCATTAAACTCTTTGCTTGTATTAAATTGCCTCTCTGCGTAAAGTTCATATAACTTTTGGCGCATAATATGTAGTTCAGGCGTAGCCCACTGACTAAAAGTTAATTTGTCAGCGACTACAATAGTTTTGGTGGTAAACACAGATTCATATAATTGTATGAAAGTATTAAAAAATCTGTTGTACATCACATTCGGACTTAAATCGCTAGATAAATTTGGTAAATTATTAATTATATCATTTTTAATTTCATCTACTCGCTTAGAATTAATTGGTATAAAACTTATTTCCTTTTTAGAATTAATTTTATGCACATTTTCAATTTTTATTAACTGGCCGCAATGATCAGATTGTAATGCGTTGATAATATCTTTACTTGAAGGTGTCATGTGTATAAAGATATTATCAATACAGGTAGCACTATCACTAGCAATTCTAGTAGGCTCCATAAACATGTTTTTGAGATTATATGATGAGAAAAGGTTTAAAAATGGAATATTTTTATTTTCTAAAGTATCAAAATTAAAATCACCACAAATTATGATTTTCTTATTAGATTTTGTTAATTTAATTAATACCTCATCCATTATTTTCTCAAATAGCTCGTAGGGAACAGAAGGGGGGCTATACACACAAACAACAATGAACCGCTCCAATTCTACTGATGCTAATTCAATTGTTCGCTCAACAGATAGGTTCACTATATCCTTACGTTCTTTACATTTTAAAATATCAAGGAACCACCACATTTGGCATTAACTCTGCTGAACGAACTACCAACTTGGTGGTTGTTGAAATTGAACATTATTTCATAATTTTTTAGCCAATGTTCAGACACACAAAAAATATTAATTTAAAATTCATTTAAAAATAACTCAATTTCAAGCTCTTTACCACTAATACACCAGGTTGATAAATTTCATATTATTACTATTAACATTATGTGATTTAATGTTCTTATTATTATAATTAGCAAGCAAATGTATTTGGCTAGAGGATTCCCATATTGTCATACTAATTAGTTAAATTACTTGGAAGTACTTCCAAACTCTCATTTTCACTGTCGAAATAATGCTCAATAGGAGCCAAATTCCTCGTTATACTACAAAACAAATATGATAGCGAAACAGCTATCTGTCGTTTAATACTAGAAGGTAGGTTATAACTACCATTGGTTAAATTATGTTTTTTTCTAACAAAATTGTTAGTATCGATGACATGGATCTGTTCATTAAAAGTACCCACATTGTACATTAATAAATTCAACTTATATCTAAGGTCATTTTCAGCTTGTGGCAACATGTTACTTTAAGGGAATGTAAACATTATTATTTTGTTAACATTCAACTTTCACAATTGTTCAAAGCATTGTAGGAATGTAGTTTTGTTAACACTCCCTCTATTTCCCATAAAAATGATTAAGTTGGTGTTTATATTAAATTTACTGCTGTCTTTGATAATTTGTGAAGTTAAATCACTCAATTGACAATTATGATAGCAGTTATTCAATACACTTTGCTGAGTGAGATGTTCAGCTAGAAAAATACCCATATTTGTTCCAATTTCATCACTGTACATGGTTATATTTGAGGAAGTATTATTTATATTTGATATTGTACTAGTGAAGGAACTATTGATTCAGTTTTGCTCTATATCAGAATCAGATCTGACACACAATTTACTCTGTGTCAAGAGAGCTACAGCAGGAGATGGAGTACTACTGTGTCTGTATGCACAAGAACACTTATTTGTCAATGAGTCAAACTGGTCTGATTTATATTGTGATAATCTAAGTAGCTCATCCATACCCAGCTGACACTCACCGAACATTTTTTGAGATGTTTCATACTTAGCGGTGATACACCTTAATGAAACTTGTAGTTGTGCTATGTGTGATTCAAGCAATTGTATGTCATCCTCATACTGTAAATTTATTTTTTCTAAGTCATTATTATAAGACTCTAGTCTGCTAAATTGTATGTTTTTAAATTTTAAATTTTTTGTTATAAACTTGTCTTTCTTTAACATTTTTCTAGTTTTCTTAATAAATCTACTAATTTTTAGTTTGTTACTGCCACAATTCATCAACCTCTCCTTTGGTAAAATATTACTCAATTTGTTGCTAAAAGAAGGGTCTTCAGTTGTACCAGCAACCAACTGAGGAGCGGAGTCCACTAATTCTTCAAATAAACAAAAAAATATGTCAAAAAAAATGTCTTACGGCTAACGGTTTTTTTATGTACGTGGTTGTTTGTTCCGGGTAATCTATAGGTTTATTGCTACTTTGATTTCTTTTTGTCAATATGGTTAATTGATTCTCTATTAGTTTTTTATTTATTTCTGAGTATAATATTTTTACTAATTCTTTGTGTTTTTCGATATAATTTTGCAGGTATATTTTTTGTGTATTTGCGTTAAACGGGTCTTTACAATCTATAGTCCATTCAAATTGAAGATTGCAAACCTTTTTCTTACAATCACCTTAGTAATTTATTGTGGATTTATTTGTGATTAAAACATATTTTTTTATTAGTGTACACATTTACACTGTATACGTACGTAACTTATATTATATAGGTTATATTTTATATTTAAGAGAAACTCAGATAAATAAGATGCGTTTCGAATAATTTATAAATATTACTGTTATATAAAAAATATATAATACTAACAAAATTCCTCTCATACTTAATCCAGGCTTGAGACTGGCAGTCTTAAAGACTGGCGTATTTAAAAAGTTGTTGGTAGCCAAATCTGTACTAGTAAATCACGCTTGGCAAACCTTCATCAACTAACATCTGTCTATCTAATAAATACTATTCTATCATACTAACAACTAATACTTTACTTTCTAAATATATTAGTAATAGTAGTTTAACGAAATGTTAGTTAGAACAAAGAAAATGAAATTATTACAAAATAAAACAAGTATTATTTAATTTTCAAGAAATTACTAAAACAACTTTTAAAAACATAAAATACACTGATGTGTAAAAATAAACCAAATACACTAATATTGTTAAAAAAATACAACAATTACATCACAAAGAATTCAAAATATATATTATAAATACACAAAGTACACTAATATTTCACTTTACTATATAGAAATACACAGAATACACTAATATTTCATAGAAAAATTACACTATAATGTTACAATCAAATCATAATGAACTTAATACACAAAATACATATTTATATTTTAAAAAAACCACAAATACTTTATTATTTCACAGAAAACAATTAACCACAGTGCACATGAACACGAATCACATCACAATGAACTTAAAACGTGAAATCACTAAAATATTTAATATAAATACACTACATACATCATAACAATTACAGATTATCACACTTATATCACAGAAGTATCAGATTCTGAAGTCGCAGAGCTCGATGTGGACTCTCCAATATTAATTATAAATCTATCTATTACACTATCTATTATACCATCAAGCTCGGCCATCCGCTTCTCTTCTTTGAGCACATGATCGATACATTTCTGCCATGCTGCTGGGGTTGTTAATGAAATTGCTTCACGTAGAAGTCTTTTAATATCGATCAGTTTAAAAGTTGTGTTTTCTCTCGCAACATATCCTTTCATTTGTGCCCAGACGATCTCAATTGGATTTAGTTCGCAATGATATGGCGGCAATCTTAGTATCGCGATACATTTTTCCTTAGCTTTTTCATCAACAGCATAGCTCAAATATTTATGTTTTTCTCGGCGAACAAAATCCATTAACTCCGCTTTGATCAATGATTTATCATAGGTAATAAGTTTGTCGCTCAGACCTTTTTGTATGTCTTGTTTTTTCCATTGTGTTGTCGGTATGCGTTCCAGCCTTCTTGAATGATATGGAGCATTGTCCATCACCACAACGGAGTTTGTTGGCAGTTTATGTAAAATCTTATGGAACCATTCTTCACAAACACGTGCATTCATTTCCGCGTGGTAATCAGTATCAATTTTCTTCATCTCGAAAATGAGCTCACCATCTTCCAAAAAACCTTCTTCATTACCGATGTGTGCAACGATTAGACGTTTTCCCTTTCATGATGGCGCCTTCAGCCCAGTAGACAAACCTTCCATAAAAGACTGCCGTGATGATTGTATGGAGGTGTCATACCATACTTTCCTTCTTGTGTGGCCTTCATTGACTCAAGTCTCATCTAAATAATATATGTTTCGTTTCTCTTCTCTCATTTTTAAAATCGTCCTCAAGTATCGATGTGTCCATAATATTATATCACTCTTTTCAATTAGTGCGCTTTTTCTTTTGCTTTTCTGGTATGTGAATTTCAATTTCTTTAAAATATTGTAGAATGTCTTCCTTTTGAAATTAGGTAAGGCCTCGTCGTTGTTCACCTCCATAAGAACCTTGTCGATCGTAGGTAGTTCATTTTTAAAATAAAAAGTATGGACTTTACGTCTAATCGCGCTCAGCTCTAGATCATCCAATTTTTCAAATTTTGTCAATCTTGACGAGTGCTTAGACCAACACCGGTAATTTCAGTCGTTTGCTTCGCTACGTATTTTTTGTAAATGTGTTTTTCCTTGGGCGTAATCTTTTCTACGTATTTATATACGTTTATTAAAATGATTTTGTTCCTTCGAGCTTAAAGCATTCTTCTTAGAGCGTTTCTTCATGGGCGATGAAAATGTTAGAATCCCGCCGCTACATCCGCCATTTTATCGGCCATATTATATGGTACATCCGCCATTTTATTTACACAATAAAAATACACTTTAACAATAAAAATACACTTTAACAATAACATATACTATTATATAACACACCGAACTTAATGTTATGAAACAAACAATAATATAATAACCTTAGTGTAATACAAAAAGTATGAATACAATTTACGAAACGCCAAAAAATCAGCGAGCAATAATTGCAAACGTGAAAGTCGTTCAAAATTCCAATAGGAAAACACGTTCGCTATTGCGGACTGAACACCCACGCTTCATCGTCATGTTGTTCTCTTTGGTAGCGGTGCGCGCCAAAAGTTGGCATACATGCGAGAAAACACATTCAAAAAAAAAATATAACTGATCTCCTGAATCTATAAGCACTTTGACATAAGAATGTGATAATATAAATAATGACTATTGCAAATAATTATACTAGTTGTGCGCTCGGATTAATTCAAATTTATTTAGTTCTCCGTACATTTCTATATGGCTTCTTCAATAGCAGTATGAAGTTTCGTGCTTGTGGAACAGATACGACTGACGGATGATTGTACGGATCCGCATTGGTTGTCCTCAAAACAAAAATTAATAATTTAGTTTTACTAAACATACATATAATAAAAGTTAATGACATAATGTGCAGTAAACATTGTCATAACGCTTTGACTTCTAGTGTAATCCTATAAATTACATTTTCTTTTGGCGGTACCGTTCCGACGTAGTTTTTATCGATAATAAAAAAAATTGAACATAACATATATCTGTCTCGCTCGAACAATGCAGACAGATCGTATTGTGTCACTAGTGCGTATGTGTTCAAACTACACTTAATCAATTACAGCCATCCGCTAACAATTGGGCGAAAAAATAAAATCAATAATTTTTTTTTCACAAATTGTCACGTAAAATTGCTAAGCGAAAACCAGGTATTTTTATTTGATATGAAGCGGGTATCTTTATCTGATAAACTGAGGGTTTTATGAAATTCCAACGAAAGTACGGTTTTAAAATAGTAGGGTAATTCACATGAAATGGCCAATTGAAAAATTTCACTGTTTTTACTTTAGATGTCGTAGCTAAATCTAGTGAGCGGCTGCTGCCAGAACGTGTACTTTGCCGTATACGTTGTGGTATTGAAAACAATTAAAAAGCATTTTTATCTTCAAAATTTGAATTTACTTCAGATTTTTTAAATATATTGATATTTGATATTGTAGTGTCAATATTTATAAAATTTATCATGTTTTTACTATTTTTTCGTTGAATACAATAACCCATCGATAACATAACCTTAAATCGAATAACAAATTCATAAATGGCGCTAAATTTAGATTCCATATTATACTTTCCAGGTTATGCTTACAAGATAATAAAGATGATAATAAAAATGACAGAGTTATTGAAGAGATTTCAATGATACTTGAGGATCCTACGTCTGAGCGGGTTCAAGAAGAACTTCCGCCAACAGTGCCTTTAACATAAAGATCTAATGAGGATGCTTACAAAAGGATACGCCTTCAAAGTACCTGACTGATATGTACCCAGTTATAGAACAGCTTAATAGCTTTCGGAAACATGTGCAATCAAGTAGCAAAGGTACACGCATCCCAAGGTTACATTAGACAAAAAAAAAGAGAAAGTAAAAATAAAAAGATTATGAAGAAAAATATTAATATTGAAAAGCAAAAAAGGAAATTACATTCAAGTTCTGAGGAAGAAACGATAGCCAGTGAAAATTGCGGTCCCGAAAATAATATATATGATGCGTGGAATGCGGTGAAAATTACTACGAAACTGCAAAAAATAAAAAATTAGCTGCTATGAGTTTGTAACTTAAGGCCGCATGTAAATTGCACTCCATTCAACAATTATTGTAATTCTTGTGGCAAGAAAAGAAGAAACAAGAAATGGAAAAGACAAACTTGCACGAGAAAAAAGCAAAAAGTAGCGGAAAATGCAAAGGGAGAGGAAAAATGAGTCGAAAATTAAATGGCCATCTTATCCTTAAATGAGCGGCCAATTTCGAACGGATTTTAATATTAAAGCTTTTAAAAAATATCCGAAATTGGATATAAAATTTGTAGACTACATTGAAAAATATTTTAGTACCAACATTTATTTAAAAAAAAAACATGTCACAATGTTTGTTTAATTATACGCCAAATATACCATAACTAGGGTAAAGTCAGGATAGATGCCTCACTTTTTGAAATTGTCTCTTTATTTCAAATCTAATAATATATCGTTATAAAAAAACTTTCAATATTACTTATTTGGTCTTTTTTCTTACATTACGGCTTATTTTAGATGGCCTAGCAATTACTGGTTGGGCAAAAAATGAGTTTCTGCAGACCCATTTTTTGAGGATAGGTGCCTTCCCTATATGGATAGATGCCCCACCATGAAAATATTAAGGAGGTTAGATGCCCATGGTGTGGGTTAGATGCCGTATGGAATAAAATAATAGATATATGCATAATTAAAATTTGTTTTATTGAGGCATATCAATCAACATGTTATGTAAATCATCTTCAAGTAAAATAATCATAAAGAATGTAACAAAAAGTAATGAACAATTTTTAATTCGCTTAATCAAGTAGGTAAGTAATAAAAGTTTAAAAAATCAACATGTACTCATAGTCTCTCTTTTCCACATCTTGAGCAATAATTTTTGAATAGTGTGTAGGTTTCATGCAACCACTTCTGGCATGAAATGCACTGAATCCAATCGGATTTCGATTTTGTATTTTCATAGCTGTCAAAGCATTCTATGCAATTATTTTCATCTGTATGTTTAGAGCTACCTTGCTTTTCTCTCTTATTTTTCTTCACAGACAAATCTTTACATTTCTCTTCTATCATTTTAGAGTAAGTACCTGGTTTATCTTCAGTTTCGCTATTTGAACTTAAAATGATATGTCTTTTACGTGAACTTTTTATTTCGTTTCTATCTTCAAAGCTTTCTTGTTTGTCTTTGTTAGTTTTCTTAACAGGTAAACCTTTGGTTTTCTTTCCTTTTGTTTCATAATTAATTAGTGGATAATCTCCACCATCACTACTTGAACTATAAATACTTTGTCTTTTTTGAGCTCCTCTTCCTTCACTTACTTTAACGTAATTATAATTTTCTTTCTCACTAAAATCATCACTAAAATCAGTCTCACTGTAGTCATCTTTATAATAAGTATTTCTCCTTTTTCTTTTGTAAACTCTCTTAACTCGCTCTTTATCTTTGGTTTCTTTGTTTGCCTCCTTTAATTTTTCTTTTCCTTTAGTATCAGTCTTGTTTTTATTAGTTTTTACTTTCTTTTCAGTTTTAGTCTTGTTTCTTTTATCTAACATAGTTTGTATTTGTAATTTTTTCCTTTCAGCAATATAGTTCTTTTTTTAAATTTTTTCGTCTGTATTTAGAATATCTGCACATTGTTTTACCCTTTTGGACATTGTTAAAGGAATTTGTGGTATTGGTGATGCTTCGACCAAAAATGTTGAAGGTGTTTCTTTTTCTTGTATGCTATCTAAAAACTGTGCAATTGTATCGTCACCAATATCGACACCAATATCGACAATACTTATATCCTCTATAATGTCTGGATCAATCAGAAGGCTAGGAGATTCCCTGCTTAATGGAGTCGGTATCAGATTTTCCGGTGTTCGATTTGGATCTATGTTGCCTATATTTATACGTTCACTGGCTAGGTTTGGTTGACAATCAACTATCGAAGAAGAAATCTGAGATGGAGGTGTTTGTATTCTTGGTTCAACCTCTTCAGGTGCACGTTCTGTATTTTCTCTTGCATCCACGAGTTCTGGTTGGCGATCCAACGAAGAAGAAGCCTGAGGCAGAGGCGTTGATGTCGGTCCTACAAAGGCAGCAGACTCAGATGGTTCGCGAGGAATTGCTTCGCGTAGTGCGATATCTGATATTATGAAAACAGTATCGGGCAAAGCATTTGGATTTAGTGGATAAATCCCGCTTCCTCTAAAGCCACCAATTGCGTTGGAAGGAGTAGCTGCGCGAGTCCAAGCATTGCGTATAAGCGTTCCAGCATTGTAACGGCTGATCTTTTTGTTGGGGTTTGTTCGCATGAAATGATTGGTTTCATGGTTGAAATACGTTTTCAATGGTCCGAAAAATGATTTGTCTAATGGTTGTAGAGCTGAAGTTGTGTGGCTGGGTAAGCACGATAAAATGATGTCATTATCAATAGCAGCTTGCAGCATGTCTGGCGCAGATGAATGTGATGCGTGTCCGTCTAATATAAGCAAAACCTTACCTTGGGGCTTCAGAGGTACAAAGTGTTCTATTAGTGTTCATTTGTAGAAAAGCTCAGAATTGATGTACGCAGACTTTTTATTCATGTACACTTTTGAGCCTTCTGGAAGTCCATTTTCAAAGTCCGGTTTTTTATTTACACCTTTTATTATAACAACTGGTGGAAGAAAATTACCAATTGCATTGCAACAGGCCACTATTGTCATAGTTTCACCTTTCTCTGCGGATGTAACCGAATGAACTACCTTTGCACCTTTCTTGGCGACAACTTTTCCGGGTTTATTATTTAGCTGGACACCGGATTCGTCCATATTATATATCCTTTCAGGTTTATTCAAAAGGCCTTTATCGGTCATAACTTTAGTTAAAAGCTCATAGAAGTTAGTCACTTCTTCTCTACTAAGACCTTTAGCTCTAGCAACAGATAAGCCTTCAGCTTGTCTCATGGACAACTCTGGATTCCTCTCAATAAAACTTTTGAACCATGCATTTCCGGCCGATTGCTTTTCATTGTCAAATTTGTGTTTTAGTTTTAGTTTTTCAGCAAATTGATATGCTAGCATACATATTGTCTGCCTGTTAGGAGGAAATCCTGCATCTGCTAGCTTCAGAATGTGGTTTACCAACCTTTTTTCATTTGGAAACCCAAGGACAGGATGTTTCCCCAGTGTTAATTGTGTTTTGTTTTGAGCAGCGTAACGCCTTCTTAAAGTTCTGGATGGAATTCCAAAGAGTCGGGATATTTCATTGATCCCCATAATCCCTTTGTCCATTTCATTGAAAGCTGGTTGTAATTTATCTGCAGTCCAAGATACCACTCGAGCTTGAACTCCCGCCTTTCTCTTATATTTTCGTGGCATGAGTCATCTAAAACAGACAATTACAAATATACTTATGTGCTAAAATCTTTATTACATCCCTAAAATGAAATGTATACTGTGACAAGTTAGTTAGTTCTTAGGGGCACCTATACCGCGAAAAATCAAGGCGACTATCCTTTTTGATATGGATAGATGCCCTTATATATTTTTACTAAAATAAACACAAAACAACAACTATATGAATATGGATGTGTAATTTACTAACCTGTGTACTGATATAACAAAAATTGTATGGAACTAATTACTACTTGTAAAGTTATGAAGCTGTAAATATTTACATAAAAAAGTCCGAGCTGTTTGACACGTTCGCCGCGGAGATTATTGCACACAGGAACAAAACACGTCCACTTTGAACGACGCACTTGCGGGGGACTGAGGTGTGCGGCGTCTGCGCTCCCGTTTTAACCTATTAAAACGTAGGTAGCTATTTCGGAAATTTGAGTTTTAGAAAACGAGGCACCTATCCCACTGCGGCATCTATCCCGGTTTTACCCTAGTTTCCCCGGTAGGTCTATTTCACGAATCTTTATGACGTTATTGTTAATAATAATAGAAGGAATATTAATATGAGGTAAAAAAAACGAGCAATATAAGATTTAACACTTATGAAGTATATATTCAATACAATACAGTATATATAGTGCAATACAATAAGTATATATTATAATTTTAATTTTTTTTGATACTTTAATCTGATTCATACTCTTCATAGTTAACTTCAACAACCATGTTTTCTTCGATTTCTTCTTCTTCCTCTTGCTGAATGTTTAAAAATTGTTGAAATGAAGATAAATCAGTTGTCTCTTGATCAGAATCATATGAATCTTCCTCTCTTGTATTCAATTCAACATTTGCGCAAGACAGACCTTGGCAATTAGTACACGCTGAAGAACACTGTAACCTTACTTTTCTACAGCCACATTTGGCACTACAACCTTTTTTGCAATTGCAAAAAATAGTGTTAAGAAGTTTTTCTGGAGCAGGGGCAATAATGTTTGAATCGGTTCCAAAATATTATTTATTAATTTCCAACCCCAGTCTTCAGGGTTCGATTGATTGCCTTGCCACGTCTGAACTTGATAGTATACTCGATACAAGTGTCGAATAGCAGATGCCGATGTTGGAGGAAGACAAGATAGTTGTACTTGCTTTTTGTTTTTTGTATTTTTCACAAATGTTAAATATCTATACTTATCTATGCAATAAATTTTTTTTGGAGCTCCATAAACAGCAAGAAGAAACCGAATTCCTTTTGTAATTATAGTTTGAGGTGAAGAATCAATTTCTGTAAATACTTTTGCGCAGTCAATCAAATCTTTTTTTTCAAATAATTTTAATACTGAATTGTTTCCTCTTCTGAACATTGCTGACGTAGTATCGCATGCAAAAATAAAATATAGTTTTGGCATTTTGGATAAGTTGATAAACTTTTTGAAGAATATATTTCTGTTCGTTGTTGCGCCTTGCGATGGAGTCCTTGCAGTGAGTAGTACTAACAAATCAACATCTTCACCCACTACAATAGTGGTGTCTGTATCATTACAGTTTTCTATTGTTGTTTCAATTATGTGGACATCGGCATCATTTTGAGCTTGTTTCACAGTAATATTTTGAGCTGTCAATTTGTTACTTAACATGGAAATGAAACGAGATTTATTTTTAATGTTTGCAAAAAATTGTTGTTGGTTTGCTGGAACAGTCATAAATTCATCAAAGATTATGTCGGAACCTGAGGATGTTTTAGTAGCTCGACGACGTTGTTCTGCAGCTTTTATACTCTTTGTTGGGTCACTATAGCCATCAAATACTACCGTCACTGAATGACCGTAATGTCTACGTAAATACTGAAATATTTTTCAAAAATTACATTAAAGGTTTCTTCTCGATCCCACACAACGCGATGCAGGAGATATCCTCCATCAATAATGTAAGCAGCGTTTGTACAATCAACTTCATCATTGATTGCTTGAAAGCAGTCGTAAATAGCTGACTTCATTGTTTTATGCATTCCAGCTGCATTTTGTACTTGCATTTTTGTTTTGTACTTCTTCCTCGAGAAAGACCTCCTTCTGTCTTCATGACTTTCATCATTGATTGCTCGATAATCATATCTGTTGAAGTTCCACAACTATGTTTATCAGAACGTCGAACAGTAAAAAATCCTTCGGTAAACCTTTGATAAACACTAGGATCAATTACCTTTTCTAATTGAAGCATATCCTGCAAGTATAGGTGCGCAGACTTGGCGTAAGGTAAATGCCCCGATGCATGGAAGTAAGGAAGCATTTCTTTAATGCTGTTCAAATGTGCTTGCCAATCTCCCATACGTTCAGCTCTTAAAAATTCCTTTGCAATAGACACCATTCTAAAATATTGAACCCATAATTGTGCAGTTGGTCCTCGTTTCTGATATTCTGCTAATTTTTCATTAAATAAATCAAGTAAAGGTCCAGATACTTCCTCATCATCTTCAATATCATAGTATGAAAGAGTTTTATTGAGAATATTTTCAACTGTAATGATTTGCATCCATAATATCATCAATAGCTAGTTCTTTTAATATTATTAATGCTAAAGTGAGTTAAAGTAACGTGTGAGCTCGAACTGCTCTCGCATAAGCATGGCCATTAAGCATTTTCTCTAAAGACTTAGGTGCATAAATCTCCGAAAGTACTTCTTTTAAACCACTTCCTTGCATAATATAACCTATTGCGCCGAAAAATGACATTAACAAATGAAATCCACCGAGTCTAACTACAATCTTTGATAATTCCGATCCTTCAGGTGCAGCAGATACGATTTCGCGAGCTTTCGAATACAGAGGTTGATCAAAAGTAATTATGCAAACTCTATGGTTGTAACGTTTAGCATCTTCTAAAGTACAAAGTAAAGTTGTATATATAGTACTGTAATTACTTGCAGGTTGATGAACAAATGGCAGAAATGTAATTTTTGATTTCGAAAAATTTACAATATTACTAGTCACGTGTTCAATGTAACCATTCCAACCAGGTAAAAGAAAATTTTTGCATTTTCCATAAAACCATATTACATCAACTTTTTTTATAAAAGATACTTTTGTTTCATTTTCGTATTTAAAATCTCGCACATTTATTTTGCTGTATCCTATTACGCCAGTATTTTGATAAACCTGTATAGGTACATGAGCCTTGGCTGCAAAATCTTTAGCTGAAAGAACTTCAGTTACTCGCGGCATCGGCTCTTCTAGTAAGACTGAATCTTTGGGAGTTACAATTTGTATAATACCCATTATATGAAGCGTATTATTGTCGTCCAAAGTATTTACATTCATGTCAGCATTATCTGCGACATATTGAATAAATGTGCCACTTTCTGGTGATAAAATGTGAGGTGGGCGACTGAAAACTGCTGCTGCTTCATAGTTCATTGTCTCACTGTAAGATGCGCATAATTCAAATGACGAGAAAATTTGTATAAGCCGTTTTGAACCAAACCGCCGATGGAAAAAAACTGAAAGACCTAATTGTAGTTTAGATTTGAAGGTTCTAGGCCGAACAGCAGTCATTATGCTATGACTAATATTTGTACAAACTAATTTCAAATGATCCAAAATTATGACGCTTGTTTTTAAGAATGACTTGTTCCAAAAAATATGATAATGATTCGGGAATATCGTTATTTATATCCTCAAACATCCTACCCGGTGGTGGGTACATAGTATTATCGAACACACAAGATTGAATATCTTTTCGAATAATTTCTGCCGCAGCTTCTAAAGTTTTCCGACGTTTTTCATTTTCATTCAAGTTTTTGTTATCAGACCAGGCTTGATTTAAAATGTCTTGGTAATTGTCAACAAAACAAATAAATGTTAATTTTCCTGGCTTCTCTGTAATAATAATTCTACTACCATACTTTAACTTCAATCGTATTTTTATAATTCTGTTTTCTAAATCTACATTTTGGCAAACATTCTTTAATTCATCCAACGTAAACTGGCAGTCATCGCTACTTTCAATGAAATTGAAAATATCCTCCATTGCAGAGTTTATATCCTCACTTTGAGAACGACCAGTTTTACTGCCAGTATTAGGTTTCAGGAACGATGTATAACAACTGCCATGGTATTTAGTATCAGCAGCGACTAAATCATACTCAAAATTAATACGTGCAAGGACAGTTTTTGATAGATCATCAGAACGATCTTTAGCTACTTTTAAAAGGGATTCTTTGAATGTAAGTGTAGAAACTTTATGAATTTTTCGGCGATAATTCAGCGCTTTCTTCTTCTCAGCCTCTTCATCCGCTTCTTCGCCACAAAATAAGCAATGTTTTTTAAAACAAAAGGTGGATTCAGATTCACTTAATCGCGCTCTAGTACGAGGTGGACTTGGTGGACTGAGGTGAATTACAACGGACTTCTGGCTTCGTAAATAATCAGAAAAATCATCATTTCTCGCGACACTTGCATCGATTAAAGTGTGCAGTCCACGACTAACCCCAACAGTTTCACCTTCAGTCAAAAGTTTATTACAAATAAAACAAAATTGTGACATTTTTTTTAAATATTGATCAACACAAACAACAGTAAGCGCTTGAAATAGACACGTTTATTCACTCGAACTGTACATCTAACACTAAAAGAAGCAGGTACGTGAACGACGCCATACGGACAATAGAATAGGCAGATGTTATTCAAGGCCATGCGAGTAGAGGGGATTCTGGAAGACTGGCTGTCTTTTGAGAGTATATTTCCTTAGAAAAGTATAATGTATACATGAAAGAGACACAAGTGGGCATTTTTGTTTGTTTAAGTACCTGAATATGTATATACGTGGCATACGGGTGCAGATTATGTAGAACGTGATTCTTACAAGCGCAATATCTGGAAAATGGTTGGTCTAAGAGAAAAAATCATCAGAACTATTTTTATAGAAAATTTTGAGCTCTACAACTTTGGTCTGAGGTACTTTTTCGATAAAATTTACCGTTTCCGAGAAAAATCCAAAAAACTTAAAATTTTGACCTTTGACCCCGAATAACTTTTTTAGCACACATGGGATCGATGGGGACTTTTGACACTTTATTTGTAATGGTCAACCCAAGGTCTCTACAAAAATTTAGCTTTATGGGAATTTTTGTTATTTGATCACTATTTTTATGTCTAAATTGACTGGACTATCTAGTTGGATTCATTGTTTTTAATGCTACTGAATTTGAGCATACCCCGGTCTCTCCTTCTTTGCTAACAGATAAAAAACTAGATAATATATTCCATCGTCTAATACTATGGCCAAAAAAATTATATATTTGTTGCACAGTTTCGAATAATGTTTGTATTTCTACGACCTGTTTTACTGCATCATTTACCACCAGATTTAAATTATGAGCAGCACAATGGACATACTCCGCATTTGGCTCTATATCTCGTATGAGTTTTTGAACTCCGCCATAAGTGTCTTTCATGGTATTAGCTCCATCGTACCCTTGTCCACGGCACTTATTCAGAGAAATCTTTTTGTCATTTATGGATTTTATTATCTGCTTGGACATTGCTAGGGCTCGTGAAATCCTAAAAATGACTTTAATTTCAAGCGCCTTTGGAGTTCCATTTTCATCTTTCTCGATTACCCAGTAAACGGTAAAGTTCACATAATTTATCTGTTTTGGAAATATCTTGAGTAGTATCAAATAAAATGGAATAAAATGGTGCGGTTATTATTTCATTTATCAGAGTATTTTCCACTTTTTGAACCAGAACAGCAATGAGCTCATTTTGTATGCTTGGACTCAAGTATTTAATCTGACCCTTTGGTTTACTTAGCGACTCTTGTAAAATAGGATAGGGGTGTCCACTTTGAAAAAACATCGATGTTTTTTTTCGATTCGATAAATCGGAACTGTACATCAATGTTTTCGATGTATCTATCAAAAACATCGATATTTTGTATGCATCGAGTACTTTTTGAGTTTTTTTTAGTGATATTTAGACAGTATATGTATTTCTGTTGCTGCTATAACACAACAAATACCAAGAAACAGAATTCACATTCACCGGACACAGATCAAATATACTGCTTCAACACAACTTTTCATGCAAACCATCACCAATTCAAACATTGTTTTAATTAAAAAAGTAAAAGCCATGTAGGTATGACAATAAGAAATCTTTATTGTAATTTATGTAGGTAAGTTACAAAAAAAAAAATCATCCGCAATAATTTTGCTAAGTCGATCATATCCTATTCCCAGTGTTCTTTTGGGAGACTTTGCAAAAACAACAGTTTATTTAAACGTTTGCCTCTCAGTCTATTTCGTTGCTGATTGGCGATTTGTGCCGCTTTAGAAAACAAACGTTCAGATGGGACTGAAGTTCCTACCATGGTTAAGTGTTTGTATGCAATTGTATGAAGTTTAGGAAGCTGAATTTTGAGATCATTCCAAATTTATAAAGGGTTCTCATTCAATCTGCCTACTGGGCTACGTAAGTAAGTAGATAGTTCATCTGAGATAGAATCGTCAGATTTCACCGTTTTCCAGCTCTTGTGGACTAATTTGTGGTGATCTCCCCACAAAGAAAATTTTTCTTCTGCTTTGTCAGATTGATCTGATGAATCAGATTCCACGGACTCATTTTGTACTACACTTTTCATCATTTCCTTGATTTTTGAAACAGCTATGGAGCAAGCGAATGAGTCTGAAATGCATTTTCTTAAACCTGGGGTCCAAGATTGTGGATATAGCGAGAGGACTTACTCTCTCTATAACACCCATTCTTTTGTCAATCTCTTTCAGGATCAATGACTGCAATTCGTGGGCAAGAGACTCTTCGACTTTAAGAGGTTTAATTTTTAAAAGAAAACAATGGATAGCAGTTAGCATTGGTGGTGCATTTTTATGACGAATGATTATATTATTGACGACGCTGCGAAGCTCCAAAAATCGTTCAATCATCTAATAAGTACTGTTCCATCTCGCTGGGACCTCTTGTATTAATTTCGTTTCTTTCTGGGTTGCTTCACGTAATTCGATACTGGCTACATTGCTTTGTTTAAACCAAGTTACTATATCTTTTAGTTTGGTTATCAAGTTTCGCAGATTAGTACATTGCTGTATAGCATTTTGTGCAACCAAATTCAACGTTGTGCGAAACATGGTATATACTTTTTTCCAAAGGCTAAATCAACAGCTTTCACCATGTTAGCTGCGTTATCTGTGACTACAGCTGAAACTTTATCACTATCTATACCCCATTCAGCACAAGTTTTCAGCAGCATTTCAGCTATGTGTTCTGAAGTATGGCGTTCGTTTGACTCGTACATTCCGAGAGTGATTGAAAAAAGATCATTACCTTCACCGAAGTGTGCTGTTATTCCTAAAAAAACTTCTCATGCTCATCGTTTCAGACCACATGTCAATAGTAAGAGTAACGTATTCAATATTTGACAACTTTGCTTTGAAGACTGTTGATAATGCTGCGTATTTATTATCAACCCATCGAGTCAACATTGTTTTACTAGGAAGTTTATAATGCGGCGCAAGAACTTTAATTAAACTGCGAAAGCCTTCATTTTCAACAATTGTAAATGGTTGATTGTCTTTACACAGCATATATATTAGAGTGTTGTTAATTCTTAATGTTTTATCACCTCTCTCTGAAAAAGAATTAATTTCTCCCAAACTTGACATAATAGACTTTTGACGTTTTGGAGCTGGAGGGACAGAAACACATACAACTTCTTTTGAAGAGCCACATTTTTTATCAGCATCACTAGTTGATTCCATTTCCATTACGTCAGCAGAGCTCGTTGATGTCGATAGTAGTGGATCAGAGCTATTGGGAACTAATTGTATATTTTTCTTAATTGTGTTGCTCTGAATATCGGATTTTTTTGGACATTCGTTATTGAACTCTTGAAAAGCAGGCTTGTGTTTATTTTTTAAATGACCAATTAAATTAGTTGTATTACCACAAGATTTTATTAATTTTTGACAGAGTCTACATTTTGCAGAGTTATTGTTTTCTTCAGTTTTATCGTAAAACCTCCATACATCACTCTTCTTGGAAGGTGCCATCGTATATGTTGTCAGACTGAAATAAAAATAGTTCATTTATTATAGTAGTTAAAATCGATAAATTCGTCAATCAAAAATGTTACTGTCACATCACTATCAAAAGATACAAATAAATTTTAACTAATAAAATGTCAAAATGAGTGTAATAGAATGATCCAAACTAATATGATGATGAATAGATTCGTTGATTTCATCAATTCACATACTTAACTATTGTTTTATTAATGAATATAGATAATATACAATTTGGCGAATGAGTTTGCTAGGTTAGGTTTTACGATGTAGGTTAATAAATAATGTGTGTTACAGGTAAAGTAATTTCCTAATCTAATAATTACTAACCTTGTTTATTCTGTCATTCAGTAAATTACTGATTTTGTTGTTATGCTTGTTGACATAATAAGAAATAAGTTACTTACCTCAGATCGAATACGTGATGAGATTTTATTGTAATGAGTAGGTATATTAGTATATAATTATAATACACAATCCACTTCAATCTTATTTCATCCACAAAACCAAATGTAAGTCAATTCGCTATTATTAAAACAGACGCTCGCCGGTCGACTCGACAAACACTAAACAAAACAGTTTTTTTTATTGTCAGTAGTAGTATTTTTAATTTATCCATTCCATAAGGATAGGCAATGGAACCAAGCCGTACAGCCAACTCTTATGAGAGAAATTTGTCACTGACTCGTGCGCAGTGCTGCCAACATAATTTTTTAGTACACGTCAGTCCACTATTGATTATTAAATTTTTCTTTTTTAATTATACAAATAGAAAAAAGATTTTAGGTAACATTTTAGTAATCAAACTTGAGGTTATAATAAATTCGATGTTTTTTTAACAAAAATTGAAAAAAACATCGATACATCGAGTATATCGGAAGCATTTCAAAACATTGGATCGATTCGATGTATCGCATTGTAAACATCGATGTTTTAAATGCATCGATGTATATCGAATATCCCTAAAATAGGATCGTATTTGGCTAATAACTCAACAATACTCAAAAAATTAAAAAAATATTAAAAAAATTGCCATATACCATTTCTCTATGGCCACGAAAAGCTAAATTACATGTTGAAAGTGTCAGAGTAACATCAAGGAGTCTAGTGAGTAGGGTAGACTGGGTACGGTTGTGACAATTTTCATTTGATCGCTGCTAATTCTTCAATTATGCTACTAATCTGAACAAAAACTGTATTATAATGTAGTTTATTCATTGGTTAACGTGTAAATATTTAAGTTATATGTCTAAACAAAATGATTACTTCATAAAATCTATTTAAAAAGAAAAAGGAAATTGTCACAACCGACCACACCCCAGGGGCGGTTGTGACAGTACTGGGGGTTAATAGTGACAATATGAAAATACTGTAAAATGATCACCAAACAAAATAAAAATACTCTAAAATAATCACAAAACACTTTAATTAACACTTTTATTAAGACTCATAACAAAAATACTCTATATAATCAAAACACTTTATGAACACTTTTATTCCGGCTCATAGGACTTTTCACAGTTATGACAAATATAATAGCGACTGCCATCTGTGCAGTCTACATGGGCCCAAAAGTTACACTTCCCTTGACATTTAATCCACTTTTCGCCAGGCCTACATTTGGAATATGGACCAACGCAGACCAAACAAAAATATTCTTCTGCATCTGAAGATATTGATGGCGATGTTTTCCTTTCGGCCCATTAAGATTTTTCTTGATGCGCTTTGCCTTCAAGCGTTTTTCTTTTGCGTCATGTTCTTGCCTGATTGCCTCTTTTTCAGGCGTGTCTGTGTATATGGTCGACTTCTTGGTTCTGGGTCCTCGAGTCATTCTTTGGGAAGCCTTTGGAAAGGGCCGAACAATTTCAGGCGAAAAAACTGCTGGTATGGCAGATGTAAATACAAGCAATGTTATCCCGTTTTCTTTACTGTAATCTAATCTGTTAATATGAATGTGCGATGAATGATTATCAAGCACGAGTAAAACTCTCCGAGTTAGTTAAAAATTTATTAAAATGTTTAAGAAACTCCAAGAAGGATCCATCTTGCATCCAGCCGGAGGGGTTTGCAGCCCCAACAGGTCCCACTGGACCGTCCCTCACAAAGTGGTCTTGGTAACGAACACGAGGGAAAATAAAAAACGGAAGCATGCAATTTTCCAAAGCATTCATCGCAAAAGTTACCGTCATTAACGTGCCCCGTTCAGCGGAAGTAACCGCTCCCACTTGCCGTGTGCCACGTCTTGCAACAACTTTATCAGGTCTTTGGACCGTAGTGACGCCTGTTTCATCTACATTGTAGATATCTTGTGGCTCGTAAGTATGCATGTCCATAATGACTTGCAAGTTGTCGCAAAAAGCTTCCACATTTGTGCGATTGTAGCTTGTTGCCCTAGAAAGGCTGGTAGCTTGAGCTACTCGAACAGATAGAGAAGGATTTCTATTCAGGAATGAACGGAACCATTCTTCGCCGGCCATCTCATTCTCAGCCCAAGTAGCAGGTGGCCTTAGGTTATATTCAGTTGCAAGCTCAAAAGCCAACTTCCGCACCTCCTTAGGAGCAAGTCCGAAATAAATATCCGCGCAACGCTGTAAGTATTTTGGCAACTACTGCTCTTGTTGTTCCGAAAGTGGACATACCCCATGTTAATACTACGGTTTTCACCTTCTGGGATGGCATCGCGTTTACGAACATACCTGAACTGAGACATGCGATTAACATCGTGCATTTCTGCAGCTCTGCGCAATGAAGTCCCGCGTTTCATTTCATTATAAGCATCTTCATACTGAGACAAGTTACTCTGTCCTCTTTCAGTCTTTCTCACCCGTTTTCTAGGCATCTAAAACAAAAAACAACAGATTTTACATATGTCACAACCGTAACCGGTAAAAATGTCACAATTGTACCCAGAGGTCATTTTCACAAAAAAACAATCACGGCGTCAAAATAAAACAACCTACAGTAAATGTAATTATTGATATTAAACTGCTAATAGTCGACTTATATCGATGAATAACACTCAATACTCTATCGGTATAAATGTAACAGCAATTACGAAATAAAAATGAACAAAAAAACTTACTTTTGATGGTCAAAAATCAAAATTGGCCCCTGCTCACGTACACACCGCGTGGATGGCGCGACACTGTGATACAGGTTCAGACATGCGAGCCGCTCCTCTCTCCCCTTGCACATCCTCCGCTATTCCCTATAGTTTCGATAATATGACGACTGTCACTACCGTACCCTGGCACAACCGTACCCAGTCTACCCTACCTAGCGCCAAAATTGTTTCTCTCTCTTGATAATGGACTTTTGCTCTTCATCTAGTGTTCCATGTAACTGCCACTGTCGATGTACAAAACATGAATGCAAATGTTCTTTCGATCTCTTATGTCTTTCTATGCCTTCCACAATATGTTTCCAATCATCATAGCCTTCCATCCAAATATTTTGAATATTTTTAGATGCCCTATTTGTGAATAACCAACATGGTTCACAATATGCTTTTTGAAGCAATAGGGAATAGGACAGTCATGTACGTTCTAACTTTACGCCAGATTTAGAAACAGTGTGATAATATCTATTCAAGAAAGATCTATTGTTACTGTCCTTTAAAAAGGGGCCTTTTGGTTTACAGTGTCCGTTTTCGATTACAAACCGTTTTACTTGATCATTAAGTTCTTTAAAGTTACCTTTATCAGTAACATACTGTAAAGATTTTAATTTTTTTATATCCAAAAATGATTCATTTGAAGATTTGCTCGTACCTGGTTGTGGTTGATCTGAATCTAAATATTCACTGTTATCGGGCTCTGCGATATTGCCACTTATGACATCATTTTCTGCCCTTACGACGCGCTGTTCATTTGATTCTTCTACACTATCTTGATTCTTAAAGTACTGACTTATTTTAGGTAACTTTTTATTATGTTCTTCAGACTCCTTCTTTCGCTTTCGTTTTTCGCTTCCACTCTGATACTTTCTAGAACAATACCGTAAAAAGTTTATAATAATACTATAGTTTTCATTAAATGAAAAATCTGATTGCTAACAAATGCCAAAAAAGCGACCGTAAAAATGTTTCTAACGAAAGTCCACCCATTGTCCAATGTTCAATTCAAGCATGCAATTTTATCTTATAAATTATTTTAAATATTAGAATAAAATTCTTACCGAGTAGACATTGCCAACCTATTTTCACAATTAACTAATTAAATTTTAATTATTAAAATTAATTATATCCTCACTCCTCACTTACAACAAACAACCAATTCTTACACCAATAAACTGCTTACTGCACGAGTGCTTGCATAATAGAATAATGAAGTCTTTCATTTCATTATACAAACTTGAATCGGGGATTCCCCGAGCAATAGCAGTAATATCAATAGTATTACTGCTGATGCTCGGGGAATTACCAACACGGTTGGTATCACCAACACGCGTGGGTGGCAAGCGTTTTATTATCTATCGCCTCTATCGGATACATAAAAGTTGGTAACAACTTTTTTTTTACAAATGCATTGAAACTTAATACATTTTTTACTTGTGTATGCAACTAGTAACTTAAATAAATTAAAGACAAAACTTTTTTTTTTACTAAATGTGTAATAGTAAATGTTGAGAGTTGGGATTCTCCTCTGACCGGGGGCCCCTTCCGGCTGGGGGCCCGTGGCACTTTTGCCGCCTTGCCACCCTGTAGTTACGCCACTATTTGGATGTTGCATATTTTGTTTTCTTTTGTTAGTAGGCTGCAGTTAATTGGAATATTTACTAGCTATATCCCTTTTATCGATGTACGGTCTTCTTTTTGACACAAAAATGTTACCTTTGTTTGTTTAGGCAACATTAGAAGATAGTTTCTGTCGTCCAATTTTTCTACGATATGTTGACATCCTTGTGTTAATTCTTGATTTGTTATGACTTCGCGGATGCAATCCGGGTGTTGAGTATTCCTTACGAAGTCGATATGGTTGCAATATCGCAGATTTCCAATTTTTTTACATGCGCTGTCTAAGTATATATGCGTTTTATCGCTCAATGTCAAAAAAGGTTTATAAGGGATAATTATAGTATTGTTTAGGCTGGGTATGGGATACAGACGATATAGAATATAATTGTTTGGATAGGTTATTTAATTACTAACTTTAATTACTTAATTTAATTACAAATACAATCATGTAGTCGGTGTAATGTGATTCAAATTCCAATAGTACGTATGTATATCTTAGGTTATCGAGGTTGTCTAATAGTAGTTGTTTATGTGAGTAGTTCTCTTTTACTATTTTAATTATATGTATACTACTTGTAGGCAGTATACTATGATGAACGATGTGTAGGTGTGAAGATGTAATTGCGTCTTATATTTGGTTTAAAGATCCCAACATTTGCTCTATATTAATTCTGGTTAAGTCATATAAGGTTATTTATATTGATAAATTTAGAGAGCGCGAAGTTAGTTACGTTTATGCTATTTAGCATTTCATTAAGTTTCGATTTAATTTTTATTTGATTATCTTCCAATATTTTTATGGTTCTATTAAATTCGTTTAATAATATATTGTTTAGACTTATTTTATTATTCACCCTACGTGATATTAGATTTTGATTTTTATGTAAAATTTTAATTTCTTCATTATATCATTTTGTGTCATTTTGATCAAGGTTTCCGGTTATGTCCTTAATTATTGTTCCTAATCCATTTATTAGTCCGCGTTTTATTCTATTTTTACTAATAGCGTTAAATTTATCTTTTATTATTTTTAGTTGATCTTTTATGTATATATCGATAGGTTCCGTGTATGTGGTGTATAAAGGGTTATGTATCTTTTTTTAAATATTAATCTGTGATTCTAATATTGTTAATTTTTCCTTAATTAAATCTGTATTGTAATAGTGGAGAAAGGTATGATCCGTTAATTTCATTTTTAGATTTTCCATTTCAAATGGTTAATATGCCTGGATTACTAGTGAGAGGCGTTAGTTTTACCACATTTCTTCCGCTATCGTCATCGTTATCAGGAGCAGAATTCTGAAAATATTGTTTCGGATTAATATTAGGTTTTCTTAAGTTGCTTTTATGTATTGCCTGATGTTTTTCATTTAATATTTCTAAGTTTTGATTTTCGGTAACGTTCTGTGCTATGTACCTAGGCTGTACTTTATGTTTTTTTTTTGTTTTTTTTTCCACTTAGAATGATATTAGTGATAACCTGTGTACGTCAACGAGAGGAGTGTCAAGAGCCAATTTCGATAAATGTTATCGAAATACGCCCCCATACGACTTCTCTTCGCTTAAAACTAAGGTTACTAGGGTTCCAAATGCGCCCTGGTATGAGAAGAAGCCCCGAACAAACTCAGCCAGGGTTGACTCTATTGTGATCACTGTTTCACAAACGTCACTTAATACAGTAGCTAGAGCAGTTCATTCCCAAGCTTTCTTATCATTTATATACTCATTTATACTATAATAAGATTTTTCTATCAATTTATTTTTAACAAATATTTTAAATTTATTTAATGAAAAATCTACAACATTCATTGGTAGTTTGTTATAAAAACATATACAATTGCCCAAGAAAGAATTACTTGTTTTATGCAGCCTAGTGCTGAGTGTGGCAAGTTTAGTCTTATGTAATTATTTCTATTATATACTATATATTTTTTGTATTCTGGTATTGTAATTATGGAAATTACTATTTCTATTAAATTTATCAATATTTTTGTGCACATGCAGTAAATTTTCATAAATGTATTGACTGTGTATGGTCATTATTTTTATTTCTTTAAATTTATTTCTAAGCGATTCTTTAGCCCCCATATTATAGATCGCACGAACGGCCAGCTTCTGAAGGACAAATACGGTGTTAATGTCAGCAGCATTACCCCACAACAATATACCATATGACATAATGCTGTGGAAATAACTAAAGTAGACCAGTCTAGCTGTATCGATGTCTGTTAGCTGTCGAATACGTTTAACTGCATATGCAGCAGAGCTCAGCCTATTCGATAAACCATAAATATGTGGGCTCCATTGAAGTTTCGAATCCAAGGTAATGACTAAAAAGACGGTAGTGTCAACTAAATCCAATTTTTCATTGTTGAGTTGCACATTATTTGTAACACTTAACGGTTGATACTGTAAATTTAATACATTTGGTTTTTCCTTTATTGAGAAATAAATTATTAACATTAAACCAATTTACAACTTTAGAAAGAGCACTGTTTACTTCGTTAACAATTATTTGTCGTCTGTTTATTTTAAAAGTCAAAGATGTATCATCTGCAAACAGTACTATTCCATGCTGATCCTTTACAAGATAAGGTAGGTCATTAATGTAGATTAGGAACAAAAACGGTCCCAATGTTGTATCCCTTCAAAGCCATGTTAATAAGAAACTGACTTGCATCGTTACAATAATCTTTTTGCCTATTTAAACAAGTCAAGGAATTTTGGGTCAACTTTATGTTTAAGGCAATGTCTTAAATGAATCACAAATCCAATTAATATTAAATAACAGTAACATTTTATGATTTTTGCTTATGCGAACCATTTTTTCAGCAAAAATATTTACCCACAAAATAATATTAATACTTTCATGCCGCGTTTCAAATTTAATTTTGCGATCCCCTCAGCCTCATAACGGTGTGCCAGGATGAAAAGGTTTATTTTTTCATTTATTTGTGGGTCATATTGGGGTTTCAAGTTTAATAAAGTTGGCACGCCCAATTTGACCAATGACCCAGGGGAACGTTTCCCATTCACGTCTACGTTTAGATATGACAATGAGGTCAAGAGCTTCATCCCTTATTCCATAGTGGTGTAACTTCCTAATCAACGTATCATGATTTACGCAATCGAATGCCTTGGACAAGTCACAAAACACGCCAAGCGCATCACATGAACACCAGCATCGGTTGTTGAGCGACCCCGAGTAAACCCGTATTGCTTGTTATGGAGAAGATTATTATCTTTAAAATGTTCTATTAGCTGACCTAAAATGAGCTTTTCAAATACTTTACTAAAAGTAGGTAGCACCGAAATAGGTCTGAAGTTAGTGGGATCCGTAGTACTAACAGATTTAAATAATGGCGTTATTTTACTGTTTCATTAGATCAGGAAATTCACCACATTCAACACAGTTGTTAAATATAATCGCTAAAGCGCAATACACACATAGAGCGGGTGAGAGTCGGGCGCGGGTCCCACGCGTGAGACCCGCTCTTCGTTGACTTCACACACAACAAAGCGCGGGTGATCGACGGGTCGGGTCGGGCGCGACGCGAGCATCCATGATTCCATGCTAGTACAGCGGTGGCGATCGTCACGAGCAGTGCGATTGAAAATGTCAGCGGATTCGGATGAAGAGTTATTATTTCTTCTGGTTTTGAAAAGAAGATTACGGAAACGAAAAAGGATTTGGGTTCATGAAATAATTAAAAAAAGACTGCAATATGGATAATATCATCGCCTGTGTAGAGAATTAGAAACGTACGAAGATCGCTTTTACAAGTATTTCCACATGTCGAATATTTAAACTCGATACAAATTGGAGGCCAGCTATATCTACAAGAGAAAAATTCGCAGTTTGTTTAAAGTAAGCTTTCATTTATTATATAATCAGAACTTTTTATAATTATAAAGCATAAATAACTAAACAGAAACAGTTAGATTTCTTAAAATAGATAATTGCATTAAGTTGAAGGCACATTTGGTGACATGTAATCAAAGTGAATGATTGTACATTGTGCATAATATATTCACTCAGATCATTCAGATAATGCATATGCATTTCCTGAATGAATAGAGTAAATATTCAAGTGATTATAAACTGTTGCATTCGATAAGTCTTGTGGCGTTTTGTCTATCTGTTCTACATTTCCGTGAACAAATGAATTAACAGATGCTGTGCTAGCATCTTCAGGATTTATATAATCTGATATTGATGACATCACAGAATAAGCTGGTGATTGATGGACACTGTCAATCGGCATTTCGCTTAAGCTCTGCATCGGAAAACAGCTTAGCTAAATCAACTTTAAGCATAGCTTGTTTCCGCTGCGATAATTTTTTAAATGTTTGTGCGTAGCTTAAAAACAAGTAGTCGACATCGTCATGCCTTGATGTTTTTTTTTTTCCAAGTAGGTTTTTATCATTTCGTCGACATCTGACTCATATGGCTCTTTAGTTCTTTTCTTGGACCGTCGGGGTGTTTCGATTGGTTCGTTCGATGGGGGTAAAAAAGTCGATATAGCATTTGAAGTTCGAATCTTAATTCATTCATTCATTCTCGACGAACGACATCGTCGCTGCGCTATCCGAATTTTCTGTGGTTGGAGTTGGTCGGTCCCCAGAAACGTTGGATGTAGTTTCTCTGGGATTAATACCACTGTCTAAAAACGATAGTTGCCCTGACCATAAGAAATTTATAATTTTTTTTTCGCTCCCGGTGGTTCCTTTTATTTGCTTTTTATATTTAATGTATCCATCCCTCATACTTTTCCACCTCCTTTTTATGGTATCACCTGCAAAGTGGAAAAATAAACGACTGGTGATTCGTATCAAAGTATAGGATTTTCCTATAGACTTGGAACCAGTACAGTTTCGAATATAGTAAAAGAAGTATGTAAAGCCGTATGGGAAGTACTGCAACCAATGTACATGCCTTCACCATCAGAAGACACTTGGAGACATTCGGAAGTCGGCTACAGAAAAATATGGAACTTTCCTAATTGCGTTGGTAGTATTGACGGCAAACATGTGAATATTAAATGTCCCGATAACAGTGGTTCAAATTATTATTGTTACAAAAATATATTTTCAATAGTTTTACTGGCCATAGTAGATCCATTTTATCAGTTTACCATGGTCGATATCGGGAGCTATGGGCGCCATAGCGACAGCGCAATTTTTGAAAATTCAAGATTTTATCAAGACTATATTTGTGATAACATGTTATTGCCTCCTAAACCGTTACCAGGCACAGATGATCCTGTTCCCCATGTATTAATAGGGGATGAAGGATTTGGACTCAAAACTTATTTAATGAGACCCTTTCCGAGGGCCACAACGCTACACGATACGCGAAAAACAAACTTTAATTATAGACTATGCCGTGCAAGGCGTGTTGGATATTAACACACAATGCTTTTGGGATATTAACACACAAATGGCGAGTATTTAGAAGACCAATGGAATGTAAAGTTGAAACTGCAATAGATGTAGTTAAAGCTGCAACCTGTTTGCATAACTACATCATTGTCAAACGGGGTAATAATGACATAGATTTTTCCCAAGACACGATGGCGACGGCGGCGGTTACTCCAAGAGGATTAGCATCGATAAACCCCACAAACAGACGGTCAACAAATGAATCTTTCCAAATTAGAGAAAAATTTGTTAATTATTTTGATACTAATAACTAAATAAAAATAAAGGACTTACTTGTTTCATTTAAATGCTCTGAGATCTGCTGCCATAGCTTAGCTTTCAAAACAGCGTTTTTATAGTTTTTGTCGCTCGGCTCATACAGACAACTATGTTTACGTACACATTCGATTATTTTTTCATTAATATCCATGATAATTACACACTATTTTTTGTAAATATTTACAAAATAATACGACGACACGCGCTGCGCACGACCGACCCGCGCACGCGTCTGTGTGAATGCTTGTCGAAGAGTACGTATATTACGACGAATAGAACGACGTTACACCCGCTCGCGACCCGCTCACCCGCGCGCTGTTTGTAATGGCGGACGGCGGACGCGGCCCCGCTCGTCACCCGACCCGCGCATGCTTTTCAATGTGATGTCTTCCATATAAATACAAGCAAACAGAGCCGTCGTACGCCCGACCCGACCCGCGCCCGACCCGCACCCGCTCTTTGTGTGTATTGCGCTTAAATTAGGTGCAATAATGTCAATTAGCTGTGTAAGCATACTCACGGAAAGATCCCACAAGTCATTCGTCTTTTTAACATTTATGAGTTTAAAGGCTTTAATTATTTCTCGGACGTGAACTTTTCTGAACTTAAAGCTGACACCACACTCAACTACATTTTCCTTTAGTAAATTTAGGGCATCGGTAGGCGAAGAGTTCAAGGATTTAGTGGTAGAAACTGGAATATTCGTGAAGAAATTTTCGAAAGCGATTGCGACTTCTGAATCTGAAGTGACTTACTTGTCACCAATGTTTAGTTTAAACTTATTGCTTGGTGATTTGACTTTTCCAGTTTCCTCATTAATCATTTTCCAAGTGGCTTTGATTTTATTGCTACTGTTGTCAATCTTAGACTTCAAATATTGTGACTTGGCCACTTTACATTCTATCTTGAAAGTTTTGGAAAATAATTTCACATTGTCATTAAACTCTTTGCTTGTATTAAATTGCCTCTCTGCGTAAAGTTCATATAACTTTTGGCGCATAATATGTAGTTCAGGCGTAGCCCACTGACTAAAAGTTAATTTGTCAGCGACTACAATAGTTTTGGTGGTAAACACAGATTCATATAATTGTATGAAAGTATTAAAAAATCTGTTGTACATCACATTCGGACTTAAATCGCTAGATAAATTTGGTAAATTATTAATTATATCATTTTTAATTTCATCTACTCGCTTAGAATTAATTGGTATAAAACTTATTTCCTTTTTAGAATTAATTTTATGCACATTTTCAATTTTTATTAACTGGCCGCAATGATCAGATTGTAATGCGTTGATAATATCTTTACTTGAAGGTGTCATGTGTATAAAGATATTATCAATACAGGTAGCACTATCACTAGCAATTCTAGTAGGCTCCATAAACATGTTTTTGAGATTATATGATGAGAAAAGGTTTAAAAATGGAATATTTTTATTTTCTAAAGTATCAAAATTAAAATCACCACAAATTATGATTTTCTTATTAGATTTTGTTAATTTAATTAATACCTCATCCATTATTTTCTCAAATAGCTCGTAGGGAACAGAAGGGGGGCTATACACACAAACAACAATGAACCGCTCCAATTCTACTGATGCTAATTCAATTGTTCGCTCAACAGATAGGTTCACTATATCCTTACGTTCTTTACATTTTAAAATATCAAGGAACCACCACATTTGGCATTAACTCTGCTGAACGAACTACCAACTTGGTGGTTGTTGAAATTGAACATTATTTCATAATTTTTTAGCCAATGTTCAGACACACAAAAAATATTAATTTAAAATTCATTTAAAAATAACTCAATTTCAAGCTCTTTACCACTAATACACCAGGTTGATAAATTTCATATTATTACTATTAACATTATGTGATTTAATGTTCTTATTATTATAATTAGCAAGCAAATGTATTTGGCTAGAGGATTCCCATATTGTCATACTAATTAGTTAAATTACTTGGAAGTACTTCCAAACTCTCATTTTCACTGTCGAAATAATGCTCAATAGGAGCCAAATTCCTCGTTATACTACAAAACAAATATGATAGCGAAACAGCTATCTGTCGTTTAATACTAGAAGGTAGGTTATAACTACCATTGGTTAAATTATGTTTTTTTCTAACAAAATTGTTAGTATCGATGACATGGATCTGTTCATTAAAAGTACCCACATTGTACATTAATAAATTCAACTTATATCTAAGGTCATTTTCAGCTTGTGGCAACATGTTACTTTAAGGGAATGTAAACATTATTATTTTGTTAACATTCAACTTTCACAATTGTTCAAAGCATTGTAGGAATGTAGTTTTGTTAACACTCCCTCTATTTCCCATAAAAATGATTAAGTTGGTGTTTATATTAAATTTACTGCTGTCTTTGATAATTTGTGAAGTTAAATCACTCAATTGACAATTATGATAGCAGTTATTCAATACACTTTGCTGAGTGAGATGTTCAGCTAGAAAAATACCCATATTTGTTCCAATTTCATCACTGTACATGGTTATATTTGAGGAAGTATTATTTATATTTGATATTGTACTAGTGAAGGAACTATTGATTCAGTTTTGCTCTATATCAGAATCAGATCTGACACACAATTTACTCTGTGTCAAGAGAGCTACAGCAGGAGATGGAGTACTACTGTGTCTGTATGCACAAGAACACTTATTTGTCAATGAGTCAAACTGGTCTGATTTATATTGTGATAATCTAAGTAGCTCATCCATACCCAGCTGACACTCACCGAACATTTTTTGAGATGTTTCATACTTAGCGGTGATACACCTTAATGAAACTTGTAGTTGTGCTATGTGTGATTCAAGCAATTGTATGTCATCCTCATACTGTAAATTTATTTTTTCTAAGTCATTATTATAAGACTCTAGTCTGCTAAATTGTATGTTTTTAAATTTTAAATTTTTTGTTATAAACTTGTCTTTCTTTAACATTTTTCTAGTTTTCTTAATAAATCTACTAATTTTTAGTTTGTTACTGCCACAATTCATCAACCTCTCCTTTGGTAAAATATTACTCAATTTGTTGCTAAAAGAAGGGTCTTCAGTTGTACCAGCAACCAACTGAGGAGCGGAGTCCACTAATTCTTCAAATAAACAAAAAAATATGTCAAAAAAAATGTCTTACGGCTAACGGTTTTTTTATGTACGTGGTTGTTTGTTCCGGGTAATCTATAGGTTTATTGCTACTTTGATTTCTTTTTGTCAATATGGTTAATTGATTCTCTATTAGTTTTTTATTTATTTCTGAGTATAATATTTTTACTAATTCTTTGTGTTTTTCGATATAATTTTGCAGGTATATTTTTTGTGTATTTGCGTTAAACGGGTCTTTACAATCTATAGTCCATTCAAATTGAAGATTGCAAACCTTTTTCTTACAATCACCTTAGTAATTTATTGTGGATTTATTTGTGATTAAAACATATTTTTTTATTAGTGTACACATTTACACTGTATACGTACGTAACTTATATTATATAGGTTATATTTTATATTTAAGAGAAACTCAGATAAATAAGATGCGTTTCGAATAATTTATAAATATTACTGTTATATAAAAAATATATAATACTAACAAAATTCCTCTCATACTTAATCCAGGCTTGAGACTGGCAGTCTTAAAGACTGGCGTATTTAAAAAGTTGTTGGTAGCCAAATCTGTACTAGTAAATCACGCTTGGCAAACCTTCATCAACTAACATCTGTCTATCTAATAAATACTATTCTATCATACTAACAACTAATACTTTACTTTCTAAATATATTAGTAATAGTAGTTTAACGAAATGTTAGTTAGAACAAAGAAAATGAAATTATTACAAAATAAAACAAGTATTATTTAATTTTCAAGAAATTACTAAAACAACTTTTAAAAACATAAAATACACTGATGTGTAAAAATAAACCAAATACACTAATATTGTTAAAAAAATACAACAATTACATCACAAAGAATTCAAAATATATATTATAAATACACAAAGTACACTAATATTTCACTTTACTATATAGAAATACACAGAATACACTAATATTTCATAGAAAAATTACACTATAATGTTACAATCAAATCATAATGAACTTAATACACAAAATACATATTTATATTTTAAAAAAACCACAAATACTTTATTATTTCACAGAAAACAATTAACCACAGTGCACATGAACACGAATCACATCACAATGAACTTAAAACGTGAAATCACTAAAATATTTAATATAAATACACTACATACATCATAACAATTACAGATTATCACACTTATATCACAGAAGTATCAGATTCTGAAGTCGCAGAGCTCGATGTGGACTCTCCAATATTAATTATAAATCTATCTATTACACTATCTATTATACCATCAAGCTCGGCCATCCGCTTCTCTTCTTTGAGCACATGATCGATACATTTCTGCCATGCTGCTGGGGTTGTTAATGAAATTGCTTCACGTAGAAGTCTTTTAATATCGATCAGTTTAAAAGTTGTGTTTTCTCTCGCAACATATCCTTTCATTTGTGCCCAGACGATCTCAATTGGATTTAGTTCGCAATGATATGGCGGCAATCTTAGTATCGCGATACATTTTTCCTTAGCTTTTTCATCAACAGCATAGCTCAAATATTTATGTTTTTCTCGGCGAACAAAATCCATTAACTCCGCTTTGATCAATGATTTATCATAGGTAATAAGTTTGTCGCTCAGACCTTTTTGTATGTCTTGTTTTTTCCATTGTGTTGTCGGTATGCGTTCCAGCCTTCTTGAATGATATGGAGCATTGTCCATCACCACAACGGAGTTTGTTGGCAGTTTATGTAAAATCTTATGGAACCATTCTTCACAAACACGTGCATTCATTTCCGCGTGGTAATCAGTATCAATTTTCTTCATCTCGAAAATGAGCTCACCATCTTCCAAAAAACCTTCTTCATTACCGATGTGTGCAACGATTAGACGTTTTCCCTTTCATGATGGCGCCTTCAGCCCAGTAGACAAACCTTCCATAAAAGACTGCCGTGATGATTGTATGGAGGTGTCATACCATACTTTCCTTCTTGTGTGGCCTTCATTGACTCAAGTCTCATCTAAATAATATATGTTTCGTTTCTCTTCTCTCATTTTTAAAATCGTCCTCAAGTATCGATGTGTCCATAATATTATATCACTCTTTTCAATTAGTGCGCTTTTTCTTTTGCTTTTCTGGTATGTGAATTTCAATTTCTTTAAAATATTGTAGAATGTCTTCCTTTTGAAATTAGGTAAGGCCTCGTCGTTGTTCACCTCCATAAGAACCTTGTCGATCGTAGGTAGTTCATTTTTAAAATAAAAAGTATGGACTTTACGTCTAATCGCGCTCAGCTCTAGATCATCCAATTTTTCAAATTTTGTCAATCTTGACGAGTGCTTAGACCAACACCGGTAATTTCAGTCGTTTGCTTCGCTACGTATTTTTTGTAAATGTGTTTTTCCTTGGGCGTAATCTTTTCTACGTATTTATATACGTTTATTAAAATGATTTTGTTCCTTCGAGCTTAAAGCATTCTTCTTAGAGCGTTTCTTCATGGGCGATGAAAATGTTAGAATCCCGCCGCTACATCCGCCATTTTATCGGCCATATTATATGGTACATCCGCCATTTTATTTACACAATAAAAATACACTTTAACAATAAAAATACACTTTAACAATAACATATACTATTATATAACACACCGAACTTAATGTTATGAAACAAACAATAATATAATAACCTTAGTGTAATACAAAAAGTATGAATACAATTTACGAAACGCCAAAAAATCAGCGAGCAATAATTGCAAACGTGAAAGTCGTTCAAAATTCCAATAGGAAAACACGTTCGCTATTGCGGACTGAACACCCACGCTTCATCGTCATGTTGTTCTCTTTGGTAGCGGTGCGCGCCAAAAGTTGGCATACATGCGAGAAAACACATTCAAAAAAAAAATATAACTGATCTCCTGAATCTATAAGCACTTTGACATAAGAATGTGATAATATAAATAATGACTATTGCAAATAATTATACTAGTTGTGCGCTCGGATTAATTCAAATTTATTTAGTTCTCCGTACATTTCTATATGGCTTCTTCAATAGCAGTATGAAGTTTCGTGCTTGTGGAACAGATACGACTGACGGATGATTGTACGGATCCGCATTGGTTGTCCTCAAAACAAAAATTAATAATTTAGTTTTACTAAACATACATATAATAAAAGTTAATGACATAATGTGCAGTAAACATTGTCATAACGCTTTGACTTCTAGTGTAATCCTATAAATTACATTTTCTTTTGGCGGTACCGTTCCGACGTAGTTTTTATCGATAATAAAAAAAATTGAACATAACATATATCTGTCTCGCTCGAACAATGCAGACAGATCGTATTGTGTCACTAGTGCGTATGTGTTCAAACTACACTTAATCAATTACAGCCATCCGCTAACAATTGGGCGAAAAAATAAAATCAATAATTTTTTTTTCACAAATTGTCACGTAAAATTGCTAAGCGAAAACCAGGTATTTTTATTTGATATGAAGCGGGTATCTTTATCTGATAAACTGAGGGTTTTATGAAATTCCAACGAAAGTACGGTTTTAAAATAGTAGGGTAATTCACATGAAATGGCCAATTGAAAAATTTCACTGTTTTTACTTTAGATGTCGTAGCTAAATCTAGTGAGCGGCTGCTGCCAGAACGTGTACTTTGCCGTATACGTTGTGGTATTGAAAACAATTAAAAAGCATTTTTATCTTCAAAATTTGAATTTACTTCAGATTTTTTAAATATATTGATATTTGATATTGTAGTGTCAATATTTATAAAATTTATCATGTTTTTACTATTTTTTCGTTGAATACAATAACCCATCGATAACATAACCTTAAATCGAATAACAAATTCATAAATGGCGCTAAATTTAGATTCCATATTATACTTTCCAGGTTATGCTTACAAGATAATAAAGATGATAATAAAAATGACAGAGTTATTGAAGAGATTTCAATGATACTTGAGGATCCTACGTCTGAGCGGGTTCAAGAAGAACTTCCGCCAACAGTGCCTTTAACATAAAGATCTAATGAGGATGCTTACAAAAGGATACGCCTTCAAAGTACCTGACTGATATGTACCCAGTTATAGAACAGCTTAATAGCTTTCGGAAACATGTGCAATCAAGTAGCAAAGGTACACGCATCCCAAGGTTACATTAGACAAAAAAAAAGAGAAAGTAAAAATAAAAAGATTATGAAGAAAAATATTAATATTGAAAAGCAAAAAAGGAAATTACATTCAAGTTCTGAGGAAGAAACGATAGCCAGTGAAAATTGCGGTCCCGAAAATAATATATATGATGCGTGGAATGCGGTGAAAATTACTACGAAACTGCAAAAAATAAAAAATTAGCTGCTATGAGTTTGTAACTTAAGGCCGCATGTAAATTGCACTCCATTCAACAATTATTGTAATTCTTGTGGCAAGAAAAGAAGAAACAAGAAATGGAAAAGACAAACTTGCACGAGAAAAAAGCAAAAAGTAGCGGAAAATGCAAAGGGAGAGGAAAAATGAGTCGAAAATTAAATGGCCATCTTATCCTTAAATGAGCGGCCAATTTCGAACGGATTTTAATATTAAAGCTTTTAAAAAATATCCGAAATTGGATATAAAATTTGTAGACTACATTGAAAAATATTTTAGTACCAACATTTATTTAAAAAAAAAACATGTCACAATGTTTGTTTAATTATACGCCAAATATACCATAACTAGGGTAAAGTCAGGATAGATGCCTCACTTTTTGAAATTGTCTCTTTATTTCAAATCTAATAATATATCGTTATAAAAAAACTTTCAATATTACTTATTTGGTCTTTTTTCTTACATTACGGCTTATTTTAGATGGCCTAGCAATTACTGGTTGGGCAAAAAATGAGTTTCTGCAGACCCATTTTTTGAGGATAGGTGCCTTCCCTATATGGATAGATGCCCCACCATGAAAATATTAAGGAGGTTAGATGCCCATGGTGTGGGTTAGATGCCGTATGGAATAAAATAATAGATATATGCATAATTAAAATTTGTTTTATTGAGGCATATCAATCAACATGTTATGTAAATCATCTTCAAGTAAAATAATCATAAAGAATGTAACAAAAAGTAATGAACAATTTTTAATTCGCTTAATCAAGTAGGTAAGTAATAAAAGTTTAAAAAATCAACATGTACTCATAGTCTCTCTTTTCCACATCTTGAGCAATAATTTTTGAATAGTGTGTAGGTTTCATGCAACCACTTCTGGCATGAAATGCACTGAATCCAATCGGATTTCGATTTTGTATTTTCATAGCTGTCAAAGCATTCTATGCAATTATTTTCATCTGTATGTTTAGAGCTACCTTGCTTTTCTCTCTTATTTTTCTTCACAGACAAATCTTTACATTTCTCTTCTATCATTTTAGAGTAAGTACCTGGTTTATCTTCAGTTTCGCTATTTGAACTTAAAATGATATGTCTTTTACGTGAACTTTTTATTTCGTTTCTATCTTCAAAGCTTTCTTGTTTGTCTTTGTTAGTTTTCTTAACAGGTAAACCTTTGGTTTTCTTTCCTTTTGTTTCATAATTAATTAGTGGATAATCTCCACCATCACTACTTGAACTATAAATACTTTGTCTTTTTTGAGCTCCTCTTCCTTCACTTACTTTAACGTAATTATAATTTTCTTTCTCACTAAAATCATCACTAAAATCAGTCTCACTGTAGTCATCTTTATAATAAGTATTTCTCCTTTTTCTTTTGTAAACTCTCTTAACTCGCTCTTTATCTTTGGTTTCTTTGTTTGCCTCCTTTAATTTTTCTTTTCCTTTAGTATCAGTCTTGTTTTTATTAGTTTTTACTTTCTTTTCAGTTTTAGTCTTGTTTCTTTTATCTAACATAGTTTGTATTTGTAATTTTTTCCTTTCAGCAATATAGTTCTTTTTTTAAATTTTTTCGTCTGTATTTAGAATATCTGCACATTGTTTTACCCTTTTGGACATTGTTAAAGGAATTTGTGGTATTGGTGATGCTTCGACCAAAAATGTTGAAGGTGTTTCTTTTTCTTGTATGCTATCTAAAAACTGTGCAATTGTATCGTCACCAATATCGACACCAATATCGACAATACTTATATCCTCTATAATGTCTGGATCAATCAGAAGGCTAGGAGATTCCCTGCTTAATGGAGTCGGTATCAGATTTTCCGGTGTTCGATTTGGATCTATGTTGCCTATATTTATACGTTCACTGGCTAGGTTTGGTTGACAATCAACTATCGAAGAAGAAATCTGAGATGGAGGTGTTTGTATTCTTGGTTCAACCTCTTCAGGTGCACGTTCTGTATTTTCTCTTGCATCCACGAGTTCTGGTTGGCGATCCAACGAAGAAGAAGCCTGAGGCAGAGGCGTTGATGTCGGTCCTACAAAGGCAGCAGACTCAGATGGTTCGCGAGGAATTGCTTCGCGTAGTGCGATATCTGATATTATGAAAACAGTATCGGGCAAAGCATTTGGATTTAGTGGATAAATCCCGCTTCCTCTAAAGCCACCAATTGCGTTGGAAGGAGTAGCTGCGCGAGTCCAAGCATTGCGTATAAGCGTTCCAGCATTGTAACGGCTGATCTTTTTGTTGGGGTTTGTTCGCATGAAATGATTGGTTTCATGGTTGAAATACGTTTTCAATGGTCCGAAAAATGATTTGTCTAATGGTTGTAGAGCTGAAGTTGTGTGGCTGGGTAAGCACGATAAAATGATGTCATTATCAATAGCAGCTTGCAGCATGTCTGGCGCAGATGAATGTGATGCGTGTCCGTCTAATATAAGCAAAACCTTACCTTGGGGCTTCAGAGGTACAAAGTGTTCTATTAGTGTTCATTTGTAGAAAAGCTCAGAATTGATGTACGCAGACTTTTTATTCATGTACACTTTTGAGCCTTCTGGAAGTCCATTTTCAAAGTCCGGTTTTTTATTTACACCTTTTATTATAACAACTGGTGGAAGAAAATTACCAATTGCATTGCAACAGGCCACTATTGTCATAGTTTCACCTTTCTCTGCGGATGTAACCGAATGAACTACCTTTGCACCTTTCTTGGCGACAACTTTTCCGGGTTTATTATTTAGCTGGACACCGGATTCGTCCATATTATATATCCTTTCAGGTTTATTCAAAAGGCCTTTATCGGTCATAACTTTAGTTAAAAGCTCATAGAAGTTAGTCACTTCTTCTCTACTAAGACCTTTAGCTCTAGCAACAGATAAGCCTTCAGCTTGTCTCATGGACAACTCTGGATTCCTCTCAATAAAACTTTTGAACCATGCATTTCCGGCCGATTGCTTTTCATTGTCAAATTTGTGTTTTAGTTTTAGTTTTTCAGCAAATTGATATGCTAGCATACATATTGTCTGCCTGTTAGGAGGAAATCCTGCATCTGCTAGCTTCAGAATGTGGTTTACCAACCTTTTTTCATTTGGAAACCCAAGGACAGGATGTTTCCCCAGTGTTAATTGTGTTTTGTTTTGAGCAGCGTAACGCCTTCTTAAAGTTCTGGATGGAATTCCAAAGAGTCGGGATATTTCATTGATCCCCATAATCCCTTTGTCCATTTCATTGAAAGCTGGTTGTAATTTATCTGCAGTCCAAGATACCACTCGAGCTTGAACTCCCGCCTTTCTCTTATATTTTCGTGGCATGAGTCATCTAAAACAGACAATTACAAATATACTTATGTGCTAAAATCTTTATTACATCCCTAAAATGAAATGTATACTGTGACAAGTTAGTTAGTTCTTAGGGGCACCTATACCGCGAAAAATCAAGGCGACTATCCTTTTTGATATGGATAGATGCCCTTATATATTTTTACTAAAATAAACACAAAACAACAACTATATGAATATGGATGTGTAATTTACTAACCTGTGTACTGATATAACAAAAATTGTATGGAACTAATTACTACTTGTAAAGTTATGAAGCTGTAAATATTTACATAAAAAAGTCCGAGCTGTTTGACACGTTCGCCGCGGAGATTATTGCACACAGGAACAAAACACGTCCACTTTGAACGACGCACTTGCGGGGGACTGAGGTGTGCGGCGTCTGCGCTCCCGTTTTAACCTATTAAAACGTAGGTAGCTATTTCGGAAATTTGAGTTTTAGAAAACGAGGCACCTATCCCACTGCGGCATCTATCCCGGTTTTACCCTAGTTTCCCCGGTAGGTCTATTTCACGAATCTTTATGACGTTATTGTTAATAATAATAGAAGGAATATTAATATGAGGTAAAAAAAACGAGCAATATAAGATTTAACACTTATGAAGTATATATTCAATACAATACAGTATATATAGTGCAATACAATAAGTATATATTATAATTTTAATTTTTTTTGATACTTTAATCTGATTCATACTCTTCATAGTTAACTTCAACAACCATGTTTTCTTCGATTTCTTCTTCTTCCTCTTGCTGAATGTTTAAAAATTGTTGAAATGAAGATAAATCAGTTGTCTCTTGATCAGAATCATATGAATCTTCCTCTCTTGTATTCAATTCAACATTTGCGCAAGACAGACCTTGGCAATTAGTACACGCTGAAGAACACTGTAACCTTACTTTTCTACAGCCACATTTGGCACTACAACCTTTTTTGCAATTGCAAAAAATAGTGTTAAGAAGTTTTTCTGGAGCAGGGGCAATAATGTTTGAATCGGTTCCAAAATATTATTTATTAATTTCCAACCCCAGTCTTCAGGGTTCGATTGATTGCCTTGCCACGTCTGAACTTGATAGTATACTCGATACAAGTGTCGAATAGCAGATGCCGATGTTGGAGGAAGACAAGATAGTTGTACTTGCTTTTTGTTTTTTGTATTTTTCACAAATGTTAAATATCTATACTTATCTATGCAATAAATTTTTTTTGGAGCTCCATAAACAGCAAGAAGAAACCGAATTCCTTTTGTAATTATAGTTTGAGGTGAAGAATCAATTTCTGTAAATACTTTTGCGCAGTCAATCAAATCTTTTTTTTCAAATAATTTTAATACTGAATTGTTTCCTCTTCTGAACATTGCTGACGTAGTATCGCATGCAAAAATAAAATATAGTTTTGGCATTTTGGATAAGTTGATAAACTTTTTGAAGAATATATTTCTGTTCGTTGTTGCGCCTTGCGATGGAGTCCTTGCAGTGAGTAGTACTAACAAATCAACATCTTCACCCACTACAATAGTGGTGTCTGTATCATTACAGTTTTCTATTGTTGTTTCAATTATGTGGACATCGGCATCATTTTGAGCTTGTTTCACAGTAATATTTTGAGCTGTCAATTTGTTACTTAACATGGAAATGAAACGAGATTTATTTTTAATGTTTGCAAAAAATTGTTGTTGGTTTGCTGGAACAGTCATAAATTCATCAAAGATTATGTCGGAACCTGAGGATGTTTTAGTAGCTCGACGACGTTGTTCTGCAGCTTTTATACTCTTTGTTGGGTCACTATAGCCATCAAATACTACCGTCACTGAATGACCGTAATGTCTACGTAAATACTGAAATATTTTTCAAAAATTACATTAAAGGTTTCTTCTCGATCCCACACAACGCGATGCAGGAGATATCCTCCATCAATAATGTAAGCAGCGTTTGTACAATCAACTTCATCATTGATTGCTTGAAAGCAGTCGTAAATAGCTGACTTCATTGTTTTATGCATTCCAGCTGCATTTTGTACTTGCATTTTTGTTTTGTACTTCTTCCTCGAGAAAGACCTCCTTCTGTCTTCATGACTTTCATCATTGATTGCTCGATAATCATATCTGTTGAAGTTCCACAACTATGTTTATCAGAACGTCGAACAGTAAAAAATCCTTCGGTAAACCTTTGATAAACACTAGGATCAATTACCTTTTCTAATTGAAGCATATCCTGCAAGTATAGGTGCGCAGACTTGGCGTAAGGTAAATGCCCCGATGCATGGAAGTAAGGAAGCATTTCTTTAATGCTGTTCAAATGTGCTTGCCAATCTCCCATACGTTCAGCTCTTAAAAATTCCTTTGCAATAGACACCATTCTAAAATATTGAACCCATAATTGTGCAGTTGGTCCTCGTTTCTGATATTCTGCTAATTTTTCATTAAATAAATCAAGTAAAGGTCCAGATACTTCCTCATCATCTTCAATATCATAGTATGAAAGAGTTTTATTGAGAATATTTTCAACTGTAATGATTTGCATCCATAATATCATCAATAGCTAGTTCTTTTAATATTATTAATGCTAAAGTGAGTTAAAGTAACGTGTGAGCTCGAACTGCTCTCGCATAAGCATGGCCATTAAGCATTTTCTCTAAAGACTTAGGTGCATAAATCTCCGAAAGTACTTCTTTTAAACCACTTCCTTGCATAATATAACCTATTGCGCCGAAAAATGACATTAACAAATGAAATCCACCGAGTCTAACTACAATCTTTGATAATTCCGATCCTTCAGGTGCAGCAGATACGATTTCGCGAGCTTTCGAATACAGAGGTTGATCAAAAGTAATTATGCAAACTCTATGGTTGTAACGTTTAGCATCTTCTAAAGTACAAAGTAAAGTTGTATATATAGTACTGTAATTACTTGCAGGTTGATGAACAAATGGCAGAAATGTAATTTTTGATTTCGAAAAATTTACAATATTACTAGTCACGTGTTCAATGTAACCATTCCAACCAGGTAAAAGAAAATTTTTGCATTTTCCATAAAACCATATTACATCAACTTTTTTTATAAAAGATACTTTTGTTTCATTTTCGTATTTAAAATCTCGCACATTTATTTTGCTGTATCCTATTACGCCAGTATTTTGATAAACCTGTATAGGTACATGAGCCTTGGCTGCAAAATCTTTAGCTGAAAGAACTTCAGTTACTCGCGGCATCGGCTCTTCTAGTAAGACTGAATCTTTGGGAGTTACAATTTGTATAATACCCATTATATGAAGCGTATTATTGTCGTCCAAAGTATTTACATTCATGTCAGCATTATCTGCGACATATTGAATAAATGTGCCACTTTCTGGTGATAAAATGTGAGGTGGGCGACTGAAAACTGCTGCTGCTTCATAGTTCATTGTCTCACTGTAAGATGCGCATAATTCAAATGACGAGAAAATTTGTATAAGCCGTTTTGAACCAAACCGCCGATGGAAAAAAACTGAAAGACCTAATTGTAGTTTAGATTTGAAGGTTCTAGGCCGAACAGCAGTCATTATGCTATGACTAATATTTGTACAAACTAATTTCAAATGATCCAAAATTATGACGCTTGTTTTTAAGAATGACTTGTTCCAAAAAATATGATAATGATTCGGGAATATCGTTATTTATATCCTCAAACATCCTACCCGGTGGTGGGTACATAGTATTATCGAACACACAAGATTGAATATCTTTTCGAATAATTTCTGCCGCAGCTTCTAAAGTTTTCCGACGTTTTTCATTTTCATTCAAGTTTTTGTTATCAGACCAGGCTTGATTTAAAATGTCTTGGTAATTGTCAACAAAACAAATAAATGTTAATTTTCCTGGCTTCTCTGTAATAATAATTCTACTACCATACTTTAACTTCAATCGTATTTTTATAATTCTGTTTTCTAAATCTACATTTTGGCAAACATTCTTTAATTCATCCAACGTAAACTGGCAGTCATCGCTACTTTCAATGAAATTGAAAATATCCTCCATTGCAGAGTTTATATCCTCACTTTGAGAACGACCAGTTTTACTGCCAGTATTAGGTTTCAGGAACGATGTATAACAACTGCCATGGTATTTAGTATCAGCAGCGACTAAATCATACTCAAAATTAATACGTGCAAGGACAGTTTTTGATAGATCATCAGAACGATCTTTAGCTACTTTTAAAAGGGATTCTTTGAATGTAAGTGTAGAAACTTTATGAATTTTTCGGCGATAATTCAGCGCTTTCTTCTTCTCAGCCTCTTCATCCGCTTCTTCGCCACAAAATAAGCAATGTTTTTTAAAACAAAAGGTGGATTCAGATTCACTTAATCGCGCTCTAGTACGAGGTGGACTTGGTGGACTGAGGTGAATTACAACGGACTTCTGGCTTCGTAAATAATCAGAAAAATCATCATTTCTCGCGACACTTGCATCGATTAAAGTGTGCAGTCCACGACTAACCCCAACAGTTTCACCTTCAGTCAAAAGTTTATTACAAATAAAACAAAATTGTGACATTTTTTTTAAATATTGATCAACACAAACAACAGTAAGCGCTTGAAATAGACACGTTTATTCACTCGAACTGTACATCTAACACTAAAAGAAGCAGGTACGTGAACGACGCCATACGGACAATAGAATAGGCAGATGTTATTCAAGGCCATGCGAGTAGAGGGGATTCTGGAAGACTGGCTGTCTTTTGAGAGTATATTTCCTTAGAAAAGTATAATGTATACATGAAAGAGACACAAGTGGGCATTTTTGTTTGTTTAAGTACCTGAATATGTATATACGTGGCATACGGGTGCAGATTATGTAGAACGTGATTCTTACAAGCGCAATATCTGGAAAATGGTTGGTCTAAGAGAAAAAATCATCAGAACTATTTTTATAGAAAATTTTGAGCTCTACAACTTTGGTCTGAGGTACTTTTTCGATAAAATTTACCGTTTCCGAGAAAAATCCAAAAAACTTAAAATTTTGACCTTTGACCCCGAATAACTTTTTTAGCACACATGGGATCGATGGGGACTTTTGACACTTTATTTGTAATGGTCAACCCAAGGTCTCTACAAAAATTTAGCTTTATGGGAATTTTTGTTATTTGATCACTATTTTTATGTCTAAATTGACTGGACTATCTAGTTGGATTCATTGTTTTTAATGCTACTGAATTTGAGCATACCCCGGTCTCTCCTTCTTTGCTAACAGATAAAAAACTAGATAATATATTCCATCGTCTAATACTATGGCCAAAAAAATTATATATTTGTTGCACAGTTTCGAATAATGTTTGTATTTCTACGACCTGTTTTACTGCATCATTTACCACCAGATTTAAATTATGAGCAGCACAATGGACATACTCCGCATTTGGCTCTATATCTCGTATGAGTTTTTGAACTCCGCCATAAGTGTCTTTCATGGTATTAGCTCCATCGTACCCTTGTCCACGGCACTTATTCAGAGAAATCTTTTTGTCATTTATGGATTTTATTATCTGCTTGGACATTGCTAGGGCTCGTGAAATCCTAAAAATGACTTTAATTTCAAGCGCCTTTGGAGTTCCATTTTCATCTTTCTCGATTACCCAGTAAACGGTAAAGTTCACATAATTTATCTGTTTTGGAAATATCTTGAGTAGTATCAAATAAAATGGAATAAAATGGTGCGGTTATTATTTCATTTATCAGAGTATTTTCCACTTTTTGAACCAGAACAGCAATGAGCTCATTTTGTATGCTTGGACTCAAGTATTTAATCTGACCCTTTGGTTTACTTAGCGACTCTTGTAAAATAGGATAGGGGTGTCCACTTTGAAAAAACATCGATGTTTTTTTTCGATTCGATAAATCGGAACTGTACATCAATGTTTTCGATGTATCTATCAAAAACATCGATATTTTGTATGCATCGAGTACTTTTTGAGTTTTTTTTAGTGATATTTAGACAGTATATGTATTTCTGTTGCTGCTATAACACAACAAATACCAAGAAACAGAATTCACATTCACCGGACACAGATCAAATATACTGCTTCAACACAACTTTTCATGCAAACCATCACCAATTCAAACATTGTTTTAATTAAAAAAGTAAAAGCCATGTAGGTATGACAATAAGAAATCTTTATTGTAATTTATGTAGGTAAGTTACAAAAAAAAAAATCATCCGCAATAATTTTGCTAAGTCGATCATATCCTATTCCCAGTGTTCTTTTGGGAGACTTTGCAAAAACAACAGTTTATTTAAACGTTTGCCTCTCAGTCTATTTCGTTGCTGATTGGCGATTTGTGCCGCTTTAGAAAACAAACGTTCAGATGGGACTGAAGTTCCTACCATGGTTAAGTGTTTGTATGCAATTGTATGAAGTTTAGGAAGCTGAATTTTGAGATCATTCCAAATTTATAAAGGGTTCTCATTCAATCTGCCTACTGGGCTACGTAAGTAAGTAGATAGTTCATCTGAGATAGAATCGTCAGATTTCACCGTTTTCCAGCTCTTGTGGACTAATTTGTGGTGATCTCCCCACAAAGAAAATTTTTCTTCTGCTTTGTCAGATTGATCTGATGAATCAGATTCCACGGACTCATTTTGTACTACACTTTTCATCATTTCCTTGATTTTTGAAACAGCTATGGAGCAAGCGAATGAGTCTGAAATGCATTTTCTTAAACCTGGGGTCCAAGATTGTGGATATAGCGAGAGGACTTACTCTCTCTATAACACCCATTCTTTTGTCAATCTCTTTCAGGATCAATGACTGCAATTCGTGGGCAAGAGACTCTTCGACTTTAAGAGGTTTAATTTTTAAAAGAAAACAATGGATAGCAGTTAGCATTGGTGGTGCATTTTTATGACGAATGATTATATTATTGACGACGCTGCGAAGCTCCAAAAATCGTTCAATCATCTAATAAGTACTGTTCCATCTCGCTGGGACCTCTTGTATTAATTTCGTTTCTTTCTGGGTTGCTTCACGTAATTCGATACTGGCTACATTGCTTTGTTTAAACCAAGTTACTATATCTTTTAGTTTGGTTATCAAGTTTCGCAGATTAGTACATTGCTGTATAGCATTTTGTGCAACCAAATTCAACGTTGTGCGAAACATGGTATATACTTTTTTCCAAAGGCTAAATCAACAGCTTTCACCATGTTAGCTGCGTTATCTGTGACTACAGCTGAAACTTTATCACTATCTATATCCCAATCAGCACAAGTTTTCAGCAGCATTTCAGCTATGTGTTCTGAAGTATGGCGTTCGTTTGACTCGTACATTCCAAGAGTGATTGAAAAAAGATCATTACCTTCACCGAAGTGTGCTGTTATTCCTAAAAAACTTCTCATGCTCATCGTTTCAGACCACATGTCAGTAGTAAGAGTAACGTATTCAATATTTGACAACTTTGCTTGGAAGACTGTTGATAATGCAGCGTATTTATTATCAACCCATCGAGTCAACGTTGTTTTACTAGGAAGTTTATAATGCGGCGCAAGAATTTAATTAAACTGCGAAAGCCTTCATTTTCAACAATTGTAAATGGTTGATTGTCTTCACACAGCATATATATTAGAGTGTTGTTAATTCTTAATGTTTTATCACCTCTCTCTGAAAAAGAATTAATTTCTCCAAAACTTGACATAATAGACTTTTGACGTTTTGGAGCTGGAGGGACAGAAACACATACATCTTCTTTTGAAGAGCCACATTTTTTATCAGCATCACTAGTTGATTCCATTTCCATTACGTCAGCAGAGCTCTTTGATGTCGATGGTAGTGGATCAGAGCTATTGGGAACTAATTGTATATTTTTCTTAATTGTGTTGCTCTGAATATCGGATTTTTTTGGACATTCGTTATTGAACTCTTGAAAAGCAGGCTTAAATGACCAATTAAATTAGTTGTATTACCACAAGATTTTACTAATTTTTGACAGTCTACATTTCGCAGAGTTATTGTTTTCTTCAGTTTTATCGTAAAACCTCCATACATCACTCTTCTTGGAAGGTGCCATCGTATATGTTGTCAGACTGAAATAAAAATAGTTCATTTATTATAGCAGTTAAAATCGATAAATTCGTCAATCAAAAATGTCACTGTCACATCACTATCAAAAGATACAAATAAATTTTAACTAATAAAATGTCAAAATGAGTGTAATAGAATGATCCAAACTAATATGATGATGAATAGATTCGTTGATTTCATCAATTTACATACTTATCTATTGTTTTATTAATTTATATAGATAATATACAATTTGGCGAATGAGTTTGCTAGGTTAGGTTTTACGATGTAGGTTAATAAATAATGTGTGTTACAGGTAAAGTAATTTCCTAATCTAATAATTACTAACCTTGTTTATTCTGTCATTCAGTAAATTACTGATTTTGTTGTTATGCTTGTTGACATGATAAGAAATAAGTTACTTACCTCAGATCGAATACGTGAGCTCGCAAAAAGATGAGATTTTATTGTAATGAGTAGGTATATTAGGATAAAATTATAATACACAATCCACTTCAATCTTATTTCATCCACAAAACCAAATGTAAGTCAATTCGCTATTTTTAAAACAGACGCTCGCCGGTCGACTTGACAAACACTAAACAAAACAGTTTTTTTTTAATTTATCCATTCCATAAGGATAGGCAATGGAACCAAGCCGTACAGCCAACTCTTATGAGAGGAATTTGTCACTGACTCGTGCGCAGTGCTGCCAACATAATTTTTTAGTACATTTCAGCCCACTATTGATTATTAAATTTTTCTTTTTTAATTATACAAATAGAAAAAAGATTTTAGGTAACATTTTAGTAATCAAACTTGAGGTTATAATAAATTCGATGTTTTTTTAACAAAAATTGAAAAAACATCGATACATCGAGTATATCGAAAGCATTTCAAAACATCGGATCGATTCGATGTATCGCATTGTAAACATCGATGTTTTAAATGCATCGATGTTTATCGAATATCCCTAAAATAGGATCGTATTTGGCAAATAACTCACAATACTCAAAAAATTAAAAAAATATTTAAAAAATTGCCATATACCATTTCTCTATGGCCACGAAAAGCTAAATTACATGTTGAAAGTGTCAGAGTAACATCAAGGAGTCTAGTGAGTAGGGTAGACTGGGTACGGTTGTGACAATTTTCATTTGATCGCTGCTAATTCTTTAATTATGCTACTAATCTGAACAAAAACTGTATTATAATGTAGTTTATTCATTGGTTAACGTGTAAATATTTAAGTTATATGTCTAAACAAAATGGTTACTTCATAAAATCTATTTAAAAAGAAAAGGGAAATTGTCACAACCGACCACACCCCAGGGGCAGTTGTGACAGTACTGGGGGTTAATAGTGACAATATGAAAATACTGTAAAGTGATCACCAAACAAAATAAAAATACTCTAAAATAATCACAAAACACTTTAACACTTTTATTAAGACTCATAACAAAAATACTCTATATAATCAAAACACTTTATGAACACTTTTATTCCGGCTCATCACAGTTATAACAAATATAATAGCGACTGCCATCTGTGCAGTCTACATGGGCCCAAAGGTTACACTTCCCTTGACATTTAATCCACTTTTCGCCAGGCCTACTTTCGGAATATGGACCAAAGCAGACCAAACAAAAATATTCTTCTTCATCTGAAGATATCGATGGCGATGTTTTCCTTTTTGTTACTTTGCCCTTTTCTTTTCCTTTCGGCCCATTAAGATTTTTCTTGATGCGCTCTGCCTTCAAGCGTTTTTCTTTTGCGTCATGTTCTTGCCTGATTGCCTCTTTTTCAGGCGTGTCGGGGTATATGGTCAACTTCTTGGTTCTGGGTCCTCGATTCATTCTTTGGGAAGCCTTTGGAAATGGCCGAACAATTTCAGGCGAAAAACTGCTGGTTTGGCAGATGTAAATGGCTCAACATTGCTAAAATTTTGGGTTGATGTATTATTCAATATAGAAGGTGAAAGTTGTGGAGTTTTATTATTAAGATCGAAGTTGTCAGCTGCAAAAATTTCTCCACTTGGTGCTGCATGAGCATCCTCTTGAGTGTCAGGGATTGGTCTGCCTATTTCAGATGATGATGGAACAGGGGAATTCTCTTCAGTGTCTGGTGTGGCAGGAGCATCATTTTCAGGGTTTTGTCTAGTTCTTCCAGGAGATGGTGCTGCAGCAATATTGCCTTCAGCATCAGGGTTTTGTCTACTTGTTAATGTAGATGAAGCTGCAGGAACGTTCTCTTTGGTGTTAGGATTTGGACGGTCGGTTACGAAAGACGGGGCAAAATCTATTTCTCCGAATAGATTACAGTTGTATGGATAAATCCCAGTTTTGGTAAAACCAGCCTGAATGTTCGCCTGTGTGAGAGCCAGAGGCATAGCAATTTTTATGATACCTGGTATAGCGTAGATTGTCATTGTTTTACCAGGGTGGCTTCTCATCCATCCATCGCAAGCAGTGTTTATAGCTTTTTTTATGGTCCGAAGACAGACCGGTCGAGAGGCTGAAGCTTATGGGAGCATTGTGGCGGAAATGAAAGTAATGTTATCCCGTTTTCTTTACTGTAATCTAATGTGTTAATATCAATGTGCGGTGAATGATTATCAAGCACGAGTAAAACTCTCAGAGTTAGTGATGCGTTAGAAAATTTATTAAAATGTTTAAGAAACTCCAAGAAGGATCCATCTTGCATCCAGCCGGAGGGGTTTGCAGCCCCAACAGATCCCACTGGACCGTCCCTCACAAAGTGGTCTTGGTAACGAACACGAGGGAAAATAAAAAACGGAGGCATGCAATTTCCCAAAGCATTCATCGCAAAAGTTACCATCATTAACGTGCCCCGTTCAGCGGAAGTAACCGCTCCCACTTGCCGTGTGCCACGTCTTGCAACAACTTTATCAGGTCTTTGGACCGTAGTGACCCCTGTTTCATCTACATTGTAGATATCTTGTGGCTCGTAAGTATGCATGTCCATAACGACTTGCAAGTTGTAAAAAGCTTCCACATTTGTGCGATTGAAGCTTGTTGCCCTAGAAAGGCTGGTAGCTTGAGCTACTCGAACAGATAGAAAAGGATTTCTATTCAGGAATGAACGGAACCATTCTTCGCCGGCCATCTCATTCTCAGCCCAAGTAGCAGGTGGCCTTAGGTTATATTCAGTTGCAAGCTCAAAAGCCAACTTCCGCACCTCCTTAGGAGCAAGGTGAAATAAATATCCGCGCAACGCTGTAAGTATTTTGGCAACTGCTGCTCTTGTTGTTCCGAAAGTGGACATACCCCATGCTAATACTACGGTTTTCACCTTCTGGGATGGCATCGCGTTTACGAACATACCTGAACAGAGACATGCGATTAACATCGTGCATTTCTGCACGATGTTAATCGCATGTCTCTGTTCACACCGCGCGGTGGATGGCGCGACACTGTGACACAGGTTCAGACATGCAAGCCGCTCCTCTCTCCCCATGCACATCCCCCGCTATTCCCTATAGTTTCGATAATATGACGACTGTCACTACCGTACCTTGGCACAACCGTCGTACTCAGTCTACCCTACCTGGCGCCAAAATTTTCTCTCTCTTGATAATGGACTCTTGCTCTTCATCTAGTGTTCCATGTAACTGCCACTGTCGATGTACAAAACATGAATGCAAGTGTTCTTTCGATCTCTCATGTCTTTCTATGGCTTCCACAATATGTTTCCAATCATCATAGCCTTCCATCCAAATATTTTGAATATTTTTAGATGCCCTATTTGTGAATAACCAACATGGTTCACAATATTCTTTTTGAAGCAATAGGGAATAGGACAGCCATGTACGTTCTAACTTTACGCCAGATTTAGAAACAGTGTGATAATATCTATTCAAGAAAGATCTATTGTTACTGTCCTTTAAAAAGGGGCCTTTTGGTTTACAGTGTCCGTTTTCGATTACAAACCGTTTTACTTGATCATTAAGTTCTTTAAAGTTACCTTTATCAATAACATACGGTAAAGATTTTAATTTTTCTATATCCAAAAATGATTCATTTGAAGATTTGCTCGTACCTGGTTGTGGTTGCTCTGAATCTAAATATTCACTGTTATCGGGCTCTGCGATATTGCGACTTATGACGACATCATTTTCTGCCCTTACGACGCGCTGTTCATTTGATTCTTGTACACTATCTTGATTCTTAAAGTACTGACTTATTTTAGGTAACTTTTTATTATGTTCTTCAGACTCCTTCTTTCGCTTTCGTTTTTCGCTTCCACTCTGATACTTTCTAGAACAATACCGTAAAAAGTTTGTAATAATACTATAGTTTTCATTAAATGAAAAATCTGATTGCTAACAAATGCCAAAAAAGCGACCGTAAAAATGTTTCTAACGAAAGTCTACCCATTGTTCAATGTTCAATTCAAGAATGCAATTTTATCTTATAAATTATTTTAAATATTAGAATAAAATTCTTACCGAGTAGATATTGTCAACCTATTTTCACAATTAACTAATTAAATTTTAATTATTAAAATTAATTATATCCTCACTCCTCACTTACAACAAACAACCAATTCTTACACCAATAAACTGCTTACTGCATGAGTGCTTGCATAATAGAATAATGGAGTCTTTCATTTCATTATCCAAACTTGAATCGGGGATTCCCCGAGCAATAGCAGTAATATCAATGGTATTACTGCTGATGCTCGGGGAATTACCAACACGGTTGGTATCACCAACACGCGTGGGTGGCAAGCGTTTTATTATCTATCGCCTCTATCGGATACATAAAAGTTGGTAACAACTTTTTTTTTACAAATGCATTGAAACTTAATACATTTTTTACTTGTGTATGCAACTAGTAACTTAAATAAATTAAAGACAAAACTTTTTTTTTTGACTAAATGTGTAATAATAATTGTTGAGAATGGGGTTCTCCTCTGACCGAGGGCCCCTTCCGGCTGGGGGCCCGTGGCATTTTGCCGACTTGCCTCCCTGTAGTTACGCCACTGTTTGGATGTTGCATATTTTGTTTTCTTTTGTTAGTAGGCTGCAGTTAATTGGAATATTTACTAGCTATATCCCTTTTATCGATGTACGGTCTTCTTTTTGACACAAAAATGTTACCTTTGTTTGTTTAGGCAACATTAGAAGATAGTTTCTGTCGTCCAATTTTTCTACGATATGTTGACATCCTTGTGTTAATTCTTGATTTGTTATGACTTCGCGGATGCAATCCGGGTGTTGAGTATTCCTTACGAAGTCGATATGGTTGCAATATCGCAGATTTCCAATTTTTTTACATGCGCTGTCTAAGTATATATGCGTTTTATCGCTCAATGTCAAAAAAGGTTTATAAGGGATAATTATAGTATTGTTTAGGCTGGGTATGGGATACAGACGATATAGAATATAATTGTTTGGATAGGTTATTTAATTACTAACTTTAATTACTTAATTTAATTACAAATACAATCATGTAGTCGGTGTAATGTGATTCAAATTCCAATAGTATGTATGTATATCTTAGGTTATCGAGGTTGTCTAATAGTAGTTGTTTATGTGAGTAGTTCTCTTTTACTATTTTAATTATATGTATACTACTTGTAGGCAGTATACTATGATGAACGATGTGTAGGTGTGAAGATGTAATTGCGTCTTATATTTGGTTTAAGGATCCCAACATTTGCTTTATATTAATTCTGGTTAAGTCATATAAGGTTATTTACATTGATAAATTTAGAGAGCGCGAAGTTAGTTACGTTTATGCTATTTAGCATTTCATTAAGTTTCGATTTAATTTTTATTTGATTATCTTCCAATATTTTTATGGTTCTATTAAATTCGTTTAATAATATATTGTTTAGACTTATTTTATTATTCACCCTACGTGATATTAGATTTTGATTTTTATGTCAAATTTTAATTTCTTCGTTATATCATTTTGTGTCATTTTGATCAAGGTTTCCGGTTATGTCCTTAATTATTGTTCCTAATCCATTTATTAGTCCGCGTTTTATTCTATTTTTACTAATAGCGTTAAATTTATCTTTTATTATTTTTAGTTGATCTTTTATGTATATATCGATAGGTTACGTGTATGTGGTATATAAAGGGTTATGTATCTGTTTTAAAGTATTAATCTGTGATTCTAATATTGTTAATTTTTCCTTAATTAAATCTGTATTGTAACAGTGGAGAAAGGTATGATCCGTTAATTTCATTTTTAGATTTTCCATGTTAACCCTCAACTGGCCGGGTGGTTTTTTTGTAACATAACGGGCGGGCGCGGTCACCGTGACCGCATGTACTTAAAGTATAATATTTTTATGATATTATCCTAATAATAAATAAATAAAAATACTCAGTGTTACTGATAGTGTTTACTTTTAATTAGGAAAGAAAAATTAACAAAATATAACTTCTATTAATGCTAAATAAAAAAAAAACATTACTCAAACGCCAAAACGAAACAAAATCTCTAAACTTCTGTATAAATTCCTTAAAAAAAATCTTAACTAATTTTTGGAAAAAAAATTTGGTTTTGTTGTCTTAAGAGATCATATAATATAGAGAAAATAAAAAATTAACTTAAAAGATATTGTTAATGACAAATTGACAACCGTCAATCATGGTCTTGTTTCGCGACAATCGCAGCACATCTTTTGGCTACATTCGATACATATCGGCTTTCTACAACAAAAACATACATGATAGGTCTTTCGTTTTTTTTTGGGATCACAAGTATAGCATGTTTTTCTAGTTTCCAGCTTTTCTTCTACCTCGGGTATAGGTTCTTCTATGTTTAGTACTCTTCTTATAGCTAAGCGAAGCTGTCGAGTCAGATGTTGATTACTTGCTCGCCTATGTAAATGCGGTTTGACAAGACATAATGCGAGATCTTTCATAAACTGAAGCCTTTTAATCTTATCCTCTCGCACTGAGTTATAAACTATAAATGCATTAGAGCTCGCAATATCCAGCAAACGATAAAAAATTGTCATCGGCCATCTACGAGTACGTCGGGCAGTGCTATAGTTTGAACATCTTTGATCTAATAAGTCAACCCCATATTTAGTCTCATTATAATACATTATTACTGTAGGTTTTTTCTTGACATTATCTACTGCTAAATCGTGATGCATGTTTGATACGAGTATAACCGACCTATTTTTTTTTGGGACATAAGATACTAATGTAAATTAATTTGTGAGTCCAAACAAGGAACTTTCTACTTTACGAGTTTTTGATGGTAAAAAATCTTTGGGTATTTCTCTTTGGTTTATCTTCATTGTGCCAACAAATGTTAGACCTTTTTTCTTCAACTCTTGTACTAACTGTATTGAAGTAAACCAATTATCGGCTGTAATATTACGATTTGAGCCCTCTATTTTTTCTACAAGTCTCAAAACAGATTGGGTCGGTTTTTTTAAGTGTTTGTACTGTTCTGGTAAATCTTTTCCATCAGAATCTTTACCCACATAAATGTAGGCGTTGTGTAAATAACCCGTTTTTGCATCCGTGATACACTGAATTTTCAAGCCATATTTTGCCGGTTTTTTTGGCATATACATTTTAAATTTGCATCTGCCGCGAAATGCAACCAGCATCTCATCAACACAAGCTTCAGTTCCAATTTCGCATACGTCTTGACAATTGCCAATAAAATCATTAAAAATTTCAGAAATTGGCGCTGCGGGATCATTTTCACGTCGTTCTAGCCGAGTTGAAGATTCATCAAAGCGTAATGCTAGTAGAAGTATTTTCAGTCTATTTTTCGCCATAATACATTGATAAATACATCGGCCAGTTCCATTCGAGCTATACCAACTTGAAAAATCTGCGTGATTTTCTTTGAACACCGCTGAATAATACAATATGCCTAATAATGCTTTTAGTTCAATCATATCTAAATTATAAACGTAACTATTGTCGTCACACTTGTCTCGCATCTTTTCTAAGTGACTGTTATAATTTTTTCAAGAGTACCCTCACGAAAAAAATAATTCCATACATCTTCTACTGTCGATTCTGCTGTAAGGCTGCGTCGAAGACTTTGACGTATTCCTGGTTGTACATCTACTATGTTATGTTCTACTTCGGGCGGCAGATGGAACAGAAGACCAGCGAAACTTATTTTTGCCGAAATAGTTTTTATCCCTTAGTTGAACTTCCTCGCTATCGGAAATACTTTTACTTGCCTTGCGCTTACGACTCGGTTGAAGACTTGACAAAGGTTGATCATCTTCATCGTTAGATGAGGTAACTTCTTCTTCAGATTCTGAGTGGTGTGACTCATAAATCACGTGATTTGGTTCGATATCCTGATCAATATCACTGCATTCACCATCGTCATCAGAGGCAGGGTCATCATTATCCTCTTGTGTAAGCCGCTCTTGTATTTGTTGGTCAAAACGTTCCATTTTGTTAGTAAAATGAAGACTACACCGAGAAAGGAATTCACTTTCTAAAATCACACAATAGGCCGGGTGCGGTCACTGTGACCGCTGCAAACTTTTAAACAATAAAAACTCAAAACAAAAGACGCGTGCGACTATTACTAAGCCGGGCCTCGTACTAATCGCCTGAGTTGCGAAGGTACCAGGAGGGGCAAATACCATCGAATATTGGAAGAGTATAAAATTGACAGTGTTGCACCTACTGGGGTCATGGTGACCGCACCCGGCCTGTTAGGGTTAAATGGTTAATATGCCTGGATTACTAGTGAGAGGCGTTAGTTTTACCACATTTCTTCCGCTATCGTCATCGTTATCAGGAGCAGAATTCTGAAAATATTGTTTCGGATTAATATTAGGTTTTCTTAAGTTGCTTTTATGTATTGCCTGATGTTTTTCATTTAATATTTCTAAGTTTTGATTTTCGGTAACGTTCTGTGCTATGTACCTAGGCTGTACTTTATGTTTTTTTTTTGTTTTTTTTTTTCCACTTAGAATCATATTAGTGATCACCTGTGTACGTCAACGAGAGGAGGGTCAAGAGCCCATTTCGATAAATGTTATCGAAATACGCCCCCATACGACTTCTCTTCGCTTAAAACTAAGGTTACTAGGGTTCCAAACGCGCCCTGGTATGAGAAGAAGCCCCGAACAAACTCAGCCAGGGTTGACTCTATTGTGATCACTGTTTCACAAACGTCACTTAATACAGTAGCTAGAGCAGTTCATTCCCAAGCTTTCATATCATTTATATACTCATTTATACTATAATAAGATTTTTTTATCAATTTATTTTTAATAAATATTTTAAATTTATTTAATGAAAAATCTACAACATTCATCGGTAGTTTGGTTATAAAATCATATACAATTGCCCAAGAAAGAATTACTTGTTTTATGCAGCCCAGTGCTGAGTGTGGCAAGTTTATTCTTATTTCTGGTATTGTAATTATGGAAATTACTATTTCTATTAAATTTATCAATATTTTTGTGCAAATGCAGTAAATTTTCATAAATGTATTGTCTTTGTATGGTCATTATTTTTATTTCTTTAAATTTATTTCTAAGCGATTCTTTAGCCCCCATATTATAGATCGCACGAACGGCCCGCTTCTGAAGGACAAATACGGTGTTAATGTCAGCAGCATTACCCCACAACAATATACCATATGACATAATGCTGTGGAAATAACTAAAGTAGACCAGTCTAGCTGTATAGATGTCTGTTAGCTGTCGAATACGTTTAACTGCATATGCAGCAGAGCTCAGCCTATTCGATAAACCATAAATATGTGGGCCCCATTGAAGTTTCGAATCCCAAGGTAATGCCTAAAAAGACGGTAGTGTCAACTAAATCCAATTTTTCATTGTTGAGTTGCACATTGGTTGTAACACCTTTAACGGTTGATATTGTAAATTTAATACATTTGGTTTTTCCTTTATTGAGCAATAAATTATTAACATTAAACCAATTTACAACTTTAGAAAGAGCACTGTTTACTTCGTTAACAATTATTTGTCGTCTGTTTATTTTGAAAGTCAAAGATGTATCATCTGCAAACAGTACTATTCCATGCTGATCCTTTACAAGATAAGGTAGGTCATTAATGTAGATTAGGAACAAAAACGGTCCCAATATTGTGCCTTGCGGCACGCCCATTTTGACCAATGACAAAAGGGGTCGTTTTCCATTCACGTCTACTTTTGCACCCTACCGTTTAGATATGAAACAATGAGGTCAAGAGCTTCGTCCCTTATTCCATAGTGGTGTAACTTCCTAATCAACGTATCATGATTTACGCAATCGAATGCCTTGGACAAATCACAAAACACGCCAAGCGCATCACATGATTCCTCCCAGGTATCGAAAATATTTTGAATTAACTCAACACCAGCATCGGTTGTTGAGCGACCCCGAGTAAAACCGTATTGCTTGTTATGGAGATTATTATCTTTAAAATGTTCTATTAGCTGACCTAAAATAAGCTTTTCAAATACTTTACTAAAAGTAGGTAGCACCGAAATAGGTCTGAAGTTAGTGGGATCCGTAGTACTACCAGATTTAAATAATGGCGTTATTTTACTATGTTTCATTAGATCAGGAAATTCACCACATTCAACACAGTTAAATATAATCGCTAAATCAGGTGCAACAATGTCAATTAGCTGTGTAAGCATACTTACGGAAAGATCCCACAAGTCATTCGTCTTTTTAACATTTATGAGTTTAAAGGCTTTAATTATTTCTCGGACGTGAACTTTTCTGAACTTAAAGTTGACACCACACTCAACTACATTTTCCTTTAGTAAATTTAGGGCATCGGTAGGCGAAGAGTTCAAGGATTTAGTACTAGAAACTGGAATATTCGTGAAGACATTTTCGAAAGCGATTGCGACTTCTGAATCTGAAGTGACTTACTTGTCACCAATGTTTAGTTTAAACTTATTGCTTGGTGATTTGACTTTTCCAGTTTCCTCATTAATCATTTTCCAAGTGGCTTTGATTTTATTGCTACTGTTGTCAATCTTAGACATCAAATATTGTGACTTGGCCACTTTACATTCTATCTTGAAAGTTTTGGAAAATAATTTCACATTGTCATTAAACTCTTTGCTTGTATTAAATTGCCTCTCTGCGTAAAGTTCATATAACTTTTGGCGCATAATATGTAGTTCAGGCGTAGCCCACTGACTAAAAGTTAATTTGTCAGTGACTACAATAGTTTTGGTGGTAAACACAGATTTTTATAATTGTATGAAAGTATTAAAAAATCTGTTGTACATCACATTCGGACTTAAATCGCTAGATAAATTTGGTAAATTATTAATTAAATCATTTTTAATTTTATCTACTCGCTTAGAATTAATTGGTATAAAACTTATTTCCTTTTTAGAATTAATTTTATGCACATTTTCAATTTTTATTAACTGGCCGCAATGATCAGATTCTAATGCGTTGATAATATCTTTACTTGAATGTATCATGTTTGTAAAGATATTATCAATACAGGTAGCACTATCACTAGCAATTCTAGTCGGCTCCATAAACATGTTTTTGAGATTATATGATGAGAAAAGGTTTAAAAATGGAATATTTTTATTTTCTAAAATATCAAAATTAAAATCACCACAAACTATGATTTTCTTATTAGATTTTGTTAATTTAATTAATACCTCATCCATTATTTTCTCAAATAGCTCGTAGGGAACAGAAGGGGGCTATACACACAGACAACAATGAACCGCTCCAATTCTACTGATGCTAATTCAATTGTTCGCTCAACAGATAGGTTCACTATATCCTTACGTTCTTTACATTTTAAATGCTTATTTAAAAATATCAAGGAACCACCACATTTGGCATTAACTCTGCTGAACGAACTACCTACCTGGTGGTTGTTGAAATTGAACATTATTTCATAATTTTTTAGCCAATGTTCAGACACACAAAAAATATTAATTTCAAATTCATTTAAAAATAACTCAATTTCAAGCTCTTTACCACTAATACACCAGGTTCATAAATTTCATATTATTACTATTATTAACATTATGTGATTTAATGTTCTTATTATTATAATTAGCAAGCAAATGTATTTGGCTAGAGGATTCCCATATTGTCATACTAATTAGTTAAATTACTTGGAAGTACTTCCAAACTCTCATTTTCACTGTCGAAATAATGCTCAATAGGAGCCAAATTCCTGGTTATACTACAAAACAAATATGATAGAGAAACAGCTATCTGTCGTTTAATACTAGAAGGTAGGTTATACCTACCATTGGTTAAATTATGTTTTTTTCTAACAAAATTGTTAGTATCGATGACATGGATCTGTTCATTAAAAGTACCCACATTGTACACTAATAAATTCAACTTATATCTAAGGTCATTTTCAGCTTGTGTCAACATGTTACTGAAAGGGAATGTAAACATTATTATTTTGTTAACATTCAACTTTGACAATTGTTCAAAGCATTGTAGGAATGTAGTTTTGTTAACACTCCCTCTATTTCCCATAAAAATGATTAAGTTGGTGTTTATATTAAATTTACTGCTGTCTTTGATAATTTGTGAAGTTAAATCACTCAATTGACAATTCTGATAGCAGTTATTCAATACACTTTGCTGAGTGAGATATTCAGCTAGAAAAATACCCATATTTGTTCCAATTTCATCACTGTACATGGTTATATTTGAGAAAGTATTATTTATATTTGATATTCTACTACTGAAGGAACTATTGATTCAGTTTTGCTCTATATCAGAATCAGAATCAGATCTGACACACAATTTACCCTGTGTCAAGAGAGCTACAGCAGGAGATGGAGTACTACTGTGTCTGTATGCACAAGAACACTTATTTGTCAATGAGTCAAACTGGTCTGATTTATATTGTGATAATCTAAGTAACTCATCCATACCCAGCTGACACTCAACGAACATTTTTTGAGATGTTTCATACTTAGCGGTGATACACCTTAGGGAAACTTGTAGTTGTGCTATGTGTGATTCAAGCAATTGTATGTCATCCTCGTACTGTAAATTTCTTTTTTCTAAGTCATTATTATAAGACTAGTTTGCTAAATTGTATGTTTTTAAATTTTAAATTTTTTGTTATAAACTTGTCTTTCGTTAACATTTTTCTAGTTTTCTTAATAAATCTACTAATTTTTAGTTTGTTACTGCCACAATTCATCAACCTCTCCTTTGATAAAATATTACTCAATTTGTTGCTAAAAGAAGGGTCTTCAGTTGTACCAGCAACCAACTGAGGAGCGGAGTCCACTAATTCTTCAAATAAACAAAAAAAATATGTCTAAAAAAATGTCTTACGGCTAATGGGTTTTTTACATACGCGGTTGTTTGTTCCGGGTAATCTATAGGTTTATTGCTACTTTGATTTCTTTTTGTCAATATGGTTAATTGATTCTCTATTAGTTTTTTATTTATTTCTGAGTATAATATTTTTACTAATTCTTTGTGTTTTTCGATATAATTTTGCAGGTATATTTTTTGTGTATTTGCGTTAAACGGGTCTTTACAATCTATAGTCCATTCAAATTGAAGATTGCAAACCTTTTTCATTCACCTTAGTAATTTATTGTGGATTTATTTGTGATTAAAAAATATTTTTTATTAGTGTACACATTTACACTGTATACGTACGTAACTTATATTATATAGGTTATATTTTATATTTAAGAGAAACTCAGATAAATAAAATGCGTTTCGAATAATTTATAAATATTACTGTTACATAAAAAATATATAATACCAACAAAATTCCTCTCATACTTAATCCAGGCTTGAGACTGGCAGTCTTAAAGACTGGCGTATTTAAAAAGTTGTTGGTAGCCAAATCTGTACTAGTAAATCACGCTTGGCAAACCTTCATCAACTAACATCTGTCTATCTAATAAATACTATTCTATCATACTAACAAATAATACTTTACTTTCTAAATATATTAGTAATAGTAGTTTAACGAAATGTTAGTTAGAACAAAGAAAATGAAATTATTACAAAATAAAACAAGTATTACTTAATTTTCAAGAAATGACTAAAACAACTTTTAAAAACATAAAATACACTGATGTGTAAAAATAAACCAAATACACTAATATTGTTAAAAAAATACAACAATTACATCATAAAGAACTCAAAATATATATTATAAATACACAAAGTACACTAATATTTCACTTTACTATATAGAAATACACAGAATACACTAATATTTCATAGAAAAATTACACTATAATGTTACAATCAAATCATAATGATGTAATATAAATACACTACATACATCATAACTATTACAGATTATCACACTTATATCACAGAAGTATCAGATTTTGAAGTCGCAGAGCTCGATGTGGACTCTCCAATATTAATTATAAATCTATCTATTACACTATCTATTATACCATCAAGCTCGGCCATCCGCTTCTCTTCTTTGAGCACATGATCGATACATTTCTGCCATGCTGCTGGGGTTGTTAATGAAATTGCTTCACGTAGAAGTCTTTTAATATCGATCAGTTTAAAAGTTGTCTTTTCTCTCGCAACATATCCTTTCATTTGTGCCCAGACGATCTCAATTGGATTTAGTTCGCAATGATATGGCGGCAATCTTCGTATCTCGATACATTTTTCCTTAGCTTTTTCATCAGCAGCATAGCTCAAATATTTATGTTTTTCTCGGCGAACCAAATCCATTAAATCCGCTTTGATCAATGATTTATCATAGGTAATAAGTTTGTCGCTCAGACATTTTTGTATGTCTTGTTTTTTCCATTGTGTTGTCGGTATGCGTTCCAGCCTTCTTGAATGATATGGAGCATTGTCCATCACCACAACGGAGTTTGTTGGCAGTTTATGTAAAATCTTATGGAACCATTCTTCACAAACACGTGCATTCATTTCCGCGTGGTAATCAGTATCAATTTTCTTCGTCTCGAAAATGAGATCACCATCTTCCAAAAAACCTTCTTCATTACCGATGTGTGCAACGATTAGACGTTTTCCCTTTCCTGAGGGCGCCTTCAGCCCAGTAGACAAACCTTCCATAAAAGCCTGCCGTGATGATGGTATGGAGGTGTCATGCAAGTCTCATCTAAATAATATATGTTTCGTTTCTCTTCTCTCATTTTTAAAATCGTCCTCAAGTATCGATGTGTCCATAATATTATATCACTCTTTTCAATTAGTGCGCTTTTTCTTTTGCGTTTCTGGTATGTGAATTTCAATTTCTTTAAAATATTGTAGAACGTCGTCCTTTTGAAATTAGGTAAGGCTTCATCGTTGTTCACCTCCATAAGAACCTTGTCGATCGTAGGTAGTTCATTTTTAAAATAAAAAGTATGGACTTTACGTCTAATCGCGCTCAGCTCTAGATCATCCAATTTTTCAAATTTTGTCAATCATGACGAGTGCGGCAAAGGCGAGCGGATGCGTCCCTCTTTTCTATATTCCCGAACTGTATTGTACACTGTGCTTAGACCAACACCGGTAATTTCAGTCGTTTGCTTCGCTACGTATTTTTTGTAAATGTGTTTTTCCTTGGGCGTAATCTTTTCTACGTATTTATATACGTTTATTAAAGTGGTTTTTTCCTTCGAGCTTAAAGCATTCTTCTTAGAGCGTTTCTTCATGGGCGATGAAAATGTTAGAATCCCGCCGCTAGTACCTGGTACATCCGCCATTTTATTTACACAATAAAAACACACTTTAACAATAACATATATTATTATATAACACACCGAACTTAATGCTATGAAACAAACAAACAAATAATATAATAAACTTAGTGTAATACAAAAGTATTGAAAACAATTTACGAAACGCCAAAATATCAGCGAGCCATAATTGCAAACGTGAAAGTCGTTCAAAATTCCAATAGGAAAACACGTTCGCTATTGCGGACTGAACACCCACGCTTCGTCGTCATGTTGTTCTCTTTGGTAGCGGTGCGCGCTAAAAGTTGGCATACATGCGAGAAAACACAGTTAAAAAAAAATAGAACTGATCTCCTGAATCTATAAGCACTTTGACATAAGAATGTGATAATATAAATAATGAGTATTGCAAATAATTATACTAGTTGTGCGCTCGGATTAATTCAAATTTATTTAGTTCTCCGTACATTTCTATACGGCTTCTTCAATAGCATTATGAAGTTTCGTGCTTGTGGAACAGATACGACTGACGGATGATTATACGGATCCGCATTGGTTGTCCTCAAAACAAAAATTAATAATTTAGTTTTGCTAAACATGCATATAATAAAAGTTAATGACATAATGTGCAGTAAACATTGTCATAACGCTTTGACTTCTAGTGGAATCCTATATATTACATTTTCTTTTAGCGGTACCGATCCGACGTAGTTTTTATCGATAATAAAACAAATTTAACATAACATATATCTGTCTCGCTCGAACAATGCAGACAGATCGTATTGTGTCACTAGTGCATATGTGTTCAAATTGCACTTAATCAATTACAGCCATCCGCTAACAATTGGGCGAAAAAATAAAATCAATAATTTTTTTTTCACAAATTGTTCCGCAAAATTGCTAAGCAAAAACCAGGTATTTTTATTTGATATGAAGCAGGTATCTTTATCTGATAAACTGAGGGTTTTATGAAATTCCAACGAAAGTACGGTTTTAAAATAGTAGGGTAATTCACATGAAATGGCCAATTGAAAAATTTCACTGTTTTTACTTTAGATGTCGTAGCTAAATCTAGTGAGCGGCTGCTGCCCGAACGTGTACTTTGCCGTATACGTTGTGGTATTGAAAACAATTAAAAAGCATTTTTATCTTCAAAATTTGAATTTACTTCAGATTTTTTTAGTATATTGATATTTGATATTGTAGTGTCAATATTTATAAAATTTTTTATGTTTTTACTATTTTTTCGTTGAATACAATAACCCATCGATAACATAACCTCAAATCGAATAACAAATTCATAAATGACGCTAAATTTAGATTCCAGATTATACTTTCCAGGTTATGCTTATATGATAATAAAGATGATAATAAAAATGACAGAGTTATTGAAGAGATTTCAATGATACTTGAGGATCATACGTCTGAGCGGGTTCAAGAAGAACTTCCGCCAACAGTGCCTTTAACATAAAGATCTAATGAGGATGCTTACAAAAGGATACGCCTTCAAAGTACCTCACTGATATGTACCCAGTTGTAGAACTGCTTAATAGCTTTCGGAAACATGTGCAAGCAAGTAGCAAAGGTACTCGCATCCCAAGGTTACATTAGACAAAAAAAAGAGAAAGTAAAAAAAAAAGATTATGAAGAAAAATCTTAATATTGAAAAGCAAAAAAGGAAATTACATTCAAGTTCTGAGGAAGAAACGATAGAATTAGCCAGTGAAAATTGCGGTCCCGAAAATAATATATATGATGCGTGGAATGCGGTGAAAATTACTACGAAACTGCAAAAAATAAAAAAATTTGCTGCTATGAGTTTGTAAATTAAGGCCGCATGTAAATTGCACTCCATTCAACAATTATTGTAATTCTTGTGGCAAGAAAAGAAGAAACAAGAAATGGAAAAGACAAACTTGCACGAGAAAAAAGCAAAAAGTAGCGGAAAATGCAAAGGGAGAGGAAAAATGAGTCGAAAATTAAATGGCCATCTTAGCCTTAAATGAGCGGCCAATTTCTAACGGATTTTAACATTAAAGCTTTTAAAAAATATTATCCGAAATTGGATATAAAATTTGTAGACTACATTGAAAAATATTTTAGTACCAACATTTATTTAAAAAAAAAACGTCACAATGTTTGTTTAATTATCTATACGCCAAATATACTATAACTATATCTGCATATAAGGTAATAAAATCTATAAATAAAGCAGCGTAAGCTGACACATTGTAGCTATCTCACTCTAACGCCTTATAAAATTAATGAATAGCATATATGGTCTAGATTTTTTTAGCGTCGAGATTTTGAATATTTTCACAAAATGTTTGAAACGCCTGATTATTTCGCAAAAAAAATGGAGAGTTGCCAATTTTTTCGTGTCAAATTTTAGAATTCGTATCAATAAAATAATGGTATAATATTTGTATTTATAACATTTTTTATAGTGAAACTTTCTGAAGTTAATATTTTGATTATGTATATACTTTAATAATACTCCGGGAATAATGCAATGAATTTTATAAATAGTTGTCAGCTGATCGAATATTATATTTGTGCCAACCATATTTTAACTGTCAAATTCGATTGTTTACAAACATTCCATCTTCAATTTGAATGGACTATAGGTGACCATTAACGATTTCTATAAATTTTTTCACTGTAGTCGAGTGTCTCTTGTATTGACGAGTTTCTTTTAAAGAGATTTCTAGTTTCTTTTAAATTTCTTAAGTGTTCTAACAAGGTCGAATGTAATCTCTCTATTACTCCATTGGATTGTGGGTGATTGACGGTAGTGTAATGAATGTCTATTTTGAGTAAATTTGTAAATTCGTTTACCGGCGAATTTTTGAATTCAGACCCTTGGTCCATTACGATGCAATGTGGTACGCCATGATGCGTTATGTAGAAAGTAATTTATTAATTATATTTATTGCCGTGGCAGTTTCTAAAACATATGCTTGTGTATACTTTGAAAATACGTCTATAATAGTTGAGCATTTTGTTTTTCCTACAGTGAATGTATCTCTGTGTATGATCACAAAGGGTTTTAAAGGTATGTGATGATATTATTTGTTTATAAGGATTCCTCTCGTATTTATTTGTTTTACACGTTTGGCAGTTATTAATGTATTCCGAAATCATTTTGTGCATGTTAGGCCAGTAGCAATTGCGTTTGATTCCTAATGTTACTTCTGATATTGAGCCTTGTATTCTATGCACTTTTTAAGCATCCATACTTATTTTGTGTGTTTGAATGTTATTTATGTGTTTATTTCTTTTCTAGATGTTAGGTTTTACAGAGTTAAGATAGACTCCTACTGTTTATGAAGTTTAATTAATTTTGCATCGTTTCTTCTTGGAATGTGTGTTGAAAAAATTTTGTACTGATTTGAGTTGTTACAGGCCACCGAAGTATTTAATTGTACGTTTCTAAATACATATATTTATAAATATGTCGTATGCATGTGTGTCTTCGCTGTTATTATTTTTCATTTCTTAGCCAAATTTAACTATTTAATTTTCTTTATCACATAATCAGAAACATTGATTCTTTATGAAGCTTCTTCTACTGGTGAAGGGTTATAATAATAATGTGACTTGTTATTCATTTGTTTTTATTTTATATAACTAAGAGTCAGATTCAGATCAGTCAGATTGAGTTAATTTGCCTAACTGAATTAATTGTTACAGTACATTTTCAATTACTGCAATTACTTTATGTATTATTCTAAAACACTTGTATTTTTTGATGGCTTGTCAGTCATTAGAGATATATGGAATTCTTTGAACAATAGGATATTAACAATATGAGATAGACTGAACATTATCTTTCAAAAGAATATTTTCTGAATATAAGTATTATCAATACTTATAATAATATTGAATATATTTGGCGTTAATTTTGTAGAAATTGAAAAATTTTTATTTTTGGAGACGTAAATCTACATTTTGAATTTCTTAAAAATTTAAGATTTTAAATTGATTCTGTAGTTTCCCGGCAAACTTTACGGTCCTTAACTATATATAGCAGCGGATAATTTTAGATTTCACAACTTTAACATCCAGAGTTAGGCAAAGAAAAATCTCTAGTGACTTTTTCGATCCATTGCATAGTAAATCTATAGACAGATGAGAGTTTATCGCGGCCAAGTTCAAAGTTATGATAGATATAATACTCGATAAATCTGGACGCATAACTCTAAGTCATCATCCCTGAAAGAATTTGGCCGCCTTTATCTTACTGCTTTTTACAGCTGACTTTTAATGAATAACTTTTTTCGCTTATTTCAGAGATGTTTCTATGAGATTTCACGTCTTTTTCGTGGATATTAAATTTTTTGTGGATTTAAAATACAACAGGTAAAGTAATAGACATGTACAAAAATTTTCTTGGAGCTAATGACAAAATTAAAATTAAAAATTAAGTTACATGCCTTTACCTTAAATTTTTCCCTTTTTTGACCCCCTAATTAAATCAAAAAAATTAAGTTACATGCCTTTACCTTAAATTTTTCCCTTTTATGATTCCTCTATGGTTGTTTTTACCTTCGTTTTTTATTATTTCATATTGCTCATCCTGGTTAATAATATTAGTTAATTTAGTTTTACAAATGTTTAGTTTATATGAAGAATTTTTAAAAGCTTTTTGTAAAGTTGATACAATTTTGGGTACATAGTCTTCATTATTTAGTAATATTCCGTATTCATCATTAGGGTTAATATAATTTTGAAATAATTCAATTATTTCAACTTTTATATTATTATTATTAATTTGTGATATTATTATTTTTCTGTTAGGGAATATGTTAGTAATTTTTATTTGTGCAGGTGAATGGTACACGAAATCTATTTTTAGTTGCTGTTTAAATTGATTCAATGGGGTTTCAGAGATTGGGATTTCTAGTATAGGGTTTTCTATGTTAGAGTGTACAGTCTCCTGTTCATTTGGGATTATATCTTCTAAGTAAGGGGTTTCTTTTTTCGAAAACTCGGATTTATCTAATTGTATTTTGAAATTGAACTCTCAGAGTCTCTAAAAACTTTTTCTATGTTAATTAAGTGTTCTTGGCGTGATGTGGAAAATATGATTATGTCGTCTAAGTAAACGAGACAGATAGTGTTTTGGAGTCCTCGGAGTAGGGTAGGGCGGGGCACAAAGGTCCAATTTGGCTATAAGTAATTATATTGTGAAAACGAAACCCACTACATCAAAACACCAAACACATGTCAAACAAACAGCTATCGAACCATGATTGCCTCAATTCTCGGTTGATTAATCATTATAGAATTATATCTTTTTACTGTTTTTCTAGACCTAGTCGTCTGTCCCTTTTTGTCCCATAGTAGGGGTAAAAAGGGACAGCTAGGATGCAAGAAGTTCCACTATTTAATTTTTGATTTTAAAGGGTTTTATGAAATAATAATTGCATTTAATCCAATGCAAATCAAAATTATATTTCTTTTACAAAAACAAAAAACAAAGAGTTTTTTCTCTAAATTTACTTTCGATAATGTTTAATCAGTCTTAATGAAATAACGAATTATTATTTTGACAAAATATAAAGTTTTTATCAATAATTTCTAACCGTCTGAACAGTTTAATTACTAATCAGTCTCAATTGCATAACACAATTAACAACAAAATAAACAAATCACACTGTTCTTTGTGCATTCTGCCATAATCTAACAGAACTTAAAATTTTTTAATATCAAACGTAATCTTTTAAACTCTTATAATAACAAAACTAAACATATGCTGTTAAACATAATACAAAAGTAAATTTCTTATTCAACTTTTACTATAAGAAATAGTTTCTATTTATCTTAATCAGACTCATCGTTTCCTGAATCACAATTATTAGAAACAAAGTAAATACAACTCCCGTTTGAAATACATTTCTCATGGGCCCAGTTTTTGCAAAGATTGCATTGTATCCAACCTTCACCTGGAACGCTGTCACTGTAGTTCTCGCAGCAGATTAAACAGAAGCATTCATCATCAGAGCTGGAATCACTATCATCAACCTTTTGTAAAACTGGCCTCCTTAATTGCTCTACTTTTTTATTTCCTTTCTTTTTCTTGTTTACAACCTTGGCTTTTTCTAATTTGCAATATCTTGTTCTTTTCGCAGGTTTTCTTTTTCAGGCGTATCTGTTAGAATAGCAGTTCTGCGGCGTTTTCTGTTGATAGTCGATTTTCGTGAGCCAGTTTTAGGTAGCGGTCGTACGGCTTCGGGCGAAAAACTCCCTGAGGACTGACCAATTCTCACCAGTGTCCACCTGTGCGTCATGCGATGTTGGTTGCTGTGGATTCGACGATGATAATGATGTCGAAGGCTGTGTATTTGACAACAGTGGTGAAAAAGAAGCTGACGATGTTGACGGCTGTGGCTCATTTATGTCATTTTCCAAAGGACGATCCGTGACATAACTAGGTGCAAAATCGGAGTCGTTAAACTTGTTTTGGTTGAAGGGAAATATGCCAGTTTTTTCAAATCCACTCATTATGTTACTTGGTGTCAAAGCCAAAGGTAAAGCAGTACGAACGATGCTAGGAATATCATATATCGTCATTGTCTTCCCAGCATTATTCCGCATCCATGCATCTTGAGCTGAAGATAGATATCTTTTAAAAGGTCCGTATACCGCCACGTCAAGCAGTTGTAGTTTGTGAGAGCAATGTGGAGGAAAAGAAAGCATCACTACACCATTTTCTTTAGCTAGATCTAGTGTGGGTACAGATAAATGTGAAGAGTGGTTGTCTAACACCAACAAAGCTGGTGATTCTTTAGTAGGCCTGACGTTCTTGATAACATGCTGGATAAATATAAAAAAATCGTCATTAGTGATCCAGCCGCTAGAATTTCCAGCACCAATGCAATTAATAGGACCATCACGAATAAAATGGTCTTGAAACTTTTTGCGCGGAAAGATGAACATAGGCGGAATAGATGAACCTGTAGCTTCATCTACATTCTTTTCTTTACATGCAGTTTCATCTACATTCCATATAGAAGAAGCTGTAAATTTATATCGATCCATAACTACTGCTAATTTCGTGTAAAAGTCGTGCACATTCGTTTTGTTGAATGACGTAGCTCTGCTGAGACTTGTTGCCTCAGGTTTTCTAATAGAGAGACTTGTATTTCGTGTAAGAAAAGCGGACATCCAATCTTTACCAGCCATTTTGTTTGTATGCCATGTGTCTGGTATACTTATGTTATATTTGATTGCACAGTCATAAGCCATGCGACGAACTTCTTTAGGACCTATGCCATGGAAAATTTGAGCAAGTATTCTGTGAGACTGGCTTCTTGTTCTTTATTAAATATCTGCCTTGGAGTACCATAGCCAAATCTCAAATTGACAGGATCATCCTCCATTCGTTTAATAAATCTTGATAATGAAGTTTTACTCAATTCAAAATCACGACATACCTCCCGTAATGATTTATTTTCCTTTAGAATAAATGTGCTGCACGTTGCATCAATTCCACAGATTTAGTGCCACGATCTGTTTTTCTTTTATAATTCCGCATTCTAAAACAAATAAGTAAAGTTTTCATAACCAATATGTAAATGATGTGGGGTAAAAAGGTCCATTTGGACCTTTTTACCCCAACCACGTGTAAACATTTATAGAGGTTATACAAAAAAAAAAACCTTTCAATCTAACTTCAAAATAACAATAAACCTTAAATAACAATTAAGTAACGTATATTTAAAAATTACGTTCAGTCATAGTTAACTAAATATCAATGCTACAAACTAAAAATAATAACAACGAAAAATAAAACTTACGTAATAATTTTGCGACGCGGTCGTGTATCCCCTGTTAGGCTGATTTTGTATCACGCTGACCGTGAGCGCTGAGAACTCAGCGCGTAGCTTGTCAGCGCTGAGGGACAGCGTTGGTCGTTTTAGTGTCGCACTGACCGCCTCGGGCTACAGCCGCAAACAAAAATGCGGAGTGCATTAATTATTGCTGCTTTGTACTACCTATCAAAAAGAAGGAAAAACTTGCGACGAAGACTGCATGTCCATCCATTAGTTGAGCAGAGAGCCGTCGCAGGAGAATTTGTCACGTTATACGGCGATTTGAGGGCCGACGAAATAAAATTCTTTAATTACTTTCGAATGTCGACTAGAACTTTCGACGAATTACTGGCAAAGACACAGGATAAACTGGTCCAATGCAGCTTACGACGTGTGCCTATACCACCGATTGAACGACTGATGGTGACTTTAAGGTAAGAAATAAAACATATATAGTTAGGTACATAAATTGTAATATTGAATGTCACGAACATTATCCAGAAAAGATCATTTTCATTCATCGTTGTGGCTGGCTGTTTGATACCCTGAGTAACTTGGCGTCTTATAATATGACAATGGCTCATATAGGTCTTGTTGTGGTGGAGATGTTATGTCTTGGGAGTGAGAGGATAGCGAGCTATTTGTTCTATAATTGTAATTTTTAATTTCCGTGATGTCCCGCAACACTCTCGACCGAAACTCCAGCTTTTGTTCTATATCAAACCCTTTTAAAATTGGACCTAAAGAAGAGAAAAAAGCCATGTCGTCAGCGGCAAGATCTGGGATTTGATTATTTAATACAGTCAATAACTGTGTTTCAAATAATGAATTTTCTTGGTTTCTTTGTTGCTGCCTTTTTTTTCTTTTTTGCATCCAAGGTCTTTGTGATGATCCGGAATCAAAAACATGATCATTGTGCTCTTCCTGTACCGTATTTTCTGAAGGTACCGTACTATCCTGTGATGCCGTATTATCATTATTTACTGAAGAGGGCGACATGGTTTCGCTCAGTGATTCATCAACTTCATTCTCAGCAGACGGATTAAGGAAGCTTAGTTCGTCGTAATAAATGTACTTTTTATACCTTGGTGCGGCACTTCCAGAAGGTGTTCTTTTCGTAGCGTTCTTCGTTCTAAAGAAGGCGTCTCTGGCTGTTTTCTATCTTTGTTGAATCAGTTTCCTTAGTTAGAATCAGTTTTCCTGAAAAAAAATTCTTTTTTTTCAGGTTTTGTGCTACCGGTCGGACATACACAGATTTGCATTATTCTTTTAGGATTGGAATTACAACAATCAGTCTAATCGTGGACGAAGTGTGTAAGGTAATATGGGAAACACTACGTGATGAATGCATACCGATAAAAACTTCTGATATGTGGCAAAAAGTTTCAAATGAGTTTCTACAAAAGACTAACTTTCCAAACTGCATCGGTGCTATCGATGGCAAACACATCCGAATCGTAAATCCAAACGGTGGTGGTTCAATGTTTTACAACTATAAGAATTTTTACTCCATAGTTCTTCAGGCCATGTGCGATGCAGATTATTGTTTTACGTATGTAAGCATTGGATCATATGGAAAAAACTCGGACTCGTCTATATTCCAAGACAGTACACTATACAGGTGCCTAGAAAATAACACTTTAAATATACCAGGACCGAAGCCACTGCCTGGAACAAATAGTCCAGTTGAACATATAATTGTGGGTGATGGAGCGTTTGGATTATCTAAAAAGATTATGAAGCCATATGCGCGAACCAATATGACCCACAAGAAGAAAATATTTAACTATAGACTGAGCCGTAGCAGACGATATATAGAATCGACATTTGGTATAATGTCAAACAAGTTTAGAGTGTTTCATACACCTATTAATGTGAGTTTTAAAGTTGCAAAGAATATAGTTAAAGCATGCTGCATATTGCATAATTTTATAAGAATTCGAGATGGTTATTCTATTGAAGATACACTTACAATTGAGGGTATGATAGAGATACCAACTGCAACTACGAGTACAAACAGGTCTGGCAACGCTCTGCGAGAACATTTTGCCGAGTATTTTTTGAGCCCTCTTGGTAGTGTGCCTTGGCAAGACTCGTGTATATTTTAACTGTAAAATGCTTTGTACTTCTAGTAATAAATAAATACTTCTAGTAAATAATATAATAAAGATATTCTTATATAATAAAATAAACACTTGCCAAGTTGTTGTTTTTCTTTTTCTGAAACATTTTCGAAAAGGGTGACAACAATATCCTCCCAGGATTTGTTTCTTGCATCTTTATTTTTGTAGAGTGGATCGGATGCATTCCACAATATCGGTCTCAGGCGTACTTTGTCAATCACTCTACTCGTGTCTACATCGCGATTCGACATGTCTGTACACCCTGACGGCGTCCGCTCTGCTCGACACTAAAACGCTCTCTGAAGACAGAGGCGCGCGGGCGATGGTGAGCGCTGAGGGCTGCGCGGCGCCGACGCGCGACGCGCACGGCCGCTGACGTGTCAGCGCTGACCACCGTCCGCGCTCACAGCTACGCGTTATTCAAAAACGCTCCATAGAATTTCATACATTTCGGCTGTCAGCGCCGACGGTCAGCGCGACAGTAAAACCAGCCTTAGCGGCGTCGCCTGACTGTCAGCGATGGCGCGTTACACCCCCCGCGCCCGTTTCTCTCCGCTCGTAACGATCGAAAGAATGATACGTCGCTAGTTTCTGAGATATTTTAGTGGACCTTTTAACCCGCGGACCTTTAAGCCCCGCCCTACCCTACATTATCCATGACTCTTTGGAATGTAGATGGGGTATTTTTTAAACCGAATGATATACGAAGAAACTCGAAATGTCCATTTTCTACTGTGAAAGCTGTCTTTTTAATATCATCTGGGTACATCTCTATTTGGTGGAAACCACTAGCGAGGTCTAGGGTTGTGAAATATTGGCAACGGCCTAGTTTGTCAAGTACATCTGATAGTTTTTTTCATTTAGCTTTCTATAACCTATCACTAATTTCCACTTTTTCTTTTTTGACTGATCTATTTGTTTGTCTACGATCCAAACAGGGGATGACCAAGGTGAGTCAGACGGTTGAATTATGTTCTGTTCTAACATTTGTTTATATCATTTTTATGTACATACGGATATCTATACGTTTTACTGTAAATGGGTAATTAATCTGTGGTTTTAATGTTGTGTTTGATTTTGTTGGTAAAAGTCAACGGTGTGTTTTCATAATAGAATATATCTTTATATTTTTTACATGATTTTATTAACCTCTAGAGTGGCCAGGTGCTAAACAGCGCGCTTTTGAGCGAATTGTGTCACAGGTGACATTTACAATAAGTAAACCGCGATAATTTAATTATCAAGTAATTGTGGAAATTATTTCAATGTAAACTACCTACAACCATATATTTTTGAAAATATTATGAAATATCCTAAATGATAAAATCATTTTTTTTATTATAAATGTATGCAAAGATATCAAAAAAAGATATCAAACTCTGAAAAGACAATTTTTTTCCTCGATTTTCAATTATTTGACAATATATCGCGAACTATTACAGAAAAAAGAATAATTCTTTTTGCAAAAAAAACTCAAATAAATTTCCAAAAGAAATGTCGAAAGTTGTATCAATCTAAATTACATACAAACAGTCGAAAACAAATCATGAACATTGTGAAAAATAAGTCACGCGTCGAGTTGATGTGCCATTTCCCGAGCAGAGAAGAAAAATCGCTACAGAGAAAAAATCGCTACAGAGAAAAAAATCGCTACAGAGAAAAAAATCGCTACAGAGAAACTAATTATGTTTTTCTTTTACAACTCACTTTATTGAATTTGGTATAAAATTATGAAAAAACTTGTGTATTTTTTGTAAAAATAAAATGATAAATTATTCAATTATAGCATGGACATTTTTTATTTCGTCAAACATTATCGTAGTAGTCCCTAAAAACGAGTCTAATATTATTCATCACTCGAATTATATACTTCAAATTATAAAAACATAACCCTCGAAACATATATAAAGAATAAAAAAATATTACATTCATCCGATAAGTGTAAGTATTCTAAAAATAATTATAAAATGTGCTTTTTCATGGCGCAGTTTTGTGCGTGTTATGTACAAAGAAAATATTTTTTTTCTGAAGGAAATTTATGTGAAGGTGTACTTTTTTTTATCTACTTACAAGACTATTTTATTGTTTACCAAATTTTATTTTTTCCCGTAAAAGAAAGCTTTATTTGCAGAAGAAAAAATGGTAATAACATAAAACGAGCAATAAAATTCGAATCCATTTCAAGACAAGTTTATTCATAAATTTTCAACAAATATAACAGTTATTATTTATAATTATGGGTATATACGATACAGACAACAAATGTTGTGTACAAATACTTTGATAGTTTTTCAATAAGTAATCAAAATGAATATCTAAACATAACTCTGAAACGCTTTTGTAAAAACATCAGTTTGTTTATGTAAACAAATCGCTTTGTTTACATTATCGAGAGGCCACGTGACCGGTCCACGCCCATACACACACATGCTCGTTCAATAGACTAGGGTTACAATGTGGTTGGTAATCAATTCTGGAATCTGTTTTATTTGTAGCCAAAGTACAATGTCGAAGTATAATCCCCACTGCAGTCCGAACGACCAGTCCCGGTCAAAATGACGACTTACGTTGATGGTCCTAACGGTCGGTCCCGGCCAAAATTATAACTTACGCTGATAGTTCTAAAGGCCGGTCCCGGCCAAAATTATACTTACGCTGATAGTCCCGGCCAAAATTATAACTTACACTGATAGTCCTAAAGGCCGGTCCTGGCCAAAATTATAACTTACACTGATAGTCCTAACGGCCGGTCCCGGGCAAAATTATACTTGCGCTGATAGTATTAACGGCCGATTCCGGGCATAATTATAAATTACACTAATAGTCCTAACGGCCGGTCCCAGCTAAAATGATAACTTACGCTGATAGTTCTAAAGGCCGGTCCCGGCCAAAATTATACTTACGCTGATAGTCCCGGCCAAAATTATAACTTACACTGATAGTCCTAACGGCCGGTCCCGGCCAAAATTATAACTTACACTGATAGTCCTAACGGCCGGTCCCGGCCAAAATTATAGCTTACACTGGTAGTCCTAACGCCCGGTCCCTGCCAAAATTATACTTACGCTGATAGTTCGAACGGCCGGTCCCGGCCAAAATTATACTTGCGCTGATAGTATTAACGGCCGATCCCGGGCAAAATTATAAATTACACTAATAGTCCTAACGGCCGGTCCCGGCCAAAATTATACTTACGCTGATAGTCTCGGCCAAAATTATAATTACACTGATAGTCCTAAAGGCCGGTCCTGGCTAAAATTATAACTTACACTGATAGTCCTAACGGCCGGTCCCGGGCAAAATTATACTTGCGCTGATAGTATTAACGGCCGATCCCGGGCAAAATTATAAATTGCACTAATAGTCCTAACGGCCGGTCCCAGCTAAAATGATAACTTACGCTGATAGTCCTAACGGCCGGTCCCGGCCAAAATTATAACTTACACTGATAGTCCTAAAGGCCGGTCCCGGCCAAAATTATAACTTACACTGATAGTCCTAACGGCCGGTCCCGGCCAAAATTGTAGCTTACACTGGTAGTCCTAACGCCCGGTCCCTGCCAAAATTATACTTACGCTGATAGTTCGAACGGCCGGTCCCGGCCAAAATTATACTTGCGCTGATAGTATTAACGGCCGATCCCGGGCAAAATTATAAATTACACTAATAGTCCTAACGGCCGGTCCCGGCCAAAATTATACTTACGCTGATAGTCTCGGCCAAAATTATAATTACACTGATAGTCCTAAAGGCCGGTCCTGGCCAAAATTATAACTTACACTGATAGTCCTAACGGCCGGTCCCGGGCAAAATTATACTTGCGCTGATAGTATTAACGGCCGATCCCGGGCAAAATTATAAATTGCACTAATAGTCCTAACGGCCGGTCCCGACCAAAATTATACTTACGCTGATAGTCCCGGTCGAAATTATAACTTACACTGATAGTCCTAACGGCCGGTCCTGGCAAAAATTATACTTACGCTGATAGTCCTAATGGCCGGTCCCGGCCAAAATTATACTTACGCTGATTATCCTAACGGCCGGTCCTGTCCAAACCACGACCATGGCGCACGTCAAAATTTCAAATGGTGTAGAGTCGAATTATAACATTGGTATTATAAATAATGTTGACACTTTTTATGTCTATTTATTTATGTATATTTCACATTTGTTTTGTTAACAGTTTTGTGACAATTTTTTAAATAAAACTATTGTAATGTCAATTTGCATAGTAAGGAGAAAATGTATTCCAATATAATTCTTACTTATAATGAAATTGTAACAGAGTGAATTTTGTATATAAAATAAATAAAAACAAGCTAGTTTATAAATAAAAAGCAAAAACGAAAAAGTAACAAAATATAGATAATTAAAATAGATAAACGAGTACACTTGTTGGAAGACGGCTGGCTGTTTCAATAGTATCTCCTCGTCGTCTTGTAGCAGCCCAAAAGCTATTCCCTCCCTTACGCGCGACTCTACGATAAAAGTTTCCAACTCGGCCCTGTCGATGTCCTGCATAAGGCCATCATCGTAGTCTGGATCTGACTCGCTATTAGATGACCTTAGCTGAAAGTCGCTTTCGTCCTCGACCTCCAAAGGTACTTCTGGACGAGGACGAATGCGAGCAGGACAAAACGTGGCGCCAGAGATGGATGGTCTAAAAAAAAACAGGAAAAAGAAACATTTCAAATTAGAGATATTATTGAGTGTATATATGACGTAGTATTTATATGTATTTGTTACCTCGTCTTAAATATTGATTACTTTATATACTTTACTCATACTTTCAACCAAAGACAATATAATCAATTAAAAAGAATATTCTTTTCTTAAATTTTCAGATGATATTGGAAGGACACAAATTTGCATAAATACTACTGGCAGAGAAGAGTTCTTTCCTGCGAAACATAGTGTCATATATTCGAAGAAATCAGCTGCAAAACAGTTGATTTCTTCGAATAATTGGAAAATAGACGACGTCTATTTAGCTCAGCAGTTCCTACATTATATCTATCCATTTTGGCAAGAAATTCATACAAAGTTAATTATTAATTTGCAATGGATGTGATATTATTGTATGTAGAACTGATTACAAATATATTGTCAATATTTACACGATATTATAAAAATAGGTTTCAGTCACAAAAATATAAAAAAATAATGCTTCGTCAATAAGAAGAAAGAAAGGTTGATATATTGCACATACATATTGCATTACGGCAACGGTGATCAAATCTACGGTGGAAGCCTGAATTTGAACATTCACTTTGTTTATTCTCTCCAAAAAATCATTCCACACAACAACCATTGCCGCTGTTTCCAGTTTTTCTAAATTAAAAAGTATCCCCGCCGCTTCGTTTCGCGTTACAGGTTTTTCAGTACAATCGTCCTTGATTGATTCCAAAGTTTTAAGAACTTCGTGCCAAGAATCTCTCAAACTTCTTACACGCGTCCTCTCTGGCTGACCAACGTGTCACACTCTTTAGGGTTTTGCCTTTCCCGATTTCACTGGTTAATTTTTGCCAGCGTTGTGTCGAGCTTACAAAAAAAAACGTAAATTTCCTGTAGCTGCTTGAAAAAGCGACAAGCTTCTGTACAAGATTCAGCAGCAGCAGTTGCCACTAAATTCAAAGAATGGGCAGAACAAGGTACGTAAAAAGCGAAAGGTGCTTGGTTTTTAATTTTTGCTTGTAAGCCGTTGTAGGGGAAGCCCGGGCAAGACGCATATGTTAAAACAACAACCAAATAATCAATATAACTAATAACAATTTTTATTTGTACTTTGGTTAATCATCTTTGGGAAATAACAATTATAATTATGAATTTAAAACACTTTCATGAAAATAATAAATCTCAAAATAAAGATGTCAATTATTCGTTTTGCCCGACCCCCCCGGGCAAAATGAATACGCCTCAAGGGCAAAAAGGATATACCAAAAGAATAGTCATTAATCTTGACATTCATCGCAAAAATAGCTACCAATTCCTACATAAGACGTGCAGTCCTCATGAGCCCAACTTTTGCACTGATTACACTGAATCCAATCTTCAGTTGGGGGTTCAGTGTACCTATCAGCGCACACCAAACAGTAGTAATCAGGTTTCAGGCTTTTGCTTAACGGTTTGTCAAGGCATCGTTTCTTTTTTATCTTGCTGGGGCCTGCTAACTCAGAAATTTTTGTTTTTTTGTCGCTAACCTTTTTAAATTTTACGGCTTAATCTGCTTTGACGGGTGTTGACGTTAACACCTCTGATTTTTGCCTCTTGTGTTTGCGACCTGTTTTAGGAGCAGCCATAACTGGTATGGGTCTGATTTGCAGTGGTGTAAGATTCGTTGCAGATGTTAGATGATTAACTGCCTCTAAGTTAGCTGATCCTTCTTCAAATATATCATCAGACAAAATGGAAGTAGGCAAAGATGTAATAGGCGACTCAGTTTCAGTTATTGTACGTTGGTAGCTTGCTGAAGATTCAGGTATTGCCTCTATAGGAGTAGCAGATGGATTTAGCTCAGCCGTTATTACTACCGGATTTGAATCAGTCGAAGTAGACGATGCACCGTTATGACAAACGAAGTAGACGATGCACCGTTATGACAAACGTCGGTTACTGTTGAAGGAACAACATTTTCAGAACGAACAGTTTGAGTAGACGATGAGTCTGAATGATGAAAAGGACGATCTGTCATAGTTGAAGGAGCGTAATCTTCTTCTCCAAATACATTTGGGTCATAAGGCCATAAGGCCATATTCCAGGTTTTCTGAAACCGTTAACTGCGTTTTGTACCGAAGCACTTTTGGCATACGCTCCTCCAAAAAGTTTTGCCATATCATATTGGTTTACAATACGTCCTGGGTGCATTTTTTGAAAGGTGTTCAATTCTTGCTCAAAATATTTTTTTAGGGGTCCATATACAGCAACATCTAAAGGTGGCATTAGATCAGTCGTGTGAGGTGCAAAAGACAAAAAGGTGACGTATTTTTCTGTCGCATATTCTAAAGCTGGGTAATATTTATGGGACTCGTGATTATCAAGCAACAGTAATACTGGCCTGGTCTCAGTGGGACGAACTTTTCCAACAAAAAAATGCAACCGCATATATTTTTTCACTTTTAGAGAAGTCACAAGACTTGTTTTGATCGAAGCCGTACCTTGCCATAATCTCCCTTAAAGTATCGTTAATTTCCCATAAAGCTGGATCTTTATTTAGATTTACTGTTGTTTGCACTTGGTCATTACTTGTACTTGACGTGTGATACTGAGACGCATCTTCAGTTGTTATACTAATTGACGTTTCTTCTACCGCTTCTTTGTCAAAAACATACATATCCGTTTTTTCAAAAGCAGATTGTTGAATAGAGCCCATTTGTTGTTGGGTATTATTATCACTGCATGTGGTTGAAGTTCCTGGTCTTACAATACTGCTTCTACTTCCACTTTCAAGAAAACTGTCAATTTTCATCGTTTTACTGATAATCTGTTCTTGTTCTTCTTTTTTCATTTTGGCCTTTTTTCTATACTCAGCTGAGTCGCTTCCTTCCATCACTCATTCTTACAATTGGTTATTTAAGAACTGGAAAAAATTACATAAATAACATTAGGAGTCTTATTTCACGTGCGTATTTATCAGTAGGTATCCTTTGTTCAGATTTCAGACCTTGAAATCCTTGAATAGTTATGTAATATAAGGTATTATTTTTCAATTTAAATAATACACAATAATAACATGTAATAATATAATAATTGTTAGAGCTTGTGAAAATCATTCGTAAAAATTATTTTTAAGTACTCATTTGCCTGTGAAAACTGAAGCTATAAAAAGTCGAATTTTACAAGAAAAGGATTTATTGTACGTTTTTAAACATAATTTCCCTTAACATCAATAAATATGATTAATTTTTCCGATAGATGTACAAGTATCTATAATAAAATACATAAATTCGTCTTTCAAAGTTTGATTTTTATATAAAAAAAGTAAGGGTCCTTAATAATTTTGGGCAAGGCTGTATTTAACAAGTACCATCGGAAGATTAGTTCAAACCCCTAATAGCTTACTATTTTAGCTCATAATACCTATAAGCAACAGAAATTTATTGAATGACTACTACAATATACTAGACTACAACAATATACCTAATAATAATATACTTGATAAAAAAAATCTAAATTTGCAAACCTTCTAAAACAATAATACGGCTTGTTAAAATACTGATTACGGATGATTTATACATTAGAATTACTTACCTACAATAAGTTTGTATTGTCTTCACTTCACCGGTGCTGTACTGTTATACAAATTATACATACAATCCACTAATAGTTTTAGATACTTTACTAATACTTTTTTATTAACACTTTTACTTAGAAATCGCAAGACGCAATTATTTGAGGTGACTTTTGTTTAGAAATAAATACGAGACGGGACTTCCCCGTTTGTATCGCCGCTCTATATCTTACCCTCTTTCTCCCGAACTCAATGCCGCCGATTGCCGCCACACTTCGTTACGTTCGGCCCCCTGCGACGACCCGCCCGCGCCCTGTGTTCGTGCGCCCGCGACGTCATTTCGGCTAGACACTCAGCGAATGGTCATGTCATTCGTTACCGCACCGCAAATACGTAGTATAAAAAAAGTATTAGCAGATTGACAAACGTCCAATACCCCACTTTGACAAATTAAGCAGTGAAACCTAATAACATTTAAGTAGGTATTTTTTATTTCTGTAAGAAAAAAAAATTTTTGGGGCCGAATTTGCCGCCCCCTAACATCCGCCGCCCTAGGCTTCAGCCTACTCAGCCTGCTGGTAAATCCGCCACTGGTTTCAATGTTAATTTCTTACAATTTTTAGTTGCAAACCTATGAACAAATTTTTTATTGTTTCATCACAAAATATACAATACACTGATTATAGAAAAACATATTTCATGCCATGAATACACAATATTTCTAGCAAAATTTAGGTATGAAATGAACAACGCAATTTTGTTTCGCCACTTAACTTTCGAGTTGAATAAATCAAATAAATTATTGAAAATTAAAAAATAAAGAAAAATATCATAATCTACAATGAATACCATTTATTTTTATATATAATTATATACAAGTTGCAAATACTTACCGAGGTAAATCACTCATTTTTCACGGAGCACTAGTAAACACACGCGTTCACTGCAATGGCTAATGCTCGACTGACTTTATGATTTTTTTTCCAATGACTTGTTTACAAAATAGTGGCGCGTGGCGTGCTGATATTTAAAATATATGTCTATAAACATAAAGGAAATGTTTCAAGGTGTCTTTCATTCATCAATGTTGTTTTTCTTTATTCTAAATTTGAAACCAAAAGTTGTTTACATTTTGGGTTGGTTCCCGGCGCTCGGGCATATAGTTGAAGATCGCCTTAGGTCGGCTCCGGCCGCTCGGGCACTCGAGGGGTGGTGTTTTTTCTTCAGCGTTTAGCTGGTTAATTCTAATTAACTTTTCTTTGTGTATTTGGCCCAGGTTAATTTTGAGTAAAGGGTTGTTGCCGATTGGTTTTAATTACGTGAGAGAACGATTTTTGTTTAAATTGGAATGGTTTTTGATTATTATTGTTATTAGTATTATTATTGTTATTAATGTTATAATTATTATTATTACTATTGTTAGTAATGGGTTTTTTATTATCATAAATTTGTTTCTGAGAGTAAGCAATATTTTCTTCCTCTTTAACGTATTGTAACGCGACAGAAAGTGAGTCGGGTCTCATAGTTCGAATAGTAGAACCTAAGGGCTCTTTTAAACCGGCTAGAAATGTTCTAAGTGTCTGATTAGTGAAGAATTTTCTTTTACAGGTTCGAAGGTTTTCATCTCCTTCGTGCGTAGTTTGTTATAGTATTTAATAAACTTAAACACCTTTCATAATCAGTTTGAGGCGATTCATGCTCTCTTTGTTTAGTGTTCACTAGATCTCGATTCAATGAGTTTTCATCTCGTCGATCTGCGAAATTTTTGTATTAATGTTACTTTAATTTCGGCCTATGTTTCGGCGCCATTTATATTTACTATCTCTTCGGCTTTCCCTTTCATTTTTTCAATAATACCATTCAAGATGATCGTGTTGTGAAAACAGGTCGGTTCCTTGAGATTATAATACTGCTTTAAGACGGCTTCACCAGGCTTAATATATGTATACAGCTTATTGGGATTCCCATCAAAATGTGACACAATTTTAAGAGCCGCATTGAATAGTGCGATATCCTCCATTTTGCTGATATTTTATTTTATTTATTTAGTATTTATTTATGAATTGTACGTTTGTATGTATGTATTGTATTTGTGTCTGTGTGTCTACTTATAGTTTAGGCGTGATCTATTCGAATCAGGCTAAATGGAAACAATCGACAACACGACTATATGTAAGAGTATAAGTTATTAAAGGGAGTAGTAAAGGATTTTTGGCAATGAGAAACAAAACACACAGTGCTGTAGTCTTCATTGGTAGTTCATTTGTCTTCATTGTTGAGGTCCACAGCGAGACTAGTTCTTCGAAAAGTTCGTAGATACGAACACAGATCCAATTCTATTGATCTGCTCGAAGATCCGCACGACTGGTCCAATCACGATGGTGGTCCGAGCGTTTACTTTTTAAAAACCATTTTTAATCATAATAAAATTTATATTAATGTGCAAATACAATGGAGCGATGCCAAGCTGAAGGCCATTTGAACAAAGCTACTTTATTTAAGACAAGTATTTAATATAATAATAATAATTTATAAATAATAATTTGTAAATTTAACTGAAATTAATATTTAATTTAATTAATTTCAGTCTAACTTATACAATGACAAATGTATTTAACAAAGTGCTGGTGGCACTTGCCTATTACGAAATGTAAGGATCCATTGAGGAAGCCCTCTTTTTATATTAGAATTAATTGGTTTTTATCCAAGGCTGTTTAGTTCAATGTTTCTATTGTTTGTATAATGTCACTATTAGTATTCAGTTCCTCGGCTGTGCTGGATAAGGTAGCGAAGTAGATTAGTAACACGCACGAGCAACGATGTGTGAGCAGGAGCGTTGTCATGGTGCAAAAGCCAATTTTTGTTCTTCCACAAACCCGGGCGTTTCTGGCCGACTTCTTCACGCAAATTGCGCATAACTTGCAGGTAATATTCCTTATTAACCTTAATATTCCTTATTCATGATGTACCACGCCCCTGCAATCGAAGAAAACTGTAAGCAAAACCTTTACAGTCGACCGAACTTGACGCGTTTTTTTCGGTCTTGGTTCGTGCGGCAGCTTCCATTGGGATGATTAAGCTTTGGTTTCCACGTCATAACCATAAACCCAAGATTCGTCACCAATGATGACCCTCTGGAGCAAATCTTCACTTACCAATTTTTTCGTCTGTTGTTGACGTCCGAGCGCGTCCGGGACGCTCTTCGTCGTTCACATCTTCTCGACCCTCTGAGAAATTTTTGTACCACTGATAAACGTTGGTTTGGTCCAAGATAGCTTCTCCATATGCCACAGTCAACATTCGGAATGCGTCCGGGCACTTAATTTTGTTTTTCACACAACATTTGATACAGATTCTTTGATTCATTTTTTTGGAATAGGCAAAAATCGAAGACAACACAAAACACGTCGAAGAAAAATAGCCGTCAAAAATTAACTGAAAATTCTAAATGACCGAACGTATTAGCATAAATCAGGGACATGAATACCAACAAAACGCCACAAAAAATCGAATATACATAGGCAGCGGAAATTCAAAATTCTCGATACCTTTTGTATTATATACTTTTATAATATTTGGACAGGGCACTGAAAAACTCTTTTCCTCTTTTTATCACATTATTATGATCGGATCTGTGCACCGAAGGAGCGCGTAATGTGAATGGACTTATTATCTAGCCACTTTGTAACCGACAATCTTTTGGCATTATTATACAAGACTTCATATGTCTTTCGATCTTTTTTCTTCATGTTTTCACTACTTATGTGACAATTGCGCAGTCTGCCTCTTTTGATCGTACCTAAGTCCAGTACCCCAGTTCGTAGCGCAAGTTGTAAAGCAATTCTAATGAAGTAAACCAGGTTTCAAAATAAACCTTAGAGGAGAGGGGGACAGATTTGAAATTTTTTTAAACTTTGTGTAATATCTAAAAATTGTTTAGTTCTTAACCGTTTTACAGTTCCTCAATGCTTAACCCAACCAATATGCCATAAAATCGCAGCATCATATGAACAAGTATATTTAAGTTATAGCCGTAATATAAATTTAAGTAGCAGTAGTCAAATGTTCAAATCTGACCCGCTCCTGGGGAAGCTTTGAAGACATATCGGACAGTCATGAACTATCATTAAGTAAATGAAATTAAAAGGCTTATCATAATTTTTCTTACTTATATTAATAGACTTGACATTAGAAACGATTGAGATCAAATATCAGTGCCAAGTTAGAACTTAAAAATTACAAAATAGTTTAATATATGACGATTGCATTACTAGTAAAAGAACATTAGTCCAAATAATATTAATAAACTTACGGAAACAAATAATCAAAAAATAACTTTGGATTCGCAGAAATTATTAATTAACATTATGAAATCAATCATAGGAAACCTACATACATTTTCAAAATAAGCAAGATCACAAACAAAATAAAAAACGATTTTGAAATTTAACAGCTTACTAGCCTAATTTAAACTTAAGAGTAAGTAATTCGTTATGGACCTCTACAAGATATTCTTTCAGCATCCGTTCTTCATTTAGTAAACACTTGTGCGACGGAATATTAATAGTAAACTCTTCAGATTTAAGCGATATTTCTTTGTATTTTGTGTACGATACTGTAAGGTATTCGGTTTTATATTATACGTGTCAGCAGCTTGTCCGAGTTTCATTTGACCGGTTATTACTTGTAAAATAGCAGTCTTCATTTCTTGCTCGTTGATTTCTTTTAATTAAAAAGATACGGATATTTATTACTATTGAACATTATGCTACTGCACATATTCCATGTTAAAATAAAATCAAAAAACAATGTAAAAATAACAATTACAGTTTTGAACGATATTCAGAAGTGCCCCCTTTATTTTGTTCAAAGCTGCCTCAAGGGTATTTGAAAAAGAACAAACTTTTTCTTTCCAAGTAAATGTTTAAAAATGGTATCTATATCTAGTTTATTACGTGATGTATGAAACATTCTGACTAATAAAGTAAAAAACCACTCCACATACATTGAAATGGATCACTGAGATCTTTACGCGCTCATTTGAAAAAGTTTAGAATATAAACTCGAAAACAAACACTCCTCGTAACACAGTGGCAGGCTGTCAAACGTCAGCGGTGATAGTGACAGTTGTGCTGGTTAGTGTTGCCACTACACAAAAAGAACTACCAACATTTATTTTCATTATAGCTTCATAAATACATATTTTCAAAGGTGCCACCGTTCAAAGTTGCTTCCTTCCCCCTACACAGAATTAGGTTAGATATAGTTTTATACAATCTTAACAACTGCCTTTGCACCAACGCCTAGATAATCTTCTTTCCATTTTGTGAATTAAAGATTCTGAAATGTATTTGCACTATCATAAGCAAGAAAATTATTAATCATCCCTGAGGTGCCAGCTCGAGCTTGGAATTTAAAGCCCCATTTGTGGGGTTTCTTGGGATTATATTGTCTTTGATTATCTGCTTTTTTGTCTTTGTATGGTATGATCATTTCATCAACAGCAAATAATATCTCTTCCAATTTGAGATATGGTTGACGGCAGAAACCTTGCGATAGCTGTTATTCTTGTCCACATTTGTATTATCGCAAAAATGTAAATAGCGTTTGCTAGATCTGTAACGTTTTAACCCCATACAAGACGGAATTGATTCAATTCTAAATCATTATTCCAGTAATTTTCGATTGCTAGCGACTTTATGATTCTCATAATTATCTCAATGCCAATGACGATTTCTTTTCTTGTTACATTATAGATTTACCTTGTTATTGTACTCAATACAAATTAGCCTTATCTACAATGAAGTCTAACAGATCGTCGCTAAAAAAATTAATTAAATATTGCTGCGGATACCCTAATTCAAACCGTTCTGCAAAGCTAAGACTTGTGTCCACTTCTACAGTTCCAGTATATTTGGTTTTCTTGAATGAAAATTGTAATTATTGCTTCAGATTACGGTTTTTAGAAGCAGGTTTTGTGGATAGATGAGGCATAGGAGACGACTAGTATTAGTGCCTTGTCTGGTACGTGTTGCTATTCCTGGTGTCAATCGCGATATTGCGGAACTTGTTGATGGTGTTTCCGGTATAAAACATGGAGCTAGATTTGAATGTATAGCTACGTGTGAATACAACATCGATGCCATTGACTGCGGTATTTCTTGGTCTGTGGAGATATTATTTACTTGATTTAGAAGTACCTTGTTCTTGCCCTGATTTATCACAGTCATTAAGATCTTGAATCAAGTCATAAATTACAGGCGAAATACTTCTAACGGGTGAAGAATCACTTGAGTCATTCCTAAAGAACTCACGTGCTAATACTCTTTTTCTCTCGTCCTCTTCAGATTCTAATTCCGAATCTTCATATTCTGAAGGTGGTAAAAGCAAAGCAATAATTTTCTTGGATCGCCTAGCATTCCTCGCCGTAACATTGAAATTAATACAATCAACCTATGCACTAACTGGCAATGTTTGTTGAATTGACAAACTTAAGTAACACTGTTTTCTGGCACTTATGGGCAATGTCCGATATATATGACAAAGTCTGTGAAACACTACTTGTGGTACCTATGGGCAATGTCCGTTTCAAGTGACATCTGCTTTTATTCGAATAAACGAAATACTTCAAGAAGAAAAACCTGTATGTTATGACTCAATGATTAGCTAAATCAAACATAAAAACAGAATAAAACAATGAAATACCCACCTAACAGTTTTTATTACGAGCGCAAACTGAGTCTAAATCTCTTAGTCTCACTTCGGCGTTCGGACACGAGCGGAGTTCCAGAAGTAGACGCTGTAGATTCATCATGGCTTTCCCTAAGAAGCTTCTTCGTTCATTTTTTCATTTTCTTCATCATCTTGGAAGGCGTCGTCGACTCGCTGTTGTCTGTTACTGTATGTTCCGAATCTGAAAGTTGAACCGATTCCGCTTGCTTTTCATATTCAGAGTTTCTTTCTTTATCACTTTCTTCGCTTTTAAGCCATTATTCAATTTCTCTTTTATCTTCTTTGCAAGGATATTCTTTGAGCTGCTGGATGTGGCTGCATATGCAGGTGTTTCCCGCTCGGAGCAGTCGTCCAACACTTGAAGGTGGCTCTGGTGACTGGAAATGATATAGACTCCTCTTCTGATGAGACTTTCTTGCCCTCCTTTTCCTGTAACTCGCCTGGTCGTACAATCTCCTTGCCGTATTCTTCGTATACAATGTCTTCTAAATCCGTCACCTAGTCCATCTTCTGGCATACAGAAAACGTTGTGCTTAATTCTTCTCCTGACACCCACTCCCTGAAGAGTTCTGATGAAACACTGCAAAAGTAGATTTTTTGCTTCAAATGTTGTATGAATTCTTTCATTATGGTCGGATAGGCCCGAAATCACGCGATAAAGTGCGGGATTCTTCTGCGACAGAGCTACCATCTTCACATTTTTGATCACGTTCCCTATCAATTATTGGATATCGAATCTGATATCCAATAATTGATTAACCGTACAATTAAAGCGTTCTTCAAGATTAAGTTTATTTTTGTCTTCCGAGTTGTTCACCAATGCCCACTCACACATGAGCATGCCCACTCCCAAAGACAATATGAAATGTTGATCCAGTTGTCCCGTCAGCGTGCCGAACATGATATTATCTAACATCATCCTTGCGTATTCGGTCGTTTCTCATATGTATGCCTTCTGTATGCCACGTATTGTTGAATACGTGTATGCGACTGCCGGTGGCGTGTATTCTTTTGTGTAAACGGGACCTATGCTGTTAGTCGCAATTATGTTGAATACATTGTATACTTCATTATGTTTGTATACTTGTCGTTGTCTGCCGCAGTCTTCGCAAGAGTGATATCCTTCAATCGATGACCGTACATAATGTTTGGCGGCATATGTTTGTATTTCGAGCACGAGCGGTCCCCACGACGCACGAGCGGAAATTTTCCCAAAATCGGATCGTTATCTATGAATTGGCAATTGGTATAGCTGACGCGTTGCGCCGATATTACAAAAGTCGTTCTATTGCCTAAATTTTTAATCTTTATGCGTACGCACTCCCTTCACCCTCGCGCTATGATGCGTCCTCTTAATATCTCCAAATTCCTTTTCGGCTGGATAAAAATGTAAATATTGTCACGGCAATGTGTGTGCGAATGCCTTCAAAAACAATATATGCTTGTCGTTTATTTTTCTTTATTTATGCGCATACTTATGTGATCTCATGTTGGAATTAAACTTTTTCGTAAACGAGTAGTTGTGTACGTTTACGGAATTCACTGCGCCCTTGTTTATGACAGCGTTGACTGTGTGAGGCAAGTCTTAAGCCCCGTCTATTTCGGCGTCCAAATTAAAACTGGTAAATTGGTAAATAAAATATTTATTTATAAACAAAGCATTTATTTATTATGTTGCTATGATTAAAAACTATAATTTCAACTTAAAATCTACGATTACATGGTTCTATGATTATATGATTATATTTATATGACAAAGGCAAACAAAAAATTCAATTTAAATAAAAATTGTCTAGGTCATAATCCGCCCACAGATGTTCCCATGAGAAGGCGTTCATTTTAAAATAATAATTTGTCGGGTGGCAGAAGGTGAAAGTCGACGTCCGTGTCTCTATGGAGCCTCTCGCGTCCGACACCTGACTACATCTATATGGCGTAATTAGAACATGTACAGTCGTGGCCTTATAATTAAGAACATCATAGTATTGTATTCTTTAAGAAGATGTCAGAGTATTTTTCTGATATTGCATGGTATACATCCAGAAGAGTTGGTTGACTATTTTGATGTGTTTAGAATAAAATAAAACTAAATAATATGTTTAATTATAATAGGATTTATTAAAAAATAATTATTAAAAAAAGTATGTCATAACATTAAAAATTGTCTGGCCTACTAATTAAGATCAGGTTATTGATGAAGTTGAAAATATGAAAATAAGATCTTTTTTTCTGTTAACTTCTGTTACACCATTTTTCAGCTGAGGGCACATCCGCTTTCTTTTGAAAATGGTCATTGGTGGAATGAACTGTCCAGAAGCACTAGCTGCGCAAACAGCGTTGTATTGACGCTCCGTTCTCCGCTGGCAACGGATCCAATTTGTTTTTTAACTCGGTGCCCAATCAATTTCTGTGTTCTTTTTTGCACTGTAGAGAATCCGGTTTCATCTACATTGAACACATCGTTGGCGGTTAAGTTTGTGTCATTCAGAATCTTTTCAAGTATGTCGTAAAAGTTCATGACATTCTCCTTGTTAAATCCCTTTTTCTGTTAATGGATGTTGCTTTTGGCTGTCGTAAGCTAAGCTCTGAATGACGCCCCATGAATTTCTAATACCGACATTTTCCCCATTTGTTTTGTTCTGTTAAAATTATGTTAGATGTTATTTTTTTCGGCTACTTGATATGCGAGACGCCTAATATCAGATGGTGTCAAACTGAACATACATTCCTCCATATTCAAAATATGTTGGACTAACTCATTCTCTTCACTCTCCGAAAAGACGGTAGGTCTTCCTTTATTTATATCATGACTATGTATTGCTTGATGTCTTCAAAGTAGGTTTTGGTATCCCATACACTCTTGAACACTCATTTAGCCCCAAAACATTGTTCTTTAATGACGTTAAAGCTTTCTTCAAGTCTTCTTCTTTCCAATCATAATACTTGTCGTTTTCTTTTCACTCATCTGCAATAAAGAATAAATAAAATAGCAAAAATACCAGCAAATAATTAGATACCTACACGGCAATAAATATAATCTAACATTCACGATTAAAAAATACTGGATAATTTTAAAATATAAATAAAGTTCGTAAAATCGTACCGGTACGATTTAGAAACCATGGCTCGGTACGATTTATAGGACCACGCATGTTCTGAAAAAAAAAACAATTTGTTATTTGATAACCTCAAATGATTGTGTTGGTTAATTCCTACAGATAAAAGGGATAACAACCAAGAATCAGTGTAATTAAATAGCAAATTCTGAAAGCTTACCGTTTGCGTGTTACACCTTAGGTTCACCAGCCAAAAATTAGTAACAAAATCCACGAAAACCTATTTTACTTTATTGCAAACACACTCAAACATAGCGATGTCCCAAACTGTCATGGGTTCCTAAGTGTTGCCAACTGTAATTTAGTGTTGCCGGAATAAAAAAAAATGTACGTTGGTAGGAAATATGTGAGTGGTACGATTTATCAACCGGTACAATATAGCCAACCTTCCCCTATATAATACGTATCCCTCCACGTTGTGTTGCTCCTTAAAGTTTACGTCGGTGGCCATCGGTGTGCCGGATGCCACCAGTTTCCACTGTTAAAATTTATTGTCCGTTAATTTGCATTCGTCCATGAAGCAGGCGTTTATGTGTACCAAACTGCTAAAATTAAATGAACTGCTCGGCGTTAGACCTAATTAAATAATTCTAATGTAATTGCGAGTCCATTATCATAGTCTTTCCCGTCGACTGCGGACCCAACAAAAATGCCCAATTGTTGCGTGAAGTGCTTGAACGTCGTTTCAGCAAATTTCTTTACGCAAATATTGTTTTTGCGCAAGAGCTAAATTATGTGTCCCAATAGTTTTTCGTTATTTACCTCATCCGCTATGGTCGGATCGGCTGCCAATTTGTATATCTTGTCGTTTTCGAAGTGTTGCTTCAGTGTTTCCTGAAATACCAGAATTCGGTTGAAGTGAACGGCCGTCTTGATCCGATCCCTGGCTCGGTATGGAACCATGAAATCGATCCCTTCAACGTTCTTTGATAGAACTCGGGCTGCTTCTCCTTTGTTAAAAGCGCGGTTTTTGTATAGAAGCAAAATGAGTTTTTCAGCTCCAAAAGAAGCAAACCTATTTGCTCTGCTGTAAGTTCTCCAGCGGCCCGCTGGGCGTTTCAGATTTTTTTTCAAGTGAAACGATTCCCTATTCATGCTCTAAATTTCCTCCTCTCCCTTTACTAGGTACACCTGCATCGGTTTTGTAAACTGATGAAGCCATCGAAGTGAACCCCCGCGGCAAGTGGTCCGCCTTCCTCGAAATTCCAGTATCTCCCCACGCGGCACTTTCAATATCAGCGTCCTTGACGTATTGTTCGTGCGAAAGCTCCATTTCAAGGGAATGAGCGACTCTGACAATTTTCAAAAGCTGCTTTTATGATAGTATCTTGCAGCACTTCACGACTATTGTCGGAATAAAGATAGAGACGAAGACAAGCAAGGCATGCAGTTGACTTACATTTGCATAGTTCGCCTCTAAATAGGTCGCACGAGACGACGGGCGTTCCCCATTTTGCAATGGCGGCCAAAACTGTAACCTTTGGTGAGTGTAGCGGCTGCTGATGTTTCAACCGAGGATTGTCTGCTGCTCAATACCTACAGTTCTGTCTGTTTACAAATCCATTCAGGTAAAAATGGACTTCATCCGAGAACAGGATGTTGTTGAAATTGCTGAACTCATCCCGCATTTCATTTGCAAATCTCAACCTTGATTCGAAGTCTGCTGCCTTTAGTTCCTGCACTAGCTGTATCTTATAGTGATGTAATTTTAAATTAAGCCGCAAAATTCGCTGCAATGTCGATCTAGAGACTCCCAACGTCGACGAACGTTTGCGCTGCGACATTCGGGGATTCGCGCGTACAGACTCTCGAACTCGCTGAATGTTTTCATCGGTCCTTTGGCGATCGCGAGGCCACATTTTTTGCGTCGATCCTGTTCTTTCAAATCTTTCGATCCATTGTTTAATTAAATTAGTGCTTGGACACTCACTGATGCGCCGCATTTCGAATTTAGCACGGTAAAGCCGCCGAACAGTCGCATAAGATTGAGCATTCTCATAAAATGCACGGACACAAAACGCGCGCTGCTCTCCCGTGTAACGACTCATGGCGACTAAAGTTACAAAGCCCGCGCTACGCACTGCTACCGCCCCCGCGCCCCTCTCTCATGTGGTTTAAAAATGCGCGCGAAATCAGAAGTGCATTTCTCTCTGGGCCACCCTATATAAGTCTTCTTTCTGACATAGAAGCGTGATTTTTGTCTGTTCCGGAAATATTGATAGGTAATTTCGATCGTCCAATTTTTCTATAATTTCAGTAGTTATATTTATTAAGGTGTGTTGACATTCTTGAATTAATTCTTATCGCACTATTAGTTCTTGAATACAATCCAGATGTCTAATATTTTCTACGAAGTTGTTGTCTTTATAGTAACCCTCCTTAATACCTCTCCCTTTCCTTAATACATCTTTAATTTTCTTACAGCTGTTGTCGAGGTAAATGTGTGTTTTTCCACTTATTGCCAAAAAGGGTTTTGGTGGAATAATTATGGTATTATTTAAACTGGGTATAGGAAACAAATGATAGAGGATATGGTTAGTTTGGTAAGTTATAGGGTACTTAACGACAAACACAATCATATTGTCACTGTAAAATGATTAAAATTCTACGAGTATTATGGCATGTGTCTCTTATGTTTGCGTGATCTTCTAGTAACGATTGTTTATAGCAAAAATTATTTTTTATTGTTTTAATTATGTATTTTATGCTTCTTATTGGTAAAACGCTGTGGTGTGCAACATGGAGGCGTGAAAATGCAATGGTATTTTCTATATTTTCTAAAAATTCCGATATTAATCGGTATGTTATTCCTGGTGAGGTCATAAAGGTTATTTAAATTGATAAACTGGGAGAGTGCGAAATCTGTTATGTCCATGTTTTTTATTATTTCATTGATTTTAGTTTTTGTTTTTATCTGATTAGTATCTAAGAGCTTTATAGTGTGATTGAATTCATTAATTAGGATTCTATTAAAGCTTATTCCATTATTTACTTTACGAGTTATTATATTTTAATTCCTTTGTACGATATTTACTTGATCGTTGTATAGTTTTGCATCATCTTGGTCCAAATTTCCAGTTATGTCTTTAATTATTGTTCTTAATCCATTTAGTAATCCGCGTTTCATTCTATTTTTACTGATTGTATTAAATTTTTCTTTTCTTAAATTTATTTGATTGTTTATGTACATGTTTAATGGTTCTGTGTAAGTTGTATATAAAGGACTATGTATATGAGTTGACATATTTATGTGTGATTCTAGTATCGTTATTTTTTCTTCGATTAAATCCGTGTTATAGTAACGAAGAAATGTGTGATCTGTCAGTTTGAATTTCCAATCTTAAATGGTAAAATTCCTGGATTACTATCAAGGGGTGTCAATTTCTTCCTCTAAAAACTCTTCCGCTGCTAGCATTGTGGTTGTTAGAAGGATCCTGGAAGGAGTATTTTGTGTTAACGTTAGGTTTTCTAATGTTATCTTTATGAATCTCTTGATTTTTATTGTTAGTTATTTTTATATTCTGGTTTTCCGTTACGTTTTGAGTGGTATATCTAGGTTGAAGCTTATGTCTAACGGCTATGGGATTTTTTACGTATACCGGTACTCGTTCTGTGTATTCAACGGGTATATCGCGGTTTTTATTTTGGTTCGTTAGGACATATATCTGATTGCCTAATAGTCTCTTGTTAATCTCTGCATATAGGATTCTCGTTAACTTTTTGTGGTTTTTAGTATAATTTTGAAAGTATGTTTTCTGTATATCGATGCCTAATGGATCTTTATAATCTAGATGTCCATTGATAATTTCAATGGGTTTTTTGCCTGTGGTTGAGTGTATAGAACTATTACAACCTAAAATAGCATAATGCATCAATTCATATATTGATAAATTGTTTCTTGTTTCTTTTAAGATTCTAATGTGTTCTAGGTTAGTTGAATGAAATCTTTCTACGATCCCGTTAGATTATGGGTGATTAATAGTAGTGTAGTGTAATTTTATTTTATGTAAGTTAGCGAACTCACTTATTGGAGAGTTTTTAAATATGGTACCTTGATCCATTGTAATGCAAATGGATGAGCCATGATGTGTCATAAATATTAATATATTTTTTATTACATTCACTGCTGTAGGTGTTTCCAGCGGATATGATTGTGCGTATTTAGAGAATGTGTCTATTATGGTTAGAAATTTAGTTTTGCCTACAATGAACGTATCTAAATGGATAATTTCGAAAGGTTTTATAGGTATCGGTGCGGATAACATTATTTATTTATCTGGGGATCTATCATATTTGTTTAATTTGCAGACTTGACAGTTATTAATAAAATCTGTGATGTATACTGGGCCAATAATAATTTCTTTTTATCTGTTGTGTTACTTCTGTTATGCCTCGGTGGTTATTTTTTCCTTCGTGGTAATTCTTTATTATTTTATATTGGTCTTCTGGGTTAGTTATGTTAGTTAGTTCCGTTTTACAAAGTGTTAACTTATAATGCGTTTTTAAATGTTTTTTGTAAGGTGGAAACGATTATGGGTGTGCACCTTTCTTCGCTTAGAAACATGCCGTATTTGTTATTTGGTTTAACATGTTCTTTGAAAAGTTTAATTATTTCAGTTTCGATATTACTAATGTCGATCTGAGCTAAGATTATCTTCCTATTAGAAAATACATTTATGATTATTATATGTGCGGGGGAATGATAGATGAAATTTATTTTTATATGTTGTCCGAATTTATTTATTGGATTTTCTGAAATTGGAATTTGTAATATCGGGTTTTCGATGTTGGTATGCACGGTTTTCTGTTCGCTAGGTATTACGTCTTCTAGATCTGATAGTTGGGGTAAATCATTCATGTTGTGGCTATTAGTGAGATATTATCTTCTGCTATATCGGAGTTCACAGAAGTATTACTGTTCACAGAAGTATTACTGTGACGTTGCACAATGGCGATTGGCGCCGGAGGGGCGGGTCAGCCGATCAGGAGCCCGTCTCCCAGGCAACGATGATGACGACGACGTACTGTGAGCCCCGTGGCAATTAAGCCACACCACGCGGTTCTTAATGGAATATTCCACGCACTTCTAATTATGAAGACCACTTTTAAATACGAAATTAAACTAATATACTAGGTTTGTTTATAATTTTTTTAAAGTATTAAGCGATTTGTCTATATTGTTATAATTTCCGCCGGAAAATAAAGATTTTTCCAGCAGGAAATACAACCCAAAAAGGCAGGAAAAGTAAAAAGTCAAGCATTGTACTTACATTTATGTCCAATAATGTTAAGAGAAAAAGGCACGATAACAGAACTGAACGAATAACAAACACTTATAGTTTAAACACACAAATTATAATATTATATTTCCCGGAAAACCAAGGCTTTCCGGGAGTTTTGGCACAAAAACAGCACTCTGGTCGGAATCACCTATACGAGCAATGTTAAATAGGGAATAACTCAAGTTTGGCACACATTCCCGAGCGGGAAAACCTATCTTAACTAAACTTAACTATAATAAACAGTTTATAACTAAATAAAAGTAGAAAAAACAAAGAAAAAAAAACACTTAGAATAATTTAAAAAACATTTTCTATGCGGAGCGCGCACGAATGCTTCCGATGGTGACGACGGCCGGAGGCAGACTCCACGTGCTATAGTGTTTAAGAGCTCATTTTAATGAAACTAAAATGAGTCCTTAAACACTATAGTATTGTGAATCAAGCATTAAATTGATAAATCGTCCTTCGTTTAAACCTTGAGGAGTAAAAAACATTTTAATCCGATCTTCCACAAAAATACCTTCCAGTCTCAACAATAGGATCAGTGTGGGGAGTACCATGATTTTCTATGGTTAAATCACTCATATTATGCCAAGATACAGTGCCCTGGATGAGATGATTGACAGATCTTATCATTAGGTCTAACTTTAAAGCTCTGTAGAAGGTAGCCAGACCTGCTAAAGTCAATCCACCTTGTAAAGAAGGGCCTTCCTCTGTATTGATGTGCTTGTTAAACTCCTCGATCTATTTAACTGTTCTATACCCTGCAAAAATAGATTTACATCTAATTTGAAAGGAGCTTTCTGTTAACATGCCTGTCATGTTGGCCTGGGCAAGCTTAGAATAATACTTCTGAATTGGGAGTATTATCTGCTTCCTAGTTTTGTCCTGTGCTCTAAAACTCCCAGCAATTTCAGACCTCAGTCTCCATGGAGTTTGCATTGAGGTAATTTGTGAGAGGATACCCAAGTCTTCATTATGAGTGCCCCATATAGTATGGTATACCACTTGGCCCCCAACTATATCATCCATTGCAGTTTCCAAGGTCCATGGAATTTTAGAGCAGTTTTTGTATACAACCCATGCTCCTTTTCCTGAGAAATCAATAGTGCCTGGCTCCATTCCCATATGGCCTTTAACATGAACTGACTTAAGCTGTGCCTTTGTTCCCACTGTATACATTATAAAATTAAGAGGGGAAAAGGCTCTTTGAGCATTACGGAAACCAGCAATGAGTAGACAGCCAGCAAGAGCACTTAAAGCAGGAGCTATTTACTCTGCTCTTCTCCCCAACATAGCGTTGCACAGATTTAAGACATTTGGTACATGACCCATATCCCTTTTAATGGCCTCCAACCACTTCTGTCGGTAAGGATCCCTTGATCTATACCATGCAAGCATAGCAGTTAAAGGACCTAATGTCTGAGCCATGGCTGATCTTCTATCGGGCTTCTATGTTGAGCCCTCAAGGAGTATATGATGAGCGGGTGTCAAACCATATTGTCATTTTGTGTATGACCCTTTATGAGGAATTTATGACAAATTGAATTTATGACAAATTGAATTTATGAAATCATAATTATGCACAGCAAAAATGTATACTGCGATTAAATAATGATTTTTCTGCTGCCCGCAGCAATTATCTGAGTAAAATATAAAATCCAATTTTGAATCAAGTTTTTTGGCGGTCTCTTCCAGGCTTTCAATGTATTTTAGTACACAGGTACCGATTTCAATAGCTCCACGTTTAGCTTCGCCTTCGTGCCATACGTAACAGTTCACATTTTTGGTTTTAATATTATAAATAGTAAAATTATAGCAGTTCGACTTGGATAGGTAATAAAATGTCGACGTACCACCTTTAGGACAAGGCATTGCAGCTTGTAGATCATAAACAGATACTATACAATTGTGCGGAGTATTGTTTTTGTCCTCATCTTTTTGATCCCTTGCTAGTTGTTTTTCCTCTAGATGAAGTTCATAATCATGTTTCATAATTTGTTTGTCTTCTTCAGTCGCATTAGTATAATTTGTACAATTTTCGCATTGGTCTTTTTTAGGTTTGAAGAATGCCATATTGTATTCGGAACAAAATATATTGTAATATGCTAGATAATTACCAAAAGGTAAACCTTCACTTTTACATTCAGCGACATAGTCTCTATGTAAATCTGCTACAGTCTTGCCGCTTTCAATATATGTTCGCTTGGTGTCAGCTCTGCAGTAATGACTATCAACTTTCGGGATAGAATCTAAGTGTTTTCTTATGCTATCTTTTACCAAAAAATCAAGATGAGCGTGGTTGTCGTGTTTGCCTCGACGATCTTGCTCTAAAATAGCCATGTCTGACGTTTTATTGATTACAGTCTTAATAACCCTGTCGTTAATATCAAGAGTGACTTTGAAATAATATTTACATACTCGAAGATTTTTATCCCCTATTGAAAGATAAAAAGCAAAATTGTTTCCCCGATTACTGTTGTGTACTTTGTACGAGTATCTCGGTTTGATTACGGAAATATGTCGCAAAATATATTCTCACTGCCGTTGCAAGTCCCCCATATCCCAGTAGTTTTGAAATATAATTTGTCTCTCTAATTCTGTAATGTTCCCCTTACACTTAAATTTGCATTTATCTCCGCATGGAGTTTTTTTTGAAAGGAGCACTGAAAATTAATTTATTAATTGATTTCATTCTCATCAATAAAAATAATTCTTTAAGACTGGAATCATTTATGTCCTGTTCTATATTGTGAATGCAATTATTCCAAAGGTGTGAATTTTTCTGATAATAACGAAACGGACCTGTAGTCCAATGTTTCGTGAAGAAAATTTTAGTAGGAGGGCGGGCATATTACATATTGTTGAAGCCACTTCTGGAGCCTATGGGTTTGGTCTTTACTTCCGTCTATGGATTGTCCCGCAATTCCTCCGGTAGTACCTTCTGCAGTGTCATCATTGCTTTTCCCGCACGCGAGTGTCGTGAAGATATTACCATGGTCGCGCGTGACTCTGCGTGCTTCCATCAATCTTTTTTCTCCAAATTGCAAATAGCGCGAAAAGTGTAAATATCGAATTTTATCACCAAGGACCCAGTTGCTCCAGGCGATTTCAAGGTGATAAATTCGCCTTCCTGTTGTACAGAAATAGACTGCGGCACTGAGCCAGTGCCGCGCGTCGAAGCATGAACTCGCTGTATGTCGTCTAGCAAGTAGGCGAACAATGTATGATTATAAAAAATGGAATTGATGTCTATTTCAGCTGGAAAATCATATTGAGACCTAATGCTCTCTTTGGTGGTTTAATATAACCATTACGTGGTGAATAAGAATACTCAACTAATTTTGAAATTAGACTCTCTGAGTCTCTGAAATACTTTTTCGAGTTTTGATCCGATCCCTGGCTCGGTATCGAAACATGAAGTCGATCTCTTCAACGTTCTTTGATAGAACTCGCGCTGCTTCTACCTTGTTAAAAGCGCGGTTTCTACATAGAAGCAAAACAAGTTCTTCAGCTCCTAAAGAAGCAAATCTATTTGCTCTGGTGTTAGTTCTCCAGCGGCTCGCTGGCGTTTTCCCTGTTCATGTTCTAAATTTCCTCCTCTCCCTTTACTAGGTACACCTGCATCGGTTTCGTAATCTGATGAAGCCATCGAAGTGCACCCCGCGGTAAGTGCTCCGCCTTCCTCGAAAATTACTGTATCTACCACGCGGCACTTTCAGTAGCAGCGACCTTGACGTATTGCTCGTGCGATAGCATGGAATGGATCCAAAGGAATGACCGACTCGGTGACAATTTTCAAAATCGGCTTTTGTGATAGCATCTTGCAGCACTTCACGACCATTGCTGGAATAAAATAGAGACGAAGACAAGCAAGGCATGCAGTTGATTTATATTTGCATGGTTCGCCCCTAAATAGTTCGCCAAAGATGACGGGCGTGTCCCCACAGGTCTAGGTCTAGAAATGTATACGAAGTGTCAGTGTAGTCTCTTCGTTCCGTGATACGCAACTGCGAACTTCTAAGGGTCATCGTAGATCCTTTTATTATTTTTTCCATGCTCTGAGGCATACGTTACAACTCCAGGGTGCTGTAGGTCTGTGTGTGTGTTTTTAAAAGCGAAATAAAGGCATATTTTCATGATTTTTTTGGGAGATATAAATAATGTTGGTTTATTTATTTCATATAGGTTATAGTATAACATCTGAAGTATCTTTGTAAAAATTTTCAATCAAAAATATCAATAAATAAGTCCGTGACAGCGAATCTCCGGAGGCGCGTCAAAAAAAAGTTGTTATGCGGTTAACTCCATAAGTCGTTACCGGATTATCTAAAACAAAAAAATCGAAATGCGTTTAAAAGATGATATGTTTCCCTAGGCAGTCAAAGGGAGTTTTTTTTTAATTTTTGGCAGCATTTGGAAGTGAAAAACGCGATTTTCGCAAGAAATTTCGGTTAATTTGTTGTTATAATATGGAAAAAAATGGTAAAAAATACTCCCTTTGATTACCTGTCGATTTATGGGTGGAAATAGTGTTTAAAATTTCAAAAGGATCGGTCAAGTAGATTTTGAGTTATAATATTCACGAACTTCAAAAATAACGTTTGCGAGAAAATCGATTTAAAGTTTTTTATACTCGAACATCCAAAATTAAGCATCAATAAAAGGATATAATTACACAGAATCATCAGTGCCAGCTCCGTACAGTGAAACACTGTCATTCAGGATGTCCAATGCATGTTTTTGTTCTTGTCTACTTTGGATTCTACTCTCTTTACTTGTACGTGCAGCTTGTTCGTCCGCTCTGGTTATTCGTAGTTCGTCAGATGCGCGCGCCCACTGGTGAACACTTGGGCCTGTAGAGATGCCCATTTAATTCAAAAAAGACAACAAAGCAAAAGATCTTTCATTGAAAGTGCATGTTGCTACATTGCTGCAATTTCACCAACGATTGCAGTACCGCTCACTGATTTTGGAGAGATTTCCCAAATAAGTTGATTGAGAATCTCGTTGCTATTCTGCGTGAAACCTTCAACACACCTCTGCAACCCGAGTCGAGTCGTCCTTGTTCAAATCTTCGTAGATTGGCATTATGGCTTCTGTAACATTAGTAGGAAGAACACTGTAGCTGTGTTTGAATGTGAAAGAGTACCCATTCTTTTCTGCACATTCTTTCTTATTTATCGTGAAATTTTCACAATACGGTTTAGTATTTATCATAACACTGTAGGTTTTCGAGTCGTCATCTCCTATATAATTTTTAAACATCACTCCAAAATATTCTAAGGAGCGTTTGAACATCTGTATGATGGCGTCTGCTTCTATGTTGCCTGATGGACCAACATGATTTGCTTAAAGTTTCCGCCGTTGACGTGTTCTTCGTTCTATTCTTCGAATTCGGCGGTATCTAGGTTATTTTCCCAAGTTTTAACACTGGTGGCAGTAAGAACTCTTGACAAACACATCAAAAACCTTTCCTGTATAGTAACCGATCAAAGAAACGACACCTAATAGCCAAGTGAATCCACGTTTCTTTCATGTTCCGTCGCCTGATACTGTTAATTTGTTAGTATCTTGTATGTTATTCGCTTTGCATGTTTCCTCTTTTTCTTTTACAGCAGCAGCAAATCGTTTCGCAACGTTTTTTACAGCCGGATGTATTTTCTGTATATGCGTGTTATAGTTTGGTTTTGATAAGAAAGACTCCGCTAAATTCATCAAACCGCAAAACTTATTACATCCAACTAAGCCTAGGCCTAACACATGCATGACGAAAGCAAAACGATGATTCACTTCATAATGCGATTGCATTGACCCTTCTTTTACTAGACGGAACATACTGAGGCTCTTTGCATTTTTCACATTACACTTTGATTTTGAAGGCTAAACCTTCCGTTTTGCATGTGCGAAAAGACATTTTCCTATCATAATTAACGCACTTCACTAATGTAGATATAGTTGAAAATACTAAAACGAGTAAATAAAATATTTTAAAAACAAAGCGTTTGTTTAATATGTTGCCATGATTAAAAACTATAAGTTCAACTTGAAATCTTCGATTACATGGTTCTATGATTAGGGGAATGTGGGGGGACACCGGATAGTTAAGAAAAAAATACCATAAATTAGTTATTATGTTATATATTTAGATAATCATCTTCACTTATTGTTTAGCCTACATTTGGCATAACTTTGGCAAGAAATTATTTAAGATGAATCATTATCGGATTAACGCCATATCTATGGGTAAAACCAGATAGGCATCTTACATTAAAGGGGTGAATACAGATGTTTTCAAAATCACAAAATATTCAAATTATTCAGTCTTCGCACACAATAAATATTAATTCTTGCTTAGAGTATCCAATACAAGTTACGTGAGCCCATTTAAGACCCGCTTTGCATTGATACCATTCATCCGTGGACTTGGTTCGACTGTATTTTTCGCCACAAACCAAACATTCTGAATCCTCGTGACATGTTTTCTTTGTTAGTCTTTTTACCGATACCCTTGCCCTTTGCCTTTTATTTTAATTTTACTAACTGATAGCTGAGCCTTTTCTACTAATTCATTTTTATACGGCGATTCAGTGAAAATAGCGGTCTTTCCTCGGCGTGTCGATGGTCGCATACTTTTTTTAATGTGAGGAATCGGCATGATATCTTTTGGTGATACAAGATTCGTAGGTGTAACATTAGATGAAATTGAAAATCTTTGTCCTCCTGTAGATGTTCCTGCTTGCGGAGATGGAGTTCTTTCTCGAGGCAATGGATCTTGACAAATTTCTTTTGAGAATGGTGTATATGGTATTTCTGTAGTCTATGATGGTGCAAAATCCACGTCTATGAAAACATTGGGATTCAGTGGGCAAATTCCGGTTTTAGCTAAAGCAGAAACTGCATTTTGCATAGACGCAGCACGCTGATAAGCAGTTCCAAATAGAGACGCCATTTGAAATTGGGCGACAACACGGCCAGGATGGTTTCGAAGCCATAATTGAACTTCTTGAGAGTAAAACGTACTTAAAGGTCCCATAAAAGCAACATCGAGGGTATCTCACGGAGGGTCACTGCACGCATCTGTAAACGATGCGTGCAGTGAGGTGGTAAGCAGAGCATTATGACACCGTGATGACGAGCTAACTCTACGGCTTCCAGATTCTTGGTGTGAGTGGCGTGACCATCTAAAACGAGGAGCACCGGATTTTCTTTGCTTGGTTTACACAGCCGATAAAATGACGCATCCATTCAGTGAAAATATGTTGTTGCATCCAACCACTTCGATGACATACAGCTACTGTTCCGGCTGGAGCCCCATCCAGAAGCTCACTCTTCATTCTCACTCGCGGAAAAATCATAAGCGGTGGGACATAACGTCCGACTGCAGATAAACAAAGTACTGCCGTTATCAACTGTCCCCGTTCAGCCGAAGCGAGTGCACCTACTTGTTTCTTACCTCTGACCGATATAATTTTTCCAATTTTTTTTGGTACAGATGTCAATCCAGTTTCATCTACGTTGTACACTCGAGTAGGATTGAACTCATACTTTGCATAAGTGATCCTAATAAATAAAAAAAAGACGACACCACAGCCCTATTAAAACCCATTGCTCCTGCAGCTGATGTCGCCTCTGGTGCTCTTAATGATAGCTCGGGATGTCGCTGTAAAAATCCACTAGCCCAGTCTAAGCCAGCGAGTCCTGTTTCTTTGTTAAAAGGATGGTTTAAATTATTTCTTTCAGCTAATTGGAATGCCAAACGTCGTAGATCTGTCTTAGTCAATCCAAATAATCGGGATTCCATTGTTTTAATATGTTCAACTAGCATACCTTCCAGCTCATCAGAGAAGACGCATTTCTCAGTAGAAGGACACTTCCGGAACACTTCATCCTTAGATTTTCCACCTTTGATCTTCTTTATGAGGTCTAACAAGGAACTCTTGGGTACATTGTATGTGTGTGATGCTAAGAGATATCCCATTCTGCCTTCCATCACCGAATTTATTGTCAAAAGCATGTCTGACTCCGACCATTGCAGCCTGTTTGATTTTTTTACGTATGTCCGTGGCATGTTGAGTCTCTGTAAAAAAGTGAAAACAAAACACTTAAGAAGAAAACTAAAAAAAGCACATATAATACCTATATATCAATCGAGCGGGGTGAAATCGGATACCCGATATCACCCCGTCCGCTTGTACTCCATTTTTGATATATTATTTGCTTACAGGTTATGTTTGCACTCTGAGCAACAATAAATGCCATTTTATTAGCTTTAACATGCACGAATTCATAAAAAAAATACAACTTCATGATTGTACACTGTCACAACAAATGATAATACGTTAAAATTGACAAAATATTAGATAACTCACCTCTGTTTAAGTTTTCTTCTATCGCACTTACTGAGATGTTGTCGTCGCCGCCATTTGCACTCGTACTGAGCGAGTGTTCGCCAGTATCTTTCAACTGGGTAGAACGAGATAGCGATACGCGGAGTAGTGAAATAGAAACTATCTGGAGTCGCCCCCTATCCGGTGTCCCCCCACATTCCCCTATATTTATATAATATAGGCAAAGAAAAAATTTAATTTTAATAAAAATAGGTCGTGTTCGCCGGCGCACCTGCTGTAATGACTGTAGCGTCCATTCGTAATCCGCACGCAGAGGTTCCCATGAGAAGGCGTTCATTTGAAAATAATCATTTGTCGGGTAGCAGAAGGTGAATGTCGACGTCCGTGTCTCTATGGCGCCTCTCGCGTCCGACACCTGACATTACATCTATATGGCTTAATTATATAAATAAAAATAAGCCTTTTATTTCTTCCAAAATTGTTAGTTTACAAAGTTAATTTGTTTTGTTAGTACTTATTGAAAAAAGATAATCTGTAGTTTATTATATAATAGTTAGTAATTATAATTACAGTTTAAATATAAGTGTTTTAGAAAAATTATATTAAAGTATTGTGGGTACGAAATTATTCTGAAAGAACCCCTCTACAGGTAAAGGCCTCCTCCAAATTGAGCCAGTTTTTCCTTGATTGCGCTGTTTGCATCCAGTTTGTTATTTGGAGGGTCATGGTCATGATCCTCCACGGTGACCAGCCGGCTTGGAGGATGTATTTGGTTTTTTGATAGTGGTTGTTGTATGTTGGCGTTGCGAGAGGCACCCCCCTCTCATAATTGCTATTTATTTATGTTGTTATTTTGTTATAGATCTGATGGGTTGTTCGTATTCTTATTAATCAAATAATTCAGCATGCCTGATTTTAAAACACCTTCCGATAGGCTTGAAGTTCTTCTTAATTGTGTTTGTGATTTATTTTTCTTGCTAGCCTGTGTATTTGTTTTTGTTCCGGCTCCCTTTGTGGTACTGTTTTCAGGCGAAGTTGAGAGCATTCTTTTGTTATTGACAGCCGTTTTGTTTTTTTCAATTATTACAAGCTTGTCGTATTTTATTTTTACAAGGTTACCCTTTTCCTTTTCAACTCTAGCTTGTTCCTGAAGTTCTCTCCTCTTCTCTAAAATATTTTGTGGGAAATCTTCCGTTATGTAGAAACCGGTATTTTTCAGTTCAATTATATTTTTAAACAAATTAATTTTTGTGCCCAGTGTACTAAAGTTGACAATTATTGGTCCAGGTCTTTCACCTTTCTTGCCTATTCTTCTAACTTCTTGGATGTTCCAGCGATCCAGTTCTTGAGAGAAATGTTCTTTGATAAAGTTCACTATTATATTTTCTAGGTTTGAGTATGATATTTCCGTTTCTTTTATTCCGAAAAAGACTATGTTATTTTTCCTTGTCTGTTTTTCTAGGAAATACAGTCGTTTTTCTTGGTTTTCACATTTTTTCCTTAGATGTTCGTATTTTTCATTAAATAGTTGAAGTTTGTCTTCTAAAATGCAGTTTATATTTTGTGTAACTTTCTCCGTCACTTTTTCCCCACTTTTCTCAATAGCAGTTTTCTGTTCGTCTAAATCTCTTCGAATCTTCCGAAGCTCGTGTATAATTTCCTTTATTTGTTGGGCTTCCTAGGCCGCTTTAAGCGCAATACACACATAGAGCGGGTGCGGGTCGGGCGCGGGTCCCACGCGTGAGACCCGCTCTTCGTTGACTTCACACACAACAAGGCGCGGGTGATCGACGGGTCGGGTCGGGCGCGACGCGATCAACCATGATTCCATGCTAGTACAGCGGTGGCGATCGTCACGAGCAGTGCGATTGAAAATGTCAGCGGATTCGGATGAAGAGTTATTATTCCTTCTGGTTTTGAAAAGAAGATTACGGAAACGAAAAAGGATTTGGGTTCATGAAATAATTAAAAAAAGACTGCAATATGGAGAATATCATCGTCTGTGTAGAGAATTAGAAACGTACGAAGATCGCTTTTACAAGTATTTCCACATGTCAAAGACAAGTTTTGAAGAATTACATGATATACTGAGAACAAGAATATTTAAACTCGATACAAATTGGAGGCAAGCTATATCTACAAGAGAAAAACTCGCAGTTTGTTTAAAGTAAGCTTTCATTTATTATGTAATCAGAACTTTTTATAATTATAAAGCATAAATAACTGAGCAGAAACAGTTAGATTTCTTAAAATAGATAATTGCATTAAGTTGAAGGCACATTTGGTGACATGTAATCAAAGTGAATGATTGTACATTGTGCATAATATATTCACTCAGATCATTCAGATAATGCATATGCATTTCCTGAATGAATAGAGTAAATATTCAAGTGATTATAAACTGTTGCATTCGATAAGTCTTGTGGCGTTTTGTCTATCTGTTCTACATTTCCGTGAACAAATGAATTAACAGATGCTGTGCTAGCATCTTCAGGATTTATATTATCTGATATTGATGACATCACAGAATAAGCTGGTGATTGATGGACACTGTCAATCGGCATTTCGCTTAGCTCTGCATCGGAAAACAGCTTAGCTAAATCAACTTTAAGCATAGCTTGTTTCCGCTGCGATAATTTTTTAAATGTTTGTGCGTAGCTTAAAAACGTAAGGTTTTTAAGTAGGTTTTTATCATTTCGTCGACATCTGACTCATATGGCTCTTTAGTTCTTTTCTTGGACCGTCGGGGTGTTTCGATTGGTTCGTTCGATGGGGGTAAAAAAGTCGATATAGCATTTGAAGATTCGAAGGATTCATTCTCGACGAACGACATCGTCGCTGCGCTATCCGAATTTTCTGTGGTTGGAGTCGGTCGGTCCCCAGAAACGTTGGATGTAGTTTCTCTGGGATTAATACCACTGTCTAAAAACGATAGTTGCCCTGACCATAAGAAATTTATAATTTTTTTTTTCGCTCCCGGTGGTTCCTTTTATTTGCTTTTTATATTTAATGTATCCATCCCTCATACTTTTCCACCTCCTTTTTATGGTATCACCTGCAAAGTAGAAAAATAAATTGGTTTTTTTTTCAGATACCTAACGACTGGTGATTCGTATCAAAGTATAGGATTTTCCTATAGACTTGGAACCAGTACAGTTTCGAATATAGTAAAAGAAGTACGTAAAGCCGTATGGGAAGTACTGCAACCAATGTACATGCCTTCACCATCAGAAGACACTTGGAGACATTCGGAAGTCGGCTACAGAAAAATATGGAACTTTCCTAATTGCGTTGGTAGTATTGACGGCAAACATGTGAATATTAAATGTCCCGATAACAGTGGTTCAAATTATTATTGTTACAAAAATATATTTTCAATAGTTTTACTGGCCATAGTAGATCCATTTTATCAGTTTACCACGGTCGATATCGGGAGCTACGGGCGCCATAGCGACAGCGCAATTTTTGAAAATTCAAGATTTTATCAAGACTATATTTGTGATAACATGTTATCGCCTCCTAAACCGTTACCAGGCACAGATGGTCCTGTTCCCCATGTATTAATAGAGGATGAAGGATTTGGACTCAAAACTTATTTAATGAGACCCTTTCCGAGGGCCACAACGCTACACGATACGCGAAAAACAAACTTTAATTATAGACTATGCCGTGCAAGGCGTGTTGTCGAAAATGCTTTTGGGATATTAACACACAAATGGCGAGTATTTAGAAGACCAATGGAATGTAAAGTTGAAACTGCAATAGATGTAGTTAAAGCTGCAACCTGTTTGCATAACTACATCATTGTCAAACGGGGTAATAATGACATAGATTTTTCCCAAGACACGATGGCGACGGCGGCGGTTACTTCAAGAGGATTAGCATCGATAAACCCCACAAACAGACGGTCAACAAATGAATCTTTCCAAATTAGAGAAAAATTTGTTAATTATTTTGATACTAATAACTAAATAAAAATAAAGGACTTACTTGTTTCATTTAAATGATCTGAGATCTGCTGCCATAGCTTAGCTTTCAAAACAGCGTTTTTATAGTTTTTGTCGCTCGGCTCATACAGACAACTATGTTTACGTACACATTCGATTATTTTTTCATTAATATCCATGATAATTACACACTATTTTTTGTAAATATTTACAAAATAATACGACGACACGCGCAGCGCACGACCCGCGCACGCGTCTGTGTCAATGCTCGTCGAAGAGCACGTATATTACGACGAATAGAACGACGTTACACCCGCTCGCGACCCGCTCACCCGCGACCTGTTTGTAATGGCGGACGGCGGACGCGGCCCCGCTCGTCACCCGACCCGCGCCCGACCCGCGCATGCTTTTCAATGTGATGTCTTCCATATAAATACAAGCAAACAGAGCCGTCGTACGCCCGACCCGACCCGCGCCCGACCCGCACCTGCTCTTTGTGTGTATTGCGCTTTAAAGTTGTATTTCAATATAAGATTGATTGTTTTGATACTACTAGCGCCCTCTTGCGTACCTATTCCGACTTGCTAAGATGACAGCTAGCTCTTTGACTTTGACGGACAGATCGAAGATGGTTCGGATTTTTACTAGTGATACGGGTAACTCTCGACAGATGGCGCTATGTCTAACTCGCTAATTTTTGCAAGTCACTTCTTGTTATTGGAAAAATATTATTTTATTACACTTTTTTGTTTAAAAACAATTGTTGGGATTAAGAAAGTTCACAATTTCATCAGTTTTAGTTTGTTTTTCACTTCAGATGCATAAAGTATGGGGATATATCCGTATAAAATACATTCACTATTAATGTTCACAGTCGAGTCATTTCCACTGATTACATAGTTTTAGCCGATTGTTAGATGTTATCCACAATGTATGATGTAGATAATTTTTTTATTTATTTACATTTGTCTTTTTCACTAATTAAATGCACTTATTTTAATTTTTAGATCACTATTAATACGGAGCCGGAGTAAACATTGGCACTGCAGCGCCTACCCTCTATTTTTATTATGGCTTAATTAGAACACGTATATACTCGTAATACTTCGTCTTTTGAGCTACAATCTGTTTTAACACACATGGGCGGCTAGTCGCTGAATAAACGACTGCTCGTCGTCGCTGAGTCGTAATTTCCGACGACGCGGCGACTTTATTGTCGTCACAAACGACTACGAAAATTATTTAGTATCAAAATGGATTTTGAACGATAAACATTGCTCTGGTTGCTATTGAGAAGGAAAAAGCGGCGGCGCATTAATAGAACCTATTGGGTTCATCCACTCATAGAAGATCGAAGTAAAGGTCAATTCTTTCTGTTGTATAGAGATTTGAGAAACCACGATGATAAGATTTTTAACTATTTTCGAATGTCTAAAAGCACATTTGATTTTTCGTTAGAAGTTTTAAAATGTCACATAAATAAGAATGACACTGTAATGAGAAAGAGCATACCACCTGAGGAACGAGCTCTTACATTAAGGTACGTATATTTATATTTGTGTTAGGAAACCTCCTGCAGTTTGGAAGGTAAAATTAAGATAAGCAAAAAATATAATAATCATTTTATTGTTCCACCAAGCCAATTACATCAGATAAAACAGAGTCCTGAGAAATGGTACTGGCCGGAGTAGCTGGCGATAAGTCAGTTTGCTGCGATTGAAATGTTGGTACAGTATCAACTCTGTGGCTGGTGCTAGGTACCGCTGTACTATACCCTCGATGATATGCAGTGTTTGATTGATAATGAGGAACTTCATAAAAATAATTTTCATGAAAATATCGAGGAAGTCTTTTGTACTTTTTTATTCCATTGATTATTTCGGTTTTCGCATCTAATTTATAATTATCGTCGATAATTTTTCAAATCCTCGTGAAGTGATTGCAAAAAGAGCATATGGTTGTCTGTTGGGGTATTATTACTTAAATTACTTTCAATACGTGTTTTTAATTTTTCTATTAACTCGTCATTTTCATCACAATTTTTACGTTTTTTTTTAAGTTTTATTCATTATAATTTGTGATGTATTGTCATGAAATGTCGTTTCATCTTCATGTTGCGTGTGTTCTGAGTCGGGCATATATACATTTCTATAATATATCTCTTTTTCGGGCATATATAATTCTCTATTAAAGCAGTCCCGCAAATTTTTCCACCGCTTCTGTAGCTGCATACCTAAAAAAAACAAATTATTATAAAAAACTGTTTGTTACAGGTATTTGGGAAGTGGTATATCTTTTCAAGAATTATTTTACTCGTACAGATGTGGATCGTCAACAGCAAGGATCTTCAACAACAAGTAGAAGAAGTGTGCAAAACTTTGTGGACTGTGTTAAAAAAAGATTTTATATCAGAACAAACAAAGAGTCAATGGGAAGATATTGCTACAGGTTTTGATAAAAAGGCTAACTTTCCAAATTGTCTAGGTGCTATTGACGGGAAACATATTCGAATCATTAAACCCCCGAACAGTGGATCTTCTGCTTTAATTATAAGAAATATTTCTCAATTATACTGCTAGCAGTTTGCGATTCGAACTACTTGTTTACATATATAGATGTTGGTGCTTGTGGGATGAGCTCGGATTCATCAGTTTTTAAAGACAGTACACTCTATTCAAGAATTCAAAATAATTTATTAGATATTCCAGAACCGAAGCCGATCACTACGGGAGGCGCTTGTTTGCTTTACGCTTTTGCGATGAAGCCTTTGGTCTTTCTACACACATGCTAAGACCATATGGTGGAAAGCAATTAATTGCTAAGAAAAGGATATTTAATTATAGACTTTCTCGAGCACGCAGGTACATAGAATGTGCATTTGGGATTCTTGCAAATAAATGGCGAATTCTTCACAAACCCCTAAATGTATCCATGGATCTTGCTATCGATATTGTGAAAGCATGTACTATTTTACATAACGTAGTACGTTCGAGAGATGGTTATAATTTTGAAGATGCATTGCCATATCCAGATTTCCAAGAATTGTCAACTAGCTCATAGTACCGTGTAAGTTGAAACACTAATTTGGTAAGAGACCAATGTGCGGATACTTCTCGACTCCACAAGGCGAACTTCATTGGCAATACAACAAAATATGTCAAAATAACTACGTATACACGTTTTAACTAAATATTATAAATAAATAATAATAAAAAATAAAAATTTATTTCGTTTACACATGCCACCGCCGCCTGGCGCCACAAAAAGAGGTCGGCCCAAGAAACATATGTATTTGCAACATTTTGTTGAAATTTGTTTTTAATTCATAATATAATAAATTATTAAAATGTTACTATAGGTACTTACATAGTTCGTTCTTTTCTTTAGTTGATTTCTCATTATAATTCTTGAATAATTTATCTGCCAGACAATCCCATGCTTTGGCTCTTAATATCCGATTACTGTATCCGTCGCTACCATAATTCCATACACATGGAAAATTTTCGACCTACGAAATAAATAAATCTACATCAAACTCGTCTTGCACAGTCATTGTTTAAATCAAAACTGAGCGCAGGTACTGGCCGCGGCGGTAGGCGGCATGTAGCGGGGGTGGCAGGGAAGTACCGGTCGCCCAATCCAACGACCACATGGCGCCCGTTTGCGATGTCTCGGATGACTCGCGACGTCATCGTGTCGACGGGACCGTCGTCAAAATTTTACCCGTCGCTGGAATGGACGACTAAGAGACGCTCGTCTATGTTTAACCATATAAATGTACAGCCGTCGACAATCTGTCGCCGAAAAGTCGCTCAAAAGACGTTAGTGTGTTTTAGCTCTTATTGTCCGTTAATGGACGAATGCCGTCCATGAAGTAGGCGTTTATGTGAAGCAAACTACTAACTAAATTGCGTTAGACCCGTCAGTCGCGTAAAATTCTGATGTAATTGCGTCAGCGAGTCCATTATCATAGTGTTTCCCGTCGACTGCGGACCCAAAAAGAATAAATTATTCTTCTTGCCCAATTGTTGCGTGAAGTGCTCGAACGTTGTTTCGGCAAATTTCTTTACGCAAATATTGTTTTTGCGCAAGAGATAAATTATGTGTCTCAATAGTTTTTCGTTATTTGCCTCGTCCACTAAGGTCGGATCGGCCGCCAATTTGTATCTCCTGTCGTATTCGAAGTGTTGCTTCAGTGTTTCCTGAAATACCAGAATTCGGTTGACGTGAACGGCCGTCTTGATCCGATCCCTGGCTCGGTATCGAAACATAAAGTCGATCCCTTCAACGTTCTTTGATAGAGCTCGCGCTGCTTCTCCCTTGTTAAAAGCGTGGTTTTTGCATAGAAGCAAAACTAGTTCTTCAGCTCCGAAAGAAGCACACCTATTTGCTCTGGTGTTAGTTCTCCAGCGGCCCGCTGGCGTTTCAGATATTTTCCAAGTGAAACTATTCCCTGTTCATGCTCTAAATTTCCTCTTCTCTCTTTACCAGGTACACCTGCATCGGTTTCGTAATCTGATGAAGCCATCGAAGTGCCCCCCGCGGCAAGTGCTCCACCTTCCTCGAAAATTACTGTATCTCCCCACGCGGCACATTCAGTAGCAGCGACCTTGACGTATTGTTCATGCGATAGCATGGAATGGATCCAAGGGAATGACCGACTCCGTGACAATTTTCAAAATCGGCTTTTGTGATAGCATCTTGCAGCACTTAACGACCGTTGCTGGAATAAAGATAGAGACGAAGACAAGCAAGGCATGCAGTTGATTTACATTTGCATGGTTCGCCCCTAAATAGTTCGCCCAAGACGACGGGCGTGTCCCTACTGGTCTAGATCTAGAAATATATACGAAGTGCCAGTGGAGTCTTTGTTCCGTGATGCGCATCTGCGAAATTCCAAGGACCTTCGTAAATCCTTTCATTATTTTTGCCATACTCTGAGGCGTACGTTACGACTTCAGGTACTGTAGGTACTGTGCTACCGTTCTTTCCGATTAACCTCTCTGCGCTTCCTACTCCATCAGAGTATCGACGCTCTTACTTATATCCATGTCGTCACATGACGTACTGTCTCTTCCTCCATCCTCATATCTACTCCTATCTACCCTAAGTTTTGAGGTAGTCCCATCGCTTGTGCTACGTGTTACGCAATTATTTTGTCAATCTCCGTAGCATTTGCTATACAGTCCGTCGTTTCCGCCCCTTGTTGTCTCTGGGTAATCCCTCCCCCCTGCCCCTCCCCCGATCCCTCTCCCTTCTCGATCGGTGTCGGGGTCGCATCGAGATCAACGAAGAGAAGTTGTTCTTTCACGAATTACGTGCGTGGACCGAGAGGTCGTGTTTTAAAAAAAAACACTTTATTGACTAAAGATACCGCGTTCTATGTCTACGCGTGATTCTACTTTACCATTTAGACGTATGCTCTCTAACAAAACTCTACGCGCATCGTCGTGCTCACTACAGTGGAATAAAATATGATTCATGTCCCCAAATCCGCAGGAACACGCCGGGTTATCTCTGAGGGCAAATCTAAACAAACTGGCACGGAATGCGCCATGTCTCGTTAAGAATTGGGAAACGTAGTAGGCGGAAGCGAGCCAGTTCTTACTCAACCGCTCGGAAACATCGGGAAAGAACAACCTGGTCGTTTCCCCCTTGGAATCGGGGGAGGACCATCTAGACTGCCAGTGAGCAACGACGATCTCTGAAATACGTCTCTTTCTAGTTGCAAGGGGTTAATTTGCTAAAAACTCAAAATTTAACGGACCCGCAACAAAACTCTTGCCTCGAGCCAAGGTGAAATTAGCCGCGTGTTCTGCAATCGCGAGGTCGGCAGGAAGGAGACCTGCCAAAACCGGCAACGCATCCGTTGAGCAGGTCCTGTAGGCCTTGGTCAGCGCCATCAGCGGCGCACGCTGCGATCTTAGCACCACCCGTCTAACTTGCTGGACCCCGACGCACCACGAAGCCCAAACCGATGGCGCATAGGCCAATATACCGAGGTATATTGCCGTATACATCAGCTTGAGGGTCGAGTTATTAAGCCCCCAGCCGGCACCGGCAAGCCGGACCATGGCGTGGAAGGTAACTCGAGCCCTCTCCCCGATGTACCGCGTCTGCGGTAAAAAGCTCCGCCGTGAATCGAGGACCACGCCCAGGTAGGGCACTTGATCCCACACGCCGATTCTAGCGCCAGCCATAGTCACAGACGGCTCCCTCGCCAGCCTGCCCTTAAACAGGACAGCCTCGGACTTTTGTGGGGGCAAAGCAAAGCTTGTTCTTAGTGCCCCAGTCATGAGGCAGGACCTAGCACTATTCCCGCCATACCACCCGGGTAGTCTCAGGGCCTCTCCTGGGACCCGTAACGACCCACCTCATACAAAAAGGGGACCTTCGAAAGTCCCCTAATAGTGTCCCGTATCTACAATCGCAGCGCTTCCACCCAACAGGGTTAGAGTCTGCTCCTGCTCAATGTGTCATTTAGGATCTCCATTTTTTCAAGGACGCTCTAAATGACTCAAAGATTGGACCATTCTCAACCAAGTCTCGGTGACTGAAGATACCATGTTCTAAGTTTTCGCGTGATTATACGTTAATATTTTGACGCATGCTCTTAACTAAAACTCTACGCGCATCATCGTGCTCACTGCAGTGGAATAAAACATGACTCATGTCCTGCGTCTCAAATCCGCAGGAACACGCCGGGCTATCTCTCAGTGCAAATCTAAATAAGCTGGCACGGAATGCGCCATGTCCCGTTAGGAATTGGGAAACATAGTAATCAGGAACGAGCCAGTTCTTACTTAACCGCTCGGATATACCAAGTTATATTGCCGTACACATCAACTTGAGGGTCGAGTTATTAAGCCCCCAGCCGGCACCGGCAAGCCGGGCCATGGCGTGGAAGGCAACTCGAGCCCACTGTACCGCGCCTGCGGTAGGAAGCTCCGCCGTGAATCGAGGACCACGCCCAGGTAGGTCACCTGATCCCGCACGCCGATTCTAGCGCTAGCCATAGTCACAGACGGCTCCCTCCCCAGCCTGCCCTTAAAGAGGACAGCTTTGGACTTTCGTGGGGCAAAGCAGAGGGGTTCATTAGACAAAAAAAGAAATTACATTAGACAAAAGTAGCTTACATTAGACAAAAGTAGCTTGGCGAGGGAGTCCGCCGCCCGGTTCTCTAACTCTCTACGGCTCGATCCTCCGACCAACAGCAGCGTGTCGTCCGCATAGGCGATGGTACCGCATCCCAGAAGGGGTATCGCGAGTATACCATCGAACATCACGTTCCACAGAATTGGTCCAAGGACCGAGCCTTGCGGGCAGCCCCTGGTCAATGTTTTTCTTACTTCAGTGTCTCCATCCTGTAAAAAGACAACTCGATTACAGAAATAGTCCATAACGATCCGGCGGAGGTCCGCTGACACTCCCCGGGACTCCAACGCGGACAAAATGGCTGGCCACCAGGCATTATCAAACGTGCCGGAGATATCCAGAAAAATACCGAGCACGTATTTATCCGGGCACGAGTCGATAAAGCTAAAAGGATAAAGCTGTTGAAATCGCGTTTGAAGTGGATACTCCGGGACGAAAACCGAACTGTCTCTCGGATCCCGGCGAATGAGATAGCTGCGCCAATAAGCGCGCCGCCACGACTCGCTCGAGCAACTTTCCGAAGTCTGGAAGGAGCGTAATGGGTCTGTAGAATTTTGGATCGCTAGGCCATTTCCCATTACTCTTCGGTATGACTTTAAGCCTCCCCACTTTCCAGATCTTCGGAAAGTGGCCCGTGCGCAGACAGCGATTAAAGATCGCAAGTATCTCATGCGCCGTATTCTTCCATACGACTTTCACTAGGCGATTATCGGTTCTATCAATGCCTGGGGCCTTTTTAGAGTCAAGGTTCCCCACGATGACGTCCAACTCCGAGTGCCGTAGCTCCGGATCTGAACTGCTATCTGGGAATAAGCTCGCTGCATACCTGATGCTCCGCTGTTCGACTGTGTCGAGGTCAGGGTCGTCGTCAGGGAAAAGGGATGTCAAAAGATATTCGAGGGTCTCGCGAATGTTCACAGTGTAACTCCCATCGGTCCTCTTAAGGGCGCTAAAAACAAAAGGTTTCAAGGGGCTCCGTACACTCCTGTATACGGCACCCCAAGGATCCGAGTTTCCTACCTGAGACACAAAACTCCGAAAGTGGGAGCGCCTAGCCCGCTTAACCTCTCTATTATAGTTACACCGGGCGTCTACTAAGGCCACCGGGTGAGCCTCAACAAGTTCCCAATCGGTTCCATGGTTCTTAGTGCGCTGGTAGTTACGTCTCTTTCTACGGTATTTCCGTCGCAGGGTCTGGAGAAAGCTGCTCCACCAAGGATGCTTCTTGGGTGGGCCCGGTTTAGCCGTACCCAGTCCTCCCTCGGCACTGATGATCACCTTCTCCTGAAACTCAACAGCCAATATGTTAGGACAATCTAATCGTTTCGACAATTTTGAAAAGTTGTCGAGCTCTCGACGGAAAATTTGGACAAATCTCTCCCAGTCTTGGCACCCAGTTCTGAATCGGGTGCTGGTTCGCGCCCCAGGTTCTGGGGAGGGGCGCGCCAGGGAGATAGAGAAAAGTATTGCTCTGTGGTCGCTCGAGAAAACGTCCCGTCGACCCGCCAGCTGCGCACACCCCACGCAAGCCCACTCGAGACGAGAGTGATATCAATATCACTCTCTCCCGAGGGTCCTGAGAACGTTGCGGGCATGCCGGGCAAATTGCACAGGAGGAGGCCGTTCTGGTGGATGAAATCTTCCATGATTTCTCCTCGCAGATTGGGGCGCCTCGAGTGGTACTCGAGGCAAGACTGCGCGTTCGCGTCGGCACAAATGACAACCGGGCTTCTCCCTATTGAGCGGAGCACAGTGCTAAGGTGCTCACAGAAAATTTCGGTGGGCATGGAATATTGAAAGTAAATACTTATGACCATAAAGTGTAACGGGCCGAGAGAAATCTGGGCCACAACGCAATGTTCTGTCGAGAGGTGTTCCAGGAAGAGAACGCCCAGCCCTTTCGGGTCAAGGACAATCGCAGCCTTGGGATCGGGACCCTTCTCCAGAACGAGGAAGGGATCCAGTCCCAGGCTGCTGCCCCTAGGGGCGTACTGCTCCTGGACACACGCGATGCAAAACTTACCATGATCTCTGAGGGTTAGCGAGAGCTCGGTCATGACCGTTGAGCCCCGCCCTGCATTAAGCTGAATGAAATCCAGCTTACTGGTTATAAACCGTCTGCCTCAATGTTCTTTCCAGTGCAGCCCTGAATGCAGGGCAGGCATCAGTGCCGACGCGGTGTCCTGCTTCTTTCTTGAACCTTGTGCAGGTGACACAGGTATCAACCTCCGCTACACTGGGGCAGTCCTTGCCATCATGCCCCTTTTTCGTACACTTGTTGCAGAACTGTTCGTCTTTGCAGTGTCTGGCGACATGCCCATAAAGGTGGCAACGGAAGCACCTTGTCACCTGCACAAAATCTGCCACTCGGCAGGACGTCCACTGAAAGAAGACGTGGCCCTCCCTCAGTAGAAGCCCCCTCATAGGTTGCGGCAAAAAAATTCTTGTTGCCGGCTCGAGATATCCGGGCATTGACTCTTACTTTGTTGACCTCCTCAATGGGGAAGTCACTCAGATTTTCCTCTTTGAGGAACTTGGTGAACTCGTCATTAGTGATCTCCTTGGGTACGTCATAGATAATGATGGAGGGGAGTTTTTCCCGCTTTACCTCAATTTTTAGACCTTTAATTTTGGATGCGGCCTGGTGCAGTTTTTTGGCACTATCCGCGTCCCTTGCCTCAATGACCACTCCACCATTTCGTATGGGCGCAGTCCTATTGATTTTAATACCCAGGGACTTGGGCATAATTTCCTTTTGGAGTTTATCAAGCAACTCCTTGCTGGTCCTGGGCTTATCTTTATTTGTATCGAATACAAAGATAGTTTTTGGGGTGGGCTGTGGATCTTTCTGCACCAACGGTATTTTCTCCTTAATGGTGGAGGTGGCCAAATGAGGGCGGCCAGAAGTTAGGGCTGCGCTATAAGAAGTTCTTTTCTGCAATGGCCAGTTTCAGCTCCCCTCTTAAGTGGGTGTGGCCTTCCCCAAGGCGGGCCACTTGGGCAATCACGAAGGAGGTCAACTTCATAATACGCTCCTTTAGGAGTCCAGATAATCGCGTAGACGCACAGGCGATATCATTGATCTCATTTAAGGCTGAGATTGCTGACTCCATCTGCTCAGTACTCCGTTCTTGGGGGGAGAGCGCTTCGCCCCCTTGGACTTTGGTAGCCGAAGGGGGGGACTTGTACGCTGTGGAGTCATCCTCTGTCTCCAGGTGTTCCTCCCCTTCCTCCTCAAGGTGGCTAATTCTCGAGGAAGTCCTGGGTTCCCCCTCCCGAGATTTGCTCAAGGCCTCCATGACGGCTTTGGCTATTGTGCCCTCGTCTACCAGTATTATCCTCGTCGATGGAGTTGGGCTCTCGGATCTCATTCTCTTTCCCCTTTATCAGGAGGATCACCTCTGTCACTCATTACCCGGACTGGAAGGAAAAGTCCTTACAAAAGAGAAAAATTAAATTGGGTCTTTATATAAGGGGTCGACTAAATATGGTCGACAAGCGTCACTTTAACCTAGTAAAATAAATCAAAGAAAATTTTAATAATGTCTAGAGTCCCCTTAAACCTAGCACTTATTAATTATGTATGAAGTCACCTTAACTTATTAATTAATGAATATATTTCTATGTAAATATTTCTATACAAATATGTAGAGTATATGAGATGTTTTGTTCTGTTTATATATATATATATATATATATATATATATATATATATATATATATAAAAACTATATATAGTATATATAAGGTTTTTATTTATATGGAACTAAACTTAATAATATAGAAATATAAGAAAAGAAAAATAGAAAAATAAGCAAATTTAAATAGTGTCGATATCGATATCATCTACCACTTCACTAAAATCTGTGCACTTCACTATGTTCGCAGGTGGGGGCAATATGGCGAACCCGTGTGGGTGGGACGCGACTTTTTTCCACCGGGTAGAATCAGGGGCGGAGTTAGTAACGTCTGACGTCACTGGAAGTTATGTTTGGGTTGCCTTGATTGTTTTTTTTTGGCGATTAAAAAATGTCGCCTCTAAACTTTTTATGGATGCCATGCCGTAGCGTTATATTATCTGTAAATATAGTGGCAATTGCATTTAACTCGGCTTCACAAAAATCAGTCATAAAGCATTTTGGATTTAAAGTAGGATTCCAATCTTTTACAATCCCAAGAGCTTTAGATACAGTGTTTGAGGTTTCATCCATTGTAATAAAAAATGCAACAGGTTGATATTGCATATTGGTTTTGACACACAATAAAAACATAGGCAAGGCATACATAGTGGTTTTATAGGTGGCATCTAAAAACAACATGTCATTGCCATATATATTCATTAGATATTTTTCTCTTTGTTTTGGTAAACAAACAAAAATGGTTGATCATTTGTCAAAGGTTGAAAGTAAATCTTATCATCTGGGTTATTGGTTTTCCAAACATTAACCTTATCTGCTAAACAGTCTTGATCATTTTGTGACTTTTTATTGGCAGTCCTGCTGTTAAATATCTGATTTCTAATTGTTTTTAAAGTTAGGTAAAACCTACGATTCAATCGACTTGGTATGTACTCATCTCCAAACCAAGCATTTCTATTGTCATTTAAGTATTTTTTTAGATGATACTGAACTTCCCTTGGACGATCAATTCCATCTCCAACAAGCTCTTTTATTTTTAGTGTCAAGTTTTTATCAATCATTTGAAGTAAGTCCTCGCACTGTTCAGAAGAATGATTTTCATGATCCGATGGCTTTGCCAAAGTTATATAAACTCTTTTCTGAATACTGACAGATTTTGGATTTACAGCCAACTTTAAACGCAGATGCTTAGATGTCTCATTTTTTTTGTGCTGAGAGATTTTGTCCTTTATCATGAAATCTGGAAAGCATAGAATCTCCCTCAATACAATTTTAGCTGGACATCCAACTTTTTTGGTTGGTTGGAGAGTCTGGTTGGTTTTACGATAATCATGATCAATAATCTGAAACATAATAAAAAACATTAAATAAAAACGTTAAAACCATGAATTATGTTTAAAACAATTGTTTTAATATTTTTATTATTAAAAAAATTTCATACTTTTCAAGTTTTATATTTTAAATCTGACTTACTTCTATTTTCTAATTAAAATTTTTTTGTTTTCCATTATATTGTTTAAATATGAGAAATTGCATAAAATATTTAAAATTTAAACACCTATTGAACTAATCATTACATTTACTTATTCACTATTCATTTATATTTTTTAAAAAAGTTATAAAATACTTAATGTGGAGCAATTAAACTTGAAAAGATAACTTTATTGATGTTAATTTAATAAATGCAGTAAATTTGAAAGCTATTAGTTTATGAGAAATTTAAATTTATATACATTTTTTTATTTTAAAACCATTTTGAAGATTTTTTTTTATCATGAAGCATGTTTTTCCCCAATCTAATTAAACTATTACCATACTTTTTGTAAGGGGTTGGAATGACAACACCAACCAGGGAGGCGATGACACAAATATAGACATTATAGACAAATAACAAATTGAAATTTTATAACTTGGTAAGTTTTTTTTATAAATATTAGTGATTCATAGTGTTTTAATTATACTCTGTAGAGAGCTTTTAGAAAATAGCATTTACACATTAAATTTATTTCAATATTTGAATTATATTTGACAGGCATGGAGACAAACAAACATGGCAAAACATTTTACAATTCAGACAATTTCGGAAAAGAGAGTATTTAAAGTTGAGAGCGAATGAACAATGGAAAGCAATCATTTTTACCTTTTTTGGTTTAGTATAATTTTTATTGGGTCCTCTTGAACACTCCAAAACCAAGGAATTTGCCAAAACAAATGCCATTCCTTTTAAATCAATCGGTGTAGAATTTCTTGCAGGATCGGCCTTATCGTGAAAACGAATGACATATTTTATACTAGTTATATCTGGAAGAGAATATATAACATGTGTCAATCTTTACACTTAATTTACAAAGATATGACAGACAGTTTAGTTTTTAAAATGTTAACAATTGTATATAACAGCTAGGAAGTTAAGTTATTGAACAATATTAATTCAATACTAGAACTCAATATAACTGGCCTTAAATTAAATAAAAATAAATAAGAAAATGGAATATTTATTTACCTGCCGAACCGAAGTCTCTTTTTTGTGAACGGATTACGGAGAATCTTGAATTTGTTTCAATTTCATATTGCCTTATTAAAGTATAAGCTTCTTCTGCAGTATTTGTGTATCCAGAATAAATGTCAGTTTTTTCAATAAAATTGCATTGCCAACTCATGATGATGGAATAAAATTAGCTTTCTTAAAAAGATGAAAATCATACGCAACGCCACAGATAATATAACGCTACGGCATGGCATCCATAAAAAGTTTAGAGGCGACATTTTTTAATCGCCAAAAGGAAACAATCGAGGCAACCCAAACATAACTTCCAGTGACGTCAGACGTTACTAACTCCGCTCCTGATTCTACCCGGTGGAAAAAAGTCGCGTCCGTGTGGGTGCCGTACGTCAGCAGCAGCGTAAGCGAAAGTAGCCCGATGGCGGCTCACGATTCGCTGTCGGCCGATGTGGCGAGTGGGCGAGCCAATAAGGAAGCCCGTCTCCTAGGCAACTTCAATGGTGGGGGGCGGGGAACCAATAGGAGGCCCGTCTCCTAGGCAACGACACAGGTATTATGGGTCTTGTAACCCCCGTAGCGAAATACCAAGCAAATTAAGTCGCCATGCGGTTTTAAGCGAAGCTTCTATGTATGAAAAAAACACAATTAACACTTAAAATCATAGAAAAATCACTCAATTAATCAGTGATGCCACTTTATGGAATGTAAATATAAATTGTCTGATAGGAAAATATGCGGAAAACTAGAGTTTTCCAACAAATAAGGTACTTAACATATAAAGTATATTGCATGCACAGCTTACTTACTATTATGGTCCAATAAAGTCTATTTCTTACACAAATTAAACAGAACAGTTATTGATAGCGATAAACAATGATTAAGTAGTAAATATTTGGTCACCACTTCCCGGAAAACCAGGACCTAGCAGTTAAATTACATGATCTATTTTCCATGTATATTTTATTATTCAAACCTAAACACCATTTAACCATAGGAACATAGTAGTGGCCGTGCCACTTAAGCCGGGTCCAGACGGGTGTAACTTGTAATGTAAGATTACATGTAATTTTGCGTCAACAGTGTGGACGGCACACGAACGGTACGCGAATCTATTTCACGAGCAGCTGTTTCCACAGTTGCTACGAACATGCCGAATAGGAAGGTCGTGATAGGTGGTGCTGCTTTTATTTATATGTATTTACTAGCTGAAGACCGGAAACGTTTAAAGCGTCGATGGTGGAAAACTAAATTGTTTAAAAGAAGATCTTCTTTACTCGTGGAACTAAAATCTCAGCAAATAAGTGGCCAATATAAAAACTTTACCCGGATGTTGCCTAATGATTTTGAATATTAGTTAACAATCATTGCGCCTAAAATATCAAGACAAGGTACTATAATGAGATCTGCAATTTCGCCGCAAGATAGACTGGCTCTAACACTAAGATTTTTGGCAACAGGAGATTCATATACAAGCCTTCAATACACCTTCATAATTTCAAAACAGTCAATCTCTTGCATTGTACCAGAAGTTTGTGAAGCGATTATAGAAGCTTTGAAAGAAAACATCAAGGTGAGTTTTACATATTTGTATTTATTTATTAAAAAAGAAAATAAAGTGTTTAATTACGTATTATAACATTAAAATTAGAAAGTTAAATCAAGACATCCACATAGTCTGCATCTTCAAATTATGTAGTAAAAAAAAATTATTCAAATCAGGTTATCTACAAAATCTACCTCTTCATATGAAGTTTGGGATGATTCTGAGGGAACAGGTGAAGTATATGGAGCCGTAGCGTAACTTGTCTCATTCTGACCTGTTGTATACCCTGAAGTATATCGTTCTGAGCTAATATGTGAAGAAGGTTGTTCATTGCAATATCTTGTTCTTGTGTACTCGTTGGAATTGAATGCCGATGGATTATAATGTTGAGGAAAGCCTTCATCGGCTTTGAATATTATGTCCATTATTGCTCGCTGCACGGCATTTTTAGTACTCCTGTTATATTGTTGCATCTTGCTGCATATACAATTTGAAAAGAAAAGGGTTTCGGTGTCAAAATTATTTGGATTATTGTTTTGGGGTTCGGCAGCAGGAGTAGAAGCAACACTTTTAAGCACGCCAAGAGCTTCTGAAAGCATACTCAGTTTTGTATTTTCGTCTGGTTTCTTTTTCTTGGGAGCCAGACCAGTCGGTGATATAAATTCTGAACTGTTATCATTTTCTGCACTTGTAGATGCTCTCTGATCCGGTTCATTTGTAATCTGAAAAAAAAAATCATTGTTTCAGCTCGCAAAAACAGAGTCAGAATGGATCAAGATTTCAAACCGATTTGATGAATTGTGGAATTTTCCCCACGCAAACTCAAAACACGCAAACCCCACGTGGAAGCCATGGACGGCAAACATGTGATTCTTGAGGCTCCAATACATACTGGCACAGACTATCGTAACTACAAATCGAATTTCAGTATAGTAATGTTTGCTTTAGTTGACGCGGAATATAATTATACATTCCTGGATGTCGGATGTCAAGGCCGAATTTCAGATGGTGGAATTTTTAAGGACACTGAATTATATAAAAAACTAGAAAATAGCTCGTTAAGATTACCTGCATCTGAAGCACTGCAAGGTAGAAATAACTTAGTACCATATGTTTTTGTAGGAGACTCTGCCTTCCCTTTACAAAACAATATAATGAAACCTTATCCAGGAGAATATCCTAAGGGATCACCGCGAAGAACTTTTAATTACCGGCTTAGTAGAGCTCGCAGGACTGTAGAAAACGTATTTGGTATCACAGCATCTGTGTTCAGAGTTTTACGAAAACCTATGCTTCTTCAGCCCCAAACTGCGGAGACTATAGTCATGGCTATTGCGCACTTGCATAATTTTTTGAGAAACACGGCTACATCTAAAAACTTGTGTGCGCCCCCCGGAACAGTTGATAGTGACGAAAACGGAAGATTATGTGAAGGTAGTTGGCGGAGAGATACTGAAATGTCATCTTTACTTCCATTGAATAATGTACCTAGAAGGACTGCCTTAACAGCAAAACAAATTAGAGACGAGTTTAATGACTATTTTATGAACGAGGGTAAAGTTCCTTGGCAGAATACGTATTGTTAATTTTTTTTATCAATTCGGAAAAAACTAGTTGAATGCAGTTACCTCTGTGTTGATTCGTTTCCTTGGATTATTTCTATCTCCTAAAAATGCTAGCGCCTCGTAAGCAATCCATGTACTTTTGTACGTTTCATCCGCACCTGTAAAATAAATAACAGTTAACACAACAAATCAAAAGACAAGGACGGAAGATCATACAATAGAAGTAATCATTGTACTAATAGCAAGTATGTGATAATAGGGGTATTCACACAACTTAGTCAAAACGTGCAAAATATTTATTTGTTATTTGTTTACATTTTATACTAGTTCCAGTTCTGTGATTGTGTAAAAGCCAAGTCAATTCAAAAGTCCACTTTTGATAAGCACCGTTTTGCCTATTTTGTTTTCCAAGATGAATCCATTTCAGATATTACTATTTCCATTATGTAACTAATATAAGTAAGTAACATAATGTAAATGGTAAGTAATAAATAAAACTATGAAATATGTATGTAAATGCATTAGAAATAATTATAATAAACATACCTTTGCCGGACATGTGACTCTTCTTTTCTTTTCCTTTTTCCCTTCGATGTGAAGCAAGCAAACTAATTATTTTGTTCTTGCATTCTTCTACATATCTTCCCAATGAATGAGCAATATCACTCCAAGCATCGTTTTTAATATTTTTTTTAAAGTAATCCGGATTTTTTGGATTCCATATAACAGGTTTATCTTGATATAAACTAATCAGTTCAAGTGATTGTTCGTCACTCCACATCATGAGCGTCCACACGACACAACCGTCACGAACACCGTCCAATCGAGCACTGCGAGCGCCTTTGTGTTCGCGCAAAAAACCGACAGCCGACGGATCAGCCCAAGCACCGGCGCGAGCGTTACATGTAATGCTCGTAGTGCCGTCCACACGTAGAATTCCTGTTACATTACACGGTAGATTACATTACATGTTACACCCGTCTGGACCCGGCTTTAAGGTACTACCGTGAAAAGCTGTGCGTGTGCCCGTTAGATAAAACGAAGCTTTCACATTAACAATATTTGCGCCATAACCTAAGTTGGCGTATTCGTTTGGAGACGATAGTATGGCTCCAAATCCGCTATATAATACACTTCTATTTCTAGCGGGTCTATTTATGACACAATCATTTCTTATTGTGCCGACCAAAATTCGCTCTAAATTTATTTCTTAAGTTGGGGATTTTTTTGTTTTAAATTGAAAAAAAATGAAACAAAAAAATCAGCACTTGCAAAGAATCAAAACTAACTTCGATCTCCACTGGTCTCCGACTTTAGAAACTTTGAGGAATAACAACATGCTTATATACCCAATTCTTATCAGCATAAGCGTGGTGCTTTATGCATTTGTGCCCACCTCTTACCACTCTGTTTGCTTTAATTATTAGGGATTGTAGGATGAAGTTATGTTCTCTGCATCCATCCACAGGCATAAATAAACCCCTTTTGGTTATTGCATATACGGTCGTTGCGCTTGGCCCTAGCTCCCAGTCTCTTGGCCAGCACGGAAGAAAGCATTTTGACTGTGGTGTTACTGAGGGATATTGGCCGCCAGTTCGATACCTCTTCTACGCTTCCTTTATTGTGGAAGATTACTGTTGCTAATAGTTCCCAGTGATAGTGTCGCAATCTCATAGTGGCAACTTAGATGGAACGGGATACAGTTCGGCATTTCGACCCCGGTGGTTGCACGGGACCGGAACTAGCGTGAAAAGTATTCATGGAGGTTCCCTGTAAATATTGCTCCATCCAGTGAGTTCTCATCTATTATCTCACGCATTGCTCGTGGTCGATCCTTCTGTATAGTGCTTAAAATCGCGTTACCGCTTAAACAGAGTTGTTACTTTGGTTTCCATGGTATGTGGGAATACCAGCGGGCCGTGTGGCTTTTATTTTTCAGTCAGTTGTTTATAATAGTCGTTCGAATTCCAAGGGGTCAGTAACATCATCAAAACGTCAAAACGCAGGCTTCTCGTTCTGATTCTTGTATGTTTGTGCCGTCTACCTACGGTGTGGTTGTGTGGATATGGTGGCAATGTGTGTGAGGATACGTGTGGGATTGTGTGTTCATTCGTTGCCCGCGGCCAATGGAGGACTGAGTGTCGCCGCTCCAGTTGGTGTTATCCCACTGCATGTCCCTTATCCTCCAGAAGCGTCTGGACGTCTGTGGCGACGAGCACGCGGGTCGTGCTACACGCAACGCGTCATCTCATGATCTTTTGGTTGCGTTGCTGCCGAAAGGTCATGCACATGAGTGTTATGAGACCGTCGCTTCACTCTCCTTTGTTGTTGAGCACATCTAGGTAGGTACCCGATGCTTGGTTGCGGTATTTGCCATTGAGTGTATGCGTTGAGTTTTTTTGTGCGGTGGTCGTTGTATTAATGTGAGCTTCTGAGTCTTTTGCAGAAGATTGTTGCAGAATATTTTTCTTATTTCCATCACTTTGATCATCATGCGAGAGATGCCGATACAAAGACGCGGTTCGCAGCGACGAGTACGCGTATCATGCATCTCGATATCGCGCGACACGTGCTGTATCGTCACGAAGTTTACGGTCTTGGCCATTCGCAGATCGCCGTTGTATCAGTGACTATGACAACGATCTGGACTTCCTGGCTGCCTACATCCCGATCACCGCCAACCACCTTGAGACGCCCTCCCCTTCTAAGAACTTCTTCAAGCACGGTGTAACTGATGCAGGTGTATTCATACCACCATTCGTCCTCAACCGCTAAGATCTCACGTATAGTCACCGAGGCCTCTCGGACAGGCACCCCTCACTGCACCCCAAACGGGTTGGCTATTTTGGTTTCGCGCAAGTCGTCGTAAAGAGCGAACTTGATTGCAAGAATCCTGAGGTCTGGTTTCGCACTAACGAAAAAATGTCGTAAACGGATGCCATTTTTCCAGTATGGTTTGAACCGACTTTTCTTGCTTCTACATGATGTTGATTCTTTCAGGCATTTCACCAAGAAATTTCACTTGTTTCTCAAAATATTCTGTGACTGTTAATTTTAATTTTGCGTATATTTAATGTTACCCTCCGGTATGCAATTGGGATACCACTCATTTAACATCTTACTTGCAACCCTGCGACCACCTCCGTTCCTTCGCGTATGACGTACTATTTCGTTCTGAAACTCGCATCATTGCTTTCTTCCCCAAAGGCGAGTGTCGAGTAGAGATTACTATAGTCGACCGAGACTTCGCTTGTTTCCACTAATCCTTCATTTCTAGATGACGGATATCCCTAACGGGGTCAATGTCGAATTTTTCCACAATCGACCCAAACTCTCCCGGAGACTTCAAAGATATACACTCTCCGTCCTTGTTTATACAAATAATTTGTGGGATCTGTCTCCGAGGAGGACTACCTCGAATTCGCCATCCGAGATTTGAAAACGCAACTTCCAGGTCGATTTCTTGGTGTTCCCGAGCGTCCTCTCGGCGTTCGACTCAAATTTGATCTCCTCCGAGTCGGAATGGTATTGTACCTCTTCCACTTGTCTCCATACTCTCCACCTTCTCACCAATTTTACTTATTTATTTCTTGCTTTCCACCTTCTTGCCAATTTTCTTCTCGTTATATCCGCTTTCCACTTTCCTCTTCATTAACTTCGGCGGGGTATGCTGTGAGCTTTGCGATGTGAAAGCATCTGCAGATGTTTTCCGCGTACAATGTGGCCTTGGTTTTAACGGATTCGTAATAATGACGTTGGAGTAGTTTTGATGTTTTGCCATGATGAGCAGTCCTTGTCCGGCAAGACGTTTTCGTCGGCTTGCGCTCGAAACTTTTCTAGTTTCAATATTTCCTCGCTATATAGCTTTAACATAACGTCGTCGAAATCTGGCACCGAATTGGTCTTCTGGCATTGCGTATATCTCATAGACAATCCTTCACCGCAAGCCCATTCAGCGAAGACTTTGTACGATACATTTGAAAAATCCATTTCGTGCTTTTATAAATGCAATAGGAAGTGTTTCATTATCGTCCATAGACTTGATATTATTTTGTACGGTCTCACATTTTGATTCTCGTAAGGATATTTCTTGGCGTTCTATATTGATTTTCCTATAACCAATACTGTCGTTTCGGTTACCCGATAACTCACCAGCCATTGTAGCAAAAAATGCTTTAAAATAGTGTTTACCTTGGCCCTCGTTGAAGATTGTCCCTTCTTCTGCCCTTTTTTCATTTTTTCCTTTAATGAAAGGCGGGGCCTTCCATGATAACTTGCGTCGACCAGAACTCTTTCCACTTTTAAAGAAATGTGCAAGGTAACCCACATTAAACATTTATGAAAATATGAAAAATACAAGGATATTGTTATGTTGAAATCACTAAATAAACGTAACAAATATAAACGTAATGAAATAAAAATGTAATAAAAAATAATCAAATTAAAAAAAAAGAATCAAGCTGAAGATTTAGGCTGTGTTGATTACCAACAATCAGGAGTCAATCTTAAAAAAGTCTTAAAGACGCACAATATTTAAATATTTCTTCTATCGGAGGTTCGTCGGCTTCTGGGGGAACTCACTATTTTCTCATTATGGTACGGCTGTTACCAAAAATTAATTAGAAAGCTGAATTGTTTACATAAAGCAAAATTGTTTACATAAAGCTATTAGCTTTATGTAAAAAATTTTGCAATTTCTGGTATTCTGCATATTTTTCGGTGAATTTTATACGGGAACTCGTTGCGATAAAATATTCCAATGTAATGGACGTGTATTGCACAATTATTATAAGATCACACTTTTTGAAACATCCTTTGGGCGTAATACAGTTTAGTCTTTCCGATCAGTATTGTTAAAAGGTTTTCTGATATTTTCATCTTCAAGAATTATCATATAACCTTCAATTAATTCATGAATAATAGTAAATGTAAATAATCTAATTAATAAAGAAATTGTGCGGTCGAATGATTATCGTTCAATTGCTTATTTTCCTGTAAGTATAATGGTTAAAACATTTGTCTATAACTCAGTTTTTTTTCGAATTATCCTTGCCTTCTGTGGTTAAGGAATCATTTTCGGATAAGTCTTTATAATTTGTCATTTCTTTCATTGATAAACCAATTTGATTATTTGATACTACTTTTAAATCTTTTTTATTTCAGCTAAGAAAAATATGTGTATTGTCTGGAAGTATTTTACTGTTGAAAATATCATGGAACTTTAAATGTTTACAGTTAAGCTGGTTGAAATACACACAATATTTTCTTATGCTCCTCCCTTTTTGAGCTAAATATCCATTAGCTTTTATCGGCCTTTTCTTTGCTATTTTGGACTGCAAATTTAATTGCTGCCATTCAGTTTTTAATGAAAAAGACCTCTCACGAATTCATGCTCTTAGATATAATAAGATGCCATGATGGAAATGAGATGGGCGATGATTATCTTTTTTTTATTTATCCTTTTTAATAATTTCTTTTCAGTCGTTTAAACTAAGTTTTTGCTATAGGAATTGCTTTACCGTAAATATCTAAACTGACATAAAAGAAGTGCCTACCATAGAGGGAAGAACTTGTTGGGTTTATTGCATTCATTACCAGTTTCTTCACTTGATTAGTGAATAAACTAGTAATGAATACAATAACATAGTGATGAATACAGCGTCATATAACACTTAGCATTAGAAAAAATATGAAAGGTGAAATGCGTCGTAAACTGATTGAGTTTTGAAGCATGTCATGCCGATCGGCTTCTTCCTCAGTTGAATCTTCCAGTAGCTTATATGTTTTTTACAACTAAATATTATACAGTCTTTGAGAAAAATAACAGCTGCATCATGTAATTTTTTTAATTTATAAAAGTAGTAGTAGGATAGTTTATACGGAATATCAAATCAAATATATATATGTATATGTGTATATATATATATATATATATATATATATATATATATATATATATATATATATCGATATTTCATGTCGGATTCTGAAACTATTTATTTTTTGAAACCATATCCATCATTTACAGGGCCGGATTTAAACTTAATGCCGCCCCTGGGCATCGAAAAAAATACCGCCCTAATACTGAAATTTCAGTCAAACTTATATTAAATGGGTAAACCGGGCAGGGTGTGGTTGGTACGGTTCAGTGTTATTCAGTCGTTGACCTTTCTTTGTTGTCTGTGTCCTTGTTCCGTGCTCTCTCTTTGTTGTCTGGTGACCTCGTCCGTTGTCCTCGCTTCGTGCCATTCAGAAGGATTATTTACGCGTCGCACATTGTGACGTACACTAGGTTATTCCATCTTTTTTCACATATCTGAGAACAAAAGAAAGTTGGTCGACATGAGATATATCAGGCGTGGAATCTACTATAATGGCATAATATTTCGCTGATTTGACTTCTTGAACTATGATAGAAGACACTTTTTGTGCCAAAAGCTGTATAAATTCTTCGTAAATTGTTTTCGATAAGTAACTTGTACTGCCAGATCCTTTATTTCCGAATTTTCTAATATGTTCTTCGAGAAATGGGTCAAAAGAAGCAAGGAATTCAATCAGCATCAAAAAATTGCTATTATTTGGAGAGCCAAATTTTTCGTCACTTCGTCGAAATGGAAACCCTCGAGAAGCTAAGGCTTTAGTAGCAGCGACTACTCTTCTTAAAACATTTCTCCAATACGAAATTTCTGTTTCAGTTTGAATGAATAAGTTGTGGTCTATTCTATTCTTATTATCTGATCTTTGCTTAAGAGTTAACATACATTTTGTATGATTTTTTGAGTGTTCATGCTCAGTAACACGAACGCCTGCATGCTTCCAATCATTAAATCCGGTTTTACCATTAAACGAACAATCTACATTGAAAAGGAGACAAGCTACACAGAATACAGACCCTTTACTAACTGAGTAAATGAGCCACGAGCGTGGAACTTTTTCACCGTTAATCAATTTTCTAACAAATAGTGATTCTGACAGCCATCATGAAGTTCCATCACTATAATCACGTTTTGTACCGGAGAAATCCAAATTTGTATTTTGCTTACACCCATGAGTAGCGACAATATCTCTGGTGAAATCGTTTATAGCCCATTCTCCTGGATCACCGCTTATCACAATATCTACTGATCCATCCTCTTCTACAGTTCTTGTTGAGGTTGGAGCTTGAAATTTATCTACATAATTTATATTCTGTGGTAGCGAAGAAGTCGTAGCAGTGTCAGTACTATCACTCGGAGACGAAGTCTGTTTCGAAGTCGAAGTTGAACATGCATCATCACCTGTCAAAATTTACTATCATTCTATTAATCTAATTATTACAATAAATAATAAATGCATGTATCTAAAAATAAGTCATTATTATACTCGGAACAAAATATGGAACTTAGCAAGATTATCGCGACAAACCTTCGAGATCAAAGTTTGTACAATCTCTATTGATAGATTCTGATTTTTGTGTAACACATTCTTTCTTCGTAAAAAAATTATCTAGTTTGGGAGTTTTACTCAAAACCTCTTGTTCCTTTTTACATTTGTCTAAAGCGCGCTTCCGATACTCAATTCCACTCAATTTTTTTCGTCCATCACTCATGTTTGCCAATCGATTATATATTTATGCTCAACAAATATAAAATTTTATGCAGGTTAGATTCATGTAAACATGTCAAATGCGCAAAACAGCGACATCGAAGGAACCTATATACATTTGTAAAACAGACCATAGGTGGCAGCATGCACTATTGCATGTTTTTAAGATTCAAAAATATAAGATTTTTCTTTTAAGTTAAAATTAATTAATGTAATCAATAAATTTTCTAAAAATTAATTAATTGATTGAAGTTTATGTTTAAAAAAATTCAAAAGTAACTCCAAAATATTTTGAATTTTTCGGAAAAACTACTGAATAAATTCCTTTTATGTTAGAAAATAAAATTAATCGAATATTATTTTAAATCTTCAAAGAAATAAATTAATTAAATCATTTTGATTATTATTTTTTACTAAAAGGGCCAAAATTATAATTTACAAATAATGCATGAATTGAATTTCTTAAATTATCAATTAATTAAAATATGATTAATTTAAAAAATTAATTATATTGATTAATCTTGATAAGATTGGAAATTTTTTTTTTCAGTTTCCAAATTTTGCCGCCCTAGAAAACTTGCCGCCCTAGGCACTAGCCCCGACTGCCCCTAGTGTAAATCCACCCCTGATCATTTACCAATGTAAATTATACTGATTCGTTGTCGGGACCGACTTATTAAAATTGTCCCATAAGACGCTAGAATTGACATGAAGCATTTAAAGTTATTTTCTTAAAGAGAAGAGATTATTTATAAACTTACACTGCACTTTATCTAACAAATGGTAGAACATCTGAACTTGCCATCTTTTGCTCCGTGTCAAAATTTTATATCTCCTTAATAATACTATTTATCAGATCTACGCCACCCATATGCCGATTATATTCTCGTACGATATGTGGGCGGTGAATGTTGACATAGTGGCGGTGAATGTCTTTTTGATCTTGACATAGCGTATGACCTGAGCCTTAGCAAAAGATGATACGAAAGTGACTCCTTTGTTGTCCTTCCATACGACATTCGATACCTCGATACCATCCATGTTAGCCACATATTCAACGGAGAACTCACGCTCTTTTTTGACAATTTCCTTTTCAGTCGGTTATTTTAATCGCGAATTCGATTGCGTCGCCTTGTCTCAAGGCTCAATATACCCGCATTAGCTAAATACTCTAGTAATGGCAATGAAGTAAAATAATTATCAAAAGGAAGTTGATAATTTTGATGCATTGGTCTGCCTCGTGCCATTCTGACAACTATGTTAGATGATGCTTCTAAGTCAGGCTCATGCGGAAGTACAACATTTTCAGCTCCTGTTTCAGGTTCAATTTTATATGCAAATCCAGAAACCGCACTAAGAACATATATCTGATAACCACTTTTATAAGGTTTTTGGGGATTATACCTCTTCAAATTGTTTCTGGCTTTAATAGAACAAATTTGTTTATCTGCGCAAAAATATTGCGCCAGTAGAATTCCACTAAAAGTCACGTTCAATTTTTTTACGACAGATCGAACTTTGAACAGCCTGCCACCATCTGGGGCATTACGTGGTAGCATCTTGGAAATATCATTGAAAGGTATGTATCGCCTAATTCGTTCAAATTGTTGCTTTGGCATTGTTTCTTAGATCATAGGGGTAACAATGGATGCATTCCAATGACTGGTCACTCTTGGTAATTATATCAATGACATCATATACACTGTTCCAATGAACTGCTGGATATCAATATCTGTTATTTGAAAAGTTTGATTAGGTTTTTTTTGATAATATAAAGGTTTGTTTTTCGGCAATGAAAGTTATTATAGCTCTCTGGGAAAAAAATATAAGAAATATTGAATAGGTATATATATACAAGCTCTAATAAATTAGGCAGTGAAGTGGAATTTCCGAGACATCCTGTTTTGTTGGTCGTTTAGAATAAGATTCTTCTTTTTTCATTGCAAATTTCGTTTGTTTCGTTTTGTGCGTGACGAAAACGATTGGCACTTTTGTTTTTCCGAATCTTGAACAGAGGTGCCAGCAATAGGAAAATCTTCAATTATTGAATGTACGTCAATTTCGGGATTTTCATCACAGACGGAAAACGTTTCAAAATTTTCTAAAAGTGGCTGATAATCGGGATCTACAACGCTATCATCATCGTCGTCCAAACCATCCTCACGATCATACTCATATAAAAACGTCAAAACGTTTATGGCTAACAAGATACTATTATTCATACCTACAGGTTTACCTACAGGTTTCAAGGTAAATAATCCTATTTTTCACACTTTTTGTATTTTTGAGAATTTCAAATTGGTACGAGTACAAACTTCTAACGGTAGGCTAATCGCTAATCGCCAGAACTTAATAGGTAACGCCATCTATGATTTAAAGTGCGTACTAATTTGTTATATAGTTTGTTACAGTAATGCTACACTGGTTTAAATGAAATAAATATACTCATGTGATTGTGGTGCGATTTTTGTGGTTTGTAGCAGGATTGTCACATGAGGATATAAAGTGTTAACATGTTATTGCTATTGCAACTTTCAATGCGTAATCACAGGATTTAATACTATAAATATTAATAGAAAAACAAAATTCAAAAAACTTCTCATAGTATGGAATGGATCCAAGGGAATAACTGACTCCGTGACAATTTTTAAAATCGGCTTTTGTGTAAGGCATGCAGTTGACTTACATTTGCATGGTTCGCCTCTAAATAGTTCGCCAATGATGACGGGCGTGTCCTCGCAGGTCTAGATCTAGAAATGTATACGAAGTGTACTCGAAGTAGTCTCTTCGTTCCGTGATACGCAACTGCGAACTTCTAAGGACCATCGTAAATCCTTTTATTATTTTTTCCATGCTCTGAGGCATACGTTACAACTCCAGGTGCTGTAGGTCTGTGTTGTGTGTGTTTTTAAAAGCGAAATAAAGGCATATTTTCATGATTTTTTTTGGAAGATAAAAATAATGTTGGTTTATTCCATATATATTTGTTGGTTTATTTCATATATAGGTTATAGTATAACATCTGAAGTATCTTTGTAAATATTTTCAATCAAAAATATCAATAAATAAGTCCGTGACAGCGAATCTCCGGAGGCGCGTCAGAAAAAAGTTGTTATGCGGTTAACTCCATAACTCGTTACCGGATCGTCTAAAACAAAAAAATCGAAATGCGTTTAAAAGATGATATGTTTCCCTAGGCAGTCAAAGGGAGTTTTTTTTATTTTTGGCAGCATTTGGAAGTGAAAAACGCGATTTTCGCAAGAAATTTCGGTTAATTTGTTGTTATAATATGAAAAAAAATGGTAAAAAAAACTCCCTTTGATTACCTGTTGATTAATGTGTAAAAATAGTGTTTAAAATTTCAAAAGGATCGGTCCAGTAGATTTTGAGTTATAATATTCACGAACTTCAAAAATGACGTTTGCGAGAAAATCGATTTAAAGTTTTTTATACTCGAACATCCAAAATTAAGCATCAATAAAAGGTTGAATATATTTGGCGTTAATTTTGTAGAAATTCATTATTCACAATTAAATGAAACTACGTGATGTAGTATTATTTCTACTATCTTTAATTTCTATACCACGACCTAGGTTTCGATCAAAGATCTTTGCTTATATCCCACCTGAAGATGTTGTAATACAACGAAACCTAGGTTGTGGTAAAGAAATTAAAGATAGAAATAATACTACATCACGTAGTTTCATTTAATTGTGATCAATAAAAGGGTATAATTTTTTTATAATTACACAGAATCATCAGTGCCAGCTCCGTACAGTGAAACACTGTCATTCAGGATGTCCAATGCATGTTTTTGTTCGTGCCTACTTTGGATTCTACTCTCTTTACTTGTACGTGCAGCTTGTTCGTCCGCTCTGGTTATTCGTAGTTCGTCAGATGCGCGCGCCCATTGGTGAACACTTGGGCCTGTAGAGATGCCTATTTCCTTAAAAAAAGACAACAAAGCAAAAGATCCTTCATTGAAAGTGCATGTTGCTACATTTGCTGCAATTTCACCAACGATTGCAGTACAGCTCACTGATTTTTGAGAGATTTCCCAAATAAATTAATTGAGACTCTCGTTGCTATTCTGCGTGAAACCTTCAACACACCTCTGCAACCCGAGTCGTCCTTGTTCAAATCTTCGTAGATTGACTTTATGGCTTCTGTAACATTAGTAGGAAGAATACTGTAGCTGTGTTTGAATGTGAACGAGTGTACCCATTCTTTTCTGCACATGCCCTATGCATTCTTTCTTATTTATCGTGAAATCTTCACTATACGGTTTAGCATTTATCACAACACTGTAGGTTTTCGAGTCGCCATCTCCTATATAATATTTAAACATCACTCCAAAATATTCTAAGAAAGGAGCGTTTGAACATCCGTATGATGGCGTCTGCTTCCATGTTGCCTGATGGACCAACATGATTTGCTTTACAGTTTCCGCTGTTGACGTGTTCTTCGTTCCATACTTCGAATTCGGCGGTATCTAGGTTATTTTCCTGAGTTTTAAAACAGGTGGCAGTAAGAACTCTTGACAAACACATCAAAAACCTATCCCGTATAGTAACCGATCAAAGAAACGACACCGAATAACCAAGTGAATCCACGTTTCTCCCACGTTCCGTCGTCTGATACTGTTAATTTGTTAGTATCTTGTACGTTATTCGCTTTACATATTTCCTCTTTCTCTTCCTTTTACAGCAGCAGCAAAAAATCTTTCCGCAACGTTTTTTACAGCCGTATGTATCTTCTGTATATGCGTGTTATAGTTTGGTTTTGATAAGAAAGAATTCGCTAAATCCATCAAACCGCAAAACTTATCACAACCACCTAAGCCTAGGCCTAACACACGCATAACGGAAACAAAATGATTCAGTTTGTAATGCGATTGCATTGACCCTTCTTTCACTCTTTCACTAGGCGGAACATACTAAGGCTCTTTGCATTTTCACATGACACTTTGATTTTGAAGGCTAAACCTTCTGTTTTGCATGTGCGAAAGAACATTTTCCCATCACAATTAACGCACTTCGCTAATGTAGAAGTAGTTGAAAATACTAAAATGAGTAAATAAAACACATTCATTTTATAAACAAAGCGTTTATTTATTATGTTGCCATGATTAAAAACTATCATTTCAACTTAAAATCTACGATTACATGGTGCTATGATTATATTTATATGGTATAGGCAAAGAAAAAATTTAATATTAACAAAAATTGTCTGGGTCGTGTTTGCCAGCGCATCCGCTGTAATGTTTGTAGAGTCCATTCGTAATCCGCCCACAGAGATTTCCATGAGAAGGCGTTCATTTTAAAATAATCATTTGTAAAAGTTGAAAGTCGACGTCCGTGTCTCTATGGCGCCTCTCGCATCCGACACCTGACATTGCATCTATATGGCGTAATTAGAACACGTATATAATACGCATCCCTCCAAGTTGTTTTGCTCCTTATACTTTGCATCGGTGGCCATCGGTGCGCTGGATGATACAGTTTCCACTGTTCAAATTTGTTGTCCGTTAATTTGCATTCGTCCATGAAGCAGGCGTTTATGTGAAGCAAACTGCTAAAATTAAATGAACTGCCCGGCGTTAGACCCGTCAGTTGCGTAAAACTACAATGTAATTGCGTTAGCGAGTCCATTATCATCGTCTTTCCCGTCAACGGCGGATCCAAAAAGAATAAATTATTCTTCTTGTCCGATTGTTGCGTAAAGTGCTTGAACGCCGTTTCGGCAAATTTTGTTACACAAATATTGTTTTTGCGCAAGAGATAAATCGTCTTTATTCCGATCCTTGGGTCGGTATCGAAACACGAAGTCGATCCCTTCAACGTTCTTTGATAGAACTCGCGCTGCTTCTCCCTTGTTAAAAGCGCGGTTTTTGCATAGAAGCAAAATGAGTTCTTTAGTTCTGATAGAAGCAAACCTATTTGTTCTGGTGTTAGTTCTCCAGCGGCTCGCTGGCGTTTCAGATTTTTTTTCCAAGTGAAACGATT